>CM042693.1:54440554-55790095 GCA_023614405.1 Avena insularis | reverse complement strand
CACAATGACCATTGTGTTCTACTCGTGCAACATATCTACATATAGACACGGCTCTGATACCACTGTAGGGTTTCGTAGCATGGAAAACAAAAAAATTCTACCGCATACAAACAAACAAGCCAAGATCTATCTACTAGATTGTAGCAACGAGTCGATGGAATAATCGACCTCAAGATTCCAAAGTTTTAACGAGAGCGATTCTCGTGGGTGATGTAGTCGTACTCTTCCGATCTCAAGATCGCGTAGACGATCCTTCCCGCGGCCAAGGCTCCGGCAGCGCTCCCACAGTCGGTCACACGTTCGGTACTCGACGAAGACCTTCCTCTCCCTTGTTCCAGCAAGCAGCGGAGGTTGTAGCACTCTCCTCGCGATTCCGGCAGCACAACGGCGTGGTACCGGAAGTAGAGGGGAGATCTCGCAGGGCTTCGCCTTAAGCCGGAGCGAGTATGGTGGAGTATGAGAGAGTCCCTCGATGATCTAGGGTTTAGACACACCGAGGAGGAAGCTTGGCCGGCGGCTAGGGTTGCTAGGCGGCGGAGGCTTGACCTAGGTCGGCGGCGGCAGTGGAGGTGGCGGCGCCGGCGGCTAGGGTTTGGAGGAGAGGATCTTGTGTGTCCTAGGAGGGAGCCCTGCCCCTCCTTATATAGGTGGAGGGGCCGGCCGGCCAAGGGGAGGGAGAGGAGTCCCTCCCCAACTCGGCTTGGGTGGGTGCTGCCGGTTGGAGGAGGGAACTCCTCCCCAACTCGGTTTCCCACTCCTCCTCTTTTCCTCTTTCCAAATTTAGCCGTTTGACTTTTCAAACTAGCTGTTTGACTTTTCAAACTAGGATTTGAATTAATCCTTAATTTGGTTCAGCGATGACACTTAGTACATGATGCAATCATACCAACTTGATACAACACATTCATGTACCCTTTCCCTCCGGAGTGCCGGACATTCCGGAACATTCTAGAACATTCCCGATGAAAACACCAGAACCATTCTCCAACTCTGAAACGGGACTTTCCTTATATGAATCTTATTCTCCGGACCATTCCGGATCTCCTCGTGATATCCCGAATCCCATTCGAGACTCTGAACAACATTCGGTCTCTTTCTCATCATTCCATAACTACTAAAACAACGTCGAATCCTTAAGTGTGTCTCCCTACGGTTCGTGAATTATGCGGACATGATCGAGACACTTCTCCGAACAATAACCAATAGAGGAATCTGGAAATTCATATGGCTCCCACATATTTCTACGATTACTTTAGGATCGAATGAACCACTTACATACGATATCAATTTCCCTTTGTCTCACGATAGTTTACTTATTCGAGGTTATGATCGTCGGTATCTCTGCATACCTAGTTCAACCTCGTTACCGATAAGTACTCTTTTCTCGTTCCCGTGATATGTGATCCCTTGTGAGCCAGTCACATGCTTGCAAGCTAATTGGATGACATTTCACCGAGAGGGCCCAGAGTATATCTATTCGTCATATGGATGGACAAATCCCACTCTTGATCCATGTGTTTCAACCAATACTTTCCGAACACTCAATGCCACCTTTATAGCCACCCAGTTACGGTGTGGTGTTTGATGTCATCAAAGCATCCATCCGGTAAAGGTGATATGCATGATCTCATGGTCGAAGGAATTAGATTACTATGTATAAGAAAGCATATAGCAATTGAACTATTAAAATGACTTGATCTTTATGCTACGCTTATCTATAGGAGTATGTCCATCATATCATTCTCCTAACAATATGATCTTGTTGTTAATAACATCTCAATGTTCATGATAGGGAAACCACAATCATCTATTAACCAACAAGCTAGTATTATATAGAGGCTTTACTAGGGACTTCAAATTAAGTTTACAAATCACACAAGTATTAATGTTTCCTTGTTAATACTATTATAGCATGAATGTAAACATTTATCATAAACACAAAGATATAATAATAACTATATTTATTATTGCCTCTAGGGCATATCTCCAACATATACAACCTTAGAAATTCCTGTCACTTGACCAGATTCAATAGAGTCATGAACCCACTATCGAGCATAAATACTCCCTCTTGGAGTCACTAGCATTTACTTGGCCAAGATAGCTACTAGAAACGGAGAGCATGCAAGATCACAAACAACACAGACATGATAGAATCAATAATCAATAAGACATGATAGAATCAATAATCAATATGACATAGTATCTCAATATCCATCGGATCCCCCCAAACACAACATGTATGATTACAAATAGATGATCTTGATCATGAACGGAGCTCACAAGATCTAAACATAACAGGACAAAGGAGGAGAAATAACCATCTAGCTACTTTATGGACCCATAGTCCAAGGGTGAACTACGCACACGTCATACCGGAGGATTGCATGGTGATGAAGAAGGCCTTCGGGATGATATCTCCCCTCCAGCAGGGTGCCGGGCAGAGCTTTAGACCCTCCCGATCTAGGGACGATGGTGGCGACGGCTACAGACTGTTTTGTGGAGGTCTGATTGGGTACTTATGCTTTTGGCATCGGGTTGCTTTTATAGGCAAAGAGGCGAGGCAGGAGGGTGTCCAGGGGTCCCACACCCTGCCCTGGCGCGGCCTAGGGTGGGACCGCGCCTGGGGGTGCGGGCGCCCTATGGCGCCCCTCTGTCTCTCCTCTGGACTTCATGTTTGCTTCGGTAAAATATTGACTTTGGCTTTTGTCCCGTCCAATTCTGAGAATATTTCCTTACTAGCTTTTCTGAAACCAAAAATAGCAGAAATTAGGCAACTGACACTGCAGCATCTTGTTAATAGGTTAGTCCCATAAAATGTATAAAAGTACCTCAAAGTGTAGACAAAGCATAGCAAAGTTGATACTAAACAATCATGGAACATAAAAAATTATAGATACGTTTACGACGTATCATATATGCAGAAACTAGCTTAATAATATTGTTCAGAAAAATGCATCTATGAAAATTTGGGTGAAAAGCATGTTCCAGGATTTGTAACGACCAACTATACGACGGAAATATTTATTCCAGCCGTATAGTTGCGGCCGTATAGTTATCGACAAAATTCTCAAAATTTGGGGCTCAGATAAAGAAGGTTTCATGACCAACTATATGGCGGGACCATTTGGTCCGGCCGTATAGTTATGATCGTATAGTTGTGATCTGGCGTTAGAAAACCCTAACGCTCACCGCCGCCACAACTATAGAGCGGGAGCTACTTAACCCAGTCGTATAGCTCCCGCCGTATAGTTTGCCGCGACCACATAAGCAGGTCAGGTAGGCTAGGTTTCTTCCTCCCACCATTATTTCTCTCAAACTCTCTCTCCAAACCTCCCAAAACCACCCTAGAACTCTCGATTCTTCATGGATTTCGTTTGTTTGAGTAGGGGAATCAACAAATCGGTATGTTTCTCTTCCTATCCATGCTTTATTTTCAGAATTCCATGGTTGAAATATTCACATTGAATTAGTGGATGAACTCAAGCTTGATTGATTTTCTCTTTTAATTTCGCACGTTAGGATTGAATTCCTCCACGTAGAATCGTTCATATATCATGTAGAAACTATATGTCTAAGGTTTTATGTTAAAATTTCTCAGTGCATAAAGATGAACCAGCTCAGTGGTATTTTTCGCAAGAGAAAGCGTCAACATGGTGAAGGCTCGGGGCTCTAGGCTAAGCTCGACAACAAGCATGCCATCGTTTTGCCAAGGAAGGTGCTGCCCACACGATGGGCCGATGAGGGCTTCCTCAACTCAGCAGGGTTGAGGGCGGACTTCGACTACTTGTGCGCAAACGCAGGGCTCTCCAACCTCGCCAATGCAAGCCACCACACCTACGCTGAGCTCACCCATGAGTTCCTCGCCTCCTTCTACGACGACTACAAGGAGAAAGGTAATGCATGAACAGTGGGTTTCACCGTTAACCAATGACGGCTGTGATAATACAACACTTTTTAGCTATATAAATAGTGTCATTTGCCTATCATATCATGCTCCATCTAACTATTGCTATGACTGATATGCATGATTACTTGTATTCATTACATTCAATATGAGCTTTGCACATTTAGTAGTTTAGGTAGAATTTTATCCCTCTTTCTTGTCTTTGACATGTGTGTAGGTGTTGATGATGATTATGGATAAAACAAAGCAAAAGAAACAAAGAGAGTATAGCATGGAGGAACTGCAGGACCATACTTAGCCATTTGAGGTGTTGGAAAAAGTCATTTTTTCCAACTTCTCAAAATAAAGATCCAAGAAAATTAGGTTGTAACCCTCGATGATACGAATCCAACGAGCCAAAGAACGCCCAAAACGGAGTTCGTATAAAGAAATGATGACAAAAATACGAAAGCATCTATAAGTTCAACGACCAACTATACGGCCGGCCGCCGTATAGCTCCGGCCGTATAGTTGCCAAAAACGTTGGAAACGATGGGATTTTACCCCAGAAAGGCTACAAAACCTCTCCCAATTCATATAACGGTATTATGGGTACCCTAGGGCACCCCCAAGGCCTATATAAAGAGGGGAGAGCCAAAGGAAGCCACAATACAACATATACAAGATCTAGATCCCATCTACCGCCTCCATGGTGGTGCCCTGCCACCGTGCCGCCTCCATAGCCTCTCAAGCTCCACCAATATCCAATCTCCATCAACACCATCAAGCCCTCCAAGCAATAAGAGGAGGAGAAGGAGGACGCCGCCATCACCACGCTGATGCCACCATCATCGCGCCATCATCACCATCTCCGTCACCGCTACTCCTTCATCCTTCCCCATCATGGTCTCCGTGATGGGTTGTAACATGGCTTGAACCCCCTTTTATCAATGTTATAGTGATTTGAGTAATTGAAGTGTGGTGTGTTCTTGTTAATTAATATGTTTGTTCTTTCTCTTTACATTGTTCTATTCGTGATATTATTCTAGTGATTGGAGACGTTCACTCCATTGTTGAGGAATTTACTAGGGATTCACGGAGTGTCCCGGAACTTATCATTAGTATCTACTCTTCCATGGGTCCTGACAATCCCATGGGTAGAACTAATAGGCTATTTGCTATAAGTGATTTTCAGAGGCAATAGCAGCTTAGGATGTACTGCCCAGAGTTCCCCAAGATCACTCATGATTAGATATGTATAGTGTTGCGAATTCCTTGACCCTAAAGTGACATACGGGATATCTTGTGACTAGCACACTTGCTTAGGAATACGGTTGTCCATAGAACTTAATGCCTTTGATCTTGTTTACCTTGATTGGTCTTGTTACCTTAGTACACTAGGATGACCCATGTCCGAAGAGTGTGTGGAAAATTGAGTTGTCTAGTTGCCACTTACCAACGGTGGGAGACAAGAGGGACCGCCATAATTATAGTTAATAGCTATTTCATAAGCACTTATCATGCACACTGATATACACAACATTACTTGAGGAATCGTAGCATTAATATTTCATCTCATTGCATTCACCTCTTTTCAGTTTTATTTTAGTTCTAGTTTTCTTTCAGTCCTAGTAGTAGTTGTTACAAGTCATCTTAAATTCATTTATCCTAACAACCTGTAGAGTAAACTATTTCCAAACCACGGTTTGGGTACGGATGTGGCTGCATTGGCAATGTAGCTGCGGAGTCGTGTTCGCCGAGATCCCATCGGGACAAACTCTTAAATATTTGCTGCTACAAGTACTACAATAACCCTGTTTTGGTGCAGGTACCCACTCATCAAATTGGCGTCGTTGCCGGGGAGCAAAACGTTCGGTTATCTACTTGCACATAGTTTATTTCCGTTTGTTGCTATTATCTTACTGCTTTCTTTTATATTGAAAACAATAAAAAAATTACAAAACCAAAAATTTATAAAAACTGTTGCTACTAATCATGTATTCCGAGGTAAATTTTGTTCAACAGACAATACAAGCATTGGAGGAGATAAAGGATTCAAGTTTACCAAGCCTGGTTGCTAGACATAAGCTGATAAAGAAATTGCTGGACCAATTGGAAAAACATTCATTATGGTTGTGTGTTAATGATGGATCTTATTGCACAATTTGTACAACAGATGACCACCTTAATTTTCAATGTAAGTGTTCCAACAATCCTACTCTAGCAAATATAATGGATATAAATCCTATGCTAGTACAGAAGTATTAGAATATGTTCTTTTCAAAGGTGCATCTGAAATGGTATTTAGACTAGGAAGTATTGATGTTGAAAGTGAAGCACTTGATGGAGTTTTTAATTTAGTATACCTCATATTCCTCTTTTGCAAAAATAATTTAAGTAATAATGCATTGGTATTATATCATTTGAAGCGGTCTAAAACCACCATGGAGAAAGATAACCTTTTGCAGGACTCACTAAAGAGTGGAGAGTAAAAAGAGCACAAGGAAGAGGAGGAGGAACATATTTATCACCCGATCACACCTTCAACTCCTACTTTTGATTCTAACATTGCTATTAAAACACTAGTCGATGAAAAGGAGGAACAAAAATGTGAGGTTGACAAAGAGAGTCACACTACAACTTTTGTTTGTAATGCCTCTCACTCTAGTAGTGATTTTTATGATGCTAAAACTATTGATAATTGTTCTGCGGAGGCGTTGTGTCTAGACACTCATATGGAGAGCATTAATAATAATGAACTAGAGATAGAACCTTGCTATACTAGCATGCAGGGACCTGAATTCCTGCTATGAAGAAAGAGTACTATGAAGTGTTCCCCTACACAGGTAACCAAGGTAAATATTTAAGAATTATAGATGAATCTTCAATCCTCTCATTGCAGCTATACACGAAGGCATGTTCACCAAGCTTGGTGCATCAACACTTACTTAAAAGCGAGAACTTGTTCATCTACATGATGCCAATGCACTATAAGAGGGTACGACTCCGACCGAACTCTACTTCAAGATGCTCCAAACTGGTATGTACAATCTCACCTCAAGTCGATATCCCTTGGGATCCAGGTGGGTAATGTATGGAGCATCATAGCCTCGCTTTATGGCTTTAAAGAGAGCGCTTCCCGGGAGGCGACCCGGAAGTCATTAGGAGTCTTTCTTAGTTTTTTGTCTTGAGTCTAGTTGCATTCATGTTGCATTGGCACTTCTATTCTTTGCATGTATTTCTTTTAGAGTTATCTTGTTGAAGTTTTCAAAAGGTAGAATTTATTGTCACTATATTATGAGTTGCATAACTCGGTTATACTTAAATCCCGTTTTATACATGCTAATGTTGGTCGAAATTTAAAGTTGTTATTTTACTATCAAAACATGGTGTTTCATTAAGCTTCGGGTCAAGAAAGAATTCTCGAACAATGGAAAACTTTTGATGGCTACAGTACCTTTAACGACCAATTATACGACAGGAATAAAAATTCCAGCCGTATAGTTGCGGCCGTATAGTTATCGATACCATCGCCAAATTTTCTTCCCCAGGTACAGAAGGTTTAACGACCAACTATACAGCAGGGACAAAAATCCCGGTCGTATAGTTGCAGCCGTATAGATATCGACACCTGCCTCGAATTCTTATTTCAAGGTACAGTAAGCTTAACGACCAACTATATGGCAGGAGCAAAAACTCTGGCCGTATAGTTGCACCGTATAGTTGGGGAAACGCCTCAAATGCCAACCAGAAGGAAGCCGAATATCTGTAAGTAATAAAAGTTTTACCTCAGAAATTTCCTATACTATAATTCTCTATAGAAGTTCATGTTTTCTTTTTTACTTTCCTTTTATCGGTGGGGTAAACAAACTATATTCATATACCAAACCGATGCATTTTATTTTATGTGTTATTTTCGCAGGGACTAGAACCTTGTGTGAAGATGTGTACGGTAGTGCCAACTATACAAACACTCGCATGAGCCACTTGGTTACTTCAATTCAATGTACCTACCTATTAATGTTTGATAAAACTTTCCAACTCGAACCTCTTCTAATAAGCACATAGGGCCTGCACACTCGTGTCTCGTATCATGTTTCACTTGCACCTCATCACAATCTAGGAGAGGCCTCTTCTATAACTAGTTTGTTGAATTAAGCGTGGTGCTTAGGTTGATGAACCGACTCACTGGGACTTGTATTTTTATCACTTGTGAGCTAAACCCGTGTCTTCAAAAACACAAAAATATTTTGTTTTCTTTTTAGTTTCTAAGCAGGTTCTCAAGGAAGGCACACCGGGCCATATCAAGAAACACATATTGAAGCAAAGGTTCTTTGTCCATTGAAAGAGAGGTTATTAGTACCTCAACGGTAAAATGTGTCACCCTTGCTTTAACTTAAGCTTGGGGAGGTAACCACTTCTTATACCCTCTTTTGATAACTGCATTTTCTCTTTTGTTTTCATGATCTTCTTGATTCAGTATTGAAAAATTCTTCTTGGGGAGATTATTTTGCATGCATAGAGTCTTGTGCAATGTTCTTTATCTTAAAGTTTTCATGCTATTGTGTATCCCTCCGTTTTTGAATGCTTGCTTAGGTGAGTTTTTGTTCATATTTATATAAGGGATATACTTGCTCATGTTAGGCCCCATAAGAGACAAACCATAGCTTTAATGCACCTTGTTCAACTTTTATCTAGCTTGTAAAAAATATTGTGATCCTCTAAATAAAAATTGCCATGTTCTCTACATTTTGAAAAGAAAAAATATAATAAAGAAGTTCTTTGAAACTTGCTAGTTGTCACTATTCAGAATTGTCTTAAGTGAATGGTTATGGAGTAGCACGGCCCCATAGTGTTGGAAATGATGGTCTTAATAGATGCTTACTAAGTGACTTGGCAAATAAGAAATGATGTTTCAAAGTTTCGAGATTACATATGCCAAATTTTTGTCTTGGAAATCAAAGTGAGATATTACTTTATGCGTGTCTTGCACCACTGTCGCACTCCATGGGGGGGGCTAACAACTCCGCTGGCCTATAAATGATCTACCAATAGAGAAATCTTAATTTTGGCTATGAGTTGATTAAACATCTATAACAACAATGTTATGATGGGTAAGAGTTTTTGCTCCCTCATGGGTCTGCGTTGCAAGCAAAAGTTGGAATACTCCTCTGACCATTATGAGAAATCATTATAACAAAAAGTGAAACCTTGGTAATGGTCATGAGTGTCCTTCCTAGCCTACACAGTCTCGATTAAACATATACCACTCTTTTGGCATGGTCTCATTACTTAGAAATAGATTTTCTATGAGCTCAACAATCGACGTTTGCACTTGAGAGACTTTAATAGATGGCATGAGTAGGCAGCATTGGAAAACTATATCTCTATTTATGATTGACAACTAATCGTGTTCAGCTTTGCCTTATACAAATAAAAACACAAAATACAATAAAGTGCATATAGAAGGATCACAAGTTTACTTGCAAGCTAGATTTAACTTTGACATGGGGCATAGAAGTTTTTGACTAATCTCTAGTGGTTTGGAATAATATAATTGAGCTTATATTTCCTTGTATGATTATGTGCACTCTTGCTTTGAGCTTGTAGAAAAAACAAGAATACGGTGCATTGATTATCAATGATAAGCAAGATCACATCCATTAACTTATCGATCCCTTTTGCTCTAGGACGAGCAAGATCTAGCTTGGGGAAGTTGATGGCTGTGATAATACAACACTTTTTAGCTATATGAATAGTGTCTTTTGCCTATCATATCATGCTCCATCTAACTATTGTTATGCATGATTACTTGTTTTCATTACATTCAATATGAGATTTGCACATTTAGTAGTTTTGGTAGAATTTTATCCCTCTTTCTTGTCTTTGACATGTGTGTACGTGTTGATTATGATTATGGATAAAACAAAGGCAAAAGGAACAAAGAGAGTATAGTATGGAGGAACTGCAGGACCAGACTTAGCCATTTGAAGTGTTGGAAAAAGTCAATTTTTCCAACTTCTCAAAATAAAGATCCAAGACAATGGTTGCATCCCTCGACGAGACGAATCCAACGAGCCCAAAAACGCCCAAAATGGAGTTCGTATGAAGAAATGGTGACCAAAATACGGAAGCATCTACAAGTTCAACGACCAACTATATGGCCGGCCGTCGTATAGTTCCGGCCGTATAGTTTCCAAAAACATTGGAAACAATGGGATTTTGCCCCAGAAAGGCTTCAGAACCTTCCCCAAGTCATATGACGGTATTATGGGTATCCTAGGGCACCCCTAAGGCCTATATAAAGAGGGGAAGAGCCAAAGTAAGCCACAATATACCATATACAATATCTAGATTCTATCTACCGCCTCCACGGCGGTGCCCTGCCGCTGTGCCGCCTCCATAGACTCTCAAGCTCCACCAAGATCCAATCTCCATCAATACCATCAATCCCTCCAAGCAAGAAGAGGAGGAGAAGGAGGACACCGCCATCACCACGCCATCAGCACCATATCCATCACCACTACTCCTTCATCCTTCCCCATCATGGTCTCCGTGATGGGTTGTAACATGGCTTGAACCCCCCTTTATTAATGTTATTATGATTTGAGTAATTGTAGTGTGGTGTGTTCTTGTTAATTAATATGTTTGTTCTTTCTCTTTACATTGTTCTATTTATGATATTATTCTAGTGATTGGAGACGTCCAATCCATTTTTGAGGAATTTACTAGGGATTCACGGAGTGTCACAGAACTTATCATTAGTCTCTACTCTTCCATGGGTCCTGACAAGCCCATGGGTAGAACTAATAGGCTATTTGCTATAAGTGATTTGTGGAGGCAATAGCAGCTTAGGATGCACCGCCTAGAGTTCCCCAAGATCACTCATGATTAGATAGGTATAGTGTTACGAATTGCTTGACCCCAAAGTGACATACGCGATATCTTGTGACTAGCACACTTGATTAGGAGTGCGGTTGTCCATAGAACTTAATGCCTTTGATCTGGTTTAACTTGATTAGTCTTGTTACCTTAATACACTAGGATGACCCATGTCCGAAGAGGGTTTGGACAATTGAGTTGTCTAGTTGCCACTTACCAACGGTGGGAGACAACGGTATATGAGGGACCGCCACAATTGTTGGGGATATGCTATATGGGTATCCTCATAGCATGTCTCCTATCCGGATAACCAGGGTGGCCCACAGTTGGTAGCATGGCCCATGGCCTGCTGGGCGACCCAGTTAGATGGATTCAGAAGGGAGGCCCATGCCGGATAAAGGAAGGCTACGGTTGGAGTCACCGACGTACCCGGAGCCTTGGAGTGCAAGATACACAAGGCTAGTAATAAATGGTGTAGGACTCTGTAATCTGTCCGGCTAGGACTTTCCCTGTAACCCTAGGACCTGTCGACTATATAAGTCGGGCCTATGGGAGCCTTTAGGGCATCGATTCATACAACCTCGCATAGTGAACCAATCCCTATAACTCGGCGTATTGCCCTTATAGTGATTTATAGCAGGAGTAGGATTCCGCCACCGCTAGGGATTCGAACTGGGTAAGCTGTGTTACCTCGTACCCGTCAACCGTCTGCCTTCCCCCACGTCTCTAAACACGCACTGTGAGGACCCCTCCATGGCGTACTCGTCGGCAATACCACGACAGTTGGCGCCCACCGTGGGGCAAGAGGCAGTTCAGGCTCTTCAGCGGGCGAGGACCAATATCTTCGCGGGAATCAGTGAAACCGTGGCCATCGGTCGCGTTCTCTTCTCCGGCAATGTTCCGATCATCCCTCTCGACGAGTTCTGGATCCCGACGAAGACGAACCCTATGCGGTGTTCGATCGTTCCTATCGGAGACATCCACCTCTTCATTGGCGAAACCGACTCGGGCACTAGTTCCATGGGAGTCAGAAAAGCATCAAGGCCCGCACGGACCGCCTACGGGTAGGATACGTTCACGGGAGGATCGATGTCGGATCTCTCTTCGGAGTTTGTCGGCAAAGATCAGAAAATTTCAAGGCCCACCCAAACCGCCCCTGTGCAGGATATAAAGGTGGAAGATCGCTGCAAATCCGCCGGGTTCACCCGTGCGTCTGGACAGCACAGATCCAAGTTCGTCAGCATGGTTACCATCTTTGATCTGGCGCGTTGCATTCAGAGAGAGGACGAAAACCCCCGTGATTACCTGGCCAGGTGGCTCCGCATACGAGCCGATCTGGCCCACTACCCCAATGATGATGCTATGTATCACTTTGTGGAAGGACTGGACCATGGCATGCTTCTCTGACATTCTCTAAGACGGCAAAGCGCCGTGGACGCCTTACCTTCAAGGCATGGTGAACACCGTCAACAACTACGTGAGGTCAAGCGGCTCAGACAGCGCTTGCGCTTATTGACGGAGCCCCTCCGATTCAGCCACCGCCACCACCGCCTCCGGCCGCCATCGTCGCAGCTGCACCGCCACCTCCAGTCATCGTCGCTGCTGTTGCACCTCCACCGCCCGTCATCGAGGAAGTCCTGGCACCCTCCGACTCTGTTATTGACGCGCTTTATGCTGACTTCAGTGCAGATTCAGACGAGATAGATTTCAGTCCAGAGGAACTAGACTCTGCTACGCAAGAGATGGAGGAGGAGTACAAGCGCGACGAGCAAGCCAACAACGCCGTCACGTCTCGAGAGGTGTTCGTCACCATTGGGACGGCGATGCATGAAGATCAACCCGGACGAGCTCCGCCTACAGCGCTGGAAAAGGGGAAGGGGCCACTTATTGCTGCTGACGATGATCGTGCAAAGGTCATGCCTCCTCCGCCTAACCTAGTGCAACAGCCGCAGGAACTCGGCACCGGCCCGAGCAACAACAACACCACAAACTTGCCACCTCCGGCATCTACGTCTGCTGCTGCCCAAGTTACTCCGGCTGATAGAGTGATGTACGGCAATCTCCTCGTTGAGCCACTAACCATAGCTCACATCCGAAACGTGACTCAGCTTGACGAGAAGCGCCAGCAGCTGCTATAGGAAGCGCAGGCCATCGCAGAGCAAAGCGCTAAGCTAGATCGAGATCTGGTCAACGCGCAGAAGTCCATAGAGAAAGCTAGAGCAATGGAGACCGAGTACAAGACTCTGCTGCAGCAGCAGAAGGCCAAGAAAGCTCCGGCTCGCGTCATCAACAATCCTGGTGTACGGCGAAACCTAGGACAGGCTCCCTCGAAGCCGGCACAGGCCAAGCCATACATTGATAGTGAGGGCAAACAGGTGATGCCCACCCCACTCCTTAACCTCGTCGTCGCCAAGACCCTTCTGGAGCAGGATAGATCGCTCGAGGCAGTGGAACAGGTCTATGACCTAGTGGCCAAGGCGGTAAAATAGCAGGAAAAGGCCACCTCTCAGAGGCTTGAGTCTGACCCAGCGCTTTGCCAGTCTAGCCAGTATAAGCCGCCAAGGGACAGATCTCCTCTTGATGTCGGGTCCCAGACGGGTTCATCAGAACGAAGACGGAGGGATGCACAACAGGAAGGATGCTATCCCCATATCCTCTAACCACGGAGAAAAGGCCCGACCTCGTCGCCCATCACCACCGCCCCGATCCCCCCGACATCGCGAAGATCCCAAGGCTCACCATCGTACGGATATGCCCCCGCACAAAGCAGTGCGGCATCGTCATCCACGAAAACGTGGAGCAGACCCGTCATGAGGGAGAGCGCAACCAAGGACACAAGAGCAGGTCGCGCCATGACCCTCCGCGTCCGACAAGTAACCGTGAGAGGCGTGAGGCGTCGCAGGAGGGTAACAGCAAGAAGGCTAACTCACCGCCACCTCCGCCTCCGTCACCACCTAGCAGTCACCATGGCGGAGGAGGCCCGTGTCGTTCACGCGGCCCATCCCCTGTTGATAAGAAAAAGAAGAACCTAGAGCCATACGACGCACGTTCGCGGATCAATAAGATCCATGAGGCCCGGGAAGGACCATACCTGGGACCATGTTGCTTTGGACCTGCAATACGGTCCGCAACTTACCCCAAGGGTTTCCGGATTGACAAGACCATCAATCCCTATGACGGCACCGCCAAGCCAGTCACATGGTTGCAGGACTACGACAACGCGGTGGAGATGGCCAGAGGCAACCCCAACGTCGCCGTCAAGTACCTCCCGTTAATGTTGGCGGGCACCGCCCGTCAATGGATCGATGACTTGCCGGAGAAACCCATCTACAATTGGTTGGACATGCAAGAAGCATTCACCAAGAACTTTGAGGGTACATACAAGCGTCCCTGCACTGTTGGCGATCTATAGCGGTGCGTGCAAGAGAAAGACGAGACATCTCGCGCCTACCTCTCCCGCTGGCTGGACATGAAGAATTCCTGCGCAGGAGTGCATGCTCAGACCGCCATGGCCGCCTTCATCGATGGGTTGGAAAGGGGCACGTTGCTCCGACATAAGTTGAAGCGCTTGGAGGACAGTCACCAGCTTGACTTGAACCAGATGATTAAGTTGGCTAGTGAGTTCGCAGCTGCCGACGACGATGCTCGCGGCTCCTTGCCGGCAACGGCCGTTCATCCTCAAGCTCGAAGGAACAACAGTACAAAGCGGAAAACTGCTCTAGAAGAAAAGCAATCTACCGACATGGTTGCTATGACTTTTGCAGGACGAGGTGATGGAGGACAACGTGGCCGAGGACGGGGAGCTGGTCGTGGGCAGCAACGAGGAAGCGAAACTACCTCGGCGCCGCTCTGTGTTCCCCAAACCTACAAGGAGTACCGCGATATGTCATGCCTCGTACACCTCGTACACCTCGATGTCAACGGCAAGGCCACCCATACCAATCGACACTGCAAGTTCGTCAACGACCTCAAGGAAGACCCGGAGTCCGGCTACAAGAAAAGTCGGAAGAACAGACCGCGAGGCAAGGGCAAGGGGAAGAAGAAGGAGGAGGAGTCCAAGGATTCAAGTGGCATGGACGAGGACGTTGACCCCAAGCACGCCGCCAAGAGCGATGACAAGGGCAAGAACCCCTTCGTGAAGAAGGCGCCAGTCTACCACACTTTCCTTGGCACCCCACCGTCCGACAACAGAAGACCTCTCTGAGGATCCTGATGGCTACTCTGCCCCCAGTTCCCCAGTACCTGCGCTGGTCGGAGGTTCCAATTACTTGGGACAGGACAGACCACCCAGACCTTATCCCTACGGAGAACCAGTACGCCATGGTCATAAACCCCTTGATTGACGACGTGGAGTTCACCAAGTGTATGGTGGATAGTGGAAGCAACATCAACATCATGTACCTGGATACACTGCAGAAGATAAACTTGACGGAGGAAAACCTAAGGCGGACCAACACCATCTTCCACAACGTAGTTCCTGGGCGGGAGGCTCGGTCCATTGGGTGCATCACACTTCAGGTTGCCTTTGGCGATGTTAATAATTACTGCCAAGAGCGCATGACCTTTGAGGTGGTCCCCTTCAAGAGCATGTACCACATCATATTCGGCCGCGACATATTCCACAAGTTCATGGCCCATGCCATGCTTCATCTACAACAAACTCAAGATACCCAGACCAAACGGTGTCATCACCGTATCCGGAAGCTTTACCAAGGCAAGGGACTGCGAGATTAACAAAGTAGCCTTCGCGGAAGCTGTCCTCTACAGCGAAGAATTCAAAGATCCAGAGCAAGGTCGATGACTCAGAGATGCCTATGTCGAAGAATAAGATCTACGACTCCACTCCTGCATTCAAGGCCGCCATCGAGACCAAGCCGGTGGAACTTGTGGTAGGCGATGCCTCCAAGGTCACCGCCATTGGGACAAACCTGGATCCCAAATAGGAAAGCGTGCTCATCGAGCTCCGTGAGAATAGGGACATCTTTACATGGCAACCTGCCGACATGAAAGGTGTACCTAGGGAACTTGCCGAGCACATCTTAAACATTGATCCAAAATCCAAACAAGTGAAACAACCTCTACGACGCTTTGGAGATGAGAAGAGACGCGCCATTGGCAAAGAGAGAGCTAGGTTACTTAAGGCTAGATTTATCCGAGAAGTCCTTCACACCCAATGCGTGGCTAATCCTGTACTTGTCCCCAAAAAGGGAACCAATGGATTAAGAATGTGCGTTGATTACACCAGCTTGAACAAAGCATGTCCCAAAGATCCGTTTGCTTTGCCTCACATTGACCAAGTCATTGATTCGACGGCTGGCTCAGAACTTTTGTGTTTTCTCGATGCATACTCGGGATACCACCAGATCAAGATGAGGAAGTCGGACCAATTGGCCACTTCGTTCACTACCCCATACGACACATTTTGCTATGTTACAATGCCCTTTGGGCTGAAAAACGTAGGTGCTACATACCAGCGGACAATGCAACGTTGCCTGCACGACCAAATTGGTCGGAACGTTCACGTCTATGTGGACGATATCGCGGTGATGTATAAAAAGTCAAATGACTTAATCTCCGACTTAAAAGAAACCTTTGATAATCTCCGGAAATACAACATGATGCTTAACCCTAAGAAGTGTGTCTTCGGGGTTCCAGCCGACAAATTGTTGGGTTTCATCGTTTCCCAACACAGAATCGAGGTCAACCCGGAGAAAATCAAGGCCATCTTAAACATAAACCGTCCGACATGCCTAAAGGACATTCAACGACTAACAGGTTGTGTTGCAGCAGTTAGTCGGTTCGTCAGCCGACTTGGAGAGAAGGCTCTGCTGCTATACAAGTTGCTGAAGAAGGTGGACAAATTCACATGGACGGACGAAGCAGATGCAGCATTGAAGCAGCTCAAGGAGATTCTTTCCTCAGCGCCCATCCTTGCAGCGCCCGAACCTGGCGAGCCCCTGTTAATCTACATGGCGGCAACCAACTGGGTAATCAGCATCGTCGTCGTGGTAGAGCGGAAGGAACCAGGCTATGAGCACGGAGTTCAACGACCAGTTTACTATGTGAGCGAGGTTTTGACGGAGTCCAAGCAGCGTTACCCGCACTACCAGAAGATAGCTTATGGAGTATTCCTTGCTTCTCGGAAGCTGAGGCACTACTTTTGGGAGCACCCAATCATAGTGGTGAGCAAGACCCCACTGTCCGACATTATCAACAACAGCGACTCTATGGGAAGGGTCGCGAAGTGGGTCACTGAACTTGCTGCCTTCGAGAACACTTACAAAAGACGCGACACTATCAAGTCACAAGCCTTGGCGGATTTTGTTGCAGATTGGACGGAGATGCCAGATGCCACTCCATTGCCGGAACCAGAGCACTGGGTGATGCACTTTGACGGATCAAAGCTGCTCAACGGCTCGGGGGCTGGTGTATTGCTACAGTCACCAACATGAGATAAGATACACTATGTTCTGCAGATCCACTTCGAGGCTGCAAACAACATGGCGGAGTATGAAGCACTCATTCACGGACTACGTGTAGCCAAGGATATTGGCATCAAGTGCATAGTTTGCTGTGGAGATTCCGACTTGGTTGCCCAGCAGGTGGCTGGCACCTGGAATGCGCGGAACCCTATGATGGCGGCATATCGAGATGAAGTGGACGAGATAGCCAAGAGCTTCTTGGGCTACGAAGTCAAGTATGTACCTAGGGAGCAAAACAAGGCGGCTGATCTGCTATCTAAGCTTGGATCAGGGCGCAAACGAATTCCGCCAGGAGTTTTCCTAGAGCATCTGCGCACGCCATTTGTGAAGGGAGCCGACATCGACAACCCGGATAGAGCTGATTCTTTCATCAACATGGTGACAAAGGTTCCTCCGGCTTGGACAAAACCGTTCATGGAATATCTCGAACACGAAACTTTGCCCGACGACAAGGTCAAAAGACGACAAATAGTACGACAAGCAAAGGGTTATACCATAATCAACGGGCACCTCTACAAAAGGATCACTACTGGTGTATACCTAAAGTGTGTTTTCCAGTTAGAAGGTATGGAAATCCTACGTGAAATCCATCTCGGAGATTGCGGGCATCACGCCGCTCCTCGATCGTTGGTCGTGAAAGCCTTCCGGCAAGGATTCTACTGGTTGACCGCCAAGGAGGATGCCGACAAGCTGGTTGAGACATGCATGGGATGCCAGTATTATGCCCGACAACCACATGTTCCTGCTGAAGAATTGCGAACAATACCAATAACTTGGATGTTTGCAGTCTAGGGTCTAGACATGGTGGGACCGTTACAGACGTCACCATGTGGGTTTACGCATCTGCTAGTAGCAGTTGATAAATTCACTAAATGGATAGAAGCTAAACCCATTAGAAAGCTTGATGGGGCAACTGCCCTCAGGTTTGTCTGGGGTCTAGTGGTGAGATTTGGTCTCCCACATAGCATTATCACCGACAACAGCAGCAACTTGTCACTCGAACAAGTGGAAGCTTATTGTTGGGAGAAGGGCATCCAACTTGACCTTGCATCTGTGGCACATCCACAATCCAACGGTCAGGTTGAGTGAGCCAATGGATTAATTCTGCAGGGAATCAAGCCACGTCTTGAGGCACCGCTACATAGAGCAGATGGAGCCTGGGCGGAAGAATTGCCATCTGTGCTGTGGAGTTTACGAACTACACCCAATAGATCCTCCGGCTACACCCCTTACTTCATGGTATATGGAGCAGAAGCCATACTACCTTCCAACATACTTCACGATGCACCAAGAGTTGCCGCCTACGACGAAGATGACGCTGAAGAATCCAGACGCCTAGATGTGGACCTTCTCCAGGAGGAGTGCGTTTTGGCATGCCAAATATCTGCCATCTACCAGCAGAAGCTACGCAGCTACCATAGTCGCCGTGTTTGGCATCGCTCGTTTAAAGAGGGGGATTTGGTGCTCCGACTTAAGCAGAAGAAGTCACACAAATTGTCCCCGCCATGGGAAGGACCGTTCATCATAAGAAAGGCGCTGCTCAATGGGTCTTACTACCTCGTTGACAATCGTGAACTGAAGGATAGACCCAACAAGGATCATAAGCGTAAGCGACGTGACCCGGATGATGATTACCCAGAGCTTGATCGGCCATGGAACATAGCACAACTACGTCCTTTTTACACTTAGTATTTTATATCTAATTGTGTACCTCTTATATGATCAATGAAATAAAGCTCTCTGGTTCACTCATATTTCTGAGTCTTTTACCTCCTTTAGTATTCATTTTTGGATCATGTAAAACCTTTATGCACAAGTTTTGTGATTGCACTTGTGAAAATTCCGCCTACGGGTGTTAGCTTAAGTTTTCTGGTCTACACATTCTTTGCATTTTTATGTGGATTCTGGAGTAGTGACTTTCGGCACTTATTTTTGGCGATTTTGTGCTTAGGTTATTGATGGTGCCATTGGGCATCATCACCTGAGCGCATGGTTCCGACAACGAGTCTTCCGACTCACAAAAATTCAAGCATAAGAACCAAAGTAATGGATAAGCCAGCACTTTCTTAAACAATATATACATGCTGGAAAATAGTTCTTAAGTAGCAGGACATACAACATTGTTTTCTGCCTTAAGTTACATTAATACGTTTTTTCCGCATACGCATCAAAGGTGAAACAAATATTACAAGATTGTTTTTCATTCCTTTGGCGCGGGCGACTTGGAAGCAGCGTCATCAGCAGCACGAGAACCACCCTTGAAGTTGGCGGTGTGAAGAGACTCGAAGGAGCTTTGGTTGCTTCCATCGATGGTGTTCATCGGCACGAAGACGTTGATGTCGACCAAGTTGGCAACTCTAGTGTCATAACCCGTGAGTGACGACAAGATAGATTCATGGTTAATCTCTTTGCCATCGTCATCCACGTCGGGTATGCCAGAGGTTACCGTGTCGATGTCGGCATCTTCATAGTGTGCCTTGACCATGGACAGCGCCATCCTTGCACCAGCCCGTGCACATTAAGCTTTCCAGCTTGTGATACGCTCGGGGGCTCGACGCAGAATCTCCGAGTACTTCGCCACAGATTCCGACGCCTTGATATTAATTTGGAGGGGCTTGGCGATCTCTTTGGCTTGCGTGATGGCGGTGTTGATGAAGTTGCCGGCAAGAACCATGCATTCCTTGGTTGGAGGAGGTGACCGGGTTAAACCCATAGGAGCTGCAAATTCTGACAAGGAGCACATGAGTTCAAAAATTCAGAGTATCTAGACTACAGAAGTCCAAGACGGAGAAAACTTACTGAAGATGCTGGCCTCAGCTTGCCAGAGGGTGTCTGCCAAGGATTCTTTCTCTTGTTGGAGGAGTTTATACGCCTCATGATGGCGTTGATTCTGCTCATCGGCAGCTTTCTTATGATCTCTTAAGATCGAGATCTCCTCCTTCAAGCGATTGATTTCCTCGGTGGCGGAGTCCTGCAGGACCTTCATTGACTCATCATGCATTTTCAACATGTCCTTCCTCTCCTGCTTAAGAATTTTGTTCTCGCTATCCAGCTCTTGAATGTGCTTGGATTGCTCGACAATATTCTTGGCCTTGGCAATGGTTTCTACAAGTCGGAGAAAGCACAGTACACAGCGAGTACTCGGAGAATATGGGCACAAAACCAAGTCGGAATGCGAAAAAGAAAACAGACGCTTGCTCTTGGTGATTTGTTACTTCAAGAAGGCAGTTTTACCCTTTTCAGCTTCCAAGTCTGCGCATCTTCTGATACTTGTCGTTGGCCATGCCCCTCCAAGCATTCTCGTTCCATGGAGAAAAAAAAGGGAAAAAGTTAAAACGTTGTTTGGTCTGCCTGGAGCATCTAGCCGGAAAATTTCCACCTAGACGCTCGGGGGCTACAGCGAGAGTTTTTGACTTAGCACTATGCTTAGCTTTTCTTTAAGCATCTAGTCGGAACTAATTCAGTTTTCGATTAGAAGCTTGGGGGCTACAGTATAAAGTTTTAAACTCGGATATATGATTAGTTTTTCTTTAAGCATCTAGTCGGAACTAATTCAGTTACAGCTAGAGGCTTGGGGGCTACAGTATTGAAATTTATAAACACTGCGTATGCTACTCTTAAAGCATCTAGTCGGAATAATTCATTCCACCTATATGCTTGGGGGCTACAGTGAGAGGTTTTCTAGCTTAGTCACTCTTAGAGCATCTAGACGCAAACAACTATGGTTTTCCGTCTACATCCTCGGGGGCTACAGTGGGATACTCATATGAAATGTAAAAGGCAAATAAAAACTTACAAGTGCAATGATCTTGAGGTTTGTAGCGCTCTCGGCTAGCAGCTTGCCAAAGGACACGTTGTTTCCTTGCAAGATCTCTGCTTGACGGAGAAGCTCCTCTAGACCGCACGTCGGAGATGTCGGCGCTGCACCAGGAGCCAAAGTAGTGCTATCCGGCGTAAGTACCGGGTAGACAATCTTTGGATACTCTATAGTTTTCTTGGGTGCAGGGGCGCCGCCTACGGCAGAAGTACCAGCTGCCACCACCGCCTTACCGCCACCGATGGCATCCTTAGCCGGAGCTTCAGCCATTTGGTGGGCAGCACTCTCCTGCGTCGCCTGCTCGCCAACAATAGCGACCTCGGTAGAGGCACCTGAGTCCACTTCCATGACGGAAGGGCCAGATGCCTCCTTAGCTTACGAGCTTGTCGGGGCAGACGAGAGCTTGACGGAGGGAGTGGCAGGGGCGACGGCGGGAGATGCGTCGCGATGCAGCATGTCCTTAATGGTTCTAGAAGCCCCCAACGTTTTGGAGGTCTTCTTCAAGCTGGTCGTGGCTTTCTTCCTAAAACGTGCAAAATGCATAAGTACAGGAGCAAGACAGATAAATAGACAATGTCGGAGAGAAAGAAGCTTACATGAGTGGGGGTGCTTTGGCAAAGGGGATCCCGGTAACTTTTCTATTCTCCGCCTCCAGGGCGGCGGTAGTCTTCTTGGAGGCTCCACCCCCCGTATTCTTCTTCTTGCCTCCGTCGGCAGCGTTGGAGGTGGAGCTCTTTCGCTTTCGCGCCATCGGAGCATCGTCGTCGGACACGACGGTGACTTCCTTCATCTTTGGATCATAGATTTGAGGAGCCATGTTGTCCTCATATATGTCGCTAAGCTGTAAGATGAAGAACCACCGTGTTAGACGAGATGACATTTGCTAGACGGAAGAACTTGAGTATATGTCATACACGAAAAATAAATAACTACCTTTGGGCACTTGTCGTCTACAAACATGTCGTAGGTTATGGTGAAGCCACGCTTCTTGTCCTTCACCTTGACGATATCCTTGAGGCGGATCTTGACGGAGTCACTCGAGAAATTGTCCACGAAGATGTAGAGGTTATCCCTTCTATCGCTGGTATACTCGTGCATGAGCTTCGCGCGGTGCTGCAGAGGTTGGATTCGCCTGATGAACCAGCACATGGCTAGGTCCAAGCCGGTCAAACCTGTCTCTACGAACCATTCTATCCGCCTTATGGCACGGGAAGCATCGAGGTCGGAGGAAGGGAGGCTTGGGATCTCCATGACGAGGCTTCAGCGGCGGCTCCGTCGACAAAGTCCGGGTACGTTACTTCTCGGCCGGCCAGAGGGATATCTGGGTCGTAAAAGTAAGTACGCTGCCAGTTTTTGCAGGACTCGTGGCCGACGATGTCGGGGAACCGCTGGCCAGGACAGATCTTGAAGCTTATGGTGCCACAATTTCTAAGTTCCTCCTTACTGGCTTCGGCTTCACGCTTGACGGTGAAGAAATACATGAAGATATCTAGCCTAGGCTTAATCCCTAGGTAACCCTCGCAAAGCGTCGCATAATTGCTGAGCGCTAGGATGCTATTGGGAGAGAGGTTCTGGGGCTAGACTCTATAGTGGTTTAAGACAGAAAGGAAGAAGTTGGAGATGGGAAGGGAGACGCCGCATACCAGTTGGGCTTTGAGGTACACTTTTTCTTTGGCTTGGGGAGAAGGTGTCACCTCGCCGGCCGGCGCCGCCCGCCAGGCGAGCCCCTCCGTCGCAGGGAGGTAGCCCTCGGCGATCAGCTCCTGGATATCGCGGTTCGTGATGTCCGAACCGTGCCAATCGCCCTTGTGGGAGTCGAGCTCCTCCTCCAGTGGCTCCAGTGCCGCTGGGTTATGGTCGCCGCCAGTGGACTCAACCACCACAGTGATGGGGATGACCAGAACTTCTGGAGGCACGACGACAGAGCTCGCTGGCTTCGCCGTGGCTTCGCTCGATGCCGCCATGGAAGGGGTAGTGCTGCTGCTGGCCATGGAGTGAGTTTGGAGGTGACTGGCAAGAATTGGGGCTAGGGTTTTTCGCGAGCTTGCGCGGAGAGCTCGAGGGGGCACGCGCTGGAGGAAGAAGACGATGCAAGGAGAGAATGAGGTGAAAAGTAAAAAATCCTATCGCAGTTACTATTTATGATCTCCAGCATCAAGTTTCGTGCAGCTTGATCGGACGGTTGCCGCGTAGACAATGTGTGCACGAATGTGCGTGGAAATTTCGCCACGTCCCAACCGTCGCCGCCAATGGTTTGTATCACTCGCGCAGGAAAATCGGACATGATTGCGTTCTCTGCATGTGTGAGTTACGAGGCGTCGCTGACCTACGCCTACGTCACCCTACCTGACATAGGCAGATGAGCCGTCACATCGGAAGATTCTGGCATGGACAGATCCAGTCCGTCTACGAAAAGAGTACGATGGAAGATTCATCATTTCTCCAACTTACATATTGAAGACGGAGAAAGCCTTGCAGGGTTCTTTGGGAGGACTACAAGATATTGCTTCACGATTTGCCGACATCCATCTAGGCGGAGCATTCAACGTGAAGAGGCAAGGCGGCGCAAGATCTCGGAGTTCTCCGGGGGCTACTGTTGGGGATATTCTATATGGGTATCCTCATAGCATGTCTCCTATCCGGATAACCCGGGTGGCCCACAGTTGGTAGCATGGCCCATGGCCTGCTGGGAAGCCCAGTTAGATGGATTCAGAAGGGAGGCCCATGCCGGATAAAGGAAGGCTACGGTTGGAGTCACCGACGTACCCGGAGCCTTGGAGTGCAAGATACACAAGACTAAGTAATAGACGGTGTAGGACTCTATAACCTGTTCGGCTAGGAATTTTCCCTATAACCCTAAGACCTGGCGACTATATAAGTCGGGCCTATAGGAGCCTTTAGGGCATCGATTCATACAACCTCGCATAGCGAACCAATCCCTGTAACTCAGCGTATTGCCCTTATAGTGATTTATGGCAGGAGTAGGATTCCGCCACCATTGTGGGATCTGAACCTGGGTAAGCTGTGTTACCTCGTACCCGTCAACCGTCCGCCTTCCCCACGTCTCTAAGCACGCACTGTGAGGACCCCTCCATGGCGTACTCGTCGGCAATACCACGACAACAATTATAGTTAATAGCTATTCCATAAGCACTTATCATGCACACCGATATACACAACATTACTTGAGGAATCGTAGCATTAATATTTCATCTCATTGCATTCACCTCTTTTTAGTTTTATTTTAGTTCTAGTTTTCTTCCAGTCCTAGTAGTTGTTGTTACAAGAGTAGACTATTTCCAAGCCATCTTAAATTCATTTATTCTAGCAAACTATATAGTAGACTATTTCCAAACCACGTTTTGGGTGCGGACGTGGCTACATTGACAACATAGCTGCGGGGTCGTGTTCGCCGAGATCCCATCGGGACAAACTCTTAAATATTTGCTGCTACAAGTACTGCAATAACCCTGTTTTGGTGCAGGTACCCACTCATCAACCAACGGCCATATCAAATTATTTTTCAACAATTCTGTGATGCTTATGGATTCCCTCAAGAAGGGGAATCAAATGTTACAAACTTGTATAGTGTCTCAAATGCAAAAACTTGGGAGGTTATTTCTGTTAATGGTGGCAGGGACTTCTATCAGAAGAAGATGTCCACCATTTAGAACCCAACCATCTGTTACTTTGCTTTGTTTCTTGCTAACACTTTGTTAGGAAGAGGATACACTGGCTCTATGGCTAATGCAAACATGGCCATGATCACTAAGGCGCTCTTCCCTAATGCACTGCAGAGTCCCACTCCTGCAGCTCTATTCCTCCATCACCTCTACCACCAGAGCAACAAAAAGTGTTATTCGCATCGGTGGACTGGTAACCCACCTAGTACAAGCTCTTGGAATTGAAATTCCTCTTGTGCAACATGTTGATGGCTCCATACTTATGGATATCAAATATATAACTGCTTGTGGCTTCCTCAGTGTTTACCGAGCTAACGGGAGGCTCCGAGCCTATCAATTTGGTTATCTTAATGTTGCATAGGATGATAAGGTGCTATTGCCTTGCCTACAAGCCTTCGAGGTTCAGGGGAGGGACCACTGGATCCTCACCAAGGATCAGGTGACTGAGATCATGGCGGAGCTCTATCCTGACTCTGAGGAGGAGGAAGGAGGAGAACAGTAGGATGAGAAGCAGCAGGAGCCGGAGTACAACCCTGCTTGGGAGGGACAGCAATAGCAGGAGCAACCTTGGGATGCATGGCCCAATCAGCAGCAACAGCAAGAACAACAACAGGGGTTCAACAATGTCCCCTATCAGGATTTTCTGCAGCTCAACCAGCGCGTTGGGGAGATCGACCAGACTCTGCATGGAGTGAGTGAAGATGTGAGTGCCTTAACTCACAACTTTAGTCACTTCATGACCCACTTCCCTGACTACTATCAGTAGCATCCGTACCCGTCGCCAAACGATGGCAACAACTAAGCATGGCAACAACCTAAGCTTGGGGGAGGTTTGAAAACCTCAAAACTTGCATTCATACTTTTATTTCTTCTTTTGATTTATTTTATTTTCCAAGAATTGCATGTTTACTTTCAGTTTGCATTCTTAAACCAAAAACACAAAAGAAATTAGTTGTGAACTTTATTTGCAAATTTGTTTCTTTGTTTTTCTCGGAGATCGCTCAATTTCAGGTGACTTGGCAATACGGAAATCTAGAGGGGATTCGAATAAATTACGAGACGAAATCAAGCAAGAGGAGGTATCACATTCCTTTCATCACCTCTTCTGCAACTTTAAATTCATCCTACAATTATTTACTCGCTTGCACTTGAGTCACTCCCCACCTAGCCTGTTGTCCTATAAATTATATTCATTTGCCAATGTCCTCTTTTAGCTTTGAAACAATGAACAATGAACTTGGTTAAAATATTTCTGATATTTTTACAACAAGAAAAAGCATCCAAGAGATGACTTGAGTCCATGTTTAGCCCAAAGGATTTGATTTTAGAAACTATTCAACCCCATTGAGCTTAACGTAACTAGACTCGATAGCACCCTTGAATGAAATTGTCTAATAAAATGGATGCTTTGAAGTAGTAGAGATTATGCCACTGCTTTTTCTAATAATTATAGTAGGATATTGCTTTACACGTGTCACTACAACAGTACCGTACTCCATGGGGAACTATTAACTCCACTGGCCAACGAATGATCTAAATGTGGGAAACCACTTGATTTCGGCTACTGAGTTATGTAAACGTGTGTAGCTTCAATGCTATGACGTGTAAAAATTTTAGTCTCCTCGTGGTTTTACATTCCAAGTGAAGTTGTAGTACTCCTCTGACCCACTATTGCTCAACAGCTATCTATTGGCATGGTCACGAGTGCGCAACACAGTCCCAATTAACATGTTAAAAATAGTGGCATGATTTCTCTATGAAAGAGCTAAAGTTTTTGAAAAACAAGGAAAGGAAAAAGGTGCTTTGAGAGTATTGAAATTTTGATGTGGGAGTAGATGAGTTGTTATTAAATTAAATATTCTTTGTGCCAACTTGAGTACTCTTAATTGATAAAAGGAACAAGAGCAAAAAAAATTCATCTCTCAATAAGAGAGAGACCAAAAAGATTTGTTTCACTTTCCTAGCTAAACTTTTGACACTTGCTCAGGCATATGATTTATTTGCTAGCAAGATATATGTGGCTAGGAAGTGAACTCAGTGCAATCTTGTGAATATTTGTATGATCATGTTTAAGATTGCAGCAAATGTGAAGAAAATAATTTGACACCAATTCGAGCTTGTAAGTTCTTTTACTTCAGTTTCGAATCTCCGCTATCCTTTCTTATTTCCTTGTCACTCGAGGGCGAGCAACATCTAAGCTTGGGGGAGTTGATAGCTATGAGATTCTACACATTTTTATGGTTTCTATCGATGGTTTTCTTTGGATTTGATGGTTTTCTAGCTTTATCTAACCCTAATACTTCAGTAGCAAAGAAAACTTGGTTTTTAATGTGTGTTTCAGGTTCTGAGCATCAACAGATGGATTTAATAGCAAAAACACAATATTCAGACGAAAACAAGCAAGTCCCTTTTTGGAAGCAATCGAGGGGAGGACATAGAAGCTTTAACGAGCAACTATACAGCAGGAATATTTTTCCGGCCGTATAGTTCCTACCGTATAGCTGTCATCTCCTTCATCTTATTAAAAGGGAAAGTTTTCTTGAATAGGAGGAGGTCGGAAATAGAACACACGAGCCGCCATCCCATCCAGAAAGAAGAAAGAAGAGATTCAGAGAAGAAGGGGAAGACGTTCTTCATCTCGCTCCATGATATTCGATCTCCTAGCCACCACACCTCCATAGCCATTACTTGTACTTGAGAGAGAGGGAGATAGAGAGAGAGAGAGAGAGATCCACCTTGCAAGACTAGGGTTTGAGATTGTTCTTCCCATCTTGAATTGTGTTGGATTTATTTCTATTTCTTATTATGGATCTCCACGGTAATATCAAGAAGAACTCCCTTTATTTAATTATATCAATGATGCTTTCTTATCTCATGTGTGAATAAGTTCCCTTGGGCATGGGAGATGTAGGGGATATGTGAGATGTGATGTTCCTATATAATTTACATTAAGTTTTGTGGTGATTTTAATTACTATATTATGTGTGCTTGACTATCTGTGGGATGCTTAATGTCTGTTGTCCAATTAAGGGCCTAGACAACATGATGCTTTGTTCTACATAGATAGAATCTTGTTCGCTACCAGACCGGCGACCCCCGAGTGTCACGGGGATATCAATAGGAAACTAGTTTGACTCGAGGATCATGAGGAGCCACCGAGCTTATTGCACTAGTCTGATCCAAGGAGCTTAATTGCTAAGCAACCTGAAGGATCTTAATCTTCTAGTGACTGACCATGGTTGTGGTAAACAGGCTAGTAGGATTATTGAAGTTGGGATGAAATCTACCAAGAGGAGTTCTGGCTAATTATGGGTTGCTCACCTACACACATACTTATAAGATTATAATTGTTACACTTATCACTCATCCACTTGGCACATTCACTATCACCATGAACTGAAACTCCCCGCGCCTACTTTTCCATCTCCAGAAAACAATAAACAAATTGTTCTTTACTTTTATGCTTTTTATTTCTGAAGTTTACATTTTAGTTTTATTTAAATACTTTCTTTTAATCCAAAATCTATTCTCATTTCAACGCTTTCAATCAATTCACTCGAAGACCTGTGTCAACTTTGGATGTGATAGAGACTTTACCAATAAACACTTACCTTTGGGCTCCCTGTAGGATCGACATCTTAACTTTGAAACTAGCTACAAATGATCAGTGCACTTGCAGTCATCACCCGGCTCTATCCCTCTCCCTCAGCCGACACCAGCCGCCCGGATCCTCCCCGGAGTCATTTCGACCACCGGATTCTCCGGGCTCTCCCCGGATTTTCTTCCCATCGCCTTCGGGTACCTTCTCCTCCAAGTTCTTCTTCCGACGAGTGAGGGAAACTCCTCCATTCTTCTTTGTATGGAAGTTGTTGTTTGTTGTGGAAACTCGGATTAGAAGGTGTTATTAGTATCGTATGCATGTTAGGAACCGTGTTCTAGCAACCTTTGTTCCCGATCTACCTTGGTACTATAAATCTAAGACTATTCTGAAATTTTTGCCAGGGCCGGATTATCCGGACTGGAAGGTTTGCCCCTAATTTAGATTTTCACAACTTCTAGTATCATGTGGATTTGGCTTGTGGATTTTTTATATAGTTCTTAGCAATCCTCCTGGACTTGTGTGTGTGCTTATCTCCTTGCTACGTGTCTTATTCGTTTCACAGGTGGTTCTAGTGCTCCTAAGACATACAAGCGTCATCCTCGTGGTCGTTATCTTAGGCCCAATGAAGAAGGAATTCTTGTTGATGAAGTTGAGTTAAGGAGGCATCAAAGAGAGACTAAAAGGATGGCTGAATTGTGCTAGGAAAGCCAAGAGGACAACTCAAAGGAAGGGCAAGCAGCGCCAGGTCAACTACAAGAACATGGACATCCTTGAGTTTTCTACTCTTCGTCACTGAGACCTATATATAAAGGATGATGTGGATGAGCAGCTCGGTGATGACCACTATTGGTCTGCCCACCAAAGGTACATTTTTGACGATATTTACTCATCTCTCAAGATTCGCCCCATGTGCCCTTTGGATATGGCTGAGGCAAAGACTAAGCCCCAGCTTTTTGAGGCTTTAAATGTGATTGAAATGATGGGACTGCATCATCTGATGACTCTACAGTGCAACTATGATACCTCAGTGGTGAAGCAATTCTTCTCAACCATTGTGATCTACGGAGATGAGCTCCACACAATGAAGTGGATGACAGGTAGCACCTATATCCAGTATGATTTCCGCATATTTGGCTAGGTGCTTGGTTACCCATTTCACGGTCGTGATATTCCTTGTGGACATAGCATCATCACTCCTATCAGGCCCAACAAGGACATTGTGCTCTCTCCTTTCCTTTCTACAAATGGAATTGTTGGTACACTCTCTGGGCTCTCACCTCTGTATGCAGAACTGGTTGGTCTTTATAGGGATTGCATCACTCCGAGTGTGGGCAACAATGACAGTATTCGTGGTCACCTTGTACAACTGCTGGCTTTTTCTCATGAGTGTTCTACTAATGAAGACCTGTCCGTGGGCTACAAGCTGAATGTTATGGATTTCATATACCATGAAATGACTGATGCCATGTTTAACAGGTTGTCCATTCCTTATGCTCCCTTCATCATGATGCTTATCAAGCATATGCTTCCCTATGAGGATTTTCACGATAACCTTGATGGTGAACACAAGGCCAAGAAGATCTACAACAAGTCAAGGAAGACCTCTCATCCCTCTTCAACTCCAGAGTCCTTCATGCGAGATGCTAGGGATAGTGGGCATAGGCCCCCAATGCCTTTTGTGGCCCATGAGGTCAAGCAACTGAATTGGTTCCAGCGGAACATCTTGTGCATGGGGGTAGATACCCACAAGGGGCAGTACGAAGCGTACAAGCAGCGCCATGATATGGCTCACACCTAATAGGTTATTCTTCACCATGTATCAGGGGCATCATGCCACCCTCCCGCTCCTTCAGCGCCCACTCCATATGCTCAGTGGAACACTTCTGGCCTCAACTATGGAGAGCTCGAGAGCCACTTGTTTCATGCCCCGGTGAGGGAACCTACCCCTCCGGCTGATGATGAGGATGATGAAGAGTACGATGATGAGGAAGGATACGAGGACAAGGACGAGGATGACTACGAGGAGTGATATTTTGGGGCGCTAGCATCACTCTTCTTCCTTTTTGGTGTTTCTACGCCAAAGGGGGAGAAGTAGTTCTATTAGGTCTCGTGTATTTGCATGGTTCAGGCACAAGCATTTGCTATTTTTGTCGTATTATTTATGGTTGCTTGTGCCCATCTAGCGTTGAACTTTTATTTGCTATACGGTTTGTATGAGACTATGTGGTATGCATGGTCCTCTGAATTTCTCTCGGTTATCACTGAATTATCTTTGTGGAATTATCTCTCGAGAAGTATGGATTCATCTGTGTGCTATGGATTATGGATTATCTCTATGGATGCATCCAAATGATATTATGCTTCAAGGCCTCAATAACGATGATCACATTAAATATATTTATATAATTGAGGCCTTTATTCTCCCAGTGGTACGATGATTCTTGTCTAACTCATCATTCATTTGTAGTTTCCAATTTAATGAAAAGTCTCGTACCTTCTTGTGTGCATTTGTATTCAAATGCAAATTTATTATATCCACACATTTAGGGGGAGCCTATTTTCATTCTTGGAATGATGTTGTTAGTAGGACTTTCTACAAATCCTAGTATTGTCATCTAACATCAAAAAGGGGGAGATTGAAAAAACATTTCATGATCTCTAGTATTTTGTGTGTTAGATGACAATACCAACGAATATTTAATGTGTGTTGAAATGTTGTAGATAATTGTCCATTCAAAAGCATCAAAATAGTATGTTGGGGGGCGGATTATCTGCCCCTGCTATGGGCCAGATAATCCGGCCCCTGGCTCAATTGGCAAAGGCAACTAAGGCGCATCGTACTTTGTGGGGGGCATATTGTCCCCTGGAATGTCCGGCCAGGGCCGGAGTTTTGGCTCAGGCAGGATAATCCGCCCCTCAAGGGGGCCAGATGACCCCCCTAGGATTTTTTGCAAAAGGAGGCAAGGTGCGTCGCTCTGCACGGGGGGCGGATTTTCCCCAGAAATCCGAGTCTGGGCGGATTTTTGCCCCAGCCAGATAATCCGTCCCCCACTTGGGACGGATAATCCGGCCCCCAGAGTGTCCAACGGCTTGTGTTGGCAGGGGTATAAATACCCCAATTGGTCCTCCTGCCAGAACTCTTGATTCATTCGAAAAAGTGTAGACCTGTTCTTCAAGCTCCAAACCGAGATCTCCATCTTCATCTACTCGAAGGCTCCGATCTTTGGGGAATCTAAGGAGGATGCCTCGATCTTAATCAACCTCGATCAAGCCCTCCACTTCCCCTCCATTCATTCGGGGGATTCTTGATCTAGTATTTCTTGAAAATATCTAGATCTATCTTTTGATATCTGACAAGAACATGAAAGAGGGTCAGAACTATAGAATCAATGCCCACATATTTCTATGTGTTCTATATGTACGACATGTCTACCCATAGATCTGGATCTGATACCATTGTTGGGGTTCGCAGCAGGAAACAAAAAACTTCTAGCTAGATGAACACGACAACCAAGATCTATTCTATATAGACATAAGTAACGGAAAGGGGGGATGGAGTTCATACCCTTTAAGACTGTGGCACACCTTACGCAGGAAGGCGTATAGTGATGAAGATAAGAACCCCAAGTGTTGTGCCTCGAAGCTCTACACACGTCCGTTGTAGGGACGTCTCCCGGACTCCGATCTAGCTGAGCAGCAGAAGAAGATGGAAGTCGGACCGTCCTGCGCATGGCGGTAGTGCAGAGGTGAAGATCTAATCCTAGAGAGCTATGTCCAATCTAGGTGGGGAGAGCTCTAGGGAATAGAGGGAGAGAGGAGAGAACTTGTTGTGCAAATAGAGGGGAGGGGCAAACCCTAGGGCCAAGGGGGAGGTACCCCCCAAGCCGCCGACAGCCCTAGGCCCCCACCAGGCGGGTGGGGGGACCCAGGTTTTGGCCAGCTGGGCCCCCTCTCCCCTTCTCCTTTGGAACCTAGCCCTATGGGCCCTTCCATATGGGAATGACCCAATAAGAAATGGTTGCCCATAACTATAAATAATAAAATATGTTTTAATATTAATTCAACCAATTAATATATAGAACACATATACTATTATATTTCATACTCTGGAGCACCTTCCGGACCCCTCCGATCAACATCGGATGTTACCCAAAACCTTTCCGGTTTCTCTCTCGCATTTCTCCTATGGTACAGGTTTGATCCCAAAGCGTCCCCACCCTTAAGTGTGCCACCCTTTGGCTCGGAGATGCTCCAGACATGACCAAGACCCATCTTGCATCAATGATCATCAGCGGGACCTGGATGCCCATAATGATCACACGTGCATTCACGAATCACATCGCTTGAACCTTAACTGTGTAATCATATTCCCTTTGCCATACGATACCTAGGTCATCCGAGATTTTATCTCAAGCATCTCCATACTTGTATTCAATCTTGTTTCCAATGAGCTCGTTTACTCATTCTCGTGTTGTTGCATTCCATGACCTAGTCATATGCTTGCAGGCTTCGTTAATGCAACGTCACTGAGTTGGCCACGTGTATCTATCTGTTACTTGGATTGGCAAATCCTGGTCTTGATAAAAACTCATTAACCCATTTATTCGGGAAACCCAACGATACCTTTATGATCACCCTTTCACGGCTTGATACTTGATATCATCAAACTCGCCTTATAAAACGGTGATTATGCATTATCTCACAGTCAAAGGATATAGTCCATGATGTTTCTGTGTTATCATCAATGATGAACGTTAAATAACTAGATCTTATTGTGGTTAACTTTGGGTGTTTATATATCACATTATTCTCCAATAATGTGACCTCATTGTCAATCGACACTATCACAATGATCTCGAAACCATAAGATCATCACTTGCCCAATGAGCTAGTTTACTAGAGGTAACTAGAGACCTGGTTGTTTACATACCACACATGTATTAATGTTTCGTATTAATATAGTTATAGAACAGTAAGAAACATATTATGAACATACAAGAGATACAACAAACTAAAAGACTTTATTATTTTCCTCTAGGGCATATCTCCTTCACTTCGTGCCACTCCACATCAGCTCCTCGAGTGGTTTCCACATGCGGCGGTGACTGCTCCTTTTCGGACATAGCTTTTGTTTGTTCAAGCTCATTCTTTTTTACCCACCATGAGTAAGGGGTTTTCTGCATATTGCACACATATGTACATGTATATATGTTGGCCTTTGGCCACTAAGGAATATAACTTGCTCATTGCGAAATTTTTAACACTTAGTTTAGAGGAAAATGACACCTACCATAGAGAAAATATTCATCTTAGACAATATACAGAGGTTTGACCCCTAATAGGTTGAGAGTACAACCACCTATTGTAACACCCTCGGATCGGCTCTATGCAAGTTTCAGCGATTCCTGCCAAACCCGCATAGAAACGATTCAAAGGTGCCCACCAGGCACTTGCGTGCGGGTGGAAAACGAAGTAATATCATTACACAATACTCCACGATGGAACCCACAGAACATATACATACAACAAGGACTCCAAGAGTCAAGAATACAGATATACAGTACAAAGATCCAAATCACCTTGAAAACGATACAACGTCCGAGTACGGACAAGATGCAAATTGAGCTAAGAGCCCTGAAGAATAACCAATGGCGTCCATAACCCTGCCCAGGCCGAGCCGGAAGGGTAACCCTGCTAACGACGCCGATCTCAAAACCTGCTTAAACAAAAGGGGTGCCGACAAAGGGCAAAGAAAAAAAGAGAGCGGTCAGTACTGAGGCCAGTACACGGTGAGACTAGAATTCGGCGGTCCTCACCTACATAGGTATGGTGGACTAAAGCGGCGGTACAGCATGCACTAAACATCATATAGAGACTTGATACAACTGTCGGCTATCAAAGAGGGGTAAGAAAGACCTATTCGAAACCAACCTAATACTACCACCAAACATATCCATCCTGGTATTTCCCCCTCGAGACCAAACGAGGAAGTCAATCCGAGGAAACTCACATAGTTGGCAGTTTTATTCATTCATTCCATGGTGGTTGTCCAACTTATTAGTCATATCAGATGCAAGTCATATTATAACAGTAAACTTTAGTTATAGTTGTCTATGATCGAGAACTATGCTCCGAATCATCCATAACAGCGGACACGGCTTCTCGAAAAGATTTAACCCTGCAGGGGTGCACCAAAGTTCCCACATGCACCTACACCCTTGTTGTCAGATCAGGTAGGTACAAGATCACAAAACATACACCCAACAGTATGTTGACGAGGTTTCGGACACAAAGTTTCCCAGACCCAAAGCAAGCACATGGGGGCCACCCCACTAAGCTACCCGTAACGAAGTTGACCGATCTCCGAGACGGACCCGGGGTTTGTGTCAATGGTTGTAAATGACCGGGAACCCGAAAGTGTTACTGGGCTTGTCGATACCGCGGAAACATTCCACATTTGTTCCTAAACAGTACAGGCTCTCCATGCGCAATCGTAAATAAAGCAGTAAAGCATGGCATAAGTACAGGATAGTAATAAAGCCCCAAACTACTTTATGGCCCCCAGTACAGTACTTGGAAATTAGGTACTAAATCGATGGGGGTGCCCACACACCCCACCTGTGGTTAGCGTGCTCGATCTCGGAACAGGTGTCAAGAACTCGGGGTCCTACGGGACACCAGTGAGCGGTTAAAAACCAAATATTGTCTATTACCCACCGGTGCCTCTGCATTATTTACCTACTTTCAATTTTAGTTATTAAACGATAATTAAAGCCATGATCATCTCCACCATTAAGCATGTGCCAACCACCCCACAACGGTGGAACATCGACGACGCGAAGCAGCACCTGACCAAGTGACTACGACTCACAAGGCCGACTATCTACCAAACAATAGGTAATAGGAGGTGTCCATGGCAATATAGAGGCTGGAGGAAAGTATAAAGGGGTACAGAATCTATAGCATCGCAACATAGATAGCAATAGATCAATAGAAGGAAATAAAGACTACAAAAGTAAGATAGGTAGAAAGGGAGAGAATGCTCGCCTGAAAAAATTGTCGAAGTTTCATAACCGAAGAACTTGTCGAAGCTCACAATATCTCATCGTCCTATCCGGGAAGAAGCAAACACTAAAAGGAACAAGCGATGCAGCAATTACAACTAATACGAAAGAATCGGTATAATCATGATATGATGAATGACATGGCAAAGATGTGATGCAATTAGGCAATATTAAGTGGAACCATGGTCCCGATATTTAATTAGATGTTTCATGTTATTTAGATACCCCGCAATTTAAATGGTGTCTTAACATGGCAAAATATATCACCGGTTCACTACACAATTTTAAATGGAGCCAATATTAAACTAGATTCGCCCGCATATGGCCTCCATATTTAATTGTGAGGTGAATCACAGAAAGCCCCCAACCACATGATATGTGTGCAAGCATGAACAATAAAATGCAACAAGTAGATATCATATATTATAAAAATACGGGACTTGGAAAGGGTTCACACATAGGGGGCTCAAAGATCTTGGCTCGGGGTTTCGACGGGTTCGGGATTCGAATCCGGTTCAGCGAGAAGGCAGTGAAGCGCGAAGGTTCGGTCTTCGGGTTCCGTGTAGACGATCTTGACGTCCAGGGTCTCTCTCATCTTGCATCGGGGATCTTGAGAGTACATGTCGATGATCTCGGGCACATCAACGGAACAGTTATTGGAGTGATCCATTTGACCTCACAGTACACGGGTAGAGACGTCGTACCACCTTCTCGTCAGTGTCGATAGTGTACAGAAGTACATCATCGGCACAAATAATCCAATGTTCTGAAATCTGGAGGTAACGATAAGAGGAGAACTCGCTCAGATGTTTCTCATGTAGCCAATGTTAAAAGCAACATGATTACAAGGGTAGGAATCGGTCAAAGCTCCTGGCCACACGGTTAGATGCGAGCTTGCAGAATGAGACCACCGAGATGTTGCAGGGCATGTCGGTGATGGGACCCTATAGGCGCATGCGGCCAACGGGCAGCGCTCAGGTCGCTGGCCAACGGCAATGAACGCGGGGAGGTGGAGGAGAAGCACGCGGCGGCGCTGTCGGCTAGAGGCAGAGGTGATAGGAGGTGGCTGACGAGGGGAAGAGACGGAGGTCGGCGGACTCGATCGGCCGGCGGGCGACGGTGCAGGGCAAGCCAAGGCCGACGCAGCAGGAGGTGCAGAAGGGTCGGTGCAAGGCGGAGCCACGCGGGGCTGGACGAGGGAGAGGCGGCGGTGACTGGCGCTGCAGGCGACAGAACAACACGGACGAAGCGGAGAGGCGCCCGCGAGCGGCGCGGCGGTAGAGGTGTGCGGTGGGAGGAGGCCAGGCCCGACGCAGAGCAGAGGGAGGACCGGAGGTGAGGCCGCGGAAGCAACGGCAGGGAAGGAGGGTGTCAGGGAGAGAGAAAGGGGTGGGATCGTGATGCGGAGAGGGGTGAGCGGTGTGGGACACGCGGGGTGGGTCCAGGGATCACGCGGGGGATCGAGGGAGCTGGGAGCGTCGTTTGCATGCTAGCGTGCATGCGGGTGCGTGGTGTTGTGTTGCGGCGGCCAGGGAATGGTTGTAGGATAAGGTAGGGAGGGGGATTTTAGGGTTAGGGTCTGGTTTAGGTGGGCTGGTTTGTAGGTGATCTGGTCCGGTTGGTCCTCTGGCCTGACCAGTCGGACTGCCTCCTCGGCCAAAAACCTTTTATTTATTTTATTTAGTTTTAAATATCCTTTTGGTAAAATAGTTTAGGCAAACAAAGATTCAGGCGGACAAGGATTTTACATTTGAAAAAGAGGGGATATTTTAGAAAACAAAAACAGGTTTTTACCAAAATAGTTTTAAGCAAACAGATGCATGCTGATGTCATGATGATGCACATAATAAAACAACAATGATTTTCTAGTAGTGGTTTTACCCGGGGTGCTACCATTCGACACCACTAACAATGGATCTTGCCCTCGAGATCCGCCTCATGGTACAAGGGAGAAGGCCAGCGATCTGAATCTTCTCGCTTTGTGTAGATCCTCGCGACACCACTAACAAGGATTTTTTTCTCCATCTTGAAATCAGCGACACCACCAATAAGGGGTCTTTGTTCACGTTCATCGAGAGAACACTCCGTATAAACAAAGATGAAGGTCAAGGTCTCAAAAAGGGAAGGCCACCTCTAACTTCTGTGGAAGGAGTAAAATTGCTTAATCCACCGATTCAATGTACAAGAGCGAATGATAAGAGTAGTCGGATGGTGATCAGTCCATCGTGCACCCAAAGCATTACTCTGTACATGAATTGGAGAATTATGCAACCAACTCTCAGAATTCAGACTAAAGATCTTGTCAATCGAGATCAGAAACAAACGGATAAAGTAGGCTCTTCATCTGATCTGATGTAGATGAGGTCGTCGTGTTGGAAAACATAGGAGGATACAAAAAAATTAGTGAATTTTCGGTCCACTGAAAGATACAACAGATGAAAGATCCATCAAATAGCATGAAGACCGGATGTCGAAGCACCGTTACAAGAGGAGGAAGCGAAACCCTGAAGGTACGACGGAAACCCAACCACGAGAGTTCCTGAACTCAAAGAAAAGATAAGAGAGCGGATTCAAAACACGTTAAGGTAAGAGGAGAATAGTAGAGGGATAAGGAGTAAAAGCAGACCTAATCAGATCTACCCAACCGATTTTGCAAAATAGTTTTGAGACTCTAAAACGGCCGTTAGCTAGGTTATCCTACAGGCTGGACCAGTGGGATATCGTAACTGCTAAGCTCTGATACCACTCTGTAACACCCTCGGATCGGCTCTATGCAAGTTTCAGCGATTCCCGCCAAACCCGCATAGAAACGATTCAAAGGTGCCCACCAGGCACTTGCGTGCGTGTGGAAAACGAAGTAATATCATTACACAATAGTCCATGATGGAACCCACAAAACATATATATATACAACAACGACTCCAAGAGTCAAGAATACAGATATATAGTACAAAGATCCAAATCACCTTGAAAACGATATAACGTACGAGTACGGACAAGATGCAATGAGCTAAGCGCCTTGAAGAATAACCAATGGCGTCCATAACCCTACCCAGGCCGAGCCGGAAGGGTAACCCTGCTAACGACGTCGATCTCAAAACCTGCTTAAACAAAAGGGGTGCCGACAAAGGGCAAAGAAAAAAAGAGAGCGGTCAGTACTGAGGCCAGTACACGACGAGACTAGAATTCGGCGGTCCTCACCTACATAGGTATGGTGGAATGAAGCGGTGGCGCAGCATGCACTAAACAGCCTATGGAGACTCGATACAACTATCGGCTATTAGAGAGGGGTAAGAAATATCTATTCGAAACCAATCTAATACTACCACCAAATATACCCATCCTGGTATTTCCCCCTCGAGACCAAACGAGGAAGTCAATCCGAGGAAACTCACACAGTTGGCAGTTTTATTCATTCATTCCATGGTGGTTGTCCAACTTACTAGTCATATCAGATGCAAGTCATATTATAACAGTAAACTTTAGTTATAGTTGTCTATGATCGAGAACTGTGCTCCAAGTCATCCATAACCGCGGACACGGCTTCTCGAAAATATTTATCCTGCAGGGGTGCAACCAAATTCCCACACGCACCTACACCCTTGTTGTCAGATCAGGTAGGTACAAGATCACAAAACATACACCCAACGGTATGTCGACGGGGTTTCGGACACGACGTTTTCTAGACCCAAAGCAAGCACATGGGGGCCACCCCACTAAGCTACCCGTAACGAAGTCGGCCGGTCTCCGAGACGGACCCAAGGTTTGTGTTGATGGCTGTAAACTACTGGGAACCCGAAAGTGTGATCGGGTTTGTCGATACCGCAGAAACATTCCACATTTGTTCCTAAACAGTACAGGCGCTCCACGTGCAATCGTAAATAAAGCAGTAAAGCATGGCATAAGTACAATATAGTAATAAAGCCCCAAACTACTTTGTGGCCCCTAGTATAGTACTTTGAAATCAGGTACTAAATCGATGGGGGTACCCACACACCCCACCTGTGGTTAGCGCGCTCGATCTCGGAACAGGTGTCAAGAACTCGAGGTCCTATGGGACACCAGTGAGCGGTTAAACACCAAATATTGTCTATTACCCATCGGTGCCTCTGCATTATTTACCTACTTTCAATTTTAGTTATTAAACGATAATTAAAGCCACGATCATATCCATGATTAAGCATGTGCCAACCACCCACAACGATGGAACATCAATGACGCGAAGCAGCACCTGAGCAAGCGACTACGACTCGCAAGGCCGACTATCTACCAAACAATAGGTAATAGGAGGTGTCCATGGCAATATAGAGGCTGCAGGGAAGTATAAAAGGGTATGGAATCTATAGCATCGTAACACAGATAGCAATAGATCAACAGGAGAAAATAAAGACTACAAAAGTAAGATAGGTAGAAAGGGGGAGAATGCTCGCTTGAAAAACATTGCCAAAGTTTCATAACCGAAGAACTTGTCGAAGCTCACAACATCTCATCGTCCTATCCGGGAAGAAGCAAACACTAAAAGGAAAAAAGCGATACAGCAATTACAACTAATGTGAAAGAATCGGCATGATCATGATATGATGAATGACATGGCAAAGATGTGATGCAATTAGGCAATATTTAGTGGAACCGCGGTCCCGATATTTATTAGATGGTTCATGTTATTTAGATACCCCGCAATTTAAATATTGTCTTAACATGGCAAAATATATCACCGGTTCGCTACACAATTTTAAATGGAGCCAATATTAAACTAGATTCGCCGCATATGGCCTCCATATTTAATTATGAGGTGAATCGACAGAAATCCCCCAACCACATGATATGTGTGCAAGCATAAACAATAAAATGAAACAAGTAGATATCATATATTATAAAAATACGGGGCTTGGAAAGGGGATCACACATATGGGGCTCGACGATCTTGGTTTAGGGTTTCGACGGGTTCGGGCTTCAGATCCGGTTCGGCGAGGAGGCACTGAAGTGCGAAGGTTCGGTCTTCGGGTTCCGTGTAGACGATCTTGACGTCCATGGTCTCTCTCATCTTGCATTGGGGATCTTGAGAGTACATGTCGAGGATCTCGGGCACATCAACGGAACAGTTATTGGAGCGATCCATTTGACCTCACGGTACATGGGTAGAGACGTGGTACCACCTTCTCGTCGGTGTCGATAGTGGATAGAAGTACATCAGCGGCGCAAATAATCCAATGTTCTGAAATCTGGAGGTAACGATAAGGGTATCTCCAATGTAGAAATAAGAAGAGGTCATATGACCTTAGGATCGACCATAACAGAAAATAAGCATTGTAGTCATCGGTCATAAGCAAAGATTCCTTAAGGTCGGCCATACCGGTGAGACCCGGCCACAAGCAATTCCAAGCAATAGAAAATGTTTTTTTCTCCCTCCTCTCTCTTCTGTCACCGCAATGCACAGGTTAGAGTTTCGTGCATGTATGAAGCAGTTGGAAAAAAGTATGGCCCTGTGGGCTCCAGCTTAAGGCCGAACATTGTCCTTTAACATTGTGGAGTTTTCAGTCTGCTATAGCACAGCCACTAGGTCCCATCTTAAGGTTTCTTTAGATATTAAGCATTGGAGACACCCTAAGAGGAGCACTCGCTCAGATGTTTCTCATGTAGCCAACTTTAACAGCAACATGAGTACTGTACAAGGGTAGGAACCGGTCAAAGCTCCTGTCCAAGCGGTTAGATGCGAGCTTGCAGAATGAGACCACCGAAACGTTGCAGGGCATGGCGGTGATGGGACCCTGCCGGCGCGTGCGGCCAAGGGGCAGCGCTCAGGTCGCTGGCCAGCGGCAATGAACGCGGGGAGGTGGAAGAGAAGCACGCGGCGGCGCTGTCGGCTGGAGGCAGAGGCGATGGGAGGTGGCCGACGCAGAGAAGAGACGGAGGTCGGCGGACTCGGCCGGCCGGCGGGCGACGCTGCAGGGCAATCCAAGGCCGGCGCAGTAGGAGGTGCAGAAGGGTCGGCGCAAGGCGGAGCCACGCGGGGTTGGACGAGGGAGAGGAGGCGGTGACCGGCGCTGCAGGCGACGGAACAACGCGGACGAAGCGGAGAGGCGCCCGCGAGTGGCGCGGCGGTAGAGGCGTGCGGTGGGAGGAGGCCAGGCCCGACGCAGAGCAGAGGAAGGACCGGAGGCGAGGCCGAGGAAGCGGCGGCAGGGAAGGAGGGTGTCAGGGAGAGAGAGAGAGAGAGAGGGGGTGGGAATCGCGATGGGGAGAGGGGTGAGCGGCGTAGGACACGCGGGGTGGGTCCAGGGATCACGCGGGGGGAGGGAGCTGGGAGCGTCGTTTGCACGCTAGCGTGCGTGCGGGTGCGTGGTGTTGTGTTGCGACGGCCAGGGAGTGGTTGTAGGATAAGGTAGTGAGGGGGATTTTAGGGTTAGGTGATCTGGTCCGGTTGGGCCTCTGGCCTGACCGGTCGGACTGCCTCTTCGGCCAAAACGTTTTATTTATTTTATTTAGTTTTAAATATCCTTTTGGTAAAATAGTTTAGGCAAACAAATATCCGGGCGGACCGAGGATTTTACATTTCAAAAAGAGGAGATATTTTAGAAAACAAAAACAGGTGTTTACCAAAATAGTTTTAAGCAAACAGATGCATGCTGATGTCATGATGATGTATATAATAAAATAATAATAATTTTCTAGTAGTGGTTTTACCCGAGGTGCTACACCTATCTAACCATCTAGAACACTTGTCATCCTAAATTATTCGTTCCTTTTGCGAGGGGTATCAAAATCGATCTTGTAATTAACTTGTGTTTTAGCCAACCCCTTGTTCGCAAGGGGATCAATTTCTTGTAATTAACTTTTTGCCTTCTATAAAAATATGATGCGCGATTGCGCATTCTCAAAAAATTGATCTCTGATAGACTAGTGCTTTATGTTATATATAAACTTGCGCGGAATGTTAAGTGACTGACTTTTTCCTTGTCACGTGTATGAAGACAACTACGTATAAGAGTGTACGTTCTAGGTAACCATGAGCCAGTTCACATTAGTACATTACCCACGCCAACTTTTACAGAGTAAAATGTACGGAGATCCTAAAAGTTTGGACCATATCTTATATGGGTCCTAACTCTTTGAAATTGTGTAGCGCCAGTCGTGATTCTTTTTAAGTTGTGCAGGATATGTTCTAAAGTGGTCTGACCGGATTTTGACCGCTGCCACGTAGAAGGGAGCGACACACTTCCAAACTGTCTGCCAACGGAAATTAGCAGAGACCCTTGCCGATTTCAGGAGTCCATTCTAAGGTCGCCAACAACTTTCCCAAATCGAGACAGAGCTTAGCGGCAGAGCGGAGGCGAGTGACGTCGAGGGGGTTATAGCTTTGTCATCCTGCGGCGATCCATCAAGTGTTATCAAGTGACGTCAAGTTGGCGTCATCAAGTGTTATGTAGATGGAAGAACTGATTACTTTGATGGACTTTGATGGATGTGAGATTGATACTTGGTCGCCGCAGTGGATCAAAGATTTTATTGAATAGCTAGGTCATGATCCGGCGAAAGGTTGTGTGTACTGGCTACTACCAGGTGAGAGTTTGGACAATGGATTGCGGATAGTGGATCGTGATAGAGAAACACTCAACATGATAATTGTTGTTCCAAAATTTAAACATTTCACACTTTACGCTAATGAACCACATCTGTTTGACAACATCAATCTTGATGATGTTGCAATCGTTGGTTCTCAAACACTGCCAGCAGTATTAAGCCCAAAGAAGAGCTCGAAGAGGCAAAGCACAAGCATAAGTTCAGCTGCGGGTGCATTCAGGGGTGTTAGAAGAGAAAGATAACAACCAGAAGAAGTTCCAATTTCAGTTGTACCCTCAGATTCATATGATTCGGGTGATAAAGATTTTGTGGACAATTACAATGATATTGAGGATGATGATGACCTCTATGATGAGTGGCTAGACAAGGATGCAGAAGATGGAGGGAAGAAGAAGAAGAGAGAGAGAATATAGAAGACAATGACTATGATACAGATGAGCTGGAGCTGCCTTGTTCAGATGAGGATGAAGAAGTTGTAGATCCTAGCAAGCCAAAAAGGCATCTGGTCAAGTTTACTAGTTTTAGACCAGTGGACATGACAACAACACGATTCAAGATTGGTATGTGTTTCCCTACTATCAATGATCTTAGGAAAGCACTGAGTGAGTATAGTATCCAAAACAGAATAGTAGTTGCGTATGTGAAGAATGACAAGTAGAGAGTAAGAGTTTACTGTCTAGGGAAGCCTCCATGTTCATGGTTCCTTTTTGCAGCATCTGACATCAGGAAAACTTTCTTTGTGGTGAAAAAATATATTGCCACTCACATCTATGAGAGAGTATTGAAATTGGAAGTGTTCACGTCTAATTATTTGGCCAAGCATAATTTGAACACTTTTAGGGCAGATATGGAGATTACATTGGCAAACTTTGCAAATCTAGTGCAAAAATATTTCAACATGACCCCTTCTACTGACAAGCTGTCTAGAGCTAGAAGATTGGCAATGAAGGAGATTCATGGAGATGATGTGCAGCCGTTCAACAAGCTCTAGGACTATGCTGCAGAGGAGGAGATCAAATCCTGGAAGTAGTGTCTTCATTAATCTAAAGGATGGCCTTTTCAGTTTCATGTACTACTCTTTGTCTGCATGCAAGAAAGGTTTCCTGGCATCTTGTAGACCTGTTATTTGCATAGATGGGTGTCACATAAAAACCAAATTTGGTGGGCAATTGTTCACAACAGTAGGAGTAGACCCAGATGACTAGATTTATCCCATTTCCATGGCTTATGTGAAGTTGAAGATACCAAAACCTGGAAGTGGTTTCTTCAAACACTGAAGTAGGATTTAGGGATAATAAACACTACTCCCTGGACCATAATGAGTGATAGGCGGGAAGGACTTATAAATGTTGTGGAAGATAAATTCCCAGATTCACAACATAGGTTTTGTGCGAGGCACCTTTATCAGAATTTTTAACAAGAAATTTAAGGGAGAGGTCTTGAAGAACAAGTTGTAGGAAATTGCAAGAGAGCATATACCATGACTGAATGGAAGATGCATATGGATGAGATGAAAGAGCTAAACATAGAAGCATATGAATATTTGGAGGCAATTGAACCTAGTGCATGGTGCAGAGCTCATTTCAGTGAATTTCCCAAGTGTGATCTGCTACTAAACAACATGTGAAGTGTTTAACAAGTAAGTTACTACATTTTTTAACACATGTGCTACTTTATTTACTACGTGTATGTTAATTACTCCATTGTTTATTTGGTTATAGATATATTCTGGATGCAAGAAAGATGCTTGTGTTAAGCATGTTTGAAAAGGTCAAGAGTCAGGTGATGACAAGATACTACACTAAGAATCAAGAAGTTGAAGAGATGGGTGGGACTGTTTGCCAAAAAATTAGGAAAAATTGGCAAAACTTGTAGATTTTTTCCAACAATTTCACTCCGTTTCCAGCTGGCAAGGGAAAGTTTGGTGTTGGCAAGTACCAAGTTGGCATAGAGAAGAAACATTGTAGTTATAGGAAGTGGAAGCTCACTGGCATACCTTGCCACCATGGGATAGCTTGTCTCACGCATGAGAGGAAGAGTCCAACAAAAAGAAGAGTAGCACCTAAGGAAAAGGATGGTAAATTTTCAAGGCATGGGACCATACAACACTAGAGTGTTTATTCCTCTATAGAACACAACAAAAGAAAATGTCCAGATCTTGGTAGAGGTGAAATTCTAGTAGTTGATCTTGTTGGTGATGTACTAGTAGTTGATGTTGTTGGTGATGTTCCGGTAATTGAAGATGATGCCATGCCACCTAGGAGAAAGCTACCTATCATAAGGTTTTCTTCTACTGAGGTACATGTGTTGCTACTCAATTATTTCTACAATTTTTATCTTGCAATTGTTACATTAGTTGATCAACCTGCTATCTTTATTATGACTTGTAGCAATCTGGTACTACACATAATGATTTTGGTGCACAATCTAGTCAATCATCCATGCTAGGTAGGCTGATAGAAACCGTAAGTGACATCCTACTTATATCTTTGAATTTAGTGCAAATGTAAGTGGCATACTACTTATCTCTTTTGACAATTGATAAGATGCACCTACATAGCAATCACATGTGGCACCAGGTCCTCTGCCTGAGTCTAGCTTCATTGCTAGTATCAGAGATCCCATGCCATAGCGTAGGGCCAACAGATGTGTTGTTGCCACAAAGAATAAGAAATAAAAGGCAGCTCTAGCAACAAAGAAGAAGAAAGGACTGAGAAAGCAGAAGCTCATGCTATTTTTAAATCTTTTGGTAGTGTGGTTTGCCTTTTGGATCTTCAAAAAGGCTGGAGGCGCTGACATAAACCTCATGCATGATGGTTGTTGCTGTAGGTTTATTTGCGCCTCTAATTTTGGTAGCTTATGTATGAAAACATATATGTCGATGATATGCTTCTATCTATTGTCTCTCTGGACATATCTGTGCTGATATCTATGATATCAGTACAATTGTCACAATTCAGCCCAATGACGACTTTCCAGTCGACCCTGAACTTGAATCCATGGCGGAAGAGGAGACGGGAGAGAGAGATAGGAGATGGGGAAGAAGAAAGACATAGAAGAGACAATTTTATATAGTAGGGCTATCTGCAATTTAACCAACCGCTTCGGGCCGAAAGTTTCCCGCCAGCGTGTCGCTCCCTCCTACATGGCAGCGGGCAAAGGCTGGTCAGACCACTTTAGGACCTATCCTGCACAACCTAAAAAGAATTAGGAGTGACGCTACACAGTTTTGGTATGGTCCAAACTTTTAGGACCTCCTGTATATTTTACTCATTTCTAAATGAGAAGTTGTTTCGTGATAGTATTACTTAGGACATATACAATGCTAGGGAAGAAGGCATGACTTCTCTAAGCTTTCCACATTATTTGAAAAAAAAACACAATATGTAACATGTACAATGTATTATCTTTTATTACTATCTCTACCAATTAATGAGTAAAAAAATAGTTGGCTAAAGGAAAACATATGGTACAATGGAGAAAATAATCTTCTCTTATTTATAAGAGAATCATTCCTCAGCTAAGAGAAGACAACCTTCTCTTTCTTGTTTCTCTCTACTCCAACTAAGCAAAAAAAATCCAACATGGCAAGCATAAGAGGAAGCTGACATCACCCACATTATACATGCCCTTAGATTCCTCATATTGACAAAACAAATGCTCACATTTCAGCTTTCTTCTAGATGTGCCCTACTCATTCAAAGGGCGAGAGGTAAGTTTGAACAGAAGGGAGCAATTGACAAGTACTCCGTATTTGATTCGTGAAGCCTTCAATCATTTATTATTACTCTCTTATATATATATTATATAAATAGAAACAGTTTTGAAACTATAAAATTGCACAGCACGGTATAGACCAACACAAATATTACTAGAGATCACCCCTCACCTCGGACAGAAAGCTCACGAGTAGTATACGATTTTTATCATGATCACCCAACAAGGCACCAACAAAAGGAATACGCATTGAACGCTGCTGCAACTATCTACTCCACCTGTTCCATTCCTGGCTACGCATTTCAGAAACCAGATGGCAATGGCAAGACGCTGCTAAGCTTTGACGATCGGGTCCTCCTCTTCCTCAGCCTCTCCGCGATGATGAAGGCAAGCTCCAGAGACTGGGAAGCATTCAGCCTCGGGTCACAGTGTGTGTGGTAGCGGTCGCCCAGGTCATCAAAGGTCACAGTTCTGGATCCGCCAATGCACTCTGTCACGTTCTGCCCAGTCATCTCGAGGTGGACACCTCCCGCGTGGCTCCCTTCTTGCTCATGAACATCGAAGAATGCCCTGACCTCAGCCTATATAAAAGAAAAAAATCCGGATTAGTCTGGGGCCATGACTGCAAAGACTTGAGCAAAGAATAGAGTATCAATGAAACGAACTTGACCACCTTATCCTAGCCATGATCACGAATGCACACTTCAATAAATAAAAGGTGCACTGTTTTCTGTACTTATTTCTTAATTTTGCAGTTCAAAAATGACTGGAGTTATTATTAGTGAAATATACTAATTCATCTAATATGGTGACCAAATATCCTCCTTCCTCCTTCCAAGAAGCAGAACTCTTCTTGAAACTCAGATTGGTACTGTTAGCAACTTCCAGTAGTAGCTGGTAATTAACAGCAAATGATTTCAGTAGACCCACTTCAATCGTAATCGTTAGACCCACTTCACTAAATTCATTAAACTGACATGTACCACTGTGTGACCATCCATGATGGTGACTATATATCCGTACCAGTCCAACAACCACCATCCCATGAAACATATGATGGGTGTCTCCATCATACCTAACAGGCTAGAACACACCTATCATAATTTTCAGAGCATACAAATTTGAGATTACACTGACTAGTCACCAACTATTAGTCACATCTAAAAATGCAATATCAGTTCCTCATTAATTTATGTAGATTTGAATATATCAATCTCATAGGGTGTATATAAGAACTCTTCTAGCTTAATTAATGAAAAGCCAAGAATCTTTTCATCATTTTACTTTTTTAATCTAGCTGGAATATTATATATCACAGTGCTGTCAACTTTGATAATTCATCAGCTAATTAGCTCATTCGGTTAGGACCACAATGTTACTCTATAACAGCAGTGAGAATATGCCTAACATCTATTTCTATTTTTTAAATTTTTTTAGGTAGATGTGGGTAGCACATATGATGCGCAGATTGCTCAAAGAGGTCACATCATACTAGGTGAAGCAACAATATGGACTTGGTAGATAAATAGTGCATACCAGAATAGAGTCAAAGGGGCGTGTCTTTAGACCACAAGGAGCCTTGATGGTGTTCCCGTGCATGGGATCAGTTATCCAGGTGACAATTTGACCAGCATGGCGGACAGCACGGATAAGATGAGGTAATTTGACCCTCATGTTCTCTGCCCCCATTCTTGTAATGATGGTAATTCTCCCTGGCTTGTTTGTTGGGTTCAATATTTCAATCAGCTTCACCAAGTCGCTCGGGTTCATTTTGTCACTCACCTGAAATCCACATTTTACAAATGATGTTTAGCTCAGCATGCACAGGTATATTTTATTTTGATAACATGAAGTTAGTTTGAAAAGCAACCTTGATGCCAAGAGGGTTAGCAACACCCCTGAGGAACTCAACATGAGCACCATCGAGCTGGCGAGTGCGTTCACCGACCCAGAGCATGTGGGCAGAACAGTCGTAGAAAAGACCAGATGTTGAGTCCTGACGGGTCAGAGCTTGCTCGTAGGGTAGGAGCAGGCACTCATGAGAGGTCCAGAATTCAGTACTCGACATAACGGGGTGGTCCAATGTTAGTCCAGCTGCAGACATGAAGCCAAGGGCTTCATCAACCCTGTGTGCCAGTTCACGGTACCTAACACAGAATCCCAAAAATAATAAGATGATAGAAATTTTTCTTAAATAGCCAAGAAAACAGCAATTTATACCATTTCTATCAAAATAATCAAGCAACAGTTAATAATTACGAAACTCTTAACATTTCAACTGTTATTGAACACCAATGTTAGATTTTGTTGTTACACGGTAAACCATTATATGTTGGGGTGGAAGCATTCCACAGTGGAGTACAACAATACCAGATAACTGTATGACCACTGGATAACTTCAGAAAAAGATAAAATGGCCCATCCTATAACGTCTGACTTCCCAGGAAAACAGAATTACTACGGCCTTGTTTACTTCTAGTGTATTTGAGGGGATTATCCCGAATTCCAGAAAATCCCCAATGGTCTGTTTACTATGCCGGGTTTGGAGGGCATAATCCCAAGATATCCCCCACAATCCCTTATGAAACCTCTTATTTTTGTCTAGATTAAAAACTCTCCACCATAGTAGAGCATATTATGGAAGAGTATTTGAGGGGATTGGGTGTTCACCAAATCCCCTCCCATCCCCAAACCTGTCGAGGGTAAAAATATGAGAGAAGTAAATAAGGCCTAAAAGGTAATGAAAAAAGGATGTGTGTACGTGAGCACTCCCATCAAATAGGTACTTTGTAGCGTTCAACGAAACAATGAAAAATGCATATCATAAGCTAACAATATGATATTATCGGTTTAACTGAAAAATAGTAGAAATTAGAATCAGACTTTGGAAGAATTCGTTGATCTATTTCAATTTGATTCCTCCAACAGTAGAAAGTAATGGAATGATCTAATAAAGTTTACTTTTCTCTATGTCAGCAACTACGGCTTAGTCCATGACAAACAACTGCCATTCCCTTATTGTAAGGGAGTCAACTATTTTGTAAACAAATCCACTCCCTAACATGGATACACACGAAAAACTAACAGTAATGAGTGTTTTTTTTCACTAGAGCATATTATATTTGAAGAACAGGTTTAGATGCACACTACTCACAGTTTGCAGTCATATAAATAAATCAAAATTTTATCATATGTAATTTATATCATTCTCTTGCATTATTTCCTCTTTTCCCCACTACTCTTTCTAAATTGAAATCTGCCTTACATTGGTAGGTAGCAACTCAATGATCATCGACCCGACAGCGACACTATAACAATCTTTTGTTTGCAGCGGGCATAACTGAACAGTTATCATAATCAGGAGAAAAATGCACAAAAGATCTTTTCACCTGTCGCCCTGCTCGCTGTTTTCAGTGAAATCGAGGTTCCACTGCGTGACCCGCTGCATGGCAGCATACCCTCCCATGGCAAAAGCACGGAGGAGGTTGAGTGTGGCAGCCGACTGGGTGTAGGCCCGGATCATCCTCTGGGGATCGGGGATGCGGCTCTTCTCGTTGAATGCATCCCCGTTGATGTTGTCCCCTCGGTAGCTCGGCAGCTTCACTCCGTCCCTTACCTCGAAGGAATCCGACCTCGGCTTTGCGAATTGGCCGGCCATTCTCCCAACCTATTATTACCCAATCAACAATCAGCAGCTCAAAATTAGATCAGATTATAAGATAATTTCTCGGAGGCGGATTTGAGGTGAGCGACGGATGGGTACCTTGATGACGGGCATTTGGCCGCCGAAGGTGAGGACGGCGGACATCTGGAGGAGGACGCGGAATGTGTCGCGGATGTTGTTACCGTTGAACTCCTTGAAGCTCTCGGCGCAGTCACCTCCCTGGAGAAGGAAGGCCCGGCCCATAGCGGCGTCCGCTAGACGCTCCTCCAGGTTCCGCGCCTCTCCAGCGAAGACGATCGGCGGGAACGCCTCGATCGTCTTCAGGGCCGATTCCAGCTCCGCGGCGTTTGGGTACTCCGGCAGCTGCAGCGCCTTCTTCGCCCTCCAGCTGTCCACGGCCCACTTCGCCGGCGCCGCCGGTTTCGGGGTCGGGACCGCGGACTTCTCCGGCGCCACCGCCGCCGACGAGGTCTTCGCCGCGGCGGTGGCGGAGTTCTTCGACGGTTCCGCGGCGTGGATGGCGCAGATTGTGCGGCGCTTCAGCGGGAGGAACGACGGGGTGCGGCGGGGCTGCGAGACGGCCCCGCCGGATAAGGCGGCCGACGCTGCGGTCGCGGCGTGGTTGGTGGCGAACGCCATTGCGGCGGGTGGCGGCGATTGGGTTGGAGTTGACGAATCTGGGGTTTGGGGAATGCAGTAGTGAACGGGAGGGCGTGCGGGGTGGGCGCCGTCTCTCCTGAAACGATTAGGAAGGGGGCGCCTATTTATAGCTGACCGGAGCCGGTCAGGCACTCAGGCTGAGGCGGGCCGGGGTTGGTGAGTGGGAGGGAGGGAGGCGGTGGTAGTTGGATGAAGCGACCCGGGAAGGGAAGAGGGAAAGAGCAGGGGATATTCTGGGGTTTTCTTTCTCGGCTAGCTCGACTCGAGGGTGGCTTGTTTTCTCTTTCATTTTCTATACATACAGAGATTAGGGGTAGTATTGCTTACGGCATTTGGTGCACGTGGTCACAAGTATGTTTTAAAGAATATTTAGTTTGAAAAACAATCAGGTGTAGTCAAGGATATACCCGACGACCATGCAAATTATCAATTTTTATTATGAGCTATATGAATGTTTTTTTTTCAAAAATTACGCCTTATATAGGGATAATCATCAACGGCAGTACAAGGAGCACAAAAAGATAATACAAATTACAATTAGATTCTTGAACCACCTACCGATGACTATAGACACTAGCGCGAGCGCCGGCGTCCTCGCTCCTCTATCACCGGAGACGGACAAAGCTTGTCGTAGCAGAGCTTGTTGTAGTAGACAGACGGAAAGTCATCGTGCTAAGATCCCAAACGACCAACGCACTAGAGCTGCAACCCTCGTCAACGATGACAATCATAGAATGGAAGAGAATGACCTAAAACCACATCGACACACAAAAAACGACCGGATCCCACAAAATCTGCCGGACACATTGATATGGTTATACCCCACGGGTACATGATCTCAGCATACCTGATCCATGTCAACACCCGGATTTTTTAATCCTAGATGCCTGTTATGCCATACATCGCAATCCCAGGATAACCATTTTTGCGAGACATAACAGAATTGAATACCATAGTACCTCATCAATTATAAACGATACATAAGTTCTTACACAAATAGGGATCTCATGATCCAGTTCTTAATACAACATCAAGCAGCGGAATACGTAATAATAACGGTAGCATAGTGAGCTCCATCTTGGGTCACGAGCAATCTTGGCGATGGGAGATGATCCTAGTTGTCGTAACCTTCCTGGGGTCCATCCTCCAGGTACTCCTCTTCATAGTCTGGCCATGGGAATAGCCAGGGACAAATCCATGAGTACTCTTTAAGTACTCGCAAACTAATACTAACAGGTAAAGGGGTTTTTGGATAATTGGACACTAGGCTCTAGGGTTGTTTTGCAAAAGCCAGATTTATCTCTACTAAGTTCCAAAGCTAATCACAATTTTATAACTCCTAAGCGGGATCTTGTATTTCATATCACAACCCTGTTGTGGTCAAGTCAAAGTTTCAATTTATTTCACAAGTCATTTTGAAAAGTCTGACGGGGGAACAGTATGGCCACTCCAACTGTCCATAATCAGCGGCGCTATTGAATAGTTTGACACTCTGCGAGATTGTACACTTTCACCACAACATTCGATACATCCGTCGAGAACAAATCCTGAATTCACCATACTCGTATGCGGATAATCAATCCTAACCTTTCGATTACATGCCCTAGTATAAGCACCTCTCCGTGAGTTTGGCCTCCCAACCATGACCAAGCTGTCATCTTGGGTCTTGCAGTGGACAATCTTCACAAGGTAGCCTCAGCTCAGACCTTGGCCGTGAGGGAACTAATACTAAGGTATATAAGTTTCCAGTCAAGCCCTACCCAATCTTCGGGTATTGTGGTTGTATGATAAAATTGGAATGGTATCGCATCCAGACAACCATCAGTTTTAAAAAGGGCTAAGGCTCATGCCTCAACACTTTCATCACCAAAATCATCGGGTGTTTGGAAACACATGTCCAAAACATTTCAATAGAATGATCCATCATTCCAAGGTTTTCATAACTATTTTTCCACCAAGTATTTCCATCTAAAGTTGATCAAGTTTTATGCTTAGCACTAGCATCTACAGGTGGGGGTAAACACTAATGAGGGGTAGTAGACTAGTGGAGTTTCAACTAAGCTCAATCTCATGCCTTGGGATGACATCAAGATTATCTAGTTTAGGCCAAATTTTATGCTCTTTATGCAACCTTCACATATCTTTCTAGTATCTACCAATCACTTAAGTAAGCTCTAGGTAGTAGCTTTGATAAATAAATAAAGTAATCAAGCTTGCAAGTAAAACTAGGATTGGTTTATCAAGTGGATATGATCATATATGCTTAGGGCATATCGTAGTCATAGTAACAAGTAGGGGTTTGTTGCATCAGTTGGGTATTCTGCAAGAGTTAACTTGCATCAATATCAGTATAAGCTTGTCTTGTGCAGAGCAGTGGTTAAAGTTCTCCTCGGCTTCTTCTTCGTAGAATCCTCCTTCCTCCTCGTATCCTTGGTCGGTACTAGCGTCTATAAATAAATACGAGGTACACAATCACCAAACAATACTTAACTACTTGCAATCATCACACAAGGGTCCTATAGATGATCTAACATCATCACTAACATTACCAGATTAAAGCTTGGTTTAATTCCTTTTATTTTTAGAAAAGTAATTTCTACTCATTGAAAAACTACTTACAATTTAATATTCTCCAAACCAAACATGGGATCATGTTGACATATGTCGTCACCACATATTGTAGTCCAAGGGAATGTGTTTTAAAGTGGTGTCACAATTTAATAAGGTTTTACCCTTTTATTTTAATTAATTAAAGTGGCTAGAAATGCCTATGTAGCATTCTTTTATTACTTGAACATTATTCCTGCAAGTAAACCTATATATTTTTATATATATTTTGAAATGTATGTTTAAATGTGATTTTTGAGAGTTGGAATCAACTCAAAAGCTATTATGGTTTAAATTTGAAAAATGTTTGAATGCATAAAAGCTTCTGCCTTGTTATTTTTACCATGGGTGATCTATAGATCCAAATGACTTGAATCCAACGGTCTTGGATTCAGCATTCCCAGACCTTTCTAACAAAATTGGTTTCATTCAATTTGGTGCACTGAATCGATCTGGGTTGAATTTTGAAGTTGAGTACAGAAGTGAGTTTGAAATAAAATAGAAAAGGTTTAATTTGAATAACTGGGCTGTGCAGGAAAAGTTAACAGGCCGGCCTGCTAAGCGCAGTGTTCCTGCGGGCTACTTAAGTGGGTGTCCCCACTCGTCAGTGAGACAGGGAGGGGCGAAGCGGTACGGGGCAACGTGGGTCGTTTGATCTGATTCTAATCCAACGGCTGGGAGTCATCGTCGACGCGAGACAACGCCAGCGAGAAAGAAACCTAGCGCAGCCAGTGAGGGGTGCTGGGAGCTCACCGGGGTGCTGGCGATGGTCGGCGAGGCGGGCGAACGACGAAGTCGACGACGGCGAACTCAGGGGTGGTCGCGGGAGCTCCTGGGGTGGACGAAATCGATGGCGCCCTTCTTCTCCAGAGGCGGCGAGCTCCGGTGAAATTCCAGCGAGGTGGTGCTCGCCTTGCTCCGGGAACGGTGTGGCACGATCAGTGAGAAGAGGGGAGTGAGGTGGTGTGAAGAAATCGACTGGGGGTGACCTCTATTCATAGTCGAGCGAGGGGACCAACGGGACGCACGGTGAGCTCGTCGGGGGCGATGTTACAGGCGTCTATTGGCATGGGCGACGATAGGGGACGGTGCGGTGTTCCCTGGCGATGCTCAACGACATGGTTTTGAGGCGTGGGGCGGTGTGGCTTGGTCTAGAACATGCCACGCTCTGCTGTGGCGGCGTCTTGACGGCGGCGGTGTCTGGCGGTCTCTGGGTCGGTGGTGATCATGTGCACTGTGGCAGCGGGCGATGTGGTGGGCGCTGGTCGAGGGTGGCGCTCTGGCGCACGCTCGGCATGGTTGCTGGAGAGGTTGGCATGGTTCATGCATGTGGTCCAGGGCTTGGCAACGCTCGTGGCTGGGATAGGGAGTGGCGATGGACGGTGGGCTGCCTCCCAGACATGCTGGCTAGGCTTGCTTCTCTTCCTAGCTTGCTGTCGACATGGGGGTGACAAGGTTGGCTTCGGCTATTCACCATTGATGGTAATGCCAAGCTCACAGTGGTGCTAGTGTTTAGTTAATCTTGCTAGATGATCTACTGAGCTGGTTGTGAGCTAGAGAGGGAACAAGTTAGGCAAGAATCACTGCTCACAATAGTGTTTAGGATTTTGATGATTTGTGTCTGCAACCTGTTTGATGAAATGGCCGCATGAAATCAAGTTTTGAATTTTGGAAAGATTTTTGGTGGGTTTGCTAGATTGGTGCTGGTGAGTCTGCAGATGCTTGGGTTTTGAAAGTTGAGCTTATTTGAGTGGTTTTTGAAAAAGTGGGATCTTCCCATATGATAAAGATTCAATTTTGAATTGTCATTTAAACTATGCATTTGAAAGTTTCTGGATGATCACAAAGTGGGCCTTGATACCTTGTTATGAGTACATTCAAGGGGTGCAAAGATCCAGAAAAGTTTCCATTAGGTTCTGAAAGTCTGAGACAGCCAAAGTAGGCATGGGAGTTAAATTGGTCAAAATGACCATTCCTTTATTTTATTGGTTTTGATTTATTTGTCTTTAGGAAAAGTTTGGGAAATGTTTAGATGATGTTTATTTCACCTAAGAAACATTTTACAAGCAAGGAAACACACAAACAAGGTGGTTCAAAAGAATTTCAAATTAAATGCATACACATATGCATGCTTTCATAATTTTATTTAGAAAAGTTTTTGTTAACCCTAAGTTTGATGATTAGAAGTTGATGATCCAAGTTTAGTATTTTTGGGATGTTACAAACCTTCCCCCCTTAAACAGAATCTCGTCCCGAGATTTGAAAAAGGACGAAAAGATTACCTAGGATTTGAAGAGATCGGGAAACTCCGTCCTGATGTGATATTCGCGTTCCCAGGTAGCTTCCTCTTCTGTGTGGTTGCCCCACTGAATCTTGAGAAACTTGATGCTTCGGGTTTGGGTAGTTCGAAAAGCTTCTTCCAAAATACAGATGGGTACTTTAGGATAGGTCAGGTCATCGTTGATCTCTATGGTCCGGTGATCGATATTCTTGAACACTTCGGTCTTCTCGGGGACTTCGAGACACTTGCGAAGTAATGAAATATGGAACACATTGTGCACGGCTGACATCTCTTCGGGTAGTTCCAATTGATACGACACTTCTCCTCGACGGTTCAGAATTTTGAAAGGTCCGATATATCTGGGGGCTAACTTTCCTTTGAGTTGGAAACGCTGCATTCCCTTCAATGGCGACACTTTCAGATAAACAAAATCTCCTATGTTGAAGGCGAGGTCTCTACGTCTCTTGTTGGCGTAACTCTTCTGTCGGGATTGGGCGGTCTTGAGGTGCTCACGAATCTTGTGAACCTTCTCTTCTGCTTCTCGTAGGATGTCGGGTCCGAAGATCTGACTCTCTCCTACTTCCGACCAGTTCAAAGGGGTGTGACACTTTCTTCCGTACATAAATTCAAATGGGGCCGTTTGCAAGCTGGCTTGATTACTATTGTTGTATGAAAATTCTGCAAACGGCAGACAGTCTTCCCACTTGGATCCATATTCTAACACACATGCTCTCAGCGTATCTTCGAGTATTTGATTTACTCGCTCCGTTTGTCAATCGGTCTGAGGGTGATAAGCGGTGCTAAAATCTAGACGGGTTCCTAAACCTTCTTGGACTTTCTTCCAGAATCTCGAGGTAAACTGAGTTCCTCGATCCGATACTATGTTCTTGGGGACTCCATGCAAACTAACGATTCTAGCGATGTACAACTCCGCTAGCTTCGAACTCTGGTATGTGGTCTTAACGGGCAAGAAATGGGCGACTTTGGACAATCTGTCCACTATGACCCAGATAGAGTCATTTCCCCTACTAGAAGTAGGTAGTCCAGTGATAAAGTCCATTCCTACAGAATCCCATTTCCATTCCGGAATCTGCAATGGTTGCAACAATCCAGCGGGTCTTTGATGTCCGGCCTTGACTCGCTGACAAATACCACACTTGGCATATAGCTTCTGATTTCTCTCTTCATCTTATGCCACCAAAATTGCTCTTTTAAATCTTGATACATCTTAGTTCCTCTTGGATGGATAGAATAAAGAGTATCATGAGCCTCCTTCAAAATAACTCCTTTCAACTCGGAATCTGCTGGTACACAAAGGCGTCCTTTGTACCACAGAACTCTTTCTTCGTCCTCGGTGAATCCGGGTACTTTGCCTGTACCGATACGACGCTTGATTCCATCAATACTGGCATTTCCCTTCTGTGCCTCTTTAATCTGACTGATCAAAGTGGGCTGGAGTTCTATGCTAGCCAGAAATCCTTCACTTACTAATTCTATTCGAAAATCTTCTAGCTCTTTGTGCAGACTTGGTTGCTCCTTCAAAATCATGGAGTTCAAGTGGCACGGCAATCTGCTAAGGGCATCGGCTACTATGTTGGCTTTACCAGGGTGATAGTGAATGTCCAGATCGTAATCCTTGATTAGCTCAATCCATCTTCTCTACCTCATATTCAGCTCCTTCTGAGTGAATATATACTTCAGGCTCTTGTGATCCGAATAAATCTCACAACGGTTTCCCATCAGGTAATGCCTCCATATCTTCAGGGCTAGAACTACGGCTGCGAGTTCGAGGTCATGGGTTGGGTAATTTTGCTCATGTTGCTTCAGTTGTCGCGATAGATAATATATAACTTTGCCTTCTTGCATTAGCACACATCCGAGACCAATCTTGGATGCATCACAATACACATCGAAGGGCTTCGTGATATCTGGCATGATCAAGATTGGGGCTGAAATCAATCTCCTCTTGAGTTCTTGAAAACTCGCTTCACATTTATCGGTCCATTCAAACTTCTTGTCCTTCTTCAGCAATTGGGTCATGGGTCTGGCGATACCAGACAATCCTTCTACGAATTTGCGGTAATATCCCGCCAATCCGAGAAATGCACGGACTTGGGTTTGAGTGGTTGGGGCTTGCCAATCTTCTACATCTTTCACTTTGGCAGGATCAACGACAATTCCTCTGGCTGATACAATGTGACCGAGGAATTCTACTTCCTGTAACCAGAATTCACATTTGCTAAACTTTGCATACAGCTGATGCTCTCTAAGGGTTCCAAGAATGGTCCTTAGGTGTAGCTCATGTTCTTCTTCTGATTTGGAATAAATCAGAATTTCATCGATGAAAACAACGACAAACTTATCCAGGAAGTCCATAAAAATCTTATTCATGAGATTCATGAAATAAGCGGGGGCATTGGTTAATCCGAAAGACATGACCGTATACTCATACAATCCATATCTGGTGGTAAAGGCAGTCTTTGGAATATCCTCTGCACGAATTTTGAGTTGATGATAGCCAGTTCTAAGATCAATCTTAGAAAACACTTTGGCACCGGTCAACTGATCAAACAAATCTTCTATCTTGGGCAAGGGGTACTTGTTCTTGATGGTGATATCATTCAACTTCCGATAATCCGTACACAAACGGTTACCTCCATCCTTCTTGTCCACAAACAAGACAGGTGATCTCCATGGTGACGCACTTGGTTGAATTAATCCTATTTCCAACATGGAATCCAGTTGCTTCTTCAATTCTGCTAGCTCCTACGGGTTCATACTATAGGGTCTCTGGGCTATTGGTCCGGTTCCGGGGATTAGTTCGATGATAAACTCGATATCCCGATCTGGGGGCATACCGGGCAAAACATCTGGAAATACATCGGGGTATTCACAGACTATCCGGACTTGGTCAATGGTAGGTTGGGATATACTCTTGTTACACTTGAATTGGCGAGGTAAGGTTTCAGATATATGCTCATCGATATTCCGTGATCTTGGTCATAGTTATGGCTTTCTTGGCACAGTCAATTAATCCTTTATGTTTGGACATCCAATCCATTCCTAGTACTACTTCCAATCCTTTAGTTCCGAGTACTATCAGATTTGCATAAAAATCTATGCCGTGGATTCGGATAGGGACGGCTTTGCAAATTTTCCTAGCCTTGGTGGTTGGTCCAGGAATTTGAACAATCATGACATGCTTCAGTTTGGTTGGTTGAATTTTACTAGTGCATGCAAATTCTTCGGTGACAAATGAATGCGATGCACCAGAATCAAACAACACTCTTGCAAGTACTGAATTAACCGAAAACATACCCAGCACGACGTCTGGCGCTTCTTGAGCTTCTTCAGCATGCATGAGAAAAAGACGGCCATTGCGGTTGAGTGAATTCCCTGGGGCAAATCTTCTTCCTGGCTGAACACGACGTTGCTGCTGAGCTGGGACATTGGCATTGGGGGTTGTAGCATTCTTCTTGTTGGAGCACTCGTTGGAATAGTGGACTTTATTTCCATAGTCATAACAGGTCACTTGCGACTTGTCCTTAGCTGCGACAGGCACAACATTGCTTCTAGTCCTCGGGGCAGTGTAGGGGTTGGCGGTAACATTGTTGTTGTTGAACTTGGGTGGGGCACGATTGAAATTGCTAGAGTTGCCGGGGTTGTTGTGATTTCCTCGGGGTCTAGGATTTCCACGGTTGGGATAGGTGGGACGGGTCATCGGGGGTCGGTTGGTCCTTGGGGCAAATCCTGGAGATGGGTTAGGGCGATACTTTGGGGTCTGATGGGTTCCTGGCTGATGCATCATATGATGCTTGCGGTTCTCATTGGCTTGGTTGATCTTTCCTTCCATCTGGATAGCAGAGAAGACAAGGGCTTCAATATCCGCAAAGGGAATATTGACTAACACCGTCTGCATCTCATCATGCAGACCATTCAGGAATCTTTCTTTATTCTTGGCTTTAGTGTCTATTTCATCCGGGGCATACCTAGCTAATGACAAAAATTTGTCACGGTATTCCACTACAATCATCCTTCCTTGCTTCAGCTCTCTGAACTCGTCTCTCATTCTCTTGATCAAACCCGGTGGTACATGGGTTCTGCTAAACTTGACCTTGAATTCCTCCCAGGTCATCATCTGCCCTCCGGTCATTGCGCGAACACTGTTCCACCATGCTCGGGTATCTCCGGCTAGATAGTGGGTGGCGAACAGGACTTTCTCGTTGGCTTCCACTCCTGCTACTTCTAAGTTATTTTCCATGGTTTGCATCCAATCATCAGCGTCTAGGGGTTCCTCTGACTTGGTGAAAACAGGTGGGTTGGTATTCTGGAAATTCTTGAGCTTAGATCCATGGTGGTCCTGATTTCCATGGCCTTGGTTGTTATGGGCTAGCTGGGCTATCTGCTGAAGGGTGGCCAGGTTGGCTTGACGTTCCGCTCTTTCAGCTTCACGGTCAGAAGTCAACAGTTGCAGTATCTGCAACATCGGGTCCGGGGTTGAACCACTTCCTCCACGTGGCATCTGAAGATTGAGGTAGATCATGAGAAAAGAGGGAAATTTCTAAAGTTTTGGGTTTTTGAAAAGCTTTTAAAGTTTGACTCAGATTTTCTAGCAACTTGCTTTTTTTCATTCATTCATTCATAGCACCAGATACAACACACACCACAACAAAGAAAAACAGATGGTTTTAAGAACCATTCTGAGAACTACGATACAGTGGGACCGAATACTACTCACTACATGGGTGCTCAAGTGCTACTATTCCTCGGAATCTGTGGCTTCGTCATCTTCATCATCATCGATGAAGGCGAAATCGTCCTCATTGGTGAAGAAATCCATAGCCTGATCCTCTAGAAAATCATCATCATCGCTGAGATAGGAGTAGGGGTCTCCACGAAGATCTTCTCCGGCATTCTCCCTTTCCTCCAACTGCATGTCCCTCTCGTGGATGGTCTCTTCCAGAGATGAGATCACGATGGCGAAAACGAACAATGATCGCTCCTTCTTGTCGGTGGCGGCGAGACTTGCGATCCTTGGCTAGCATGGCGATGGTTTGGTCCTTCGTCTTGATGATGGCAGACTTGTGGTTGCAGTAGTCACGGCAGTTGTCCAACTCCTGCTGACGATCGTACATCATGAAGCTAAGGTGGTCCAATTGGGTCTTCATCTCGGGGTGGTATGGGGCTTCCAGTGGTTGTCCATTAGCATCACGCCTTGGGCAAAAATCAAAGCGAGTACCCTTGATCTGATTGATGCTCTGCCCACACAGACGGGAAAGAGCTTCTTGCATGGCTCTGGCAAGTCCATCGAGCCAGTTGTTTTCCCTCAAGGTAAACTGAATTCCCTCTACAGTGGGAGGTTCAATCTTTCCTCGGAGACTTGCAACAATTAGCCACTGCAGATCTTCTCCTCCTTGATCATTGAGCTGAGCTCCGAAGAACTCGGGGTGCGGACACTCCAGAAGTTCCGAAAGCTGGTCCAAATCCCTCTCAATGATCAGGTCTCCTCCATTCCCCAACTGATAAAACTTGTTGTACTTCACGTCCATCTATAAGAATATAGGATGAGTAAGTTAGTAGAGTGATTAAGTGTGCCAAAATTTTATGTATTTTGTAAGAGTTTTTGAGGAACATGAATTTTTAGGAAAGGATCAAAGGGATAAGAATGAGAATAGTTTTTTTGTAAATATTTGTTTTTCTTTGGTTTTGGAAAATAAGTTTTTGGTTTGAACGTCCATTCTAACTAGGGTCTCCTATGGTCAGGATGGCTCTGATACCAACTTGTCAACACCCGGATTTTTCAATCCTAGATGCCTGTTATGCCATACATCGCAATCCCAGGATTACCATTTTTGCGAGATATAACAGAATTGGATACCATAGTACCTCATCCATTACAAACGATACATAAGTTCTTACACAAATAGGGATCTCATGATCTAGTTCTTAATATAACATCAAGGAGCGGAATACGTAATAATAACGGTAGCGTAGGCGAAGCTCCATCTTCGGGGTCACAGGCAATACTGACGATGGGAGATGATCCTAGTTGTCGTAACCTTCCTGGGGTCCATCCTCCAGGTACTCCTCTTCATAGTCTGGCCATGGGAATAGCCAGGGACAAATCCATGAGTACTCTTTAAGTACTCGCAAACTAATACTAACAGGTAAAGGGGTTTTTGGATAATTGGACACTAGGCTCTAGGGTTGTTTTGCAAAAGCCAGATTTATCTCTACTAAGTTCCAAAGCTAATCACAATTTTATAACTCCTAAGCGGGATCTTGTATTTCATATCACAACCCTGTTGTGGTCAAGTCAAAGTCACAATTTATTTCACAAGTCATTTTGAAAAGTCTGACGGGGGAACAGTATGGCCACTCCAACTGTCCATAATCATGAGACGGCTATTCGAATAGTTTGACACTCTGTAGAGATTGTACACTTTCACCACAACATTCGATACATCCGTCAGGAACAAATCCTGAATTCACCATACTCAGTATGCGGATAATCAATCCTAACCTTTCGATTACACGCCCTAGTATAAGCACCTCTCCTGTGAGTTTGGCCTCCCAACCATGACCAACTGTCATCTTGGGTACTGCACAGGTGGACAATCTTCACAAGGTAGCCTCAGCTCAGACCTTGGCCGTGAGGGAACTAATACTAAGGTATATAAGTTTCCAGTCAAGCCCTACCCAATCTTCGGGTATTTTGGTTGTACGATAAAATTGGAATGGTATCGCATCCAGACAACCATCAGTTTTAAAAAGGGCTAAGGCTCATGCCTCAACATTTTCATCACCAAAATCATCAGGTGTTTGGAAACACATGTCCAAAACATTTCAATAGAATGATCCATCATTCCAAGGTTTTCATAACTATTTTTCCACCAAGTATTCCCATCTAAAGTTGATCAAGTTTTATGCTTAGCACTAGCATCTACAGGTGGGGGTAAACACTAATGAGGGGTAGTAGACTAGTGGAGTTTCAACTAAGCTCAATCTCATGCCTTGGGATGACATCAAGATTATCTAGCTTAGGCCAAATTTTATGCTCTTTATGCAACCTTCACATATCTTTCTAGTATCTACCAATCACTTAAGTAAACTCTAGGTAGTAGCTTTGATAAAGAAATAAAGTAATCAAGCTTGCAAGTAAAACTAGGATTGGTTTATCAAGTGGATATGATCATATATGCTTAGGGCCTATCGTAGTCATAGTCACAAGTAGGGGTTTGTTGCATCAGTTGGGTATTCTGCAATAGTTAACTTGCATCAATATCAGTATAAGCTTGCCTTGTGCAGAGCAGTGGTTGAAGTTCTCCTCGGCTTCTTCTTCATAGAATCCTCCTTCCTCCTCGTATCCTTGGTCGGTACTAGCGTCTATAAATAAATACGAGGTACACAATCACCAAACAATACTTAACTACTTGCAATCATCACACAAGGGTCATATAGATGATCTAACATCATCACTAACATTACCAGATTAAAGCTTGGTTTAATTCCTTTTATTTTGTAGAAAAGTAATTTCTACTCATTGAAAAACTACTTACAATTTAATATTCTCCAAATCAAACATGGGATCATGTTGACACATGTCATCACCACATATTGTAGTCCAAGGGAATGTGTTTTAAAGTGGTGTCACAATTTAATAAGGTTTTACCCTTTTATTTTAATTAATTAAAGTGGCTAGAAATGCCTATGTAGCATTCTTTTATTACTTGAACATTATTCCTGCAAGTAAACCTATATATTTTTATATATATTCTGAAAGGTATGGTTAAATTTGATTTTTGAGAGTTGGAATCAACTCAAAAGCTATTATGGTTTAAATTTGAAAAATGTTTGAATGCAGAAAAGCTTCTGCCTTGTTAATTTTACCATGGGTGATCTATAGATCCAAATGACTTGAATCCAACGGGCTTGGATTCAGCATTCCCAGACCTTTCAAACAAAATTGGTTTCATTCAATTTGGTGCACTGAATCGATCTGGGTTGAATTTTGAAGTTGAGTACAGAAGTGAGTTTGAAATAAAATAGAAAAGGTTTAATTTGAATAACTGGGCTGCGCGGGAAAAGTTAACGGGCCAGCCTGCTAAGCGCAGTGTTCCCGCGGGCTGCTTAAGTGGGTGTCCCCACTCGTCAGTGAGACAGGGAGGGGCGAAGCGGTAAGGGGCAACGTGGGTCGTTTGATCTGATTCTAATCCAACGGCTGGGAGTCATCGTCGACACGAGACAACGCCAACGAGAAAGAAACCTAGCGCGGCCAGTGAGGGGTGCTGGGAGCTCACCGGGGTGCTGGCGAGGGTCGGCGAGGCGGGCGAACGACAAAGTCGACGACGGCGAACTCAGGGGTGGTCGCGGCAGCTCCTGGGGTGGACCAAATCGATGGCGCCCTTCTTCTCCAGAGGCGGCGGGCTCCGGTGAAATTCCGGCGAGGTGGTGCTCGCCTTGCTCCGGGAACGATGTGGCACGATCAGTGTGAAGAGGGGAGTGAGGTGGTGTGAAGAATCGACTGGGGGTGACCTCTATTTATAGTCGAGCGAGGGGACCGACGGGGCACACGGTGAGCTCGTCGGGGGCGATGTTACAGGCGGCTATTGGCATGGGCGACGGTAGGGGACGGTGCGGTGTTCCCTGGCGATGCTCAACGACATGGTTTTGAGGCGTGGGGCGGTGTGGCTTGGTCTAGAACATGCCACGCCTGCTGGCGTAGGCGTCTTCGACGGCGGTGGGTTGTCGTCATTGGGCGGTGAACGACGATGTCTGGCGGTCTCCTGGGTCGGTGGTGATCGTGTGTGCACGCGGCGAGGGCGGCGCGCGGTCTGTGGGCGCTGGTCGAGGGTGGCGCTTTGGCGCATGCTCGGCATGGTTGCTGGCGAGGTTGGCATGGTTCGTGCGTGTGGTCCAGGGCTTGGCAACGCTCGCGGCTGGGACAGGGAGTGGCGGTGGACGGTGGGCTGCCTCCCAGACATGCTGGCTAGGCTTGCTTCTCTTCCTAGCTTGCTGTCGACATGGGGGTGACAAAGTTGGCTTCGGCTGTTCACTATTGATGGTAATGCCAAGCTCACGGTGGTGCTAGTGTTTAGTTAATATTGCTAGATGATCTACTGAGCTGGTTGTGAGCTAGAGAGGGAACAAGTTAGGCAAGAATCACTGCTCTCACAATAGTGTTTAGGATTTTGATGATTTGTGTCTGCAACCTGCTTGATGAAATGGCCGCATGAAATCAAGTTTTGAATTTTGGAAAGATTTTTGGTGGGTTTGCTAGATTGGTGCTGGTGAGTCTGCAGATGCTTGGGTTTTGAAAGTTCAGCTTGTTTGAGTGGTTTTTGAAAAAGTGGGATCTTCCCATATGATAAAGATTCAATTTTGAATTGTCATTTAAACTATGCATTTGAAAGTTTCTGGATGATCACAAAGTGGGCCTTGATACCTTGTTATGAGTACATTCAAGGGGTGCAAAGACCCAGAAAAGTTTCCATTAGGTTCTGAAAGTTTGAGACAGCCAAAGTAGGCATGGGAGTTAAATTGGTCAAAATGACCATTCCTTTATTTTATTGGTTTTGATTTATTTGTCTTTAGGAAAAGTTTGGGAAATGTTTAGATGATGTTTATTTCACCTAAGAAACATTTTACAAGCAAGGAAACACACAAAAACAGGTGGTTCAAAAGAATTTCAAATTAAATGCATACACATATGCATGCTTTCATAATTTTATTTAGAAAAGTTTTTGTTAACCCTAAGTTTGATGATTAGAAGTTGATGATCCAAGTTTAGTATTTTTGGGATGTTACAGTCCAGCCCAAGGAAGGCCCATGGCAATTACACGCCGGCCCATGAAGATTTTCGGGTGGCCAAGGCCCATGACGCTTTCGGATCCTTGGAGAGCAAGACTAGAGTAGATAGGAAATTCAAAGGGGTAAAACCCTAGAACCTGTAACCTATTAGGTCTACGCCCGGGACCTGCCTGAGTCTATATAAAGGCTAGGAGGGCATGACCTAGATCTTGTCCTCATACTTTCGCATACACACCTCCACGCCAGATTGCATCTCAAGACTTCAGAACCTTCGGTTCCACCATAATCAAGAGCAGACAAGCAGGAGTAGGGTTTTCCCTCCGGGGGCCTAAACCTGGGTAAACCTTTGTGTCCCCGTGTGTCTTGTTTGCTAACCGTTCCACGATCTCCAGCATCCCCATCTTCTCTAAAACCCAAGTCCATAACAATGGGCATTGATGAGATCAAACCTCGTCAATTGGCGTCGTATATGGGAAGTGGGGGCCCTGATTGTGCGATCGTGATGGTCCCAACCCGATCGATCTACAACTCTGCGGCGACGGAGAGTCACCTCCTCTTCTGCGCTTTCGACTTCACCGCCCACTCACCGTCCACCATGAAGGACTTCGAGCCCGTAGGCGACGGACTCGAGATCCCTGCTCGGAGTTTCGCTAAAGTGGGGCAACCGCACTCTCCGCCTCCCTGAGCGGGTGCCCCTACCATCAATCAGGCCCGCTTCATGTACCCCGCACCTTGTGCTACGCACAACATCATCAACAGATGATTCCTACGACAGTAGAAGCTGCAACTCCGATCTGTGCGATCCGCCATCGGATGAAGGGACCTACGGCTCCGGATCCGAAAGCCGCGGCAGCAGCAGACCAATCTACGAACGCTACCAATGCGCCGTAGTCATCCATAGCGACGTGGATCAGCAAACACCCAACCCGCCGCCCAACCCGACACCTAACCCGCCAGATCGAAACGGCGGGAACAGAAGAAGCCAGTCCCCCCACCCGAAAGGGACAACAACGGCCATGTCATCCGCCTTAGCAAAGAAGGATGGGCCTAGGCATGCAACGCCGTGGCGGGCAACATAGTATTGCATGCAGACTCCTCCCGGGATCTGCTGATGGCCTACCATCTGCTCCTGATCGAGGAGCACAAGAAGCAGGTCAAGATGCAGGAGGTGCTTGACAAACGCAAGCAAGCAGCCTCAGAGTCCAGCGCGCAACGAGCCGCTCTCTCCGCCATGGGCATCGGCTCCAGCTCGAACGGCAACCAGGGCAACAAGCACCGCTCTCGGATGGAGAACATGGATCCCAAGGAGCGCCGTGAGGTGACCCGAACCCTCCACTCATCCTTTATGGAGATGGACGCCGACGGCAACGTCATCCCGAAAACGCCCCAGGCTGCGATCATGGCAGCCACTGCGTACCTCGTGGCCCACCCACCACCGGAGGGAGACCCGAAAAGAGCCATGCACAAGTCCGCACTTACCGGACTCAGACTCGTCGGAGTTGCGCTCCACCAGGAAGCTCCTACGGAGCCGAAGAAGAAAGCTCCGGTCAGGTTCGACCGCAGCCCCACCCCTTCATCCGAAGAAGAGGACCACGACCTTCCTTGAAGGAACAAGAGTTCGCGTCACCGCAACCGCGATTACAACGCTAGGACGCGCTCACACAGCGCAAAATTGACAAAGCGCGAGCCAAGCGCGCATGCTCGTCTGAATCCGAGATGGACGAAGACGAAGGAGAACTCTGCGGAGCCCGATGCTTCAGTAGATCTGTTCGACGAACAAGGATGCCGTGAAATTTCAAGCTTCCTTCAGATACTCCGAAATTCGACGACACACAGGACCCAAAGGCATGGCTCAACGACCACCTGTCATCCGTCAAATTGCACGGCGGAAACAAGGAAACCGCCATGCAATGCCTTCAGCTGTAGCTGACAGGAGCAGCCCAGATCTGGCTTAGCAGCCTATCTTCAGGGTCCATCCGAAGTTGGGATGAGCTAGCTTACAGCTTCATCAGAAACTTCAAGGGAACCAGCAAGAGGCACACCTCAATCGAAGAGTTGCGGGCCTGCACTCAACGAACGGGCGAATCCATTCGCTCGTACATACTACGCTGGTCCAACACCAAGAACTCCGCAGCACACATCTCCGAAGAGAGGGCCATCGACGCCTTCAGGGACGACGTCAAGCGCCAAGACTTCAAGGAGGAACTCGGGCGCGTCAAGCCCAAAACACTCGACCACCTCATGGACATCGCCAACAGGTGGGCTAACGGCGAAGATTCCATCCACCAAGAATTGGAAGAAGAGTACGACGACGAGAGCGTTGTAGCAAGAGAAGGTCGCGCGTCTACGACGATCGCGATGGACCCGACATGGTCGCGGCTGGCTAAGCCGACCGTCGCAACGATGCCAACCGCAACAGCGAGGGATACCGCGGAGGAAACTTCCGCGATGGAGGGCGCCCAGCACAGTCGTGGCAGCGCCGCGACCGTGATAACGGACCCTCAGCATACGAAAAACTTTCGGGTCCATGCACCATCCACTTCTACATCGACAAGCAGGATGGCAAGAAGAAGGCAAGCCACATGCTTAAGGACTGCCGCGAGTTCCAGAAACTCAGCGAAAGCATGGTCCAGATGAGGCAGCAAGTTCCACTCCCTGGATTCGGGAGCGCACCCGCGCCAGGTGAGATAGCGCATGGAGCTCCTCCACCGCCACCTGTAGGAGGCCCGAACCAACCAGTCGCACCAGCACAGAACAACACTAGGAACGGGTATCCCCCGCCAAAAGGAGCAATGATGATCCAGAAGGGGCGCCCCACGAATAGGGTGCAGAAGAAAATCACCCGTCAGATCAACCTGGCTGTGGCAACTCCGCCCGCCATCCCTGAGTACCTCAGCGGATCGGAGTCCTGCATCACGATCAGTCGTTCGGATCACCCTTGCCAGATCCCTCGCCCAGGTCATGCTGCCCTGGTGCTGGAGGCACAGATCGGAGGTTTCGAGATGAGCCATGTATTCATGGACGACGATAGCGGCATCAACCTGATGTTCGCCAGTACTCTAGCAGCAATGCGGATCCCGCAGTGCAGCCTGGAACAGTCAGACACAACGTTCCACGACATTGTCTCAGGAAAGGGCATTTTCCCCCTAGGCAAAATATGGCTCGACGTCATCTTCGGCAAGCCAGACAACTTCTGACTCGAATGGCTCGAATTCGAAGTGGTGGACTGGCCATCACAATACCACGCCATCCTCGGGCGTGTAGCATTCGCAAGGTTCTTGGTTGTCCCACACTACGCATACCTGCTACTCAAGATGCCAGGACCAAAGGGCATCATCACAATCCACGGGAGCTTCACCCGATCGGACCAATGCGACAGGGATTTCAACAGAATCTCCCAATCATTCGGCATGCAGGAGGAGCTCGTAAGGCTCCGCGAGGTGACAGACAATGGGGCACCCCCAGTCGCACGACAAAACGCACCTGACATGTCCTTCGACTCCACCGTCATCACAAAGAAGGTGCAGGTCCATCCGACGGATGCCTCCAAGATGGCGCTAATCGCCAACGACCTCAGCCCCGCATAGGAAAGCACGCTCGTCGAATTCCTCCGTGAGCGCTGGGAAATCTTCGCCTGGTGTCCTGCGGACATGCCAGGAGTTCCCAGGGAATTCGCCGAGCACGCACTCAACGACTTTCCAGACACCAAGCCCGTCAAGTAGTCCATCCGGAGACTATCCGAGCCACGGGCCGAATCCATCGGGAAAGAAATAAATAGGCTACTCACCGCAGACTTCATCAGGGAGATCAAAGAAAGCGAGTGGCTCGCAAATATAGTGATGGTTCCCAAGAAAGACACGGATATCCTGCGGATGTGCGTGGACTTCACGTCGCTGAACAAGCACTGCCCAAAGGACCACTTCCCTCTTCCTCGGATCGACCAGATCATCGATTCGACCGCAGGATGTGAGAAACTCTCCTTCCTCGACGCCTACTCAGGCTATAACCAGATTCGACTCAAGGTTGAAGATCAAGAGAAAACGGCGTTTATTACACCGTTTGTTCTGGTACAACACAATGCCCTTCGGGCTAAAGAACGCAGGTGCCACGTACCAGCGATGCATGCAAGCATGCCTCAAGGACCAGATCGGTCGCAACGTCCAAGTCTATGTCGACGACATAGTCATCAAAACCAGGGAGGCAAGAACGCTCATCGACGATCTCCGCGAGACGTTTGATAACCTTGATCGCTATAGGATCAGGCTCAACCCCGAAAAGTGCGCCTTCGGCGTCCCATTGGCCAACTACTTCGGTACTTCATCTCTCAGCGAGGGATCGAGGCGAACCCGAAGAAAATAAGGGCCATCATGGCAATGGAGAAGCCGAAAAACCTCAAAGGTATCCACCAGCTCGCAGGACGAATAGCGGCGTTGAGAAGATTCATCAGCCGCATGGGCGAGAAGGCCCTGCCATTCTACCAGCTGCTACGCAAGGCAGATAAATTCGAGTGGATGCCCGAAGCCGACGATGCGTTCAAAAGCCTCAAACGGCTACTCTCCACCTCGCCCGTTTTGGTCACGCCAAAGGAGCGCGAGCCTCTGCTACTGTACATAGCAGCCACACATCAGGTGGTCAGCACCGTGCTAGTAGTCAAATGACCCGAAGAAGGCAAGACCCATGGGGTCCAACGCCCAATCTACTACCTCAGCGAGGTACTGACGCCAACAAAACAGAGGTACCCTCACTACCAGAACTCGCCTACGGCATGTTCATGATGGCTCGACGGCTGAGCCATTACTTCGAGGAGCACCAGGTGATGGTCGTCAACGAAGCATCCCTGAACAGCATCCTGAATAACCCAGAGGCCACAGGACGCGTGGCCCTGTGGGGCATCGAACTGTCACCCCTGGACATCGTCTACGAGAAGCGACTCGCAATCAAGTCTCAAGTCCTCCCGGACTTCCTTGTACATTGGATGGAGCTGCAGCTGCCAGACACCCCAGACATGTCGCAATCATGTACGATGCACTTCGACGGCTCCAAACATGAAGCTGGAGCAGGAGCCGGGGTCATACTGACCTCCCCGCAGGGCGACCAGATGAAGTACGTCCTTCGGATGAAATTCCGAGCTTCCAACAACGAGGCCGAATACGAAGCCCTCATCCACGGCATGAGGATGGCAAAGATCTGTGGCGCAACGCGCCTGGTCATCTACGGTGACTCCAACCTCGTCGTCCAGCAGACGATGAACGAGTGCGACGCACACGCCGAAAACATGATCGCGTACCGCGCACTCTACAACGCACTCGGAGGAGAATTCGACGGCTGCGAGCTCCGTCACGTTGGAAGAGAAAGCAACGAGGAAGCCGATAGACTCGCCAACATCGGCTCCACCTGCGCAAAGGTGCCACCGGGTGTGTTCCTCGAACAAATCCGTGTGCCATCCATCAAGCGGAAATTCCCCAAGAGATCACCCGAAGAAGCAGAACACTCGAGGGTTACGCTTCCCGAAGGACATGAAGGACCCGAGAAACTGGACACAGAGGTTGCTATGGTCAACCTGATGCAGGTAATGGCAGTCAAAGAAACCTGGACGCGACCGTACCTCCAGTTCTTGATAAACGGAGAACTGTCTGACAGTCCGACGGATGCCCGGCGCATATCTCGCCGGTCAAAAGCTTTCACCATCATTAATGGCGAGCTATACAAGCGCAGTATTACGGGTGTACTACAAAGGTGCGTCACCATCGGTGACGGGAAAACCATCCTCCAAGACATCCACGAGGGCATCTGCGGCCATCACGCAGGCAGCCGCTCCCTTGTCGCCAAAGCTCTACGAGCTGGATTCTACTGGCCAACGGCCATGAGCGATGCAAAGGATATCGTCTGAAAATGCAACGGGTGCCAAAGGTTCGCCGACAAACCGCACGCACCCGGGTCAGAGCTCAGGCCCATACCTATAGCCTGACCCTTTGCTCAATGGGGCCTCGACATGATCGGCAAACTACCAAAGTCCTCGAAAGGGGGGCATGTTTACCTCCTGGTCGCAGTCGATAAATTCACCAAGTGGGTCGAAGCCATGCCGGTTACCAACCAAAAGGGCAAGACCGCCGTCAAGTTCTTCGAATCCATTGTCTACAGGTTCGGCGTACTGCACAACATCATCACCGACAATGGATCGAACTTCATCTCCAAAGAATTCCAAGACTTCTGCGAAGGCCTCGGGATCAACATCACATACGCCTCAGTGGCTCACCCGCAAACAAACGGGCAGGTCGAAAAGGCCAACGGCCTAATCGGCGCTGGCATCAAGAAGCGCCTCATGAGCGCACTCGAATGAAAGGCCGGAGCCTGGACGAAAGAGCTACCATCCATCCTATGGAGTTTGCGCACCACGCCAAACAGCTCCACCGGCTACACGCCGTTCTTCATGGTGCACGGAGCCGAAGCCGTACTACCAGCCGAAGTACGCCACCAGCCCCCGGTCGCCGCCATAAAGCCAAATCCACGGCTGCACTGAAGACGCCGTCGACACACTCGACGAGGCAAGAGACGTGTGACCGACTCGATCAGCGTGTACCAGCAGAGTCTGCAACTACCATACCGCCGGCTGCGCCCAAGGTCCTTCGTCGAAGGAGACCTCGTCTTGACTCAAGCAAGAGCATCAAGAAATTCGAGTCACCATGGGAAGGACCCTACATCATCACCGAAGTCATCCCAGGTGGCGCCTATCGCCTCAAGCACGTGGAGTCTGGAGTCGCATACTCCAACCCATGGAACATCGCACACTTGCAACGATTCTACCCCTAGCTACCTACCCCTTTACTTTCAATAAGGCTTTTCAGCCAAGGCTATTCAGCCGAACAATGTACTTCCTCCATTACGATATAAATAAAGCTAAGTGTCTCGCCCCAAAATTTCTTTCGCTATTTGCAACTTTACTTCATGCTACAAACGCACTCGGGGGCTCCCCCCCACCTCACGATTTCATCGACTGAGGATAACACGTGTACACCTGAGTAGCTGACAGCGTCAGGCTAACGAAAAGGACATGTACTCAAATAAAAGCACTGCGTTCTCAAACAAACCTTTATAACAAAGGGCACAACATGCCTAGTCGAAATATACAAATTTTACATCTATCTCTTTTACAGGTACTACCTATTCTGAAGAATAACTTGAGCACGCTGCTCAAACAAATCTACGACCTGCTCGGCATATCGCTTTACCGCATAATGCGGACGATATCCCACTTGCCACCATCCGTCAAGAGGTGGCCAGCCATAAAGACAGATCTACATCAGGACGATGCAGCCTAACAAGGGACAACGCAGCCTTCACCCCTGCAACGAGCTGCTGCCTCACCAATTCCTGGACACGAGTCACGCTCCGAAATCTAGACAGAAGATCGGACAGGGTTGTTGGCACAGCATCCAGGGGAAACATCACATGCAGAACTGACGAGAGTGAAGTCTGCACTTAACGAAGCACCCGCGATACTTGGTGAACGCGATCCTGCACCGTTGCCAGAGCCATGGCACGGTCGCGATCCATCCAGAAGAACCCGCCAACTTCCATGTCCTGTTGAGTTAAACAATTGACCCGAACAGCAACACGCTCTTTCTCCTCCCTTGGAGCAAGGTTAGCACCTGCGATACTCGCACAAAAGTAAGATGCAAGGCCAGCATACGCATCCAAAGAAATGAGAAGCAGCTCGAAAAAACTTACACTGAAGCTGCTCAGACAGTCGAAGCAATTCCGCCATCAAGTACTCCTCTCTGGCCGAACCACGATCCGCCTTGGACTTCCAAACGTCGGCATGGCCACACACCCCAAGCAACTCCTTCTCGAGACTACGAACACGGTCCCGAAGGAAGGCAAGCTGCGACGAATCATCCAAGGATGGCCGCAGCATGCCGGCAAAGCGAGGCGTCAACGGATCAAGACCAAGGACCCTAGAGCAGCAGAAAGGCAACAGACATGAACACTCAGACAGAGGAGAACACATCTCAACAGAATTCATTAAGTGCATAAAAGGCCACTACGTGGCACAAGGATTTGATCATCAACATAATTACAACAAAAGAAAACTAAAGCTATCCTACAGCTACAACACCTAAGATGCGACACCCTGAGTAGCCTCGGAGCCGGACTGCCTCGCCTTGGCTTCCCTATTGCCAGAGTACTCGGCCAGCCAGATCAATCAGCTTTGGCCCATATCGCCATACGAGCAGAATAGGTAGCAAAGGCTACCTCGGATCCATCCGCGGTCGGCATCCGGAGGTGATCCGGGAAGGTCCAGCTCGCCCACCGCCAAAGCCATCGCCAGCCCGACAGATGCGCCGATGCCCTTCTCTTGCTATGCGCCGCAGCGCCGTCGACAAAGGTTTCTCCGCCAGCGTCAACATCATCAAGGGCCGCGCCCTTGGGAACAAGCTCCCTGAGAAGCGGCCAAGGACCTCCTTAGCCTTGGCAAGTGAGCTAATGATGGTGCTGCAGCGATCTTCGACCGCCGCAGTAGCATCATCTAGAGCACTCCCGTGCTCCAGAGCACCGCGGTCAAACTCGATGCCCGCGGCATCTGAGACAATAAAGAGAAGCAATGAGCAACAACTCCGCAGAAGAAATACAAGAAAATGCAAGTGAAAATACTCACCCGAAACAGCCTTGGCAGCCGCCATGAGCTTGCCTGCCACCTCTCTTTCACGCGCAGCCGCAGCAGTAGCAAGCTGCTCCTCGCAGTCCGTGGCCTCCTGCTGCAGGCGCTCCTTAGCCTCGGCCGCAGTAGCCAGCTCCAGCTCAAGGCGCTCCTTCGCACCAACGGCGACCTCGACCTTCTTCTCCGCTTGACCGAGGCTCTTTTTGAGAGCATCGATCTCACGAAGGGAGGTGTTATGCTCCTCTTCATCCAAAAAATATAGGTGTTAGATAACAGGACAAGAATACACGAAGAAGCAAACATCAAAGGCATAACAGTACCTTGAAGTTGTTTAAGGCTGGCCTCCAGCACCAGGTGCTCCTGCACCAGTCGCTTGGCATCCTGCACAAAAGGCTGCAAGAAGAAGACCTACCAGTCAGAAAAAGGACTCGGGGGCTACGCCCAACAGAAAAGAACAGAAGCAAAACATGCACACGAAAACGCTCGGGGGCTACCCCCGAGACTCGAAGAACAAAACAAGAAAACTCTTTTACGAACGCTCGGGGGCTCCCCCCGTGGTAGGAGACTTACATGATCCGATGGCGACGTCGAAGGTCCGCTAGCAAAATTCGGAGGCGCAACCACCTGAACCTCCTGCGGAGGAGAGTTCGGAGCAGCGCCCTCAGAAGTTGCCACCGTCTGAGTAGGAGGAGACACAACTTTCGACTCCCCCATCATCTCTCGAGCACCATCACTGGAGGAATCATTGGAAGAGTGCCTGCACAAGGACAAATTAGCACAAGCACAAATTCAACAGCACAGAAAAAGCAGTATAGAGGAAACTTACGAGTACAACAAGCTCAGGTTGAAGACAGGAGGGGTCCTTCGGACCCTCTTCTCCTCTTTCTTCTCTTCCTTTTTCTCTTCCTTCTTTTCTTCCTTCTTCCGCTTCGCTGGCGGGTGCGGCGCTACAGCCCGCACGGGAAGAGCAGGAATAGGAGAGGAAGAGCCTCCATGCCCGTCACTATGATGCTCAAGACACGAAGGGTTCCTAGGAGTCGGAGGAGTCGAAGCATCCGAAGACTCGCTGGAGCTCCGCGCTCGTTTGCGCGTGTGGTCCTCGCTCGACTCGTTGGCATCTTTAGCCGGAGATCGTGCCGATGGAAGCTCGGACATGGAATCCACCACATCATTATCCGGAGCATCCGGATATACTTCGGGTAACGAAGGCGACATACCCGGCACTTTGAATCTCTGCACAAGAGAAGAACAAGTTGTTAGCAAACAAACACAAATACGATGCAGTCGAAAAATAGCGCTATGGGCACGGATCTACACCTGTGGAACATGAAGTGAAGAAGAAAATAGAGGAGTCAGCTACTTCCCCGGGATATCCTCTCCAGCCTTGAACTTCAGCAGCAAGCGAAGGGCCCTGTCGAGATCTCCCTGGGAGAATTTCTCAGCCGAAACCCTCGTCGGATCACGCCGGCCAGCATAATGATTCCTTTTTGAGTTCTCTTCGGGTAAATTGAGATTTTTGAAGAAGTTACTAAAGTAGCTTGTGTTTTTAGTGAAAAGTCTTGCTGTTCCAAAGCTTTGACAGAGGTCTAATATCTTTTGAATACACTAATGTTGCTAATGAAGATTGTGTGAAGTTTTGTATAAAGGAAAAATTTCAGGTGTAGAGAGATAATGATGTAATAAGATGAAGAATGGACAAAAGCTCAAGCTTGGGGATGCCACCATGGTGTCACCCCAAGAAATATCCAAGAGGTACAAGCGTCAAAACTTGGGGATGTCCAAGGCATCCCCTTCTTCATCAATAAAAAGCTTAGGTCTGTCTAGACACTTCGTTTTTATTGTTTCATGCACAGTTGTGTTGTTCTTGGAGCATCTTAGTTTTTGTTTGCTTTGCTTAGTTTGTTTAGTTTGCTTTAATAGTTTGGTCCCCCGTTCTCGCTGTGTTGTTTTGCAAATAAGTTTGCTTGGTGTTTGGAAAGGAGTAGTAAGTTCTTGCTTGAAGTGCAAGAGGAGCTTGCATTGATTGTGACTTAGACTTTAGCATGACATGCTAGGTGTTGTTTTAGCATTATGCTTAGTAATTATTGAAGGGATACGGGTAGGCTACACTAGCGCAAATCAAAATTTTCTACCACGTAAACCAGGATTACTGTTGTCATAGATCACGGGATTACCACTAGACGCGTAGTTGCGGAACTTGATGAAGCGCGTCGAGGCAGTGCAGACGATCTACGACTCTTCCTCGTTCTCGTCCCACGAGCATCTCCCCTTGCGCGGCTCGTCCAAACGCTACAGATGCAGCGCCTCCGAGGTATCCACACGTACAGGATGGAAGCGTCTGACGCCGGAATGCTAGGTCCGCGCGCGCGACACTGGCGTGAGGAGTGGCGGCTGGCTGGAATGGTCTAACCCTGGTCAGCTCGCCCCACCCTCTCTTATATAGGCGTCCCTAGTGGGCTTCTACATTAGCAGCTCATTAGTAGCCTAAGCCTGGTCTAATTCGGATCCAATCCTCATTAGGCTTCCAGCCCCTTAAGTGTGTGTTTCTATAGGTTCATATATGTATAGACATGACACGAATACACTTATTCTGCCAATAGTTGGTAGTGGCCTCTAGCAAGACGTGCCAACTCATAAACGCATACAAAGATCATATCGGACAAACCATCACAAGGTTTAGTACATGTCTTTCCCTTTGCCTCACGATATTTGGTCTAGCTCCAAGTTGACCTCTCTTTCTTGATACCGTAACTCAGAATCCTTTTACTAGGTTAACTCTTAACCTTATGTAGCACGACCATGCATTTATGGATCCGATCACTCGAGGGGCTCAGAGATATCTCTCTCAAGTAAAGAGGGGCAAATCCCATCTTGATTGACCATGCCTTGCAGCATGTTTTAGGACAAACTCGAAAGCTACCTTTATAGCTACCCAGTTATGGTGCAGCGTTTGATAGCCCCAAAGTAGGCCGATCCACATCTCAAGTACATGCGACAATATTAGGTCTAAGGACAAAACATACACGATGTGTAGAGAGAGAGCTGCAACTAATTGCCAGTCTCAAGTTGGGTCAGTCCAACCCCATGTTCATAACATGTGTCCACATTATTGGTTTGACATCTCCATGTCTATGACTTACGAAACATAGTCATCAACCAATCGATGTGCTAGTCTAATATTCACGTGTGTCCTCACATGAACTCGACTAGGGACAACTATTAAATAACCATACAAGTAAAGAGTTTCACAAACAATTCACGTAATTGCCAATCAATACAAGTTGCCTGATATGGATATTCAAGGAACATTACAATAACTCATGGATACATATGAACTATAATCATCTCTATGATTATCTCTACGGCATATTTCCTTCAATTATTGTTGTAGCATGTCTTGTTTCAAACAATTGGGATTGCTTAGTGTGCCTTGAAAAAATTATGTGTTGTTTTAGCATGCAAAATCATAGTATTGTGGTATTCTCCTTTGATGTTTTGCTTGGGTTGGAGATACAAACCGGGACTAAAGGGGGTGCCCCCAGCGAGCGGCAGGGCCAGGGCCCTTTAATCCCGGTTTGTGTCTCAGACCGGGACTAACGGGGTCTAACGGGCTAGAACCTGTGGTTCTGGGTGGCTCGGGCCGTCCGGCGAGGGCCATTAGTCCCGGCCCCAGCCACAGCCGGGACTAATGGCCTATTTTCTACTAGTGATCCCCAATGTCTTATACATTACAACTGATATGGCAAATAGGCAACAATAATATGGACTTGATATCTGATATTTTAATGTGTGGTGCTAAGAGATTTCTTTGATCGTGGCAAAAAAGAAGAGTTTTATTCCGTTCACAACTTCAGAGAGGTATAGTTTACTTAGCATAGTTGTGGGCGGGTAAAGATATTTGTGGCTATGAGCGGAACCATAATAGTTGGCTATGAGTGCATGTATAATGGTTTTATTTTAGCAATACCACGAAGGATGATTGGTGAGTTGGATGGATAAAAAATGATTGTCCTGCTGCAATTGTAGTTGGTGGGACGGGACTAATATGCCTTAACTTTAACTATGGGACCATAATCTCCAATATGAATGTTGCATTAACAGATACACCCACGGGTAATCATGATAAAGTAGAGTTGTATCTCTCTAGTTTGATACTCACACCAAACATCACATGAGTGGTTTACAAGGAGAAAACAAATTCGCTCCCTAAAAAAGACACATCAAATTCACCGTATTATAAATGATCGGACTAAGCTTGAAGGTATTGAGCTATGTTGTATTGTATTTGTCTTATAACCACCACCACCAATAATAATAATAATACTAATAATAGTAATAATAATAGTAATAATAATACATCTTGTCCAGTAACTAATAATGTTTTGCACATATAATAAAATATCTCAAGTTATTTCACAAGCGAAATGCGAAAAGTGTGTTGGGTTTCCGAGCTCCAGTGCTCCCTTTGTTTAAAAAGTTCAAAACCATATTTATACCACGTTCAGCAAGGGGGATTAGAGTTTTCTTTTTTACAAACCATGGCTGAAATGCCCAAACAGAAATGGACTGCCCAAAAGCTCAGCCAACTTCAAACCAGGGCTGCACATGGCCATAAACGAACTCTCCATCATAGTCGAGACAAAAGCTATCAACATTACTACGGCCTACCAGCAACAGGGTTCTTTCAACAATCCTTCTTTGAACTGAGTTAACTGCTGATGAAGCCTGGACTGTTACGTCGTAATCTTGTAGTACTACTCCACTATTACTTTGCACTGAGATAATGGAGGGTTGGTTTCGAAAGAAAAGGAGGCCGGCTGGAGCGTACAAACTGTGCGAGTTGCTATAGCCTACAGGAAGGGAACTAAACTGACATAGCCACCTACTAATACGCACCAGAGACGGATCCACTATAGGTCAACGGTGTACAAATGTACACCCAAAATTTTCTACATTTTTTAGTATATGGTGGACGATAGGTATCAATTATGATATTTTTTAGCCTATATACACTGTATTTTCTCATCCAAATTAAGCTCAGATCTCGAATTAGCAAATAGTAAGGCCAGACAAAATTCTATTTGTAGCCTTTTTCTCTTTACGTTTTGTGTTGGTTGAAATTTGTATGCCTGAAATTAAGTTTTTGATCCGTGCATGATACGCACCAACTATAATACGCAAAAAAAAAAGAAATAACCACCTACTAATACGCAGTTTCCTGTCTCGCTGCCAGGGGTATCGGATATTCGGACCCGGACGGAATCGTGTAGCCGATAAGCTACTACGTGGATCCTGCACGACCACATCGCACGGGCGAAACAAATATTGCAGCAGAATCTTTTGTTGATTCGTCAGGATTCTCGCGGCCATGCGAGCGAGATTCGGCGTTGATCGATGGATCTGAACCGGCACTCTGGCACTGGCGCAGGGAACGAACGTATTCTTCACCTCGAGTACAAACAGAACATGGATCGCACCTGCTACCGAGCGTGTCCTGTAGCGAGCATGCATGATCAAGTTGCCAATACATTTATCACCTGCTATCTTCTTCCGATGTGTAGTACAAACAACATCGCTAGGCGCGCTAATTGCACAATCGGGAAAGCATGTCGAATTGCTTGTAGTACGTTGAAGATCGATTGATTACTCAATTGCTCTTTTGGCATCCAATTGGCACACGTAGCCCGGCAAGATGAGGGTAGATCAACCCTACCCAGTCGCCTTTGATTCCCCCCACCCCACCTACCGTCTACCAAGGGGTGCGTGCACTTGAGCATTTGCTTCCATCGAGGCGGGCTCACCAAACCAAGACAAAGGATTACTTCTACCCTACCAACCCCCCTCTCTCTTGTCAGCTTCAACATCGGAGATCCGATCGATGGGAGTTGCTAGCTGTTTAGCTCAAACTAGCGTTGGCACCATTTACCTCCAATAGAGGACAGCAATGACTCTTGTTCATGAAAAGGGAGGAGTCACGAGCTTCAATCTACTCAGCTTGCTCTTGGATCTCTGTAAAGACTGTACACTGAATTGACGTCTTACTTGTACTGTTTGTCTCGTAACCAAGCAATTTTTACGATCATGCCACACAAGTTTGGGGAGCAGGTAGCATGCGTACCTTCACAATTTGTGAACGCAGCCAGAATCAGTATACTACCTGCAATCTAAATCAAATAAAAGCCTATTGTTGTCTTTTTCTTAGACAATAAAAAAAACTCTATTGTTGTCTTTTTAGGCGGCCACTAGCTCCTAAAATATTGCCCCACGCATTCACGAGCTGGAACATACAGCGCGGACGTCACCACGCACGAGCACACAAATACCGGTCAAACTTTTGCTGCTACGTACTCCTACCACTTCTTTTCCTTCTTTCTTGTTTGCTGGCTTGCTGCTGGCGGCTGCGATGGTTCTAATAAGCGCACATGTTGAACAAGTTTTTTTCACAATATTTATTTAAAACCCTCACGTAGAGATATATAATAATAAAATATGATGTATAATGGGCTATCTTTTGGTCTTATGTCTAATATCTTTTTTTTAGAAAGTAGCATATATTGATATCGCGAGATACAGCTTCTGCAACAACGCATTACAACATTATAAATGTACACACCAAAAAACATGCAGAAAAAGAAAAGTCTCGCTACAACGATCTATGCCTTAAAAAAAGTCCATTGGAGTTCATCGGCGGACCAGACCCTTCCGAAACTCGACACTCCGTCCAGAGGGAGGAAGACCGACATCAAGTAGATCCTAGTCTTGGCGCGAGAGGGATCCTAGGACCATATCGACCCACCTTTATTCGGAACGTCGGCACCGCACCGCACGCTCTCCAGATCCACCAGGGCCACCGCCCGAGGCTCAACACCTACCTAGCCCACCATTGGCAGCAGCACCAACATGGGAGGGAGAAGACAACCCTCTTTTTCTCTCTCTTTCATATCACTAATCATTCTATGTGTCATTGCTAAGATGTAATGTACATGCCCTTATGGGTCGGGTTAGCCATTTGCCCAGTTTTTACTTGGAGGGTATTGTAAAATTACTCGTGGGTTACTTCACGATCTCCGATGTATTGAAGGATGTAGGCAGAACATGGAAAACATAATGCTTTCTTCATATTTGGATACATATTAGTTTCTATCAATGTTAGGCTTGACCAACTGCATGTAAAAATACTCATGATGAAAAATGCAGATATGATAATATATTTTATGATAGTTATAATAACACTCTGTTGATATTGTAGATGTTGATTTTTTTTCTATGTATTTAATTAAACTTTATAAAGTTTGACTTTGGCCAAAACTAATAGGCACCCCAACATGGGAGGGAGGCTGTACACGTCGATGCATGTAAAATAAATGCATGAACTTTTTGTAGTTTATTGTGTTATATTTTAACATATTTTCATCATATGTATAGTTTTTTTTTCCATGAACTGCATTGTTTATGAGGATTTTTTCAGTGACCTCTTTATTTTGGTTATAACTCTACGGAACAAAAAACCTTGTTTTGTGCGCTGACTTTCAGAGACCTTCGTGAATTCAAAATGGCATAAACTTTTTTCTATGAAACTTTTTCACCAGAAGAATCACCTAGCCAAATGAGAGAGGCAAAAGCTCATGGGAAGGGGGAGAATCCCCATGGCGCAACCTAGAAGGACTGTCACGCCATGGGGGTGATCTCCGCCCTCCGCCATCTGATTGACCTCAATATTTCACATGGTGGTCTGTCTTGACCTCAAGCCGACTATATATATGCCCCCTTTCGCAATCTCGCGATATGAAGGAGCGGAGGCAACGAAACATACAAAACACATAATTAGAGAGGAGAACTTTGAACATTGGAGGGGGGAATGCTGCCAGAGTCATTATCGGTCGCATCTCCAACCTTTCCAACAATCTATCCGCTGTCTCCATGATGAATAGAGAGTATTCCACCCCCGTACTATGGGTTTCTCTCTCTCTCTCTCTCTCTCTCTCTCTCTCTCTCTCTCTCGTTTATTTCTTGTGAATCATTCAAATAGAATTTTGGTGTTATAGAATCCTAATGAAATCCACATTACATGATACAATAATACTCCATTTTTCTAGTTTTAGTGTTACAATATGTATAGCCCTATTACTTGTTATTTCCTAGTACTAATTAGTAGTTTTAGACAAAGTAATTAGTATTGAGCATAAGCTTAATTAGGAATTCTGGTCATAATTGTACTTCATCTGAACCAAGAAGTCCCGAGGTACAACATGCAGAGCCTTGTTAATAGTGGGGACTAGTATCATGCATAAGATACTAGTTTAGAATATTACCTCTATAATGCATAATACTGTAGTCTTATCATGTTTAATTATTTGTAGAATCCAATACAAATAGTTGTATGTGATGTATTTTCTCATTAAATTTTCTAATTATACATGCTATAATACATTATTATATTATGATATATTATCATCTCTATCTTCATTAACTATTAAAAATGTCAGACTTTTTTCAACATAACATGCATGATATTGCTCGTCATGCAATGACTAGTCTATAACATTGTTTTGTAGTGAAAGAATGTAGGAGTCAACTTGTTGGTACACTTTTTTTAATTGTTGTATTCTCAGTCTAGCCTTGACCACTGACCAGTTGGTGGGTTCTTTGTATACTGTCCATGCACGTTATACACATGATATAAATTGGTCATAATAGTTAACGAATATTTATTCGAAAAATATAATGAGCTCAGTTTAAAGCCTTAATTTGACAATACAAAAAAACTAACAATATATTTATCCGCAATCTTATCTCAGCTCGCTACATCATCCGCACGGTATGCAGATCTATCACACGATATGTTTTAATTAGGAACGATGAAAAAGGTGATGATCTGATTTTCACCTGAATGTTTTTCCTGAGCAAATGATTTTCATCCTGATCACTTTTTTTAGGTAATTCATTCTGATTACTGATGCAGTGTGCGGTGTGCCATGGACCATCCGTCTCCAGCGTTTCGGAGTAGGCAAACCCGGCCCAGCCCAACACTGATCAAATTACACGGCTTGGAATCGCTGGGTTTCAGCTTTCACGGGTTGACCCTTTGCCCTTGGAGCAACTCCAGCGGCCTTTGAAATGTGGAACAGAGCAATATTCGGTTTTAGGGATACAACTTTAAAGATTTGTTATGCCAAAGACTAAAGGGCATCCTAAACAGATTTTCACATTTCAGCATTTTACACAAACAAATAGAATATGATAGCAATATTAGATACAAATTATGAATGTTTTAAACATCGCACAACATAATCTTGCATATAATCGTAAAACCGAATAAATCTTTGAAGTTCTGCGCAAGTACGTGGATACCTCGTGAAGTAATCTTGCATGACCATGTTGTGGAGGATGTCAATCAATTGCTTGATGTCGTCCTCATGGAGCAAGTCACTCCGGATGGATGGGTAGGAGCTGACACAATATTGAGAGATAGGAAGGGCGGCACGGGGTGAAAGCTCCAAACATGTCAAGGCACGCTATGTGAATGAATGTAATTCGAGAGAGGTTTAGAGAAAAAGAGAGAGTTAGTTTATAAGGACGCAAATGCTGCAAGTCATGCCTTATCTCGGTTAGGTCGTGTACAGTTTGGCTGTGTAATTTTTCGCTTGAGATCGCCGAGGCAGAATCCTTGATTGTACTGTCTAATAATGTAGTACTCTCTTTCCTCGGGGTCCATATTGATATGCTTATGGCCTTCTGCATTTAGGGGTCCATATCATGTACAAATAGTCTTAATTCGATGGATCAAACAAACGGGGTGGTGGCGCAGTTTGCTAGCGCGTAGGTCTCATAGCTAAAGTGAGTGATCCTGAGGTCGAGAGTTCGAGCCTCTCTCACCCCAATCTTTTGTTCCTTTTTTTCATTGATGATTTTTGTATGGCGCTCTCACTTGCATTCTCCTCTTCTGACCTTTCTAAGTTTCAAGCCGTCCTCTTAGGATATGATGAATACGATTCTGTCTTACCCACAGGTCGAATAAAAGCAGCGAATGCTCGTCGGAATAAAGTAGGCATGGCTGAACCGAAAGGTGGCATCATCTGTACAATCACCCTGCAATCCACGGCGGATCACACCATCATCTCCGTTACGCCAACGCGACATATACCTTCCATCTCGATTCGAGCGAACACTGAATGAAGCTAGTTGATCACCTTTCTTTGATACCTTACAGACTTGATAAAAGATTGTTCAGGTGAGGCGATGCAGCCTAGCTAACCTACCTAGGCTGACGACCCTACATCGTCTGTCCACCAAAAAAGACGACGGCCGTCGAGGGCACCGAGCCGGAGGCAAGAAGCAAAGGCCTGTCATCCATGGCGAGCGCGAGGCAGAAGCGTTCGACATGGTGCGGCCACTGCGGCGCGTACCTGTCTGTGCCGCCGGGCGCGCGCTCCGTCCGCTGCCCGCTCTGCCACGCCGTGACGCGCGTGCAGCACCAGGGCGCCATGCACCACGCAGTGGGCTTCATCAAGGGCCTCTTCAATGCCTTCGGGTCCCCGTCGCAGCCGCCGCCCTCGTCGACGGGGTCCATGCGCGTCGGGGACCCGTACCGCCTGCCGGCCAGCTACCCCCGTGCCTGCGGCAAGAAGCGGGCGCTCCTCGTCGGCATCAGCTACAGCTACACCAAGTACGAGCTCAAGGGCACCGTCAACGACGTGACCTGCATGTCCTACCTGCTCCGCCAGAGGTTCGGCTTCCCAAGCGACTGTATCCTCGTCCTCACGCGTAAGTAAACAGCCATCCATCCTACCATCATCCTAGCTTAATTTCATTTTGATTGTGATTATATCTACACTCTGCTGGACAGAGGAGGACAAGGACCCGAACCGTATACCGACCAAGGATAACCTCCGGCTGGCGATGCGGTGGCTGGTGGAGGGCTGCACCTCCGGTGACTCCCTGGTGTTCCACTTCTCCGGACACGGCATGCAGAAGCTGGACAACAACGGCGACGAGATGGACGGCTACGACGAGGCGATCTGCCCGCTCGACTTCGAGGACCGCGGGGTGATCCTCGACGACGAGATCAACGAGACCATCGTCCGCCCCCTCGGACAGGGCGTCAAGCTCCATGCCATCGTCGACACCTGCCACAGCGGCACAATCCTCGACCTCCCCTACCTCTGCCGCATATCCAGGTATGGGCAACATCTTATTTGCAACATCCCGCACGCGCCAGCAATAAGCAGAGATCCTGATTAAAAAAAATACGATCTCACGAGTTAAACTCCTTGCTGGTGTGATTTTCTACGGCGCACGATCGAAGAACTGGATACTGGCAATGGGAGAACCACAACCGTCAACCGGAGAGGACGCAGAAAGGCACGAACGGCGGCCTAGCGATCTCGTTCAGCGGCTGTGGCGACAGCCAGACCTCGGCTGACACCACGGCGTTTTCCGGCTCCACCTCGACCGGCGCCATGACCTACAGCTTCATCAAGGCGGTGGAGTCTGAGCCGGGCACCACCTACGGCCGACTGCTCAACGCGATGAGGGCCACCATCCGCGACAACGGCGGCGACTCCGGTATACCTGGTCCCATCGGCTCCTTCTTCCGCCGGGTGATCACATTCAGCTCCGCACAGGTACTCCATCAGTTAATAACCTGTAAAATTGGCAACTCAAACAGGCAGGCATCCATCCATCCATCCGTAACTTGCATCGCTCGATTTTGCAGGAACCTCAACTATGCGCGTCAGAAGCTTTTGACATCTACAGGAAGCCGTTTATCTTGTAGCTAAACCAAAAGCACTTCCGCCGATTGCCACACTTGTTATGCGTGTTACCTGAGATCTCTGTGTTTAACTAGTACTGAATCGTACATTGTGTAAGCAGATTGTATAAACGGCTGATCCATACCACGAACGCAGTCAGACTGTAATTGTGTCATTTGGATTCTAATGCAAGAATTAAGTTCCACAGGTTTTGACAATGTCGCTGTGTAACACCATCACATGCAACTGATTAGGCACGTATATATAGTGTTAAAGGAATTTCGAGAAACAAACGCACATATTCTCCATTAAATAGAGAGTAAATTCCACCTTTTACTTCCTACAGTAGTTGTGATATCTTGACGTCTTTCACCCGATTTCCAAACTGACAAGGTTGACACAAGTGTCAGGATGATGTAGCAGCTGAATTGGTGCTACCGGCCCCATCCAACAAAATCGAAACAACTTCATACAGTTTTACTGAATTTGATGAAATTATGTGTTAGTTCTTTAAAATTTCTCATCATGGTGACATTATTGATCATGTTTAGAGCGCCTTAACAGAGGAACTACGAGATGTGTTTGTGGGTGATTGAAGTGATAATGATCGCTGCTCGGTGTAGGCAAGATTAAGGGTCCCTATACTCGAAGTAGAGGATGTAGTTGATCTGGAGATCCTCTCGATCCCTTCCAGTCGCCACCGGCAGTGACCTGCAATGGCTAGATGAGGCTCGGGATTGCTGCTATTTCAGCGCTGTCCCTAGATTGGCACGGTAGTTTGAGATTTTAGAAGAGTGTTGGGCTGAGACCGAAAAAGCCCGCCTGCACATTTTCTAGGTCCGAGCCCGGCCAACGCAGTGCAGTTTCTCTGGCTCGAACCCATCCCATGCAGTCACAGGGCCACAAATCTCAGGCTTGGGCCCAACCCACGGGCCTAAAACCCCGACGCCGCCCCTCCCTCCGCCGCAATCCCCGCTCACCTCACTGGCCGGCCCGGCCCCACATCGCAACACAGGTTGCTTCCATGGGCAACCGACCTTGCTGCCACGGGCGACACATGGTTGCTGCCAGCGGCTACCGAACATGCTTCCAGCGGTGGCCGAGTTTGCTTCCACGGGTGACCGAGCTTGCTTCCATGGGCAGCCTTGGTCGCTGCCATGGGCGGCCGTGGTTGCTGCCAGCGGCGGTCGGCCTGGCTTTTGCTACAAGTTCTCCGGCGATGTCTTTCGACTAAATTCTCCAGCGATGTCTTCGACGAAGTAGGTTTCTTGCTACATTAGAAGAACTTTGTTGCTACAACCGTCTTGTGATTTTGCTATAATAGTGTGAAATTCTTGCTACAAGGTCTTCTGCGAGAGTCACCAGCGAGTTTTTTTCCGACGATGTCTCCGGCAAAGTCGGTTTTGCTACATTAGCACATTTTTTTGTTGCATGGTCTCCGATGAAGTCTCCAGCGGGACGTTTTATTTCTGAAACGAAACCATTTTCTTTGCTTCGAAAGCAAAAACGAGAACATATATAACAAAAATAGGATGTCTTGCAGCAAAAGCGGGATTTGGGTCGATTTTGAAGACACGTGGCAGCAGTGAAAGCATGACCATGGGAAGGTTCCCATTGTCTGGGACATGCCATTTATATATTACTAATCATATTTCTAAACAGTCTAACCAACCGGTGGACAAAATCCGTACGACCACATCCAATTCAATGTACTCCTTCTGTTCCTAATGTAAAGCGTTTTGACAAACTAAATTACTTCGTCAAAATATCTTACATTAGGAAAGAGAAAACATCCTTTCTCGAAATAAACTTTTGTCCCGTTTTACAAATAAAACCACAACAGCCGAATCGATAGAAAGTGATGATGAAATTCTCTTACAAAGCAAATCAAGGATAAACAAGAAAAAGTAAGAAGGGTCGAGCTTGCCACCGAGACCGGAAGGTGAGCGAACAAACCAAGGCTCTACGACGACGCCCTCAGAAGGATAACGACGCTAAGCGTCACCGCACATTACCAAGATGGTTAAGGGTTTTCACCCAGAGCCCAAGTGTGGATACATTAATCACAACACCCTTAAGAGGGTTACAACCCCTGTAGGTATCATTGTCGTTGGTACCGCAGCGTGGAGCTTTCGTCTGGAAAAACCATCGAACCACATATTGTATATCGTACCACCCAATGACCCTGAACTAGGCCTTAACCACACAATCTGGGAGATTTCCTTGCTGAAACGCCGCCAACGCCATGGTCCCTCGTCGCCCACTCCTCGCCACCCTCACGGCCCATAGATAACGCATGTGCATTCCACCTTTCGGAGCCGCCACCCCAACACCTGAGTTCTCACATCCACATCTTGGCAAAACACCACCACGAGGGGTTCGCCGAAACAAGCAAGAGAGGATGGTGTCAGTCAACCAGCCCTCGACCATGTAGTACAATGAGAAGGACGCACAACAAGTCGACCCTTCAAAGCCCCTAAGGGATTGCCAGGCGGCTACCAAATCTCCCATATCCGACACCCCAACCACACATGACCATGGCCAGGGGGTGGCCTCTCAAGATGAAAGCACCTGAAATCGAGCAGCAGGGCATGGCCAACCCTAATCCGGCCCAAAGGGCCAGATTTGGGCTAAAGTCAGACCCTCGCATCGCCGACCCACGCCACTGCCATGCCAGGCCTCGCCGGCCTCTGTTGAGCAACACCACCGGCAAGGAGAATGTCGCCTCGCTAGAATCTCCTCATGCTGGGGACTAGAAGGCCCGACGACGAGAGGGGAGGAGAGGGTGGGTAGGTGTAGGAAGCTAGGGTTCGAACCTCCTCCCTGATCTCACATCCGCGTCGTGGCACAACACCACCATTAGATGTCCGCCAAAATGTGTGTCAGTCAACTAGCCCTTGGACCGTGTAGTACAACGAGAAGGACACACTCACAAGTCGATCCTTCAGAGCCCCGAAGGGACCACCGGGTGGCTACCAAATCTCCTAGATCTGGCACCCCTACCACACATGGTCATGGCCAGGGGGTGGGATCCCAAGATGAAAGCCCCTGATAGCGAGCAGCAGGGCCTGGACAACCCTAATTTGGCCCAAAGAGCCAGATCTGGGTTGAGGACAGAGCCCCGCATCCCTAGCCAGCGGCCTTCCAAGGGCTCCCCCGCTCCATCCACACCGCCTCTAGCTTCGGTAAGCCGCGTCTCCGCCAGACGGGATCTCCCCTAATGCCGCGTCACCCAAGAAGCCGTTGAAGCAGGGACACCTCGGCCTCTGTGAGCACCATCACCCGCTTGAGCCTCGAACTACGAGAAGCCGCCCTGGCCCTGTGCGCCGGCCGCCACCATGCCAGGTCTGCCAGCCTCCGCCGAGCAAAACCGCCGCCAAGGAGAACACCGCCTCACCCGGATCTCCTCGAGTCGGGGATTGCAAGGCCCGGTAGCAGGAGGTGAGGAGGGGTAGGGAGGTACGGGAAGCTAGGGTTTAGGCCTCCGCCTCGGTCACCCGTGGGGTAGGCGATCGCGAGTTTTCCTCCGAGAGTGTGCAATTCTTCATGGAGTAATACCTAACATCCCTTAACTACTTGTAAAAGGAATATCGTTAGCTGGCCAAAAGACAAACATGAGAAAACAGGATTTGCACAAGACCCTCAATATTCTCCGCGAGCCACCCTGAGATGGCATGAATCGTATTCTGATGTTAACCACACGTCGAAAGCAGCAATTGTGGGTCGGGCCTGCCATTAACCGGTGCTTCTTGGAATAAAGGAGACGCATTGCGTTACCTCCCACCCCGTGTTGGCATATTGCCATTCTCAAGGCAGAATGATCCCATGCATCAGCAATTTCAGCATCTCATCATACTACACACTTGCAGCTTCTGGAACATCGTGTGCTCTGTGCCCGCGCGCGTACGTGTGACAGAGATACTAGTTCTTCCGAGCGGCGACAAACATCGTGGGCATGGGCAATACAGGGCCGCCGAGGACGACGTCGTGGTGCAGCCACTGCGGCGCGGGCCTCGTGGCGCCGCCCACGGGGTCGAGCTCCAGCGTCCGGTGCGCGCTCTGCCGCCGCGTGACGCGCATCGAGCGGCACCGGAGCGTGGGCAACACCCTCGCGCTGGCGCCCCGGTCGCCCCCGCGGACGGCACCCTCGTCTGTGATGAGGCGCGAGCTGCCTGCCGGCTACCCGGAGGCCCGCGGCAAGAAGCGTGCCGTCCTCGTCGGCGTCAGGTACACGGGTACCGAGTACGAGCTCAGGGGCACGGTGAACGACGTGGAGTGCATGAGGAGGCTTCTCCGCGACCAGTTTGGCTTCCCCAGCGACGGCATCCTCGTCCTCACCGGTAATACTTACAAGAGTCCATTATTGATCGAGAGAAGTGCGAATAGGTAGAGCTAGTAGTTGTATGCGATGATCGAGTACGTGATTGTGCTTGCGTCAGAGGAGAAGAGCGATGACCCGTACAGGATGCCGACGAGGGAGAACCTTCTCCTCGCGATGCGGTGGCTGGTGGAGGACTGCGACGCCGGCCACTCGCTGGTGTTCCACTTCTCCGGCCACGGCGTGCAGAAGCTGGACACTGTCGGCGACGAGGTGGACGGCTACAACGAGGCGCTCTGCCCGCTGGACTTCGAGGAGAAGGGCAAGATCCTGGACGACGAGATCAACGACACCATCGTCCGCCCGCTCGGCCCCGGCGTGAAGCTCCACGCCATCATCGACACCTGCCACAGCGGCACCATCCTGGACCTCCCCTACCTCTGCCGCCTCTCCAGGTACATTTACAAACATGTCTAGTACTACCCTACAGCGCAACAAGCAGAGATCGAGAAATGCTGACGAATCTCTTATTATGCAAGAACCGGGTACTGGCAGTGGGAGAACCACAACCGTCAGCCCCACAAGCCGAAAGGCACGAGGGGCGGGCTCGCCATCTCGATCAGTGGCTGCAACGACCACCAGAAGTCTGCAGACTCCAGCGTACGTACGCACGCACGCGCGTCTTCCCTCTCTTGCAGTTCGCCCGCCTCTTCTAGAATTTGAGTTGGTATCATCGTTTTCGTGATGATGTCCAGGGGTTCCCCGAGTCCGCTGCGATCGGCGCCATGACGGACAGCTTCATCAAGGCCGTGCGATCGGAGCCAGGGACGACGTACGGGCGGCTGCTGAGCGCGATGAGAGGGACGATCCGCGACGGCCATGGGAGCGGCCGCCGCCTCCTCCCCGGGCGGGTCGGCTCCTTCGTCCGCAAGATGATCGCTTCCAGCAGCGTGCAGGAGCCTCAGCTGTGCTCCTCCGAGGTGTTCGACATCTACCGCAAGCCCTTTCTCCTCTGACTCACGCTGTCACAACTGCAGTAACTTGCGTGCTGCTGCTGCTTGGAGTTACTGTAAACCCCGATCAGCTGGGTGTTGTTCAGAGTGGTTTGGTTTGATTGTGTTGCTAATCTTGCTGTCGTCCTGCACTCACACAGAACGATAGTTCGAGATCAGGACATGGGCAAGGGCCCATGCCATGCTTTATATGGAAAAAAATAATGTACTACTTCCAGTGGATGAGTGGAAATATAAGTGCCTTGTGTCTTGCTGCCTTGGTAATGTACAAGCACATCACAAATTTAACCACATGTACCCAACAGCTAGCTACAAAGGACACTGCGATTGCTAATACCACAGACTCAGTGAGCCCAACAAAAGTATTCCCTTTTTTCTAGGGGATGCATATGTTCTTCCGGACTGGACTAACACACTCGCTGTTTCACGCTGTCCACCTTGCTCCTGTAAAATGTGCCTACTTAGGTTTATCTGTGAGGCTGACAAGGGATTTCACGATGCCAGGGCTGATCTTGTCCGCGAGGGCGCCTTTCTCGGATATCAGGAATGACTTCTCCTTCACAAAGCTTTGCAGCTTCTTGGTGTCGTAGTCTAGGCGTTCTTGATCTGCACCATTGTTAAACAAGGTAAGAAATCACAAATCGTCATTACTAAGGAGCTGGTTAGAGGCATACAGGTCAGCATGCATCACTTTGCATTCGCGCAAAAGTACAAATTCTACACTTCTGCACTAGATAGTTTGAATTTTACATGCAGAAATAAATAACAAACAATTTCAACGGTTCACGTCACCATAAGAACTTTGGATGCCAGAAGATAGCATTGAACATAATAAACAAGTAAATAATCATTAGCACGATGTCCAGCTAACCCTGAACTTCCGTAACAATCATTTTAACAGTTTAAATGCAATTACAACACAACTATGGGATCAATCCACTACTTTACACAAGTTACGGAAATCATGTGGTAAATATGAGCAATTCAACGGAACTGAACAGACTTGAAACAATGAAGCATGTTCCTCAGGGATTTTAAGGACGAAAGAGGCTTTACATGTACCAAGCCCTACTTCACCAGTGAACAGAATGTACTGAATTTATGAATCAAGATACAACAACGTACCTTTGTCCAGAATAGTATGTGTTACATGAAACGGAACACGGGCAAAAATATCTGATCCTGGAAACATTAGCCAGGTATGTTCTTTGGGATCGTGGTTTCCACACGTCGGGCATATCTCCTTTACCAGCTGCTTGCCTGAGGTTCCCTCCGTCTCTTTCATTATGACATCAAAGGGAGATGGGACACTAGTTTTGGTTGTCCTGGCTCTTTTCCGGAGGGCCGTCAATGCCTCCCTGTTAGCATTCCTCATCTTGTCATTTTCCACTAACTGATCATCACAGAAGAACAGACCATAATTATACGTATATGAGATGTAGAAGAGCAAGGAAGTTGGCAACACAGACATACCTGATGCCTAGCCAGAAGAAGTTGCTCTGCATCAGTTTCTATGTCAACCAGAGCCTCTTGAAGATGCTTCATGTTGGGGTCCATGATAAAACTGCAAAATAAAGTCATTTTCACAATCTAAGTAAATTACTTACTAAGAAAACAATCATCTGCATACCCTACATTAAATAACGAAAATTACATGCAAATTAAAAGGGGTCCAATCATTAGCATCTCGTGTCACAGAACCAACAAAATGCTGAACACACTCAAACAAAAATGTGTTGTACAAAAGTGTGAGTTTTTGTCCCCACGGATCTAATATTGTTCTATTAAAATATTGGATAACAGTTCCCATAGATGAATCCTCTAAATAGGTGATGCATTGCATTTTATTACGAGTGAACCAGCTTGCTCAACAAATGAAAGATTTAACTACTGAACATATCATAGATAAGGAAATCAGTGTTAATTTTTAACGACAAAGAACAAAGAAGTTAAAATTAACATATGGCAATACAAATGGAATAGATCAATAAGAAGGTCAATATGAGAGACCTCAAAGTACTTCAAGAACAGGTTTTGGTAACAATGAACAATGGTATTGTACTATGTGTATATGTGTGGTTCTGTGCTCTAATGTCTACGTCATTTAATACAATTGGGTACGCGGTAAAATCCTTCTTCCTTTACAAAAAACTAGTGCAATTGCATTCTCTGAAATTGTGTACTTAGCTAAATGGAAAAACAATACTGCTGCAAGCATGAACTACACATAATACAATTTGGAATATACAGGAGTGGCGTAGCTATTTCAGTTCCCACTTCTGGGTACTATAACCACATTAATAAATCAGACATATAGTTTGGATGGTGAATTTGAAAGTACGATTATATGAAATAATCCACTAGTAGATGCATAGTCAATACGAAAAATAACACGGGCCAAACAAATAAACTTAATGTTGTGTTTGGATGCATAGAAATGAGGCTTCGAATTGAATTGAGTGGGAATTCCAAATACAAATTGGAAAGAAAATGATTTCAATTCGAATTTTGTTGTTTGGGTGTGCTTGGAATTTGCTCTTGGAATTAGACGGCGGTACCCAATTCCAATTTCTGTTTGGATGTAAAAACCATGGAATTGGATGGTTTGTTGAGGTTGAAAGTATAAACTCGTGTACATATATGAAAAATAGCATGCTTAAAATGTATATACTGAAAAGACAAGAGACGAAACAATTGGTCAGAAAAAACAAAATGGATGCAGCGACCGTCAGAATTCTGAAGTCTGAATCGAAAAAATTTCTAGAACGCCTGGGTCTTGATGATCCAGATCCAGAGACGGATGGATCATGAGGAACGGTTCCAGGTTTCGGAGCTCGTGCCTGCAGTTCACAAACAGAGGTCAACGGCAGCGCCTCATGAGAGATTCAGAATTCCTCCCGCTCAATTCAGCTCACAAGAGAAGGGGAATATGAGGGACATGGAGAGGCCGCATTGAAGAATTCCAGGGAGCCTCCGCCGCTTGATCTCCCGCCGTTGTTCCCCTTCTGCCGTCGGTCCCCATCCCACCTGTAGCGTCTAGGGTTTGGAGGGCGTGCAGGGGACAGACATGGAAAATGAAGGGGAGAGGGGGAGGAGGGCGGGGGAGGGACAAGGGGACTCACCGGAGCCGCCAGCGCCGCCGGCTTGCTCGTGGTCGGGAGTCAGGAGCAGGGGTCGAGTTGGGGCGTTCTGTTTTCTCTCGCCAAAGCGGTACGCGGGGCTCTCGTTTCCAGCCGATTCGGAGCGGGAGAGCGGAAACAGAAACGACGGAAATTGAGACCCTAATTCCGAATTCCAGAAGCGAAACAGAAACTGAATAGTTTTTTTTATTTGACCTGAGAAACTGAAGGGTCTTGAATGATGAATTTGACAGTATTCTTCTATTTCATAATTTGCACTATTGGGCTACACAACTATATATGGACTACAGCTACCCACCAATAGTTACTTTCAGAACAGATTCCAATTCCAAAGAGACTATTTCCTGATTGAGAACAATCTTTTCCTTACAATTAAAAAATAAGCACATGAAGAGGACTAGAGGAGCAACTTCATAGACCACTTTTGCTATTCAATACTTACACAAGAGGAAGCAGTCAAGACATCAGCTTCTGCAGAAGGCACTAACACTTCTAATTTACAAGGAGACTAAGGTGTTTACTCACTGTATTAAAGGGGCAACAAGCAAAAGAGCCGAGGGCTTGGGGTAACATCAAACACACATTGTAAGTGCAACCAAACACCTAGAGTCTGCTGAATAAATTTTGTTGCTACTTTCTTTTTTCCTAAATATACATCAAACCTAAACATGAATCGTTTAATAGTATGTCCGTTACTGGATATCCAGATCAAATTAAGTCACTCACTGGAAGCATGAAGTATCTTTCTGATGTTACTCTTTAAATGTTGAAGTCCTTTTACACTTAATACGGATTAGTTTTTTCACGAGAAACTCGGAACAAAGCACGACCATCTGTAAAATACATACTACTTTGAACTAAATCAGAGACACTTATTATGGATCAGAGGTAGTATTTTCTTACCACCCCAATAGCATGTATTTCAATCAGGGTCATATTGTAGAGATCAGACTACAATGATCATTGTTGCTTTGCAGAGGATATAAGTGTATCATGTCGGTGCAACTTATACATTTGTTTGTCACTACAATATACACTATGCGATATAGAGTGCAACAATGACCCCATAAATGAATCTCCTTTTCTGGTGTTCATAACTGAATGAAATACCAGAGCAGTATGTTGAGTTAGCAGATGGCAGATTTATAGTCCACACATTACGCAGTGTTTGGATGTAGGAATTTTACTTCGGAATTGAATTGAACTAAAAATTCCAAATCCAAGATGGAAAGGAAATAGGCTCAATTTCCAATTTCGGTGTTTGAATGTGCATAAAATTTTCTGTTGAAATCATAGTGTGACACCCAATTCCAAATCTTGTTCGGATGTACAAACTATAGAACTGAAAGTCCAGGGCCAGAAATAAATAAGAAATAGAATATGGCAGGGAGAGGCCAGCTCGGGACAATCCAGGGGCATGGCCGCCTTTCCCCTCCGGCCGTCGTTAGTCTCCTGCCGCCATTCCCCTTCGGCCGCATCGCCTCCCGCCGTCGTTCCTCCATCCATCGATCTAGGGTTTGGGGCGGGGTATTGGATGGGGACAAACGCCATGGCCACCGCCAGCTTGCTCCGAGGCCGCAGCGAAGAGAAAGAAGAGCATCTGAGGAGGGCAAGGAAGAGGAGGTGGAGGGGAAGACTAACCGGAGCCGTCTTCCTGCAGGTCCCCGTGGTGTGCTCCTGTTGCGCGAGCTTCTTCCGTCAATAGAGGACGATGAGGTACGCGGGGGCTTGTTTCCGAGCCACGAGCGACGTCGAGTTACACGGGACGTGGGCCTCGCGTGGAATTCTTTCCAGTTTCCACGCCCCAATTCATAAGCCACCCAAACAATCGAATTTGGCTGGGTCATTTCTGAAAGGCTAATTCCGAAACTAAATTCGTACTCCCTCCGTTTTAAAATATAAGATGTTTTAGGTTTATAAAGAGAATGTATCTAGACTTCTTTTATGTGTAGGTTCACTCCAAATCTAAAAAACCTATGTACTAAAAGAAGTTTAGATACATTTTCTTCACAAACCTAAAACATCTTATATTTTAAAACGAAGGGAGTACATTCAAACACTGCGTTACTGAATTTTAAACTTCTTAGAAAATCAAAGAAAATCGAAGATAATCAATTCTAGCGATTAGAAACTGCTTCGACCAGTTGCATCCAGACTTGAGAGAAAAAGTCAGGAAGACAAACCTAGTTGTTGGAAGGGAACTTGGGGAAGTGCCGCGCTACTATGCCACCACCAGCGGCGGTTGCGCGTGGAGGTCAAGTTCGGACGATGCATCCAAGATCAGCAAGGTTGCGATTCTCGTACCTCTGCTAATGACGAGCCCCCGTAAGACCTCGTTTTACAGGAGAGGTCCAGAGTGTGTTCTAAAGTTTTATCCCTAGTATTTTATGTGAAAACATTTCCATTATCCAATCCTTCTCTATCCTAATCCCCTATAAACTCTCTCTGAAAAAATATTGTTTTCGTAAACCGGGAATGCTACACCCAATGGCAGTGTTGTTATCACATATAAAATGCAAAAAATTCACCAATAATACCTCACGAATTCCTAGCAGCAGAAGCATCATGTCAATTCAGCACAGCTTATAAAAGACTCAATTTTTATAGCAGCACATGAACAAAAACGTTTCAAAAACAACATGCAACAATTCCCAGCTTCCAAAAGATAAGAACTTTTTCACATAATTCTATTAGGTACTGAACAGCAGTATACACTAATCACACGTACTAGTTATAACCAGCAATTAAACGTGTATTCCGGCTCAATCAATAAAACACAGATTCAACACCGAGTCCTGTAACTATCGATGGAGGATAAACAACGAATAATGCACAGAGAACCGAGGATATTTGAGCGACTGAGCCATCACATCGAACATGAAGTGCAAACATAATTCAGCTAGCTACTGCGACACATCGAGCTACTTTGAGAATGTCAGCATGTGTGCGACGGTCATGGACAACACAAGAATCAGCATAAAAAATGACGCAACAACCAGAGTCAGTAAGCTGGCTAGCAAAGAACAGATTCATCTTAAGAAGAGGGACATAAGAAATATCAGGAACAGAAAAAGAAGAAGTAGAAAGGGTGCCCCGACTAAAAACAGAAAGAGGGGTACCATCAGCCGTGAAAACACGGACATGAGAAGGAAGAGAACGAAGAGCGGACAGAAAAGAAGACTCGGAGGTCATATGAAAGGAAGCTCTAGAATCCAGATACCACGGGGACGTATCTGACTGTGTAGAAGGTGGTGGTCGCGGTTGCACGAAGAATCAGTCACGTAACTAGCAAAGGCTCGTCGAAGAAGAGCCTGTAGCAGCAAGCAGACCGCGAAGGCTCCTGATAATGTCCTGATCGGAGAGAGCAACTGCTGAAGATCCGGAAGGAGCCGACTGCCCACGAGCCTGGTGCTGCTGACGTAAACTGGGATCCCGTGTATAACAGGTGGCCCAAGTGTGGCCATCCTTGTTACAGTAAGAGCAGTGACGAAGAGAACCACGGCGACCCTGACCACGAGCCTGCTGGTGCTGACCCTGAGACTGCTGGTGCTGACTCTGACCCTGACCTGGAGGAGTGGGTAGTATCGACGGCGGCATAGAGGACCGCGGCTGAGTCGAGGGAGCAGACGACATAGGAGGACCACGAGTAGCAAGCACAGATGGAACCGCAAGAAGACCAGCACCACGGAGACGGGTCTCCTCAGCCCGAAGCTCAGACAACACCTCAGAGAGCGGAACACGACCACGAGCATTCAGCTGAGCACGCCGGGGCTCAAACTCCTGGCGGAGCCGAGACATAAACTCATAGATGCGGTGAACCTCCAAATCCGAGCGCACAATCTAGCAGTACGAGCATGTGCCACAAACAGCAGTACAGAGAGAATCAAGCTGACGCCAGATAGCAGCACTCTGAGTATAGAACTCATCAATAGTGAAATCACCCTGCTGAAGAGCATGCTCCTGGCGAACCACAGACAGGTAAAGAGCATCCCCAGACGGCTAATAGCGCTGACGAAGATGTGCCCACTGAGCGGCAATAGTAGGAAGACTCATGAACTCAGTAGCATACTGGGGCAGAAAATTGGAGGTGAGAACAACAACAACACGAGCATCCTCATCGACCCACTAAGTGTAGGCAGTCAGAGCGAGGCGATTGGCCTCGAGATCAGAAGAGTATTTCTTGAACTTCAGGTCATAAGCAGCAACAGCACTATTATCGGCACTCTGAGTAGCATCCTTGCCCTCCTGAGAAGCATCAGCGCCAAGAACAATCGGCGTCGGCGGAAGAGAAGCCACAGGAGCAGGGGGCACGGCGGACAAGAGACCTCGCCGGATAGCACACCCCAAAGACGGAGACCGCACATGTGAACACGCATAAAGGCAGCGAAATCAGGATAATTCGCGCCATCGAAGATCACCGGGCAGCGAGGAATCACAACATAACCCGATGCAGAAGACATCTTTTTTTTTCAGATCTGGTTAACCCGAGCTGCAGGCAGAGGGCGGCCGAATTCCGGCCAGGCGGGGCGAGAGGCGGCGCCTAAGGGCCTGGGGAGGCCAATTGAGGCCACCGGGGATCAATTCCTGGCGGTGACGACGGCCGGCGGCGGCGGAAGTCCGGCGAACTGGGCGGTTGGGGAGAAGCTCGGCAGGGAGATCTGACAACGGGCTTGCGCGCGTCTGACAGCGGGCGGGCGACGGGACGACGGAGATCCAGCGCGAGGCTCGGGAGGTGGCCCGCGAACAGCACTCAGATGAGGATCGGGAGAAGGCCAGGACGCGCCCAGATCCGATCGAGACAGTGGAGATGCGCCCAGATCCGATCGGAGCCAGCAGGTGGTGCTTGTGGGCGATGGGAGATGGCCCAGATCCGATCGGCAGACAGGGCCAGCAGACGGAGCGAGGCAGGCAGATGACAGCGGCCGGTCAGATAACGGGAAGGAGGCGGTTGCGGCCGACCGGCAGCATATGGTGGAGATGCGGCTGGAGAGATGGCCGGAGACAGCGACAACCGACGGCGGTGACATTAGAAAAACGACGACGACGACAGGGACGGTGGCGGCTGTGACGATGTTGCAGAGAAAATGGTCTAACCTATCTCTGATACCATGTCAGAAATATGCAACATGTATTCCTCTGAGGGCCAAATGCCACAATATATAGTACAGGTATAGGTGCAAATATGCAGGAAGCCCCCTAACATATGGGCAAACTACAATATACTAATATATACATCTAACAGAGAAGACATCTAAACTCAATGTAGTAAATATCTGAGATCCCGCTCTTGTATCATACCCTACCAGCAGCCTTGAAGCAAACCTCATCCTAAAACAAGAACATAAGTAGATTGGACTAAAGCACCGACACTTATTATGGATTGGAGGGAGTATTATAAATCAAAAATCTATATACTCTATTCGATCCAAATTAATATACTTAGATTTGTCTAGATTCAATTGTATCTACTACTAAAACATGACTAGATAAATTCGAATCTAGACAAATTTAAGGCTATTAATTTGGACCGGAAGAAGTAGTATTATAAATCAAATGTGGCTATTCACTTGACTTTGGCATATGTGTATTGACCCTTAACGCAATGTGCGAAATAACATGTTCCATGGTAAAACCAGAAGCTTCCCAGTTTCCATAAACGTGGCAGCGTCTTACTAATCAAACACTAAGTTTGAATCAGACAAAAAATATAAGAGGGAGTAGAGACAAAACAACATTGTGCATGCGGGCTTGAAGAGTGAAGTAGCGAAATTCTACTATTTCAGATAGAGTCAATGTATCTACTTTTTTGTAGGAGGAAGAGGAAGTAATTATCTGAATCAGTGTATCATCAAAGGGAGTAAAAATCAAAGTAGAGGCACGTGATCCACGCCTGTAGGTTGAGTAGAAGTTCAGAACCAACCTCACCCAGATTCAATAGAAGAAGAAGCCGAAAATCACAATCATCCCCAGTTTAGAACATTTAGCATTTTAGATTCTATATAGCTTTATTCTAGCCGTGGACTTCTATGCGGATATAGCTACCACATCAATCTGAAGAACACAAGGCAAAGATGTAAAATTAGTTCCCTCCATCACTCGCATGCGACAAGCAGGGCTGGGAATCACTTGAGGACACTGGGAAGAGGAAAGTTAGCTTGGGATTCAGAGCGACGCGGCCTTGAGGTTTAGAGCAAGCGTTCCAGCCGACAACTTCAGGACGACACCCATGAGCGATAGGGGCAGTCGATCCAACGGCTGAAGCAACCTCCCCCGCGGCACCCATGGCTGGAGAGAGCCGATACCCGCGCGTATAGAGGGAGCCACCCAGCATAGGCGTAGGTGTAGAGACATCGCCGGAGTCAGGGACCCCTCCTCTGGCCCACACACAGTTTTTTGTTAATTCTACAGCTGAACTAAGGCTTTCCTAGTAAATTCAAACCACAAACATAATATTCGAGCTCCATTATCTTTTCAAGCCGAAATCCTCAGTCCAACGTCAATCCAACACATTAGAACCCAATAGGAACATGTATATAACCCGGAGCTAAATCAGTATAAGTTTATCAAGAACTCATCAGTTCACCCATGAATTTGAATTAAGAACCCTAATCGTGGTCAACTCATATCTGAGACTAGCTCAAGAGAGGAGGGGACGAGGGGGAAGATCACGTACCTGAGAGAAGGCCAGGTTTTCACCGGAGACGGTGGGCTGCGGGAGGAGTTGGACGGCTGCAGCTGTAATGAAGGCGGCGTCAGGAGCGGCGGCGGAGGCAGGATCGAAGCACCGACTTGGACAGACTCGGTGATGGAGGAAGAAAACAGGGGCGGAGGAAGGCCTCGGCATCGGGGGACGAGCGACGGAGTCGGCGTTTGAGTAGCTCAACCGGCGCACAATTCTAGCTAGTGGTACCAGCCGCCACCAGGAGGTCAACGCCGCCGCGTTCATGCTTCACGATGACTAGTCTTTTTTTTGAACGGATTCACGAGCTACTGGACCCGACCTCCTACCAGCCCTGGTAGCCCAATGCCTAGACCTCTTACTAATCTAACACTAAGTTTGAATCAGACAAAAAATATAAGAGGGAGAAGAGACAAAACAACATTGTGCATGCGGGCTTGAAGAGGGAAGTAGCGAAATTCTACTATTTCAGATAGAGTCAATGTATCTACTTTTTTATAGGAGGAAGAGGAAGTAATTATCTGAATCAGTGTATCAGCAAAAGGGAGTAAAGAATCAAAGTAGACGCACCTGATCCACGCTTGTAGGTTGAGTAGAAGTTCAGAACCAACCTCACCCAGATTCAATAGAAGCAGAAGCCGAAAATCACAACCATTCCCAGTTTAGAACATTTAGCATTTTAGATTCTATATAGCTTTATTCCAGCCGTGGACTTCTATGCGGATATAGCTACCACACCAATCTGAAGAACACAAGGCAAAGATGTAAAATTAGTTCCCTCCATCACTCGCATGCGACAAGCAGGGATGGGAATCACTTGAGGACACTGGGAAGAGGAAAGTTAGCTTGGGATTCAGAGCGACGCGGCCTTGAGGTTTAGAGCAAGCGTTCTAGCCGGCAACTTCAGGACGGCACCCGTGAGAGATAGGGGCAGTCGATCCACCGGCTGAAGCAACCTCCCCCGCGGCACCCATGGCTGGAGGGAGCCGATACCCGCGCGTATAGAGGGAGCCACCCAGCATAGGCGTAGCTGTAAAGACATCGCCGGAGTCAGGGATCACCTCCTCTGGCCCACACACAGTTTTTTGTTAATTCTACAGCTGAACTAAGGCTTTCCCAGTAAATTCAAACCACAAACATAAGATTCGAGCTCCATTATCTTTTCAAGCCAAAATCCTCAGTCCAACGTCAATCCAACACATTAGAACCCAATAGGAACATGTATATAACCCGGAGCTAAATCAGTATAAGTTTATCAAGAACTCATCAGTTCACCCATGAATTTGAATCAAGAACCCTAATCGTGGTCAAATCATATCTGAGACTAGCTCAAGAGAGGAGGGGACGAGGGGGAAGATCACGTACCTGAGAGAAGGCCAGGTTTACGCCGGAGACGGTGGGATGCGGGAGGAGCTGGACGACTGCAGCTATAATGAAGGCGGCGTCAGGAGCGGCGGCGGAGGCGGGATCGAAGCACCGACTTGGACAGACACGGGGATGGAGGAAGAAAACAGGGGCGGAGGAAGGCCTCGGCGTCGGGGGACGAGCGACGGAGTCGGCGTTTGAGTAGCTCGCCCGTCGCACAATTCTAGCTGGTGGTACCCAGCCGCCACCAGGAGGTCAACGCCGCCGCGTTCATGCTTCACGATGACTAGTCTTTTTTTTGAACGGATTCACGAGCTACTGGACCCGACCTCCTACCAGTCCTGGTAGCCCAATGCACAGACCTCTTACTAATCTAACACTAAGTTTGAATCAGACAAAAAATATAAGAGGGAGAAGAGACAAAACAACATTGTGCATGCGGGCTTGAAGAGTGAAGTAGCGAAATTCTACTATTTCAGATAGAGTCAATATATCTACTTTTTTGTAGGAGGAAGAGGAAGTAATTATCTGAATCAGTGTATCAACAAAAGGGAGTAAAAAATCAAAGTAGACGCACCTGATCCACGCCTATAGGTTGAGTAGAAGTTCAGAACCAACCTCACCCAGATTCCATAGAAGCAGAAGCCGAAAATCACAATCATTCCCGGTTTAGAACATTTAGCATTTTAGATTCTATATAGCTTTATTCCAGCCATGGACTTCTATGCGGATATAGCTACCACACCAATCTGAAGAACACAAGGCAAAGATGTAAAATTATTTCCCTCCATCACTCGCATGCGACAAGCAGGGCTGGGAATCACTTGAGGACACTGGGAAGAGGAAAATTAGCTTGGGATTCAGAGCGACGCGGCCTTGAGGTTTAGAGCAAGCGTTCTAGCCGGCAACTTCAGGACGGCACCCGTGAGCGATAGGGGCAGTCGATCCACCGGCTGAAGCAACCTCCCCCGCGGCACCCATGGCTGGAGGGAGCCGATACCCGCGCGTATAGAGGGAGCCACCCAGCATAGGCGTAGGTGTAGAGACATCGCCGGAGTCAGGGATCCCCTCCTCTGGCCCACACACAGTTTTTTGTTAATTCTACAGCTGAACTAAGGCTTTCCCAGTAAATTCAAACCACAAACATAAGATTCGAGCTCCATTATCTTTTCAAGCCGAAATCCTCAGTCCAACGTCAAACCAACACATTAGAACCCAATAGGAACATGTATATAACCCGGAGCTAAATCAGTATAAGTTTATCAAGAACTCATCAGTTCACCCATGAATTTGAATCAAGAACCCTAATCGTGGTCAACTCATATCTGAGACTAGCTCAAGAGAGGAGGGGACGAGGGGGAAGATCACGTACCTGAGAGAAGGCCAGGTTTTCGCCGGAGACGGTGGGCTGCGGGAGGAGCTGGACGGCTGCAGCTGTAATGAAGTCGGCGTCAGGAGCGGCGGTGGAGGCGGGATCGAAGCACCGACTTGGACAGACTCGGGGATGGAGGAAGAAAACAGGGGCGGAGGAAGGCCTCGGCGTCGGGGGACGAGCGACGGAGTCGGCGTTTGAGTAGCTCGCCCGGCGCACAATTCTAGCTGGTGGTACCAGCCGCCACCAGGAGGTCAACGCCGTCGCGTTCGTGCTTCACGATGACTAGTCTTTTTTTTGAACGGATTCACGAGCTACTGGACCCGACCTCCTACCATCCCTGGTAGCCCAATGCCCAGACCTCTTACTAATCTAACACTAAGTTTGAATCAGACAAAAAATATAAGAGGGAGAAGAGACAAAACAACATAGTGCATGCGGGCTTGAAGAGTGAAGTAGTGAAATTCTACTATTTCAGATAGAGTCAATGTATCTACTTTTTTGTAGGAGGAAGAGGAAGTAATTACCTGAATCAATGTATCAGCAAAAGGGAGTAAAAAATCAAAGTAGACGCACCTGATCCACGCCTATAGGTTGAGTAGAAGTTCAGAACCAACCTCACCCAGATTCAATAGAAGCAGAAGCCGAAAATCACAACCATTCCCAGTTTAGAACATTTAGCATTTTAGATTCTATATAGCTTTATTCCAGCCGTGGACTTCTATGAGGATATAGCTACCACACCAATCTGAAGAACACAAGGCAAAGATGTAAAATTAGTTCCCTCCATCACTCGCATGACATGGTGGCTGGGAATCACTTGAGGACACTGGGAAGAGGAAAGTTAGCTTGGGATTCAGAGGGACGCGGCCTTGAGGTTTAGAGCAAGCGTTCTAGCCGACAACTTCAGGACGGCACCCGTGAGCGATAGGGGCAGTCGATCCACCGGCTGAAGCAACCTCCCCCGCGGCACCCATGGCTAGAGGGAGCCGATACCAGCGCGTATTGAGGGAGCCACCCAGCATAGGCGTAGGTGTAGAGACATCGCCGGAGTCAGGGATCCCCTCCTCTGGCCCACACACAGTTTTTTGTTAATTCTACAGCTGAACTAAGGCTTTCCCAGTAAATTCAAACCACAAACATAAGATTTGAGCTCCATTATCTTTTCAAACCAAAATCCTCAGTCCAACGTCAATCCAACACATTAGAACCCAATAGGAACATGTATATAACCCGGAGCTAAATCAGTATAAGTTTATCAAGAACTCATCAGTTCACCCATGAATTTGAATCAATAACCCTAATCGTGGTCAACTCATATCTGAGACTAGCTCAAGAGAGGAGGGGACGAGGGGGAACATCACGTACCTGACAGAATGCCAGGTTTTCACCGGAGGAGGAGAGGCTAGCTGCACCTGTAATGAAAAGCGGCGCTGGAGCGGCGTGAGCAGGCGGATCGAAGCACCGACTTGGACAGACTCGGGGATGGTGGAAGAAAACTGGGGCGGAGGAAGGCCTCGGCGTCGGGGGACGAGCGACGGAATCGGCGTTTGAGTAGCTCACCAGGCGCACAATTCTAGCTGGTGGTACCAGCCGCCACCAGGAGTTCAACGCCGCCCCGTTCGTGCTTCACGATGACTAGTCATTTTTTTCAACGGATTCACGAGCTATTGGACCCGACCTCCTACCAGCCCTGGTAGCCCAATGCCCAGACCTCTTACTAATCTAACACTAAGTTTGAATCAGACAAAAAATATAAGAGGGAGAAGAGACAAAACAACATTGTGCATGCGGGCTTGAAGAGTGAAGTAGCGAAATTCTACTATTTCAGATAGAGTCAATGTATCTACTTTTTTGTAGGAGGAAGAGGAAGTAATTATCTGAATCAGTGTATCGGCAAAAGGGAGTAAAAAATCAAAGTAGAGGCACCTGATCCACGCCTGTAGGTTGAGTAGAAGTTCAGAACCAACCTCACCCAGATTCAATAGAAGCAGAAGCCAAAAATCACAATCATTCCCAGTTTAGAACATTTAGCATTTTAGATTCTATATAGCTTTATTCCAGCCGTGGACTTGTATGCGGATATAGCTACCACACCAATCTGAAGAACACAAGGCAAATATGTAAAATTAGTTCCCTCCATCACTCGCATGCGACAAGCAGGGCTGGGAATCACTTGAGGACACTGGGAAGAGGAAAGCTTGAGGTTTAGAGCAAGCGTTCCAGACGAAAACTTCAGGACGGCACCCGTGAGCGATAGGGGCAGTCGATCCACCGGCTGAAGCAACCTCCCCCGCGGCACCCATGGCTGGAGGGAGCCGATACCACAGATAGAGGAGCCACCCAGCATAGGCGTAGGTGTAGAGACATCGCCGGAGTCAGGGATCCCCTCCTCTGGCCCACACACAGTTTTTTGTTAATTCTATAGCTGAACTAAGGCTTTCCCAATAAATTCAAACCACAATCATTAGATTTGAGTCCATTATCTTTTCAAGCCGAAATCCTCAGTCCAACGTCAATCCAACACATTAGAACCCAATAGGAACATGTATATAACCCGGAGCTAAATCAGTATAAGTTTATCAAGAACTCATCAGTTCACCCATGAATTTGAATCAAGAACCCTAATCGTGGTCAACTCATATCTGAGACTAGCTCAAGAGAGGAGGGGACGAGGGGGAAGATCACGTACCTGAGAGAAGTCCAGGTTTACACCAGAGACAGTGGGCTGTGGGAGGAGCTGGACGGCTGCAACTGTAATGATGGCGGCGTCAGGAGCGGCGGAGGCGGGATCGAAGCACCGACTTGGACAGACTCGGGGATGGAGGAAAAAAACAGGGGCGGAGGAAGGCCTCGGCGTCGGGGGACGAGCGACGGAGTCGGCGTTTGAGTAGCTCGCCCGGCGCACAATTCTAGCTGGTGGTACCAGCCGCCACCAGGAGGTCAACGCCGCCGCGTTCGTGCTTCACGATGACTAGTCTTTTTTTTTGAACGGATTCACGAGCTACTGGACCCGACCTCCTACCAGTCCTCGTAGCCCAATGCCTAGACCTCTTACTAATCTAACACTAAGTTTGAATCAGACAAAAAATATAAGAGGGAGAAGAGACAAAACAACATTGTGCATGCGGGCTTGAAGAGTGAAGTAGGGAAATTCTACTATTTCAGATAGAGTCAATGTATCTACTTTTTTGTAGGAGGAAGAGGAAGTAATTATCTGAATCAGTGTATCAGCAAAAGGGAGTAAAAAATCAAAGTAGAGGCACTGATCCACTTTGTAGGTTGAGTAGAAGTTCAGAACCAACCTCACCCATTCAATAGAAGCGAAGCGAAAATCACAATCATTCCCAGTTTAGAACATTTAGCATTTTAGATTCTATATAGCTTTATTCCAGTGGACTTCTGCTGGATATAGCTACCACACCAATCTGAAGAACACAAGGCAAAGATGTAAAATTAGTTCCTCCATCACTGCATCGACAAGCGAGTGGGGAATCACTTGAGGACACTGGGAAGAGGAAAGTTGGCTTGGGATTCAGAGCGACGCGGCCTTGAGGTTTAGAGCAAGCGTTCTAGCCGACAACTTTAGGACGACACCCGTGAGCGATAGGGGCAGTCGATCCACCGGCTGAAGCAACCTCCCCCGTGGCACCCATGGCTGGAGGGAGCCGATACCCGCGCGTATAGAGGGAGCCACCCAGCATAGGCATAGGTGTAGAGACATCGCCGGAGTCAGGGATCCCCTCCTCTGGCCCACACACAGTTTTTTTTAATTCTATAGCTGAACTAAGGCTTTCCTAGTAAATTCAAACCACAAACATAAGATTCGAGCTCCATTATCTTTTCAAGCCGAAATCCTCAGTCCAATGTCAATCCAACACATTAGAACCCAATAGGAACATGTATATAACCCGGAGCTAAATTAGTATAAGTTTATCAAGAACTCATCAGTTCACCCATGAATTTGAATCAAGAACCCTAATCGTGGTCAACTCATATCTGAGACTAGCTCAAGAGAGGAGGGGACGAGGGGGAAGATCACGTACCTGAGAGAAGGCCAGGTTTTCGCCGGAGACGGTGGGCTGTGGGAGGAGCTGGACGGTTGCAGCTGTAATGAAGGCGGCGTCAGGAGCGACAGCGGAGGCGGGATCGAAGCACCGACTTGGACAGACTCGGGGATGGAGGAAGAAAACAGGGGCGGAGGAAGGCCTCGGCGTCGGGGGACGAGCGACGGAGTCGGCGTTTGAGTAGCTCTCCCGGCGCACAATTCTAGCTGGTGGTACCAGCCGCCACCAGGAGGTCAACGCCGCCGCGTTCGTGCTTCACGATGACTAGTCTTTTTTTTTGAACGGATTCACGAGCTACTGGACCCGAGCTCCTACCAGCCCTGGTAGCCCAATGCCCAGACCTCTTACTAATCTAACACTAAGTTTGAATCAGACAAAAAATATAAGAGGGAGAAGAGACAAAACAACATTGTGCATGCGGGCTTGAAGAGTGAAGTAGCGAAATTCTACTATTTCAGATAAACTCAATGTTTCTAATTTTTTGTAGGAGGAAGAGGAAGTAATTATCTGAATCAGTGTATGCAAAAGGGAGTAAAAAATCAAAGTAGAGGCACCTGATCCACGCCTGTAGGTTGAGTAGAAGTTCAGAACCAACCTCACCCAGATTCAATAGAAGCAGAAGCCAAAAATCACAAGCATTCCCAGTTTAGAACATTTAGCATTTTAGATTCTATATAGCTTTATTCCAGTCGTGGACTTCTATGCGGATATAGCTACCACACCAATCTGAAGAACACAAGGCAAAGATGTAAAATTAGTTCCCTCCATCACTCGCATGCGACAAGCAGGGCTGGGAATCACTTGAGGACACTGGGAAGAGGAAAGTTAGCTTGGGATTCAGAGCGACGCGGCCTTGAGGTTTAGAGCAAGCGCGTTCCACCGACAACAGTGACGACACCCGTGAGCGATAGGGGCCGATCCACCGGCTGAAGCAACCTCCCATGCACCCATGGTTGGAGGGAGCCGATACCACAGATAGAGGAGCCACCCAGCATAGGCGAGGTGTAGAGACATCGCGAGTCGTGGATCCTCCTCCGCCCACACACAGTTTTTTGTTAATTCTACAGCTGAACTAAGGCTTTCCCAGTAAATTCAAACCACAAACATAAGATTCGAGCTCCATTATCTTTTCAAGCCGAAATCCTCAGTCCAACGTCAATCCAACATATTAGAACCCAATAGGAACATGTATATAACCCGGAGCTAAATCAGTATAAGTTTATCAAGAACTCATCAGTTCACCCATGAATTTGAATCAGGAACTCTAATCGTGGTCAACTCATATCTGAGACTAGCTCAAGAGAGGAGGGTACGAGGGTGAAGATCACGTACCTGAGAGAAGGCCAGGTTTTCACCGGAGACGGTGGGCTGCGGGAGGAACTGGACGGCTGCAGCTGTAATCAAGGCGGCGTCAGGAGCAGCGGCGGAGGTGGGATCGAAGCACCGACTTGGACAGACTCGGGGATGGTGGAAGAAAACTGGGGCGGAGGAAGGCCTCGGCGTCGGGGGACGAGCGACGGAGTCGGCGTTTGAGTAGCTCACCAGGCGCACAATTCTAGCTGGTGGTACCAGCCGCCACCAGGAGTTCAACGCCGCCCCGTTCGTGCTTCACGATGACTAGTCATTTTTTTCAACGGATTCACGAGCTATTGGACCCGACCTCCTACCAGCCCTGGTAGCCCAATGCCCAGACCTCTTACTAATCTTACACTAAGTTTGAATCAGACAAAAAATATAAGAGGGAGAAGAGACAAAACAATATTGTGCATGCGGGCTTGAAGAGTGAAGTAGCGAAATTCTACTATTTCAGATAGAGTCAATGTATCTACTTTTTTGTAGGAGGAAGAGGAAGTAATTATCTGAATCAGTGTATCGGCAAAAGGGAGTAACAAATCAAAGTAGAGGCACCTGATCCACGCCTGTAGAAGTTTAGAACCAACCTCACCCAGATTCAATAGAAGCAGAAGCCGAAAATCACAATCATTCCCAGTTTAGAACATTTAGCATTTGAAATTCTATATAGCTTTATTCCAGCCGTGGACTTCTATGCGGATATAGCTACCACACCAATCTGAAGAACACAAGGCAAAGATGTAAAATTAGTTCCCTCCATCACTCGCATGCGACAAGCAGGGCTGGGAATCACTTGAGGACACTGGGAAGAGGAAAGTTAGCTTGGGATTCAGAGGGACGCGGCCTTGAGGTTTAGAGCAAGCATTCCAGCCGACAACTTCAGGACGGCACCCGTGAGCGATAGGGGCAATCGATCCACCGGCTGAAGCAACCTCCCCCGCGGCACCCATGGCTGGAGGGAGCCGATACCCGCGCGTATAGAGGGAGCCACCCAGCATAGGCGTAGGTGTAGAGACATCGCCGGAGTCAGGGATCCCCTCCTCTGGCCCACACACAGTTTTTTGTTAATTCTACAGCTGAACTAAGGCTTTCCCAATAAATTCAAACCACAAACATAAGATTTTTGAGCTCCATTATCTTTTCAAGCCGAAATCCTCGGTCCAACGTCAATCCAACACATTAGAACCCAATAGGAACATGTATATAACCCGGAGCTAAATCAGTATAAGTTTATCAAGAACTCATCAGTTCACCCATGAATTTGAATCAAGAACCCTAATCATGGTCAACTCATATCTGAGACTAGATCAAGAGAGGAGGGGACGAGAGGGAAGATCACGTACCTGAGAGAAGGCCAGGTTTTCACCGGAGACGGTGGGCTGTGGGAGGAGCTGGACGGCTGCAGTTGTAATGAAGGCGGCGTCAGGAGCGGCGGAGGCGGGATCAAAGCACCGACTTGGACACACTCGGGGATGGAGGAAGAAAACAGGGGCGGAGGAAGGCCTCGGCGTCGAGGGACGAGCGACGGAGTCGGCATTTGGGTAGCTCGCCCGGCGCACAATTCTAGCTGGTGGTACCAGCCGCCACCAGGAGGTCAACGCCGCCGCGTTCGTGCTTCACGATGACTAGTCTTTTTTTTGAACGGATTCACGAGCTACTGGACCCGACCTCCTACCAGCCCTGCTAGCCCAATGCCCAGACCTCTTACTAATCTAACACTAAGTTTGAATAAGATAAAAAATATAAGAGGGAGAAGAGACAAAACAACATTGTGCATGCGGGCTTGAAGAGTGAAGTAGCGAAATTCTACTATTTCAGATAGAGTCAATGTATCTACTTTTTTGTAGGAGGAAGAGGAAGTAATTATCTGAATCAGTGTATCAGCAAAAGGGAGTAAAAAATCAAAGTAGAGGCACCTGATCCACGCCTGTAGGTTGAGTAGAAGTTCAGAACCAACCTCACCCAGATTCAATAGAAGCGGTTTAAAATCACAATCATTCCCAGTTTAGAACATTTAGCATTTTAGATTCTATATAGCTTTATTCCAGCCGTGGACTTCTATGCGGATATAGCTACCACACCAATCTGAAGAACACAAGGAAAAGATGTAAAATTAGTTCCCTCCATCACTCGCATGCGACAAGCAGGGCTGGGAATCACTGGAGGACATTGGGAAGAGGAAAGTTCGCTTGGGATTCAGAGCGACGCGGCCTTGAGGTTTAGAGCAAGCGTTCCAGCCGACAACTTCAGGACGACACCCGTGAGCGATAGGGGCAGTCGATCCACCGGCTGAAGCAACCTCCCCCGCGGCACCCATGGCTGGAGGGAGCCGATACCCGCGCGTATAGAGGGAGCCACCCAACATAGGCGTAGGTGTAGAGACATCGCCGAGTCGGGATCCCTCCTCCGCCCACATACGCTTTTTGTTAATTCTACTGAACTAAGGCTTTCCCAGTAAATTCAAACCACAAACATAAGATTCGAGCTCCATTATCTTTTCAAGCCGAAATCCTCAGTCCAACGTCAATCCAACACATTAGAACCCAATAGGAACATGTATATAACCCGGAGCTAAATCAGTATAAGTTTATCAAGAACTCATCAGTTCACCCATGAATTTGAATCAAGAACCCTAATCGTGGTCAACTCATATCTGAGACTAGCTCAAGAGAGGAGGGGACGAGGGGGAAGATCACGTACCTGACAGAAGGCCAGGTTTTCACCGGAGACGTGGGTCATGGAGGAGCTGGACGGCTGTACAGAATGAAGGCGGCCAGAGCGGCGGCGGAGGCGGGATCGAAGCACCGACTTGGACAGACTCAGGGATGGAGGAAGAAAACAGGGGCGGAGGAAGGCCTCGGTGTCGGGGGACGAGCGTCGGAGTCGGCATTTGAGTAACTCGCCCGGCGCACAATTCTAGCTGGTGGTACCAGCCGCCACCAGGAGGTCAACGCCACCGCGTTCGTGCTTTACGATGACTAGTCTTTTTTTAAACAGATTCATGAGCTACTGGACCCGACCTCCTACCAGCCCTGGTAGCCCAATGCCCAGACCTCTTACTAATCTAACACTAAGTTTGAAACAGACAAAAAATATAAGAGGGAGAAGAGACAAAACAACATTGTGCATGCGGGCTTGAAGAGTGAAGTAGCGAAATTCTACTATTTCAGATAGAGTCAATGTATCTACTTTTTTGTAGGAGGAAGAGGAAGTAATTATCTGAATCAGTGTATCAGCAAAAGGGAGTGAAAAATCAAAGTATAGGCACCTGATCCACGCCTGTAGGTTGAGTAGAAGTTCAGAACCAACCTCACCCAGATTCAATAGAAGCAGAAGCCGAAAATCACAATCATTCCCAGTTTAGAACATTTAGCATTTTAGATTCTATATAGCTTTATTCCAGCCGTGGACTTCTATTCGGATATAGCTACCACACCAATCTGAAGAACACAAGGCAAAGATGTAAAATTAGTTCCCTCCATCACTCGCATGCGACAAGCAGGGCTGGGAATCACTTGAGGACACTGGGAAGAGGAAAGTTAGCTTGGGATTCAGAGCGACGCGGCCTTGAGGTTTAGAGCAAGCGTTCCAGCCGACAACTTCTGGACGACACCCGTGAGGGATAGGGGCAGTCGATCCACCGGCTGAAGCAACCTCCCCCGCGACACCCATGGTTGGAGGGAGCCGATACCCACGCGTATAGAGGGAGCCACCCAGCATAGGCGTAGGTGTAGAGACATCGCCGGAGTCAGGGATCCCCTCCTCAGGCCCACACACAGTTTTTTGTTAATTCTACAGCTGAACTAAGGCTTTCCCAGTAAATTCAAACCAGAAACATAAGATTCGAGCTCCATTATCTTTTCAAGCCGAAATCCTCAGTCCAACGTCAATCCAACACATTAGAACCCAATAGGAACATGTATATAACCCGGAGCTAAATCAGTATAAGTTTATCAAGAACTCATCAGTTCACCCATGAATTTGAATCAAGAACCCTAATCGTGGTCAACTCATATCTGAGACTAGCTCAAGAGAGGAGGGGACGAGGGGGAAGATCACGTACCTGAGAGAAGGCCAGGTTTTCACCGGAGACGGTGGGCTGCGGGAGGAGCTGGACGGCTGTAGCTGTAATGAAGGCGACGTCAGGAGCGGCGGTGGAGGCGGGATCGAAGCACCGACTTGGACAGACTCGGGGATGGAGGAAGAAAACAGGGGCGGAGGAAGGCCTCGGCGTCGGGGGACGAGCGACGGAGTCGGCGTTTGAGTAGCTCGCCCGTCGCACAATTCTAGCTGGTGGTACCAGTCGCCACCAGGAGGTCAACGCCGCCGCGTTCGTGCTTCACGATGACTAGTCTTTTTTTTTGAACGGATTCACGAGCTACTGGACCCGACCTCCTACCAGCCCTGGTAGCCCAATGCCCAGACCTCTTACTAATCTAACACTAAGTTTGAATCAGACAAAAAATATAAGAGGGAGAAGAGACAAAACAACATTGTGCATGCGGGCTTGAAGAGTGAAGTAGCGAAATTCTACTATTTCAGATATAGTCAATGTATCTACTTTTTTGTAGGAAGAAGAGGAAGTAATTATCTGAATCAGTGTATCAGCAAAAGGGAGTAAAAAATCAAAGTAGAGGCACCTGATCCACGCCTGTAGGTTGAGTAGAAGTTCAGAACCAACCTCACCCAGATTCAATAGAAGCAGAAGCCGAAAATCACAATCATTCCCAGTTTAGAACATTTAGCATTTTAGATTCTATATAGCTTTATTTCAGCCGTGGACTTCTATGCGGATATAGCTACCACACCAATCTGAAGAACACAAGGCAAAGATGTAAAATTAGTTCCCTCCATCACTCACATGCGACAAGCAGGGCTGGGAATCACTTGAGGACACTGGGAAGAGGAAAGTTAGCTTGGATTCAGAGCGACGCGGCCTTGAGGTTTAGAGCAAGCGTTCCAGCCGACAACTTCAGGACGGCACCCGTGAGCGATAGGGGCAGTCGATCCACCGGCTGAAGCAACCTCCCCCGCGGCACCCATGGCTGGAGGGAGCCGACGTATAGAGGGAGCCACCCAGCATAGGCGTAGGTGTAGAGACATCGCCGGAGTCAGGGATCCCCTCCTCAGGCCCACACACAGTTTTTTGTTAATTCTACAGCTGAACTAAGGCTTTCCCAGTAAATTCAAACCAGAAACATAAGATTCGAGCTCCATTATCTTTTCAAGCCGAAATCCTCAGTCCAACGTCAATCCAACACATTAGAACCCAATAGGAACATGTATATAACCCGGAGCTAAATCAGTATAAGTTTATCAAGAACTCATCAGTTCACCCATGAATTTGAATCAAGAACCCTAATCGTGGTCAACTCATATCTGAGACTATCTCAAGAGAGGAGGGGACGAGGGGGAAGATCACGTACCTGAGAGAAGGCCAGGTTTTCACCGGAGACGGTGGGCTGCGGGAGGAGCTGGACGGCTGTAGCTGTAATGAAGGCGACGTCAGGAGCGGCGGTGGAGGCGGGATCGAAGCACCGACTTGGACAGACTCGGGGATGGAGGAAGAAAACAGGGGCGGAGGAAGGCCTCGGCGTCGGGGGACGAGCGACGGAGTCGGCGTTTGAGTAGCTCGCCCGTCGCACAATTCTAGCTGGTGGTACCAGTCGCCACTCAGAGGTCAACGCTGCTTCGTTAGGCTTCACGATGACTAGTCTTTTTTGAGCAGATTCACGAGCTACTGGACCCGACCTCCTACCAGCCCTGGTAGCCCAATGCCCAGACCTCTTACTAATCTAACACTAAGTTTGAATCAGACAAAAAATATAAGAGGGAGAAGAGACAAAACAACATTGTGCATGCGGGCTTGAAGAGTGAAGTAGCGAAATTCTACTATTTCAGATATAGTCAATGTATCTACTTTTTTGTAGGAAGAAGAGGAAGTAATTATCTGAATCAGTGTATCAGCAAAAGGGAGTAAAAAATCAAAGTAGAGGCACCTGATCCACGCAGAGGTTGAGTAGAAGTTCAGAACCGACCTCACCCAGATTCAATAGAAGCAGAAGCCGAAAATCACAATCATTCCCAGTTTAGAACATTTAGCATTTTAGATTCTATATAGCTTTATTTCAGCCGTGGACTTCTATGCGGATATAGCTACCACACCAATCTGAAGAACACAAGGCAAAGATGTAAAATTAGTTCCCTCCATCACTCACATGCGACAAGCAGGGCTGGGAATCACTTGAGGACACTGGGAAGAGGAAAGTTAGCTTGGATTCAGAGCGACGCGGCCTTGAGGTTTAGAGCAAGCGTTCCAGCCGACAACTTCAGGACGGCACCCGTGAGCGATAGGGGCAGTCGATCCACCGGCTGAAGCAACCTCCCCCGCGGCACCCATGGCTGGAGGGAGCCGACGTATAGAGGGAGCCACCCAGCATAGGCGTAGGTGTAGAGACATCGCGGTCGAGGATCCCTCCTCTGGTCCACACACAGTTTTTTGTTAATTCTACAGCTGAACTAAGGCTTTCCCAGTAAATTCAAACCACAAACATAAGATTCGAGCTCCATTATCTTTTCAAGCCGAAATCCTCAGTCCAACGTCAATCCAACACATTAGAACCCAATAGGAACATGTATATAACCCGGAGCTAAATCAGTATAAGTTTATCAAGAACTCATCAGTTCACCCATGAATTTGAATCAAGAACCCTAATCGTGGTCAACTCATATCTGAGACTAGCTCAAGAGAGGAGGGGACGAGGGGGAAGATCACGTACCTGAGAGAAGGCCAGGTTTTCACCGGAGACGGTGGGCTGCGGGAGGAGCTGGACGGCTGCAGCTGTAATGAAGGCGGCGTCAGGAGCGGCGGCGGAGGCGGGATCGAAGCACCGACTTGGACAGACTCGGGGATGGAGGAAGAAAACAGGGGCGGAGGAAGGCCTCGGCGTCGGGGGACGAGCGACGGAGTCGGCGTTTGAGTAGCTCGCCCGGCGCACAATTCTAGCTTGTGGTACCAGCCGCCACCAGGAGTCCAACGCTGCCGCGTTCGTGCTTCACGATGACTAGTCTTTTTTTTAACGGATTCACAAGCTACTGGACCCGACCTCCTACCAGCCCTGGTAGCCCACGGATATTTTATCATTTGCCACACTTTACTTTAAAAATTTATTATTTGCCACATTGATCACCACATATCAGTGACACATGATGTGGCAAATAATAAAATTGAAAAATACAGTGTGGCAAATGATAAAATGCCCCGGTAGCCCAATGCCCCGGTAGCCCAATGCCCATCAGCGTACAGCTTCAACAAGGCTGGATTAGATTTTTAACACCTGAACAGGCTCCATCTAGCTGTAATGGGCTGTCAGCCCGTGCTCTTACGGAGCAGAGTGGCCCGAACGCTAACGGCTCCTCGTATGGATCGAGAGAGCGGGAGTCGCTGGGAGTGGAACATCTATGCACATAACCAAGTCGAAACTGTAAAATAATTATCGTTTATCGGTTTTAAAAAAAAATTATGCGTGGATCAGTGCTCATAAACGTACCCGGTCCAAAAATATTTTTACGGGAAACGTCAAATATCACCCGTAAAACTGGTCATACGCGGAGCAAGAGGGCGAATCGAGCGACAGCCTCTATCCACGCTTGGCGCGCCAAAGTTTCAACATTCTAGCCGACCCTACCTTCTTTCTTCCCAACTCCATTTATGTGGCGCCGCTGCTGCCGCCAACAGCCGCTATTGATTCAGGCCGCAGCTGCCACGCCCCACTACGCCTGACGGCCGCGCACCTCGCCTCGTCCGCGGAAGCTCGGATCTCGCGCGGGAGGCCTAAATCCGTCGCGGCGGAAGTTTTGGATTCGATTTGGTGTGAGGTCCTATTCAGCGTCGCCCACGAGCTAGGCGACCGGATTCGGCCGCGTCTCCGTCGTATCTTCATCCTCTTTTGATTTGGCGGTGAGTCTTGGGCCGAACCATCTTCGATTTGTCCGGTCTTGACGGTTTCTCATCAATTTGTTGTGTAGATGTCGACCTCGCTAACCATGGAGTTCTTCATGGACGACTCGTCGTCGTCCTCCTCTGACTCAGACCTCGAGGAGCTTGTCAACGACAACACATAGATGATGGTCATAATCCTCGCTGCCAAGCAGATCTAAGACAAGATAGGCTTCATGCGCCGGCGTCGCGGTTCCATGTTCGGCCGCGCTTGCATCCCGCGGGAGCTCTCGGCCACGCCAATCTCATGCAAGATTACTCCGTTGAGTCTTTAGTGCTTACCATGGTCTTTAGTGCTTACCAAAAAATCTCGGCAGCTTTAGTGCTTAAAACATTGGTTATATTCCGTTTATGTCGCATTTGTTGTTGAAACTGTTAAAATTGTCGAAACAATGTTTATAGGCTGGTTTGCAGTTTAACCCGTCGAGCAGTTCTCATAAACCAGAACCGCAAAACATAATCGCTGGTTTACGGGGACTGCTCGGCGCTGTCTCTCGCGACACGACGAATTACAGATTCAACGTCCCCAACTCAGACATTTACGGTTTGCTATTTATAAGCACTACTAGAAATACTCTTAGCCTGTTCTATCCCAACCCGCAAAATGGTGAGCGACGTGTGTCTGCGTGTATCGGGTTGGGCCGGGATTAGTGTATCGGTTGGGTCGGGATTAGTGTATCGGGTTGGGCTGGGATTAGACATGAAAAAACCGGTCAAAACACGTTTAAAAACAAGGCCTAAATGTCCATCGCCCGTTTCTCCTACCTGCTGGAGGCGGTGCAGGGGCCAACCATCCTAATGTGTAGATGGCTAAGGAGATAGGCAACCAAGATATGCGGAAGCAGCAGCAAAGAGCGCCCGATCCGCATAAGAAGAAGGCGCAGGGGTGCGCAAGCAGCAGCCTATCGGCGAGGGCGGGGCCAGGGGACGGCGGCTGGGCCGACGGAGGTGAGGGCAGGAAAACACAGCAGGGAGGGATGGGGGTACAGACGGCCATGATTAAATCGCGGCTTATAGAGGATGGACTTTTAATGAGACGTAGAGAGAGCGATGAAGCTAGCCATAGTGAAAGTATCATAACTAGTATCATGCATATCATGTTGGCAAAGATCTCATGTAACACAATAATTAATAAAGAAAGAGATGGTTAGAGTATCATAGGCATAGGTAGATACCATATCATATCATGTAAAATTAGAAATCCTAATGGCTTGATATTTATGAACGGAGGAAGTAGCTAACAAAGAGGACAATGAACGGTGACAACTAAGTCACATGTAAAAGATAGAAAGCCACCGAGTTTTCACATTAGAGACAAAGGGATTAGACACATGATCTAAACTTGCTCGCTGATAGCGACAAAGGGAGACCAACCGGACCCGAGCTCCACAATGATGCCCCGTGCTAGGAGTGTAACGACGTTAAGCGTTGTTGTCGTGAGATCAAAGCAGTCGGGGTTTTTCATCGGAGCCCTCGGGAGGGGATTGAGCACAAGGTCACCCATAGGCATCATCGTCGATGGTGTCAAAGCTCATAGCCTTTGCCCGAAATCTTCCCTACACTACCAGCAAAAAAAGCAAATCTTCCCTACACCCCACGAAGGTACCATGGTATGCCTACTGCCACTAAAATATACCTTCACGACACGATCCGAGAGCCGCCATTGTTGAAGCACCACCAACACTAGATCCCTGGAGCACCTTCCTCGCCATCCACACAACCAAAGTAGGATCCATCACCACCACAACGCCGCTCACCAAAGAACCGGCCATGTAGTCCACCTTCTAGGACAGCCGCTCTAGCATCAAGGTTGCACCGACCACCGGAGAAACGCCTAACACCACCACCACAAACCTAATGGTACAGACGAGGGGGGAGCCAACGTCGGATCCAAACCCTCCCTCCTTGGATCAAGACAACACATGTGTGGCAAAGGTGTCAGAGAACGATGTACACAATGACTCTCTATCACCCGTACATCGCACCCCATAGAGGCGCCCACTAGATCTAGGCTCACGAGGCCATGATATGGCCTCTTGGCCATATCACAGCCGAGAGGGGGAGAACCCAGACACACTCCACTGTTAAGATGTTCTAATATCGAGCGAGATGGCTAGGGCCTACTCCACCCAAATCAAGCCCAATCAGGTCCTGATTGGCCCGTGTAGCCCTGCCGCCCTATAGCTACTTGCTCGCGCTGTCCACCTGCAGGTGCACCGTTCGTCATCGCCGCCAGGCCCTGCCATGGATGCGTCGTGCCTCCATACGCCAAGCCAATACCCACTGCACCGTGTCGCCTCCTCTTCGTTCTAGATTGCATCACCACAAAATAAAACCATCCCGTAGCCACCCTCCCTTGGGCCAGCACAAGCTTCATCGACGGCCCCTCCGGCAACATCGACGTGAGGAGGTGGAGGCGGGGGAAGTGCCCCAGTGACGGTGGCGCTCAGGGTTCCCTTGTGTTTCTAGAGGAGGGTGACACATGATAGGTACAAAGAGTGTTTCAAATGGAAAAATGTAGAACTCGTCGATACCTCCCCTTCTATCTCAATAGCATTTGCCTGACCCCTCCTCCTCCCGCACCTGCGCGGTGGCGCCGCGCCGCGCCGGGCGGCCTTCCTGTCGTGGTGGTGGCACGGCAGATGCCATGGGTAGGCTAAAGTATGGGGCCAATAGATGCTAGAGGGATCCGGAGAGGGATGATGTAGTGATTTCTACACTCAAGTGTCTTGTAAGTAGATCTTTACTCCTATTCTCCAGAAATACAAGTGCTCCTAGAGCTGTTTCATAGAGAGGAAGAACACTAATACACGAGCCTTACGGCGTAGAATGAATCGATCCCTCCCTCAGGAGCCCGCTTCCCCCTTATAAAGGGGTTCCTAGGTTCCTTCTAGGGCTGACGTGGCAAGCATATCCTTGGAATATGCTTGTCCTAATATGGTAAATCGGCGGCCTCCTTTCTGTGTCCCCTTCTATCGGCGGCAATGTTCCAGAAACCTTCACATGCGCGCCTCGGGCTTCATCACTGTCACCTCCGTGACGTTCGTCTGCCCTTCTGTTGCTCTGCTCCTTGTCCTTTGCGCTTGGCTCTGTCTAGATTCCTCTTAGCCAGTGACTAGGGTTTGACTTTAGGCACCTCCTTCTCCTGCAAGCTTCAGGTTATTCGGCCTTGTCTCGCATAACTCGGTTCGGCCTTCACCTGCATTCGAGTTAGTCAGACTCACTCGGCCGACTTAACTCATATGTCGGTCAGATAAGACGTTACTCATTCTACATTTGTCATGGCCCTACTTATCTCAGACGAATCTTACATGATTCGGCTGACACAATCAGTAATTCGTCTTACAATGAGGGAAATTCCTTTCGTCTTTCCCCTGTCTTGACCCTATCCGGGGTCACCCCCCCAACATTAGTCCCCGAAGCTGGTGCGGTCCCACTGGAAACCTCGGCTGGGCCACATCAGTTTCCCGACATTCTTCTCTCTTTCTTTCCGAAGTATTTCTTAGCTGACGTTCTTTATTCGCCACCCTCTTGCTCTTTTCATATTTTGCCTTCCGTGGATTACTTTCCGAGCTACCCCTCTTTGAGGTGTTCGTGTGGCTTCCTGGGTAAGCCTCGTCCTACGTGTCTCAATCATCATTGTTTTCTAGTTTTTTTCCTCTACAGTGGTCGCTGATAAGCTACAGTAATTACTGCGCCTGTCGCGTCGAGGCAGTGATGCCTCGAGTCCCGCATCGGTCAGAGGGACCGATCCTCTCCTGCGCTATGTGGTCTTCAGTGTTGCTCCACTACTTGCGAGCGGTTTCGCCACACGCGCGATTATGCGCTCATCGTGGCATAGCCACGATCCCACTACCGCTAACATTACACGGTTATAAAGAGGGGAGCGGGGCTAGGAGATTCACTCCCCCCCTCGTTTTCCCTTCATCTTCTTCCTCGTGCCGCCGCCTCTGTTCGTGTTCTAGCGGACGCGCCATCGTCGTCCTCCTCGACGGTCACGCTGTTGTTGCTTGGCTCCTGCGACCTCGCCGCAGTGCCCTTGCTCCGGTGTTTCCGCCGGTGAGTTTTCCTACAGCGCCGCCATTAGGACTGTGCGACAGGCATCTCTCTGGTTTTCTTAGATCCCCCGCGGCGGTTCTTTTTGGTTCCACCGCCGTGCTTGTTAGAATCACGACGGGGCCCTGTATCTCTAGGCCTCTCCCTGCCGCTAGTCTCTCCTCCATCGATTCATCCTACGAGCCTATGTCTAGTTCTGCCAGCGGAGCCCTCGTTGAGGATGATGACTTTGTGTCCGGTCCAGAACGGGGTTCTTGGCAGGGTTCTACCTTCACTCGTCGTGAAGTATAGTGGTTAATTAAGACGCGTCAGATTCCCGCCGAGGTAAGCTGTCGCTTGCCCGGCAAGGAATCCTCTCCCGTACTCAACGAAGGCGAGTATGTAATTTTCATGTCCCACTTTGCTCGTGGGTTCGGCCTCCCTCTTAGCGATTTTGCTAGGGGGTTCCTTGATTACTTCGGCCTCCAGCCGCATCACCTGCCGGCCAATGCTATCGCCTCTTTGTCGGCTTTTATCTCGGCTTCGGAGGGGTATTTCGGCCTTTGGCCCTTCGTACATGTTTGGTCAAAATTCTTCCAAATCTGATCTAATGTTGTGCCGGACAAATCTCTTCATCCTTCTGAAAAATCTCTCACCCAATGTGGGGCTGCGTCCATTACACCTCGGAGGAATTCTGAGTTCCCACATGTCGCCGGCCTTGAGTCTTGTAAGAAATGGCATAGATCGTTTTTCTATGTCAAAAATACAGGGAAAGAAGATAAGATTCGGCTCCCCGCTTTCTCTATCGGTCCCCCCTCCAAGAAGAATTGTAACTACAATCCTAGGAAAAGCCATGCTCTTGACGAGGCATTTGAGATTCGGCTCAAAGAACTGATTCGCGCCGGGCTCCATGGTGAAGATTTAATGACCGCCTTCATCAACAGCCGAATCTGCCCTTTTCAGCTTCGCACTCGTAAGCTCAGTTATATGAGTGGTCCTTTGGATCCCAACTGAGTATCTAAGGTTGAGCTCAACGATTATCACATCTATAAGCGCGTCTGGTCTATCTTCAAGACCGATATGCCAGAAGAATGGGAATAGGGATTGAGGCCATTTTCTCGCGGGAATCCCCCTCCTCAGATAAATTTATGCATTGGTGTTTGCTTCCGAGTTGCCTTTGTGATTGTTCTTTTGCTAATCCTATTCTATTTTTTCTCTCGCAGAGGTTTAAGGAGCAAAAGACAGAAGATGCCGAGGTTTTGGCTCTTCCGTGGACTGCAGATCGTAATACCCCGGACAATGGAGAACCTGACTCGGAGGAATTTGTCCCTAAGTCAGATGTCGCTCCGGTTCGTGCCCGTGGCAAGACCTCGGCCCACGCGGATAAAGGTGACTCAGACGACGTCCAAATTCTTGAGGTAGTTGTCGCGGTGCCTATCTCTTACGCATTTCCGGCTCCTTCTTTCCCAGCTAATCCAGCTGGTCAGGTGCACGACACCGAACCTCTTGCTTCTCAAGATCCTGCTGCTTCGAAGAAGCGCACCGCTTCGGCAGATCCCTTCGGTGCTGCCCCCAAGAAGCGAGTCAAGAAGTCTTCGCAGCATATCCCGAGGCGTAAGACTATGCCTGAGGTTACTGGGTGAGTTTATTTTCATTTGTATTTCTTGTTTCTCTCTTTCTGTCTCTTGACTCGACTTTTTTGTCTTTCGCAGAGCTCCTCTCTCTGCAAAGCTAAGCGGTCCGAGTATGACAAGCCATACTACTCGGCAGCCTTCTCCTCCTCCTCCGGAAGATACTCGGGTTCCCAGTACCTCTCGTTTTGATTCTCCTCCTGCGCCGACCCATATATCGCTTCAACGAGATGTGCCTACTGCTCCCACCGTTATTGCCGACATAACCCCCACACCGGATCACCCGGTTGAGCTTGTTGCCCCTCTCAAGATCACCGAGGTTTCCCCCAATGATCCTTTGATCACCACAATCCCAGCTGCTACTCCAACTCCAACCGAGGATATCACCACCTCGGCCCCCTTGGAAACTATAATTCCTCCTGCCCCTAAGGGCATGATTCCTAATGCTGAGGTTGCTGCCCCTGCCGAAGCCTCTACTAAAAGTAAGAAAGTTGTTGTTACTAAACCTTCGGCATCTCAGAAGGGGCCAACTAGCTCTTCTCAGCCCAACATAGCTGATGCACTTCGCGAGGGAGCTTCCTCTGCTAAGCCTGGCGTCACCCCTGCAGCCGACACTCAACTTACACTTCACAAGAGTCTGGCAACGACGGTAGTCATACAACGAGCTCGAGGTAAAGTGTTGACCTGTACTGAGAGCGGAAACAGCCTCGGCTCTTTGGTGGAGTATGCTAATAACTAGAACGTCGTCGATCAACTTGAAGGAAATCCGAGTAGCCAACCATTTCAGCTTTCCGACATCAGTAGTCGCTTGCACGTGGCTGCTAAGATTGTCCTTGATAGTGACAAGATGAATGAGGTAAGTGCTTTCGTTGATACTTTGTCTATTATTCAAATGGTATTATATACACACTAGTCCCCGAAGCTTGCAACCGGATAACTTGTTGTTCGTTTGGAAGCTTTGTCAGGCTTCAAATGCATTTCTTGCTAAGTCAACTCCCTTCGTGACTCGGATTAGCCATGGTCCATGCATATCCAAATCAAGGTTTACTTGATTCAGATTTGCTTTAGCTTTGAATATCTAGCCACTTAGATTTGAGTCAAGTTTTACTTGATTCGGATCTGCTTTTAACTTTGAATATCCAGTCACCTAGATCCGAGTCAAGTTATACTTGATTCGGATCTGCTTTAACTTTGAATATCCAACCACCTAGATCCGAGTCAAGTTTTGCTTGATTCGGATCTATTTTAGCTTTGAATATCCAGTCACCTAGATCCGAGTCAAGTTATAATTGATTCAGATCTGCTTTAACTTTGAATATCCAGCCACCTAGATCCGAGTCAAGTTTTGCTTGATTCGGATCTATTTTAGCTTTGAATATCCAGTCTTGTAACCTTCTTTTATATCTACGTTGCCCATGATCGGCGGACAGCCGAATTTCAAAGGTTGCTCTTCGCCCACAAGAAACTGCAAGAAAAATATGAGAAGGTTGTTCCTGTAGTGAAGAAAACTGGTAATTTAAGAAATATGTGTACTGTTCCTTAAGTTCGTAATATTTCTAGCTTGTCGTGCTAATTGACTCTCCGCTGGCGTGCAACCAGTATCAACAATCTGAATACCCGCCTTACCAAGAAGGTTGATGCTCCTGAAGGTTGGTTCCTCTTTTGTTTTTTAATTTGTTAACTTTTGTCCGAGATAAATATCGGGTTTCTTACAACCTTTCGTCTTTGGTATAGCCAAGTTACAAACACTTGCAGCATTGCATCAAGAATGCATACCTATACCTGATATGATGCTGCATTTTTTAGAACAAGCTGCCACTCATTCGGCGCAACTCAAAGAAAAGGATGATGAGATAACTCGGTTACGCGCCGAGGTTGAGTGTCTTAAGCTTTCCCAGAAGTCTGAATTGGAAAAAGTTGACTAGGAATTCTCTGAAGAAAAGAATCAACTGAGCCTGCAGTTGCAGAAAGATAAAGAACTTCTTTATGCTGCCGATCTAAAGAACCGGGCGATGAGCGAGAAATCACTCGTTTCGAGAAGAATAAGGTCGATTGGTCCCTGGATCTCTAGAAAATGTTGAGTTATATCCATCGTAAGTTTCCGTCCGTGGCCGAGCTATTTTCTTCCCTTTCTTATTTTTAACTGATATGATTCCCTTTTGTGTAGATCATTTTCCAGAAGCGAAATCAGTGAGCTCTAAGGCTGTGATTGCTGCTCGTGAGCGCCGAGGTGTTCCCGTTGCTCCGAGTCAAGAATATTCGATGGAAGACTTCCTCATTGTCGTCGGTGCTGCTATTGGACCAATGAAGATTATGGGAAGAGATCTGGTGCAAGCAGCTATCCGAGCCTATCATGTTCTCTGGCCGAATTCGCCGGATATCAAGGAAGTTGAAGTGCTTGTGGCGAGGCTGATGGCATCTCAAACCCAACTTAACCTCTGGAGGGAATGTGCTGGGAGGGCTGGTGCTGACATGGCCCTTACGGTCGTGTTGTCTTGGTATGAGGATATTTCCCTCGATACTCTGATGCATCTGTGCACTGGCTCTCCTTGGGTTGAAAATCCGGAGTTTGTTGCTCACCGTCAAGCTCGTGCCTTCCAGCTGATTGAGTATGCTGACTTGCATAATTGGATTGAAGGGCCGAGTTTTCTTCCCAACCCGACGGATGATGTCGAAGCTGAAGATGTGTCAGGTGGTGACTCCGCCGATCAGGATGAACCGGAGGATGAAGATGATGACGCGCGATCGTCCTCTAAAGGGACTGAAACCTCTCGAGCCCAAGTTGATGTCTCTCAGCAGCCGGGGCTTGCCCCCGAGGTTACCATAGCTTCTGTCAAAGCCGAGGTAACTTCTGCTGAGGCGCTAGCTACCTCAGAGCGCCCAGTTCCTGAAGATACCCTTCTGAAGGAGACTGAGGTCCCTCCGCCAGCATCCGAGATACCCCATGCCCGATGCTCCTAACAATGTTACTGCCCCTTAAGGGTGATTTGGCCTTTTTCGTTGTTCAGGTTCAAAAACTCTAAGTTGTTTTAAGTCCCCGGTATGTCGGGTGTATGATGTCTGTGAAACAATTGTCCGTCTTTTGGTGTGGTGTGAACCCTTTTGCCTTGCGCCGCTGAGGCATTGGTGATGGTAACTATTGTCATTTCATCTAAGTGAATCTATCTTCTTCATATCTTTGCTTTGCCCAACTTTAATTTCGTAAAGCCGGATCGTATTCTCCCGTGTGGCTGACCTTCGTTCGGCATTTATCTTGTTTGCCCTTTGTAAATTTGGTTGTATAGTTGTTGTTTTCGCAATTTCTACTTTAAGTACAATGCTCTAACCTCATAGATTGGCTTGTCTCCCTTATTATACTTCGACTTGCTGAGGTTGTTACCTTTATAAATGTTAGTTGTTTCCTCCTTGTTATTCCTTTGACGATCGAGGCAAGCTTACATTCCGTCTTACGAGTTATGATCAGCAAATTGGGGTAGTCCCCGAGTTTCTGCTGAAGTTATCGAGCTCTTATGTGTATGTAAAAAATTAATGGGTGACGTAAGTCATTCCCGAGTTATCACTTGGGTTGCTGAAGGTTCACATCTGTTCAAAAAACATCGAATGACATGAAGCAGTCCCCGAGTTATACACTGGGTCACCGAAATATAGTTCATAACTCAATGCAGAAAACACCACGGGGCAGTCCCCGATGTGACACCCTCGGGATCAGGGCTAAACAAATCCCAGACCTCCGTCTGAAATAAGCTTAACCTTAAGCTCGAGAATATCAAGTGAAGAATCGGTAACACAATAGTGACCCTATGACACAAAATTTATTACAGCAAGCTCATAACTGAGCAGAGAACCAAAATATTACAAGCAGAGGTCACTGACCACAAACATCAAACAACGGAAGGAAAATTATGCTATTAAGTATAGAAAACTTAACAAATGGCCTAAGAGGCCTGAAGCATAACGATGACGTCCCAACCCATAGATTCCAGGTTGTCGGACGGGAACCCCAAGCTACTCGTCGATGTCGATGTAGTGCCAAACTGATCTTCAGGGACCACTTACTCTGCCAAAAGTATCAACAAAGCAAGGGTGAGTACAGGGTGTACTCCGCAAGACTTTTGGCTGGTGGAGTTGTTTTGCATAAATCCATCTTTGTTTATAAAACAAGAGAGAGAAGAATCTCGTCTAGTCAGAGTATTTTAGAAGGGGATAAGAGAGAGACATCTCCAAAGTATTGATCATCATCTTTTGATATCCACCAAATCATCATCATCTGAACTAGGATCACCCCCTCGTACCCATGAGGAAGCATCCTTAAGCACACGTTGATCTGCCAAGTTTTACGATTAGGTTCAAGTTCTCTATGATCATCACGTCCGTTCCCAAGTCGTCCATAACCGTGGACACGGCTTTCCGAAAGATTATTACCCTGAAGGGGTGTACAACTTTACCCACACGTACTAACCTTCTCTTAATGCCACTTAAGATTAGCCCTCTTCCTTGGAAGGCCGGCAGAGGGTGGTTAGACACGACCTTTACCTTGCTTTCGCCGAAACCATGAGTCACGCAATAAGTATGATTCCGCCGTAACGGGTCAAATCCCGAAGCAGGTACTTAAAGATGTGAGGCGAGGTTGGTTCACCAGGGGCTCCATCGACCCCAAGCAACCCCGGCCACACTTACCTACCTGTTATGAATGCACCAACTTCACCCGGCAAATCTTTCAAAAGATTTTCTATGCATATGTCGAATGGAATGCCCGAACTATGTGACTCATGGAATCTACTAGGCAAGTTAGTCAATCATGGGGTTTTCCAGGCCCCGTGTGGTTGTACGCTCGTCTTGGTTCAAGAGGCAAGAACATCGGGTCCTAGTGATGGCGAGCATGGGACTACAAAAACCACATCCCACCGTGGCCTCCCGTACAAGCCTTAGCATATTTAATCTCATATCACTGATCTCATCTCATCATGTTCTCCTTTCATTCTAAATTATCTGCATCTGATACATCATCTGGATGAACCAGACTCAACAGCTAAGCATGGCTAAGCAAGACACAGATAAAAGCTCTAGCATTGCACACAAGTCAAACCTAGTTATGCGAGGAGCAGTGGATCAGGTAATATAAGCTCAAGGGAGTATGCAATAGATAGGATACTCTATCTATCGATAAAAGACCATAGTAGAATCATATGCATCATGGCAAGAATTGAAATGCTTTCGAAATCATAGGGTTATATCATGGTGGGGCTATGCTTGCCTTTGCCAGTTGATAGCAGATAAGCAGATCTTTGGGAGCCTTCATATTTACTTGATTATGGTTCGTCAAGTATTGTTCGTCGATCTTCGATCTTCGACGGTGTGGTCCTCGGTCTTCGATCTCGATCTCGATCTCGTATTCTACCAGGAAGAACCAAACACCGGAAAGAAAGGGGGAACAATCAACACATTGCATCGATGCAATGCTCAAGCAAGGATGATGATATGACAAGTTAAATTGTATTGAATTGAAACCCTAAAGCATGCTCGACAATTTAATCGGGGTTCCGAGGGGTAAAAACCCTAACTCGTGGAAACTCCGGATGTATATGAGAAGGGTTAGTTTGTTCTTCTAATTAAACTTGCCATTTAAGTTGTTGAACAATGCATGATTATAGCTGAAAGATATAGGTTTCATTTTTCTGAACATTTTTATATATTATTTGTATTTTTCTGATTTAAAATGAATTAGTTATGATTTTTCTCAATTTAAATCCATTTTACATCATTTTAAGAAATTATAAAACATTTTGGATTATATTAAATATTTATCCACTTGGTCCCACATGTCATAGTTTTATTCATTTGAGAAATCATTTTCCAAAATTAATAAATATCTGATAGACTGGGCCCACAGGGGTTTATTTATTTCTAGAAAATAATTACAGAAAAGATTAAAAGAAAAGGAAAAGCTTTACTGCATCACTTTGACGTCACCATGACGTCAGCAATGGTGGAGCTTCTCAGATCGAACGAGGGGAAGGCGGTAGGGGGTACGCTGAGCTTCAGGAGCGGGGGTGTTCGACGCAGCGGCTCACGCTGAACCATCTAGTGGCCGCGCCGCTCGAAATAGGTCACCGGAGCCCTGCCGGCGACAAGCTTCTGCGGCGGCGACAGACAATGAATGAAGCAGAGGCGACTGGGAGCGAGAGGAAGCAAGGTAGAGGGTCCATGAGGACCACAATCTCACCAGGAAGCCAGCAGAAGGGTCGGGGAGGCGAGGCGAGGTTAGACGACGGCTAATCGACGGTGGCAACGACGGCAGCCGACGGCGGTTCAAAGACGATTCCGGCGAGGAGGAAGCTTCTCGGCTTGATTCCTTTGGCGAGGAGACGTAGTCCAGCACGATGGTTCTCCTAGGCATCACGGCGTGGCTCGGGAAAGCTCGGAATGGCGGCGAGAAGCGGTTCTGCGGCGGCTAGGGTTCGGGCTTAGAGGGGATTCCGCGAGAGAGGGCGAGAGGAGGAAACACGGGTATGGGGAGAGAGAGGGGAGAGCGGTCGACCTTATCAACACCTTCGGGGGCGGCGGCGCGCATCGCAGTGCGGACGGCATCGCTGCGGCCACGCAGCTGCTTGCTGGCCGGGGAGGAAGACGACGATAGAAGCTGCAAAAAGGTATGGGCCGGCTTGGGCCGAGGTGGGCTACGGGGTGGGCTGTAGCAAAGGTTGCAGAGAGGGAAGAGGGAGTGGGCTGCGGCCTGAGCTGCGGCCTGGGAAGCTGCTGCTGCTATTTTTTCAGAAACATTTTTATATTTAGTTTTTCTTATTTCCTTCTTTTACAAATTGATTTGAAATCTGTTTTTGGATATTACAAAATACCAAGAGACTTTATAAAATATATAAAAATATCTCAGGGGCCCTTTAACAAGTTGGGCTCCAACATTTTTGGTAGTTTTTCAAATACTAAACCATTTTTGAATGTTTCAAAGAGGGGGAAAGATTAGGGTTTTTAGGGTTTGATTTAGTTTCTTTAATGCACAATTTAAATTATGATGCTCATGATGCACAAATAAACCCTAATATAAGATTAACTGAAACTGGGGTGTTACAGCTCTATCCCCCTTACGAGAATCTCGACCCGAGATTCCAAAGGTAGGAAAAGAGACAGAGAGAGAAAGAAACATGGTCACTCTAAAGATAAGAGGGAACACACTAAGCAACACACGGAGTATCTCATGGTCAACTCATGGATGGGGTGTTCGTAAACAACTCTGAGATGACTACATGAAACACAACAAGGTAACATAGGAAACAAGAGGAGACGGTTTCAAGTTGTTAGATAGATGGTCTTCATAAGGATTGAGACCATGGAACTTACATGAGGTTTTGAAGCTTCTGAAGAAGAGAGCTTCCAACAGAAAGAACATGACCATAGACTTCGATGAGGAACCTCTACTAAACGGCTCAAGTAGAGATTTCAGGTTGTAGAGATATGGTTCAACAAAACCAAGCTGTTAAACTAATTTTGACACAGAAGGATCACTCTTTCATTCAACAGAAGGTGTAAGACAGAAAGGTGTTTTGTGGAGAGGACTCATAAGAGTCACAAGGAACATGTTGCAAGAGAAACTACTAATTACCAAAATCATAGCCGCTCTTAGAACATGGTTAGGATAACGAAGGAAACTCTTTATTCATCTAGATTTATCAAAACCTTTGCCAAGATCATAATATTACTTTATACAACCAAATGAATAGTTAAGAAGATTCCTGATGACACGAGAAGAAAGAAACTTCATTCTCAGACTTCAATTACTTGGCATAACAAGATGGTTGCCATCATAAAAGGGTCTGGAGGATCGACCGAGAGACATTTAGAAACACTACTTTAAATGTTCTCCTTGATGTTCGAAAAAAATCAGACATCAAGTAAAGACCGGACTTCGGATACAAAGGAAACCATAAGCACAACTCCTATAGTGGATCATAGAAGAAGCCTCATAAAGAGTTGTTGTTATTGCTGAATCAAAAGAATATAACAAGAGGTCTTTCTGGCTAAGTGTGTCAACCATTACATCAATCTTGCCAGATTTACAAAGAGACCTATGTCAAGACCTTGAGGAGCACCAACCATCGTATCTGCTTGAGATTCATATTTGGTTAAGTGGTATGATATTTCAGACTCAGCGTGTCTGAATAGAAAGTTTGCAACATTTAACACAAAGGTAGAGTCACTGGATTCTCAAGACAGGGACTACAATGTCAAGATCCAGAAGACTAAGCTAGGTTGTTAGACTCGTATGCCAGCAAGTTGTCAAAGGAAAACTGCACACACATATAAGTACTAACAATAAAACACACATGTGTCCTTAAGGAGGGAATAACTCTTCTCGAATTCACGGCGACATCTTTCAACAACTGCACTTAAACCGTAGAAGGTTACTTCTATCATCTAGAACTCATACTTTGAGATAACTCGAAGATGGTTCTCGGAAGTTTCCAACATTAAGGCCCAATGTTCCATATGAATCTAATCTAACATGGAGAAGATAAGAATATTGTTGATGGGCTCAACAACAAACTTATCGAGACACTCCAAGAAGATGAACTCGTATGTTGTATGAACAAGGCAAAGATATTGGTCAGATCAAAGGACACGGAGATGTACTCAAGTGAAACACCACAAGTAGCAACACCATCGAGGTAGTCCTTGGAACTGAGTTTGATTTGACAATAACCCAATTCAAATCAAAGGTGGGGGAAGATAACATATCCATGAAGGAAATACTATCTTTCTTCAAAACGAACAAAACTAGACAACCCTTAAGAAGGAACAAAGTCGGATATACCTTTTGTCTTACAACTCTCCAAGTTGTTGTTTAAGCGCAACCAACTAGTTCAGGGTATCCAGTACGGATCCTTGGAGAAAAGAGCAGTTCAGAGAACTTGCTTGCTCAAGAACTTGACAACACGGTCATGTGGCAACATGGTAATACTTCTAGTAGACATCTAGAATATCACGAACCACCGATATGTCACTTAGTTCGAGAGGAAACTTGCTTGGTAAGGCAAGAAGACGTAGTCTCAGAGCTTCGGCAACAACCTAACTCTTTGACCGAAGAGAGTGTACCAGAATAACGGACTTGGTAGCACAATCATCCTTTGCGTAGTGATGGGATTAACCAATCAAGCTAAGAATGACTCAAATGTCCTTAGAGTCCAAAGCAATAATAATTGCTAAGAACCTCAGATAGCCACATTATTACGCACACGCATCACTCACGAGCGCGAAAGCTCGAGGAAGGGTGGTAATTATGTGTAAGAGCATCACTTCATTAAGGATCATGGAACTCAGCATGACCTCTTAGTATAAAAGAGTGTGATACTTCAAGATAGAACAGACGGGAGACAATCAATGTCTCTTGATCTGCAGATTACAACACTTTGACCTGGTCCTAGATATGACGAGGTACTGGAGTTTGTTTCTCCTAGACATTTCGAAATGATCTGTCTTGACGGACCACAAGAGTATCTTACATCAGAAGACACCGATGCACATTTACTACTTGGCTACCAACTGGTAGACAAAGGTCAGAAAACAACAAGGGAAGAAGGAACATGCTCAGGATAGAATCCCGAGATGTGGATGCATAAGTTAACAATCTTCCGAAAACCAATGCATATAAGAGGTAAGGTGTGGCAGAGTCACGAGTATAGATGCGAGACTCTCGAGGAGTACTCTTGTCATGATCTTTTTGGTTCCATTAAAGAACATCTGCCACAGCATGTGGTAGGGGAAGTCCTTAGCTGTCACAATTCAATCGCGATAATAACCACAAGCTTGAAGGCTAGAATTGTAATACCAGCCATCCTGAGGTAATATGTGAATATTAACAACAGGGTGCAAAAGGATGGATCTTGGGTTAAAGATCAGCTTCATGTACAAGATTCACAACACCAGAATCCAGCACAATCAGGGATCTTAGGTTCAAGTCCAAGGGTTAAAACCCAAAGAAAGAAGTAAGTACTACTTGAGCGACGTAGCGTACACTTCAAGGTATTAACCACAAGGTAGCTTCCAAAAGAAGATAAGACTTCTTAAGTACCCAAACAACAAAAAGGAGGCACACGAGGCGAAAAGAAACCTCGAAACCTAGAACAGAGCACTGAAGATCCAACAATATAATATTGTGGGTCCGAAAGATAGAGAGATCATGATGGGAAGGAATCTCTCAGATGAACAGGAGCAAAGGGAACAAGGAATTCGCAGCACACACAACTCTAAAGAACTCAACGCTAGGTCAACTGGCTTATAATCGTCATGCCCCGAAGGCACCTGAGCTTTGAAAGACTAGAAGAGATATCAAAACTTTTCCAAAATCAACACCAGATAAGATAACCCAGAGTTAGAGCGAAACTGGATAAGGAGTAAAAGAAGCATACTAGAATTTTCGCAAATACTTTTCAGCTTTTAAAATAGTTTTCACAAACACTAGACTCAACATCGGCCAATATCAAGGTTTTCCTACGGTCGGTACTGCTCTGATACCAAGAACTGTGACACCCTCGGGATAAGGGCTAAACAAATACCAGACCTCCATCTGAAATAAGCTTAACCTTGAGCTCGAGAATATCCAGTGAAGAATCGGTAACACAGAAGTGACCCTACGACACAAAATTTATTACAGCAAGCTCATAACTGAGAAGAGAACCAAAATATTACAAGCAGAGGTCACTGACCACAAACATCAAACAACGGAAGGCAAATTATGCTATTAAGTATAGCAAACTTAACAAATGGCCTAACAGGCCTGAAGCATAACGATGACGTCCTAGCCCATAGGTTCCAGGCTGCCGGCCGGGAATCCCAAGCTACTCGTCGATGTTGATGTAGTGCCAAACTGATATTTAGGGAACACTTACTCTGCCAAAAGTACCAACAAAGCAAGGGTGAGTACAGGTTGTACTCCGCAAGACTTCTGGCTGGTGGAGTTGTTTTGCATAAAGCCATCTTTGTTTATAAAACAAGAGAGAGAAGAATCTCGTCTAGTCAGAGTATTTTAGAAGGGGATAAGAGAGAGACATCTCCAAAGTATTGATCATCATCTTTTGATATCCACCGAATCATCATCATCTGAACTAGGATCACCCCATCGTACCCACGAGGAAGCATCCTTAAGCAAACGTTGATCTGCCAAGTTTTACGATTAGGTTCAAGTTCTCTATGATCATCAAGTCCATTCCCAAGTCGTCCATAACCGTGGACATGGCTTTCCAAAAGATTATTACCCTGCAGGGGTGTACAACTTTACCCACACATACTAACCTTCTCTTAATGTCACTTAAGATTAGCCCTCTTTCTTGGAAGGCCGGCAGAGGGTGGTTAGACACGACCTTTACCTTGCTTTCGCCGAAACCATGAGTCACGCAATAAGTATGATTCCGCCGTAACGGGTCAAATCCTGAAGCCGGTACTTAAAGATGTGAGGCGAGGTTGGTTCACCAGGGGCTCCATCGACCCCAAGCAACCCCGACCACGCTTACCTACCTGTTATGAATGCACCAACTTCACCCGACAAATCTTTCAAAAGATTTTCTATGCATATGTCGAATGGAACGCCCGAACTATGTGACTCATGGAATCTACTAGGCAAGTTCGTCAATCATGGGGTTTTCCAGGCCCCGTGTGGTTGTACGCTCGTCTTGGTTCAAGAGGCAAGAACATCGGGTCCTAGTGATGGCGAGCATGGGACTACAAAAACCACATCCCACCGTGGCCTCCCATACAAGCCTTAGCATATTTAATCTCATATCACTGATCTCATCTCATCACGTTCTCCTGTCATTCTAGATTATCTGCATCTGATACATCATCTAGATGAACCAGACTCAATAGCTAAGCATGGCTAAGCAAGACACAGATAAAAGCTCTAGCATTGCACACAAGTCAAACCTAGTTATGCGAGGAGAAGTGGATCAGGTAATATAAGCTCAAGGGAGTATGCAATAGATAGGATACTCTATCTATCGATAAAATACCATAGTAGAATCGTATGCATCATGGAAAGAATTGAAATGCTTTCGAAATCATAGGGTTATATCATGGTGGGGCTATGCTTGCCTTTGCCAGTTGATAGCAGATAAGCAGATCTTCATGAGCCTTCATCTTTACTTGATTATGGTTCGTCAAGTATTGTTCGTCGATCTTCGATCTTCGACGGTGTGGTCCTCGGTCTTTGATCTCGATCTCGATCTCATATTCTACCGGAAAGAACCGAACACCGGAAAGAAAGGGGGAACAATCAACACATGGCATCGATGCAATTCTCAAGCAAGGATGATGATATGACAAGTTAAATTGTATTGAATTGAAACCCTAAAGCATGCTCGACAATTTAATCGGGGTTCCGAGGGTAAAAACCCTAACTCGGGAAAACTCCGGATGTATATGAGAGGGGTTAGTTTGTTCTTATAATTAAACTTGCCATTTAAGTTGTTGAACAATGCATGATTATAGCTTAAAGAGATAGGTTTCATTTTTCTGAACATTTTGATATATTATTTATATTTTTCTGATTTAAAATGAATTAGTTATGATTTTTCTCAATTTAAATCCATTTTAAATCATTTTAAGAAATTATTAAACATTTTGGATTATATTAAATATTTATCCACTTGGTCCCACATGTCATAGTTTTATTCATTTCAGAAATCATTTTTCAAAATTAATAAATATTTGACAGACTGGGCCCATAGGGGTTTATTTATTTCTAGAAAATAATTACAGAAAAGATTAAAAGAAAAGGAAAAGCTTTACTGCATCACTGTGACGTCACCATGACATCAGCAATGGTGGAGCTTCTCAGATCGAACGAGGGGAAGGCGGTAGGGGGCACGCTGAGCTTCAGGAGCGGGGGTGTTCGACGCAGCGGCTCATGCTGAACCATCTAGTGGCTGCGCCGCTCGAAATAGGTCACCGGAGCCCTGCCGGTGACAAGCTTCTGTGGTGGCGACAGACAATGAACGAAGCAGAGGCGACTGGGAGCGAGAGGAAGCAAGGTAGAGGGTCCATGAGGACCACAAGCTCACCGGGAAGCCAGCAGAAGGGTCGGGGAGGCGAGGCGAGGTCAGACGACGGCTAATCGACGGTGGCAACGACGGCAGCCGACGGCGGTTCAAAGACGATTCTGGCGAGGAGGAAGCTTATCGGCTTGATTCCTTTGGCGAGGAGACGTAGTCCATCACGGCGGTTCTCCTAGGCATCACGGCGTGGCTCGGGAAAGCTCGGAACGGAGGCGAGAAGCGGTTCTGCGGCGGCTAAGGTTCGGGCTTAGAGGGGATTCCGTGAGAGAGGGCGAGAGGAGGAAATATGGGTATGGGGAGAGAGAGAGGGGAGAGCGGCCGATCTTATCAGCACCTTCGGGGCGGCGGCGCGCATCGCAGCGTGGAGGCCGATGGACGGCATCACTGCAGCCACGCAGCTGCTTGTCGGCCGGGGAGGAAGACGTGGATAGAAGTTGCGAAAAGGTACGGGCCGTCTTGGGCCGAGGTGGGCTGCGGGGTGGGCTGTAGCAAAGGTTGCAGAGAGGGAAGAGGGAGTGGTCTGCGGCCTGGGAAGCTGTTGCTGCTATTTTTTTTCAGAAACATTTTTCTATTTAGTTTTTCTTATTTCCTTCTTTTACAAATTGATTTGAAATCTGTTTTTGGATATTACAAAATACCAAGAGACTTTATAAAATATATAAAAATATCTCAGGGGCCCTTTAACAAGTTGGGCTCCAACATTTTTGGTAGTTTTTCAAATACTTAACCATTTTTGAATGTTTCAAAGAGGGTGAAAGATTAGGGTTTGATTTAGTTTCTTTAATGCACAATTTAAATTATGATGCTCATGATGCACAAACAAACCCTAATATAAGATTAACTGAAACTGGGGTGTTACACCCGAGTCACTGCTCGAGGTGCCGAGGTTTAATACATAATTCACAAACGAGAACCAATCATGACGCAGTCCCGGAGTCACTGCTCGACGTGCCGAGGTTTAATGCATAATCTGAAATAAGAAATAACATGATGCATTCCCCGAGTCACTGCTCGAGGTGCCGAGGTTTAATACATATTTTTAAAAATTGAAATAACATGGTGCAGTCCCCGAGTCGCTGCTCGATGTGTCGAGGTTTACTACATGCTTGATACTCCAACTTGATGCCTCACATCGCGACATACAACATTTGGCTTCTAAGTGTAGACCGAGCGAAGTAAGGCTATGTTCTATGGTCTTTTTGATTCGTCTCCGGCTTTATTTGCCTTGTTCTTCTCTGGTGACTGAGCGTCGATCAGGTAATATGCATCATTGTGCAATGCTTTACTCACGATGAATGGTCCTTCCCATGGGGGTGAAAGTTTGTGCATGCCGGATGTGCGTTGTACTAGCCGAAGAACCAAGTCTCCTTCTCTAAAAACTCCCGAATTGACTTTTTTGCTATGATATCGTCTGAGATCTTGTTGATAGACAGCTGATCTTGATAACACCAATTCCCTTGCTTCTTCTAGCAGATCCACATCGTCTTCCCGTGATACTTCGTTTACTTCGGCCGTTGTGTACTGGATTACTCTTGGCGAGTCATGCATTATGTCGGCTGGAAGCACAAATTCTGCCCCGTATACTAGAAAGAATGGGGTATACCCCGTCGACCTGTTTGGGGTGGTCCTGAGGCTCCACAGTACTGCTGGAAGCTCCTCAATCCAGCATCCTGCCGACCTTTGCAGTGGTTCGATAAGCCGAGGTTTTATTCCTGACAATACCAGTCCATTTGATCTTTCTACTTGCCCATTTGATGCCGGGTGAGCCACCGAGGCAACATCTAGTCTTATGTGTTTTTCTTGGCAGAACCTAGCAAAGGCTCCTTCAGCGAAGTTTGTGCAGTTATCCATGATAACACTGTGTGGATATCCATATCTCAAGATAATATCTTTGAGAAATTTTACCGTTGTTGGTCCATCACATTTTCTTATTGGTTTCACCTCGATCCACTTTGTGGATTTGTCCACCATGACTAGAATGTGAGTCATTCCGCCTCGAGCCGGCTTGAATGAACCTACCATGTCCAAGCACCACACAGAAAATGGCCAAGTGATTGGTATCGTTTTTAACTCGGACGAGGGCAGATGTATCTTGCTGGTGTATCTCTGGCAACCATTACAATTTTTACTAACTCCTTTGCCTCCTTCAACACCGTCGGACAATAAAATCCATGCCTAAACGCTTTGGCCACTGACGCTCTGGATGAGGCGTGATGCCCGCATTCTCCCTGATGTATATCCAGGAGTATTTCTCGCCCCTCTTGCGATTCAACACATCGTTGCAGTACACTCGTGACACTTCTCTTATAGAGCTCATTGTTTATGATTGTGTAGGCTTTTGCTCTTCTCACTGTCTGTCTAGCCAGGACCTCATCACTCGGCAAGATTCCCTCTTTAAGGAATGAGAATATGGGTAGCGCCCATATCGGCGTGATTTTATCTGGGATAGTTACATTATCGATTTCTATATTTTCCACCGACATAACAGCTTTGGGCCTTTCCGTGTTTACTCGTGTGTCGGGCGGGTTCACCCTTATAGAGTTCGGGTTATATTCTTTGTCAATTTCCATTGGCACATTTCCTTCTATCAGCTCTGCTGAGATACGAATTAACTCGGATTCTGGCAAAGGTGTAACTGATGGTTTTCTCAGGTGCTCTAGGGCAATGCCCGGGGGAATTGATTGCCTAGTTGATCCGAGTTTTGAAAGTGTATCTGCAACGTCATTTTCCGCCCGAGGTATATGGTGAAACTCGCACCCATCAAAATAACCACTGATTTTTTGCACATGAAACCTATATAGGGCCATATTCGCATCTAGTGCGTCCTAATTGCCTGATACTTGCTGTACTACCAGGTCTGAATCCCCATAGCATAGGATCCAATGTATACCAATCTCTTTTGCCATTTTTAACCCATGGACGAGTGCTTCATACTCAGCCATATTGTTTGACGCGGCGAAATGTATCTGCATCACATATTTCAGCTGATCTTTTTTTGGCGAAGTTAATACTATTCCTGCTCCCAACCCATTTCTCAGCTTGGATCCATCAAAATGCATTGTCCAATAATTCGGATCTGGTAATGGGGGCTCATATTGTACCTCGGCACAATCCACAAAGAATTCGGCCACTGCCTGAGATTTGATTGCATCTCGCCTATCAAATTGCGGAGTATAAGGTGATAACTCGATTGCCCATTTTGCTATTCGGCCACTTGCATCCTTGTTGCTCAATATCTCGGCTATGGGCTCTTCACAAATCACTTTTATCGGATGTTCTTCGAAGTAGTGTTTGAGTTTTTTCGCTGACATGTATACTCCATAAGCCATCTTCTGGTAGTGCGGATAGTTCTGCTTCGAGGCCGATAATACCTCACTTAGGTAATATATCGGCCTTTGTATTGACTTATCCCCTTCATTCCGCTCCACGACAACCACCACACTTACCACTCTGTTAGTGGCGGATACATAAAGTAACATAGGTTCTTTTGATAATGGAGAAGCCAAGATCGGTGCTGTGACCAACATCTTTTTTAACTCATGAAATGCATTATCAGCCTGTGGTGTCCAGATGAATTTATCAGATTTTTTCATCAGTTGATATAGAGGTAATGCCTTTTCACCTAGCCGACATACGAATCGACTCAGCGAAGCCAGGCATCCCGTGAATTTTTGTACATCGTTCAAACACCTCGGCAGTTCCATTTTTTCAAATGCTCGGATTTTAGTTGGATTTGCCTCTATACCTCGGCTGGACACGAGGAAACCGAGTAATTTTCCAGCCGGCACACCGAAGGTACATTTTTCCGGGTTAAGCTTCATTCGGAATCTTCTCAAGTTTGCGAATGTCTGCCGAATATCATCAAGAAGCGTTTTGCTCTCTTTGGTTTTTATAACCACATCGTCTACATATACTTGTACATTTTTCCCTATATGGTCATGTAGACACTTTTGCATGCATCTTTGGTATGTTGCTCCTGCATGGTGCAATAGCAATAAGCCCCGTACGGGGTAATAAATGTAGTCTTTATTTGATCGACCAGATTTAACGGTATCTGGTGGAAACCAGAATACGCGTCTACAAATGACAACAGCTCACAACCAGCGGTCGAATCAATGACTTGGTCTATCCTAGGTAAAGGAAAATGATCTTTGGGACACGCCTTGTTTAGGTTCGTGTAATCGATACACATTCACCATACGACGGCTACATTCGGGTCATTCTTTTTCTTTTCTACTAACACCGGATTTGATAGCCAATCCGGATGAAGCACTTCCATGATGAACCCGGCCGCAAGGAGCCGAGCTATCTCATCCCCTATTATTTTTCTCCTGTCTTCGACAAAGCGACGGAGAGTAGGGCTGTCAACGAGCCGAACTCGAGCGAACATTGTTAGGCTCGGCTCGAGCTCGGTAGAAGCTCGAGCCGAGCTCGAGCGAGCCTAGGTTGACCTTCGAGCCTACATCTAAGCTCGAGTTCGGCTCGACCAAAGCTCGAGTAGGCTTGAGCTCGGTTCGTTGAAGATCGGTAAGAAAATTTTAGTACATCGACATGCAGCTACATAGCAAGAAAATAGTAAAGCTTGAAAACAGAATAGCAGAAATGGCTTGGAGTCTCATATAATAGTAATACAGTGCCAACATGCCAGCATAACTATTTTAGCGGTCTTACAATAGATGGAATATAATAGTAGTCTCAATTTTGCGGCTGTACAAAAATCACAAGCTTTATTGAACTGTTTGAGTTTGGCTCGACTAAGCTCGCGAGCTCGAAAACAGGCTCGAGCTTGGTTTATTAGAGAGACGAATCAAGCCCGAGCCGAGCTGTTGACGCGCCGAACTCGCACAGTTTGTCAAGCCCAAACTTTTTTGATAGCCCTAGCGGAGAGGTTGCTTCACCGGCCTTGCTCCTGGCCTTACATACAAAGAGTGCTCAGCCAACTCCCTCGGAACACCTTGCAAGTCTTGAGTCGACCATGCAAAGATATCCTGATTCTCACGGAGGAAGTTGGTGAGCTCACCTTCCTATTTGGCATCTAGGCCAGCACCAATCGTGATGGTGCACTCTGGGAACTGCTCATCTATCTAGATCTTTTTCGTCTCTTTAGTCGGCTGGAAACAAACACTTCCATGGGGGTTGGCTAATGCCGGCATATTCAGCTGTGCCGACTGAGCCAGAGCCGCTACCTCCTGAATCCTTCTTTTTTCTCTTGCAATCACCAATGACTCGGCCATGTTTGATCCGGCTGAAGCACACTCCATTGATTTTCTGTAATCTCAGGCTACTGTTATTACCCCCTGTGGCCCGGGTAACTTCATTTTCAGATAAGTAATGTGGCAGATGCTCATGAATTTAGCCAGTGCTGTCCGTCCGAGTAAAGCATGATAGCAACTTTCTAGGTCCACTACTTCAAACTCCAAATTCTCCGCTCTGCAATTCTCCCTTGTGCCGAATAACACATCTACTCGGACTTTCCCAATGGGTTCACACGAGAGACCCGACACTATTCCATGGAATGTGGTTCTTATGGATTGTAACATATTCTGTGCTATTCTAAGTTTGTGCATTGTGTTCTTGTACATAATGTTGATACTACTCCCATTATCAATGAGTACTTTTGAGAATTTCACATTAATGCTGGGTCCGACAAATGTCGGATCTAGTACCAGTGCATATGACCCTGGATTCGGCATTATCTTCGGGTGATCCTTTATGCTCTAGGTTATTTCCTGATCATACCAAGGCACGTATCTTGGTACTGCTGGCATAACAGCATTCACTTCCATATGTTAGCGTTGTACACTTTGCCTATCTTGCTGTTCTGTTGTGAACACACAATATGATTGGTGATGCTCCCTGTAATCATTACGCCCGTTGTTCCCGGTGTTTGCCCTTCCATCTTGACCTTGATTTATCACTTGATGCACTGCATCCCTTCGGTCCGAGTTATCATACCTCGGAGGAGGCGGTGGTAACATTAACTGTTGCGCATTTGCTCCGGTTAGCTGAGGCTGCTGCTGATGCGCTTGATGAGGAGGCGCTTGCATGCCTGTCGGGTTCCCCATTGCATTTTTCATCCAAGCACATTGACGAGTTGTATGATTAGCTGGATTGGCCGGATTTGGAGTGTGGAACTTACACGGTTGATCCATCATGGATTCAAACGTGTACTTCGGCCTTTTCTGCCACTGATTCTTCTGTTTTGGTGTCCACTGTCTTTTCCCTTCATTCCTCGGCGTCCACTGCTGAGGACCATTCTTCTGTCGCTGACTGTTTCCATGAATCGGCTGATCTTGTACCACCGCTGCCACCTGATTGGAAGCATATTTGTAATCTGGCCTCTCCTCCCTTCTTCTACCTCGGAATTCGTTGCGCCTCGATGATCCGGCTGCATCTCTTGCATATTGATCTTGATGCTCCCGATGCTCTGCCGACATTAACTCTAGTTGCGTCAGATCCCCTAAAGCATATGAATCTGCTATCCTGATGGTTTCTGCCAATGTGGTCGGCATATCTGTTTGCAGCCTTTGCCATAATACACTTCCATATCGGCAGCCTTGAGACAACCAAGCTATCGCTTGAGACTCTATGACTCCTTCACATGAGTTTCTGAGGTTACACCATTGAGTCAAGAATTCCCTATCTGTTTCATTCGGCTTCTTCTTGCACATAGCGAGCTGTTGGGGCCTGTTTGGTCTTTTATAGGTACTGGTGAAATTGCTGACAAACATTCCTTAAAAATCTAACCAACAGTTGATACTGCCTGTCGGCAGATTGTTTAGCCATACTCTAGCTGGTCCTTCCAGCATCTGTGGGACGTATCTCACCGCCCATCGTAGGTTTCCGCTAGCTATCTTCACCGATGTGGCATAGTCAATTAACCAATCTTGTGGCTTTGTGCTCCTATTGTATGTTTTCGTGCCCCTTGCCAATTGAAAGTTCGGCACCGGTGGTTCGCCCATGATCCGAGGTCCGAAGCACGCCGGACCAGGCGGACCCTGTTCCTCCAATAACTCGGACCGATATAATATGTCCAGTTTTAGTCTTGCGTCACTTGACGACAAGTTTCTGTAAATGATCCTCTCTTGTATTCCATAATGGTTATTCCCACCATGTTCTGCATGCTCCATATCCGAGTAACCATCATTGTACCTATCATTTGCCTGATTATGGTGGGCTGGTCTCACTTCTCGCTCTTGCCGAGGCTCATACCTCGACTGAGGATCTGGTGGAGGGTTTCTCCTTCCCTCCGCTGGGTTATTGTTCTAATGATTTCCCCTTCCGAGGTCCCCGTGCCCTTTGTTTGCATGACCGGGGTTTTTATCTCCACTGTTACCTCGGCTGCCATTGCCTCTGTTGTCATTGACCTTTCCGGCTACTGCCGGATCATATGGAACAATTTGCTTATTTCTTTTTCCTGAGGTCACCGCTCTATCTTTTCGCGCGTTGTTTCCGGGTGAGGATGCTGCTGCCGCAGATAGTGCGGGTGTTGCTCCAGCCAAATGAACCATACGCGAAGCTCCCAGTCTTGCCGGGTCAGCCCTAAGCATTTCCTCATTTTGCTGGTTCGCAATGCGCACCAGCTCATTTACTCTTTCTTGCAGTTTTTGTCGGGCTTCCCCGCTTAATCCTTCCAGCTCCAAAGCCACGACATTTGCCGCCCTTAGGTTCTTTGCTGGGGTACTATACCTCGGCAAGCCTAGATCGACTGAATCACCTTCACGAGCCTCATGCTCTTTGTTGATATCATTCATGAGGTTCTTCCCTCTCAATCTCAATTCATCTACCCGCTCGGGGGCCACATCCAGTTTGTTTTCCCTAGCGTATTCTCGCAGGGTCCTGTTTAAGGACTCCCGCAAGGCTGACACCTTTTTGCCTCTACCAGTACCTTTTGTCTAGTTTCTTCTAACTCCACCTGTGCGTTAGCTGGATCATGTATCGGCGCCACATGCGTGGTTAGATTATCTATAGTTGTCTGAAGAATATTCTCTAGCCTTTCCAGAGGTGGCCATCTTACCCTTGCCGCCTTTGGGGTCGTCTCCTGCACCCCGGCTGACTTGGCTGCTGGTGGATCTACCTCGGTGGGCTGCGAAGCTGTCTGCTTTGTGGCCATCTGTCCTCCTGCCACCGAGTCCTTGCTTGATCCGGCCGCTCCTGCCACGGCGAACCGTTAGCTGCGGAGGGAAGGTTCTCCTGCTTCAACGACTCTATGAGGATAGATGCAAGACGTTTCGATGGCGACGTAGACCTTGTGCGTGCCCAGGTTGATGAAGACGCTGTTGCGCGAAGGCGCTTTCCTCCTGAAGCTACCCGTGTTATTGCTGGCATAGTCCCAGAGATCAAATCTCTGGACTAAGCCAGAGACAACCCGCTCGCCGGTGTGGATGAAGTTTCCCGTCCGGATCTTGACTCCAGCTAGCACCGCTGCTGGCCCCACGGTGGGTGCCAACTGTCGTGGTGGTGGCACAGCAGATGCCATGGGTAGGCTAAAGTATGGGGCTAATAGATGCTAGAGGGATCCAGGGAGGGATGATGTAGTGATTTCTACACTCAAGTGTCTTGTAAGTAGATCTTTACTCCTCTTCTCCAGAAATACAAGTGCTCCTAGAGCTGTTTCATAGAGAGGAAGAACACTAATACACGAGCCTTACGGCGTAGAATGAATCGATCCCCCCTCAGGAGCCCGCTTCCCCCCTTATAAAGGGGTTCCTAGGTTCCTTCTAGGGCTGACGTGGCAAGCATATCCTTGGAATATGCTTGTCCTAATATGGTAACTCGGCGGCCTCCTTTCTGTGTCCCCCTTCTATCGGCGGCAATGTTCCATAAACCTTCACATGCGTGCCTCGGGATTCCTCACTATCACCTCCGTGACGTTCGTCTGCCCTTCTGCTGCTCTACTCCTTGTCCTTTGCGCTTGACTCTGTCTAGATTCCTCTTATCCAGTGACTAGGGTTTGACTTTAGGCACCTCCTTCTCCTGCAAGCTTCAGGTTATTCGGCCTTGTCTCGCATAACTCGGCTCGGCCTTCACCTGCATTTGAGTTAGTCAGACTCACTCAGCCGACTTAACTCATATGTCGGCCGAATAAGGCGTTACTCATTCTACATTTGTCATGGCCCTGCTTATCTCGGCCGAATCTTACATGATTCGGCCGACACAATCAGTAATTCGGCTTACAATGAGGGAAATTCCTTTCGTATTTCCCATGTCTTGACCCTATCCAGGGTCACCCCCCCAACACTTCCCTTCCCTCCGAGCCCTCCCTCCCGTGGTCTCTCCTCCCCGCCGCCGCCCGGATCGTCACCAGGCAAAGACCTAAGGGCGTGGCGGCGGTGGCGTCCCTGATCGCGATCTGGCGGATAGGCGGCGGTGGCCGTCCCGGCTGGTTTGGCGGTGGTGTTGCGGCAAGCGGCGGCCGGTGATCCTCGGCCCAGATGGCGGCAGGCGGCGGCTGGGATCTGGGCCTAGCCGCGATCTGGGCCTAGCCGCGATCCGTGACACTAGGGCGCTTGGGGCATCTGCCTCCGGCATGGTGGTGGTGGCCTCCTTCTCCGTTGGAATGGTCGGCCGGGTGGTCTTGCCGTCTTGCGGTGAATCCTGCTAGTTTCCGGCGGGTGGCGTGGGGGTTGCTGGCTCGGTTTCAATAAAGGAGGTGGTCCTGGATCCCTCCATTAATCTGGTTTCCGTGTCGTGTTCCGGAAGGCTCCGCCTGTGAACTCCATAAGTGCTATCATGCCGTGAGTTTGCTGGAAGGATTGAATTCGGTCGTACGCACTCATGTTTTACCCTGATCGTTTGGTTTCAGAGGATGTGCTTCAAAGCTTTGTTGGCTGTTATTATCATGGGGCATGTTCTTGTTCCATGGTGCTGACAGAGAAAGTCTTAGAGACCGAGATCTGAGGACTGGCAATGGTGGTTCGAGTCTGGGTGGTGATGAGGAATTGGCTAGGTGACTTGTGAATTGGAGCAGTGGAATGCAAGTGGGGGCGACTGCACATGAGAGGTTCATGGTCCTACCTCTCAGGGTGAAAACCCAGGGTCTGGCCTTAATTGGTTGTGCCTGGCAATGGCCTTGTTGAAGGTATTATTTTGAGAGCAATTGGTTGTGCCTGGCAATGGCCTTGTTGAAGGTATTGTTTTAAGAGCGTGGACTTTCTTCAGGGTGAAAACCTAGATCTTTGATCGGGCGATGACGGTGTTTGTGCACTGTTCGCTTCTTGGATGCATCGTTTTTGGAGAAGCTGGACTTCTAGTGCTGTCTTGGTGGTGGTAGTACTGCCGTTTCAATGAACGAGTCACTGTAGCGGGACTTTTTTTTTGTAATTCTTCTTTTTTGTTTGGCTGTGTGCATCCGTGTGGCCGCTAGAGCAATGTGTTATTGCAGAGGCTGAGTGTAATTGGTATCATATTAATATATGCTCCTTTTCAGAAAAAATCTCAATAGCATTTTCACCTTACTGTTAAGAAACTAACTAGAATCCTCACAACCGTACATCTAAGAATAGGATATTATGTTTATTTGAATTGTAGTGACGCTTATGCCAACATGTAGGCCTCGTTTACCTCTCTGGGATTTGCAGGGTTCGGCGGGTATTTTCCCGGCCCATTCCACAATCCTGAAAAATCCCGAACAGCCCGTTTACTTCTCTGATATATCCGAGTATTGTCCCGGCCCATCCCGAAACTTCCACCCGCATCCCCTCCCAGGTCGTGTATTCTCGCACGCGACCCGGACCTCATGTATCTACGAGGAAGGAGGCGCTCGTGCTTGTGAGACGAAGCGGCAACACGAACACCAGGCGGCGGCGCGGACGCCGATCTGAGGATGCTGCCGACGAACTCCTCCTGTGGCTACAGCAAGCCCTTCTCTCCGGTGAGTCGATCCCCAGCCTCTTCCCCTCTCTCCCCTCCCTATGGTCCTCTCTCTTCTCCCTAGGGTTTGCGCCGTCGAGCCTGCTTCCATGGCGCGGGCGGATCCAGTTGCGCGTTGCCGGGGCGGTATGTACACCTCATTTAAATTCTTGGATCGACCATGGATTCACCTTGCAGAATTGAAAGAACAATTTCTTTTCTTGATTCTAGTGTGACCAGGGGTTGATTGTGACTGCTAGTAGCAAGTTTCTTAAATTTTTCTTGGCCTAGATCAATGTGACACGAACTGAAATTACTCGACCGTGTTGGCTGGTAGGATGAGCAGCTGAGATGGGAGGACGGTCTGTTGTTGAATTACTCGACCATGTTGTGTAATGTCCTCTCTAGGTAAGGAGGCATTGGTGCTGATTAGGTGTTGACAGCACCATCTATCTACCAAACATTAATTTCGAATATGAGAAATGAGAATATGCACGGCGAGTCAAATGAGAAATGTCAGTTTCGAATATGCTTGATATGCTTCTCCTGATATTGTTTGAAGTGATGCATCATGTGTGTGTTGTGTGTCTTGTCAGAATTATGTCTTTGTCTACTAACTCGTTAGGCATACAAATGTAGCTTTTTCAAAGGATGTCGTCAAAATTATGTCTTTGTCTTTGTCAAAAAAAAGGACGTCGTCGTTTCGCTGTTTATGCCATCTTTGATATGTTTGTAAAGTTCAGCTCCTACTGTCTTTTTTACATATAATGTATGGTAGCTGTAGATGAAATCCACCTGTGTGTGCACTAGTACGTCAGCCTCATCTCTGCTGCCAGTGTCTTTGACAGGAGAAGTCGGCATTTGGTACGCGCCTTCTACTCCATGCGATTCTTCTGCATGGCAAAATTTAGCATGTCATACTTCTGTCATGTAAAAATACTTTCATGACCCACTTGTGCCTGTTCTTTTTATTAAGTTGTCTTGGATAATCATGATTTGGTTGGATATTAATTATTTCACTGATTTAGTAAAGTGATATGGCATTTGACAGTCAGCACAAATAAGCTGAATATTGACTATTTGACTAATTTTGCAGAAGTAGTTCCTGTCATATTTGCCCCACTTCCTCTTGTTGTGCTTGTTATATTTGACAGTCAGCACAAACAAGCTGGATTCTTGTTGTGCTTGTAGTAAGAGCACTCTGACATGTTTTTCTGCTGACTATCATGACCCGTGAATACCTTTGATTATAGTACTAGTAGATATTCAAGTTATTGAAAGGCTTGCCTCTTGGTGGCTGTAGCTCAAGGCTGGTATAGTGGCTCTTTTGGCCGTAATTATTGTGAACTTGATATTGTTACAATGCTCGTTTGACTGGTTTTGGACCAAATATTGTGGCTTTTTACAAAATGAAGTAAACATGGACTAACTTGTATATGTTGCCTTCTTAACAGGTTGATGTTGATGAAAGCAGGCAGGAGCTGGAAATATTCACATCACCGACAGGAGCAAAAGTGTACCATATATTTTCTTGTGGATTACTTGTTCGATAGACATTTATATATTTATTAGTGCAAAGATTGGAATTTTACTTGAATGGCCATATCCATGTCGAGGTAAAGTTTCAGTTTTTATTATAAGGTTAATACATCACAATACCCTCACATCCCCCCAAAATCAAAGTAACTAGAGTAGATTGGAAAAAGATGGGAAATGGGGGGAATTGTGGGGATTGGGTGAAATGGAGGGATTCACCAAATCCCCTCGCATCCCCAAACTCCTAGGGGGTGGAAATACACTAGAGGTAAACAAGGCCGTAAGGATATAGACATATGCGGACACCAATGTATCTCTCTTGCCTTTGTGCGTAGTCGATGATAATGGAGGCGGCGCTTGTGTGTGGGTGCAGTTGTCCATAATAAGTCCTTCCCCATAGCCAATTCTAGAGACCTTCTCCCCTTTATAAAGGTTTGTCTTGGACGTCTTGTTCATGTTACATGTAGGTTATACTGTCTTGTGCTCCAAGTATAGATAGATCTTCTTTCTTTGTAGGGTACGAGTTGTACCATGATTTATCTAACAGTCCAGGTGTTGCACACTTAGGCTTTGTTTACCTCTAAGGTATTTCCATTCCCTAGGAGTTTGGGGATGAGAGGGATTTGGTGAATCCCTCCCTTTCACACTTCCCTACATTTTCCCTCGTTTTTCAAACCCCCGTGGTAACTAGGGTATTTGGGGATGGGTGGGAATGGGAGAGGATTGATACTAGATTATAAAAATAGAAACTTTAACACCCACAACATGATAATGGACAACCCCTCAAGTAAAAATTCATTCTTTGCATGGGGAATTTAACATTTTATCATATAACACACGTCTAAATATATGCTCAACGGACCAGAGGACAAACATATTGCCTCATTCTTTATACAACAAGAATATTCTGACTGAGTATTCCTTCCGAAGAACAGTTGATGGGATCATTTTCTTGTCTAGCTCTGCCAAATATTATCATCGACATCAACTGTTACACAAAGTCAACCAACACAATTTAGGAGCTCCTTCATTTTGCAGCTCAACTAATATCTGCTAGCAACAGAAGTACCAGTTTTTACATGACTAATGTAAATGAGATGAGACTAGACTTGATGGTAGTTCCTTTAACGCCATTCATGCTACACTAGAAAATCAACAGGAACACTTGACAAAGAAAATCATCCAGTGCTACAAGGAATAAAGCTACAACTACCCAATGTACCAAATATAGATCAAGGTTGCTCCCAGTTTGCTTAAGTAACAATATAGATCAAGGTTGCTCTCTGTTTACAATAGGAACAAGTAGCACAATTGAAGTTTGAAAGTATAGAAAGTAGATAATCCAATAGCAACATTAGACAAAACCATATTAAAGCACAAAAGTAGTTCTTAGAAAGTTGAACAGAGCATCCAATATTTACCGTGTCAAAAAAGAATATAGAAATGAAGGTACTAGTACTAGGTGCAGCTCAGATTTTTATACTACTTGAACATAACAATTCACAATCTAGCTCATTGACATTGGTCAACAATCTGCTCTAGTTACAGAGTATTACAATCAATTTAAGATTCTAGTAATTCGATTCGATTTAGAAACTACAGAGCTAGCTCACAGTATTGATCAATTGGATTCTCACAAAAGAAAAGAAAAGCTGATGGATACGCTACTACACCTACTGTAAGACATTTCAGCAACAAACAAGCTAGTTGGCTCAAACGTGAATATGAAACTAGCTAGTAACTAGCTCACGGAATTGTTTGATGTACGGTTAATTCTAGCTAAACAACTCATTATAGAAAGTTAAAAAAACCAGATTAATCAATTATAGATGATTAGTAGGATTTTTATTTAATCAACTAGGGATAAACCTAGGAGATTAGCTATTAGTGCAGCTAATTAATTAGCTAGAAAATTCAAACGCGGACGCACGGTTATGAAGTGTGTTTTACCAGATTGTTATTGTTTCATAAGTTTTTCAGTAGATGTTCCAGATATCGTTATACTGTAGAAGTCTGCAAGAGAGAAGTTCTCTCCCTTCCATTCTCCATAAATTTCAAGCAAAAACAGAGGTTGACGATAAGAAATGAGACCAACCTAGCATTCTAGAACAAGAAATGAGATAAGGCTGAGCCATCTTACACTGACATACTTGTGCTCTAGTAACATAACACCTACCAAACCATCAGCAAAATAACTGCCAATTTTCAGAGAAAAACAGTCAACATCCTACCAAACCATCAGTAGAGACAACAAGCTATCTTATTATGAGTAACTAAAGACATGGAATCAATACCAGACTACATGCAAAGGAAATTGTAACCAAGCAGTGTTACAACAGAGATAGCTAATACATCTGGCAGTGCATTGTTGATTAGATGTCTTAATTTGACCTGAACAATGGAACATGCATGTAGTGGCTAACACTAACGCGCAGGTCACAGTACAACAAAAGAATCAAGAAAATAAATTGTTCTTTCAATTCTGCAAGAGGAATCCATGAAGCGATCCAAGAATGCAGAGATACCCCGGCCACGTGCTTCGGCTGCGCACGCCATGGAAGTAGGCCAAAGATTGTTTTGTTGGATCCCTTGGATCAACTAGCTCAAGATTTGAACCACCAATAAGATAGGATTAGAAGAAACTTATCTGGATCGTAGGCTCTTGATTGTTTCTTCTTTAGGACAGCTCTCAGAACATGTAGGACCTGCTGGTGGAGGCCTTTCCATGGCTGTCTTTGCATGCTGGATTGGGCAGCGGTTAAGGAGTTGAGAGAGAGAGAGAGTTCTGAATTATTACTCTTCTTCTCTCGTACACCTCTTATATATATATATGCATAGTGTCATGGGTGGACCCACCTGTCAGTTAGATATTTGTGTCTCCAATCAGGACACTTTGTCAATTTGGTTTTGACAACTACAACATCCATGTATTTTTCCTGCAGGTCAATCTAACATTCCCCCCTTGATCGTAAGGCTAAACTTATAAGCCCACTTATCAATGAAATGGAATATGAGATAAATGGATTACCAAGGTCAGTTATCTAGTTCCACAGAAACCTAGTCACTACAATATACCACCCCATCTCAGAATAGAATTTCTTTAACTTTGGAGCTCCATAAACTTAAGCTTAAGCTTATGAGATCATTATTTATTAGAACTTATACAGAGACAATAAATTACAATGGTCAGTTAAGTACCATTGAACTAATTGACTATAGTGCATCATTCCATTAAAGAAATAAAACCTTCTTATGCTTACGGGGATATGGTGATGCAATAGTCCCAATAGTGCAGTTTGTTCTCTCTTATATATATGTACTTATGCGCATTATTGAAATGAGAACAAAAAGCTTTTTGTCTTCAAAGTCATAATCAACCCCTCAATAATAGGATGCCATAAATTCTTAATGCCGGCAACATTAGAAGGCAAGCCTCTTAAATATGTGCTTAGCACTTAATACCTTAGTGTAATGCTTATATATACTAAGCACCCAAAATTTAAACTTATGTAGTGTTCAATAGTTATGCCTTATATTTAGTATTTACTCTTGTTGAACACTACAACATCAAGGCCTAGAACATGTTTGACTCTGAAATTAATCTTTCATAATGTCTTAGGCATGACAGGTACCTCTTGACATGCTACTCGAATAGATTGCACTCTTACACAATGTGTCCCGGGATAAATTTCTTAAGAAACTTTCTCATTCTTTAATTTGTATGGATCAGGGACATAAATCCATACCCTAAAGTATCGAGATAAAAACATGCCACAACTTAATTTGCATCTTTAGTGATGCCTTCAAAAATTTGAGTGAAGCCATTCCACATATTAATCCCCCGCAAGGGTGAAACCATTGTGGATTTCTTTTCCACTCCTTGAGAACTTTATGAACCCACAAATTAGTGGTTGTCATGTTTCTTAAATGTGAGCATGTAATGCCTTAGTGCGACATATATCACACATATACTTTATCGCTTATACCTATAAAGGCAAATCTTTTCTTAATAATATTCCAGGAGTCCAGTCTCGGACTTATGTCGATCTACCAGATATCCCGGTCACATAATAACCCAAGTATTAGTGACAAGATAAGCAAAAACTTATTGCCCTTAAGGGAGTAAACATAAACTTATCCTTAAATGAACTCAATACTCCATTTTAATGGACCCATCTTAGTGAGTATGAATAACATAAAGAACATCACTAAGATGAACTTATCATCCCTAAGGGAAAACCTCGGGTCTTATGCAATATCCCATTACTCATGATCAACATAACATTGATCAATCAAGAACTTATTTCTTATTGATCTTTGTACCATTATGAGATGCACATAAAAGTAATAATCATCATAACGAAAAACCTTATGAATTTTTCATCTCCGATAATGTTTAACTTTGATGGCCAGATAGCACCTTTTCACAATATGTTCTTGTTCCTTTAAACTCCCATTCACGTTATATCTTTTACCAACAATTATTTTGAAAAGACATGTTGTTTGAACATTAGAGGAACTTTTGCCAAGATAGTTCTCGACAATCTTGGAGTTAGGAACCTCTTATCATGATATCCATGATAGAGATCTTAATTGCCATGCAACATTAACAATTTGACAAATGCTCCCTCTTAGTTTTCAATATTATACTCAATTTAGGAGAATCATTACAGGGAGAAAAAAAGCATGGCATGAAAATAATTATATTCAGGAGCATGGACATAATTATATTCAGGAGACTGAAACTTAAGAAATCTACTTAAAAGTGGTACTTAGTAAAATATCTTTCAAACACACTTAGTGATGGAATATCGTCTTCATCTAACATACCTTATTCTTCGAACATCATCACATCATCTTCATCTTCTCTTAATGCTCTCATTTTTGGGGTCTCTCTTAGGGTCTCTTCACTTTAGGAAGTTCATTTCTCCCCCTCGAAATGTGAATTGAGCCATAGCTCAACATTTCGATGAACTTTCATAATGAGTATTCCACTTTTAGTAGATAATTCAATAAAACTCGTAACATAAATCAAATTATTGGAATGGAGGACGAAGAACTCATTTTTATGGTAATAGAAAATTTCCAGTAGCTTTAAACATTAGCCTCCAGTCCATTTCTCCTTAAAACTTTCTTATTCATGAGGCCATAATGATATCATACTTACAACATATTATGTAAAGTGTTCACATGCTTTCTTAATGGACATAAAATCCCTTGAGCTTCATTAGAGTGCACTTTTGTTCTTTATTGTAAGTGACGTAATAAAGTGAACTCAGAAGCTCCAAAATTTCAGCATGTCATAAGCCTTAAATCATGAGAATTTTTTATGGTCAACGTGATCTTATAGGATTTTGAGAAGCTCTTCAAATTTCTTCTCCATTAATGTCAGGATTTTTTTAATTATTATAAATGAATTAGGAAATTGCTTCCCCAGATTCTTACTGGCATACTCCCCCAGATTCTCACTGGGTTTTGCTCCCAACAACCATCAATAGGCAAGAAATCCATTGGATTCTCATTAATACCTTGATCTTTAATGGGAGCTATTTTCATTACTTATGACATCATGAAGCAATAATGTGCTAATGTACTTAGCTCATTTCTTATGAAAAGTGCTAAAATGAGCCGAAAAACCTTATGAATAGATTAAAAACATTACTAATAGGGATATGATCACACATTTCAATAGTGATCATGCATAACATACTCCCTCTGTCAATAATTACCCTGCATTCTAGATTTAGTCAAAGTCAAACTTTGTAAAGTCTGGTAGAACATATAGAAAAAACTATAAACATCTATAACATCGAATGTATATAATATGAAAATATATCTTATGATGATTCTAATGGTACTTATATTGTATTATAGATGTATATAAATTTTTATATATGTTTGGTCAAACTTCACGAAGTTTGACCTTGACTAAACCCAGAATGCAGGGTATTTCCGGACGGAGGGAGTAATTCTGAGCACATTAGAGTATGACACATGCATCCAATCAACTTTGATCAGAATGAATTCATTTATCCCAAAATAACCATTAAATCTCCAACCAAAATTTCGCTTTGGTTTCATCTTAAATGGAGATGACTTAGTGGATAACTTAATGATAATAGTAATGATCATAAATGCTTATAACTTCATAATTTGACTTAGCTGGGAATTAATCAGAGGCACTTAATTGCGGAAGCATATTCAAATAGATTGTCAGCATAAATTTATAACAACATAATTCTCAAAGGTACTTTAATATTAGTGGCCAACTTCATCGTGTCCACAAGCCTTATGCATGGAAATCCTTCCCAGATCATAAAATTCTTTTGTTGATCTCATCTATATCAGCTTTGGCCAGAAAACAAAACAACAAAATTTTGTGAGGAATTATTCATTAATCAGCTTTGGCCAGAATAGTAAATACATCACACACTTTATAGCCTCTTTTGAACTTCTTTCATTGATCTATCCCACATCATCTTTGGCCAGAAAATGGACAAGACCTACAATTTTTTTTTGGTGATCAGATATACGTCAATCAGCTTTGGTCAGAATGACAAATATCAGTCACACTTAACTAAAATCATGTCTCTATTCTCTTCTTTTATTGACCTATTCCACATTACTTTTAGCCATAAGTGGACAAGAACAATAAAATCTTGTAGTTAATGTGTTCATCAATCAGCTTTGGCCATAATGACAAACACAAACCACACTTTATTATTTAGAGACATTTGATAGAAACAACCTTATAAAACATGCATAGATTAGGGACATAAACTTTATGGATAGGCAATTGAGTATGACAAATCATGGTTTAGTTGAGACATAACCATGAAAGGTCAACTTTAGACATATTAATGCCCAAAACTTAAGGATAGCTTAGATCAAAGGCCACTTAATTTTGAATCCTCCAACTTCATTTCTGTCATCATTATCCCTTTCTAGGGCATCATATTTTATTCCGCACCTTTACGTGCTTTAGGAGGATCACGAAGGAGAGCATAATAAAACTTTAGTAAAACTAGAGCAATTTTAAACTTCTCCTTCCATGAAAAATAATTGCTATCAAAGAGAGGAGCATTAGATGCTGCAAAGAATTAGATGCTTTAATAAGCATAAGTATCATGAACTTCTTTTATTGATCAAACCCAAAACAGCTTAGCCAGAGATGGGTAAGAATCAATAAAACTTTATGGATAAAATAGCCACACTTATCTAAATCCTCGCAAGTATAAACTTATTTTATCAATCTGATTCACATCAGCTTTGGCCAGAAGTGAACAGGCAAATAAAATTTCATGGTCAAAATGCCGGTCGGTCAGCTTTGGCCAGAATGACGGGTATAAGCCATGCTTAATAGGAGGATTATAAATCTTAATTTTGCAGCAAAAAACTTCATGGCATAATGATAGCTATAATCACCATAATATTGAGACATTAAAATGTCTCAAAATAATAACCATGGCATAAAATTACCTTAGGAAAACTTAAGCACAATACAATAATGCCATGATGATAATCATAATAATAAAATGCCTTCAATAAATTAAAAGGCATTATCAATAATTGAGCAAGGCATTTAATTGCATGATTAAAATATTAGGGAATTACTTAACATTATTAAACATAATATGCCATGTAAAATTTAGCCCTTTAAACCTTATTTATTTTAGCCCAAACATTTTTTATGCAACCCGCTTTAACTTAAATTAAAAATAGTGGGAAAGCTCTTAATTTGAAGAAAGGATTAAAAAACCCTCCTTAATAGGCTGCATCAAACCCTACCCTTATTTAATTCTGGCCCATGATAGCCCATTAGTTTGTCTAGCCCACCACCTTTTTTATATAAGTGGGCTAGAAAGTCCTTCTGGACTGATCCAAAATGACCCAGCCCATCTCCCCTGATGCCCCTCGACCGCGAGGAAGCATGTGCGGGCGTCCCCGTGACTGAGAGCTGTGGCGCGTCGCCAAGACCAGCACGACGGCGACCTCCAACACCGACTAGCAGACGAGGAAGTGAAGCCAGCGCCCGGTGCGGTGGATAGCAGACGGCTCGGGTACGAGCCCGAACGCATCCACTCGGCTAAGGAAGCATCTTCAACAGCGCTGTGGCCAGCGACGACGAGAAGACCGTAAGGTGAGCATCCACCATGTCTCAGTTCATAAAATTAGGGTTAGGGTTCCTCAATTTAGGAATTAGGGCTAGGGTTCTTAGGAAAGGATGAACTAGGGTTTCTAATTTGGGGAATTTCACTGATGAATTGCAAAAATTAGCTTAATCACCACCACATAAGTCCTTAATTGAAACCCTAGAATCATATCTTCCTCAGTTAGGGCTCAGATTATTCAACTAGGGCTAAACAGAAAGTGAAAAATAGCTCAGGAACCACAAACTTGAACATGATATTGATTTTAACATCAAAAACATGCACCACGACATGATCTTAGCATAATTAGGGGTGCAAACTTGAAATTAGAGGGCTCTGATACCACGGTTGGATCACTTGGATCAACTAGCTCAAGATTTAAACCACCAATAAGATAGGACTAAAAACAACTTATCTGGATTGTAGTCTCTTGATTGTTTCTTCTTCAGGACAGCTCTCAGAACATGTAGGAGCTGCTGGTGGAGGCCTTCCCATGGCTGTCTGTGCTTGCTGGATTAGGCAGTGGCTAAGGAGTTGAGAGAGATAGAGAGAGTTCTGGATTATTACTCTTCTTCTCTTATATACCTCTTATATATATGCATAGTGTCATGGGGGGTGGTGGTGGTGGTTTTGGTTTTGACAACTACAGCAGCCATGTGTTTGACCTGCAGGTCAATCTAACATGTTCCAGTCTTTAATCAAACAGATCAACATCACATAGATTAAACTTCAGTCTTTGCACGACTAAACCTGAGACTGGAGGAGTAAATAAAGAGCAAGAAAACCAAGATGTTCCCAAACAAACTGAGATGCATACGGTACAAATACTCGTCTCGATTTTAGCAAAAACAGTGTACGATTTCAAGCCAAACATGCATATTTTCAAATACACATATGAAGTTTAAACAAAGTAAAACATCAGTACACAAAGCATCATAAAGTAGATAAATCGATACAGAGGCATGACCTTGTCCAACGTCAAAATAAGTTAACATCTGAACTGAATCCCTTTACATAGTGAAAATACACGCAATTGTATAAGTTAACGTCCAAACTTGCAATGAATCCCTTTACATAGTGAAAAGACATTGCCATCCTAGAAAGAATGTACAAAACATAACCGGAGAAGCTACTAATCCATGCCGTCTACATGTCACAAGAATCTACGGCTTAAAATATTCAGAACCTCATGCTACTCCAGGAGCTTGGCCATGGTGGCCAGCTCGTCGGAGCCGCGAGCATGGCTTAGATCCATGTCCACCGTGCCTTTTCTCTCTGATGTCTCTCCTCCCTCTCTTATCTCCCAAGTGAACCTGACCGAAGCGGCGAAAATCAAGAAACCCTAGAGCACGAGGAGGGGAGGAGAGGTGACCAGTAACGAGAACTAATCGTACAGAAGGCCTTGTCGGCTGTCGTCACCGGAGGAGGTGTCTCTTCGCGGTGTCCTGAGGCTAGCGTATGCGCCGTCGCCTCTGGTCCACGCGTCCCGAGGGCAACGTCTGCCCCGTCGCCTCGGAGCAAATTTTTCCCGGAAGAAACGCGAGGTGACGGTCGTGTGTGAGAATACAAGGTTGTCTTGAGTTTGCATTGGGGATTTTTGGGGATGGTCGGGGATAAAACTCGATAAACCACTAGAAGTAAACATCCTCGCGGGGAACTTCGGGGATCAGCGAGTGGGCCGGGAATTTACCGGCCGAACCTGGAAAAAACCAGAGGAGTAAATGAGGCCTTAGTGGGTCGGTGGAGCCCTATAGTGGGATCATAAGCCTTGAACTTTGCGGGCTGGATGGGGAGGGGAGGGGGGAGGTGCCCACCCCTACATATCGTAGTGCTACAGTGTAGCCCCAGATATTGGACAAGAGGGTGCACCGTTCGAAGGCCGGTGGAGGCGGCAATCTCCATTCCTATTATACCTAGAGGCGGTGTTAGGAAAATGACCCAAATGAAAACCATTACTAAACCCCTAAAATGCGATTAAACTGAAACTTAAATACAATTTCAATTAACCATACAAACACTATTGAAACCTACAAAAACCTACCACGAAACCCTAATAAAAATCGTGAAACCTTTTGAAACCAAGATTTTCCACGGAAGTTGCTCCTTTTCCAGTCACAATTACTATAAACATTCACATGTTCCGGTTTACTTCATTAATTAAAAGTGAGTCTAACAAATAAATAGCTGGTTATTTTGATTATTTCTAGCACACTTGTTTGTATAGTGTAATTTTCTTGAAACAGGTTTTCTTTATAAATAAAGCACACAGATAAGACCGCTGCTGGGCCAAACAGCACAACACCCAAGGTACAAACCGGACCAACCACGAGACCACAGCTGGGGCAAACAACACAAAAAGCCCAAAAGAAAGTACGAAAGGAAGGAAAAAGAAAATAAAGCCGGCATCGGTGGTGCGACAAGAATAAAGGTAACTCGTCACCGTTGCGCCCACCAGAGAATAACCACCACATGGCTGGCATTTCAAAGCGCTGCGTACCAAGCAGCACCTCAAAGAAGGGGAGTGACGACAATGACACTGCTGCCTAGACCGGTCCTAGGGTTTCCCTCGGTACGCCTCGAGAGGAGCGAGAGAGAGAAACACCTGACGCCCTTCAAGAAGGAGGGTGTGTTGGGAATATGCCCTAGAGGCAATCATGTATGATGAGATTTCCCATTGTATTCATAAAGATATTAAGTTGTCTTTGTATAAACATCTGATGTGTATCATTAAATATGTGATTCGGTTGTGGAACTATACATTCATGTTATTTGTACTAAATATCCTTGGTAATTGAGGTTGTGCTGGACACACAACTTAGACCAATGTGAAAGTTGGCTTGATGACTCGGTTCCATTTGTCATGGGCATGGAGATGCTATTCCAACTTACACAGATTTGGCTAAAGAGTTTAGCGATTCAGATTGACCCATATTGAGGTACAACGAACAAGTTGTCATTTGTATATCTCAATCAATGTAATTCTTAGACCTGAGGTTATTGCATAGTCCGAGTTGAGGATCACCGACTTAGGTTCTGTCAAACGCTGATCCGTGAATCGGCGCTTATAAAGGCGAGTTGGTCATTGAGAATCAAGCTGTGTGATGTGAATAACCAAGATAGGATTTTGCCCCTCCACTTGGAGAGATATTCTCTGGGCCCTCTCGTGAGATATGATTCGGAAAGCATGGCCATGCACGACTCGGTTAAGTGTTAACCGAGACGATCGACTAAGAGTTAGTCGGATGAATCACTTATCTTAGATCAAGAAGAGAGTCGGACTATTTAAGGGATGACAAATATTCGCCTATAGTTTGACAAGGTATATCGTGAGGCAAAAGGGATTCGGACGTAAGTCGCATTGGAAAGGCAAGTCGTCACGACTCTTTGGTACTTAGGAGTCGGCACGTTCTGCTAGGAGCCGATACCGACTGATCGATTGAGAGTCGGACTCTAATCGTGTCCAAGTAGCCATGAGCCTGCGGAGTCACACACTTAAGAGCGGGAGCAAGTTCGGATTGGATCCAAACCGGAAATCTGGTTGGGTTGGACCCGGGCCTGATTTGGACTGAGTCAGTGAGTCAGACTCACATGGACTAATATTATATGGGCTTTAGTAAATGAGCCGCGCGAGCAGAGCCCGCGTTCACTCCCTATATATAGTGGAGCATCATAACCCAGAAAGGTAAATCGTTGTTCGATTAGGTCATTCCATGTGTTGGAAACCCTAGCTCCACAACAGTCCTGCTGTCGTATCAAACCTAGCAGTTCGCCGCCGGTGCTCCTCCTTGTACGTGTGGATACCAGCAGAGGTGATGTACGATCAGCACCAGGACGATTGAATCGCAAAGGACTGTACTGCATCAACTGACACGCTTCATCAGTAATCCGCAACTGCGCGTCTAGTGGTAAACCTTGTGGCATTCTACCTCGGCTAGATCTTGGGATCACCACGTTAGAGGAAAAATGTTTTATCTCTGCGTGGCCCAACAGGGTGATACCCGCGGGCGTCACCGCGTCGGGGTCAAATAGACAAGGATTTCTCCCGACCTCTCAACAACCACCTCCCGAACACCTTGAAATGCGCCACCAATCTCGCCGCCCACCTGCACGCGCCAACACGGTCTTGAGTCACCATTGTCGTCACGCCGTGAGCCATGGGGCGAGGCCAGTAAGACCGAGAGAGAGGGACCTTCGGCGAGGGCCAGGGTGACGTCAGCACACGGGAGGGGACTACCTCCACCGCCCGAAGGCGGTAGCCGACCAGATGTAGCAGCAAGACAAACCAGGCCCGTCAGGCCCGACCGAATCCGAGGAGGCTCGTGAAGTCTCGCCGCCACACTACAGCAAGGGCACCACCGTACACGCCAACCCTAGCACCAGGTCCAACTCCATCGTCCACAAGGGAACCGCCGCCTCAGCCAGTCCCAGCTGTCAAGTGACAACTCCACCGCCACCAAACTCACCCGAGCAGCTCGGGCCTCCGCCGGTCTGAGGAACACCAGCGCAAGTTGCCTCCCGGAGCCGCCTCCGTCGAGAGGATACCTCGCAGACCACCTTCCGGGGCCGCCGCCCCGGCATCCACGGACTCGCACCCATAGGGTCAGGATCATTGCGTGACCTGCAAGGCGGGGGAGGAATGGTTGGCAGAGGGTGGTGGCAGCGGCACTGCCGCACGGAGGAGACCGACCTCCACCGCCGATGGCGGTTGCTGACCGGGGCACGGTAGCAGGGGAACACCAGGTCTCGGGCCCCGCCAGGCCCAAAACAGGGCCCATAAAGTCCCCGCCACCACGCTGCTGCAGCGCAGTCGCAACCACCGCCACCTTCCTATACGCCCACCCGCCATCCCGCCTCCAGAGGGTGGCAACCCCGCGCGGGTCCCGCCTCAGACCCAGATCGGGCCCAAGTGGGCCATATCTGGGCTAGCCGGAGCTGCCGAGGGAGCAAAACCCGCCGGCCACCACCCCGCCGACCCCTGTCAGCATCACCGCGCCGTCACCACCGCACCTATGAAGCCGAGCCGAGCCCCCCGCCGCGCCATCGCCGCCGCCATCGCAGTGCTGCGGCGCCAAGGCCACCTCCGTCCCTGCAGGAGGTAGGCAGGAGCACCGACATAGACCCACAGAGCCCAGATCGATCCCGGGCAGGCCCAGATCTGGGCCAAGCTCGCGAGGCCAGCCCCTGCCAAGGTACCCGCCGCCATCGCCTCCTTGCCGCAAGACCACATGTGCCTGCCGCCCCTGGCCCGCGCCGCCCAAGGAGGGACCACGCACCACCACGCCGCCGCCCTACATGCCGCCGCCAGAGAAGCGCCGTCGCCCTGCTTCCCGACGGGAGAACCAGGCTCCAGCCCAGCGGATGGGCCTGCGACCACCCATCGCGCAGAAGGAAGAGAAGGCCTCGCCGCCTTGACCGGCTTTGCCGCGCCGCCGGCATGAGGCGAGGGAGGAGGAGGAGGCGGCAAAGGCTAGGGTTCCTCCCCGTCGCCGCGCGGGGGCAATGAGGAAGGAGGAGCGGGGCGTTTTTTCTCGCCGAGTTCGTCCCTTTCATAGTGTAATTTTTTAATACTAGTTGACTGGAATAGATGATAAAATTGATCATATGACATGTATATCAGATAGATAGGATAGTAGCTCTAGAAACAGAGTAATTGGTCTTGATTTTGACCAATTCTAGGTTATCTTTTCTCGTGGATTCTGTCACGTTTCCGTTTACCTTCAGATTGACTTCATATTCAGTGCTCTGGTCCAGCTAGCGGAACATATTCCTGTTCATTACTCTGCTATATATTGGCATAGTAGTAGTGCTTGTAATGATACGAGTAGCCAAGGCACATAACCTAGCTTGCAATTTGTTAATGCTCATCGTGCTGCAATGCATGCGATTCTCCGAATGTAAATCGTGAAAGGAAGACACAAGGATTCCCCTACTGAAATGCTCAACATCTAGTACGTATATATGCAAATACTTGCCGTCTGCACTTCAGCCGGGCACTATAAAAGGGGCATGGAGTCGAGAGACTGAGTGAGGCAGGGCAAGACAGCCGGCAGCCATGGAGTGCCCCCAATGCGGTACGCGATTCGCCGTTCCGCGTGGTGCGCGCACCGTTCAGTGCGGGCACTGTCGCGTGGTGACGCGCGTCGAACGGCATGGCGCCGTGAGCTTCGTGAGGAACATGTTGACCAACATAACCGGCGGTGGGCGCACGAAGCCGCATCCAGGATACCCGAGAGTCCAAGGCAACAAGCGCGCCCTCCTGGTCGGCATCAACTACACGGGAACGGCCTCCCAGCTGAACGGCCCCATCAACGACGTCAAGTGCATGACCTTCCTGCTCTCCATCAAGTATGGGTTTTCAGGCGATTCCATCCTCGTCCTTACCGGTAAGGGATAATATATCTTCGATCGATGTCATGTCGTTCTCGCACAGTCGCACGTCTCAGATTTCTCGAGGACAGCACATGCGATTGATACGTTTGTTCTTGTTGGCAGATGAACAGCTCGACCCCTACAGGAGGCCAACAAGATCCAACATCCTAGTGGCCATGCGGTGGCTGGTGCATGACTGCAGCTCCGGGGACTCTCTTGTGTTCCACTTCTCCGGCCACGGTAATCAGGTGGAAGACGACGACGGCGACGAATTGGACGACGAAGACGAGACCATCTGCCCGCTCGACTGGGAGCAGAGCGGCGACATCCGGGACGACGAGATCAACGAGATACTCGTCCGTCCGCTCGTGCACGGCGTCAGGCTCCACGCCTTCATCGACGCCTGCCACAGCGGCACCGTCCTTGATCTCCCCAACCTCTGCCACATAAAAAGGTACGTAGTTCGCCATTAGGCCGCTCTCCACCACCTTATGTAGGAGTACGATAATTAAAAGCTGGACTGTTTTTTAGGCATGGGAAACCCCAGTGGATCGATCAAACCCCTCCAACGGGTGCCTGGAAGAACACGAGCGGCGGACACGCGATCCTGATCAGCGGCTGCGCCGAGAACGACGATTCGCAAGATAGTTGCGGCGACGAGACCATGGTCATGGGAGCCCTGACGTACAGCTTCTTCGCGGCGGCGTGGTCCGCGCATCGCCCGCTCACCTACGGCCAGCTGCTTTCCAAGACAAAGGCGATCATCGCTGACTGCAACAGCGACAGCCAGGGCCACTGCAGCCTCCCCGCGGCGATTGCCCCACATGTCCGAGAGGTGGTGAACTTCAGTGGCGTGCAGGAACCTCAACTGTCTTCTTCCGAGATGTTTGACATCAACAGGAGGACGTTCATGCTATGAATTAACCAGATGTACTATACAAGACGTATATGCTCGCCGAATAATTCCATCTTAGATTTTTCACCCAGAGGTTAGTATAGCAAATATTTCCATCAAATACATAACGTACTCCCTCCACACCATAATTCTTGTCGTGGTTTATAAGATTATGGAATGAGGGAATTTAATTACTAGTACGAATTCTCGGGGTGATACACTCCTTTTCGGAAAGAAAATAGTGGAAACTCCAAGTTTTTGAGTTTATTTTGAACTAATCTCATTATGCGCGCACTCGCACGCCCACCCGCCCCTATCGGGCAGATTGTTTGATGTTATACATTGACAAGAAAAGATGATAGCAGCCTCAGCGGGAGAGCGTCGGTAAGAGAAAGTATAGAAAAATGTTTTTTTAATCACGAGATACCAATTATAGCCTTTACGAAAATGTATTGCCCTATTAGCACTATGGATGGACACAGCCAGAAAAATTACGTAAAAGAAAAATCCCTCTAGAGTGATCAGTTCATTAAAACCGTAAACCAAACACTACCAAGACAGCACCAGAAATTCAATAACTCCAAAATCGATGCTGTCGTGGTATTGCCGACGAGTACGCTATGGAAGGGGTCCTCACAGTGCGTGTTTAGAGACGTGGGGGAAGGCGAACGGTTGACGGACCTCGCACAGCGAAGCTATCTCTGTAACTCGGCGTATTGCCCTTATAATAATTTATAGCAGGAGTAGGATTCCGCCACCGTCGTGGGATCTGAACCTGAGTAAGCTGCGTTATCTCGTACCCGTCAACCGTCCGCCTTTCCCCACGTCTCTAAATACGCACTGTGAGGACCCCTCCATGGCATACTCGTCGGCAATACCATGACAATTGGTGCTCACCATGGGGCAAGAGGCGTTTCAGGCTCTTCAGCGGGCGAGGATCAAGATCTTCGCGGGAATCGGCGAAACCGTGGCCATCGGTCGCGTTCTCTTCTCTGGCAACATTTCGATCGTCCCTCCCGACGAGTTCTGGATCCCAGCAAAGACGAACCCTACGCGATGTTCGATCGTTCCTATCGGAGACATCCACCTCTTTATTGGCGAAACCGACTCGGGCACTAGTTTCCTGGGAGTCGGAGGAGCATCAAGACCCGCACGGACCGCCTACGGGCAGGATACGTTCGCGGAAGGATTGATGTCGGATCTCTCTTCGGAGTTTGCCAGCAAAGATCGGAAAATTTCAAGGCCCACCCAAACCGCCCCTGTGCAGGATATAAAGGTGGAAAATCACTGCAAGTCCGCCGGATTCACCCGTGCGTCTGGACAGCAGAGATCCAAGTTCGTCAGCGTGGTTACCATCTTCGATCTAGCGCGTTGCGTTCAGAGAGAGGGCGAAAACCCCCGCGATTACCTAGCCAGGTGGCTCTGCATACGAGCCGATCTGGCCCACTACCCCAATGATGATGCTATGTATCACTTTGTGGAAGGACTGGACCATGGCACGCTTCTCCGACATTCTCTAAGACGGCAGCAGGCTTTAGTCCGCCTTACCTTTGAAGGCATGGTGAGCATCGTCAACAACTACGCGGAGGCCGAAGCGGCAGCTCAGACAGCGCTTGCGCTCATTGACGGAGCCCCTCCAATTCAGCCACTGCCACCATCGCCTTCGGCCGTCATCATCGCAGCTGTGTCGCCACCTCCAGTCATCGTCGCTGCTATTGCACCTCCACCGCCCATCATCGAGGATGTCCTGGTACCCTCCGACTCTGTTATTGACGTGCTTTATGCTGACTTCAGTGCAGATTCAGAGGAGATAGATTTCAGTCCAGAGGAACTAGACTCCGCCATGCAGGAGATGGAGGAGGAGTACACGCACGACGAGCAGGCCAACAATGCCGTCACGTCTCGAGAGGTGTTCGTCACCATTGGGACGGCGATGGATGAAGACCAACCCGGACGAGCTCCACCTACAACGCTCGAAAAGGGGAACGGGCCACTTATTGCTGCTGACAATAATCGCGCAAAGGTCATGCCTCCTCCGCCTAACGCAGCGCAACAGCCGCAGGAACTCGGCACCGGCCCGAGCAACAACAACACCGCAAACTTGCCGCCTCCGGCATCTACGTCTGCTGCTGCCCAAGTTACTCCGGCTGATAGAGTGTTGCACGACAATCTCCTCGTTGAGCCACTGACCGTAGCTCATATCCGGAATGTGACTCAGCTTGACGAGAAGCGCCAGCAGCTGCTGGAGGAAGCGCATGCCATCGCGGAGCAAGGCGATGCGCTAGATCGAGATCTGGTCAACGCGCAGAAGTCCATAGAGAAAGCTAGAGCAATGGAGGCCGAGTACAAGACTCTGCTGTAGCAGCAGAAGGCCAAGAAAGCTCCAGCTCATGTCATCAACGATCTTGGTGTACGGCGAAACCTAGGATGGGCTCCCTCGAAGCCGGCACAGGCCAAGCCATACATTGACAGTGAAGGCAAGAAGGCGATGCCCACCCCACTCCTTAACCTCGCCGTCGCCAAGACCCTTCTGGAGCAGGATAGATCGCCTGAGGCAGTGGAATAGGTCTATGACCTAGTGGCCAAGGCGGTGAAGCAGCAGGAAAAGGCCACCTCTCAGAGGCTTGAGTCCGACCCAGCGCTTTGCCAGTCTAGCCAGTAGAAGCCGCCAAGGGATCGATCTCCTCTTGATGTCGGGTCCCAGACGGGTTCATCAGAACAAAGACGGAGTGATGCGCGCAACAGGAAGGATGCTATCCCCATACCTCCGACCACGGAGAAAAGGCCCGACCTCGTCGCCCATCGCCACCGTCCCGATCCCCCCGACACCGCGAAGATCACAAGGCTCACCATCATCATCCACGACAACGTGGAGCAGACCTGTCATGAAGGAGAGTGCAACCAAGGACACAAGAGCAGGTCACGCCATGACCCTCCGCGTCCGACAAGCAACTGTGACAGGCGCGAGGCGTCGCAGGAGGGTAACAGTAAGAAGGCTAACCCACCGCCACCTCCACCTCCATCGCCACCAAGCAGTCACCATGGCGGAGGAGGCCCGCGTTGTTCACGCAGCCCATCCCCTGTTGACAAGAAGAAGAACCCGGAGCCATACGATGCACGTTCGCGGATCGATAAGATCCACGAGGCCTGGGAAGGACCATACCTGGGACCACGTTGCTTTGGACCTGCAATACGGTCCGCAACTTACCCCAAAGGTTTCCGGATTAACAAGACCATCAAGCCCTATAACGGCACCGCCAAGCCAGCCACATGGTTGCAAGACTACGGAAACACGATGGAGATTGCCGGAGGCAACCCCAATGTCGCCGTCAAGCACCTCCCGTTAATGTTGGCGGGCACGACCCGTCAATGGATCGACGACTTGCGGAGAAATCCATCTACAATTGGTTGGACATGCAAGAAGCGTTCACCAAGAACTTTGAGGGTACATACAAGCGTCCCTGCACTGTGGGCGATATACAGCGGTGCGTGCAAGAGAAAGACGATACATCTCGCGCCTACATCTCCCGCTGGCTGGACATGAAGAATTTCTACGCAGGAGTGCACGCTCAGACCGCCATGGCCGCCTTCATTGATGGGTTGGAAAGGGACACGTTGCTCCGACATAAACTGAAGCGCTTGCAGGACAATCACCAGCTTGACTTGAACCAGATGATTCAGTTGGCTAGTGAGTTCGCATCTGCCGACGATGATGCTCGTGCCTCCTTGCCGGCAACAGCCGTTCCAAATCAAGCTCGGAGGAACAGCAGTACAAAGCGGAAAACCGCTCCAGAAGAAAAGCAATCTACCGGCATGGTCGCTATGACTTTTGCAGGACGGGGTGATGGCGGACAACGTGGCTGAGGAAGGGGAGCTGGCCGTGGACAACAACGAGGAAGTGAAACTACCTCGGCGCCGCTCCGCGTTCCCCAAACCTACGGGGAGTACCGCGATATGCCGTGCCTCGTACACCTCGATGTCAACGGCAAGACCACCCATACCAATCGACATTGCAAGTTCGTCAACGACCTCAAGGAAGACTCGGAGTCCGGCTACAAGCGAAGTCAGAAGAACAGACCGCGAGGCAAGGGCAAGGGGAAGAAGGAGGAGGAGTCCAAGGATTCAAGTGACATGGATGAGGACGTTGACCCCAAGCACGCCTCCAAGGGCGACGACAAGGGCAAGAACCCCTTCGCGAAGAAGGCGCCAGTCTACCACACTTTCCTTGGAACCCCCACCGTCCGACAATAGAAGACCTCCCTCAGGATCCTGATGGATACTCTCCCCCCAGTTCCCCAATACCTACGCTGGTTGGAGGTTCCAATTACTTGGGACAGGACGGACCACCCAGACCTTATCCCTACGAAGAACCAGTACGCCATGGTCTTCAACCCCTTGATTGACGGCGTGGAGTTCACCAAGTGTATGGTGGATAGTGGAAGCAGCATCAACATCATGTACCCGGATACACTGCAGAAGGTGAACTTGACGGAGGCAAACCTAAGGCGGACCAACACCATCTTCCATTGCGTAGTTCCTGGTCGGGAGGCTCGGTCCCTTGGGTGCATTACACTTCAGGTTGCCTTTGGCGATGTTAATAATTACCGCCAAGAGCGCATGACCTTCGAGGTGGTCCCCTTCAAGAGCGTGTACCACGTCATATTCGGCCGCGACATATTCCACACGTTCATGGCCAAGCCATGCTTCGTCTACAACAAACTCAAGATACCCGGACCAAACGGTGTCATCACCGTATCCGGAAGCTTTACCAAGGCAAGGGACTGCGAGATCAATGAAGCAGCCGTTGCGGAAGCTATCCTCTACAACAAAGAATTCAAAGAGATCCAGAGCAAGGTCGATGACTCAGAGATGCCCGCGTCGAAGAAGCAGATCTCCGAATCCGCTCCTACGTTCAAGGCCGCCATCGATACCAAGCCGGTGGAACTTATGGTAGGCGATGCCTCCAAGGTCACCGCCATTGGGACGAACCTGGATCCCAAATAGGAAAGCGCGCTCGTTGAGTTCCTCCGTGAGAATAGGGACATCTTTGCCTGGCAACCTGCCGACATGAAAGGTGTACCTAGGGAACTTGCCGAGAACAGCTTAAACATTAATCCAAAATCCAAACCAGTGAAACAACTTCTACGACACTTTGGAGATGAGAAGAGACGCGCCATTGGCAAAGAGATAGCTAGGTTACTTAAGGCTATATTTATCTGAGAAGTCCTTCACACCCAATGGGTGGCCAATCCTGTACTTGTCCCCAAAAAGGGAACCAATGAATTAAGAATGTGCGTTGATTACACCGGCTTGAACAAAGCATGTCCCAAAGATCCGTTTGCTTTCCCTCGCATTGATCAAGTCATTGACTCGATGGCTGGCTCGGAACTTTTGTGTTTTCTTGATGCATACTCAGGATACCACCAGATCAAGATGAGGAAGTCGGACCAATTGGCCACTTCGTTCACTACCTCTTACGGCACGTTTTGCTATGTTACAATGCCCTTTGGGCTGAAAAACGCAGGTGCTACGTACCAGCGGACAATGCAACGTTGCCTTCACGACCAAATTGGTCGGAACGTTCACGCCTACGTGGACGATATCGCGGTGATGTCTAAAAAGTCAAACGACTTAATCTCCGACTTAAAAGAAACCTTTGATAATCTCTAGAAATACAACATGATGCTTAACCCTAAGAAGTGCGTCTTCGGGGTACCAGCAGGCAAATTGTTGGGTTTCATCATTTCCCAGCGCGGAATCGAGGTCAACCCGGAGAAAATCAAGGCCATTTTAAACATATATCGTCCGACATGTCTAAAGGACATTCAACGACTAACAGGTTGTGTTGCAGCAGTTAGTCGGTTCGTCAGCCGACTTGGAGAGAAGGCTCTGCCGTTGTACAAGTTGCTGAAGAAGGCGGACAAATTCACATCGACGGACGAGGCAGATGCAGCATTGAAGCAGCTCAAGGAGATTCTCTCCTCAGCGCCTATCCTTGCAGCACCCGAGCCTGGAGAACCCCTGTTAATCTACATGGCGGCAACCAACCGGGTAATTAGCATCGTCGTCGTGGTAGAGAAGAAAGAACCAGGCTATGAGCACGGAGTTCAACGACTAGTTTACTATGTGAGCGAGGTCTTGACAGAGTCCAAGCAGCATTACCCGCACTACCAGAAGATAGCTGATGGAGTATTCCTTGCTTCTCGGAAGCTGAGGCATTACTTTCAGGAGCACCCAATCACAGTGGTGAGCAAGACCACTCTCCGACATAATCAACAACAGTGAAGCTACAGGAAGGGTCGTGAAGTGGGGCATTGAATTTTCCTCCTTCGAGATCACTTATAAGAGACACGACGCTATCAAGTCACAAGCCTTGGTGGATTTTGTTGCAGATTGGACGGTGATCCAGATGCTACTCCGTTGCCGGAACAAGAGTACTGGGTGATGCACTTTGACGGATCAAAGCTGCTCAATGGCTCGGGGGCTTGTGTATTGCTACATTCACCAACTGGAGACAAGCTACACTACGTTCTGCAGATCCACTTCGAGGCTACAAATAAAATGGTGGAGTATGAAGCACTCATTCACGGACTACGTGTAGCCAAGGATATTGGCATCAAGCGCATAGTTTGCTGTGGAGATTCCGACTTGGTTGCCCAACAGGTGGCTGGCACTTGGAATGCGCGGAACCCTATGATGGCGGCATATCGAGACGAAGTGGACGAGATAGCCAAGAGCTTCTTGGGCTACGAAGTCAAGTATGTACCTAGGGAGCAAAACGAGGCGGCTGATCTACTATCTAAGCTTGGATCAGGGCGCAAGCGAATTCCGCCAGGAGTTTTCCTAGAACATCTGCGCACACCATCCGTGAAGGGAGCCGACATCGACAACCCGGATAGAGCTGACTCTTTCGTCAACATGGCGACGAAGGTCCCTCCGGCTTGGACAAAACCGTTCATGGAATATCTCGAACACGGAACTTTGCCCGACGACGAGGTCGAAAGACGGCAAATAGTACGACAAGCAAAGGGTTATACCATAATCAATGGACAACTCTACAAAAGGAGCACTACTGGCATATACCTAAAGTGTGTTTCCCAGCTAGAGGGTATGGAAATCCTACGTGAAATCCATCTCGGAGATTGCGGGCATCACGCCGCTCCTCGATTGTTGGTCGCGAAAGCCTTCCGACAAGGATTCTACTGGCTGACCGCGAAGGCGGACGCCGACAAGCTGGTTGAGACATGCATGGGATGCCAGTATTATGCCCGACAACCACATGTTCCTGCTGAAGAATTGCGAACAATACCAATAACTTGGCCGTTTGCAGTCTGGGGGCTAGACATGGTAGGACCGTTACAAACGGCACCATGTGGGTTTACGCATCTGCTAGTAGCAGTTGATAAATTCACTAAATGGATAGAAGCTAAACCCATTAGAAAGCTTGATGGGGAAACTGCCCTCAGGTTTGTCCGGGATCTAGTGGTGAGATTTGGTCTCCCACATAGCATTATCACCGACAACAGCAGCAACTTGTCACTCGGAGAAGTGGAGGCTTATTGTTGGGAGAAGGGCATCCGACTCGACCTTGCATCTGTGGCACACCCACAATCCAACTGTCAGGTTGAGCGAGCCAATGGATTAATTCTATAGGGAATCAAGCCACGTCTTGAGGCACCGCTACATAGAGCAGCTGGAGCCTGGGCGGAAGAATTGCCATCTGTCTTTGTGGAGTTCTGAACTACACCCAACAGATCCACCGGCTACACCCCTTACTTCATGGTATATGGAGCAGAAGCCATCCTGCCTTCCGACATCCTTCACGATGCACCAAGAGTTGCCGCCTATGACGAAGATGACGCTAAAGAATCCAGACGCCTAGATGTGGACCTTCTCGAGGAGGAGCGCGTTTTGGCATGCCAAAGATCCGCCATCTACCAGCAGAAGCTACGCAGCTATCATAGTCGCCGCATTCGGCATCGCTCGTTTAAAGAGGGGGATTTGGTGCTCCGACTTAAGCAGAAGAAGTCACACAAATTATCCCCGCCATGGGAAGGATCGTTCATCATAAGCAAGGCACTGCTCAATGGTTCTTACTACCTTGTTGACAATCGTGAACTAAAGGATAGACCCAACAAGGATCATAAGCGTAAGCAACGTGACCCGGATGATGACTACCCGGAGCTTGATTGGCCATGGAACATAGCACAACTACGTCCTTTTTACACTTAGCATTTTTTGTCTAATTGTGTACCTCTTATATGATCAATGAAATAAAGCTCTTTGGTTCACTCATATTTATGAGTCTTTTACCTCCTTTAGTGTTCATTTTTGGATCATGTAAAACCTTTATGCACAAGTTTTGCGATTGCACTTGTGAAAATGCCGCCTACGGGTGTTTGCTGATGTTTTCTGATCTACACGTTCTTTGTCGTTTTTATGTGGATTTTGGAGTAGTGACTTTCGACACTTATTGTCGGCGATTTTTTTCTTAGGTTATTGACGGTGCCATTGGGCATCATCACCTGAGCACATGGTTCCGACAACGAGTCTTCTGACTCACGGAAAAGTCAAGCATAAGAACCAAAGTAATGGATAGGCTAGCAGTTGCTTAAAAGAATATATACATGCTGGAAACTGATTCTTAAGTAGCAGGACATGCAACATTGTTTTCCACCTTAAGTTACATAAACAAGTTTTTTCCACATATGCACCAAAGGTGAAACAAATATTACAAAGTTGTTCTTCATTCCTTTGGCGCAGGAGACTTAGAAGCAGCGCCATCACCAGCAGGAGAGTCACCCTCGAAGTCGGTGGTGTGAAGAGACTCGGAGGAACTTTGGTTGCCGCCATCGATGGTGTTCATCGGCACGAAGACGTTGATGTCGACCAAGTCGGCAACTCTGGTGTCATAACCCGTGAGCGACGACATGATGGATTGATGGTTAATCTCTTTGCCATCGTCGTCTATGTCGGGAATGCCAGAGGTCACCGTATCGATGTCGGCATCTTCATAGTGTGCCTTCACCATTGACAGCGCCATCCTTGCGCCAGCCCGTGCACATGAAGCCTTCCAGCTTGTGATACGCTCGGGGGCTCGGCGCAGAATCTCCGAGTACTTCGCCACGGAGTCTAATGCCTTGATATTTATCTGGAGGGTCTTGGCGATCTCCTTAGCTTGCATGACGGTGGTGTTGATAAAGTTGCCGGCAAGAACCATGCATTCCTTGGCTGGAGGAGGCGATCGGGTTAAACCCATAGGAGCTGCCAATTTCGACAAGGAGCACATGAGTTCAACAATTCAGAGTACCCAGACTACAGAAATCCAAGACGGAGAAAACTTACTGAAGATGCTGGCCTCATCTTGCCAGAGGGTATCCGCCAAGGATTCTTTCTCTTGTTGGAGGAGCTTATATGCCTCACTATGGCGTTGATTCTGCTCATTAGCAGCCTGCTTATGATCTCTTAAGATAGAGATCTCCTCCTTCAAGCGATTGATTTCCTCGGTGGCGAAGTCCTGCAGGACTTCCATTGACTCCTCATTCATTTTCAACATGTCCTTCCTCTCCTGCCTAAGAATTTTTTTCTCGCTATCCAGCTCTTGAATATGCTTGGATTGCTCGACAATATTCTTGGCCTTGGCGATGGTTTCCACAGGTCGAAGAAAGCAAAGTACACAGTGAGTACTCAGAGAATATGGGTACAAAACCAAGTCAGATGCGAAAAAGAAAACAGAAGCTTGCTCTTGGTGATCTGTTCCTTCAAGAAGGCAGTTTTACCCTTTTCAGCTTCCAAGTCTGCGTGCATCTTCTGGTACTTATCGTTGGCCATGCCCCTCCGAGCATTCTCGTTCTGTGGAAAAAACAAAAAAAAGTTAAACGTTGTTTGGTCTGCTTGGAGCATCTAGCCAGAAAATTTCCACCTAGACGCTCGGGGGCTACAGCGAGAGTTTTTAACTTAGCAATATGCTTAGCTTTTCTTTAAGCATCTAGTCGAAACTAATTCAGTTTTCGATTAGAAGCTTGGGGGCTACAGTATAAAGTTTTTAACTCGGATGTATGCTTAGCTTTTCTTTAAGCATCTAGTCGGAACTAATTCAGTTAAAACTAGAAGCTTGGGGGATACAGTATTGAAATTTATAAACACTGCGTATGCTATTCTTAAAGCATCTAGTCGGAATATTTCATTCCACCTATATGCTTGGGGGCTACAGTGAGAGGTTTTCTAACTTAGTCACTCTTAGAGCATATAGATGCAAAGACCTACGGTTTTCCGTCTACATCCTCGGGGGCTACAGTGGGATACTCATATGAAAAGCAAAAGGCAAATAAAACTTACAAGTGCAATGATCTTGAGGTTTGTAGCACTCTCAGCCAGCAGCTTGCCAAAGGATTCGCTGTTTCCTTGCAAGATTTCTGCTTGTCGGAGGAGCTCCTCTAGACCGCATGTCGGAGATGTCGGCGCCGCACCAGGGACCAGAGCAGTGCTACCTGGCGTAAGTACCGGATAGACTATCTTTGGATAGGCTATGGCTTTATTGGGTGCGGGGGCGCCGCCTACGGCAGAAGTACCTGCTTCCACCACTGCCTTACCGCCACCGATGGCATCCTTAGCCGGAGCTTCAGCCATTTTGTGGGCGGCACTCTCCAGCGTCGCCTGCTCGCCGACAGCAACCTCGGTAGAGGCACCTGAGTCCACTTCCATGGCGGAAGGGCTAGATGCCTCCTTAGCTGGTGAGCTTGTCGGGGCAGACGAAGGCTTGACGGAGGGAGTGGCAGGGGCGATGGCGGGAGATGCGTCGCGATGCAGCATGTCCTTAATAGGTCTAGAAGCCCCCGATGACTTGGAGGTCTTCTTGAGGCTGGTCGTGGCTTTCTTCCTGAAACGTGCAAAATGCATAAGTACAGGAACAAGACAGTTGAATAGACAATGTCGGAAAGAAAGATGCTTACACAAGTGGGGGTGCTTTGGCAAAGGGGATCCCAGTAGCTTTTCTCTTCTCCGCCTCCAGGGCAGCGGTAGTCTTCTTGGAGGCTCCACCCTCCGTCTTCTTCTTCTTGCCTCCGTCGGCAGCGTCAGAGGTGGAGCTCTTCCGCTTTCGCGCCAATGGAGCATCGTCGTCGGACACGACAGTGACATACTTCATCTTTGGATCATAGATTTGAGGATCCATGCTGAACTCATCTATGTCGCTAAGCTGTAAAGTGAAGAACCACCGTGTTAGATGGGATGGCATTTGCAAGACGGAAGAACTGGAGTATATGTCATACACAGAAAATAAGCAGCTACCTTTGGGCACTTGCCGTCTACGAACATGTCGTAGGTGATGGTGAAGCCATGCTTCTTGTACTTCACCTTGACGATGTCCTTAAGGCAGAGCTTGACGGAGTCACTCGAGAAATTGTCCACGGGATGCGGAGGCTATCCCTTCTATCGCTGGTATACTCGTGCATGAGCTTCGCGCGGTGCTGCAGAGGTTGGATTCGCCTGATGAACCAGCACATGGCTAGGTCCAAGCCGGTTAAACCCGTCTCTACGAACCACTCTATCCGCCTTATGGCACGAGAGGCTTCGATGTCAAAGGGAAGGGAGGCCCGGGATCTCCATGAAGAGGCTTCGGCGGCGGCTCCATCGACGAAGTCCAGGTACATTACTTGTCGGCCAGCCAGAGGGATATATGGGCCGTAGAAGTAGGTACGCTGCCAGTTTTTGTAGGACTCGTGACCGATGATGTCGGGGAACCGCCGGCCAGGACGGATCTTGAAGCTTATGGTGCCGCAATTCCTAAGTTCTTCCTTACTAGCTCCAGTTTCACGCTTGACGGTGAAGAAGTACACGAAGAGGTCTAGCCTAGGCTTTATCCCTAAGTAACCCTCGCAGAGCGCCGCGTAGTTGCTAAGTGCTAAGATACTGTTGGGAGAAAGGTTCTGGGGTTGGACCCTATAGTGATTTAAGACGGAGAGGAAGAAGTTGGAGATGGGCAGGGAGACGCCGCGTACCAGTTGGGATTTGAGGTACACATTTTCTCCAGCTTGGGGAGAAGGTGTCACCTCGCCAGCCGGCGCCGCCCTCCAGGCAAGCCCCTCCGTCACAGGAAGGTAACCCTCGGCAATCAGCTCCTGGATATCACGGTCCGTGATATCTGAGCCGCGCCAGTCGCCCTTGTGCGAGTCTAGCTCCTCCTCCAACGGCTCCAGCGCCGCTAGATTATGGTCGCCGCCGGTGGACTCAATCACCGCCGTGACGGGGATGACCAAGCCCTCTGGGGGCACGACGACAGAGCTCGCCGGCTTCCCCGTGGCTTCGCTCGACACCGCCATGGAAGGGGAAGTGCTGCTGCTAGCCATGGAATGAGTATGGAGATGACTGGTGCGGATTGATGCTAGGGTTTTTTGCGAGTTTTGCGCGGAGAGCTCGAGGAGGCACGCGCTGGAGGAAGAAGACGATGCGAGGAGAGAATGAGGTAAAAGGTAGAAATTCTACCACGGTTACTATTTATCATCTCCAGCATGAAGATTCGTGCAGCTTGATCAAACGGTTTCCGCGTAGACGACGTGTTTGCAAGCGTGCGCGGAAATTTCGCCACGTCTCCAACCGTCGTCGCCAACGGTTCGTATCACTCGTGCGGGAAAATCGGACATGATTGCGTTCTCTGCATATGTGAGTTACGAGGCGTCGCTGACCTAAGCCTACGTCGCCCTAGCTGACATAGGCAGATGAGCCGTCACATCAGAAGATTCTGGCATGGACGGATCCAGTCTGGCTACGGAAGAGTACGATGGAAGATTCAACATTTCTCCGACTAACGTGTTGAAGACGGAGAAAACCTTGCAGTGTTCTTTGGGAGGACTACAAGATATTGCTTGACGATTTGCTGACATCCATCTAGACGGAGCATTCCACACGAAGAGGCAAGACGGCGCAAGATCTCGGAGTTCTCCGGGGGCTACTGTTGGGGATATGCTATATGGGTATCCTCATAGCATGTCTCCTATCCGGATAACCCGGGTAGCCCACAGTTGGTAGCATGGCCCATGGCCTGCTGGGCGGCCCAGTTAGATGGATCCCGAAGGGAGGCCCATGCCGGATAAAGGAAGGCTACGGTGGAGTCACCAGCGTACCCGGAGCCTTGGAGTGCAAGATACACAAGACTAGTAATAAACGGTGTAGGACTCTGTAATCTGTCTGGCTAGGACTTTTCCCTGTAACCCTAGGACCTGGCGACTATATAAGTCGGTCCTATGGGAGCCTTTAGGGCACAATCTCAGACGTTCATATACAACTTCAGACAACCTCGCACAGTGAACCTATCTTTGTAACTCGGCGTATTGCCCTTATAGTGATTTATAGCAGGAGTAGGATTCCGCCACCATCGTGGGATCTGAACCTGGGTAAGCTGTGTTACCTCGTACCCGTCAACCGTCCGCCTTCCCCCACGTCTCTAAACACGCACTGTGAGGACCCCTCCATGGCGTACTCATCGGCAATACCACTACAGATGGACTAGGCGACGACGACTGGGGGCCTCCGAGATCGCCTGAGCGGGGTGATACGTCCAAAACGTATCTACTTTCACAAACACTTTTGCTATTGTTTCTCATGAAAACTTGTGTGATTTGGATACAACTAACACGGACGATTTGCTTTTCAGTAATTACCTTGGTGTCTAGTTTTTGTGCAGAAAATCAACTATCAGGAAAAATCCCGGAAAATATGCCAAAAATCCTATTTCACCAGAAGACTCACGGAGCCAGAAGATGAGGCGGAGTGGGGCCCTGTGGGGCCCACACCCCCCATCCGCGCGGGCCAGGCTTGGCCGCGCTTGGAGGGTGTGTGTCCGCCCCAGGCACCCCCTCGACCTCCCTCTTCGCCTATAAGATGCCTTTTGACCAAAAACCAGGGGGTCAACGTTTTTCTAGAAAGAGTTCCATTACCGCCACCACCGTAAACCGTGATTCGAGCAGAACTCCGTCGGCATTCACGGACGGGGAATTTGGAGAGGATCATCGCCATCATCATCACCAACGCTTCTCCATCAACCATCCATATTTCCCTCATCCATGAGTGAGTAATCCCCCGTTGTAGGCTATGGGGATGGTAGGGATTGGATGAGTTCTATCATATAATCGAGTAAGATTGTTAGGGCATGGTGCCTAGTATCTCTATTAGTGCTATTTGACTTTGTTGCAACTTTTTGTGCTTAATGCTTGTCACTAGGGACCGAGTGCCATGATCTCAGATCTGAACTTATTATTGAATCATTATGATAGTATTGTTTGTGATAAACATGCTTATGGAATTAGAACTAGGAGTGGTATAGCTACTCAAGATCCTTTATATCCTAAAGGACACCCTAAAAGAATTGAGCAGGATTCCCAACAAGGTGAAAGTAGTGGTAATCCTCGTAAGAGAAAGAAAAAGAAACACAAAATAGTTGAGGAACCACTTGAACCTGCTGTAGATCCTAATAGTATATCTATCTCTGATGCTGAAACTGAAAGTGGTAATGATAAAAATGATGCTCCTGATAAGGAGGAAGTTAAGGAAGAACTTGAGAAGCACACTAAGAACACTAGGTACACTAAGGAAGATTTTATAGCTAATAAACATGGTAAAGAGAGAGAACCTTGGGTGTAGAAACCTATGCCTTTTCCCAATAAGAAACACAAGTCAATGGAGGAAGAACACTACAACAAGTTTTGTGAGTGGATAAAACCTTTATTTTTGCAAATTACTTTGACTGATGCTATTAAGTTGCCTCCTTATTCAAAATATATGAAGGATCGATATTGTCTCTAATAAAAGGAAGATTCCCAATGAGGAAATCTCTACTTTGCTTGCTAATAATTCCTTCAATGGTAAGGTTCCAAAGAAACTTGGTGATCCAGGTATACCAACTATTTCTTGCTCTATTAAGAATAATTATGTTAGAACTGCTTTATGTGATTTGGGAGCTGGAGTTAGTGTTATGCCTTTTTCTCTCTATAAGAGACTCCAGTTAGAAAAGTTGATACCAACTGATATATCTTTACAAATGGCTGATAAGTCAACTAATATTCCTGTTGGTATATGTGAGGATGTTCCTGTTCAAGTGGCTCATAATTGCTTGGTTTTAACTGATTTTGTTGTGCTTGAGATGCCTGAAGATGATAATACGTCTATTATTCTTGGGAGACCTTTTCTTAATACTACATGTGCTGTCATTAATTGTAATCAAGGAAAAGTAACATTTAATATTAATGGCAAAGAGCATACTGTTTATTTTCCCAAGAAGGTTGCTAAAAGCTATTGCCTGAACTCCATTGAAAATATTGAGAGCATCAAGGTTGGAGAAATATATTGCCCCATTCCACAAGAAAGTTTTGAAACTATTATGATTGGGACCATTGCTATCAAGTTTGAGGTAATGTAATCACTTTGTGGAATACAAAGTTTTGTTTCATATAAGGTTGTTTTGGTAACAAGACTTGATCAACCTTGTTAACAAAAGGATTTTAATAAACAAAATAATTTTTTCATTCTGGTTATACTTGCTCACTTTTATTTTTCTCCTTCCTAGTCTTTGCTTTTTCTCTTGTTAGCTTTAGTTTTGCTAGTTGTTTGCTTTTTAGAGTGTCTTAGAACTTCTGTAGTTTTTGTTTTGGTTTGCTTTTGCTTCTTCTAAAAAAATCTTTTCTGCGAGAAAATCAATTTTCATACCCTGAAAATTGGCCAAAAATAAAGTTTCCGAAAAATCCCAGAAAATTCATAATAAATTTTCCCTCAAAAAAGGGGCAGAGGGACACCTGGAGTGACCTAGGCCCCCCCTCCAGGCCAGCACACCCCCTGGTGGCGGGGCCAGCCCCAATGGTGCGCCTGGCATGGGTGTGGCCCACTTGTGGCCCTCCAAGGTGCCTCCTCCCAGCCACCTTCTTTCTCTCTCCCGAAAAGCACCAGAAAACTTTCTCAAGCTCGAGTTCTTGTTTTTCTTGCTCCCGAATTTCGATCTCCTTGCTCATCCCATCTTTGCTGCTGATTTTTGGAGGGATTGCTCCTTGGTACGTGCCTCCTCCGCTTGTCCAATTAGATTTGTGATTGGTAGATTGTATCTCGAGTATTTTGCTGCTATAGGTGTTAGGTTGTGTGAGCTTGCATGCTTGTTCTATGCTTCGAGATTTCATTTTGATGCATGTGTAGCCCTCTAGCAAGTTCCTATAGTAGTTTCTCATTATTTATAACCTTGGAAATCACTTGGTTTGATGTTTGTCTAAAAATTTCAGAAAAAAAGTGGTCATGGACAACCACACCTATGGTGAAATATTTGAGAGTGATGCACCTAGAAGGACAAGGCCTTCAAGATCATCCTCCCGAGCCAGGCCCTCATACAATGAGGATCTCATTACACCGTGATTTGGCGACGAGGGAGAAGAGTTCCTTGTCCAACCTTTTTGCAGGATGCTGGGATTCTTAATGATTTTCTAACGTTGGTTCAAAGGGTTAGACTAACAAGTTATATGCAAGATGAGAGCATGCAGTATGCTACGCTTACTAAAACCTTTGTGGAGAATTTCTCTTTTTCTAACAACGCTTTTAAGCCAGATATGTCTTTTAAAATCTATAACAGGCCTTGCTCCATGACATTGAAGAAATTTTGTGAGATCCTGGACATTGGTATGGCTGGGACGGTGAAGAAGATTCCAGCTCAACCCGCTGATTTATTGGAGCTCTACCGCGGAATAACTAATGATGATGATCGTAGAGCCCAACGGGGAAAGATAAGAAATATTCAACTCCCAGCTATCAGATATTTTGCTTATTATCTTGCCACTAGTGTTCTTGGTAGGGAGAACACTAGCAATATTTCCAACTATCATTTGGCCTTCCTAGCTGCTGCGCTCAACAATGAGACTAGGTACAATCTTGGTTCCCTCATTGCTCGTCGTTAAGGTTCTAAGGGACCCATTTGTGGGGGTATTATTGCTGCACGTGTTGTTGGTACCTTAGGCCTTTTTGTTGATCCAAATGATACAGTTTTGGCTCCTTAGAGGCTTGACTTAGCTGCCATGAAAGTGCATCACTTTGTCACTGCTGGCTCTACCCTTGAGATTCTGTTTTATAGAATGTTGTTTACTGACGGGAGAGAGAGAGAGAGAGAGAGAGAGAGAGAGAGAGAGAGAGAGTTCCCTCTGCCCCAAACCACTTTGTTCAGTATTTCCCAGAGACCTTTGTCACGCTCTAAGGAGGAGATGGACGAGAAGCTGCACATTCTTGGCTTCCATGGGCACTATCAAGGGGACGCGCCCTCATACGGCCCCTCTGTGCACTACACAGGGGAGTCCTCGAGCTCTTACCAGGACGAAGGGGCCTCCTCGTCGTACTACGGAGGTGCACCTTCTTGGTCACCATGGGGTTGAGCCCCACTTAGTCCAAAAGCCTAAGCTTGGGGGAAGGTATACTGACATCACACTCATCTATATATCATGTTCTGTCGGTTCTTTGTATATCCATGTTTCGCTTTCTTTTTGGTTTTTGTTCTGCTTTCCCAAAACACAAAAATACCAAAAATATTTTCGTTGTTTCTCTTGGTTTGTTTCTTTGCTTTTTAGTTTTGGTTTGCCTTAAAGAACAATCCAAAAAGATTTTTTCTTTGTTTGTTTTTGATTTGTTTGCTTGCTTTAAAAAATCGAAAACACCAAAAATATTTGTTGTTCTTCTTTGGTTTTGTGAAGTTCTTTGCAGGGTTCAGCCGTCCTCAGTAGATTTTTGTTTCATGTTATTATTCAAGTCACACAAGTGAAGGGAAATAATGAAGATTAAGACAACTTGAGGTGTGGTAAGAGGCTGGTAACGAACTCTATTTGTTTTCATTTTTGTACATATACTCATCATGGTGAGCATGCTTAGTCCGTTCATGTAAGGTGTATGTTATTTATGGATGCTTAGTAGTTCTTGCTTTCTTGTGATTAGCTCTAGCTTGCTAATAGTTTGTAGCATGTTATATGAATGTTTGCTTTCATTATTTTATTCATAACTTGGTATGATATTGTGGTATCTTCCTCTGAATGTTTCATATGAATCGACTTGGCACATTCTCACGCATGCATATGACTAAACAATAGTTAGTAAGCCTCGATGATATATTTTGCCTCAGATTTCTTGTATCACTTTCATGTCATATTTAGTCCTGTTTTGTTGCAAGCATGATTATGACAGTTATTGCTCTCTCATTTGTCGCTCCCTCTCTATTGCTAGCCTTCACTTGCACTGAGTATGATCTCTACTCGTGTATCCAACTCCCCAAAACCAATATTGCCAATAGTGTCCACCATACCTACCTATTAGCATCATTTGCTATTTCAGCGCATGTTCATTATGCCTTGTTTTCTTCCAAATAAAATGTTTGACTGCTTTGAGAAAGTTAGTTAGTAAATCTCTCACGAACTTGATGGCACACTTTATTTCTTGCAGTTAATAAACCTGAACCATTGTGACTTGTCCATGAAAGTTATATGCTTGCAAATTATAGGCTGGGAGTTAGCAGAACCGTGTTGTCACGGGGAACGCTTTCAACACCTGTAAATATATACCCAGTTGATATCATGCTCTTTTGTTTGCGGATGTCGTCGGTGTGAAATAAAAGGGGAGCTCTTAATCCATGGAGTTATGTATATGTGTTAGAGAAACGCCTGGGCCGCTAGCCTAAGCCATGCCTAATCATGGTGGAAACTTGCAGCATAACCATAATGAGCAAACTTTGAAGCCTTCTTCTTATAAAAAAAGAGAGACACATATTGAAAAGAGGAAAGAGAGAAAAATGCGCCATTTTTTCATGGCAAATAAGAAGATTGCTGAGATGCGTATTGTCTGCTTGCCTTGTCATTTTGGTTATGGGACATCTCCTGTACCATGTGCAAGGGGTACCCCGTTGGCGGTTCTCTATAATACACATGTATTTATGATAACAAGAACTTACTGGTAACTAAAGTTGAGTAGCATGAGGAGCGGCCCTCGTACTCAAGGGACATGAGATTTCCAGTTTATGGTCTGTCAAGCATATAACTCATATTGGACCTCACTTTCACCTTAATCATCTAAAGATGCCTATGATAGGGGCAATGAGAGCTCAAAGCTAATGAGTACCTTACTTTAATCATTTGGAAGCCTTTCAAACTTTTCAAAACCTTTTCACTTCCTGGTTGAGTCACCACTTATTCTATGAGCACCTTCTTGAGAGCATAGTTGTCATTCTTGTGCTTGTTCCAAAACTTGGTTAATTATGTCATTACTTTGATGCTTGTATATCTGATATCTTTACTTCTAGTCTTCACTTGAACTTCAGAGGTGCCTTGGCATTTATATTGTGCTCTACAAACAAAGGAAATCGAGATACCACTCTATCATACCTTTTTATGAGCATTTCAATGTTGCTTATGTTTATGTTTCATGCTACTTATTATTATTGAGTTCGAATCTCTTCATAGCTTGCAATGACTATTGAGTAGACTTAGTTGCATACTCCTTATTATGAATTCTTTAAGTATCTACTCATGTGCTAAGAATATTTACATCATATGAAGCAAATGTGTTCGTGAAAGTTCTTTTATCGCACTCAGTTTTCAACTGAATTGCTTGAGGACAAGCAATAAGCTAAGCTTGGGGGAGTTGATACGTCCAAAACGTATCTATTTCCCCGAACACTTTTGCTATTGTTTCTCCTCTAAACTTGTGTGATTTGGATACAACTAACACGGACTGACGCTGTTTTCAGCAGAATTACCTTGGTGTCTAGTTTTTGTGCAGAAAATTAACTATCAGGAAAAATTCCGGAAAATATGCCAAAAATCCTATTTCACTATAAGACTCACGAAGCCAGAAGACGAGGCGGAGTAGGGCCCTGGGGTCCCACACCCCCTGCCACGCGGGCCAGGCTTGGCCGTGCCTAAAGGGTGTGTGGCCGCCCCAGGCACCCCTTCGGCCTCTCTCTTCGCCTATAAGATGCCTCTTGACCTAAAAACTGGGTGAGGGGGTTCAACGTTTTTCCAGAAAGAGTTCCGCTGCGCCGCCACCACCAGAAACAGTGATTCAGAACCATAAACTCTGTTCTGCACCCTGCCGAGACGGGGAATTTGGAAAGGATTGTCGCCATCATCATCACCAATGCTTCTCCATTAACCATCCATGTTTCCCTCATCCATGAGTGAGTAATCCCCCGCTGTAGGATATGGGGATGGTAGGGATTGGATGAGTTGTATCATGTAATTGAATAAGATTGTTAGGGCATGGTGCCTAGTATTTCTATTAGTGTTATTTGACTTTGTTGCAACTTGTTGTGCTTAATTCTTGTCACTAGGGCCCGAGTGCCAAGATCTCAGATCTGAACTTATTATTGAACAATTACGATAGTATTGTTTGTGATCTTATCTGCAAGTTGTGTACACATATCATTGTCCGGATCCAAAGGTCTCGAAGTGACAGAAATTGGGAAAACCTGAGGGGATGGCTGTGATGTGAGGATCACATGTGTTCACAGAGTGTTAATGCTTTGCTCCGGTGCTCTATTAAAACGATCACCTTAATTGCCAGTAGTTACCTTGAGGCCCCGCTGCAACTGTAGGGGTTCGTAGCATGGAAAACAAAAAATTTCTACCGCATACAAACAAACAAGCCAAGATCTATCTACTAGATTGTAGCAACGAGTCGATGGAATAACTCACCCTCGAAGATTCCAAAGTGTTTAACGAGAGCGGATTCTCGTGAGTGATGTAGTCGTACTCTTCCCGATCTCAAGATTGCGTAGACGATCCTTCCGGCGCTGCGTTCCGGCAGCGCTTCCGCAGTCGGTCACACATTCGGTACTCGACGAAGACCTTAATCTCCCTTGTTCCAGCAGGCAGTGGAGGTTGTAGCACTCTCCTCGTGATTCCGGCAGCACGACGGCATGGTACTGGAAGTAGAGGGGAGATCTCGCAGGGCTTCGCCTTAAGCCGGAGCGAGTATGGTGGACTATGAGAGAGCCTCAGTGATCTAGGGTTTAGGCACACCAAGGAGAAGCAAGGCCGGGGGCTAGGGTTTGCCCTAGGCGGCGGTGGCTTGCCCTAGGCGGCTGTAACACCTCGGTTCTGAAAATACCGTGGCTTCTATGTGACATGCCAATCCCTGGATCGGTTCATTGGCCCACAATAGAATGAGATGAATAACATAGCAAAATATCCATGTATCATAAATAACGAAGATTCAGAGTACCATTATTACAATAAAAGCTTAGCTCAAGGCTAGCTCAAATTATTCAGGTAGCAACATAAATAAGGTAAATCCTCCATTCTTCAAATTGCCCACAAGTGAACAAGTGCCAAGTGGAGTACCGTGGCCTAAATCGATTACTCAGAATCGGAATAACCTGCAACATGAAACGTAGCAGCCCCGAAGGGTCAATACATGGAATGTATGGCAAGTAGAGCTAGTAAATAGAGACAATAGTACTAACATCTACATGCATATTTGGCAAGTGGAGCTATGTCTGGCTTGCATTTGCAAATACCTTTTTGTCCTACTTTCATAAACAGTTTTTGATTTTCTTTGAAAAGATCCCAATTAAGTTAACCCAACAACATTAAAACAATTAAGAAAATTGGAATGAGCGAGAAACATGTCATGGAATCAATATCAAGCAACTCAGTTGTCCATAACCGGGGACACGGCTAATCGATTAGATTATACACCCTGCAGGGGTTAGTATACTTTACCCACGTGACTTGGCCAGCCCAGCTCGTACCATCACTCTCATTTTGGGTGATGATAGGGAGAAGTCCAAGACGAGACTGTTCGGGAAGTAGCTCCCCAATCCCGACGACCACCGGTCCAACCTACCAAAATTCTACATCTCTGGATACGCGGGTTTGAGTTACCACAACCTACTAAGTCCAACCAACCGTCCATTTCATTATTGGCACATGGTTGTACACGTAAGCTACACAATAAAGAAGCCAATCATTTTCTCTTGATACCTGGGTGCCTTTCCGCAATGAAACCACCAAAAATTATCAATACCATCACACCTAGGGGATTCATTGATTAAGTTGTTTTAGTTTTTGCAAACCAACTCATTTAGAAACAACTTTCAGTGATGTAACCCAGTCCTCGTTCATCATAGCATGGCTAAGCACATCTACCAACGGTGGTTCATCTACAAGGAAAGCCCTACCACATAATAGGTCATAGCATAGCGATAGTATCATCTTACACATGCATCTACAAAATACACGACAATGCATTGAAGATAGTAGGAAAATATCATGAACAAAGTAGCATCTACTTGCCTTGGTTGTAGCGGTCGGAAGAACAATCCACACACGAGCAAGCGTTGCACTCGTCACAATCTACACGATACAATTGCAATCATAAACAAACAATCCACAAGCATATGCAACAAAGATGATGCATGAATGCATGCAAGACAAGTGAATTGGTGCTACAGCTGCACCACATAATCCTAATCAATAAAGCTACTGATTGCATGCATGGAAAATAGTTTTACCGCAAGGAAAACTATTATGCAAAATATAACGCCCAAAACTAGAGCTAGAACTCAAATAATTCACTACCGGTAGTATACTATTTGTAAAATCTTGGGAAAATTCTACCGTATAGGCATTGCTAATTAGGAACAGTACCAATTGGAATTACTCAAAAAGGAATTATAAAACTCCCTGAGTAATTAAAACACTGCAGAAAGCCACTAGACAGTTTCTGCAGAAGTTTTCACTGTAAGCCTAACCTTTTAATTCACGATGAGATTCCCCTCGTTCCACTGAATCCAGGGACATATCATACGTAATTTTTGGAGTTACAGATCTTTTTCTACAAATTAATTACTCCAAAAAGGCCATTAATTATTTTGATTAAACTGTACTAAACCTTGCTGCAAAAGTGTGAAACAAAGGTACAGCAAGATTTTACACGACTTACTGAACCTACACATATTTTATTTGCAATTTTTGGCCCAGCGGTTTAATTTCTACGTAATTTACAAGTTTCTACCAAAATCTGCCAACTAAATCGATTAAAGAAAATACCCAGTCAACTGTGTCTGTTGACTGGTCCACATGGCTGCTGACTGGGAGTCTGACTAGTCAACGCCTGGGGGCTGAACGGTCAACGGCCGATCTGGACCGCTGATCTGAGATCCAACGGTCCCAAGAGATGGCGGCTGCGGACTCACCGGAGACGAATGGCGGCGAGCTTCAGCAGTGGCGGCGATCGGTTCGGCGGCAGCGATTCTCGCGGAAGGACACGATCAGCGCGGAACGGTGGTGGTCCACGCGAGGCGGCGAAGCGGCGCGGCGGCGTGGCAGCGCAAAGCGGCGCAACTCTTGGCGGGCGCGGGCCTTGGCAACGTGGCAGCAGCGGCAGCAATGGCGAGGCGTGGCGGCGGCCAGCGGCGGCGGGCGTGGCGGCGGTACGGGCGGCGCGAACAGCAGCGGCGGCGTGGGGTGGCGGCGTACTGGGAGGCGGGCGGGCAGTCCGGACTCGGCGAAGTCGGCGCCGATTTTTGATCTTTTAATAAAACGGCCGTAACTTTTTCCGTACGAGCTCCGAATCGTGCGATTTTTGTTCCTAAATTTTTTGTAGAAACGAGGGGAACAACCTAGGGTCAAGGGATGAGTGAAACCTTTAGGCTACAAGGGTGGACAACACAAGTCCTACTAAAGCCTCCCGTAGGAGCCTCGTAGTAAAATAGAGTAGGGTTTAGAAAATAGTGTTTTGCCGAATCTTTTCAATCGATGGTTTTGCATGGAAGAGTATGATGCAATGGCATGAATGATAATGCAGAACCAAATCTAAAATTTGGGATGTGACAGCGGCGGCGGCAGCAGGAGGTGGCGGCGCCGGCGGCTAGGAGTTAGGGTTTGCGGGGTGTGTGTTGTGTCTTGGAGGGGCAGCCCTGCCCCTCCTTATATAGGTGGAGGGGGCGCGCCAAGGGGAGGGGAGTCCCTCCCCAACTCGGTCTCCAAGTGGGCCGGCGGTGGAGGGAGAGGAACTCCTCCCCAAGTAGGTTTCCTACTCTCCCTCCACCAAACAAAATAGCCGTTTGACTTTTCAAATTGGCGTTTGACTTTTCAAACTAGGATTTGATTTATCCCTTTATTTTGTTTAGCGATGACACCTAGTACATGATGCAACCATTCCAACTTGTTATGACACATTCATGTACCCTTCCCTCCGAGTGCCGGACATTCCGGAACCTTCTAGAACATTCCCGATGAAAACACCGGAACCATTCTCCAACCCCGAAACAAGACTTTCCTTATATGAATCTTATTCTCCGGACCATTCCGGATCTCCTCGTGATATCTCGGATCCCATATGAGACTCCGAACAACATTCGGTCTCTTACTCATCATTCCATAACTACTCAACAACGTCGAATCCTTAAGTGTGTCTCCCTACGGTTCGTGAATTATGCGGACATGATCGAGACACTTCTTCGAACAATAACCAATAGAGGAATCTGGAAATTCATATGGCTCCCACATATTTCTACGATTACTTTGCGATCGAATGAACCACTTACATCCGGTACCAATTTCCCTTTGGCTCACGATAGTTTACTTATCCAAGGTTTTGATCATCGATATCTCTGCATACCTAGTTCAACCTCGTTACTGATAAGTACTCTTTTCTCGTTCCCGTGATATGTGATCCCTTGTGAGCCAGTCACATGCTTGCAAGCTAATTGGATGACATTCCACTGAGAGGGCCCAAGGTATATCTATCTGTCATATGGATGGACAAATCCCACTCTTGATCCATGTGTCTCAACCAATACTTTTCGAACACTCAATGCCACCTTTATAGCCACCCAGTTACGGTGTGGTGTTTGATGTCATCAAAGCATCCTTCTGGTGAAGGTGATATGCATGATCTCATGGTCGAAGGAATTAGGTTACTATGTCTCAGAAAGCATATAGCAATTGAACTATTAAAATGACTTGATCTTTATGCTACGCTTATCTATAGGAGTATCTCCATCATACCATTCTCCTAACGATATGATCTTGTTGTTAATAACATCTCAATGTTCATGATAGGGAAACCACAATCATTTTATTAACCAACAAGCTAGTATTAAAAAGAGGCTTTACTAGGGATTCTAATTTAGTTTACAAATCACATAAGTATTAATGTCTCCTTGTTAATACTATTATAGCATGAATCTAAACATTTATCATAAACACAAAGATATAATAATAACTACATTTATTATTGCCTCTAGGGCATATCTCCAACAGTCTCCCACTTGCACTAGAGTCAACTAATCTAGATTACATGGTAATATACCGAACACCAATGGCAGTTTGGTGTTGGTCATGCTTTGCCCTCGGGAGAGGTTTAGTCAACAGATCCGCCACATTCAGATCTGTGTGTACTTTGCAAATCTTTATGTCACCATCTTGGACATGTTCTCGAATAGCATGAAAACGTAGCTTGATATGCTTCAGCTTCTTGTGTGACCTTGGTTCTTGCGCATTGGCTATGGCGCCCATGTTATCACAGTAGATAGACATTGGGTCCAGCGCACTTGGAACCACACCGAGCTCTGTAATGAACTCTTTCATCCATATCGCTTCTTGTGAAGCCTCCGAAGCAGCCATGTATTCCGATTCAGTTGAAGATCTCGCCACAATGTTTTGCTTTGCACTCCTCCAGCTAACTGCTGCACCATTCAAAATAAATACGTATCCAGATTGTGATTTAGAATCATCCGGATCGGTGTTCCAACTAGCATCGGTGTAACCATTAACAACGAGCTGTTCATCACCTCCATAAGAAAGAACCATATCCTTAGTTCTTCTCAAGTACTTAAGGATGTTTTTGACCGCTGTCCAATGATCCACTCCTGGATCACTTTGATATCTGCTAGTCAAACTAACAGCATATGCAATGTCGGGTCTAGTACATAGCATGGCATACATTAGAGATCCTATGGCTGAGGCATAGGGAGTTTTACTCATCCTTTCTCTATCTTACGCCGTTGTTGGACTTTGAGTTTTACTCAACGTCAGACAGCAACATGGGCAAGAACCCTTTCTTGCTATCTTCCATTCCAAACATCTTTAGAACTTTGTCCAAATATGTACTTTAGACAATGATATTAGGCGTCTCGATCTATCTCTATAAATCTTTATGCCTAATATGTAAGCTTCGCCAAGATCTTTCATTGAAAAACTATTATTCAAATATTCCTTGACACTATTAAGAAGGTCTACATCATTCCCAATCAACAATATGTCATCTACATATAGTATTAAGAATGCTACAGAACTCCCACTCACTTTCTTGTAAATACAAGCTTCTCCATAAGTTTGTATAAAACCAAAACTTTTGATCACCTTATCAAAACGTTGATTGCAACTTCGGGATGCTTGCTTCAATCCATATATGGACCGTTGAAGTTTGCATACCTTGTTAGCATCTTTAGGATCGACAAAACCTTTGGGTTGCATCATATACAACTCTTCATCAATGTCTCCATTGAGGAACGCTGTTTTGACATCCATCTGCCATATCTCATAATCATAATATGCAGCGATTGCTAACATAATCCTCACAGACTTTAGCTTCGCTACTGGTGAGAAAGTCTCATCGTAGTCAACTCCTTGAATTTGTCGAAACCCTTTTGCGACAAGTCGAGCTTTATAGACAGTAACATTACCATCAGCATCTGTTTTCTTCTTGAAAATCCATTTATTCTCGACAGCCTTCCGGCCATCTGGTAAGTCCACCAAAGTCCATACTTGGTTTTCGTACATGGAACCAATCTCGGATTTCATGGCTTCTTGCCATTTATTGGAATCTGGGCTCATCATCGCTTCCTCATATGTCGCAGGGTCATCGGTGTTGTCCACCAACATGACACTCATAACGGGATCATACCAATCAGGAGTGGTACGAGTTCTCGTTGACCAGTGAGGATTTGTAGCAACTACAACCGAAGTTTCATGATCATCATCATTAGCTTCTTCTCTAATTGGTGCAGGAACCATAGGAACTTCTTCCGGTGCTGCGCTACTCGCAAGTTCGAGAGAAGGTTCGACAACCTCGTCGAGTTCTACTTTCCTTCCAGTCACTTCTTTCGAGAGAAATTCCTTCTCTAGAAAGGATCCATTCTTGGCAACAAAGATTTTGCCTTCGGATCTATGATATAAGGTATACCCAATAGTTTCCTTTGGGTATCCAATAAAGACGCATTTTTTCCGCTTTGGGTTCAAGCTTGTCCGGTTGTAACTTATTTACATAGGCTTCGCATCCCCAAACTTTAAGGAACGAAAATTTAGGTTTCTTCCCAAACCATAATTCATACGGTGTCGTTTCAATAGATTTAGATGGTGCCCTATTTAAAGTGAATGCGGTTGTTTCTAATGCATAACCCCAAAATGATAGCGGTAAATCTGTAAGTGACATCATAGAACGAACCATATCTAAGAGAGTTCGATTACGATGTTCGGACACACCATTACGCTATGGTGTTCCTGGCGGTGTCAATTGTGAAAGTATTCCGCATTTCTTCAAATGCTCGCCAAACTCATAACTTCGATATTCACCTCCACGATCAGAACGTAGAAATTTAATCTTCTTGTTACGTTGATTCTCAACCTCACTTTGAAATTCCTTAAACTTCTCGAAAGTTTCGGACTTATGTTTCATGAAATAGATATACCCATATCTACTCAAGTCATCTGTGAAGGTAAGAACATAACGATAACCACCGCGCGATGCTACACTCATTGGACCACACACATCGGTATGTATGATTTCCAATAAGTCCGTAGCTCGCTCCATCATACCAGAAAATGGAGTCTTAGTCATTTTACCCATGAGACATGCTTCGCATCTTTCAAGTGATTCGAAATCAAGAGATTCAAGACGTCCATCGGAATGGAGTTTCTTCATATGCTTCACTCCAATGTGACCAAGACGACAGTGCCACATATAGGTCGACTTATCGCTCGATTTCAAACATTTAGCTTCAATGTTATTAATATGTGTATTTCCACTATCGATATTCAATAAGAATAGACCATCTATCAAAGGTGCATGTGCATAAAACATATTACTCATATAAATCGAACAACAATTATTCTCGGACTTAAACAAGTAACCTTCTTGCAATAAACAAGATCCCGATATAATGTTCATGCTTAACGTAGGAACCGAATAACAATTATTTAAGTATAAAACTAATCCCGATGGTAGATGAAGAGGTAGCGTGCTGACCGCGATCACATCAACCTTTGATCCGTTTCCCACGCGCATCGTCACCTCATTCTTCGCTAGCTTCCGTTTATTCTGCAAAGACTTGTTTGAGTTACAAATATGAGCAACAACCAAGATTCAAATACCTAGGCACTACTACGAGTACTAGTGAGATACACATCAATAACATGTATATCGGATATACCTTTCTTCTTGATGTTGCCGTTCTTCAAATCCGCCAAGTACTTTGGGCAATTCCGCTCAAAGGACCTTCTCCCTTGTAGTAAAGCACTCAGATCGGGCTTGGGTCCAGCCTTGGTCTTCTTCATCGCGGTAACTTTCTTACCACCCTTCTTGAAGTGTCCTTTGCTTAGACTTGCCTTTCTTGAATTTGGTGGTCTTATTGACCATCAACACTTGGTGCTCTTTCTTGATCTCCACTGCAGATTTTAACATGGAGAAGAGTTCGCAATCGCTTGTTCATGCTTTGCATATTGTAGTTCATCACAAAGTTCTTGTAACTTGGTGGTAGTGATTGGAGGACACGGTAAATCCCCAAAGCATTAGGAATCACTATACCCAAGCTTTGAAGTTTGTTTGCGTGCCCAGACATCTTAAGCACATGCTCACTGACGGAGCTGCCCTCTTCCATCTTGCAGTTAAAGAACTTTTCAGAAGACTCATAGCTCTCAACTGCCGCTTGACTCTCAAAGATCAATTTGAGTTCACGGACAATATCATGTGGGTCTGAATTCTCAAACCTTTTCTGAAGCTCCGATTCTAAACCATACAAGATAGCACACTGAACTGTGGAGTACTGAGTCTTCCGAGCGAGGTAAACATTCTTTACTTCATCGGTAGCAGTAGCTGCAGGTGGGTCACCCAGCGGTGCATCCAGCACATAGGTCAAATTACTAGCATTGAGGACAACTCTCAAATTGCGGAACCAATCCGCGAAGTTGCTTCCATTGTTTTTCAACTTTTCTTTCTCTAGGAACGTATTAAAATTGATGGTAGGGGCCGCCATTGATCTACAACATATTTGCAACAGTTTAGACTAAGTTTATGACAAATTGAGTTCTAATTAATAGTTAAATTAATCTAGGTGAACTCCCACTCAAAACAATATCCCTCACATTGTTTTAGTGATCACACAAACCAAATCCACCACATCAAAACCGATCATCACGAGAGTTGATGTAGCTTCAATGGCGAACAATCGACATGTTCATCATATCTACTATGTGATTCATGCTTTACCTTTTGGTGATCCGTGTTCCGAGACCATGTCTGTACATGCTAGGCTTGTCAAGATCAAACCTTAGCTTCCGCATGAGCAAATCTGGCTTGCTCATGTTGTATACACTTGCAGAATCTAACACACCCGATCATCACGTGGTGCTTCGAAACAACAAGCTTTAGCAACGGTGCTTACTAAGGATGAACACTTTAGAACTTGAAATTCATGTGCATGAGGGATCATCTTATAATGCTACCGTCGTTAACTAAGCAATACAAGATGCATAAAGGATTAACATCACATGCAATTCATAATATGTGATATGATATGGACTTTCTTCTTTGTGCTTCCGATCTCCATCTTCAAGCACGAACATGATCTCCATCATCACCAGCATTGCATCAAGGTCAATGACGCTGCTCCATGGTTGTCGTTCACCGGCTTCAACTATTACAACTACTTTGAATAGACACGCGGGTCTTAACATAAATTAAAGACAACCATATGGCTCCTGCCGGTTGCCAATTACAATAAGGAACATTGCATACATCAAATATAATCACAATCATGGCCATATCACATCACAGCACACCCCTGCAAAACAAAGTTAGACGCCTCTAATTTCTTTGCATGTTTTACGTGGTTTGGGGCTTTCAATAAGTGTCGATCTAACTTACGAACAAGAACCACAACGTTGATGTTTGAACTGTCAAGTGCCCGTTGTAAATTGGATCTATACTATAATGGGAGAGACAGACACCCGCAAAGCCACTTATGCAATACAAGTTGCATGTTGAGCATGGAGCAAGTCTCATGAATGCTGTCATGTAAGGTTACCCCGGGCCGCTTCATCCCATCATACCGCAAGATGCAAAGTACACAAGAAGCAATTGATAATAAAAGCACCACCGCCCACAATGACCATTGTGTTCTACTCGTGCAACAGATCTACATATAGACATGGCTCTGATACCACTGTAGGGGTTCGTAGCATGGAAAACAAAAAAATTCTACCGCATACAAACAAACAAGCCAAGATCTATCTACTAGATTGTAGCAACGAGTCGATGGAATAACTCACCCTCGAAGATTCCAAAGTGTTTAACGAGAGCGGATTCTCGTGGGTGATGTAGTCATTTTCTTCGATCTCAAGATCGCGTAGACGATCCTTCCCGCTGCTCCTAGGCGCTTCAATGATCGATCACCGCTCGATTTCGACGAAGACCTTCCTCTCCCTTGTTCCAGCAGGCAGCGGAGGTTGTAGCACTCTCCTCGTGATTCCGGCAGCACGACGACGTGGTACCGGAAGTAGAGGGGAGATCTCGCAGGGCTTCGCCTTAAGTCAGAGCGAGTATGGTGGACTATGAGAGAGCCTCGGTGATCTAGGGTTTAGACACACCAAGGAGAAGCAAGGCCGGCGGCTAGGGTTTGCCCTAGGCGGCGGCAGCAGGAGGTGGCGGCGCAAGCGGCTAGGAGTTAGGGTTTGCGGGGTGTGTGTTGTGTCTTGGAGGGGCAGCCCTGCCCCTCCTTATATTGGTGGAGGGGGCGTGCCAAGGGGAGGGGAATCCCTCCCCAACTCGGTCTCTAAGTGGGCCGGCGGTGGAGGGAGAGGAACTCCTCCCCAAGTAGGTTTCCTACTCTCTCTCCACCAAACAAAATAGCCGTTTGACTTTTCAAACTAGGATTTGATTTATCCCTTTATTTTGTTCAGAGACAACACCTAGTACATGATGCAACCATTCCAACTTGTTATGACACATTCATTTACCCTTCCCCTCCGGAGTGCCGGACATTCTGGAACCTTCTAGAACATTCCCGATGAAAACACCGGAACGATTCTCCAACCCCGAAACAGGACTTTCCTTATATGAATCTTATTCTCCGGACCATTCTGGATCTCCTCGTGATATCCCGGATCCCATCCGAGACTCCGAACAACATTCGTTCTCTTACTCATCATTCCATAACTACTCAACAACGTCGAATCCTTAAGTGTGTCTCCTACGGTTCGTGAATTATGCGGACATGATCGAGACACTTCTCCGAACAATAACCAATAGAGGAATCTGGAAATTCATATGGCTCCCACATATTTCTACGATTACTTTGCGATCGAATGAACCACTTACATACGATACCAATTTCCCTTTGTCTCACGATAGTTTTGTAGGGGTTCGTAGCATGGAAAACAAAAAATTTCTACCGCATACAAACAAACAAGCCAAGATCTATCTACTAGATTGTAGCAACGAGTCAATAGAATAACTCACCCTCGAAGATTCCAAAGTGTTTAACGAGAGCGGATTCTCGTGGGTGATGTAGTCGTACTCTTCCCGATCTCAAGATCGCAGAGCGATCCTTCAGCTGCGTTCGTAGGCCTTCCAATCGGTCACATGTTTGGTACTCGACGAAGACCTTCCTCTCCCTTGTTTCAGCAGGCAGCGGAGGTTGTAGCACTCTCCTCGTGATTCCGGCAGCACGACGGCGTGGTACCGGAAGTAGAGGGAAGATCTCGCAGGGCTTCGCCTTAAGCCGGAGCGAGTATGGTGGACTATGAGAGAGCCTCGGTGATCTTGGGTTTAGACACACCAAGGAGAGGGAGCAAGGCCGGTGGCTAGGGCAAGAGGGGAGCCCCAACTCGGTGACTTGGCAAACCCTAGGAGGCGGTGGCGATAATGGTGGAGGCCGGCGGCTAGGGTTTAGGTTTAGAGGGGCAAGGTGTAGGTCTTGGAGGGGCAGCCCTGCCCCTCCTTATATAGGTGGGAGGCGCCAGCCAAGGGGAGGGGAGTCCCTCCCTAACTCGGCTTCCAAGGCCGGTGGGTGGAGGGATAGGAACTCCACCCCAAGTAGGTTTCCTACTCTCCCTCCACCAAGCAAAATAGCCATTTGACTTTTCAAATTGGCGTTTGACTTTTCAAACTAGGATTTGATTTATCCCTTTATTTTGCTCAGCGATGACACCTAGTACATGATGCAACCATTCCAACTTGTTATGACACATTCATGTACCCTTCCCCTCTGGAGTGCCGGACATTCCGGAACCTTCTAGAACATTCCCGATGAAAACACCGGAACCATTCTCCAACCCCGAAACAGGACTTTCCGTATATGAATCTTATTCTCCGGATCATTCCGGATCTCCTCTTGATATCCCGGATCCCATCCGAGACTCCGAACAACATTCGGTCTCTTACTCATCATTCCATAACTACTCAACAACGTCGAATCCTTAAGTGTGTCTCCCTATGGTTCGTGAATTATGCGAACATGATCGAGACACTTCTCCGAACAATAACCAATAGAGGAATCTGGAAATTCATATGGCTCCCACATATTTCTACGATTACTTTGCAATCGAATGAACCACTTACATACGATACCAATTTCCCTTTGTCTCACGATAGTTTACTTATCCGAGGTTTTGATCGTCGGTATCTCTGTATACCTAGTTCAACCTCATTACTTATAAGTACTCTTTTCTCGTTCCCGTGATATGTGATCCCTTGTGAGCCAGTCACATGCTTGCAAGCTAATTGGATGACATTCCACCGAGAGGGCCCAGAGTATATCTATCCGTCATATGGATGGACAAATCCAACTCTTGATCCATGTGTCTCAACCAACACTTTCCGAACACTCAATGCCACCTTTATAGCCACCCAGTTACGGTGTGGTGTTTGGTGTCATCAAAGCATCCTTCCAGTGAAGGTGATATCCATGATCTCATGGTCGAAGGAATTAGGTTACTATGTATCAGAAAGCATATAGCAATTGAACTATTAAAAATGACTTGATCTTTATGCTACGCTTATCTATAGGGGTATGTACATCATATCATTCTCCTAACGATATGATCTTGTTGTTAATAACATCTCAATGTTCATGATAGGGAAACCACAATCATTTATTAACCAACAAGCTAGTATTACAAAGAGGCTTTACTAGGGACTCTATTTTAGTTTAAAAATCACACAAGTATTAATGTTTCCTTGTTAACACTATTATAGCATGAATGTAAACATTTATCATAAACACAAAGATATAATAATAACTACATTTATTATTGCCTCTAGGGCATATCTCCAACAGTCTCCCACTTGCACTAGAGTCAACTAATCTAGATTACATGGTAATATACCGAACACCCATGGCAGTTTGGTGTTGGTCATGTTTTGCCCTCGGGAGAGGTTTAGTCAACGGATCCGCCACATTCAGATCTGTGTGTACTTTGCAAATCTTTATGTCACCATCTTGGACATGTTCTCGAATAGCGTGAAAACGTAGCTTGATATGCTTCAGCTTCTTGTGTGACCTTGGTTCTTGCGCACTGGCTATGGCACCCATGTTATCACAGTAGATAGACATTGGGTCCAGCGCACTTGGAACCACACGGAGCTCTGTAATGAACTCTTTCATCCATATCGCTTCTTGTGAAGCCTCCGAAGCAGCCATGTATTCCGATTCAGTTGAAGATCTCACCACAACGCATTGCTTTGCACTCCTCCAGCTAACTGCTGCACCATTCAAAATAAGTACGTATCCAGACTGTGATTTAGAATCATCCGGATTGGTGTTCCAACTAGCATCGGTGTAACCATTAACAACGAGCTGTTCATCACCTCCATAAGAAAGAACCATATCCTTAGTTCTTCTCAAGTACTTAAGGATGTTTTTGACCGCTGTCCAATGATCCACTCCTGGATCACTTTGATATCTGCTAGTCAAACTAACAGCATATGCAATGTCAGGTCTAGTACATAGCATGGCATACATTAGAGATCCTATGGCTGAGGCATAGGGAGTTTTACTCATCCTTTCTCTATCTTCTGCCGTTGTCAGACTTTGAGTTTTACTCAACGTCGTATTGGGCAACATGGGCAAGAACCGTTTCTTGCTATCTTCCATTCCAAACCTCTTTAGAACTTTGTCCAAATATGTACTTTGTGACAATGATATTAGGCGTCTCGATCTATCTCTATAAATCTTTATGCCTAATATGTAAGCTGCTTCGCCAAGATCTTTCATTGAAAAACTATTATTCAAATATTAATTGACACTATTAAGAAGGTATACATCATTCCCAATCAACAATATGTCATCTACATATAGTATTAAGAATGCTACAGAGCTCCCACTCACTTTCTTGTAAATACAAGCTTCTCCATAAGTTTGTATAAAACCAAAACTTTTGATTACCTTATCTAAACGTTGATTCCAACTTCGGGATGCTTGCTTCAATCCATATATGGACCGTTGAAGTTTGCATACCTTGTTAGCATCCTTAGGATCGACAAAACCTTTGGGTTGCATCATATACAACTCTTCATCAATGTCTCCATTGAGGAACGCTGTTTTGACATCCATCTGCCATATCTCATAATCATAATATGCAGCGATTGCTAACATAATCCTCACAGACTTTAGCTTCGCTACTGGTGAGAAAGTCTCATCGTAGTCAACTCCTTGAATTTGTCGAAACCCTTTTGCGACAAGTCGAGCTTTATAGACAGTAACATTACGATCAGCATCTGTTTTCTTCTTGAAAATCCATTTATTCTCGACAGCCTTCCGGCCATCCGGTAAGTCCACCAAAGTCCATACTTGGTTTTCGTACATGGATCCAATTTCGGATTTCATGGCTTCTTGCCATTTATTGGAATATGGGCTCATCATCGCTTCCTCATACGTCGCAGGGTCATCGGTGTTGTCCACCAACATGACACTCATAACGGGATCATACCAATCAGGAGTGGTACGACTTCTCGTTGACCTGCGAGGCTCTGTAGCAACTTCAACCGAAGTTTCATGATCATAATCATTAGCTTCCTCTCTTATTGGTGTAGGCACCACAGGAACTTCTTCTGGTGCTGCGCAACTCGCAAGTTCGAGAGAAGGTTCGACAACCTCGTCGAGTTCTACTTTCCTTCCAGTCACTTCTTTCGAGAGAAATTCCTTCTCTAGAAAGGATCCATTCTTGGCAACGAAGATTTTGCCTTCGGATCTATGATAGAAGTTATACCCAATAGTTTCCTTTGGGTATCCAATGAAGATGCATTTTTCCGCTTTGGGTTCAAGCTTGTCCGGTTGTAACTTCTTTACATAGGCTTCGCAACCCCAAACTCTAAGGAACGACAATTTAGGTTTCTTCCCAAACCATAATTCATACGGTGTCGTTTCAACGGATTTAGATGGTGCCCTATTTAAAGTGAATGCGGCTGTTTCTAATGCATAACCCCAAAATGATAGCGGTAAATCTGTAAGTGACATCATAGAACGAACCATATCTAAGAGAGTTCGATTACGACGTTCGGACACACCATTACGCTGTGGTGTTCCCGACGGTGTCAGTTGTGAAAGTATTTCGCATTTCTTCAAATGCTCACCAAACTCGTAACTTAGATATTCACCTCCACGATCAGAACGTAGAAATTTAATCTTCTTGTTACGTTGATTCTCAACCTCACTTTGAAATTCCTTAAACTTCTCGAAAGTTTCGGACTTATGTTTCATGAAATAGATATACCCATATCTACTCAAGTCATCCGTGAAGGTAAGAACATAACGATAACCACCACGCGATGCTACACTCATTGGACCACACACATCGGTATGTATGATTTCCAATAAGTCCGTAGCTCGCTCCATCATACCAGAAAATGGAGTCTTAGTCATTTTACCCATGAGACATGCTTCACATCTTTCAAGTGATTCGAAATCAAGTGATCCAAGAAGTCCATCAGAATGGAGTTTCTTCATACGCTTCACTCCAATGTGACCAAGACGACAGTGCCACATATAGGTCGAGTTATCGCTTGATTTCAAATGTTTAGCTTCAATGTAATTAATATGTGTATTTCCACTATCGAGATTCAATAAGAATAGACCATCTATCAAAGGTGCATGTGCATAAAACATATTACTCATATAAATCGAACAACCATTATTCTCGGACTTAAACAAGTAACCGTCTCGCAATAAACAAGATCCCGATATAATGTTCATGCTTAACGCAGGCACCAAATAACAATTATTTAAGTATAAAACTAATCCCGATGGTAGATGAAGAGGTAGCGTGCCGACCGCGATCACATCAACCTTTGATCCGTTTCCCACGCGCATCGTCACCTTGTTCTTCGCTAGCTTCCGTTTATTCTGCAGCACATGTTTCGAGTTACAAATATGAGCAACCAAACCAGTATCAAATACCCAGGCACTACTACGAGTACTAGTGAGATACACATCAATAACATGTATATCGGATATACCTTTCTTCTTGATGTTGCCGTTCTTCAAATCCGCCAAGTACTTTGGGCAATTCCGCTTCCAGTGACCTTCTCCCTTGTAGTAAAAGCACTCAGTATCAGGCTTAGGTCCAGCCTTGGTCTTCTTCGTCGGTGCAGTAACTTTCTTACCACCCTTCTTGAAGTGTCCCTTTTGCTTAGACTTGCCTTTCTTGAATTTGGTGGTATTATTGACCATCAACACTTGGTGCTCTTTCTTGATCTCCACTTCTACAGATTTTAACATGGAGAAGAGTTCTGGCAACTGCTTGTTCATGCTTTGCATATTGTAGTTCATCACAAAGTTCTTGTAACTTGGTGGTAGTGATTGGAGGACACGGTAAATCCCCAAAGCATTAGGAATCACTATACCCAAGATTTGAAGTTTGTTTGCATGCCCAGACATCTTAAGCACATGCTCACTAACGGAGCTGCCCTCTTCCATCTTGCAGTTAAAGAACTTTTCAGAAGCCTCATAGCTCTCAACTGCCGCGTGATTCTCAAAGATCAATTTGAGTTCACGGACAATATCATGTGGGTTTGAATTCTCAAACCTTTTCTGAAGCTCCGATTCTAAACCATACAAGATAGCACACTGAATTGTGGAGTACTGAGTCTTCCGAGCGAGGTAAACATTCTTTACTTCATCGGTAGCGATGGCTGCAGTGGGTCACCCAGCGGTGCATCCAGCACATAGGTCAAATTACCAGCATTGAGGACAATCCTCAAATTGCGGAACCAATCCGCGAAGTTGCTTCCATTGTTTTTCAACTTTTCTTTCTCTAGGAACGCATTAAAATTGATGGTAGGGGCCGCCATTGATCTACAACATATTTGCAACAGTTTAGACTAAGTTTATGACAAATTGAGTTCTAATTAATAGTTAAATTAATCTAGGTGAACTCCCACTCAAAACAATATCCCTCACATTGTTTTAGTGATCACACGAACCAAATCCACCACATCAAAACCGATCATCATGAGAGTTGATGTAGCTTCAATGGCGAACAATCGACATGTTCATCATATCTACTATATGATTCATGCTTTACCTTTTGGTGATCCGTGTTCCGAGACCATGTCTGTACATGCTAGGCTCGTCAAGATCAAACCTTAGCTTCCGCATGAGCAAATCTGGATTGCTCACGTTGTATACACTTGCAGAATCTAACACACCCGATCATCACGTGGTGCTTCGAAACAACAAGCTTTAGCAACGGTGCTTACTAAGGATGAACACTCTAGAACTTGAAATTCATGTGCATGAGGGATCATCTTATAATGCTACCGTCGTTAACTAAGCAATACAAGATGCATAAAGGATTAACATCACATGCAATTCATAATATGTGATATGATATGGCCTTTCTTCTTTGTGCTTCCGATCTCCATCTTCAAGCAAGAACATGATCTCCATCATCACCGGCATTGCATCAAGGTCAATGACGCTGCTCCATGGTTGTCGTCCACCGGCTTCAACTATTACAACTACTTTGAATAGATACGCGGGTCTTAACAGAAATTAAAGACAACCATATGGCTCCTGCCGGTTGCCAACTTACAATAAGGGACATTGCATACATCAAATATAATCACAATCATGGCCATATCACATCACAGCACACCCCTGCAAAACAAAGTTAGACGCCTCTAATTTCTTTGCATGTTTTACATGGTTTGGGGCTTTCAATAAGTGTCGATCTAACTTACGAACAATAACCACAACGTTGATGTTTGAACTATCAAGTGCCCGTTGTAAATTGGATCTATACTATAATGGGAGAGACAGACACCCGCAAAGCCACTTATGCAATACAAGTTGCATGTTGAGCGTGGAGCAAGTCTCATGAATGCTGTCATGTAAGGTTAGCCCGGGCCGCTTCATCCCATCATACCGCAAGATGCAAAGTACACAAGAAGCAATTGATAATAAAAGCACCACCTCCCACAATGACCATTGTGTTCTACTCGTGCAACAGATCTACATATAGACACGGCTCTGATACCACTGTAGGGGTTCGTAGCATGGAAAACAAAAAATTTCTACCGCATACAAACAAACAAGCCAAGATCTATCTACTAGATTGTAGCAACGAGTCAATAGAATAACTCACCCTCGAAGATTCCAAAGTGTTTAACGAGAGCGGATTCTCGTGGGTGATGTAGTCGTACTCTTCCCAATCTCAAGATCGCGTAGATGATCCTTCCGGTCTTCGCAAGCGCCTTCCGTAGTCGGTCACACATTCGGTACTCGACGAAGACCTTCCTCTCCCTTGTTCCAGCAGGCAGCGGAGGTTGTAGCACTATCCTCGTGATTCCGACAGCACGACGGTGTGGTACCGGAAGTAGAGGGAAGATCTCGCAGGGCTTCGCCTTAAGCCGGAGCGAGTATGGTGGACTATGAGAGATCCTCGGTGATCTAGGGTTTAGACACACCAAGGAGAGGGAGCAAGGCCGGCGGCTAGGGCAAGAGGGGAGCCCCAACTCGGCGACTTGGCAAACCCTAGGAGGTGGCGGCGACAATGGTGGAGGCCGGCGGCTAGGGTTTAGGTTTAGAGGGGCAAGGTGTAGGTCTTGGAGGGGCATCCCTGCCCCTCCTTATATAGGTGGGAGGCGCCGGCCAAGGGGAGGGGAGTCCCTCCCCAACTCGGCTTCCAAGGCCGGCGGGTGGAGGGAGAGGAACTCCTCCCCAAGTAGGTTTCCTACTCTCCCTCCACCAAGCAAAATAGCCGTTTGACTTTTCAAATTGGCGTATGACTTTTCAAACTAGGATTTGATTTATCCCTTTATTTCGCTCAGCGATGACACCTAGTACATGATGCAACCATTCCAACTTGTTATGACACATTCATGTACCCTTCCCCTCCGGAGTGCCGGACATTTCGGAACCTTCTAGAATATTCCCGATGAAAACACCGAAACCATTCTCCAACCCCGAAATAGGATTTTCCTTATATGAATCTTATTCTCCGGACCAGTCCGGATCTCCTCATGATATCCCGGATCCCTTCCGAGACTCCGAACAACATTCGGTCTCTAACTCATCATTCCATAACTACTCAACAACGTTGAATCCTTAAGTGTGTCTCCCTACGGTTCGTGAATTATGCGCACATGATCGAGACACTTCTCCGAACAATAACCAATAGAGGAATCTGGAAATTCATATGGCTCCCACATATTTCTACGATTACTTTGCGATCGAATGAACCACTTACATACGATACCAATTTCCCTTTGTCTCACGATAGTTTACTTATCCGAGGTTTTGATCGTCGGTATCTCTGTATACCTAGTTCAACCTCGTTACTGATAAGTACTCTTTTCTCGTTCCCGTGATATGTGATCCCTTGTGAGCCAGTCACATGCTTGCAAGATAATTGGATGACATTCCACCGAGAGGGCCCAGATTATATCTATCCGTCATATGGATGGACAAATCCCACTCTTGATCCATGTGTCTCAACCAACACTTTCCGAACACTCAATGCCACCTTTATAGCCACCCAGTTACGGTGTGGTGTTTGATGTCATCAAAGCATCCTTCCGGTGAAGGTGATATCCATGATCTCATGGTCGAAGGAATTAGGTTACTATGTATCAGAAAGCATATAGCAATTGAACTATTAAAAATGACTTGATCTTTATGCTACGCTTATCTATAGGAGTATGTCCATCATATCATTCTCCTAACGATATGATCTTGTTGTTAATAACATCTCAATGTTCATGATAGGGAAACCACAATCATTTATTAACCAACAAGCTAGTATTACAAAGAGGCTTTACTAGGGACTCTATTTTAGTTTACAAATCACACAAGTATTAATGTTTCCTTGTTAATACTATTATAGCATGAATGTAGACATTTATCATAAACACAAAGATATAATAATAACTATGTTTATTATTGCCTCTAGGGCATATCTCCAACAAGTTTACTTATCCAAGGTTTTGATCGTCGGTATCTCTGCATACCTAGTTCAACCTCGTTACTGATAAGTACTCTTTTCTCGTTCCCGTGATATGTGATCCCTTGTGAGCCAGTCACATGCTTGCAAGCTAATTGGATGACATTCCACCGAGAGGGCCCAGAGTATATCTATCCGTCATATGGATGGACAAATCCTACTCTTGATCCATGTGTCTCAACCAATACTTTCCGAACACTCAATGCCACCTTTATAGCCACCTAGTTACGGTGTGGTGTTTGATGTCATCAAAGCATCCTTCTGGTGAAGGTGATATGCATGATCTCATGGTCGAAGGAATTAGGTTACTATGTATCAGAAAGCATATAGCAGTTGAACTATTAAAATGACTTGATCTTTATGCTACGCTTATCTATAGGAGTATATCCATCATACCATTCTTCTAATGATATGATCTTGTTGTTAATAACATCTCAATGTTCATGATAGGGAAACCACAATCATTTATTAACCAACAAGCTAGTATTAAAAAGAGGCTTTACTAGGGATTCTAATTTAGTTTACAAATCACACAAGTATTAATGTTTCCTTGTTAATACTATTATAGCATGAATATAAACATTTATCATAAACACAAAGATATAATAATAACTACATTTATTATTGCCTCTAGGGCATATCTCCAACAGCAATGGGCTGGCAGGACAAAATATGTTGTGCAAGTTCTCATTGCAGGCACGCATGACTATATATGGAGCACATGCCTATGATTGTTTAGTACTTGGATGCTTATTCTTATTTATCTGCAATACCCTAGATCTTGAAGTTACATGTTTAGACTTGTCCATGCAACGCCCGTTCATCCATCCCTATGCCTACCGCGCTCACATCCTATTGTTTGTTACTACAGTTTCTATTGCTCTTGTTTTACTGCTGCTATTACTTTGCTATTGCTACTACAAAACTGTTGCTACTGATAAACTTCTGTGAGCAAGAACTATTTCCAGGTGCAGCTGAATTGACAACTCAGTTGTTAAGGCTTGCAAGTATTTTTTGGCTCCCCTTGTGCCGAATCAATAAATTGGGTAATACTACCCTCGAAGACTGTTGCGATCCCCTATACTTGTGGGTCATCACGGGAGGCAACCCGGGACAGATCCTATTTTCGTGAATGATAGCATCAGTTGAGTATAAGAGTTCAAATATTATACCTTTTTCGAGTTAGTGGAGAGATAAAAGAATCGAGAAGCCACGAAGCCTAGATCTAGAGCGCTAGATCACGACATAGCGCTTTCAAACGATCTCGTCATCACCAGCAAGGCCGTTCCCTATGTGGGACGTCGACCGGGGGACCTGAAAATTCCATTGATCCCAAATCCGTCGGTGCATCCACTAGATCAAGTCGAGGAAGACACGTAATAATGCGCCCTTGCTTCCTCGCACCTTGCATTAGAACCACCGTTGTCGTCATTTAAAAAATACCGCCTTTGTCCCTAGCCGATGTAGCTAGTCGACCCGTTCCTGAGCAGGACCTCCCAATTTTGCAGCAACGTCAGGGAAAACCACACCGAGGCGGAGAAAAACCAGAAGGAAAAATCCCTCAATGATGTCGCTGTCACCGCTACACTAACACTACCCAGAGAGCCTACTTGCACAAGCTCCTCGACATTGCTGCCCCCATGAGGCTAGAGCGGTAACAACTTCGACACAACCACCAAACTGATGACACTCAAAAGACTAATCCTAGCCCTATCTACACACCTAGCCTGAGGATCTAGGGTTCCCTCATCCTCCCGCAGCCTTAGCGATGAGCGGATGGGAACACATAGTCACAACGGTTGTGGACGATGAACAATGAGTCGCCTCCCTCTTTGTTTTTTTTGGAGAGAGCGATAGTGAATGCCTGTCGTGGAGTTCAGTTGACCACATGCCACTTATTTACTATCTGGAGCATGTGATCTAACCCCTCTCTTACATGACCAAACATTAAAGGAAAGGATGCAATATTTTCCAATACTCAAATAAATTTTTTTGGGGTGGCGCTCACATCTCATCTGTGGTAGCCATCAGTTCAACCAACACAACATCAACCATGCCTGCTTTTATCCTCCATCCGACGAACCAATTGAACCACTACGCGCTTACCCTTGACTCACCCTACATGGCATCGGCTATCATCGGTAGAAGTTGTGCCGGTTATCACCAACCTCTTTAGCCTCAGTTTTGAATACACTTCACCGATAGGATTTAGGGGGCAAGGCAAGGATCTCAACCTATTTGTAAGTAGAGACAATGATTGGACCTTATACCACAAGTCCTAGTGCTTACAATAGGATTTAGTGGCTAGGCTAACCTATTTGTAATAAAGGCAATTAAACAGAGCTTGGACCTTATACATAAATCCTAGTGCTTACAATAGAATTTAGTGAATAAAATATGCCCTAGAGACAATGATGAATGTTATATTTATTCTCATGTTCATTATTAATGTTTATTTCGCTACGCTATAACAACAGTGTTTCTAGAATTGATATTTGAAGGAATACTAATAAGCACGTGTAGAGAGTTAAACACCAAGCAGTCGTGCCTCTAAGACTAGCTCATGTGTTATGAGATCATCCCGTTTTCCTGATGATATATATTGTTAAAGTTACAATGATGCCAACAACAATGATAGAACATTATTAGAAGAACCAACCCAATTCTATGATATACTAGGAGATTGTTTCATCACATGTTATTAGCTTTATCATTGTGTTGTTATCATATGCACAACTATCCTTAGACCATGAGAATATCAAGTGTGCTCATGCTAGACGATGTGCTTTGATTGTTATCCAACGCTAACTTCAACAAGGTGATGTGATTTGATTGTTATCGAACGCTAACTGCAGCAAGGGGTAATCATAACGATGATATTCGAGTACAAAGTAAAGTATGTCTGGGAACTTGGATAGTTTAAAACTAAGATATTGTTCCTCTTGGCGATGGAGAGATATAATCTGAGACCTATCAGTATTGTGGCCACCTAATAGTATGAGCACACACCGTGATTATGATGAGGAGGACATCAAAATAAGCAACAAGTAAAGACAATAAAATCGGAAGGAGGATAGTAGGTATAATGATCAAATGTGTTGAATCATGAGGATACCGAATTCTCGCCTCGGGTTGTCATTAGTATCGTGAAGCAAAGGGATTAGCACTTAAATAACATAAGGTTCATTCGATGTTACTAAGGTTCCTTCATGGACATCGAAGTCCTGATGTTGGTTACTGATCGGAGAATGTTCATAGTCATCTCTTCCTATTACTGAACCTGTTGGGTCAAACTCCTTAAATAATTATATATGTTGTGAGAGTTTTATGGTATGTATTTGAGAAAATGTATTCAGAATAGTTCCAAAATCATTAGAAGAGTTCTATAGAAGTGTCCGAATTTTTCTCAAGTTACAGAAATTATATCATATAGGTTCAAGAATAGTTCCAAAATATTTATAGGACAACATATGATGTCTCAGGCATTATTGTAAAGTAGTGGGCTAGTTGGATTTTTTAAGGTGTCCCCACCTGGAGTTTTTCCTGCATCCGTCACTCTATCGATGGGGGTCATGGCGACGTGTGTTGGCACCCCATGATGGCCCTACGGGTCAGGGCCAGCGTGGAAGTGTCGACTATTTTACTTGGCCTAGGAAGACAGTGACACATTATGAGGTTTGCTGGTAATAGGCCATTTTGCATCTGGCACCCTAATAGACCTATTGAATATTCTATTGGTGCCATAAGTAGAGATGCTCTAAGAGCATCTCCACTTGTCCCCCCATACGGCGCCAGGCGCGGCTTGACTTTGGATTGTACGGGGTGGTGCTGGATTGGTTCGCGATTTGGGGGAGGGGGGAAGGGGGGCACTGGCACCCAGCCGTGCCCCCCATAAAAAAATTTGAATAAGTTTTTTATCAAATCAGCAAATTTGTTTATCAAATCAACAAGTTCAATATGGCAAATAAATAATTTAACATACAAATTTATTACAACTTCATGAAATTAAGCAAACGGATTCTAAAAGTTCAACATGGCAAACAAAGACAAACAAATAAACAATCTGGCTGGCTCCTTTGAGCCTCCACAAATTCTCCACCAGATCATCTTGCAGTTGACTATGAGTATTCGTGGCTCGAACTTCTTGCCCCTAGCGAGAAAAGAAGCAAACACAGGTGGAACTTGGTGATCAATATATGTAAGAGAACCTTGACGATAATATGGTTCAGTGTCAAACACTTGAGTCCCCCGCTGACTCTCAATGATCACGTTGTGCAAGATCACATCGGCAGTTATGACCTCCCACATATGATCTTTTGACCAGGTTAGGGTAGGGTACCAGACAATGGAAAATCGAGATTGGAGCACACCGAATGCCCTCTCCACATCCTTCCTGTAAGCCTTCTATTGTGTGGCAAACCAAGCTTTCTTTCCTCCAGGCATAGGGTTTAAGATTGTCTTTATAAATGTTAACCATTTTGGGTAGATGCCACCTATCAAGTAGTACCCTTTGTCATAATGGTGGCCATTGATCTTAAAATGCACTGGAGGAGCTCTGCCTTCAACAAGCTTGGCAAACACATTTGAACACTGTAGCACGTTGATGTCAATGTGTGATCCTGGAGACCGAAGAAAGCATGCCAAATCCACAGATCCTGATCTGCCACAACCTCAAGAACCACACTGCATGATCCTTTGCGACCTCTATACATGCTCTGGTGCGCGAATGAAAAGTTCTTCCATACCCAGTGCATAGAGTCAATGCTTCCAAGCATTCCAGAAAAACTCTTTGTTGCATTATGTTCTAAGATTCGAACTGTATCTTCTGCAATGGGTATTCTCGGGTAATTCTTACCATACACTCCCACAATTTCCCTATAAAACCCGTACATGCAGTCGATGGCCGTGGTCTCGGCCGTGCGGACGTAATTGTACTATGTGTCTCCAGAAATTACATATGCAAGCATCCGGAGAGCAATTGCGCATTTTTGAATTGTGGAGAAACCAAGCGTGCCAACAACGTCTATCTTCAATTTGAAGTAGTCGTCGAACTCTCTCAATTGCTCGATGATCTTCAGAAAGAGCTTCCGACTTATTATGAAACGGGGGCCGAAATGTGACGTCGGTGTGCAATGGGTCGTCGACGAAGTAATCAGCGTAGAACATGCAGTAGCCTTCCAACCTCTGCCTCAGCTTGCTCTTGCGCCGCCCAAGTTTCGAACCCCCAGAAGACGGTTTTTCCTCGGTGTTGGCCATCATGCCCATGAGGGCAGCGACTATCATGAGTTGATCGTCTTCGCCGACGGTGTCTCGGGCGCCAGCAACAATGGCGACTCCGTCGTCCATCAGAGCAGCCAACATCTCTTTCTCGCATGAATCCATGTTTTTGGAAAACCGCCAAACACCTAGTGGGCAAGGCGGATGTGTCGCGGGCTTGGAGCTACCAGGAGGGGAACAACGGCGGCGATGTGAGCAAGGAGGCGGACTGGGAGGACGTGTGGAGTATTTTGGACGGCTGCGAGGACGGATCTAGCAGACTAAACGGAAGACGACGGCGGATAGCGGCAACGAGGAATGGAGTGGTGGTTGTCGGGGGAGGAAATACAGAATATGGTTGACTTTGCGGGCGCGTGTTGCCGACAAGGCTGGGCCACGTGTTTTAGCTCCATCTGGCGCCCACTTGCCCCCCTCCCCCCGAGTTGGGTTCGGCCTGAAGGTGCCAGATCACAAAACGGCCCGCGCAAGTGTGAAACAAAGATTGAGAAAGAGGGGCGGTTGGACGTAATTTTGAACACTGACACCCCATAACCTTTTATGGACCGGTGTGGAGATGCTCTAACATCTAGAACCAGAATCGGAAAAGTTCGGGACCCGACATGGAGAAATGATCTTGCATCAGTTTCTTGTGAGGAGATGCATATCTCTTCTCGTGAATTCTGTCACGTTCCATCCATATTGGATTTATAATAATTAAAATTTTATTATGTTGGGCCTGCAGAACATGAACCATATTCTTCCTGATCTACATCCCCAACAAAGTAGCAGATAGTGGGATAGTGCTTGCAATTATTACTAGTCAAGTAGCTTGCAAATTAAATAGTGTTAATCGCAGTATACTGCTTTAGATTAAGCAATCTCTTGCAAAATGAGCTTCTGCGGACGTACGAGCGGCAAGCTGGAATTAATTGACCTGAAGACAGAACATTGCGTTCTTACCGGTCGCACTAACGTAGAATCATGTGCCATTTCCTCTACATCGCCATTGTTAATGTTCATCGTGCTGCCATGCATGAAAGATTCTCCAAAATCAAATCAAATCAATTCGGAAACAGAGGCGGAACTGAGACGTTCCTGCTAAAATGCAACTCTTTGGCTCCTCTATAAAAGGAAGATGCAGCTGAGAGAACGAGGCGCGCATTCAAGTCAAGGATTAAAGGAAGAGCAAGAAACTTAGCAGCTGGTAGCAAACGTAGAAGGCATGGAGTGTGGGCAATGCGGCGCCGGGTTGTCTGTCCCGCGGGGAGCGCGCTCCGTGCAGTGCGCGCACTGCCGCGGCGTGACGCGCGTCCATCGGCACGGCGCCGTGGGATTCTTCATGAACGCGCTGGCCGACATGGGTGGTGGTGTCACGAGGCCGGTGACACCGCCATGGCTGCGGGAGGCGGGGTACCCCAGAGTGCACGGCGACAAGCGCGCCCTCCTGGTCGGCATCAAGTACAGTGGAACGGAGAACGAGCTGAGCGGCCCCATCAACGACGTGAAGGGCATGAGCTTCCTGCTCACCCAGAAGTACGGCTTCCCAGAAGAGTGCATCCTCACCCTTAGCGGTAAATAAGCCTAGTTAGCTGGCATCTGAGATGAGACGAATATCTGGAGAAACGATCAGTAGTAATCTGTTCTTGTGCTTGCTAGATGAGGAGCAACTCCCGTACAGGTGGCCAACGAAGTACAACATCCTACTGGCGATGCGGTGGCTGGTGCACGGCTGTAGGTCCGGGGACTCCCTCGTGTTCCATTTCTCCGGACTCGGTGGTCAGGTGGAAGACGAAGACGGCGACGAGGTGGACGGCCAAGACCAGACCATCTGCCCGCTCGACTGGGAGCTCAACGGCGAAATCCGAGACGACGAGATCAACGACGTCCTCGTCCGCCCTCTCGTGAGGGATGTCACGCTCCACGCGGTCATCGACGCCTGCCACAGCGGCACCATGCTTGATCTCCCCAATGTTTACAAGCTCAAAAAGTACGTAATTAAGCACGCACCCTGCAAGTGTATAACCATCGGCACTAATTAATAATCCCCACTGACGCTGCGACTGTTTACCCAATGCTTATGCTTATTAGGAACGGGCAACCTGAATGGAAGGTTCACAGCCCTCCAAACGGCGCTTGGAAAAACACGAGCGGCGGTATGGCGATCCTCATCAGCGGCTGCGCCGACACCCAGATGTCGACCGACGGGATCGGCGACGAGCACCTTCCCATGGGCTTGTTAACGTACAGCTTCGTCACGGCGGCGTTTTTCGCGCAGCGGAAGCCCACCTACGCTCAGCTGCTCGCAACGATAAAGGCCATCATGCTGGAGCGCAACGCCGACAGCCGGGTCAACTGCATGCTCCCCGCGCCTATGTGCTCGCTTGTTCGCAAGGTGGTCAACTTCAGCGGCATGCAGGAGCCTCAGCTATCGTCTTCCGAGAGGTTCGACATCAACCGGGAGCACTTTCAGCTATAAACTAACCAGCTGCTTCCTCAAAAAAAAAAAAAATCAGCTCAACACTGCATGTCCTCCGGTGATATATGAGGCTACGTGTATACGTCTTGTCACTAGGGTTGCAATGGCATCCCGCGAAAGTCCAGCTCATAGTTCATTTAGGTGTTTTGTGTTTTATGGCTAGGTTGCAAGCGGGATTCCGGGAAAGTCCGCTTCTAGTTCATTTAGGTGTTTTGCATATTGTCATTATAAGATTTGCCTTTTGGGCAAGGTGATACGAATATAAGACTGATATGTTGTTAGGGTTGATGTTAACCAGTGAAGGCTGCTTGGTTTAATCACACCTCATCTACGGGAGGAGGCCACACCCAGCTTATAAGAGAGATTCCTTCTTCCTATCAATCCGGGTTTTGCGGATGGAGTGAACTCTCTTCTTATTGTTGGGTCGTGTGCGCATAAATAGAACATAGGCTAGGTGATGGGCTGGCCAAGTGGATGCTAACATCTGATATCAGAGTCAGCATTGCCATGCTTCCCTGAGGGGCTTCTCAGAGGGATGGGATGTTAGGGTTGTTGTTGACTAGTGGAGGCTGCTTGGTTTAGTCTCACCTCGCCTACAGGAGGAGACCACACCTAGCTTATAAGGAAGAGATTCTTTCCTCCTACCAGTCCGGGTTATTGGGATAGAGCAGGCTCTCTTCTTATTTGTTGGACCGTGTGCGCATAAACATCCAGAACATAGGCTGAGTGCTGGGCTAGCCAAGTCGATGCTAACATATATACCTCCGGGCTGAAATTCGTACAAGAAAAACACAAGGACGGCTATGATGCGGTAATACCCCTTCGCGGTAAAAGGCAAGATTGTAATTTCGTGCAACCGTTCAGCCCTGCGAAGGTTTGTACACGACCGATTCTAGTTTGTATGTTGGTCGTATGCGTGTACATGGGTATATAAATGTCATCGGTCAAACCACCTCCTCTGCTATCCATTTCTCCTCCAAATCGGGCTTAGAAACCCCGACTTCATCACCCCTCCCCCTCCCCCCCACAAACCATAGATCGTAGGCTATACAGATTTTTGTAAATATTTTTTCAAATATTGCTTTTATTCTGAAAAGCTATGTCCGTCAGCTTTCACAGGTTTAGCAGAACTTGATGGAGCTCCTTTCCTGTCGTGTTCGTAGCTCCTTTCCGGAATAGAGAGTAACATGTCACAATTTTATACACTCTACAGAGGTGCGTTACTTTATCTATAAGAGACCTTAAGCCTTGTTGCACATCCGGGTTGTGTATCACGTTCACACTTCCTTGGTATGAGGCCCAGTCTAAGATCCAAGATGATCACTGCCCTTCTCCATGATCCCACAAGCCAACACGACTGCCCAAGCAGAAATACCTCTGTTAACCCCCATATAGGCAGATATAACCCTGGTAGACCCCATGGAGACTCCAATGAGAAGATCATGTCCCTGGCAACCCCCACTGAAGTGGCAATAATACCTCCGATGGCCCCATATAGATAATCTAGACACCAATATCGCGGGGAACTCAGGGGCCCACCCATGTGCCGAGTCCTCGCAAGGAATCTACAGCCTCACGATAAGGTCGTCTGTTGGCACACGAAAGGAAGAAGATCCAGTTGACTTTTTCGTCTCATTCCAGATCTCATGGTTAAGGCGTATTATACGGTGCAAGAATCACTGGCGACATTGATTATTTAAGTCCAAGATAATATGTTCCTTTACCACTAGAACTTTCATAGTAGGTTATTACCACTTGGTAAATAACTCATAATCATATCATTATGAAAATAGAGTTTTCTGACCTTTTTGAAATGCAGGTGATGACAATAGTGGATTTGCAAATACTTGATAGAAAATAACAAAATGACATAAGCAAGTGTGAACTTGACTTTTGTGATTGCAAGATTATGCACTCATGGTCTTTGAGACAATACAAGATCAAACATCTGAAAATAGCATCATTGGTATGGTAAGGACTAATGTTTAAATAAACAAGATGCTATTATGCATAAGTAATGTAATACATTTTTGTAAATTTGAAACCCTGGAATAAACGTCAATGATCTAGGGTTTGGTAGCTTGTGATGATTTATTTGGAATGTGTTGCCCTTTTATATCAGTTTCACACTTGTGCTTCTTATTAAGTGTGAGTGTGTGTGAAATAACTTACAAGTGCAATAAGGTACATACAATAATAAAACACTCAAGTGTGGAATGTATCCAAAGACTTCTTATATAAAGATGGTTAACCATCTATAATATTTATAGTAATTCTTAGGAATTACTTTTGATGTAACTTAAAAGAATAACTTTTGAAGAAAAGCTTACTTAACTAAGTAAAAGCATCCAATCTTAAAGTTTATACTTTTAGTTTTTCTTACTAACTAGAATTATCAAGGAAGAAAACAATTACCATCACTAAGTTAAGTGAATTATTTATGTTTGAGGCTTGTATATTTTTGTTATGAAATGATACTTAACTTTACTTCCTTTAGTATACTTCATAAAAGTTAAATAAGAGTAACCCTACTTTTATTTAAGTGTTATTTTGTTTTCCTTATAATTGAGGGAAACATTTTATCAACTTTGGAATTAGGGTTAATAATTCATAACATAGAAATGGTGTTACTTCAATACTTAAAAGTCTATCTTAGTATTTAAGTGAATTATGTTCTTGTAAAAGAAATGATGGTGCGAATGTTTAATAAGTCAAAAAATACTATTTATGATGATTTTATAACTAGTACTCATTTTTGGAAAATGGTATATAATTATTTTTGAATGATTATATTATTATGAGACCTTAAATGGATAATGTTAAAAATATTAGCAATATTTATATATATATCTGTGGATTAATAATAAACAAAATAGGTTTAAATTAAAGTTATTAAATTATTAAATTTTTATTTACTTCAAAAGTGGAACATTATAATTTTAACATGTATTTATTATTTTTATGATCATTTTGATATATTACATGTATTTTTGTGATTTATAAATAATAAAATATAATTTTTCTAAGATTTATGATTTTATAAAATATTTATTATATAATAAATATTTGGTTAAGTGATATAATAATATAAGTTTATAGTTTTAAATTGTAGATCTTATTTTTCTAAGAATTTTGATATACTATTAGCATTTTTATAATTTAAAATGAATTAGTTATAATTTTCCTAATTTTAATTCATTTAAATCCTTTTGGAATATTATAAAATTACATTTTGGAAATACAATATATTTTAATTAAACAGAATACGTTTCTAAAAATCTTAATAATGCTTATAGATGGACCCTACATGTCAGGTATTTATCTATTGAATTACGTAATTGAATAAAATAAAATAAAAAGAATTATTGAATAAGAATGATGTCATGCTGACATCAGCAATGGCGGGGAGCTCCCAGTTGGGCACGGATCTGTCGATCCAATGCGTGACTGGGTTCCTAGTTGTGTGTGTTACAGAGAGCAAACGATGGGGATTCGATTGGTGGCTGCGCCGCCCAGTAATGGTCACCGAAGACGACCAGTGGTGGCGGCGGTAGATGGTCGTCGGGTAAGTGAACCGGGCGAGAGGGAGGGTGCTTGAGCACTGTAGGCTCGCCAGGAGGCGAATGGAGGAGTCGGTGAGGCCGGGGGAAGTCGCACGATAGCGAATCAATGGCGGCAATGACGGTGGACGACAACACTTCGAGCTTGATTCCGAGCCACTTGTGGTGTGCCTGCTTGTGTGGCTTGTCGGAGACGAACGAGGACGGCGAGGTGAACTCGACTTCACTTGGGGCTACCGGAAATGGTGGAGAACGACAACGATGACTAGAGCTAGGGTTTCAGTCGGAGAAAGATTTCGGGAAGAGGAGGAAGCTAGGGTTCATCAGTGCGGAGAAGGGCTTCTTATATGCAACAAAGAGCGACGACGTTGACCTTGACACCTGCAGGCATCGCGGCCAGGCAAGAACGATGGAGGCAGCGCTAGCGAGCAGCTTCCTCGCCCCCATCCTACTGGCGCAAGGAAGAAGAAAACAGAAAAGAACCCCGAAGCGGTATGGGCTCTAGGTGGGTTGCGCAGGCCAACGTGGGCTGCAGCAAAGCTTGAGAGAGCGCGTTTGTTGCTACACGCGAGGGGTGGTTAAGTGAGGAGGAAACTAGGTCATGGGCAAGGATTGATCTATTTCGAATTATTTTGTGTTTCTTATTCTTTTATTTATTCTGTTTTATTTCTCTATCTATTTAAAGTTTGAATTTCATTTGTAATACTTTGTTAATATGTGCTGAACATTTTATATGCTTATAATCTTGAACTTCTCTAAAATGAATTCTAAATTATAATTTAAACTATTTATGTATTTTGAAATCTAGATTTAATATTATAGACTTTTATTATTCTGATGTTGCATAAACCCATTGTATAAACCCACCTAGAGCAATTTGGTTTTTAAATTTACTTATTAGTTACTATAAATACATTATTATAATTTTATTCCTTTATAAATATGAGCCTTAATATTTTGTAAGAACCTATGTTTGGAATTTTCTTTACATAGTATACAATAAACTTATTAAATAAAATGTTACTATTTATACATGAAAACTTGGTCCTCACTATAGATTATAGTTTAAGGGAGTTTTCTAAAGGTGATCATACATTATCATTTGATACATAAAACTCTCAGGAATTGTTATGGTTAGTATTAGCCACAAAATCTTTGTTACAACATTGTATATGGATAATTATAACTGGCATAGAAGTTAGGGTTTTTAACTACAAGTAATTACTATGGGATCTAGAGGATTTCCTATACTTGTGTTCATTTATGAATATTGCTAAGGATCAAGGTTAAAGAACATTTCTTTTCATTTTATGATCAGGAATAACATTGCCATCTAGGTTAAGATATTAACATTGTCTTCTAATGTGACCTTGATGGTTTGCTAGTACTAGTTTTACGGTTTAGAAAAATGAGATAGATATGGAACTTGATATAGTTTTGGTTAATAGCTGCTCAATAATTCCTACCTTCCATACTTCATAATTATTGGCTTTTAACTAGGAAATTCCTTTCCTAGGTATACTACTACTACTTCCCATCCATCATCATGTATTAACATGATGAGCTTTACTTCACAATTATACTCTTACCTAGAATTTCTTCTGCTAGATCCATTTGTAAATTCAATGAGCTTGACACTAAATCTCTTCATATTCTCATTATAGAGATAACTCTCATGTGTAGCATATCTCTAATGAATCAAATTTCACTGGAATGACTACTCTCTTCCTTAATGAATAACTTTGTACTCTATCTGATGAATCTCAAAATCTTGTCACTGAAGCCTTTCAAAATCTTCTCATATATATACTAGTTATATCAAACTACTAATGGTAACTTCCAATCCATTCAATATCTACTTCTAGATTCACACATGATCTCCTTGATTACCCACACCAACAGCCTTCTAGTAGATGTATAGTGCATTCCTTTTGATACCTCAAATATTTACTAGTATCTTAGAGGAATGATATGATATGTCGGAAACGTATCTATAATTTTTATGCTCCATGCTTGTTTTGTATCTACTTTGCTTTGCTTTGTCTACACTTTGAGGTGTTTTTATATCTTTTCTGGAACTAACCTATTAACAAGTTGCCGCAGTGTCAGTTGTCTGTTTTCTTCTGTTTTTGGTTCCAGAAAGGCGGAAAATCAATATTCTCGGAATTGGACGGGACAAAAGCCAAAATCATTATTTTTTCCGGAGCAACACGGAACCACGAAGCAGAGCCGGAGGGGGGCCACAGGTGGCATAACCGTCTAAGGCGCGGAAAGCCACGAGGCACCCACGAAGTGTGGGCCCCTGGACCCCCACCGACCTTGATTCCTGCGCCTATAAGAAGCCTCCGACCCGAAAACCCTAAGGCATCCAGAAGAAATCCACGAAAACCTCCGTAGCACTGCCGCCACCGAAGGGGAGATTCGGGGGACAAAAAGTCTTTGTTCTGGCACCCTGCCGGGACGAGGAAGTGCCCCCGGAGCCATCTCCATCGATCTTGACCACCATCTCCATCACCGTTTCTGATTCTCATGATGAGGAGGGAGTAGTTCTTCCTCGAGGCTAAGGGATCTACCGGTAGCTATGTGTTCATCTCTCTCTATGCATGATCTTGTGGTCATGAGCTTTGTAATCAAGTAGATATACCTTGCTACTCAAGTGCTTCATTAGATATCTGCTCTCCCCATGTGTGTGAAAGTGACAGCATGCACGCCATGGTGGCACTTAGGTTCGAGTCTACATAAATACTCTTTGTGCTTTAATAGATCTATGCTTTTCCCCACGTGTGTGAAAGTGACAGCGTGCATACCGTGTGTGGCACTTTGGCTAGATTGAATATTTGTTATGAGTTATATTTGGAGTTGGATGTCTCTATGAAATTGTGGTGTTTGTTGGAACCATCTAGAGCTCAAGGTGACAGTGTGGGGTTATCTAGATTAGGGAAGGCGGACTTTGAGGTGTGTTGTTATATCCCTACCATGGATTAGAGTTTCCAACCGGAGAGTAGTTAAGAGTAGTATCATGAAGAGAGGATATTTATATGAGAGAGTGTTCACTAGTGAAAGTATGATCCCTAGGCCTTGTTTCTAAACATTGAAACACCGTTTGCTACTAGATATGTTGCATGTTTGCTTGCTTCCTTCTTGTTGCCTTTAATCTCTTCCACACCATCAAGCTCCATCAAAGTATTTTCTGGCACCATTACCACTTGTATTTCACTATCTCTTCGCCCAACTAGTGCACCTATACACCTGACAAGTGTATTGGGTGTGTTGGGGACACAAGAGACTTCTTGTATCTTGATTGCAGGGTTGCTTGAGAGGGAATACCTTTGACCACTTCCTCCCTGAGTTCGATAAACCTTGGGTAATCCACTTAAGAGAAACTTGTTGTTGTTCTACAAACCTCTGCACTTGGAGGCCCAAGAACTGTCTACAAGAATAGAAGTGCGTAGACATCAAGCTCTTTTCTGGCGTTGTTGCCGGGGAGGTAAGGTAAAAGGTACTCACATCCTCCGGTGTGAGTGCTCAAAGTTATTTCCTTTAGATTCTGCAATTTTGTCTTTTTATTTTCTTGTTTTCACTAGTTAGGCTTAATGGAAAACAACAACAAAATTAGAGAGCTCTATAGTGTTTATCTTGAGCTAGGACATGAAGTGTTTGAAGAGAAAACTAAAAAACCTATGGAGCTTTATTTGCATGCTAATAGCAATGTTATTAGTATGAATTCTTTGGACACCATTGTTGCTAATGCTATGGAAACGTCTAAGCTTGGGGAAGCTAGTTTTTATGAGAAGATATTTTTAGTTCCCTAGCTTTAGGGAAGAAAATTTGCTCTTCTGATACTTTATCCCCCATATGTGGTAATTCTAATGATACTTGTGATATTTTAAATCCACATACTGAAAGTGTCCCTTTTAAAATACCTATTGAAATTGTTGAACGTGTTATGAATAACTGCTATTTTGGAGATGGAACTGTCCATCCTAGTGATCATTTACTCTTTATACATGAATTATGCGAGTTGTTCAAGTGTGCAGGTATTTCAATGGACAAAGTTAAGAGGAAGCTATTCTCTTTCTTACTTAGGGACAAAGCAAGGGAGTGGTATGAGCTACTAGATGATCCTCATCATTTGGAGTGGAAGGAACTTGAATCTCTCTTTTATTCTAAATTTTATCCTCCTCATGAAATTCATAAAGATGGGAACTATATTTATAATTTTCATACTCATGAGGGAGAAAGTATTGTCGAAGCTTGGGGGAGACTGAAGTCAATAATCCTCAAATGGCCGATTCATGAGCTCCCCAGTAATATTATTATCAATAATTTTTATGCAAGGCTTTCAGGATATTACAAGGACTACCTAGATACCTGTTCAGAGGGATCCTTTCACAAGTAAGAAGTTCAAAGCTAAGTGGGATCTTCCTGAAACAATTCAAAGCAATACTGAAGATTGGGATAACGACAAAGGTAAAGAACCAGGTATAAACTATGAGTATGATTGCATTAAGTCTTTCGCTGAAACTGTGATTTTCAAGAGCTTAGTGCTAAACATGGTCTTGATCCTCAAATTCTTGTTAGATACTATAGAGCCTTTGCTTCCCATATTAATGCTCCTAAAGAAAAATGGGACATGTATCATGAACCTTTTTAAGACACTTGCATGGAAAATGAAAATGTTATTAGATTGCAATAAACATGCTCAAACTTCTAAAAGTACTATTTCTTATAAGCATGTTAATTTTTGTGGTATGCATAAACCTTGTGAGAAGAATAAAATAGAAGAAGAATATTGTATCACCCACTGGAATGAAAAAAACATAACGTGGTATAAGGCTCTAAATGATCTCGGTAAAAAAAATTGTGCCCTCTACCCTTTAATTTGTGAACTCTGCTATGAAGTGGGTCATTTCAATTTCAATGCTCAGGCCATATGAGTACTGCAAGCTTGTATTGTGATAACGTGATCACTTATAATAAACATGATGAACTTACATTGTTTTGGGGGTGTGAAGAGTTATCAAGAAAAACTTCTTTGGTAGACATGAGTGCTTTTGGTATGAATTGTGTCCTGCATGGGTGTCATATTTATTGTGTTGATAATTGCCACGCGAATACTTACATACAAAATCTTATAAAAGATGATATTTTACCAAAATATGATAGGACTGATATGAGTTTTTTTCTTATTAACTAAAAGGAGGAATCCTCCAAAGTTTCTTCTATTGTCTCTAACAATAAACTAGGGTATGTGGAGAAGCTTCCTTTCAAGCCTCTCCCTCCTAAAGAGGATAAGAAGAAGAAGAAGAAGAGGAGGAGGAGTAAAAGGAGAGAGGAAACGATATCTTCCTCTAATCATGTTGCTCCTATCATAGTTTTTGTTGATGAGTCTGAACTAGATGATGTTCCTATGCCTGTTATCTATAGTAGTGATCATGATTGGGAAAAGCACACCACTTTTGATATTGAAAATCTCTTTGGTACCAATTCTGAAAATGATGATATTAATAACTGTTGTGCTATTAGTGCTATCCATGTTCCTTCCAATGATGATATGTTTACAAATGAACACACTTGGGAAGATAGCTATTCTATTGCTTATGATGATACCAAACCTCCCATATATGATGATTACAATGATGAGTATGATATTTTCAGTCCACCTACTATTGAGGAGAAAATTGATTGTGATTACAACGTGCCTCCTATATTTGATGATTATGGTGATGAGAATATTAATGATAGCTATTTTGTTGAATTTGCTCCCACTATAATTAATAAGTATGGATATTCTTATGTGGAGAGTAATAATCATTTTATGAATGTGGCTGATGATAAGAATGTTTTATGTGATAGTTATATTGTTAATTTTATTCATGATGCTACTGAAAGTTATTATGAGAGAGGGAAACATGGTCTTATGTATCTCAACAATATTAACTTTCCCCTCTTTATGTTGAAATTTTTGAAGTTGCACTTGTTTTGCTTTCCTATGCCTGTTGCTTTGTGCTTTCATGACTTGTTTCTTTATAAGATTCCTATGCATAGTAAGTGGGCTAGACTGAAGTGTGTTTCGAATTTGCTTCTTGATGCTCTCTTTTACTTCAATTCATATTTCTTATGTGAGCATCTTCTCAAGCTATCATGTCTAACTTAAAGGCGTTAAAGAGAAGTACTTGTTGGGAGATAACCCAAGAGTTTCCTTGAGTCTTGGAAGTTATTACTTCAGTAATGACCTCTCCTTATCCTTTTTGTTTGCTTTTTGTGCCAAGAATGACCTCTAATGAGAGGGAAGTAAGATTTGGGGAGTTGCTGTCCTGAAACAGATTTCTTTCCTCCGCCAAAAAAATTCGTGATAAGTCTCTGCAACTCGGATTGAGATAAAAATTTACAAATAAATCCCCCAGTATGTTATCTAACTTTAGTTAGTTCCACACTTTTTGATTTGAGCAACATAAGGTCTTAGAAAAAATCGGTTTCTACCTGCTTGTCTGTTTTGACAGATTTATGCCATTATTTGCATTTGCTTCTTATTGATTCCTTTTTGGGTTCTTTTTGGGAAATTGAGATTTTTGAGGGAATTGCTACAGTAGCTTATGTTTTTAGTGAAAAGTCTTGCTGTTACAAAGCTTTACCTAAAGGTCTATTATCTTTTGAATACACTAATGTTGCTAATGAAGATTGTGTGAAGTTTTGTATGAAGGAAAATTTGCAGGTGTAGAGAAAGAATGATGTTATGAGATGAAGAATGGACAAAAGATCAAGCTTGGGGATTCCACCCCGTGTCACCCCAAGAAATATTCAAGAGGTACAAGCGTCAAAGCTTGGGGTTGCCCAAGGCATCCCCTTCTTCATCAATAAAAACCTCAGGTCTTTCTAGACACTCTGTTTTTATTGTTTCATGCATTGTTGTGTTGGTCTTGGAGCATCTTAGTTTTCGTTTGATTAGTTTGCTTGAGTAAGTTGGTTGGTTACACCACACTTCTTTTGGAGAGAGACACACTCTGTTTCCATTGCCTAGAACACTCTAGTTTTCACTCTTATTGTTTTGTGAGTGTTCACTTTTGCTAGCACTGCGTTCAGCCTTAGTTTTCTTGTGCTTTCAGCTTAGAACTTTTTAGTTCTCCTTTGTGGATTTATGAGACATGCTCACTGATCTTTATTGATTATTATCTTTGTGAGTTGTTTCAAATAAGTTGCTTGGTGTTGGAAAAGAGTAGGAAGTTTCATGCTTATAGTGGTATAAAAGGGAGCTTGTATTGACTGTGGCTTTGACTTTATCATGTCATGCTAGATATTTTTTTGATCTTATGCTTAGTGATTATTTCTGTAGCATGACTTGTTCCAAACAATTAGGATTGCTTAATGTGCCTTGAAGAAATTATGCGTTGTTTTAGCATGCAAAAGCATAGTATTGTGGTATTCTCCTTTGATGCTTTTCTTGGGTTGACTTGGCACATGCTCACACCATGTTATGACTCTAACAAGTCACCATTAGCCTCTATGATCATTTAGTCCTTGACTTGTAGTACCACTCTATGCTTTGATTAGTATGCTTTGTTGCACTGCATGATTATGTCCATTATGCTCTCTTAGTTGGTTGTTCCTAGTCTTTTGCTAGCCTCCACTTGTATGAGTAAGCTCTACTCATGCTTCCAACTCCCAAGAAACCAAGTTATTCCAAAGTTTCCACTATAAACTCCTATGCATGGTGTGTTACACCATTCCAAGTATATTCTTGTTTTCAGCTATCTTCGAATTAAAAACTATTTTGTTATGTGAAAACTTAGTGATTAAAGCCCTCACAAACTTGATGACACACTTTATATTCTTTTCCCATAATAAACTTGAACCATTGTGTCATCTATGTTGAATATGCTTGCACTTATACGTTGGAATTAGCAGAATCGTGCTGTCATGGGAAACGTTTTCAACATTGCACTTGTACTTTGTACTCAATTGATATCATGCTCTTTTGTGTATGGATGTCACCGGTGTGAAATAAAGAGGGAACTTGTAAGTCCATGGAATTTGTATTCTGTGTTAGAGAAACGCCTAGGCCGCTATCCTAAGCCATGCCTAATCATGGTGGAAACTTGCAGCATCGCCATAGTTAGCTATCTATGCAGCATCCTCAATAAAAAGCTATGCACATAGTAAATAAAAAGATCGATGAGATGCTCATTGTCTCCTTGCCTGTCATTTTGGTTATGGGATAGCTCCTATACCATGTACAAGGGGTACCCCGTTGGCGGTTCTCTATGATATGCATGTACTTACAATGACAAGAACTTACAAGTGACTGAAGTTGAGTAGCATGAGGTGTGGCCCTCGTATTCAAGGGACTTGAGATTGCCAACTTATACTTTGTCAAGCATATACTCCATATTTGTTCACTTTAACCTTAACCACTTCAAGATTCTTATGATAGAGGCAATGAGGGCTGAAAGCTAACAAGTACCATAATTTTTGGAAGATCTTTTTGAAACTTGAAATCCCTGCTTCCCTTTGTGAAGGGCCTTTCTTCCACCATTATTTGAGTCTCCACCTTCTACCTTTAGGCACCATTAATAGAGCATAGTTGTCATTCTGTGTGCAGTGTCCCAAAGCTTATTGATTGATGCATATTGTGATACTACTTGTTCTTGTGCTATTTTTTTCTAGTCACCCTTGTGAACTTTTAAGGTGTCCTATGCATCTATTTTTTGCTCTTTGAGGGACAAGCTGATTGCCACTATGCTATGGTTTCTCTATGTGAAACAAACAAACGTTTTTCAATGCATGCTATTCATGATCTTTGTTTGTAGCCTTTCATGTTGCATGCATAGTTACTATGTCCTATTGTTAGAACTCCATTTTCATGCACATGTTTAGAGTTCTTTGATCCCAGCTTTCAATGCTTGCAAATGGTTTGATCTTGGTTTTGATGGTGCATGTCACCTCAAAAATTATTCTTTTTATCACTTACCTCCTCGAGGACGAGCAGGAGTTAAGCTTGGGGATGCTTGATACGTCGGAAACTTATCTATAATTTTTTATGCTCCATGGTTGTTTTGTATATACTTTTCTTTGCTTTGTCTACACTTTCAGGTGTTTTTATATCTTTTCTGGAACTAACCTATTAACAATTTGCCACAATGCCAGTTGCCTATTTTCTTCTGTTTTTGGTTCCAGAAAGGCAGAAAATAAATATTCTCGGAATTGGCCGGGACAAAAGCCAAAGTCATTATTTTTCCCAAAGTAACACGGAACCACGAAGCAGAGCCGGAGGGGGGCAAGCCCTGGAGGCGCCCACAAGGGGTGTGGGCCCCCTGGACCCCTACCGACCTTGATTCCTGAGCCTATAAGAAGCCTCCGACCCGAAAACCCTAAGGCATCCAGAAGAAATCCATGAAAACCTCCGTAGCGCCGCTGCCACCGAAGGGGAGATTCAGGGGACAGAAAGTCTCTGTTCCGGCACCCTGCCAGGACGGGGAAGTGCCCCCGGAGCCATCTCCATCGATCTCCACCACCATCTCCATCACCGTTTCTGATTCTCATGATGAGGAGGGAGTAGTTCTTCCTCGAGGCTAAGGGCTCTACCGGTAGCTATGTGTTCATCTCTCTCTATGCATGATCTTGTGGTCATGAGCTTTGTAATCAAGTAGATCTACCTTGCTACTCAAGTGCTTCATTAGATCTCTGCTCTCCCCATGTGTGTGGAAGTGATAGAGTGCACGCCATGGTGGCACTTAGGTTTGAGTCTACATAAATACTCTTTGTGCTTTAATAGATCTATGCTTTTCCCCACGTGTGTGAAAGTGATAGCGTGCATACCGTGTGTGGCACTTTGGCTAGATTGAATATTTGTTATGAGTTATATTTGGAGTTGGATGTCTCTATGAAATTGTGGTGTTTGTTGGAACCATCTAGCGCTCAAGGTGACAGTGTGGGGTTTTCTAGATTGGGGAAGGCGGACTTTGAGGTGTGCTATTATAGCCCTACCATGGATTAGAATGTCCAACCGGAGAGTAGTTAAGAGTAGTATCATGAAGAGAGGATATTTATATGAGAGACTGTTCACTAGTGAAAGTATGATCTCTAGGGCTTGTTTCTAAACATTGAAACACCGTTTGCTACTAGATATGTTGCATGTTTGCTTGCTTCCTTCTTGTTGCCTTTAATCTTTGCCTCACCGTCAAGCTCCATCAAAGTATTTTCTGGCACCATTACCACTTGTATTTCACTATCTCTTCGCCGAACTAGTGCACCTATACACCTAACAAGTGTATTGGGTGTGTTGGGGACACAAGAGACTTCTTGTATCTTGATTGCAGGGTTGCTTGAGAGGGAATACCTTTGACCACTTCCTCCCTGAGTTCGATAAACCTTGGGTAATCCACTTAAGGGAAACTTGTTGTTGTTCTACAAACCTCTGCACTTGGAGGCCCAACAACTGTCTACAAGAATAGAAGTGCGTAGACATCATGATACTACTCTTATAACTCAATGTTGTTCTAGTATGAGCTTGGTCATACTATCCTAACTTCAGCTACCTCCAACACTCATATTCTCACTCCATCTTACCCGAATGTGGCTTGTCATGATCACCTAAGATAGTATATCTATATTAGGGTTTAATCATGTTCTCTCCACAAGTGTCACTTATGTATCATATGAACATTCACTCTTAGTGACTCAAGAATGATCATTATAATCCTTTGATCTTTCGTGGCTTAGGTTTCAAGTTAAATAATCAAGTCTTTCTTTAATACAACATTCAAGTTGTATTATAATTATCTTCTTAGTATTTCCATTAGACTAAGAGATATTATTCAATGACTATGCCTACTTGATCCAATAAGATTACTCCTTGGTAACTATATATATTCAAAAGTCATCCTTATAATCCTCTTGTTACCAACATGTATATTGTCTCCTAAGACTCTCATCCTAAAGATGATAACTCAAACTATCATATCTACTTATCTCTCCTTACTTCTTTCATTTCAAGACTTGAGAAGGTCAAGAGTTGAAGGGTTAAGAAATGATAGATCAAGGATTGATCACCCAATATTGATGATCAACCGATAATATAACATGGTTCAATAGAAATGATTATGATTGGTATGGCAAGAAAGATAGGTGTGAAGGGTCTTGACTTGGTTTCCTTCCTACTCAATATAACTAAAGAGTTAGGTTTAAATATCACCATGGTGCTCATGGTAGGAATAGATAAGAATAAGATAGATCAAGATTTAGCTATTTAATTCCTTTTACTTGAGTTATATACTTAACTTGGTATTATGAGTTGTTATAAAGAATACCATGATATGATCTCTATAAGATTTGGTATTCCTTAATAAGGAATGTGTTGTAGGTTTAGTTTTATTCTTTTTGATCTACCCATAGATAAAATTTATATTTACCCAAAAATAAGGTTTTAGCAAAGGTCATATTGAAACTTATCGCACTCAACTTGATGATCTACTTCTGTTCCATCAAGTTAAGAGAAGATTCAATCACTTTGACAAGTTTTAATCAAAATCACGAAAATATTCAGATTTTCTATGCATGAATGCAATGCAGACACTTGAGCTCAGCTTATTTCTAAGCTCTAATGCTAGCATGTTACAGTTTCCAGCGATGGAGAAGCATGCATATGATGCCGCTTTCGATGCTTGTATTGTGGATGTCGTGCTTGGTGCTGGTATTGTGGCCCCTACTTCCGCCACTGTCACCGCGGTGGTCAATCCCATCGAGGAGGAGTCGGATGACGATGTCTTGATCTTTGACTCGGAGTCGGATGTGTGACATCATGTGGATGCGAAAAAGGTATGGGTGGCCCTTGCCGTCGCCACTCTACAACACCCTGTCGAGGAGGTCCTAGAGGACTCGTTTGTCTTTCCTGGCAAAAACTGCGAGGAAGTCAACCAGGTAGATCTACTAACTTTGTTCTTTTTAGTAGTGTTGCTAGGGTATGTTTGGTACATCTAAAAGTGTAAATGATGCACCACCATGGGATCCTCACAGCGATTATTGTCTCTGAGCCATTGGATGGAGCCTCTGGGAGTGCTGAACCATTGATCTATTATGGAGCCAAGCGACGGCATTCTCTTCATGACCCCTTTGTTTGCTTTCCATTTTTGTCCAGTACATTGTCCAGACGAGTTATACCTGGCATTTGTGGTGGGTTGGTTGCGCTCGTCGCTGACTATAGTCCATCATGTTCTGGGTCCACTTTTCACCTAGCCTGGCGATGTGGAGGCCGGTGCCCGTACTTACCCCGGACGTGGATAATATCACCTTCAGCGTGGCAAGCTAGGGATTTTACGTCGCCCCATGCATTGGCGCAACATCGTTGGCGCACGGAAAAGGTGTTCACTGCACGGAGAGGTTTTGTTGCCATGGAGACTTGCTTTCCGTTGTTGTTTGTAACATTTCTCCTCGTCTCCACCCATTTCTCTTGTCGTTCCCCATTCCTCCGCTCCTCAGCTTGGTCGTGATGTGGGAATACCATGGCGGGTACCATCGCGAGAGGGACGGGAGATCTGAAGTGTAGCGACATCGGGTGAATTGGGGACGTGATTGGTACACGCGAGTACCCAGGTTCGGCCCCTCACTCTTGGAGGTAAATACCTACTTCCTACTTTGTTGTATTGCTTTGTATATCGAGTTACAATGGTGCTGCCGGCTAAGATCTATGCTACTTCCAGCGAGATCTATACTTGAGTGATCTACGCACAAGCCTAGCTACGTGGTATCTGAAGGGGTTCGCAGCAGAAAACACAAAATTTTCATGACTAGCGCAACACCCAATGCCAGGATCTCTCTAGGAGTAATGTTGTAACAGAGAAGGTTTCAGCTCCATACACTTGAAGAACAAAAGCGCTTAATGTTTCGCAGGGAACATGGATGGGGCAGTCAAAACCGTAGGTGACCTAAGGTCGCGAAGCTCCTCGCAAGTCATCCATGGTCCTTGCACGACAACCCAGGTGCCACAAGTGGCAGCACGTCCGTGGTTTCGCACACGTCTGGTGCATGATGACGACCTCCGGTTCTCTGATCCCTGTCGAGAGTGCAAAAGTAGATCTCCTGGCTGGAATCCCCGCAACACAACAACGTGCCATGGTGAAGAACTTTCTTGCGCACATAGCCTAGACTCGGGGCCGCAATTGCAAGAGAGAAGAGCGAAAAGAAATTCTCTAAGGAAAAGGCCTTGGAAAATATCTTATTTTTGTGTTTTTTCCCACCTATAGGACCCTCCTTATATAGGAAAAAGGGAGACCCCTTTCTGTTTTCTGCTGCGAACCCCTTCAGTATTGAACAAGGTTGTGGCCTGCGGCATTGTCGACCTGGCCCCTTGGGTCTTCTAGGTGTATTCATATACCATCCAAATCTCGGTCTGCACTCTTTTAGGTAGCTCTTACTCGAGAGTGAGATGTCTCCTATCATCTTCGAGGGTCTCTCTATATTGAACGAGCATGGATCGATATGAATCGATCCCTGCCGCCCTAACTGTCGTGTTATCCGCCGACACCGGAATCATCAGTAGATCTCTAGGTGGTACGGGTGTGGCCATGAAAACGTCGACCTCGTTGGTCTCACTGCTGGATATGGGACCGTAGTCATCCTCTGATTTGTCACCGATCACGTCATCGAGCAATAGATAGACAGTCGATGATTGTTTTGCTGAGGTAACTGATGCGGCTCAGATCACTATATAGCTTCGTTGGGAGACCCCAAGAAAAAGGTATGATGGGTACAGCAGCAAGTTTTTTCCTCAGTAAGAAACCAAGGTTATCGAACCAGTAGGAGGAAGGAAATGACTCAAAGGTGTTGCTATAAACTGGAAACCTGCACAACACAAACTCAAGACTTTGCCCCAACAAACAGTGAGGTTTTCAATCTCACCGGTTTGCTGAAAACAAAGGATTGACTGTATGGTGTGGAAGGTAATAGTGATTTGCAGAAAGTAAACAGGAACTATGGAAGATGTATCAATGGTAAATATTGGACCGGGGTCCATAGTTCATTAGAGGTGTTCTCCTTAAGATAAACAACATGGCATGTTGGGTAAACAAATTATAGCAGGGCAATTGACAGGACAGAGCAAGGCATAAAAATGCAATACTAGACATTCATGATCCTATGAGATTTGATTGGGCAATACAACAAGATACATAGACCGCCATCCAACTGCATCTATGAATAGTAATCGACCTTCAGGTTATCAGCTGAACCCCCTCCAGTATTAAGTTGCAAGCAACGGATAACTGCTTTAAGCAAAGTGTGTAAGGTAAACAATCCACTTGTTCCATGAACAAGATATCGTTATTTTCTCCCAAGTAGCAACATCACATCCACAACCTTAGATATTTTGGTCACTTCCCCAGATTAAATATAGGCATGAACCCACTATCGAGCATAAATACTCCCTCTTGGAGTCACTAGCATCTACTTGGCCAAGATAGCTACTAGAAACGGAGAGCATGCAAGATGACAAACAACATAGACATGATAGAATTGATGCGGCTCAGATCACTATAGAGCTTCGTTGGGAAACCTCAAGAGGAAGGTATGATGAGTACATCAGCAAGTTCTTCTCTCAGTAAGAAACCAAGGTTATCGAACCAGTAGGAGGAAGGAAACGACTCAAAGTTGTTGCTACCAACTGGAAACCTGCACAACACATACATAAGACTTTGCCCCAACGAACAGTGAGGTTGTCAATCTCACCGGTTTGCTAAAAACAAAGGATTAACTGTATGGTGTGGAAGGTAATGGTGGTTTGAAGAAAGTAAACAGTAACAGTGGAAGATGTATCAATCATAAAGATTGGACCGGGGTCCATAGTTCACTACAGGTGTTCTCCTTAAGATAAACAAACATGTCATGCTGGGTAAACAAATTACAGCAGGGCAATTGACAGGACTGAGCAAGGCATAATAATGCAATACTAGACATTCATGATCATATGAGATTTGATTGGGCAATACAACAAGATACATAGACCGCCATCCAACTGCATCTATGACTAGTAATCCACCTTTTGATATTATCCGAACCCCCTCCAGTATTAAGTTGCAAGCAACGGATAACTGCTTTAAGCAAAGTGTGTAAGGTAAACAATCCACTTGTTCCATGAACAAGAGACCGTTGTTTTCCCCCTAGTAGCAACAACACATCTAAAACCTTAGAGATTTTTGTCACTTCCCTTAGATTAAATAGAGGCATGAACCCACTATCGAGCATAAATACTCCCTCTTGGATTCATTAGCATATACTTGGCCAAGATAGCTACTAGAAACGGAGAGCATGCAAGATCACAAACAACACAGAAATGATACAATCAATAAGACAAAACCATTAATAAATCTGACATAGTAATCTCAATATCCATCGGATCCCTGCAAACACAACATGCATGATTACAAATAGATGATATTGATCATGAACGGAGCTCACAAGATCTAAACATGGTAGCACAAAGGAGGATAAACAACCATCTAGCTACTACATGGACCCATAGTCCAAGGTGGAACTACTCACGCTTCATACCGGAGGCTGGCATGATGATGAAGAAGTCCTGCGGGATGATCTCCCCTCCGGCAGGGTGCCGTGAAGAGCTTCATATCCCCTCCCCCCGATCTAGGGACGCTGGTGGCGGCCGCTACATGCTGTTTCGTGGAAGATTGATCGGGTACTTAGGGTTTTGGTATCGGTGGGTCTTTATAGGCGAAGAGGCGAGGTAGGGGGCACCCTGGGTGGCCGCACCCCCCAAGGAGCAGGCTAGGGTTAGCCGCACGGGCAGTGGGTGTGGTCCCCTGGTGGCTCCCCTCTGTCTCGTATTCTGGCTCCGTGTTCCCCATGGTAAAATATTGACTTTGGCTTTTGTCCCGTCCAATTCCGAGAATATTGATTTTCTACCTTTCTGGAACCAAAAATAGAAGAAAACAGACAAATGGCATCGTGGCATCTTGTTAATAGGTTAGTACCAGAAAACATATAAAAATACCTCAAAGTGTAGACAAAGCAAATCAAAGTAGTAACTAAACAAGCATGGAACATCAAAAATTGTAGATACGTTTTCAACGTATCAAGCATCCCCAAGCTTAACTCCTGCTCGTCCTCAAGTAGGTAAGTGATAAAAAGAATAATTTTTTAGGTGACATGCACCATCAAAATCAAGATCAAACCATTTGCAAGAATTGAAAGTTGGGATCAAATAACTCTAAACATGAGCAAGAAAGATGGAGTTCTAACAATAATACAAAGTAACTATGCATGCAACAAGAAAGGTTACAAACAAAGATCATGAATAACAATGCATTAAAGGACGTTTGTTTGTTTCACATATAGAAAACATGGCATAATGGAGTAGCAAATAAATTCATAGGACACCTTCAAAGTTCATAAGAGTGACTAGATACAAATAGTTGATGAGCAAGCAATATCAACAATATGAATCAATCAATAAGTTTTGGGACAATGCACATAAAACTAAGAATGGCAACTATGCTCTCTTAATTGGTGCCTAAGGATAGAAGGTGGAGACTCAATATAATGGTGAAAGAAAGTCCCTTCATAAAAAGGGAAGCAGGGATTTCAAGTCTCAAAAAGAGCTTCCAAAAATTATGGTACTTGTTAGCTTTCATCTCTAATTTCCCCTATCATAAGCATCTTGAAGTGATTAAGGTTAAAGTGAACAAACTATGGAGTATATGCTTGAGAAAGTATAATTTGGCAATCTCATGTCCCTTGAATACGAGGGCCGCTCCTCATGATACTCAAGTTTAGTTACCGGCAAGTTTTTGTCATAGTAAGTACATATGTATCATAGAGAACCGCCAATGGGGTACCCCTTGAATATGATACAGGAGCTATCCTATAATCAAAATGACAAGACAAGCAGACAATGAGCATCTCAGCAATTTCTTATTTACCATGGGAAAATGGTGCTTTTTCTCTCTTTCCTCTTTTCTCATATTTTTTTTCTTTTTCTCAATCTCTTTTTTATAAGAAGAATGCTTCATAGATTGCTCATTATGGTGATGCTGCAAGTTTCCACCATGATTAGGCATGGCTTAGGCTAGCGGCCCAGGCGTTTCTCTAACACACATACATAACTCCATGGACTTACAAACTCCCCTTTCATTTCATACCGATGACATCCATAGACAAAAGATCATGATATCAACTGGGTAGATATTTATAGGTGTTGAAAGTGTTCCCCATGACAGCACGGTTCTGCTAATTCCAACGTATAAGTGCAAGCATATACAACATAGATGACACAATGGTTCAAGTTTATTAGGGGCAAGAAAAATAAAGTGTGCCATCAAGTTTGTGAGAGCTTTAATCACTAAGTTTTCACATAACAAAGAGCCTTTTTAATTGGAAGGTAGATGAAAACAAGAATATACTTGGAGTGGTGTAACACACCATGCATAGGAATTTATAGTGGACACTTTGGAATAACTTGGTTTCTTGGGAGTTGGATGCATGAGTAGAGCTTACTCATACAAGTGGAGGCTAGCAAAAGACTGGGAGCGACCAACTAAAAGAGAAATAATGGCCATAATCATGCAGAGCGACAAAACATTACTAATCAAAGCATAAAGTGGTACTACAAGTCAAGGACTAAATGATCATAGAGGCTATGGTGACTTGTTCATAGTCATATCATGGTGTGAGCATGTGCCAAGTCAACCCAAACAAAGCATCAAAGGAGAATACCACAATACTATGCTTTTGTATGCTAAAACAATGCATGATTCCTTCAAGGCACATTAAGCAATCCCAATTGTTTGGAACAAGTCATGCTACAACAATAATCACTAAGCATAAGGTCAAAAAAACATCTAGCGTGACATGATAAAGTCTAAGTCATAGTCAAAGCAAGTTCCTCTTGTACTTCTCAAGCAAGAACTTTCTACTCCTCTCCAACACCAATCAACTTATTTGAAACAAAACAGCGAGAACGGGTGTCCAAACTACTTTATTCAATCAAACTAAGCAAACAAAAACCAAAAATGAAAACTAAGACGCTCTAAGAACAACACAACTGTGCATGAAATAATAAAAACGAAGTATCTAGAAAGACCTAAGCTTTTTATTGATGAAGAAGGGGATGCCTTGGGCATCCCTAAGCTTTGATGCTTGTACCTCTTGAATATTTCTTGGTGTGTCGCGGGGTGGAATCCCCAAGCTTGATCTTTTGTCTATTCTTCATCTCATTACATCATTCTTTCTCTATACGTGAAAATTTTCCTTCATACAAAACTTCACACAATCTTCATTAGCAACATTAGTGTATTCAAAAGATAATAGACCTTTGGGTTTAGCTTTAGAACAGAAAAAATTTCACTGAAAACATAAGCTACTGTAGCAATTCCCTCAAAAAGCTCAATTTCCCAAAAAGAATCCAAAAAGGAATCAATAAGAAGCAAATGCAAATAATGGCAGAAATCTGTTAAAACAGACCAGCAGGTAGAAACCGATTTTTTATAGGACCTTTTGTTTCTCAAATAAAAAAGTGTTGAACTAAAGAAAGTTAGCTAACATACTTGGGGATTTATTCAGAAAATATAATATCAATCCGACTTACAGAGATTGTACACGAATTTGTACGGTGGAGCACAAAAATCTGTTTCGGGACAGCAACTCCCCAAATCTTACTTCCCTCTCATTAGAGGTCATTCTTGGCATAAAAAGCAAATAAAAAGGATAACAAGAGGTCATTACTGAAGTAATAACTTCCAAGACTCAAGAAAAAATTTGGGTTATCTCCCAATAAGTACTTTCTTTAACGCCTTTAAGTTAGGCACAAGAAGTAAGAATCAAATATTTTCAAATGAAGAAGCATTAAGATCAATACTCGAAATCTCTTCAACTAGGAAAGGTATCTCATCCAAATGATTTTGAGAAGATCCTTTCTCATCTCTCTTAGGTTCACTACTTTCATCAAATGGATTTTCAGGAACAATCCAATCAAAATTATTTTCTAAGGCTTCATGCATTCCTACAAGTTTAAAAGGTATGGGTATCTTAATTTCCTCTCTGGGTTTGGTTTTATCTAAAGTACCCAGAACATCTACACATGAGCCTAGAATATTAAAATGTTCAAAAACCTTTTTGGCTTCCTTAGCAACATCATTGAACTCTATTAGTAAAGTTTCTAGTATAAGATCTCTCTTTTCAGGATCCTCTTCTTCTTTTAGTTTGAGAAACAAAATTTGCATCATGGGGTTAAGGTTAACGAACCTAGCCTCCAACATATGAACTAAATAAGCTACAGCAATTTCATAATTAGGAGCAAGATCTGCTATGGATCTATCCTTAGTATCCTCATGTTTGCTAACATGATTAAAGAATTCTTCAATATTTTCTTTCCCAATTATAGAGCCACTACCTATTGAAAGGTCTTTCAGGGTGAAATTGGGGATCAACATGGTGAGCTAGAGCAAGGTGACAACTAGAGCAAGAACTATTTTTTTGTGTTTTTATAAGAGAAAGCTAACCAAACTAAACTATTTTTTTTGGAGTTTTTGATAAAAAGAGGCAAACAAAACCAAGAAAAAGAAACTAAGCAAAACAAAAACAAAATAAAGAGAAAGGTTGTGAAGGATTCCCCTTGTGAAGACATCCTTAGCCTCCCCGGTAACAACGCCAGAAAAATCTTGATGCGGCTCAGATCACTGTAGAGCTTCATTGGGAAACCCCAAGAGGAAGGTATGATGAGTACAACAGCAAGTTCTTCCCTCAGTAAGAAACCAAGGTTATCGAACCAGTAGGACGAAGGAAATGACATAAAGGTGTTGTTAGCAACTGGAAACCTGCACAACACAAACTCAAGACTTTGCCCCAACGAACAGTGAGGTTGTCAATCTCACCTGTTTGCTGAAAACAAAGGATTAACTGTATGGTGTGGAAGGTAATGGTGGTTTGCAGAAAGTAAACAGGAACTATGGAAGATGTATCAATGGTAAAGATTGGACCGGGGTCCATATCACTAGAGGTGTTCTCCTTAAGATAAACAAACATGGCATGCTGGGTAAACAAATTACAGCAGGGAAATTGACAGGACTGAGCAAGGCATAACAATGCAATACTAGACATTCATGATCCTATGAGATTTGATTGGGAAATACACCAAGATACATAGACCGCCATCCAAATGCATCTATGACTAGTAATCCACCTTCAGGTTATCATTCGAACCCCCTCCAGTATTAAGTTGCAAGCAACGGATAACTGCTTCAAGCAAAGTGTGTAAGGTAAACAATCCACTTGTTCCATGAACAAGATACCGTTGTTTTCCCCCTAGTAGCAACAACACATCTACAACCTTAGAGATTTCTGTCACTTCCCTTAGATTAAATAGAGGCATGAACCCACTATCGAGCATAAATACTCCCTCTTGGAGTCACTAGCATCTACTTGGCCAAGATAGCTACTATAAATGGAGAGCATGCAAGATCACAAACAACACAGACATGATATAATCAATAAGACAAAACCATTAGTCAATCTGACATAGTAATCTCAATATCCATCGGATCCCCGCAAACACAACATGCATGATTACAAATAGATGATCTTGATCATGAACGGAGCTCACAAGATCTAAACATGGTAGCACAAAGGAGGATAAACAACCATCTAGCTACTACATGGACCCGTAGTCCAAGGTGGAACTACTCACGCTTCATACCGGAGGATGGCATGATGATGAAGAAGGCCTCCGGGATGATCTCCCCTCCGGCAGGGTGCCAGGAAGAGCTTCAGATCCCCCCGATCTAGGGATGATGGTGGCGGCGACTACAGACTGTTTCGTGAAAGATTGATCAGGTACTTAGGGTTTTGGTATCGAGGGGTATTTATAGGTGAAGAGGCGAGGTAGGGGACACCCAGGGTGGCCGCACCCCTAGGCGCGGGATAGGGTTAGCCGCGCGGCCAGGGGTGTGGCCCCCTGGTTGCTCCCCTCCGTCTCATATTTCGGCTCCATGTTCCCCACGGTAAAATATTGACTTTGGCTTTTGTCCCATCCAATTATGAGAATATTAATTTTCTGCCTTTCTGGAACCAAAAATAGAAGAAAACAGGCAACTGGCACTGTGGCATATTGTTAATAGGTTAGTACCAGAAAACATATAAAAATATCTCAAAGTGTAGACAAAGAAAAGCAAAGTAGATACTAAACAAGCATGTAACATCAAAAATTGTAGATACGTTTTCGACGTATCAAGAATCAATAAGATAAAACCATTAACCAATCTGACATAGTAATCTCAATATCCATCGGATCCCCGCAAACACAATATGCATGATTACAAATAGATGATCTTGATCATGTACGGAGCTCACAAGATCTAAACATGGTAGCACAAAGGAGGAGAAACAACCATCTAGCTACTACATGGACTCATAGTCCAAGGTGGAACTACTCATGCATCATACCGGAGGCTGGCATGGTGATGAAGAAGGCCTTCGGGATTATCTCCCCTCCGGCAGGGTGCCGGGAAGAGCTACAGATCCCCCCGATCTAGGGACGACGGTGGCGGTGGCTATAGACTGTTTCATGGAAGATTGATCGGGTACTTAGGGTTTTGGTATCGGGGGATTCTTATAAGCAAAGAAGTGAGGCAGGTCAGGCGCGGGCTGGGCAGCGTGGCAGAGGTGTGGCCCCCTGGTGGCTCCCCTCCGTCTCGTATTCTGGCTCCCTGTTCCCCACAGTAAAATATTGACTTTGGATTTTGTCCCATCCAATTCTGAGAATATAGATTTTCTGCCTTTTCTGGAACCAAAAACAGAAGAAAACAGGCAACTGGCACTGTGGCATCTTGTTAATAGGTTAGTACCAGAAAACATATAAAAATACCTCAAAGTGTACACAAAGCAAAGCAAAGTAGATATTAAACAAGCATGGAACATCAAAAATTATAGATACGTTTACGACATATCAGTAACCGGACTCATTGACGGGGGCCACGGTGCCCGCGTTTGAGCCAGTACGTCCCTCCGGATCTGCACCGACGTAGACGATGAAGATATCGATGGAGTCCACGAGGAGAATGGCGCCGACAGTCACCTATCGGGCCGTCGGTGTCCATATCGCCTCATCTACAAAGTTGAGACTTCCGAAGTGGATGAATCGTCCGACAACGATAGTCAACCTGATTTGGGATCTCGCTCGTTCTGCAAAACCCTGAGCCACGGTGCCCACAGTGGGCGTCAAATGGCGTGGGAATGCCATGATGGTACCATCATGAGAGGAACTAGAGATGTGGAGCATAACGACATCGGGTGAATCGAGGATGAGATTGGTACATACGAGTTATCCAGGTTTGGCCTCTCACTCTTGGAGGTATATACTTACTTACTTCTTTGTTGTATTGCTTTTTATACCGAGTTACAGTAGTGTCATCGTATAAGCTCCATGGTATTTCCAGCAAGATATATACTTGAGCGATCTATGCACAAGCCTATGGGTATCTCTCGAGGAGATTCAGAACTAAAAGATACTAATGTTCTAACCCAAAGCCGTCCTTATATCTTGGTCGACTTAGTTTTTACAACTAAATGGGCCTACACAAGGGATAGAATCCTATTAGATGCTGACTACGCTCTTTTTTCCTTGTACTCCAAGCTCGTAGTCTTCGTGTTGTCCACGACTCTCGTGAACCGACTAAGGATTGGGACTTAACCGGATTAGGCCTTGTTTATTCATGTAAGCCCACCAGGGGCGGCCACGGGTCCGCTGCGACTTCTGTTAACCGGCATGGTGAGGATACCCGGCATATCATATCCATGACAGGTCGTCTTTGTCCTCCTCCCTTCACCACTCACTCGTCTCTCCCATTTGCGGCGGTCAGTTTTCCTCCATGTCAGTGCTCTGTTGTGGGTTTGGTTAAGTTTTGTTTTCTTGGTTGGTCGGTGGGGATTTGGTTGTTTCTTCATGCCTTCTCTTGATTGTGATGCGCTAGATCTTTGTTCTTGGCAGCTGGGGATTCGGTTATTCCTTCTTTGTGGTTTTGGTTAGTGGCTACGCGTCGGATCTTTGTTTTTAGTAGGTGGAGATTCAGTCACTTCTTCTTACTTTTTGTTGGTGGTGATGTTCCAGATCTTTGTTTTTCTATTCGTTGCTTCCATTAGTGTCTCCCTCCATGCTCACGAACTTGTTCTTTCTTTCTTTCTTATTTATCTTTATTTTCTTCTGTTATGTTATTCTCGGATGTGGTGTTGGGTTTCTATATGTTCTTTCCGAGATCTTAGCTCGGCCTCTCTTTCTTTTCCTTCTCGGATCTTTCCTACCTTTTCGTATTTTTTATGCTCGATCTGTTTTTAATGTTTGCCACTAGCAACTTGTTCCCTTTTGTTTCTTCTGTGCAAGTCCTTCGCTTGTTGGAGGTTGCGGCTTTGGCTGGCATCATGTGCTCCGCTAGGTCTGCTATTTGCTCAGGACCACGGTGAGTGGGGTCTGCTTTGTTTTGATTTCAGCATGTCGGTCATTGCTTTGCCTCGTGCATACAACCGCTAGACCCGTGATAGATTTGTTTGCTTAGGGTCAGATATATGTGTGTCTGGCATTATGGTTGGTTCCTTGCTCGCCCAGACACCTACTAGATAGGTCTTTGACTAAAAATATATGCATGAGCATTTTTTTAGAGTAATCCAACAGAGAAGAGGCTTATTTGAAGTGGTCATATGCTGCTCGTGACCCAAAAATAGTTAGTTGTCTAAGTAGGAGTGAAAATTAGATTAATCCAACAGAGAAGATGCATCTTTGATGTGGTCATATATTGCTAATGACCAAAAAATAATTAGTGGCTAACCAGGAGTAGAAAATAGAGTAATCCAACATAGAAGAGGCACTTGGAAGTGGTCATATGCTATTAATGACAGAACAAATAATTTGATGGCTATTCAGAGTAAAAAATAGGTATAGTGTGGCACAGAAGAGGCATTTTTTGAGTGGTAATATGTTCCTGATGGTGACCACCGGCTAAGCTATGATGATGCTTCTTTGGGCATTGCATGTGTCTCCTTATTGGTTATGGTTTAGTTGTTCTAGGCGATGCGTTACTATTTTAGAACTCAGTTTTGTGGTATTATTATGTGTTGTTCAGTTTGTTTATTCTATTGCTATGTTCCTGCTTTAGCTTTTGATTTATTTGTTCTTTGTTGAGCTATAATGGTCAGATAGTTGTTCGTGTCTGCATGCCTTCATGTTTTTGTGTAGTTTAGCACTAGTATTTATTTTTGCTCTTTATTTGGTTTTGTTCAGAGGTTATTTTAGTTGGTTGATCTCTGTGGTAATTGTTACCTTGCTTTGTTTTAGTTTGTCTGCTGGTAGTGCCTGCTGTCAGCTGTTGCTCCGCTTGTTTTCCTGTCAGGTAGTTTTATTTACTTTTGTTATGTTACCTTATCTATAGTTGTTTAATATAAATTGTTTGTTCACCCCTGTAAATACGGTGTTCCTGATAAGATTGTATCCTTTGGGCTTCTTTCCTTTTTTGTGTGTGTTGCTTCTTCCATAAACTTCTCTGGTACCACAGGATGTTCATTCTCCGCTATTCTCCCCTGCATTTATTTGAGATGGTTGCCTCTCGGTGTCAGTTGTCATACCATTCATACCTGCGTGAGGTGAGCGGCGATGATTCCATCCTTGGAGGCATGGAGTTTGAAGTTGTTGTTTTCCGGGAGGGAGCCATGCCCATCGGTTATTTTTTGGGTCCATGGTTTCTCCCGCTTCACAATGTCCATATAAGGAATCGACTCGGCAAGTAGTGTGTTTCTTATAGGTTTTATATGGGTTTGTGGTTTGTGACTTCAATTATGAGGCAATATAGGCCTATAGGGACCTTGCTCGGTCTGCCGTTGTTCTTGCAGTGTCGTTAAGTCGACCGGGTGGCCCTGTGCCTTTTGGTGTTGGTTGTGTAGTTCTGCTGGCAGCCTAGAGTGTTGCCAGGTTATTTGTAATCGACCTTGAAAGTAGTGCGTTTCTTTTAATTTTTAGTGTCTTCCGGGATAGTGAGGTGGTGGCCACATCTAAAACTAAAATAAGGTCCTCCCTGTCCTATCCCCGCTTCAGTTATGTGCCTAGCACCGACAAAGGGCTTGTGAAATTGTCTTTCCGGAGGATCTCCTTCGACTCGGGCGGTCTTTGTGTCGGTTGGTGTGGTTGGATGTCAGTCCCTTCCAATAGGGATGAAAGTGGAGTGGAAAGTTTCTGAATTTTCCGTGGAAAAATGGAAACGAAGTGAAAATACGGGAATGGAAACGGAATTTTGCAAAACGAAAATGGAAATGGAATTGGTTTGGAGGAAACGGAAACAAAAATGGAACAACGTTTTCCGGCGGAACAGATGTAGAAACGGAATTTCTGTTTCCGTCTAATATGGAATTTTTGTTTTAGGATTGATGTGCATGGACAAATCTAATAGACCTATTACATGACCTTGTCAAAACCAAATTTGCAAAGCTGCTAATCCTAGAACCAGCGACCAAGTAATCCCTTCACGCATTCGGGGTTCCATGATTTGATCTTTTCATTATTTCCTTTTTAAACCTAGCACCGTGCTATAATTAGGGAACAACTTTGTTGCTTTTTTTAAACGCTTAAAATTTGTGGCATGATTTCAGAGTTGTCTTTGTTTCGGGTAAAATCTGCATTGTTCCGCTTCTATACCGTATTCGGTCCATATCTGTTTCCGACAATATCTACTTCTGTTTTTGTTTTCGGAGTTCCTGTATTCGTTTCTGCTTCCGTGAAGATATATGAAAACAAATATGGAACCACTCAGTTTCGTCCGTTTTCGCTCTGTTTTCATCTCTGCTTCCACTTTATGATTTTCATATGATTGCTACTCTAGTGTGCTGATCTTTTGAGACCTTAGCACGATGAATTTTTCTTTATCTACTACAACAAGTTCTATGAAGACAATCTTTGCCTAAAAGGGACGAGGACAACGGCACACCTTCAACTTGCTCTAATACGTTCAATGTCCGTTTGTTGTTCTAAGGACCTCTTTGCCATTTTTATCGCTTCCTCCGAGCCATGTTAGTTGACTTAGATTCATATAGATACAAATATATTTAATCAAGTTTTAGTGTTAGATATATCCGTATTTTGACAAATTTGAGTCAACTAATATGATCGGAAGGAGTTTAATTCGTATGCTATCGATGACTAATTAATTGATCGGTCGTAAAAAAACATGAAAGTATGGGTTACACGATAGTTTGGCATTACACACTGTATCGTAATTCTCGTCACAATTTATTTTTGGCAATGCTCGTACAAAACTTGAGTCGTTGCATCTTGAAAAGTGAGTTCAGCATTGCTCAACCCCTCATAAAAAAGGTGAATTCGGTAACCAACTTGTGTGTCAGATGCTGCTTCTGCCTGGAGGTGGCCTGGGTGAGGTCAATAAAGCAGCGACTGAGATCCCTGCCACGTCGGGCCACCACAGTAGCGTTCGAATTGTTTTATCTCATCATCATCATCCGACTCACCGCTCCTTGCCTAGCTTGTTCTGACACGCTTCTTATCAAGAGGAATATATATCCATCTCATCAAAAAGAAAAGAGAGGAATATATATCAGCTCAGTCGGGCAGTCGTAAGATGCGCTTACACATATATATGGGCAGGCTCACCTATCAATGCCCGTTATTTCGACGTACAAATCAATTTGCACGAGAACAAATTAAAGGTCATCTCAATGTGGAAAAAGGAAAACTTGTACCGGACTGAGATTTCGTCTTTTTTATTATGTATAAAAGGGTATTAACCTAGACTGCATCAAGTGATAATACAACCCTTTATTAAGAACTCGTCTTTGTTTCGTGACTAAAAAGAGCTATCACAAAGCTAACTGCCTAGGTTTTTGTCCAAGTTCTACCAATTTTTTGTTTCCGTCCGGCCAAAGAATTATCATTCCCTTTTTAAGAAAACTAAAAATAACTAAACTATGTCTGAAATCTACTTGAATTTAACCATCACCGACATTCTTGAAATCGGATATGGATATTTCGGTCTGAAGTTGTCAAATTTCTGTAGATTTGGTTTGTAGAATCCTATTGAAATGAGAAACCCTGCTATGTATAGATTCGTAACTTTACTGAAAACGGTCCATACTTTGTTGTCCCTCTTATGTACAAATTCTTTTTAAGAAATTTGTAGAACTTCGACATCACATTCCAAGAAAAGAAAAGGCCGATCTCGCCAAAGTCCCGTTTCTAGTTTATTTTAAAAAATTCTAATACAACTTTTGTGACAAAAGTTGAACTAGAAAACACCAAATAAACTAGAAAAAGGGTCATTCGCGGAACCCGTTTGCAACCCTAACCGTAGTCCTAATTGGGAAATGACAAGGTTTTTAATGATAAAATGTCTTCTGTTATGTTATTCATCGGTGCAAAGCTATGCTCCGTTCGTGATCATCATTCTTCGTTTGGAGTGGCTTGACCTATTGACGAAGGTTCGTATATGTTTGGAGGATACAACAATGGATATTTTTTCCTAATATGGGTGGCCGTGTAATCTTCACATAGAGTTGCCAGTGTCGTAGACATGTGTTGGTCGTGCTTATGAGCAGACTGTATCTCTCATTTTTGTTATTTGGTGAATGTATGTCGGCTATCTACATTCTGGCTATACAGATACCGGGTATATACTTCCTTTTAAGTAATGTATATCACCTATTTTTAAAAAAAAACAAGCAGGCTATCTTGGTTCTTTTCTTTTTCCTTTTTTTATGGTCTCTTTTTCCTTTTTTCAATATGGGAATTTCTATTTTTTTGAATTGTGAAAGAACATCTCAGATATCTTTTGCAGAAATGCACAAATCAGATTCCTTCCAATCCGCTCCTCAACTTTTACAAAAAAAAATAATGAGGGGAAACGCATCACTGGTTACTTCTTTGACAGAGTATATAATTTTCTGCTATGGAGCCCACAAAGGGGTTGTGGATATGACTTAATAGTTAGTGTGCACGTGCAATCTAAGTCTTCACGATACAACCTGATTTTTGTTTTGAATTGTATGTTTTTTATTAGTTTTATTTTCTATAGTTTTTGTTCATGTATATCTTATTTTAAAGTAATATAAATAAATTTGGGCCTCTCAAATTTCCCATATTTTCTCAATAAAATGAAACTCTGTTTCATGCATCACGTAACTTCAATAACCAGGCAAAAGTTGAAGTCAAATCAATAACCAAGATATAATCAATAACTATATAATCTTATTCAAATATAATTTATGTAGAATTTCAGAGTGAATAACATAATTTTAAGATAAAAATAAAAATCCTCTTGCAAAATTTTCTATTGTTCTATATGCATGGCTCAAGGCTTAAAATATCTTCATATATGATAAAAAAGAACTACCATCGGTCCCATTCGTTTAATCCCAAATAGGTTGGATTGCCCTAGATCATGGTTTTCCAACCCGATGTGGTATTTTTTTCCAGCCCATCAGATTTGTAATCTTCGTTTGGATCCACCGTGATTTTTGGCCGAGCTCATCTAGTCCACCTTACTGATTTGGCCTAGAAAAATTTCATCGCCACCTGACCTGTGGAATAATTCAAACCACACAAAGAAGATGTCGGTGATTGGATTAATAGAAGCGCTGAAAGGAGTAGAAATAATTATGGAAAAGAATGGAGCAGGATAAGTTTGGATTGGGTGGTTGGATGGGATCAACTCAATCCAAACCTGGAACAGTTACAAGTTTGGGTTTAATCCATAGGAATCCGAGGCCTTAGTAACTACTCCCTCCGACCCATATTGGTTGACTTGTATTTATTAAAATTTGGATGAACCTATATACTAAATAATGTCTAGATTTATCCAAATCTACGAGTCAACTAATATGGGTCGGAGAGAGTAGTATTTTCCCCGATAACCAGTTACTAAAGGAGATTTGATAGCCATGCTTGATGATTTCCAACAAGGCTTGTTGGATGTGTTTCCTCGGATCAAGATATTCATTCGTATGATAAAACCAACACAATCGAGGTAGATAGCATGGCGACATTGTTGGGCCATGTCCCTCCACATGGAGGTGTGTTGGCAGCCCAACATCAGCCCGTGAAATTCCCACACGTTTCAACCGTTGATCGACGTTCGTATCCAACGGCTGAGGTGCTCCTTGGGAGCGGAGTAGAAAAGAAAACCCTAGACACCCTTGGTGGATGTGTGAGTGAGACACGCTGTGAGAGTGTGTGAGCTGAGCAAGAGATAGGGTGAGAGAACACACAAGAACACCACAACCTAGTGAAAAGAGAGGAAAAAGAAAGAGAGGTATTTTCTGTCCAGATTTCTGAGATCTGACTGGTCTGTCTTCAAGCTGGTGTTTGAAGGCTCAAACGTGCTTAGATTGGCTCCAAACTTGGTGAGCTTGTACCTTGCTTTGAGTACTTCGATCTGGTTAGCTGGTTTGAGATTTGGGTCAGTGTAGCATCATATTTGGAAGCGGTTTAGTCAGTTCGGACTGCTGCAATTTCAACATAGAGCAGTTTTGGTAGACGAACAGTTTGGGAAGGCAAACGGTGTTCGATTGGCCTGAAATTTGGCATGTATGTTGGGTACTCATATGCAGCTTGTCTACCAAGTTTGGTGCTGATTGGAACTGCAGTTTAAGAGAAGTTTGCTGATTACCGAAGGGGGCGGAAATTGATATACTCTGCTTTGTTGTAATCTTTCTCTCAAGTGGTTGTTGTTATCGTTGCCGGTGGGCAACATGCTGAGTGTGTTGTATATCTCTAGATGTTCTAGAGAAGAATCTGTACCCAGGTTGCTCATAGTAAAGATCGGTGGACCGGTTGGTCCACACCCGTGGTTTTTTCCTTCTCACCTTGAGAAGGTTTTTCCACGTAAATCCTTGTGTCACTTGTGCATGTGCTCATTGATTTATTTCTGCCGCATATATGTTGATTAAAACTATCCTCAGGGTTCACCGCAAGCAGTTGTGGTATCCTTCCCCCAACAAAGTGGTATCAGAGCTGAGGTTCAGTTCGTGGTTAGTTCAGAGCAAGGTTTGTTTTGGGTTGAGTGCATTTGCTTGCGGTGAAGGATGGAAGTGAATACCAACAGAATGATTTTCCTTGAGTGGTATAAATTATCAAGCATGGAAGAGCAAGATGAAGGATTTGTTATATGTGAAGGATTAATGGAAGCCGGTGTTCTCCACTGAGATGCCTAGTGATATGCAAGAAGATCATTGGGAAGTACTTCATCTCCAAGATTGTGGGTTCATCCGACAATGGGTGGATGATAATATTTTGAACCATATCATTGATGAGTTACATGCACGTACCTTATAGAAGAAATTGAAGGATTTGTATACATGCAAAAAACGTACCAACAAGATGTTCTTGATCAAGAAATTGATGCGTTTGAGGTATAAGGAGGGCACTCCAATTGCAGATCATGTGAATGAATTTCAGGGCATTATAAATTAGCTATCTTTAATGGGAATCACATTTGAAGATGAAGTTAGAGCCTTGCTACTACTTGGCTCATTACCGGACACTTGGGAGACCTTTAAGGTCACTGTGTGCAATTCAGCACCTAATGGAGTAGTCACTTCGAACCTTGTGAAGACCAATGTACTAAATGAAGAGTCCAGAAAAATTGCTGATAAGGACGGTTCTTCCTCACATTCTGAAATGTTAGTGACCAAGTCACAGGAGAGAAGCAAGAACAAAGGTCCGAGTAAGAGAGGAGAAAGAAGTAGAAGCAAATCAAGAGGCAAAGAAAAGTATGCTGGTATTATATGCCATCACTGCCATGAGAAGGGCCACATCAAGTGGCATTGTGAACAATGGAAGAAGGACAAAAAGAAAAAGAAAAGGAAGAAAGTTCAGAAATAGACCGACAGTGATAGTGATAGTGAGGGAGGCCAGATTGCTGCGGTTGAGGAGATCATGTTTCTCATGCATGCAAAACATGATGGCAGCAGTGTTTCCACCATTGAGGAGAGGATCACTATAGTTTCTGATTATACCATTAGCCTTGCAGATGGTGATGAGATGACTTGGATTCCGGACAGTGGTGCTACCATACATGCTACATCTCGCAGAGAGCTCTTCACCAACTACACATCATGCAATTTTGGTATTGTGAAGATGGGAAACAATGATAGAGCAAAAATCACTGGAAGAGGAGATGTGCACTTGGAGACTGAAAATTGTACGACACTAGTTCTCAAGTCGGTGAGGCATGTTGAGGCCCTTCGGCTCAACATTATCTCAGTTGGATTGCTTGATGGAGATGGGTACTTGAGCAGATTTGGAAAAGCACAGTACAAACTCACCAAAGGGAACCTAATTGTTGCACAAGTTAACATGGTTTCAGTTTTGTATCATGTTCATGTTAAGCTTTCTGCTGCTTGTGTCAATGCATTGCAGAAAGAGGATGCGTGTTCCTTATGGCACAAGAGACTTGGGCACATGAGTGAGAAGGGGATGACAGTGCTAGTGAAGAAAAATCTATTGAAAGGTGTGAAAGGTGTTCACATCAAGAAATGTTTAGATTGTCTAGCGGGGAAGCAACATAGAGTTGCGTTCAAGAGTCAACCTCCTCACAAGAAGCCCGAGATGCTGGACTTGATACATTCCGATGTTTGCAAAATGTCGGTAAGGTCTATGGGTGGAGCAAAGTACTTTGTCACATTTATTGATAACTGTTACAGGAAGGTTTGGGTCTATGTTTTAAAGAACAAACATCAAGTACTAAGTGTATTCAAGAAATTCCAAGTCTCAGTTGAGAGAGAAACTGAGAACAAGATCAAGTGCATTCGCATTGATAAAAGGGGGAGAGTATATTGGCCCATTTGATGCCTATTGCAAGGAACATGGAATTAGGCACCAATTTACTCTTCCGAATACACCAAAGCTGAATGGTCTTGCTAAGAGGATGAACAGGACAATTGTTGAGAGAGTTAGATACTTGCTATCGAGTGCAAAGCTGCCTAAACATTATTGGGGTGAGGCTTTGTCGACTGCAGTTTATCTTATTAATCTGTCACCAAGTTATCCATTGCAGGGAGATGTTCCAAATAGGGTCTTTTATGACAAGAACGTCTCGTATGAGCACCTGAAGGTTTTTGGGTGCAAGGCCTTTGTTCATATCCCTCAAGATGAAAGGTCAAAGCTTGATTCAGAGACACGATAGTGTATATTTCTTGGCTATGGAGGTGATCAGTTCGGCTATAAGTTGTATCATCCAATATCAAGAAAGGTTCTGAGAAGCCATGATGTTGTATTTGTTGAAGACCAAAAAATTAAGGATATTGTGAAGACAAAGGTGCAGGTTCCGAAGAAAGTTTCGGTACATGTTTCTCCTCGAAATTAGCAGCAAGAAAAATCTGATTCTGACCCAGTTCCTGCAGATTCAGCTCAACAAGAGGCTGAAAATGATGATGCAGAAGATGTTAAAGATGATGCACATAATGTTACAGGTGAGGATGCTCCCCAAAAGCAAGAGTATGATGCTGAATAAGATGATCATGATCAGCAAGCACCTGAACCAGATAGTCCACCAGCTTCTCCACTCAGACGGTCCATCTGAGGTCGTGTTCCTTCAACTAAGTACGATTCAGACCAATATGTGGTGTTATTGTCTGATGGTTCAGAACTTGAGTGCTTTCAAGAGGCAATGAAAGATGAGAACAAGGAGTGGAATAAGGCTATGCAAGAAGAGGTGGATTCCTTGCATAACAATCATACTTATGAGTTGGTGAAGTTTCCCAAGGGCAAGAAATTTCTAAAGAACAAGTGGGTCTACAGAATCAAGCAAGAAGAGCACACGTCACATCCAAGGTACAAGGCCATGCTAGTTGTAAAAGGATTCATCCAGAGAAAAGGTATTGACTTTGATGAATTTTTTCTCCGGTGGTGAAGATGACATCAATCCGAATGATCCTTGGCATGGCAGCAAGTCTCAACTTGAAGGTTGAGCAAATGGATGTGAAGACAACTTTCCTTCATGGAAAGTTGGAGGAAAAAATCTACATGGAGCAGCCTCAGGGGTTTCTTGTTAAAGGTAAAGAAGAGTATGTGTGCAAATTGAAGAAAAGTCTTTATGGCCTGAAACAAGCAACGAGACAATGGTACATGAAGTTTGAATCTGTCCTGGGGGAGCAAGGCTACAAGAGATGTATCTCAGACCATTGTGTGTTTATTCAGAGGTTCTCAGGTGATGATTTTATCATGTTGTTGCTCTATGTTGATGATATCTTGATTGTTGGCAAGAATGTCTCTAGGATTGCTAGGCTAAAGAAAGATTTGAGCAAAAGTTTTGCCATGAAAGACTTGGGTCCAGCAAAGTGTATTCTCGGCATGAGAATTGAGAGGGACAGAAAATCCAACAAGTTGTACTTGTCTTAAGAGAAATATATTGAGAAGGTACTTCGCAAGTTCAAGATGGACAAGGCAAGGGAAGTGAGTTGTCCACTCGCAGATCATTTCAATTTGAGTAAAAAGCAATGTCCCTCCACTTAAGAGGTGGAAAAGGAATGCAAAAGGTTCCTTATGCTTCAGCTGTTGGGAGTTTGATGTATGCTATGGTGTGCACGACCTGGCATTGCTCAAGCGGTTAGTACTATGAGCAGATTCATGTCCAATCCAGGAAGACCACATTGGGAATCCGTGAAGTGGATTTTCAGGTATCTCTAGGGCAGCACTGATATGAAGCTTTGTTTTGGTGGTAGTGAGCCCAAGCTGATTGCATATTCAGATTCAGACTTGGCTAAAAATGTGATGGAAGGAAGTCTACTTCAAGTTATTTGATTACCCATTCAGGGGGAGCAGTGGCATGGCAAAGCAGGTTGAAAAGTGTGTAGCACTGAACACAACTGAGGGCGAGTTCATCGTAGTAACTGAGGCGAGCAAGGAGCTATTGTGGCTGAAACGATTGGCTTGTGAGCTTGGTTTTGAGCAAGACAAGTATGTGTTGTTTTGTGATAACAAAAGTGATATTCACCTAAGTAAGAATGCAAGTTTTCATTCGAGGTCGAAGCATATTGATGTTCGCTATCATTAGATTCGAGATGTGCTGAATTTCAAGCAAATACAAATTGAGAAGGTGCACACAGATGACAATGGGGCTGATATGTTGACCAATGTGGTGACAAGATAAAAGCTCGAGGTATGCCGTCGGCTCGCCGGCATGATTGCCGGTTGGAAGTGAGACCCTCCATGATGTCAGGAGGGGGAGTTTGTTGGGCCATGTCCCTCCACATGGAGGTGTGTTGGCAGCCCAACATCAGCCCGTGAAATTCCAACACGTTTCAACCGTTGATCGGCGTTCGTATCCAACGACCGAGGTGCTCCTTGGGAGAGGAGTAGAAAAGAAAACCCTAGCCACCCTTGGTGGATGTGTGAGTGAGATACGCTGTGAGAGTGTGTGAGCTAAGCAAGAGATGTGAGAGAACACACAAGAACACCACAACCTAGTGAGAAGAGAGGAAGAAGGAGATGTGTTTTCTGTCCAGATTTCTAAAATCTGACCGGTCTGTCTTCAAACTGGTGTTTGGAGCTCAAACGTGTTTGGATTGGCTCCAAACTTGGTGAGCTTGTTCCTTGCTTTGATTACTTCGATCTGGTTAGCTGGTTTAAGATTTGGGTCAGTGTAGCATCAGATTTGGAAGTGGTTTAGTCAGTTCGGACTGCTGCAGTTTCAACACAGAGCAGTTTTGGTAGACGAACAGTTTGGGCAGGCAAACAGTGTCCAATTGGCCTGAAATTTAGCATGTATGTTGGGTACTCATATTTCAGCTTGTCTACCAAGTTTGGTGCTGATTGGATCTGTGGTTTAAGAGCAGTTTGCTGATTACCGAAGGGAACGGAAACTGATATACTCTGCTTTGTTGTAATCTTTCTCTCAACTGGTTGTTATTGTTGTTACCTGTGGGCAACATGCTAAGTGTGTTGTATATCTCTAGATGTTTTAGAGAAGACTTTGTATCCAGGTTGCTCATAGTGAAGCTCGGTGGACCGGTTGATCCGTACCCGTGATTTTTTTTCTTTATCACCTTAAGAAGGTTTTTTTATGTAAATCCTTGTGTCACCTGCGCATGTACTCATTATTTTATTTTTGCTACATATATGTTGATTGAAACTACCCTCGGGGTTCACCGCAAGCAGGGGGTTGTGGTATCCTTCCCCCCAACAGACATATCATAGAGTGGTGGTAATTCTGTATCTATAAATTCTGGAGGCTTTCACAGTTTCACTGCATTGTACTATTGAAACAAAAATGGAATGAAAGAATACTCCGAGAAATGCATAACATGGAAAGGAAAAAAGAATCACGTACCCATTTCCACTTGGTGTTTGGACTATATAAATACAAAACATCATGGGTGCTGTATTGAAGAAAGCAGAGAGAAACAATCATAAATGTTCCATGGACAACAATATATGCCCATCTCCACTCAAGTAAATCGTCCGTTGAAGAATACTCGGATATAAAAAAAATCTTTGTCCCTGCACGCAATGCTCTCTACAGTCGATTCATGTCCTATATAAAGGCCTGTAGGAGCGAGTGGCAGAAGCAGAGTGCAACCAAGCAAGCAGGCAGCATACGAGCTTAAGTCTGCGAAGCTAACACACCCAAGTAGCCGGCCATGAGCTGCAGCAGGGGCCCCGCTGCGACGGTGAGGTGCAGGCACTGCCCCTCGAACATCACGGCGGCGCCCGGTGCTCGTGCCGTCCAGTGTACGCAATGCACCCGCGTGACGCGCGTCCCTGGGTGTGGCCGGGCGCGCCCCGGGATGCCGCTGGTGCCGCGCCTGCAGCCTTCCCCGTCCTTCGGCGGCGGCTGTGGCAAGAAGCGCGCCGTGTTGATCGGCATCAAGTACGCTGGCAGGTGCGACAGCGAGCTGAGGGGCCCCATCAACGATGTCAAGTGCATGAGGTACATGCTCACTGAGCGCTTCGGCTTCCCCAACGACTGCGTCCTCATCCTCACTGGTAACTAGTATTATACTGGAGCAACGCCATTATATTAGATCTCTGTTCAGTCAGCCACAGATGATTCTGAATAATTATAGTACTGAATTGAATTATGTACTAGATGAGGAGACGAACAAGTGCAGGCTGCCGACCAAGAACAACATCCGTATGGCGATGCACTGGCTGGTGCAGGGCTGCAGCTCCGGAGACTCCCTAGTGTTCCAGTTCTCCGGCATGGGCGCACAGGTCCCCGACGACGATGGCGACGAACGTGACGGCATGGACGAGGCCATCTGCCCCATGGACTCCTTCCACCAGGGCCCCATCCTGGACGACGAGATCAACGAGGCCATCGTCCGCCCGCTCGTGCATGGCGTCAAGCTCCACGCCATTGTTGACGCTTGCCACAGCGCCACCGTCCTCGATCTCCCGTACCAATGCGTCATGTCCAAGTCAGTAATCAGTTAAAAATTCCAACGAAGAAACGAGGGTGTAGATGCACGTACCCTTGCTTAGAAAAAACCCATCTCACTTTAAAAACCATCCGGTTCTTGGATCAGGACTACCGGGTGCCTGACATGGGCGGACCAGCGCACTATGGCCGGCGCCTGCAAAGGCACCAGTGGAGGCAAGGCCGTGCTCATCAGCGGCAGCAGCAACGGCAAGAGCATGCCTACTAACATGGTCAGTTTCTGATTCCGAATGCTGCCACAAGGTGTGTACACTGTATGTCTCTTTCTGATGCCTGCGTGCGTGCGTGCGTGCAGCTGCCTGAACCGTGTGCCACCATTGGCGCCATGACGCACAGCTTCGTCAGGGCGCTGGAGTGCGAGCCGCGCACCACCTACGGCCGCCTGCTCGCCTCCATGAAGAACACCATGCGCCAGGGCGGGCCCTGCAACCTGCAGGGCCCCGTCGGTAGCTCCATCCGCAAGGTCACCAACTTCAGCGGCGTGGAGGTGAGTCTCACGGTTTCTAGGTGTCATTGCTTCAATGACACACATTTCATTAATTTAATTTGTTCACCTGCATCTAATATGATGAAGCTGTGCGTAATGGCTCCAATTAATTTGCTCACTTGCATCTAATATTGCAGGAGCCGCATATGTCTTCTGCTGAGAGATTCGACATCAACTGCACACCGTTCTGCATGTAGACTACTGCAACAGATCGACGACTACTACCCAATCATCATCGACCGTATCGAAATGATCACTGGGCATGATGATTGCTACTACTAATATCTGTGATGTGTCACCTGCCATGCCACCAAGAACGACTCATGTAAGGCTCTGGAGGACCTGGACGGTTTCTCCATGACTACTCTATCGTACCTCACTGTAATAAGGTTGTTGTGTGTCTCACATCCCCTTAAATAAATAAAACAAGTTCTATGTATATGCACCTGCTTCTTCAAAAGAAAGATAACTACGAGGTTGACTCGTCGATGCCCATTGTTATGGGCTTGAGTTTTTAAAAAGGAGGGGACGCTGGAGATCGCGTAACGGCTAACAGACAAATAATGCGGGACAAAGGATTTGCCTAGGTTCAGGCCTCCGGAGGGAAAAACCCTATTCCTGCTTGTCTGCTCTCGATTAATGGCGCAGCTGAAGGTTACACGGGTGCGCAGATAAGATCTGGCGGTGTGTATGCTAGGGTTATGAGGTGCCTCCTCACTGTGTGCTCATGGCCTTTATATAGATAGGCCAGGTTCCGGGGATAGGCCGAGTCAGTTACAAGTTTAGGGTTTTTCCTTTGAATTTCTATCTAAAGAAAATGTGTCCTCCAAGGAGTCCAATCCTTCTTGGGCTTGGTTCACCCGAAATCCTTCTGGGCTTCACCATCAGGGATACGTTGTCTCATGGGCTTCTGCTGGGCCGGACCGGGTGGCTAACATTAGCCACCCGTAGGGCATACCCATGTCAGTAGCCCCCCGAGTGTTCAGTCGAATCATAGATTCGGCTAGAGACTCTTAAGTTTTTGATTGCATTCATCCGAATATGTTTTGGGTCAGAATATTGATTCATATGGATATTTGATACGTGTGTCTGACTCTCCCGACGGATCAGGGGCCAGTTAACTGCCTTTGGGCAAAACAACTCTATCTATTCAGACTCGAGTCCCTGGACTTGAACCCCGAAAATTGCTGTTATAATTTGACTCAGGCCGCGGAGATCTTACAGGAGTCGAATTCCAGTGTTTTAAGTTATGTACCCAACGCATCCGTCGGAATTTTTCATCGTGCCTGCTAACACGGGTTATTACTGGTAGAGCGCATTCGGGTGCGTTACTAGGCCATCGGATTGCATATATAGGTCTTACCTTTGCGTCGCAGACACAACATCCAAAAGTTTATCGCCGCGGAGGCATTTCGGGTGACTAGGGAGATGTTATCTCTCTTAGTGTTATTTTTGGGCGGTGTCACCAATTGTTTTGCAGGTTATGTTTGTTGTAGCTGTAAAGAATCCGAAGGATCACAGCCAATTAAATCATAGGGTGTGCGACCAACGCTCCCTATGGAAGTAGCCCTCGAGTGTCTGTTCGAGTCGCAGACTCGAGCGGAGACTTTAACCTTCTGAATGCCTTTAACAAACTGATGTAACAAATGCTCCTTATGGGAGTAGCCCCCGAGTTCGTAGTCGAGTCGTGGACTCGAAGAAGGACTCGAAGCATAAAAAATGAAGCTAAAAAGTCTTTTCAAGTTTTCTTCGAGTGCCTTAGGGACTTGACCAATTCTTCATGTGCACGACTAGCGCTCCTGATAGGAGTAGCCTTCGAGTATTTGGTAGAGTCACAGACTCGAGTAAATACTTTTCCTTGAGTCAAAAGATTAGAGCCGTGGCAGGCCTTTTCTTTTGCGATTGGTGACGTCATTGCTAATGCCTGATGAGCTCAACCGTGTGCGGCGGTGAAGTTGATGGGACGAGACGGACACGAGTCCCACTTTCTGACTATGATTTGACCAGTCACGCATAGTTTACGCGAAAGTTACTACATCGCCTCAATTTCCGCGTGTAGTGGAGGGCTTTCTCGCGACGGTTCGGGCAGCAGCCACCACGTGTCCAATGGGATGTTTGACACATGTTAGGTTTAGTAGATCAACGATTGTGCGTCATCTTCTTCCTCCTTTTATATCGTTGAGGGCCATAATAGAATTTTACCCTTCATCGCTTGCTATTTTCACTTCATTTCTCTTTCTTTGCCGCTGCCATTTTCCAGAGGCCTTGCTCCTTCTTGCGCTGGACATCCTCTACGTATTCCCTTCCTCTTTCCTCCGTGCCCATCACGTGCCACACCAAAAGGATGGGAAATCTGAAGAAGGTCACAAGAGCGGGAACCAGCGCCGCCGGTGCTGCCAAGAAGCCTACTGCCGGCCGCGTCACCAACGACAGTTGGCAGCGGTCGACGATGAGGGAGCTAGACTTGCGCCGCCTACGCGAAGTCCATCTGATCCCTTGGGAGAAGGTCGATGCCAAAATCCCTTGTTTGGAGGTAATTCCACGGAAGGAGTATAATTGCATCGATCCACCATTCAATGTACAAGGGCAAATGATAAGAGTAGTCGGATGGTGATCAGTCCATCGCGCACCCAAATCATTACTCTGCACATGAATAGGTGAATTATGCAACCAAATCTCAGAATCAGACTGAAGATATCTACAAACAAGGTTCAGAAGCAAAAGATTGATGGAAGCTCTTCATCGGATATGGTGCAGATGAAGTCGTCGCCTTAAAAAACACCGGGAGATAGAAAGAAAAAATTTAGTGAATTTTCGGTCCACAGAAAGATACAACAGATGAGAGATTCATCAGATAACATGAATGTCAGATGTTGAAGCACCGTTACAAGAGGATGGAAGCGAAACCCTGAAGGTACGACGGAAATCTAACCACGAGAAATCCTGGACTCGAAGAAAAGATAAGAGAGAAGATTCAAAACACGTCGAGATAAGAGGAGAATAGCACAGGGGTAAGAAGTAAAAGCAGACCTAATCAGATCTATCCAACCGATTTTTCAAAATAGTTTTAACACTCTACAACGTCCGTTAGCTAGGTTATCCTACAGGCTGGACCAGTGGGTATCGTAACTGCTGAGCTCTGATACCACTCTGTAACACCCTCAGAATCGATCCTATGCAAGTTTCAGCGATTTCCGCCAAACTCGCATAGAAACGATTCAAAGGTGTCCACCAGGCACTTTCGTGCGGGTGGAAAACAAAGTAATATCATTACACAATAGTCCACGATGGAACCCACAAAACATATACAACGAGTCAATGAGTCAAGAATACAGATATACAGTACAAAGATCCAAATCACCTTTAAAACGATACAGCGTCTGAGTACGAACAAGATGCAAATTGGGCTAAGAGCCCTGAAGAATTACCAATGGCGTCCATAACCCTGCCCAGGCCAAGCCGGAAGGGTAACCCTGCTAACGACGTCGATCTCAAACCTGCTTAACAAAAGGGGTGCCGACCAAGGGCAAAGGAAAAAGAGAGCGGTCAGTACTGAGGCCAGTACACGACGAGACTAGAATTCGGCGTTCCTCGCCTACATAGGTATGGTGGACTGAAGCGGCAGTGCATCATGCACTAAATAACCTATAGAGACTCAATACAGTTGGTGGCTATCAGATAGGGATAAGAAATACCTATTCGGATCCAACCTGAAACTATCACCAAGCATACCCATCCTAGTATTTCCCCCTCGAGACCAAACGAGGAAGTCAACCGAGGAACTCACACAGTTGGCAGTTTTATTCATTCCGTTATAGTTGCGGCAATTACTAGTCAGATATAGATAGCATGAGTCATCCTGATATAATAAGCAGTGGGCAGTTTTAGTTAACCATTCCGTTGTAGTTGTAGTACTTACTAGTCAGATACATATAGCATGAGGCATCCCAAAACCCAGCAGTTGTTGGTACTTTTATTTAGACATTCCGTTGTAGTTGCAATACTTACTAGTCAGATACAATGGTAACAGGTGACAACCCAAACCAGCAGTTGTTGGCACTTTTATTTAGCCATTCCATTATAGTGAAGCTGATTACTAGTCATTATAAAGTCAAATTTATAGTACTACTTTAGTTATAGTTGTCTATGATCGAGATACTGTGCTCCAAGTCGTCCATAACATGACACGGCTTTGAAAGTTTTACCTGTAGGGGCACAAATAGCAACAGACGCACGATCAACCTCGAGAAAAACCAAATGAAAACCCAACGAGGCATCACGATAGAGCAATTGCAAGATTCATATAAATTTCAGGGGGCCACCCCACCAAGCTACCCGCTATGAAGTTGGCCGGCTCCGAGACGGACCCAGAGGTTTATGACGACGGCTGTAAATGACTGGGAACCCGAAAGTGTGACTGGGCTTGTCGATACCGTGAAAACGTGGCACGGGGTTCCAAAATAGTACAGGCTCTCCACGCGCAATCATAAATAAAGCAGTAAAGCATGGCATAAGTACAGGATAGTAATAAAGCTCCAAACTACTTGTGACCCCAAGAAATAAGATATGACTCAAGATCTGGCTAGGGGGATTCATGGTCCCACATGCGGATAGTGCGAATATTCAAAAAACAGGTATCAAGTACTCAGGGTCCTACGAGACACAAGTGGACGGTTAAAAACCAAATAACATCTATTGCCCACCTGTGCCTCTGCATTATTTACCTACTTCAATTTTAGTTATTAAACGATAATTAAAGCCATGATCATCTCCAACATTAAACATGCGGCATTACTTTAACAACTGTGGTACTTGACGACACGCAACCGCACCTGAGCAAGCGACTACGACACGCAAGTCCAACTATCTACCAAACAACAGGTAATAGGATGTGTCCAAGGCAATATAAGGCTGCAAGGGATATCACGGGTACGAAAACTATAGCATCGCAACACAGATAGCAATAGATCAACAGGAGGAAATAAAGACTATAAAGTAAAATAGGTAGAAAGGGGGAGAATGCTCGCCTGAAAACATTGCTGAAGGTTCATCCGAAGATCGGGTCGACACTCACATCAACTCATCGGCCTAATCCGTGAAGAAGCAAAGCACTAGCAGAAACACCGGATGCAATATTTAATACTTGTAAGGTTCCCAACCTTTAATAAGGTAGAGATCCCTGTGTTTACAATGCTAGTCCCTGGATCAATAGCTAGCATCCACAGTTAAGATGTAATATCAAGAAACAAAGGTCATAATACAACTTTATAACTAGGAATAAAATAATTCATTACATCTTTCATAGCTCATTTGGCTATCACATTACATTGCAGCAGAATATCTATAAGCATGGGGTCTTTCATCTTCAAGGTGCCACAGGCAGTCATGTTGGTTGTAGACTTGTAATCCTAATCAATAAACTTCACTAACATCAAACAAACCTGCAACATAATAAGTTGCAGCCACAAGGGTCAATACATTTGAATTGTATTGGCAAGTTTCACTACTATGTAGAAATATGTGGATCCTGTCATTACATGCATATTTGGCTAAGTGGGGTTTAAGCTCTTTGCAGAAAGCAATATAGTTTTGTCCTATCTTTTCAAAATAGTTTTTTGATCTTTGTCAAATCTTTTTGAACTTCTTGGAAAACTCCAAGTGCTTCTAATCCCTTGTTGTCACCCTCAAGTTTTTAACTTTGAGAAATTGGAATGTCGAGATCTTCCATAGCTTCAGGCCTTAGTTGCTCAGTATTGTCCATAACCGGGGACACGACTAAGTACTTAGAATTTGATCTTCTGCAGAAGTTATACACTTTACCCACATGATACAATCTCATCTTGATGCCACCAGTGGCCGCTGGATAAGTACTCACCAAGATGGAGTACTGGCAGATTGAGAATGTGACAAAGTCTTTCCATAGGAGTCCTCCCAATACACAATGCTAGCTTTTCATCCAGGCACAATGTAGGGTTTCAAGTTCCCTTACACAAATCTAGTTAACCTGAAGATGCCAATGCATGGGTCTTCCACTATGTAGTTGACTAAGCCAGAGCCCATTTAGCCTGTGGCTGTACACGGAAGCCACTGTACGAGAAACATGTTCAATCTCTAAGTCCCTGGGTGGTTTTCTTCTAGTGCACAACAAAAAGAGATGGCCATATAAACATGGTTCCTTTTGTTGCCACCTTGTCCAAAAGCTTGAGTATCCTTGTCCACCCAGGTGGTTCATTGAGTACTTGTTTTATAATAAAACATATATCTTTTCAATACTTCATATAGTCATATCATGTATCCCATCCCAAATATATAGCTGGGCTAAGTGTACTACAACTACAATGTTTCCACTAAGGAATATATAGGGGTATCCTATTAGGATTTAGCATAGCATAAAATATAGAAATCCTTATCATGCATGTTTCAAAAATCCACTAAGTGTAATGAAAATAATAGGACTTGGATGATAGTGTCACTTGCCTTTTTAGTAGAGAATGATGGTTCACTTCTTGATCTTGCAAATATCACACTCTTCTAATTCCACTACAATTCAATCAAGCAAACATAGATTCAACTAGCATTCCAACCAATTTATCACACATAAAATAATAGAAACAAGGTCATGCATGCAAGCATGCAAAAGTTAGTTTTATTTGCAAAGGTGGTTTCTACTAGGCTCTAAACATTATAAAGTTCAAAGGTGGTCATTTACTAAAGTGGTAATACCATTTGCAAAAGGTTTTATCTATAAACCATTTTTTTAAATCAAATCAATATTTTATGTGGTTAAAAATGCCTTTAGTAAAGCAATATTCTTTGAGGAGTTCAACAAATATATTTTAATTCTCAAAACTTGGTGTTTAGGGTCAGAAGGTTTGATTCAAAACATTTCCCAAAGGTTTTACTCAAAAATCATTTCTAAAACAAAAACAATATTTTTATTAGACTAGAAATGTGCTAACTCAAATATTTACTCCCTAACTTCACAAATTACATTTTTAAATCCATAAGTTGGTTCCTAGGGTCAGTAGGTTCACAACAAACCATTTTGCAAAGATTTCACATTAAAAATATATCTAGAACAATTTTTATATTCATAATAAGCCTACACATGTTTCTGCAATTTCAACCAATTTTCCAGAATCAAATCATCAAACAATTTGCATGGTTGCAAAGTACTTGTCCTACTGATTCTATTGATATAAAATTTGCAATTTTTGGACATGTGGATCAAAAGTTATGCAATTTACAAATTTGCAATTCAATCAGATTCTATTTCTGTTTTTAAACTAAACCTTGTCCACGTAGCGCGTTTCTACTAGACGGTACCGGTTCGCACGGATTGAGCTCTCTGGATCGTTGGATCTAAGTGAGATCGTGCGGCGCAGAGCACACGATACCCTTTCGCTTGCATCTAATCTTAGCCAGACGATTTGCATCGCACGGTTCACAGCAGCTCGACCAAGATCTGGCGGCGCTGGCGGTGGCAGACGGCGGCGCGCGGTCAGACGGTGGCGTCGCGGCGATTGCAGGAAGCAGAGGAAGAAGGGAAACAGCTCACCGTGTTCGCGAGGTCGAGGTGAAGCTCGAGGTGGCGCTGGCTTGGCGAGGGGCGCTCAGGAACGGCGACGATTGCTCGCCGGAGTTGCTGCGAGCGGCGGGTGTCTCTGGAGGTCATCGAGGGCGAGGCTGCAGATCACCCTAAGGCAAGATAGGGCCATGGTTAAATGCGGGCGGACGTGGGGTTCATGTGAGCATCATCGAGAGAGCTTAGGGCGGTCGGAGTTCACCTGGGAAGCTCGACGGAGCAATGGCAGACGACGGCGACGCTTAGATGAAGACGAAGCCGACGTTTCGGAGCGTGCGCGAGCGAGCGAGTGGCACGGGGAGATGCGCCAGGAGGTGATGAGCGAGCTTGTGTGCAGTGGGAGGCGAGAGATGGCGGGGTGTGGCCGGAATTGTTCGGAGACCCTCGCCGGAGCAGTGGCGGTGCAAGAGGAAATCGGGGCAGCCCTAGGGCAGAGGGGTGGCGTGGTTTGGGGGGAAATATAGAGGGGACAGGGGCGAGTAAGTACGCGTGGTCACCGGAGGATTTAACGCAGGCATTTACGCGAATTCAACGCCGGAGTAAATCGGCAGCAACGGCAGCGAGACGTGGTCGCGGGTTGAAGACGACGACACGCTGGCGTGGGGCCGTGCTGTTAGTGAGGGAGAGAGAGGGGGAGCGGGGTCCACTCGTCTGTGACTGCACGGGTTCTTTTCCTGGTGCAAAACGTTTTGCTGCGGGTAAGTCAGTTGGGCTGACTATTGGGCTGTTGGGCCTGTTGGGTTGGGTTGGGTTGTTTTTTATACAGAATGCCTTTTTCTTTTTCTATTTGAATTTATGTTTTGATTTTATTCAAACAATTCAAACACCCAAATGAATTCAAACCTTTGCCAAACTTTGTATTTATTTTAGTTCTGTTTAACAACATAAATCAAAGTCCAAAACAAAAATAATTTTATTCATTTTAAGATCCATTAATAATTAAATAAATAGATCTTAATTATTAATTCAAATAGGATTTGATTTATTTTAAAACTCTAATTGAAATCTAAAATAATACCAAAATCATTTCAGTAGGTTTTATTTGAATAAATAAAACACTTGGAAAACTTATTTAAAATAAAATAACAAGTTTTAATGTTTATTTAAAATGGAAAAGCCTTTACTTTAATAAAATTGGATAATAATAAATCCTCATTATTTTATTTAAATAAACCTTTACTCTTTTTATCAAATAGAAATACTTTATTTCAAAAGCATGGCCAAGATTTAATTTGGCTCTATAAAAATAATCTTTATTTATAATTCTACCTTTTCTTTTGAAAACCAATCTTTTTATTAAAAGATCTAAAAATAGTAATTCCAATTATTAAAACTTTCTTTAATAATTGTTTATCTTTTAAAATCCCTTTAGGATTGTATTTGACCAAAATAGGTTTTGATATTTCCAATTGGAATCAAAAAGTTTCTTCCCACCCTAAATTTCAACAAAATTTTATTTTGTTTATTTATTTTTCACATTTCAAAATTTGGAAAATTTTGGGTTGTGACAATACTACGGTAGAAGATCGAGCATGATGCATGTATGATGTATGACATGTCAAAGGTGCGATGCAATTAGGTTATATTAAACGGAACCGGGGTCCCAACGATTATTTAATAGGTTCAAGTTGTTTCGATACCCCGCAATTTGAATGTTGTATTAACAAGGCGAAAACATGGCATCGGTTCACTACACAAATTTAAATGGAGCCAATATTAGACTAGATTTACCCGCATATGACCTCCATATTTAATTTAGGTGAATCGTCGAAACACCCCCCAAACACCCACAATATGTATGCAAGCATGACAATTTAATTATGCAACAAGATAGATGTTATATTACAAAATAGGGGCGGATAAGATAGGGGTCACACATTGGGGTTGAAGATCTTGGGGTCCGAAGGTGTTTAAGGAATTGGGTCTGGTCTCGCCGGGATCGGTCTTCGGGTCCGGGAACAGGCCTTCGGGGTAGGAGTAACTGATGTACTCGGTCTACAACTTGTCGTTCGTTCAAGCTTCAACACGCCACCGGAGATCATAGCCACGGAGGTAAACTGACATAGATCACAGGCAGCAATCTGGACCAAAGACCAAAGGAAGATTGTTACCATCTACAAGTGTAACACTACCCTTATGAAACAAATCTGACTGAACAAGCAGACCACTTGAACAAGCCACGTCTGCAGGGGCAGATGAGGGTATCGCAGCCAGGCCTTGCGGCAAGAAAAGGAGACCGTGACGGGTGCTGCAGCGATAGGGAGGCGAGGATCAGTCGTGAAGCGGGCTTCAGACGCAGGAGGCGCGGCGACAGGCGGACGAGGCGAGGGCCCGTGAACACAGGGGCATGCGGAGAGGCCAGTAAGAGGGGACCGCGCGACGGTTGCGCCTGGGGACAGAGGTCGGCGAGCTTGCGCGAGTGGAGCTCCTGGCGGCGTGAGGTCGATGATTCCGGGGATAGGGCGGACAGAGGATGGAGAGGTCGAGAGGGGAGAGGGCGGCGGCAGAACACGCAAGAGGGTCGAGGTGGCGGCGACGGGGACCCAGCGGCGGAGAGAGGAAGCCCGTGGCGGCGGGACGGGCAAGAGGGCATGCAGACAGGACCCGCGAGAGGGGAGGAAGGAGCAAGCCGGCGGCAGGGTGCTTGGCGAGCAGAGGAGAGAGGCAGGCGGGGATGGTGACATAGAGATGGAATCGGATGGAGGAGGAAGATGCGAGGGAAGCGGGGCTTAGCGAGGAACGGGGTTAGGGGAAGAGAGAGAGGAGCGGGGGTGAGCTCGCGCGGCAGGTGGGTGGGTCCCACGGGATGAACGGGGAGGTGGCGTTGGGTAGCAGGGCTGGCGGCGGCTGTGAGGAGTGTGGCTGGGTCTAGGGTTTCCAGGGTAGTCTAGGGTTTCCACTGGTTGGTCCTTTGGGCCTGACCGGTTTAGGTTTAGGTAGTTTTTTTATTTAAATTATTTTCTGTTTTATGTTCTTTTGTTTAAAATCATTTTGGTAAACATCTTTACACGATTTAAATAGTAAGAGATATAATTTGAATATAAACAGGAGATTAAAGTAGAAAACAATATAGGGTTTTACTAAAATAGTTTAGAGATAAGTTATGCATGACGATGATGTTATGATGATGCGCAAAGTAGGGATAACATGCAATTTTCTAGAACTAGTTTGACCCGGGGTGCTACACGTACCCAATGTTTTTGTACACTGGCCTCAACGACCCCACGAGGGTATCAACTGAGGAGCTCTCCTCGTTAGACCTCGACAGGGCCATCAAGCCGCTGTTGTGCTTCAAGTATGACGAGGCTCTACCGGCGAAGTCATCGACTGAGCCCTTTAGCGCTCTTCATGAAGCTCCTCACATGAGTGCTTCATTTGCATGTAATGTACTTTGATCATTGCTAGTCTTCCCCTTTTATTTTGCTTGATGCGAAGTCCTTTTGTTGTGCAGGATCTAAAGGTGGAGGACATGCTGCCTCCCCTTCCTGAAAATATACAAGAGCACTAGATGGTGGGGACGTGGACGGGTATGAGTTCACCATCCCTGCTTCCCAGTCGCCTGTCAATGATGAAGCCCTAAGTCTAGTGACGACAATTCTTGTAAGAGGACCTGAAGTGAACCTTTCTGAATTCTTCAACGCTGCTAACCTCGAAGGGGCATGCGTTCTTGCAGCAACACGCTCCCGATGGGGGCGTCTCTTCCCCGATTCCGGCGGTGCCCATTCGTGATGTGGCTCCTCAGCCGCCGGCCAAGAAGAAGAAACATACGCTGGTCTTTGACCTCTCTGACATCCCTTCGTGAGTGTTTTTAATAGCTTTGCCTCTTTTGACTATGCTATATTTGATTTTCGAGTGATATTTGTATGCTTTTACTATTGTGCTGTATCAGAGGGTCTTCTGCAGGTGAGTCTATGAAGGACGAGACAGAGGAGATGGTTGTGGAGTCAAAGGCGACGAGTGTTGGTGCTGTGGCACCCTTCCGAAGACGGTGGCCAACTCCGGCGATGAATCATCGAGTTCCTCCAAGCCAAGGACTTGTGCATTTGTTGCCCGGAAGGCACAAGCTAAACCTTCAGAGTCTTCGGGTGAACATGTAAGTATCATTGTTGTACCGTTAACGAGCCCCCGAGTCTTTTATCCATCTGACTGAAGTTTTTCTACTGCAGCCCTTCATTCGTGACTTGCAGCGCCTTGGCCATCATCACCTTACCTTCGAGGCTGACTTTTAACAGCTTCAGAGTGAGTATCTTGTTGTCCATGTTCTTCGAGTACTTGCTTGGAGATCTATATTTGACCTTCTTTCTTTGATTTTTGCAGAGGAGAATAACGGGGCTCTCCGCAAACTAGACTCGCTTAGGAAGAGTCGTAGTCAAGCGGAGACCAAGGCTAAGGATCTTGTACATGCCCTCGAGCGCTTCAAGCGGGAAGCGAGGGAGCGCGAGGAGAAGCTTGCGGCTGATGTTGTTGTGCGGGATAAGGCGATGGCGAAGCAGATGATGACTGTCGCCTAGGCGTTATCTGGTAAGTTACTAGAATATTCCAAGTTACTGCTCTCCGAACTTTGGTGTTTGTCATGTTTGTGATTTGGACTTGTTCTTGTGCATCCGTATGCCACTGGTGTTGCCTTAGACCGTCATGTCTTGGACTATGGGGACCTTCTTGTGAATGCGGTTGCTGCAGTCGAAGACCGCTACAGCTCCACCCTCGACACCTTGGCAAAGGCCAAGGAGGTCCTCAGCCGCTTCTATCAGGAGATCTCCCCGAAGGTCATGGCCCTTGATGATATCGACTCCCTGGCGAAGGCCCTGGAAGGGGAAGCACCTGCCAAATATAATAAGACGCAGAATGGCGCAGGTGCCAATCTTGGCTTGGCGATGGCGCTAGCGTCTAGTGCACAACTAGACCTGAGCAGGGTGACTTCCAAGATGCATGTGGCGGTGGACGACACTGAGGTAGTATTCGCTCCCTTCACTTCACACTGCAAACACTATGGCCCACGCCTCATCGAGCTGCTGGCCAATTACGCGAGTGAGCAGAAAAATTTGGTCGTAGCACAAGCCACGGAGCTTGGGACTGCTTCGGATGTGGCGAATCCTCAGGGTCCTACTGCTGCCTAGTTGTTGTTGTAAAGTTGTACATTGTGTTCACAGTAGTGGCATGTAATGCCTTTTGTAACGAATGCTATTTGAACTAATATGCAATAGCTTTTGGTTGTAAATATACGTTTCCTTTTTCTTGGCCCATTTGTCTGGTCCTTATTACTTGTTGCTTAGCATCTCATAGGGTCCTTCGGGCGCTGATCCGGTGATCCCTACTGTTTTGTTGGATAGCTCCCATCCGAGAGCGAGTGAGACATCGCAGTTGCCACTGCTGCGTGACCACATCCGAAGTTTGGAGAAAGATTCCCTCATTATCTGCGGCCACGCGGATGTGTGGAAGTCAAAGACCGAACATGCCATCACGAGGGAGAAGTATCTCCTTGAAGAGTTTCAGCAAAGCGACGAGCAACTTCAGTGTGAGTGGTAGTCGGATGCCTCGCTTGATGGCATAATTGTGTTTATTCTTTTTGGCTTCTGAGATGTTGCTCTTTGCAGTTGTCAATCTTCTTCCATAGGAGGATAAGGAACGTGTCGCTATTCGACTCAACTGCCTTACCCAGCAGGAGCTAGAGGATGGAGGGTTCTTCTGGATGGATCGGGACCAAGCAATCGTCGTGGCAACAGTGCAGGACCATGTCCATCAGGTCCTTCAGATCCTGAAGCGCATGAGGTCATCCTTCACATCCATCTGGGCTGCCATGTTTCTGTTGGATGCGGCTCCTTCTAGTTTCCTGGATTTGCTGGGGAGATTTTGAAGTGTGGATGTCGTGAAGGGGCTTGTGCAGTAGCAACTTGTTGCTGGTGAAAAGGCGGCATTGGCCCTTGTGCAGTTCCACCGTCAGGATGTAGATCTGGCGGAGATAGTCGTGGGGCCGCCTGCCCCTCCGGATGGCATGGCGTAGGACATGCGTCCGCACTACCGGGGATTTTCCCGGCCCGTCAAAGACATTGTTACACTCTTTGACGAGTGGACCAATGTGATGCTTCAGTGAGGATAGTGGCCATTTTTCCTGAAATTGTTATGCAGAACAATGTAAACTTTTTATAGTTTCGATAGGGCTGTTGTGACACCCTCGGGATCAAGGATAAACAAATCCCAGACCTCCATCTAACATAAGCTTAACCTTGATCTCGAGGATATCTAGTGGAGAATCGGTAACACAACAGTGACCCTACGACACAAAATTTATTACAGCAAGCTCAGAACTGAGCGAAGATCCAAATTATTACAAGTAGAGGTCACTGAGCACAAACTTCAAACTATGCGAGGCAAATTATGCTATTAAGTATAGCAAACTTAACAAATGGCCTAAGAGGCCTGAAGAATAACGATGACGTCCTAGCCCATAGATTCCAGGCTTCCGGCCGGGAACCCCAAGATACTCGTCGATGTCGATGTAGTACAAAACTCATCTTCAGGTGAACACTTACTCTGCCAAAAGTATCAACAAATCAAGGGTGAGTACACGGTGTACTCCGCAAGACTTCTGGTGGTGGAGTTGTTTTGCATAAATCCATCTTTTTTTATAAAACAATAGAGAGAAGAAGCTCGTCTAAACAGAGTATTTTAAAAGGGGGTAAGAGATCGACATCTCCGAAATATTGATCATCATCTTTTGATATCCACCAATCATCATCATCTGAACCCTAACTAGGATAACCCCCTCGTACCCAAGAGGAAGCATCCTTAAGCACATGTTGATCTACCAAGTTTTACGATTAGGTTCAAGTTCTCTATGATCATCACGTCCAATACCAAGTCGTCCATAACCGTGGACACGGCTTTCCAAAAGATTATTACCCACACGTACTAACCTTCTCTTAATGCCACTTAAGATTAGCCCTCTTCCTTGGAAGGCCGACAGAGGGTGGTTAGACATGACCTTTACTTTGCTTTCGCCGAGACCATGAGTCACGCCCTAAGGATGGTTACACCATAACGGGTCAAATCCCGAAGCCGGTCCCCAGATATGTGAGGTGAGGTTGGTTCACCAGGGGATCCATCGACCCCAAGAAACCCGGCAACGCTTACCTACCTGTTGTGAATGCACCTTCACCCAAAAAATATTTCAAAAGGTTTTCTATGCATATGTCGAATGGAACGTCCGAACTATATGACTCATGGAATCTACTAGGCAAGTTAGTCACTCGTGGGGTTTTCCAGGCCCCGTGTAGTTGTACGCTCGTCTTGGACCAAGAGGCAAGAAATCGGGTCCTAGTGGTGGCGAGCATGGGACTAAAAAACCACATCCCACTGTGGCCTCCCATACAAGCCTTATCATGTTTAATATCATATCACATCTGATCTCATCTCATCACGTTCTCCTATCATACTAGATTCTATACAACTGATACATCATCTGGATGGACCAGACTCAACAGCTATGCATGGCTAAGCAGGACACAGATAAGCTCTAGCAGTGCACAAAAGCCAAACCTAGTTATGCTAGGAGCAGTGGACCAGGTAATATAAGCTCAAAGGGAGTAATGCAATAGATAGGATACTTTATCTATCAATAAAAGACCACAGTAGAATCATATGCATCATGGTAGGAATTGAAATGCTTTCGAAATCATAGGATTATATCATGGTGGGGCTATGCTTGCCTTTGCCTGTTGATAACCAGAAAGCAGAGCTTCGGAGGCCTTGTACTTGACTTGATTACAATTGGTCAAGTATTGGTATCTGATCTTCGATGGTCTTGATCTCGATCTTCAATCTCGATCTCGATATCGTATTCTACCGGGAAGAGGCAAACACCGGAAATAAAGGGGAAAAAATCAACACATGGCATCGATGTAATGCTCAAACAAGAATGATGATATGACAAGTTGAATTGTACTGAAATGTAACCCTAAGGCATGCTCGGCAGTTTAATCGGGGTTCCGAGGGGTGCAAACCCTAACTCGGGGAAACTCCGGAATCACCTATGAGGGGTTACTAGGTTGTTATAATTATACTTGTAATGTAAGTTGTTTAACAATGCATGATTATAACTCTAATAGATATTTCTCATTTTTCTGAACATTTTGATATATTATACACATTTTTCTGACTTATAAATCATTAGTTATTGAATTTATAAGATTTTAAACCATTTTGTGAAATTATTAAACAATTTAATTGATTTATTGCGTCATGCTGACAGAGGGATGACATCACATGGGTGGGGGTCATTTCGTACTAAGGCTGAGGCTAGCCTCAGTCACTGACGACTAGGCCTAGGGCTAGGTCGGGCCATAGGCAGAGCGGTGTCAGCGTGATGACCACGACCGGCCGCCACGTCGGCGCCACGTCGGAACCGGTCGGCCAGTGGTGGTTGGCAGCGCTAGAGAACAAGCGGGCTAGCGCCGAGGGGTGCGTTCGAACGAGCGAGATGCAATGGACCAGAAAGTGGCGGCGCCGCTAGGAAAGGGTCACCGGGGAAGGCGGCACGGCAAGGAGCAGCGATGGTGGCGACAGGTAGTCACGGCGACAGTGATACAGAGAGGGAGAGAGGAAGTGGAGAGGTTCTTTCGAACCAGGAGCTCACCCTTGATGCGTTAGAAATCTCGGGGACGCCAGGTGAGGTCGGAGGCGAGCTAATCGACGGCGGCGAGCTTCGTCGGGGTCGAGGAAGACGACACCAGCAGCGACGATTAGAGGCGCGCGGCCTCGATTCCTTCGGGAAGGTGAACAAGTCCACCATGGCGGAGCTGCTAGGCACCTCTACGAGGTACGAGGAGGCCGGGAACAGTAGGGCGCTGGTGATATCTGCAAGCTAGGTTTCGGCTTCGCGCGAGAGAGGAGAGAGAGGTATCTGGAGAGGGGTAGAATGGATAGGGGAGCGAGGGTGAGGTCGTGGCGACCTTATCCTCCTCCAGAGTGTGACGAACGGTGGCAGGAAAGCGGCGCAGATCGATGGCCGACGGCGCTATAGCTAGCTGCTTCTCGCTATCGAGGAAGACGACGAGGCGACCGACAAAGTGGTACGGGCCACGCTGGGCTGCGCTTGGGCCTTAGCTGGACCGTGGTGTGGCGTGCGCGAGTGACAGAAAGGGAGAGGGAAAGGAGCTAGGCCCGCTGGGCTGCATTGGCTGCTCTTTTTTTCTTTCTAAAACATTTTCCAATTCTGTTTCTAATTTCTCTTTTGTATTTTGAATTTCAAAATTACCATAAGCTTTTGTAAAATATACCAACTATTGTGGGGCCCTTTTATTCAGATTGGGATCCACACAGTTTGATAGTTTTCAAAATATTCAAACCATTTGAATTGTTTCAAAGAGGGGAAAAAGGTTAGGGTTTTATTATTTTCTTCAATGCACATTTAAGGCATGATGCTTATGAATGCCCAATCAAAACCCTAATGTAAGATTAACTAAAACTAGGGTGTTACAGCTCTATCCCCCTTATGAGAATCTCGACCCGAGATTCCAAAGGTAGGAAAAGAGACAGAGAGAGGAAGAAACATGGACACTCTAAAGACAAGAGGGAAATGCAATAAACAACACACAGAGTATCTCATGGTCAACTCATGGATGGAGTGTTTAGAAACAACTCTGAGATGACGAACATGAAACATGCCAAGGTAACGGAGGAAACAAAAGGAGAAGGTTTCAAATTGTTAGATAGATGGTCTTCATAAGGATTGAGACCATGGAACTTGTAGAAGAGTTTGAAGCTTCTGAGAAGGAAAGATTCCAAAAGAAAGAACATAACACAGACTTTGATGAGGAACCTCTACTAAACGGCTTGAGTAGAGATTTTAGGTTGCAGGGATTTATATCAACAAAACCAAGCTGTTGAACTACTTTTGAAACAGAGGGGTCACTTTTTCATTCAACAGTAGGCTTAAGACAGAAAGGTGTTTTGTGGAGAGGACTCATAAGAGTCACAAGGAACATGCAGCAAGATAAACTTCTGATTACCAAAATCATAGTCACTCTTGAAACATGGTTGAGGGAACGAAGGAAACTCCTAATTCATCTAGGTTTATCAAAATCATTGCCAAAGATCGTGATATCACTTTACACCACTAAGACGAATAGTTAAGAAGATTCCCGATGACACGAGAAGAAAGAAACTTCATTCTCAGACTTCATGTACTTGGCAAAACATAACGCTTGCCAACATAAAAGGGTCTGGAGGATCGACCAAGAGACATTTAGAAACCCTACTTTAAAAGTTCTCCTTGATGTTCGAAACATGAGACATCAAGTAAAGGCCAGACATCGGATACTAAGGAAACCATAAGCACAACTCCTTTAATCAAGTTATAGAGGAAGCCTCATGAAGAGTGGTTGTTATTGCTGAATTAAGTAATTATAACAAAAGGTATTTCCGGCTGAGTGTGTCAACCATTACATCAATCTTGCCAGATTTACAAACAGACCTATGTCAAAACCTTGAGAAACACCAACCATCATTGCTTCTTGAGATTCAGCTTTGGTTAGGCGGAATAATACTTCAGACTCAGCATGTCCGGATAGAAAGTTTGCAACATTTACCACGAAGGTAAAGTTACTAGATTCTCAAGATAGGGACTACAGTGTAAAGCTCCAAAAGACTGAGCTAGCTTGCTAGAACCATGTATTTAGCAACTTGTCAAAAGACAACTGCACACATAAAGTACCAACAATAAAACTCACATATGTCCGTAAGGAAGGAGAGAGATCTCTAATCGAATCCACGGCAACATCTTTCAACATTTGCACGTGAATCAGAGAAAGTTACTTCTAACATCCATAACTCATACTTCAAAATGACTCGAAGATGGTTCTCAAAAAGTTTCCAACATTCATGCCAAATGTTCCAACGAATCTAATCTATTATGGAGAAGATGAGGATGTCATCGATGGGCTCAACAACAAACTTATCAGGACGCTCCAAGAAGATGGACCCATATGTTTCTTGAACAAGGTGAGAATATTGGTCAGACCAAACAACATGAAGATGTACTCAAGTGAAACATCACAAATAGAAACACCATCATCAAGATAATCCTTGGAACTGAGTTCGATTTTGACGATAACCCAAATCAAATCAAAGGTGGGGGAAGATAATATATCCACAAATGAAATACGATCTTTCTTCAACACAAACAAAACTAGACATCCCTTTGAGAAGGAACAAAGTTGGACAGAACTTTTGTCTTACAACTCTCCAAGTTGTTGTAAGATCAACCAACTATTTCAGGGGTATCCAGTATGGATCCTTGGAGAAAAGAGCAGTTTAAAGAACTTGCTTGCTGTAGAACTTGACAACACGGTCATGTGGAAACATGGCGATACTTCTAGTATACATCTAGAATATCACGTACCACCGATATGTCACTTAGTTCGAGAGGAAACTTGCTTGATAAGGCTGGAGGACATAGTCTCAGAGCTTCGGCACAAGCCTAACTCTTTGACCAAAGAGATTCACCAGAGTAAAGAACTTGGTAGCACAATCATTCTTCTCTTAGTGATAGGGTTAACTAATCACGCTAAGAATGACACGAATGTCCTTTGAGTTCTAAACAATAAAAATTGCTAGAATCTCAGATGGCCACATTATTATGCAAACGCAACACTCACGAGCGCGAAAGCTTGAGGAAGGGTGGGTAATATGTGTAAGATCATCACTTCATTAAGGAGTCATGGAACTCGGCATGACCTCTTAGTATAAAAGAGTGTGATACGTTAAGGTAGAACAGATGAAAGACACTCAATGTATATTAATTTGCGGATTACAACACTTTGACCTGGTCCTAGATATGACAAGGTACTGGAGTTTGTTTCTCCTAGACATTCTGAAATGGTTTATCTTGACGGAACACAAGAGTATCTTACATCGGAAAACACCAATGTACATGTACTACTTGGCTACCAACTGGTAGACAAAGGTCGGAAAACAACAAGGGAGAAAGAACATGCTCAGGATAGAATCTAGAGATGTGGATGCATAAGTCAACCATCTTCCGAAAACTAATGCAGAAGAGGTAAGATGTGGCATAGTCACGATTATAGATGCTAGACTCTCGAGAAGTACTCTTGTCGTGATCTATTTGGTTCCATTAAAGAACATTTGCCATAGCTAGTGGTAGGGGAAGTCCTTTATCATCACTGTTCAATGGCGACTATATCCACAAGCTTGAAGGCTATACTAGAAGGTACCAGCCATCCTGAGGTAATGTGTGAACATTGATGTCAGGGGTCAAAGGAATGGATCTTGGGTTAAAGATCACCGTCATGTACAAGATTCACAACACCAGAATCCAGCACAATCGAGGATCTTCAGTTCAAGTCCAAGGGTTAAAACCAAAGAAAGAAGTAACTACTACTTGAGTGACATTACGTACACTGCAAGATAGTGATCACAAGGTAACTTCCAAGAGAAGAAATGACTTCTGAAGTACCCAAACAAATCAAAAGGAGGCACACGAGGCGAAAGGAAACCTTGAAGCCTAGAGCAGAACAATGTGGATCATTATATTATAGGATCCATAAAACAGAGAGATCATGATGGAAAGGAATCTCTCATGTGAACAAGAGCAAAGGGAACAAGGAATTCACAACACACAGAACACTAGAGAACTCAACACTAGGTCAAATGGCTTAGAAACGACATGCCAAGAAGGCACCTAAGCTTTGAAATACTAGAAGACATATCAAAACTTTTCAAAAATCAACACTAGATAAGATAACCCAAAGTTAGGGTGAAACGATAAGGAGAAGAAGAAGCATACTAGAGTTTTCGCAAATACTTTTAGCTTTAAAATAGTTTTCACAAACACTAGTCTCAACATCGACCAATAGCAAGGTTTTCCTACAATTGGTACTACTCTGATACCAGAACCTGTGACACCCCCAGGATCAGCGCTAATCAAATCCCAGACCTCCGTCTGACATAAGCTTAACCTTGAGCTCAAGGATATCCAGTGGAGAATCGATAACACAACAGTGACCCTACGACACAAAATTTATTACAGCAAGCTCATAACTGAGCGAAGATCCAAATTATTACAAGCATAGGTCACTAACCACAAACATCAAACAACGGAAGGCAAATTATGCTATTAAGTATAGCAAACTTAACAAATGGCCTAAGAGGCCTGAACCATAACAATGACGTCCCAGCCCATAGATTCCAGGCTGCCGGCCAGGAACCCCAAGCTACTCGTCGATGTCGATGTAGTACAGAAATAGTCTTCAGGTGAACACTTACTCTGCCAAAAGTATCAATAAAGCAAGGCTGAGTACAGGGTGTACTCCGCAAGACTTTTGGCTAGTGGTGTTGTTTGCATAAAGCCATCTTTGTTTATAAAACAAGGGAGATAAGAAGCTCATCTAAACAGAGTATTTTAAAATGGGGTAAGAGATCGAAATCTCCGAAATATTGATCATCATATTTTGATATCCACCAATCATGATCATCTGAACCCTAACTAGGATCACCCCCTCGTACCCAAGAGGAAGCATTCTTAAGCACACGTTAATGTACCAAGTTTTACGATTAGGTTCAAGTTCTCTATGATCATCACGTTCGTTCCCAAGTTGTCCATAACCATGGACACGACTTTCCGAAAGATTATTACCCTGTAGGGGTGTACAACTTTACCCACATGTACTAACATTCTCTTAATGCCACTTAAGATTAGCCCTCTTCCTTGGAAGGCCGGTAGAGGGTGGTTAGACACGACCTTTACCTTGTTTTCTCTGAGACCATGAGTCACGCCCTAAGGATGGTTCCGCCATAACGGGTTAAATCCCGAAGCCGGTCCCCAGAGATGTGAGGCGAGGTTGGTTCACCAGGGGCTCCATCGACCCCAAGCAACCCCGACCACGCTTACCTACCTGTTATGAATGCACCTTCACCTGGCAAATCTTTCAAAAGGTTTTCTGTGCATATGACAAATGGATCGCCCGAACTATGTGACTCATGGAATCTACTAGGCAAGTTAGTCACTCGTGGGGTTTTCTAGACCCCGAGTGGTTGTACGCTCGTCTTGGTTCAAGAGGCAAGAACTCGGGTCCTAGTGGTGGCGAGCATGGGACTACAAGAACCACATCCCACTGTGGCCTCCCATACAAGCCTTATCATGTTTAATCTCATATCACATCTCATCTCATCATGTTCTCCTATCATACTAGATTCCCTGCAGCTGATACATCATCTGGATGGACCAGACTCAACAGCTATGCATGGCTAAGCAGGACATAGATAAGCTCTACTAGTGCACACAAGCCAAACCTAGTTATGCTAGGAGCAGTGGCTCGAGTAATATAAGGTCAAAGGGAGTAATGCAATAGATAGGTACTTTATCTATCAATAAAAGACCACAGTAGAATCGTATGCATCATGGCAGGAATTAAAATGCTTTCGAAATCATAGGATTATATCATGGTTGGGCTATGCTTGCCTTTGCCTGTTGATAACCAGAAAGCAGAGCTTCAGAGGCCTTGTACTTGACTTGATTACAATTGGTCAAGTGTTGGTATCCGATCTTCGATGGTCTTGATCTCGGTCTTCAATCTCGATCTCGATATCGTATTCTACCGGGAAGAGGCAAACACCAGAAATAAAAGGGGAAACAATCAACACATGACATCAATTCAATGCTCAAACAAGAATGATGATATGACAATTTGAATTGTACTGAAATGTAACCCTAAGGCATGCTCGATAGTTTAATCGGGGTTCCGAGGGGTGCGAACCCTAACTCAGGGAAACTCTAGAATCACCTGTGAGGGGTTACTAGGTTTTTCTAATTATACTTGTAATGTAAGTTGTTTAACAATGCATAATTATAACTCTAATATATAGTTCTCATTTTTCAGAACATTTTGATATATTATACACATTTTTCTGACTTATAAATCATTAATTATTGAATTTATAAGATTTTAAACCATTTTGTGAAATTATTAAACAATTTAATTGATTTATTGCGTCATGCTGACAGAGGGCTGACATCACACGGGTGGGGGTCATTTAAGGCTTGACGAGGCTAGCCTCGATCCACGCATCGGGCCTAGGCTAGGTCAACTAGCCACGCTGGCCAAGCAGGGTCAACGCCCACGTGACAGCCACGCAGCCGCCACGTCGACGCCACATGGGCTCGTCGGAGACACGTCGGCTAGTGGTGGTTGGCGGCGCTAGAGAACAAGCGGGCTAGCGCGGAGGGGTGCATTCGAACGAGCGAGATGCAATGGACCAGAAAGTGGCAGCGCTGCTAGGAAAGGGTCACCGGGGAAGGCGACACGGCAAGGAGCAGCGATGGTGGAGGCAGGTAGTCACGGCGACGGTGATACAGAGAGGGAGAGAGGCAGCGGAGAGGTTCTTTCGAACCAGGAGCTCACCCTTGATGCGTTAGAAAGCTCGGGGACGCCAGGTGAGGTCGGAGGCGAGCTAATCGACGGCGGCGAGCTCCGTCGGGGTCAAGGAAGACGACACCAGCGGTGACGATTAGAGGTGCACGGCCTCGATTACCTCGGCCAGGTGACCAAGTCCACCATGGCGGAGCTGCTAGGCACTTCTACGAGACACGAGGTGGCCGGGAACGGTGGGGCACCAATGATATCTGTAAGCTAGGGTTCAGCTTTGCGCGAGAGAGGAGAGAGAGAGGTCTCTAGGGAGGGGGAAGAATGGATAGGGGAGCGAGGGCGACGTTGTGGTGACCTTATCCTCCTCCAGAGCACGAGCGACAATGGCGGCGGCCGCAGATCGGGTTGGCGGCGCTATAGCGATGCTTCATTTGTCGAGGAAGGCATGACGAGGCGATGAAGCGATGCAGGCTGCTTAGGCTGCGCTTGGGCCTTAGCTGGGTCACGGTGTGGCGCGCGCAAGTGACATAAAGGGAGAGGGAAGGGAACTGGGTCGGCTGGGCTGCACTGGCTGCTATGTTTTTTCTTTCTAAAACATTTTCCAATTCTGTTTCTAATTTCTCTTTTGTATTTTGAATTTCAGATCTGTTTTTGGATGTTTCAAAATTACCAGAAGCTTTTTTAAAATATACCAACTATTGTGGGGCCCTTTTATTCAGATTGGGCTCCTCACATTTTGATAGTATTCAAAATATTCAAACCATTTGAATTGTTTCAAAGAGGGGGAAAAGGTTAGGGTTTAGGGTTTTATTATTTTATTCAATACACATTTTAAGGCATGATGCTTATGAATGTGCAATCAAAACCCTAATGTAAGATTAACTAAAACTGGGGTGTTACAGTTGTTGCCTCCCTTGTAAAATTTATATAATGTGTTGCATGTGATGCTTTTTCTTGTAAATTTGTATGTCCTTTTTGTTAGCCTGGCGCTCTGTCGATCTCTGCTCCTTGCCAACCTATCAGTTGGGTTGCAACTAGGCTAGAGTTTTCAAGGGTTCAATGACATGGTCAGCTACTCAGGTTAATGCAGTAGTAAAGGAGTCGACGAATTCGTCGGGTGAGGCGCAGCCCCCGAGTGTGTTTTATGAACGAAAAATTGCAGAAGGATAAGATATATTGGCCAAGGAAACTTAGCTTTTATTCATCGCATGGTAGGAAGTATAGGGTTTGGCTGAATAGCCTGGCTGAGAAGCCTTATTGTAAGTAAAAAACAGCTAAGGGTAGAAGCGTCGCGGCTATGCGACGTTCCAAGGGTTGGAGTATACTAGTCCGTACTTGACGTCCTTGAGGCGGTAGGCACCTCCTGGAATTACTTCGATGACCATGTAGGGTCCTTCTCAGGGTGACTCGAGCTTCAGGTGCCCCTTTTGCTTGAGTCGCAGGATGAGGTCGCCTTTGACAAAGGACCTTGGTCGTAGCCATTGGCTATGGTAACTGCAGAGGCTTTGCTGGTACACCAGCGAGCAAGCAACAGCGATGTCACGTGCCTTTTTTTAGGGTAATAACAGTAGGAAAGGCTCCTACTGCCTCATTTTCATTAATAAAAAGGTCAGAGTCTGGAAAGTTACATATTTACATAGAGACAGAGGGGAGAGAAGTCTCTAAAAGTCAGGAGAGATAAGTCTAGGATCTAAAAAAGGTTTACAAACTATGAATAATGCTCTTGATAAGTGGATGTAGATCCTCCTTTGTCCTATGAATCAACAATGACAGATCAGCAGCTAATCTTGATTTCCAAGCCTGAACTGAGGGTTGTATGTTATTAAACCAGAGGTTGTTTCTCTCTTTCCAGATGTTCCAAGAGCCCAGCAATGTAATTTCCATAAATAGCTTTTTATTCCAGCTCTTTTTTCCTTGCTCAATGATCTGAAGTCTAGAGTTAGTCATAGACCAATAGATGTTAATTGAACTCCAGCAAGCTTGGCTAAAGGGGCAATGAAAGAGCAAGTGTTCAATTGTTTCCTCAGCATTGTGATTACACATAAAACAGTCATATCCAGTCCCCAGTGTATAATGTCTTCTTCTGAGCATGTTTCTTGTATTCAATCTGTCAGACAGAATCAGCCACCCAAAGAACTTTACTTTTGCAGTGCACTTCGATTTCCACAGCCATTTAAAGGATATGTGTGGGTTTATATTTCTGAAATTATATTGATAATATTTGCTGGAAGTGTAATCCTTGGCCCCCCAAACATAGTTCCACGTGTCATGTGAATGCTCACTTAGTTGTATTTCTCTACTGCTATTTTGAATTTCTCTCAATTCAGCTAGTGCTTCAGGTGACAAAGGGAGATAGAAAAGCTGTGTCAAACTATCAGCTGTAAGAAACTCATGTGTAGAGATGTCCTCATTCCTAGCATAGGAGTAGATGATCGGGTGACTCTCTTCTAAGATAGTTGCAGACCATTGACCCTTCCAAAACAGTGTGGTAGCCACATCACCAATAGAGCTTTTAGCTATTCCTCTGAATAAATGTGAAAGTCTAGAAACATCTCTCCACCAGAAAGAGCCACAAGGCCCAGAAGCATGAGGAATATTGTTGCCATAATATGCATTCCAAACTAGGGAGACCCATGGTGTGTCATCCTTATTATAGAACTTATGCAGGAATTTAAGCAGCAGGCCTTCATTTAGAATTCTAAGGTTGAGAATGCCAACACCTCCTCTATGTTTTGGCCTGCAGATCATATCCCAAGCAGCTAGAGAATTGCATTTTTCACCCTCTTCAGTTTTCTTGTTCCACAAACAGTGTCTCTGAATTTTTTCAATGTGCCCCAAAATCTTATCTGGCAATTTGATTGCACACATTGTGAAATTTGCAATTGAAGCCAGTAAAGAATTGATCACAGTTACTCTCCCACTATAAGACATCATCATGAATGAAGCAGAAACCTTTCTTTCAACTCTGTCAATCAGTGGCATAAGATCATAAACTGTGGGTTTAGTGGTGCCAAGAGGAAGCCCCAAATAAGTGAAAGGCATTTTGGCAATTGCACATCCCAATATATCTGCAATTTCCTTAGAGATGTTATCAGCCAAATTTATTGGTATTAGGTGTGACTTGTGAAAATTGATCTGTAAGCCAGTAGAAACATCATAATTCTGAAGAATCCCTTTCATTATCTGTATTTGATCTTTGTCTGCTTGCATTATAATCAAAGTGTCATCTGCATATTGAACAACTGGAAAATCCTGTCCAAAATCAGGGGAGAAGGGGGCACTGAGTATGTTTTCTCTGAATGCCTTATTGATTGCAGATTGTAGTAAATCAGCAGGAAGCACAAAAATTAGGGGGGGCAGAGGGTCTCCTTATCTAACTCCTCTTTTGTAGTGAAATTGCCTCCCAGGTACTCCATTGAGCAAAACAACAGACTTTCCAGTACCAAAAATAATTTCAATCCATTTCAGCCACTTATCATCAAAACCCATTTGTTTCATAATTTTCATCATAGCCATATGATCAATGGTATCAAATGCTTTGGCAAAGTCCAACTTGAGTAAAATGATCTCTTTCTTAGAGGCTTCACATTGATATAGAAATTCAAATGCCCAAGCAAGGCAATCCTGAATGTTTCTGCCTTTTAAAAAACCATATTGATTTCTATGAATAATCTTCAAAATAACCTTCTGTAGCCTATTAGCCAAGATTTTGGTTATGAGCTTCAGAACACAATTTAGTAGAGTTATTGGCCTGAAATCATTGATAGATTCAGGTGAGCATATCTTTGGAATGAGTGTACTATGACCCATATTTATACTTTCTAGATTCAGATCTCCTTCATAGAATTGAAAACATAAGGAATAGATGTCCTCCTTGATGATGTGCCAACAACTTTTGAGGAACAGACCATTAAAACCATCTGGGCCTGGTGCTTTATCACTTGGCATCTCTTTCACCACCTTGTCAATTTCCTCTCTAGTAAATGGTATGGATAGAACCTCAAGGCCCTCAGTTGGAGTAATCAGATGTTGAAGATTAAAAGCATCTTAGGCTGAGTAGATGTGCCCAATCTTTCTTTATAGGCTTGATAAATAGTTTTTTCTTTATCAGCATGCTTAGTGACAAAAGAACCATCTGAGAGTTTGAGGGAGGCAATATTGTTCTTTCTATATCTTTCAGTAGCAAAATTATGGAAGAATTTTGTGTTCTCATCTCCAAACTTTGTCCATCTAACTGTGCATCTTTTCTTCCAATAAGCATTTTGGTATTGTAATAGTCTTGCTAGGTGAGCTTTTAGAATTCTCCTGAAATTTGCTTCTTGACAGAATAAAGGCCTTTTGTCTTCCAGATTATCAAGTTTAGAGAGGACTCTATTAGTATTTTCAATACAAGTTGACAACTTTGAGATTGATTTGCTCCAAAATTTCAAATCATATCTAAGCTTTTTTAGCCTTGCAGTAAGATTTGCAGCACTGTTAGATTTGTGAGTTGGCTTACTCCAGCATTGTGCAACCACTTCCAGAAATCCAGGATGGGCTACCCAAAAGTTTTCAAATCGAAAAATCCTACTGCCAGGGATCTTAGTCTGAATAGAGACAACACAGGGAGTGTGATCAGATGTTGGTTTGCCTTGTGTGGAAACAACTGTGTTAGGAAAACTAGTTGTCCAGTGAATGGAAGTAAAAACCAATCAAGTTGCTCCAACAGAGGATCTTGTTGCATGTTACTCCAAGTGTATTTTCTTCCTTTAATTGGCAATTTAGTGAGATGTTGTTCTCTAATGAAGTCATTGAAGATAAGCATGTCATTAACATTCCCCCCAAGTTTATTCCTATTTGCGGGGGACCTAATAAAACTAAAGTCCCCCATTAAGATCCAGTCTTCATCATCAGGAATATGCACCTCAAACATCCATTCAATAAATTTCTCCCTCCACTCACCATTACAAGGGCCATAAATGTTAATTAAGGTCCAAGACTGCCCAGAATGTGTTGAAGTGAAATGTACAAAGAGAGCAATTTTTTCACAATGCATTACCATTCCAGAAAAAATTGAACTATTCCATATAATAATGAGGCCACCAGAAGCCCCCACAGAAGGCACAAAGACAAACTCATCAAATTTTGCTGGACAACAGGATTTAATAAACTGCAGATCAAAATCCTCCTTTTTTGTTTCTTGAAGGCAAATAACTGAACATCCACTTACATTAATAGCATTCATTAAGGCTAATTGTTTTTATCTAGCATTAATCCCTCTGATGTTCTAGCACAAAATAACCCATTGTTTGAGTAGTGACATTATTACAGCTCAAAAATAAAGAAGCCAAAGTAGCAATAGACTGGCACTAGGCACTGGCAGCATTATCCTTCTCCTGCCAGCCTTCCATAAGCTTCAAAGGACTGAGATCTTCCTGAGGCACACCAAAAAGAGATATTCCAATAGACTGGAGCACTGGGATTGGAGTTTCCAGGAGAGTCCTATCAGAAACCATGCCAACCTGACCAGGATTGATCTGAGCAATTTCTTCTGTGACTTCAACAGCCTTAACTGATGGGGGGATACCAATCGGGGTATACCCATGAAACGGAGTCGCCCGCTGGATCGAGCCGACTGAAACCTAGCCTCGAAGGGTCGACTCCATGTCTGGCGAATGGCGATATATCGGCCCATGCGACTGGCGCCGACTGGAGGCCCAATACAGCGACTTCAATATGTATCCCACAAAACCCTTGTAAACCCTAATTGGCTGCATATATAAAGCCACCAGGGGCACCCCACGGGGCAGGCTCTCCCACAATAGATTAGATCTAGTCTCCCTCCGCCTACGGCGGCTCCCATGTAAACCAATCTATGATCATATACTGGATTGACAGCAGGACGTAGCGATCCTCCACCGAGGGGATGTGAACCTGGGTACATCGTGTGCCAATCTCGCTCCCGGATTCTCCTACGTCGCCTTGCTCCCTCTACGTAAGCTACCCCCAGTAGCATCTGCCGTGCAATACCACGACAGTTGGCGCCCACCGTGGGGCTAGCGATGCTTGGAGGGTGATAATCCGGGCGGGATCCCTCACCGCCAGGTCGCATAAGCCGGTTCCATCCGATCGTCGTCCGATGCGGCGTGCTGATGAAGCTCGTGAGGCTTACATGCCGATCAGATGCATATACCGGCTAAGTTTTCTTATTCAATCCCGTCATTCTCTCTCATCGATTATTTTGCAAAATTTCCTATTTATTTATAATCTAATCCTTGCATAAACAATCGTGTTTAGCTGTACATATTGTGTGTGTGATCGATTCCACCGCAGCCCAAGAAAATTTAGCTGCCACGATCATATCTCGATGAGGCACCGGTCAATGCATCAGTAGTCCCCGGACGGCAGATGCTCGAGGGCTCAGCGCTCGCCGGTCGCTCGACCTTGCCGCTCGCCACACTCGGGGACTTGGCGCTCGCCGGTCCCTCGGCCTCGCCACTCGCTGCGCTCGGGGGCACGACGCTCGACCTCGCCACTCTCCGTGTTCGGGGGATCGGCGCTCGCCGGTTGCTCGACCTCGCCGCTCGCCGCGCTCGGGGACACGGTGCTCTCCGGTCGCTTCGACCACCTTTCGCCGCTTCGATGGCTCGGCGCTTCGCCGACCCGCCACTCGCCGCGCTTCGAGGCTCAGCGCCGCTGTCGCCGACATCGCCATCGCTGCGTTTCGGGACTCGGCCCCTCGTCGGTCGCTTCGCCTACGCTTCTTTCGGGACTCGCCTCGTCGGTCGGCCTCGCTGTTTCGCCGCGCTTAGGGACTTCGGCGCCGACCTGCCGCCGCTGGGACTTCAGCGCCCTTGTCGCTTCGCTACGCCGCTCGCCGCTTCGGGACTTCAGCCGACCGCTGTTTCGCCGGCTGGGACTCGGCGCCGCGGTCGCCGACCTTCGCTGCCGGGGCTAGGACTCGGCGCCGTCGTTCGACCTCGTCACTCGCCATGCTCGGCAACAACCACTACTATTTTCAGAATATGCATCTCTAAAGAGCCTCGAGTCGCCTCTACAAGCCAACTCGAGCCTCGGGAACTACTCCTAGGCATGCTGCGTGTACACGTGGTTCCACGACCGCGGCTCGTCCTCGTCGACTTGCCACCGCAAACTCTCCACTCGCGTACTCAACACGCTCAGGGACTCTCCACCGCGGACTCTCCACTCGCGTACTCAACGCACCGCGGACTCGCCATCGTGGACTCTCCCTCGCGTACTCGGCGCGCTACAGACAGCGCCACTCGTCGGTCGCCCAACCTCGCCAATCGGCACGCTCGGGGACTCGACACTCGCCGGTCGCTCGACCCCGCCACTCGCCGCGCTCGGGGACTCAGCACGCTCCATGTCCGGGGACTCGCCGCAACTGGCAGCTTCACCGACACTCTGCGTCTTTCGCCAACTGGCCATCACCGACTAGCTCACGCCGACCGCCTCTCGCTTCACGTTTCTTTTCTCTGTTCAAGAGCTCGTCGCCGATTCGCCACGACCCATCGTCAAGACTCTCCGCGCCCTGCCTCAAGCCCGCGTCGAATCGACAATGCGCTCGGGGACTACTGATGGGGGAATACCAATCGGGGTATACCCACGAAGCGGATTCGCCAGCTAGATCAAGCCGACTGGAACCTAGCCCGGAGCGGGTCGACTCGCCAATATGGCGAGTGGTGTATACTCGACCCAGGCGACTGGCGCCGACTGGAGGCCCAATGTAGCGACTCCAATAGAAAGCCCACCAAAATACTTGTAAACCCTAACTGGCTGCATATATAAATCCACCAGGGGCACCCCCACGGGGACATCATATTACAGGCTCTCCCACAATAGATTAGATCTAGTCCCCCTCCGCCTACGGCGGCTCCCATGTAAACCAATCTATCTATGATCATATACTGGATTGACAGCAGGACGTAGCGATCCTCCACCGAGGGGACGTGAACCTGGGTACATCGTGTGCCAATCTTGCTCCCGGATTCTCCTACGTCGCCTTGCTCCCTCTACGTAAGCTACCCCCAGTAGCATCTGCCGTGCAATACCACGACAGTTGGCGCCCACCGTGGGGCTAGCGGTGCTTGGAGGGTGATAATCCGGGCGGGATCCCTCACCATCGACCATGGCCAGATCGCAGCCGGTCAAACGCGCCATGGGCTGCAGGTACGGCGAGAAGCTAAGTACGTAAGCTGACACCAATATTTGATTCAATCGCATAGCACCAGATCCCTCGGTAAAGTGCGTGCTTTCCCTCATTATTTAATCTAATGGTGTAGTTCCAGATCGATCTTAAGTATGTGCATGCTTTTCCCCATTATTTAATCTAGTCCTGTAGCATGAAATTGATCGCGAGTGCGTAAGCCTCTGCTGCACGTCTGTTTTCACTTATTTTTATCGGACTGTTTAATTAATCGTCAACACTAACGCCTAGCTGAAACTTATGCATGATCAACCCATTGTTTGGGGGACTGGAAGGACAAATTGGGGCACTGCAAGATCGCGGAAAACACCGAGTACTGCTACCCAAAGAGGTTGGAAGCTGATCCATCTGGCTTGCCTGGCTGCCATCGCGAACATGGCACATGCGGCTACAGACACATCGACTTGGAAACCTTACATCGAACATGCAAGATCGATTCACGTGGCTGTCAGACCAATCTATGAACGCGAGAGCAATCACTGGTAGCGTTTAATCTTGGAGCCAAGAAAAATATGGGGCGACTTTCAGACGGATCAAGTACAGCAACTTCGACGCGTCGACTCCGATAAAAAATTGGCTGCCGTCGCTTTGCGACCCGGTACTAAACGCCGTGCACGGGCTCGCCGACTCGCCATGCTCCAGAACTCGCCTAAATGCGGACACGTTTAAACACGGACTCGCTAGGCTCGGCGACTCACCCGCCGCATATTCGCCATGCTCGGAGATTCGTCCGCCACGAACTCGTCATCAACGGCTCGCCACGTCGGTGATTCGCCGTGCTCAGCTACCGCAAGCTGCTTCACCATCATAGCTGCCTACAATTTCGCCATCGACGACTTGGCTATGGCCGAATAATTTTCTCCCAGTTGATCTTATTTTAAATATTTTATTGTATACTAATAATCTTTTTACTAAATGTGTGTTGATGCATATGTGCGGAGAAGAAGCAAATTGCACTCTCGCGGCCCGGATGCGTGCGCACGCCTACCCGCCGTGTACTAGCCATGTCCGGCGACTCGTCCATCGCAGACTCGACATGCTCCGGACCTCGCCTAAACACGGACACGCTTAAACGCGGACTCGCTAGGCTCGGGGACTTGTCTGTTGCAGACTCACCTGCCGGTCGACATCGCCATAGCGCGATCTCCGTCCGCCGTGTCGACTTCGCCATAGCGCGACCTCTGTCCGCCGCGTCGACCCCGTGTCCGCCGCGTCGACTTTGCCATAGCGCGACCTCCGTACGCCGCGTCGACCCTTTCCGGCTACGTCGAATGCATACGCCATGCCTACTAAGGGACCTTCATCGTTCGAGTCGCCAGAGAGGGTCACATGCCACGCTGCATGGACTCACCACTGGGCTTCTCTTCCCCTCGGGAAAAATCAATTCGCCTTTGTCAACCTTTGAAAGAGCGACTCGCAATGGCCAAGTAGTGTGGACGAGGACTCGCAAACCGAGCCTCGGATCGTCCACGAAAAGCGCTAACCGAGAGCCATCATTGGAGTCGCCTTGCTCGACTGGCCTTCCGGGCCAAGACAAATGGTAGTGCTACACAAACAGCACCATGTCCTCCTCAACCTTAGACGGCTAAGTACTGCAGACGAGGACTCGCAAACCGAGCCTCGGATCGTCCAGGAAGAACGCCAAGCCGAGAGCCATCTTTGGAGTCGCCATGCGACTGGCCCCCCGGGACAAGACGAGAGACTCGCTAACAGAAATAGCGCAATCAACATCATCGCGGACTTGCCACGCTCGGGGACTCTCCCCTCGCGGACTCGCAATCATCGCGGACTCGCCGCACTCGGGGACTCTCCCCTCGCGGACTCGCAATCATCGCGGACTCGCCGTGCTCGGGGACTCTCTCCTCGTGGACTCGCAATCATCGCAGACTCGCCGCGCTCGGGGACTCAGTGCCCGCCGGTCACTCGACCTCGCCACTCGCCACGCTCGGCAACAACCACTACTATTTTCAAAATATGAGCCTCAAGTCGCCTCTACAAGCCAACTCGAGCCTCGGGGACTACTCCTAGGAATGCTGCGTGTACGCGTGGTTCCACAACCACGGCTCTCCCTCGTCGACTCGCCACCGCGGACTCTCCACTCGCGTACTCAACGTGCTCGGGGACTCGCCACCGAGGACACTCGCCCTTGCGTCCTCAACGCGCTCGGGGACTCGACACTCGCCGGTCGATCGGCCTCGCCACTCGCCGCGCTCTGGGACTCGGCACACTCCATGTTTGGGGACTCGCCGCAACTAGCAGCTTCACCAACACCCTGCGTCTTTTGCCAACTGGTCATCACCAACTGGCTCACGCCGACCACCTCCCACTTCACGGTTCTTTTCTCTATTCAGGAGCTCGTCGCTGATTCGCCACGACCCATCGTCAAGACTCTCCGCGCCCTGCCTCAAGCCCGCGTTGAATCGACAACGCGCTCGGGGACTACTGATGGGGGAATACCAATCGGGGTATACCCATGAAGCGGAGTCGCCCGCTGGATCGAGCCGACTGAAACCTAGCCCTGAGCGGGTCGACTCGCCCAATACGGCGACTGGCGTATACTGGGCCCATGCGACTGGCGCCGACTGGAGGCCCAATACGGCGACTTCAATACGTATCCCACAAAACCCTTGTAAACCCTAACTGGCTTCATATATAAAGCCACCAGGGGCACCCCCACGGGGCAGGCTCTCCCACAATAGATTAGATCTAGTCTCCCTCCACCTACGGCGGCTCCCATGTAAACCAATCTATGATCATATACTGGATTGACAGCAGGACGTAGCGATCCTCCACCGAGGGGACGTGAACCTGGATACATCGTGTGCCAATCTCGCTCCCGGATTCTCCTACGTCGCCTTGCTCCCTCTACGTAAGCTACCCCCAGTAGCATCTGCCGTGCAATACCATGACATTAACCTCTGGAATCAGCCTTTGTTTCACTTTAGATTTAGTGGGCTTGGAATCACAAATGATTTTAGGCTTAAAGCCCCTGTATCTAGTAGACCTTGAGCTTCTTCTGACTTGATTAGTAGAGATAGGTGTACCAAAGGAAACCACATCATTATCATCAAGCTCAGGAATCTTCCTTTTGGTACCAGCTTGAGTAATATCAGAAGACCCCAAAGTACTAAAATAGTTCAATTCCTGCTCCTTCCTTGAATGGAGCAGTAACTCCCATTCATCCATCAACTCAAACTGGATAAACTTTGGCATAGGAAGAGTGAAAGAAAGGAGCTTGGCATTATCCAGAGCAAAGTTGGGGAAGCAAAACTCCCTAAATGCAGATTTAGCAAAGTTCCTTGTCATCCAGATTTCAGAACTGACATCCAACAAGTTGTCCTCCACCAGAGCAAAGTTGATGGATAAAGTGGTATCAACTTGCATCAAATCTGAACCAGAGGAATTTCCATCAGAAACATCAGAAATATTGTCATGCCAAGCTTGCATAGGACTGTCCTGGACATTGGTGATAGGGGGTGGCACACCATCTTGAAAAGAAACCCCCTGTGCAGCTAGGATCTGCTGAAAGTTAATCAAAGGAGGGTTTGGAACTACTACAACATCTCAACCAATGATGTCACGTGCCTAATCTAGCAGATTAACAGAGTCCATGTCAACACCCAGATTTTTAATCCCAGATGCCTGTTATGCCATACATCGCAATCCCAGGATTACCATTTTTGCGAGACATTACAGATTTGGATACCATAGTACATCATCCATTACAAACCATACATAAGGTCTTACACAAATAAGGATCTCATGATTCAGTTCTTAATACAACTCAAGCAGCGGAAATACGTAATAATAAAGGTAGCGTAGGCGAGGCTCCATCTTTGGGGTCACAGGCAATGCTGACGATGGGAGATGGGTTGGGTAATTTTTCTCATGTTGTTTGTAACATCCAAAAAAAAATACTAAACTTAAATCATCAAACTCTAATCATCAAAATTAGGGTTAACAAAAACTTTTCTAAATAAAATTATGAATGCATGCATATGAGTATGCATTGAATTTGAAATTCTTTTGAACCACCTTGTTTATGTGTTTCCTTGCTTGTGAAATGTTTCTTAGGTGAAATAAACATCATGTAAAACATTTCCCACACTTATCCCAAAGACAAATAAATCAAAACAAATAAAATAAAGGAATGGTCATTTTGACCAATTTAACTCCCATGCCTACTTAGGCTGTCTCAAACTTTCAGAACCTAATAGAAACTTTTCTGGATCTTTGCTCCCCTTGATTGTACTCATAACAAAGTATCAAGGCCCACTTTGTGATCATCCAGAAACTTTCAAATGCATAGTTTAAATGACTTTTCAAAATTGAATCTTTATCATATGGGAAGATCCCACTTTTTCAAAAACCACTCAAACAAGCTCAACTTTCAAAACCCAAGCATCTGCAGACTCACCAGCACCACTATAGCACACTCACCAAAAATCTTTTCAAAATTCAAAACTTGAATTCATGCGGCCATTTCATCAAACAGGTTGCAGACACAAATCATACAAAATCTAAACACTATAGTGAGCAGTGATTGAAGCCTAACTTGTTCCCTCTCTAGCTCACAACCATCTCAGTAGATCATCTAGCAAGTTAAACCAAGCACTAGCCCCACTGTAAGCTTGGCATTGCCATCAATGGTGAACAGCCGAGCACACCCATGTCACCCTCATGTCGACAGCAAGCTAGGAGGAGAGGCAAGCCTAGCCAACATGTCTGGGAGGCAGCCCACCGTCCACCGCCACTCCCTGTCCAACACTCGAACCCTGCCAGCCACTGGACCACATGCACGGACCGCGCCCAGACCGCTAGCGACCATGCTGAGCGTGCGCTAGAGCGCCACCCTCGACCGAAGCCCACAGACCGCGCGTCGCCCTCACCGCGTGCATACACGATCACCACCGAACCAGGAGACCGCCAGACATCCTCGTTCGTCGCCCCGTGACGCACAGCCACCGCTCGCTGTCGAAGACGCCGCCTCTGCCGCGCAGAGCGTCGCATGTTCTAGACCAAGCCGCACCGCCCCACGCCTCGAAACCATGTCGTTGAGCATCACCAGGGAACACCGCACCGCCCCCTACCTTCGCCCATGCCAATAGCCTCCTGTACCATCACCCCCGACGAGCTCACCGTGCGCCCCGTCGGTCCCCTCGCTCGACTATAAATAGAGGCCACTCCCGCTCGAATTCTTCACACCATTCTACTCCCTTTTCATCACTGACCGTGCCACACCGTTCCCGGAGCAAGGCGAGCAGCACTTCGCCTGAATTTCACCAGAGCCCGCCGCGTCTGGAGAAGAAGGGAGCCATCGATTTCGTCCACCCCAAGAGCTGCCGCGACCACCCCTGAGTTCGCCGTCGTCGACTTCGTTGTTCGCCCGCCTCGCCGACCTTCGCCAGCACCCCGGTGAGCCCCCAACAACCCCCACTAGCCGCGCTAGGTTTCTTTCTCGCCGGCGTTGCTCAACGTCGATGATGACTCTCAGCCGTTGGATTAGAATCAGATCGAACGCACCACATTGCCCCGTACCGCTTCGCACCCCCTGTGTCACTGATGCGTGGGGACACCCACTTAAGCAGCCCGCGGAAGCACTGCGCTTAGCAGGCCGGCCCAGAATCGTTTCCCATGCAGCCCAGTTATTTGCATTAAACCTTTTCTATTTTATTTCAAACTCACTTCTGTACCCAAATTCAAAAATCAACCCAGATCGATTCAGTGCACCAAATTGAATGAAACCAATTTTTTTAGAAAGGTCTGGGAATGCTGAATCCAAGCCCGTTAGATTCAAGTCATTTGGATCTATAGATCACCCATGGTAAAAATAACAAGGCAGAACCTTTTATGCATTCAAACATTTTTCAAATTTAAACCATAATAGCTTTTGAGTTGATTCCAACTCTCAAAAATCACATTTAACCATACCTTTCAGAATATATAAAAATATATAGGTTTAATTGCAGAAATAATGTTCAAGTAATAAAAGAATGCTACATAGGCATTTCTAGACACATTAATTAATTAAAATAAAAGGGTAAAACCTTATTAAATTGTGACACCACTTTAAATCATGTTCCCATGGACTAAAATATGTGGTGATGACATGTGTCAACATGATCCCATGTTTGGTTTGGAGAATATTAAATCTTAAGTAGTTTTTAAATGAGTAGAAATTACTTTTCTAAAAATAAAAGGAATTAAACCAAGTCTTAATCTTGTAATATTAGAGATGATGTTAGATCATCTATAGGACCCTTGTGTGTGATGATTGCAAGTAGTTAAGTATTGTTTGGTGATTGTGTACCTCGTATTTATTTATAAACGCTAGTACCGACCAAGGATACGAGGAGGAAGGAGGATTCTACGAAGAAGAAGCCGAGGAGAACTTCAACCACTGCTCTGCACAAGGCAAGCTGATGCTATACCTATGCAAGCTTATACTGATATTGTGCAAGCCTAATACTACTAGTGAATGTGCAAGCTAACACTTGCAAGACACCCTACTGATGCCACAAATCACTACTTGTTACCATGACCACTATATGCCTTAAGCATATATGATCATATCTACTTGATGAACCAATCCTAGCTTTACCTACAAGCTTTATACTTTATTTCTTTATCAAAGCTCTTACTTAGATTTTACCTAAGTGAATGGTAGATGCTAGAAGGATTATGTGAAGGTTGCATAAAGAGCATAAAATTGGGCCTAAGATAGATAATCTTGATGTCATCTTAAGGCATGAGATTGAACTTAGTTAGAACTCCACTAGTTTACCACCCCTCATTATTGCTTACCCCCACCTGTAGATGCTAGTGCTAAGCATAAAACTTGATCAACTTTAGATGGGAATACTTGGTGGAAAAATGGTTATGAAAACCTTGGAATGATGGATCATTCTATTGAAATGTTTTGGACATGTGTTTCCGAACACCTGATGATTTTGGTGATGAAAATGTTGAGGCATGAGCCTTAGCCCTTTATAAAATTGATGGCTGTGTGGATGCGATACCATTCCAATTTTATCGTACAACCACAATACCCGAAGATTGGGTAGGGCTTGACTGGAAACTTATATACCTTAGTATTAGCTCCCTCACGGCCAAGGTCTGAGCTGAGGCTACCTTGTGAAGATTGTCCACCTGTGCAGTACCCAAGATGACAATTGGTCATGGTTGGGAGGCCAAACTCACAGGAGAGGTGCTTATACTAGGGCGTGTAATTGAAAGGTTAGGATTGATTATCCGCATACTGAGTATGGTGAATTCAGGATTTGTTCCTGACGGATGTATCGAATGTTGTGGTGAAAGTGTACAATCTCTGCAGAGTGTCAAACTATTCGAATAGCCGCGTCCGCGGTTATGGACAGTTGGAGTGGCCATATTGTTCCCCCGTCAGACTTTTTCAAAATGACTTGTGAAATGAATTGAGACTTTGACTTGACCACAACAGGGTTGTGATATGAAATACAAGTTCCCACTTAGGTGTTATAAAACTTCAACTAGCATTCATTGCTTCTAAACTTAGTAGAGATAAATCTGGCTTTTTGCAAAATAACCCTAGAGCCTAGTGTCCTATTATCAAAAACCCCTCTCACTTGTTAGTATTAGTTTGCGAGTACTTAAAGAGTACTCATGGCTTTGTCCCTGGCTATTCCCATGGCCAGACTATGAAGAGGAGTACCTGGAGGATGGACCCCAGGAAGGTTACGACAACTAGGATCATCCCCCATCGTTAGCATTGCCTGTGACCCCGAAGATGGAGCTTCGCCTACTCTACCGTTATTATTACGTATTCCGCTGCTTGATGTTGTATTAAGAATTGGATCATGAGATCCCTATTTGTGTAAGAACTTATGTACGGTTTGTAATGGATGATGTACTATGGTATCCAATTCTGTTATGTCTCGCAAAAATAGTAATCCTGGGATTGCGATGTATGGCATAACAGGCATCTGGGATTAAAAATCCGGGTGTTGACATTGTTTCAGTTGTCGGGATAGATAAGATATAACTTTGCCTTCTTGCATTAGCACACATCCGAGACCGATCTTGGATGCATCACAATACACGTCGAAGGGCTTCGTAATATCGGGCATGATTAGGATTGGGGCTGAAATCAATCTCATCTTGAGTTCTTGAAAACTCGCTTCACATTTGTCGGTCCATTAAAAATTCTTGTCCTTCTTCAGCAATTGAGTCATGGGTCGGTCGATACTCGAGAATCCTTCTACGAACTTGCGGTAATATCCCGCCAATCCGAGAAATGCACGAACTTGGGTTTGGGTGGTTGGGGCTTGCCAATCTTCGACATCTTTTACCTTTGCAGGGTCAATGGCAATTCCTCCGGCTAAGACAATGTGGCCGAGGAATCCTACCTCCTGTAACCAGAATTCACATTTGCTAAACTTGGCATACAACTTATGCTCTCTAAGGGTTCCAAGAATGGTCCTTAGGTGTAGCTCATGTTCTTCTTCCGATTTGGAATAAATTAGGATGTCGTCGATGAAAACAACGACAAACTTATCCAGGAAGTCCATAAAAATCTTATTCATGAGATTCATGAAATAAGCAGGGGCATTGGTTAATCCAAAATACATGACGGTATACTCGTATAATCCATATCTGGTGGTAAAGGCAGTCTTGGGAATATCCTCTGCGCGAATCTTGAGTTGATGATAGCCAGTTCTAAGATCAATCTTAGAAAACACTTTGGCACCGGTCAACTGATCAAACGATTTTTCTATCTTGGGCAATGGGTACTTGTTCTTGATGGTGACATCATTCAACTTCCGATAATCCGGACACAGACGGTTACCTCCATCCTTCTTGTCCACAAATAAGACAGGTGATCTCCATGGTGACGCACTTGGTTGAATCAATCCAATTTCTAGCATGGAATCCAGTTGCTTCTTCAGTTCTTCTAGTTTAGACGGGTTCATACTATAGGGTCTCTGGGCTATGGGTCCTGTTCCGGGGATTAGTTCAATGATAAACTTGATATCCCGATCTGGGGGCATACCAGGCAAAACATCTGGAAATACATCGGGGTATTCACAGACTATCCGGACTTGGTCAATGGTAGGTTGGGCTATACTCTTCTTGCACTTGAATTGACGAGGTAAGGTTTCAGATATATGCTCGACTGATATTCCAGCGGTACTGGTCATGGTTATGGCTTTCTTGGCACAGTCAATCAATCCTTTATGTTTGGACATACAATCCATTCCTAGTACTACTTCCAAACCTTTAGTTCCGAGTACTATCAGATTAGCATAAAAATCTATGCCATGGATTCGGATAGGGACGGCTTTGCAAATTTGCCTGGCTTTGGTGGTTGAACTGGGGATTTGAACAATCATAACATGCTTCAGTTTGGTTGGTTGAATTTTACTAGTGCATGCAAATTCTTCGGTGACAAATGAGTGTGATGCACCAGAATCAAACAACACTCGAGCAAGTACTGAATTAACAGAAAACATACCCAACACGACGTCTGGCGCTTCCTGAGCTTCTTCAGCATGCATGAGAAAAATACGGCCGTTGCGGTTGAGCGAATTCCCTAGGGCAAACCTTCTTCCAGGCTGAACACGACACTGCTGCTGAGCTGGGGCATTTGCATTGGGGGTTGTGGTATTCTTCTTGTTGGGACACTCGTTGGAGTAGTGTCCTTTATTTCCACAGTCATAACAAGTCACTTGCGACTTGTCCTTGGCTGCAACAGGCACAACATTGCTTCCAGTCCTCGGGGCAGTGTTGGTGTTGGCGGTAGCATTGTTGTTGTTGAACTTGGGTGGGGCACGGTTGAAATTCCTAGAGTTTCTGGGGTTGTTGTGATTTCCCCCGAGCCTTGGGTTTCCACGGTTGGGATAGGTCGGACGGTTCATTGGGGGTCTGTTGGTTCTTAGGGCAAATCCTGGAGATGGGTTGGGGCGATACTTTGGGGTCTGATGGGTTCCTGGCTGATGCATCATGCGACGCTTGCGGTTCTTGTTGGCTTGGTTGATATTTCCTTCCATCTGGATGGCAGAGTCGACAAGGGCTTCGATATCCGCAAAGGGGATATTGACCAACACAGTTTGCATCTCATCGTGCAGTCCATTCAAGAATCTCTCCTTCTTCTTGGCTTCGGTGTCGATCTCATCCGGGGCATACCTAGCTAATGACACAAATTTGTCATGGTATCCCACTACAGTCATCCGTCCTTGCTTTAGTTCTCTAAACTCATCTCTCATTCTCTTGATCAAACCCGGTGGCACATGGGTTCTGCTGAACTTGACCTTGAATTCCTCCCATGTCATCATCTGTCCTTCGGTCATTGCACGAACGTTGTTCCACCATGCTCTGGCATCTCCGGCTAGATAGTGGGTGGCAAACAGAACTCTCTCGCTAGCTTCCACTCCGGCGACTTCCAGGTTGTTTTCCATGGTTTGCAGCCAATCATCGGCATCTAGGGGCTCTTCGAACTTAGTGAAAACAGGTGGGTTGGTGTTCTGGAAATTCTTGAGCTTAGATCCATGGTTGTCCTGATTTCCGTGGCCTTGATTGTTGTGGGCTAGCTGGGTTATCTGTTGAAGGGTGGCTAAATTGGCTTGACGTTCGGCTCTTTCAGCTTCGCTGTCAGAGACCAACATTTTCAAGATCTGCAACATCGGGTCCAGGGATGAACCACTTCCTCCGCGTGGCATCTGAAGATTGAGATAGATCATGAGAAAAGAGGGAAATTTCTAAGGTTCAGGGACTTTGAAAAGTTTTTAAAGTTTGACTCAGATTTTTTTGCAACTTGCTTTTCATTCATTCATTCATAGCACACGATACAAACACACACCACAAAACAAGAAAAGCAGATGGTTTTAAGAACCATTCTGGAAACTATGGTACAGTAGGACCGAATACAACTCACTACACTAGTGCTCAAGTGCTACTACTCCTCGGAGCCGGTGTAGTCGTCATCCTCATCGTCATCGATGAAGGCGAAATCATCCTCATCGGTGAAGAAATCCATAGCCTGATCCTCCAGAAAATCATCATCATCGCTGAGATAGGAGTAGGGGTCTCCACGAAGATCCTCACCGGCATTCTCCCATTCCTCCAACTGCATGTCCCTCTCATGGATGGTCTCCTCCAAAGACGAGATACGGTGGCGAAGACGAGCAATGATGCGCTCCTTCTTGTCAAGCTGACGACGGCAAGACTTGCGATCCTTCGCGAGCATGGCGATGGTCTGATCCTTCGTCTTGATGATGGTGGACTTGTGGTTGGAGTAGTCACGGGTATTGTCCAACTCCTGCTGACGGTCGTACATCATGAAGCTAAGGTGGTCCAATTGGGTCTTCAGCTCGGGGTGATATGGGGCTTCCAGTGGTTGTCCCATAGCATCACGCCTTGGACCAAACTCAAAGCGGGTACCCTTGATCTGGTTGATACTCTGCCCACACAGACGGGCAAGAGCTTCCTACATGGCCCTGGCAATTCCATCGAGCCAGTTGTTATCTCTTAAGGTAAACTGAATTCCCTCTGCAGTGGGAGGTTCAATCTTTCCTCGGAGACTTGCAACAATTAGCCACTGCAGTTCTTCTCTTCCTTGATCATTGAGCTGAGCTCTGAAGAACTCAAAAGTGACGCCCGGAAGTTCAAAGCTGGTCCAAATCACGCTCAAAGATAAGGTCTCCTCCATTCCCCAACTGGTAAAACTTGTTGTACTTCACGTCCATCTATAAGAATATAGGATGAGTAAGTTAGTAGAGTGATCAAGTGTGTCAAATTTTATGTATTTTGCAAGAGTTTTTGAGGAACATGAATTTTTATGAAAGAATCAAGGTGATAAGAAGGGGAATAAGTTTTTGTAAATATTTGCTTCCTTTGGTTTTGAAACTAAGTTTTTGATTCAAACGTCCAGTCTAACTAGGGTCTCCTATGGTCAGGATGGTTCTGATACCAACTTGTCAACACCCGGATTTTTAATCCCAGATGCTTGTTATGCCATACATCGCAATCCCAGGATTACCATTTTTGCGAGACATTACAGATTTGGATACCACAGTACATCATCCATTACAAACCATACATAAGGTCTTACACAAATAAGGATCTCATGATCCAGTTCTTAATACAACTCAAGCAGCGGAATAAGTAATAATAACGGTAGCGTAGGCGAAGCTCCATCTTGAGGTCACAGTAATGCCGACGATGGGAGATGATCCTAGTTGTCGTAACCTTCCTGGGGTCCATCCTTCTGGTACTCCTCTTCATAGTCTGGCCACGGGAATAGCCAGGGACAAAGCCATGAGTACTCTTTAAGTACTCGCAAACTAATACTAACAAGTGAAGGGGGTTTTTGCAATAGGACACTAGGCTCTAGGGTTGTTTTGCAAAAAGCCAGATTTACCTCTACTAAGTTTAGAAAGAAATAAAGCTAGTTGAAGTTTTATAACACCTAAGTGGGAACTCGTATTTCATATCGCAACTCTGTTGTGGTCACGTTGAAATCTCAATTCATTTCACAAGTCATTTTGAAAACATCTGACGAGGGAACAGTATGGCCACTCCAACTGTCCATAACCGCGGACACGGCTATTCGAATAGTTTGACACTCTACAGAGATTGTACACTTTCACCACAACATTCGATACATCCGTCAGGAACAAATCCTGAATTCACCATACTTAGTATGCGGATAATCAATCCTAACCTTTCAATTACGTGCCTTAGTATAAGCACCTCTCCTGTGAGTTTGGCCTCCCAACCATGACCAACTGTCATCTTGGGTACTGCACACGTGGACAATCTTCACAAGGTAGCCTCATCTCAGACCTTGGCCGTGAGGGAACCAATACTAAGGTATATAAGTTTCCAGTCAAGCCCTACCCAATTCTCGGGTATTGTGGTTGTACGGTAAAATTGGAATGGTATCGCATCTAGACAACCATCAGTTTTATAAAGGGCTAAGGCTCATGCCTCAACATTTTCATCATCGAAATCATCTGGTGTTCATAAACACATGTCAAAACATCTCAATAGAATGATCCATCATTCCAAGGGTGTTCATAACCATTTTTCCACCAAGTATTCCCACCTAAATTTGATCAAGTTTTATGCTTAGCACTAGCATCTACAAGTGGGGTTAAGTACTAATGAGGGGTGGTAAACTAGTGGAATTTCAACTAAGTACATTCTCAGGCCTTAGGGTGACATCAAGATTATCTAGCTTAGGCCAAATTTTATGCTCTTTATGCAACCTTCAATTATCTTTCTAGTATCTACAATTTACTCAAGTAAACTCTAAGCAAGAGCTTTGATAAAGATAAAGTATAAAGCTTGCAAGTAAAACTAGGAATGGGTATCATCATATGTGTCTAACCAAGCATGCTTAGGGCATTGCATAGGTTATCTAACTTTCATAATTGCAAGTGTTAGCTTGCATAGGTAAAGTATCTTGCAAGTGTTAGCTTGCTCAATCAACTAGTAGTATTAGGCTTGCCTTGTGCAGAGCAGTGGTTGAAGTTCTCCTCGGCTTCTTCTTCGTAGTATCCTCCTTCCTCTTCGTATCCTTGGTCGGTACTAGCGTCTATGAATAAATACGAGGTGCACAATCACCAAACAATACTTAACTACTTGCATTCATCACACACAAGGGTCCTATAGATGATATAGCATCATCACTAACATTACAAGATTAAAGTTTGGTTTAATTTCTTTTATTTTTAGAAAATTAATTTCTACTCATTGAAAAACTACTTAAGATTTAATATTCTCCAAACCAAACATGGGATCATGTTTACACATGTCATCACCACATATTTTAGTACATGGGAATGTGATTTAAAGTGGTGTCACAATTTAATAAGGTTTAACCTTTTATTTCAATTAAATAAAGTGACCTAGAAATGTCTATGTGGCATTATTTTGTTACTTGAACATTATTTCTGTAAGTAAACTCAAAAGATATGATCAAATGTGATTTTTGAAAGTTGGAATCAACTCAAAAGATATTATGGTTTAAATTTGAAAAATGTTTGAATGCAGAAAAGCTTCTGCATTGTTATTTTTACCAAGGTTGATCTACAGATCCAAAGGATTTGAATCCAACGGGCTTGGATTAAGCATTTCAAAACCTTTCTAACAAAATTAGTTTCATTCAATTTGGTTCACTGAATCGATCTGGGTTGATTTTTGAAACTAGGTACAGAACTGAGTTTGAATCTAAATAGAAAAATCTAAATTCAACGCGAGTGGTCATATGAACTCGTTAACGGCCGCCCAAGGTCCTTGGCGCAAGCCAATGACAGGCGGGTCTATGGTCGATGACTCAGAACGCCGGGTTGACGGGCGATGTGGTGTGTTCGATCTAGTTCTAATCCAACGGCTCTGGTTCATCGTCCACGTCGGGCAGCGCCGACGAGACAGAACCCTAACGCGGCAGGTGGGCATCGTGGGAGGCTCACCGGGGCTCAGGCGAAGGTCAGCGAGGTGGGCGAACGACGAAGTCGACAACGGCGAACCTCCTGGTACCGGCAGCTCCTCCTGGGGTGGACGAAATCGACGGCGCCCTTCTTCTCCAGAGGCGGCCTGCTCTGGCACAATTCCGGCGATGCGCTGCTCGCCTTGCTCCGGCTACTGGGTGGAACGATCAGTGAGAAGAGGGGAGTGAGATGGTGTGCTCAATTCGGCTGGGGGTCATCTCCTTTTATAGGCTCGACGGTGAGACTGAACGGAGTGGGCAGGCGACGGTGGCGACATGGCTATGGGCTGCTAGAGGCATGGCCGAGGGTGGCGATCGATCGGTGGTCTCCTGGCGATGCTCTATGGATTTAATGCGTATGTAGGGGCGGTGGCAAACGATCTGGAACGCTTGACGTTCTGCAAGGCAGAGGCGGCGTCTTCAACGGCGAGCGGTGGCTACGGGGCACGGGCGGTTAAATGGGCATGTCTGGCAGTCTCCTAGGACGGTGGGGAGCATGCTGGCGGGCGGCGAGGGCTCGAGATGGTCGGGTCGCTGAACGTGCGTGTTTCGCGCAAGACATCGGCATGGTCGACAGTGCAGTCGCGGGCGTTCTGGCGGTTCGCTCTTGTCTGCATGAGGGTGGCTGGTCGAGAGGGGGCGGTGAGGCATGGGCTATCTCCCAGACATGCTGGCTAGGCTTGGTGCTGCGTGTAGCTTGCTGTCCACACTGGGGTGACATGGGAGCTCTCGGCTGTTCACCATTGATGGCATTGGCAAGCTCACAGTGGTGCTAGTGATCAGTTAAGATTGTTAGATGATCTACTAAGTCTAGTGGTGTCCAGAGACGGAACAAGTTAGGCTCAATTCACTGCTCAAAATAGTGTTTTGATTTTGTTTGGTTTGCATCTACAAGGTGTTTGATGAAATGGCCGCATGAATTCAAGTTTTGAATTTTGAAAAGATTTTTGGTGGCTGTGCTAGGCATGTGCTGGTGAGTCTGTGGATGCTTGGGTTTTGAAAATTGGGCTTGTTTGAGTGGTTTTTGAAAAAGTGGGATCTTCCCATATGATATAGATTCAATTTCAAACTGTCATTTAAACTATGCATTTGAATGTTTCTGGATGATCAAAAGGTGGGGCTTGGTACTTTTTTATGAGTACTATCAAGGGGTGCAAAGATCCAAACAAGTTTCTGTTAAGTTCTGAAAGTTAGAGACAACCAAAGTAGGCATGGGAGTTAATTTGGCCAAAGTGACCATTCACTTATTTTGTTTGTTTTGATTTGTTTGTCTTTGGGAAAAGTTTGGGGATTGTTTAGATGATGTTTATTTCACCTAAGAATCATTTTACAAGCAAGGAAACACATAATCATGGCAATTCAAAAGAATCCAAATTCTAATGCACACTCATATGAATGCTTTATTATTTTATTTAGAAAAGTTTTTGTTAACCCTAAATTTGATGATTAGAGTTTGATGATTCTAGTTTAATATTTTTGGGATGTTACAGTCCATTAGTGCGGCCGTATATTCGGCCTCGTTGTAAGCGACGACCCGTGGGGCCTTGTAGTGTACCTCGGAAGGTAACATAGCTTCAGCATCGTGCACCATAAAGAAGGGCATGTAGCCGGTGGTGCTATTTGGCATTATGCGCAGGCTCCAGAGGACGGAGAGCAGTTCATCTGCCCAAGCTCCAGCCGCTTGTTCGAGAGGTCACATGAGTCTCTTCTTGATTCCGCTACAAACGAGGTCATTGGTGTGCGGATGCACAATCGATGCGTTGGTGATGTTGATGCCGAGGCCATCACAGAAGTCTTGGAACTCCTTCGAGGTGAAGTTTGTTCCATTGTTGGTGATGATATTATGTGGCACCCTGAACATGTAGACTATGGACTGGAAGAACTTGACGGTGGTGGCGCAGGTTTGGTTGGTGACGGGCGTAGCCTCAATCCACTTGGTGAACTTGTCGACTGCGACCAAAAGGAAAATGTATACTCTAGGAGAGGACTTTTGCAGCCTGTCAACCATGTCAAGTCCCCACTTCACGACTGCCAGTGTGGTGGCCGCAGATACCTTCGTGGATGTTGAGGAGGATGCTCTTCCCGTCACCCTTGGTGACGCATCGCTGGAGAACCTCGATAATGCTTCGCTTGTAGAGCTCGTCATTGATGATGGTGAAGGCCTTGGAGCGGTGGGTGATCTACCTAGCGTCAGTCAGGTCGTCTGGCAGTTGTTTTCTCAACAGGTACTTGACGTACGGTTGAGTCCATGTTTGCTAGATTGCCATGGCATGCATGAGGTTCACCAGTTCGACGTCCGCCTCTGATTCTATGGGTGCTTTGATTTTCTCAGGTGGTGTAGCCCCTGAGTATTCTGCAGCATTTGATGTGCCCTTGGAGTTTTTGCGCTTGACGGAGCACTCACATATTTGTTCGAGGAACACACCTGCGGTACTGGTGCGCAGGTGGAACCAATATTGGCAAACTTGTCGGCCTCTTTGTTGCTTTCTCTCACAGCCATCAAAGTCTCCTTCGAGTGTGTTGTAGAGGTCACGGTAGGTGATCAGATTCTCACTAACAACGTCACATTGGTTCATTGGCTATTGGACAACGAGGTTGGAGTCGCCGTAGATGACTAGTCTAGTGGTGTCGCAGACTTTGGCCATCCGCATGTCATGGATCAATGCCTCGTACTCAGCCTCGTTGTTTAATGCATGGAATCTTATCTGTGGCACGTATCTCATCTTCTCCCCTTGTGGGGATGTCAGCTGATCTTGCAGGAAGCTGCGACAGCTGATCTTGCAGGAGAACCCCCAGCTGAATGAACGACGCAGGATTCTCCTGGCCTTGCCGATTTGTTCATGAGCAGCTCTTTGTTTTGATGGTTTGCTATGCGCGCCAGCTCGTTGACTCTCTCTTGCTTCCTCTGTCGGCCTTCGTTAGATAAAGAAGGTATCTCAGTAGCTGCATCATCTGCTGCCCTGAGGTTCTATGCCGGCGTGCTATACCTCGGCAAACCCGGGTCAACCGAATCACCTGGCCTTGGCACATATTCCTTGTCTATATCACTAAGGAGATTCTTTCCCCTAATCCTTACACCATCCATGTGAGTTGGGCTAGTGTTAGCTTATTTTCTCTAGCATACGCACGCAAGGTCATTTTCAGTGACTGTTGAGCTGCTGCTACTTTCTTAGCTTCCTCTAACACTTTCTGTCGAGTCTCTTCTTGCTCGGCATGTGCCTGAGCCAGGTCCATAATGGGAGCTGCAGGAGTGTTTAATCTATCTATGGCTTCCAGCAGGATATTATCCTACCTTTCCAGCAGAGGGAACCTCGAACAAGGTGCTATAGGAGTTACATTCTCCGCTTCTGCCATGTTTGCTGCCACCGGGTCTCTGCTGGTGCCAGCTCCAGCGCCTGTGGCTGGTGCGGTCATCATCATCTCAACACTGCCAACAGGGCAAGTGATACGTTGCCCGCGAGCTGCACAGAGAGGTGGCTCACCCGCCACAACGACTCGTTCCGGGTAAGCAAAAGACATCGACGCCGATGTAGAACTTGTTGAAAGGGCATTTCCTATCTTAAGTGATTTTGATGTTTGATGATAACACACATGTCGGACTAATCATTTGCTAAGTGTACCGCCGTTTTTTATTTAGGAGAAGTCATTCGTTTACCTCAAAAAGTATCGCCCTCTGTTCCCCGTGCCTACTCTCTTGTGTTGTATGGTAGTACTGAAAATCCAGTCTGCTACTACCACTCACCACCGGTAGCATCGCTCGGAGGTACCGGCCAGGCCAGTGAGGGTTGAAGAGCCTGGTCGCCCCTCTCTTGGTACGTCGAAGCGGCACTACCGCCTCGGACCGGTAGTACCACTCTTGTTGTCTCGTACTACCACTGTGCGGTAGCACCGCTGTCACATCCCAATTTTAGAAATTGTGACTGGAAAAAAAATGTTTTTACATGTCATTCATGAGCATTGCATTTATCCATGCAAAAAATGCAAGATTTGAATTTGAAAAACCCTAACTCTAAAGGGGTTTTGCAAATATTCCTATGAGGATTAATCAAGGATTTTATAAATCCAGTATGTTTGAACTAAATAAAAAGGATACAAAAATGATTCTAAAATGATCTACTGAATATTACAAAATTTTAGGAACAAATTTCAGCTCATTTGGAGTTATAGAGAAAAAGTTATCAAAGAAATGGAAATCGGAAAAAAATAAGAAAAAGAAAAAAACCTAACTAAACTAACCTAGCCTGCCCCAGCCCCACCTTGCCCTCCTTCTACCATAAGCACAGGCAGCATGACACCCTTTGTCGGCATGTTTCCTCCGCCAGCCCGCCAGCCCTCCCTCTCCCGCTGACAGTGCGGCCCCACCCCGGTCTCCTTCCTCCTCTCGGAGCGAAGACCCTGGCGAACATGGGATGAACTCCCGCATCTGCTCGATTCCAACCGAAAAATTCGCGAAGATTTGTTTGCCCCCTATTAAAGATTCCTCCGCAGATAAATAGCCCTCAACCCCCTCCTCAGAAACCCTCAAAAATCTTGGCAACTTTGTCCCTACGCTAACAAAATGGATCTCGACCCGATCTCGCCGGAGGGCCGCCGCTGGAGCTTCGGAAATCAAACGAACAGGAGGTTCCATCGCACTCCCCTCTCTCCTTTTCCTTCCCACGAGATCCCCATCCCCAGCCACGTCTTCCTGGCCCCTTTTACTCTCGCAGGCACACCATAGCAATCATACGAGCTCACCGGAGTTCTGCCACCGTTCTCCATCTCCGTTCGCAAGCCACCATCAACAGAGGAAACAGGAGTCACTGGCGAGCGTGCAAGCAACATTCCTTCATTGCGCCGCATCTCTTCGACATACCCACCATCGCCGGAGACCACTATAGCGCCGTTGATAGCCACCTCTAGAGCCTGCGCCACAACCCGTCGCCGTGCTTGACCATCGTCGCCGCCGTTGACCTTCCCATCCTAGGAAGGATTCGTTCCCAGCCTTTGGATCTTCATCTAACGCGCGAGAATAGAAGCAGGAGTGAAGCGGTACCGACCAACTAGTGAGCGTGGCGTGGCAAGCTCGTCAACGCACGCGTGACTTGCCCAGGTCAGCAGCCATATCAGCTTAGTCAACTTCTAGTCAGCGCCGATTTAATAATTGATTAAAGAAATAGTAAAATAGCAGAATATTATCATATCTTGTAAAATTCATAGAAAATTATCTGTAAGTACAAATTTGGCAAATAATATACCTATGGATTCAAAAAAAACATGTAGAATAATAATATACGACTGTAATTAGTGTTTACAGTATGTATTTACCCTAATAATTTAAATAGTTTAATGGGCAATTTACACTAAATAAATTCATAGTAAATAATTTATAGATCGTAAAATTATGAATAATATGTCCCTCGAATCACAATAACGTGTAGATTACAGATATGATTTTAGTTTGATTTTTAGACAATATAAAGTTTTGAAGTGAATTAAATTCTATTAAACATTATTTAAATCATAGAAAAAAGATTTACAACTCGGATTAAGGTGAATCCAATTGCTAATGGTTCGTATTAACATCCTCTATCCAGTACAACATAGAACCAAATTTAATTCGATAGTTACGATAGAAGTTGCAACAGAACTATTAAAACCCCTATATTGACAATTAAGAATTAATAATAAATAATATATTGCATTAAATGATTTTCCACATGCATCATTTGATCTAGTAATGTTCAACGAACTAATTACAACCTTTGTGACATATTAAATCTTCATGCATGCATTTGTTCATCATTGTTTTATTGTATTGTGCATAATTGCATTGTTTTGAATGGTGTGTTTGTTGTGCGTTTGTTTTAATCGATAGATTGTGAGGAGTGCAACGCTTGTGATTATGATGAGTGTAATCTTCTATATTGTGAGGATTATCTGAATGACTACATCTACAACAAAAGCAAGTAGAGCTATCATAAATGTCCTACTATTTTCCTATGCATGTAGTATGATTTTTAGTAGTGATGCATGTGTAGATGTTTTACTACTATGCTATGCTATGACACCCAGGCATGATTGCCATATTTACATGACTTGATTCCTTTGAGCCATCGTATTGTAGTTGCTTAGCCATGCTTTTTAGATGCGCAAAAGGGAATTCATGATTGATTATGTTAAGGAAAGTTATGTTTTGTTATAATAAAAACAACTGGAATTTAATGAATCTCATGGGTGTGATGGATTGATGTTTTTGGATGGTTTATTGCGGAAAGCACACCTAGGCTTCAGAGATTGGACAGGTTTCTTATGTAGTAGCTTCCAGTATAGCCGCATGTCATTATTTGTCTTGACTAAGTAGGTTGTGGGAACCTAACCCGACATGACTAGCAGATGTAGAGGATGTAGGTTGGTATGGGTCCGTCCTGAGGGCTCAGGGTTCTGCTTCCGAAAGGTTTTGTCTTGGTTTTCTCCCTACCATGGCACAAAATGAGTGTAATGGTAAGAGCGGGATGACTGGGTCGTGCGGGTAAAGTGTACAACCCCTGCAGGGTGTCTAAACTAAGTACTTAGCCGTGTCCCGGTTATGGACAACTATGAGCAACTGGGCCTGGAACTGTTTGGAAGATCTCACTCATCCCAATTTCTTAATTACTAAAACTTGATGGGTGAACATGGGTTTAGGAGCATACGAAAGCTTTATTGTCTTGTTTCTACATGGGTTTATGTTGGTATGTCCTTAGAAGATTGTTTTGAAGAAACAAAAGTATTTTGAAAGTAGGGAAAATTTATACTGCTTTTAGCGAATGAGCCTGAACTCCACCTAGACAAATATGCATGTAGTTGATAGATCCTTTGTGTTCATTAGTTCTACTTGCCAATACATTCAAAGTATTGACCATTCGTGGCTACAACGTTTCATGTTGCAGGTTGTTCCGTTCTGAGTTATTGTTCATAGGTCGCGAGACTCCACTCAACGATTGTTCGCCTGTGGCACATTTAAAGAATGGAGATCTACCTTGTTATTGTTTCCGCTATGTACTTATGTAATATAATGTAAATTTTGGATCATATTCGTTGTATTTATGATGCACAGTTATATTTGGTATTCATTTTGTTCTGTGTGTGCCAGTGAACCGATCCAGCGATTGGCACTATACACATGAACTTAGCCTTATCAGGCGAGGGTGTTACAGAATGGTACCAGAGTTGTGCGTTGACTGTAGGATCGTGACCTAGAAATGGAATAGGAAAGCCATAGGAATTATAAACAATATTTCATTCTATCTTCTTACCTTCATATACTTCACTCTAGTATGTTCTTATCACTTCAATTCTAATATAGAGAACCATATCTTGCAATTGATGAGAGTAGTTAGAATTATGCATACCATCTAGTTCTTCATTAGGACATCGATATCACTTCGCTATTGACCATATCAAAACTGGTGATATGTCAATATTAGAATTCTTTGAGTGTTTCCTTGTTATTGTTTGAATTTGTTGTGTATGGGTAGGAAAATATTTCTCTTAGTCCTCTTTTATTAATACTCATATATGTTGTCCCAAATAGATGCCAACTTTAGTCATCTTAAGGGGGTTAGCCACGGGAGTATACGCATAGTGATAGAATCCACTTAGAAGCTAGAAACTGATCATCGAGAAAATCACCCACAACCTTTCTAGCCATTTCGAATCTCGGGACGAGATTCATCTTAAGGGGGTTAGTCTGTCACATCCCAATTTTAGAAATTGGGACTGGAAAAAAAATTGTTTTTACATGTTATTCATGAGCATTGCATTTATCCATGCAAAAAATTGCAAGATTTGAATTTGAAAAACCCTAACTCTAAAGGGGTTTTGCAAATATTCCTATGAGGATTAATCAAGGATTTTATAAATCCAATATATTTGAACTAAATAAAAAGGATACAAAAATGATCTACTGAATATTACAAAATTTTAGAAACAAATTTCAGCTCATTTGGAGTTATAGAGAAAAAGTTATTAAAGAAAAAGAAATCAGGAAAAAAATAAGAAAAAGAAAAAAAACCTAACTAAACTAACCTAGCCGCGCGCCCCGGCCCCCAGCCCACCTTGCCCTCCTATCTACCGCAAGCGCGCAGCAGCAGCAGCCAGCCCACTGCCGGCCCGTTTCCTCCGCCAGCCCACCAGCCCTTCCTCTCCCAATGACAGTGCGGCCTTGCCCCGGTCTCCCTCCTCCTCCCGACGCAAAGACCCTGACAAACACGGGTTGAACTCCCGCATCTGCTCGATTCCAACCAAAAAATTCGCGAAGATTTGGTTGCCCCTATTCAAGATTCCTCCGCAGATAAATATCCCTCGACCCCCTCCTCAGAAACCCTCAAATATCTCGGCAATTTTGGCCCTAGTCTATCGAAACGGATCTCGACCCGATCTCGCCGGAGGGCCGCCACTAGAGCTTTGGAAGTCAAACGAACAGGAGGTTCTGTCGCACTCCCCTCTCTCCTTTTCCTCCCCACGAGATCCCCATCCCCAGCCACGTCTTCCTGATCCCTTTTTACTCTCGTAGGCACACCACGACAATCACACGAGCTCGAGTTATGCCACCGTTCTCCATCTCCGTTCGCAAGCCACCATTAACAGAGGAAACAGGAGTCACCGGCGAGCACGCAAGCAACATTCATTCATTGCTTTGCATCTCTTCCACATACCCACCATCGCCAGAGACCACTATAGAGCCGCCGATGGCCACCTCTGAACAAGAATCGCCTGTCGCGTGCTTAATATCGCCGCCGCTGTTGACCTCCCCATCCTGTGAAGGATTCGTTCCTCCTTTTGGATCTTCATCTAACGCGCGAGAATAGAAGCAGGAGTGAAGCAGTACCGACCAACTAGTGAGCGTCGTGTGGCAAGCTCGTCAATGCACGCGTCACTTGCCCAGGTCAGCAGCCATGTCAGCTTAGTCAACTTCCAGTCAGCGCCGATTTAATAATTGATTAAAGAAATAGTAAAATAGCAGAATATTATCATATCTTGTAAAATTCATAGAAAATTATCTGTAAGTCCAAATTTGGCAAATAATATACCTATGGATTCAGAAAAACATGTAGAATAATAATATACGACTATAATTAGTGTTTACATTATGTATTTATTGTAATAATTTAAATAGTTTAATGGGAAATTTACACTAAATAAATTCATAGTAAATAATTTATAAATCGTAAAATTATGAATAATATGTCCCTTGAATCACAATCACGTGTAGATTACAGATATGATTTTAGTTTGATTTTTAGACAATATAAAGTTTTTAAGTGAATTAAATTCTATTAAACACTATTTAAATCATAGAAAAAGATTTACAACTCGGATTTTGGTGAATCCAATTGCTTCTTGTTCGTATTAACATCCTCTATCCAGTACAGAACAGAACCAAATTTAATTCGACAGTTAGGACAGAAGTTACAACAGAACTATTAAAACCCCTATATTGACAATTAAGAAATAATAATAAATAATATATTGCATTAAATGATTTTCCACATGCATCATTTGATCTAGTAATGTTTAGAGAACTAATTACAACCTTTGTGACATATTAAACCTTCATGCATGCATTTTTTCATCATTGTTTTATTGTATTGTGAATAATTGCATTGTTTTGAATGGTGTGTTTGTTGTGCATTTGTTTTAATCGATAGATTGCGAGGAGTGCAACGCTTGTGATTGTGACGAGTGCAATCTTCTATATTGTGAGTATTATCTGAACGACTACATCTACAACAATGGCAAGTAGAGCTATCATAAATGTCCTACTATTTTCCTATGCATGTAGTATGATTTTCAGTAGTGATGCATGTGTAGATGTTTTACTACTATGCTATGCTATGACACCCAGGCATGATTGCCATATTTCCATGACTTGATTCCTTTGAGCTATCGTATTGTAGTTGCTTAGCCATGCTTATTAGATGCGCAAAAGGGAATTCATGATTGATTATGTTATGGAAAGTTATGTTTTGTTATAATGAAAACAACTGGAATTTAATGAATCTCCTGGGTGTGATGAATTGATGTTTTTGGATGGTTTATTGCGGAAAGCACACCTAGGCTTAAGAGATTGGACAGGTTTCTTGTGTAGTAGCTTCCAGTACAGCCGCATGTCATTATTTGTCTTGACTAAGTAGGTTGTGGGAACCTGACCCGATGTGACTAGCAGATGTAGGGGATGTAGTTTGGTATGGGTCCGTCCTGAGGGCTCAGGGTTCTGCTTCTGAAAGGTTTCGTCTTGGTTTTCTCCCTATCATGGCACAAAATGAGTGTAATGGTAAGAACGGGCTGACTGGGTTGTGCGGGTAAAGTCTACAACCCCTGCATGGTGTCTAAACTAAGTACTTAGCCATGTCCCCGGTTATGGACAACTATGAGCAACTGGGCCTGGAACTGTTTGGAAGATCTCACTCATCCCAATTTCTTAATTACTAAAACTTGATGGGTGACATGGGTTTAGGAGCATACGAAAGCTGAACTGTCTTGTTTCTACATGTGTTTATGCTGGTATGTCCTTAGAAGATTGTTTTGAAGAAAGAAAAGTATTTTGAAAGTAGGGAAAAGTTATATTGCTTTTAGCGAATGAGCATGAACTCCACCTAGCCAAATATGCATGTAGTTGATAGATCCTTTGTGTTCATTAGTTCTACTTGCATTCAAAGTATTGACCATTCGTGGCTACAACATTTCATATTGCAGGTTGTTCCGTTCTGAGTTATTGCTCATAGGTCGCGAGACTCCACTCAATGATTGTTCATCTGTGGCACATTTGAACAATGACGATCTACCTTGTTATTGTTTCCGCTATGTACTTGTGTAATATAATGTAAATTCTGGATCATATTCGTTGTATTTATGATGCGCAGTTATATTTGGTATTCATTTTGTTCTGTGCCTGCCAGTGAACCAATGCAGGGATTGGCACTATACACATGAACTCAGCCTTATAAGGTTCTGGTACCTCGTCGGGTACCTCTTCCTGAGTACTACCACCAGGGGAGGCTGTAGCCTGGTCTCGCAGCTGATAAGGTTCTGGTACCTCATCTGGTACCTGATCGTAGTACCAGTTGAATCTGGTACTACCGCTCACGTATCCGGTAGTACCGGTTCTGTCGAGCTGCAACGGGAAGATCCACTATGAGGGGTATAAATAGGCCTCTCTTCTACCTTGGGAAGCTGCTCGACCCACTCAAGAAAACTACCTCCATTTAAGCCACCAAATTTCCAAGATCTCTTCATCCAATGTAACATCCCAAAAATACTAAGCATGGATCATCAAATTCTAATCAACAAAATTAGGGTTAACAAAAACTTTTCCAATTAAAAGTATGAAAGCATTCATATGTGTGTGTATTGAAATTTGGATTCTTTTGAATTGCCATGATTATGTGTTTCTTTGCTTGTAAAATGATTCTTAAGTGAAATAAACATCATCTAATCAATCCCCAAACTTTTCCCAAAGACAAACAAGTCAAAACAAACAAATTAAGTGAATGGTCATGTTGGCCAATTTAACTCCCATGCCTACTTTTGCTATCTCTAACTTTCAGAACTTAATAGAAACATGTATGGATCTTTGCACCCCTCGATAGTACTCATAATAAGGTATCAAGGCCCACTTTGTGATCATCCAAAAACATTCAAATGCGTAGTTTAAATGACAGTTTAAAATCGAATCTATTTCATATGAGAAGATCCCACTATTTCAAAAACCACTCAAACCAACTCAATTTTCAAAACCCAAGCATCCACAGACTCCCAGTATAGGCCTAGCACAGCCACCAAAAATCTTTTCAAAATTCAAAACTTAAGTTCATGCGGCCATTTCATCAAACAGGTTATAGATGCAAATCAAACAAAATCAAAACACTATGTTGAGCAGTGTTTTGGGCCTAACTTGTTCCCTATCTGGACACCACTAGGCTTAATAGATCATCTAACAACCTTAACTAATCACTAGCACCACTGTAAGCTGGCCATTGTCATCAATCGTGAGCAGGCCGAAAGCACCCATGTCACCCCAGTGTGGACAACAAGCTAGGAGAGGAACTAGCCATGCCAACCTTGTCTGGGAGGTAGCCCGTGTCTCACCGCCCCTCTTAACCAGCCCTAGCTCGAAGATAGCAACCAGAACCGCCAGGAACACCGCGCCCATGCCGCTGTCGACCATGCCGACGTGCACCGCGGAGCACGTGCCGTTCCCACGCAACCCGACCACCTCGAGCCCTTGCCACCCGCCAGCATGCTCCCCACCGTCCTAGGAGACCACCAGACATGCTCGTTTCCGCGCGTCACCGCCTAGCGCCACCGCCACCGCAGAAGTTCGACGCCTCGCAGAGCATCGTGCGTTCCCGACCATTTGCCACCGCTCCTACACGCGAATTTAAATCATAGAGCATCTCCAGGAGACCACCCGTCGATCGCCAACCTCGGCCATGCCTCTAGCCGCCCGTAGCCGTGTCGCCACCGTCGCCTGTCAATCCCTCTCGGTCTCACCGTCGGGCCTATAAAAGGAGGCGACCCCTAGCCGATTGAAGCACACCATTTCACTCCCCTCACCTCACTGATCGTTCCACCCCTTAGCCGGAGCAAGGCGAGCATCGCATCGCCGGTTGGCCGGAGCTCGCCGCTGCAGAGGAGAAGAGGAGCCGTTGAATTCGTCCACCCCTGGAGCTGCTGCAACCACCCCTGAGTTCACCGTCGTCGACTTTGTCGTTTGCCCGCCTCGCTGTCGTCACTGGAGCCCCGGTGTGCCCCCTATGCACCCCCACATAGCCGCTAGGGTTCGAGCTCGCCGGTGACTTGTTCATCGTCGACGACAACCCTCAGCCGTCGATCTTCATTCTAAAACAAACGCACCACATAGCCCCGTACCGCTTCATGTTTAAAGAGCCACTGACCAGTAGACCCCCCCTGTCAGCTGCGCCCCACGCTACGGACTGACACTGGGCCAGCCCAATAACCGTTCCTGTGCAGCCCACTCGTTTGAATTTAGCTTTTTCCATTTTAATTTAAACATAGTTCTGTACCTATATTCAAAAATCAACCCAGCTCGATTTAGCGGACCAAATTGCATGAAACCAATTTTGTTAGAAAGGTATTGAAATTCTTAATCCAAGCCCGTTGGATTCAAATCCTTTGGATCTGTAGATCAACCTTGGTAAAAATAACAAGTCAGAAGCTTTTCTGCATTCAAACATTTTTCAAATTTCAACCATAATAGCTTTTGAGTTGATTCCAACTCTCAAAAATCACATTTTATCATACCTTTCAGAATATATAAAAACATATGGGTTTACTTACAGAAATAATGTTCAAGTAATAAAAGAATGCCACATAGGCATTTCTAGCCACTTTAATTATTTAAAATAAAAAGGTTAAACCTTATTAAATTGTGACACCACTTTAATCACATTCCCATGTACTTAAATATGTGGTGATGACATGTTTCAACATGATCCCATGTTTGAGTTGGAGAATATTAAATCTTAAGTAGTATTTCAATGAGTAGAAATTACTTTTCTCAAATGAAAATAAATAAAACAAATGTTAAGCTTGTAATATAGGTGATGATGCTAGATCATCTAAAGTACCCTTTTGTGTGATGATTGAAAGTAGTTAAGTATTGTTTGGTGATTATGTACCTCGTATTTATTTATAGACGCTAGTATCGACCAAGGATACGAGGAGGAAGGAGGATACTACGAAGAAGAAGCCGAGGAGAACTTCAACCACTGCTCTACACAAGGCAAGCCAATACTTGCAAGCTAACACTTGCAACTTAGCAAGCTGATACTGATACTTATGCAAGCCTTACTAATCAAGTTGACCCATGCAAGCTAACACTTGCAATTATGAAAGTTAGATAACCTATGCCATGCACTAAGCATGCTTGGTTGGACACATTTGATGATACCCAATCCTAGTTTTACTTGCAAGCTTTATACTTTATTTCTTTATCAAAGCTTTCTCTTAAAGTTTACTTAAGTAACTTGTAGATTCTAGGAGGACAATTGAAGGTTGCATAAAGAGCATAAAATTTGGCCTCAGCTAGATAATATTTATGTCATCCTAAGGAATGATATTGACCTTAGTTAAACTCCACTTTTTTACCACCCCTCATTAGTACTCACCCCCACTTGTAGATGCTAGTGCTAAGCATAAAACCTGATCAACTTTAGATGGGAATACTTGGTGGAAAATGGTTATGAAAACCTTAGAATGATGAGTCATTCTATTGAAATGTTTTGACATGTGTTTCCGAACACCAGATTATTTTGATGATGAAAATGTTGAGGCATGAGCCTTAGCCCTTTATAAAACTGATGGTTGTCTGGATGCGATACCATTCCAATTTTACCGTATAACCACAATACCCGAGAATTGGGTAGGGCTTGACTGGAAACTTATATACCTTAGTATGGGTTCCCTCACGGCCAAGGTCTGAGCTGAGGCTACCTTGTGAAGATTGTCCACTGCAAGACTCCAAGATGACAGTTGGTCATGGTTGGGAGGCCAAACTCACAGGAGAGGTGCCTATACTAGGGCATGTAATCGAAAGGTTAGGATTGATTATCCGCATACTGAGTATGGTGAATTCAGGATTTTGTCCTGACGGATGTATCGAATGTTGTGGTGAAAGTGTACAGTCTCTTCAGAGTGTCAAACTATTCGAATAGCCGTGTCCGTGGTTATGGACAGTTGGAGTGGCCATACTGTTCCCCCGTCAGATGTTTTCAAAATGAGTTGTGAAATGAATTGAGACTTTGACTTGACCGCAACAAAGTTGTGATATGAAATTCAAGTTCCCACTTAGGTGTTATAAAACTTCAACTAGCTTTTGTTGCTTCGGAACTTAGTAGAGGTAAATCTGGCTTTTTGCAAAACAACCCTAGAGCTTAGTGTCCTACTACAAAACCCCCTTCCCTTGTTAGTATTAGTTTGCGAGTACTTAAAGAGTACTCATGGCTTTGTCCCTGGCTATTCCCGTGGCCAGACTATGAAGAGGAGTACCAGGAGGATGGACCTGTGAAGGTTACGACAACTAGGATCATCTCCCATCACAAGATTGCCTGTGACCCCGAAGATGGAGCCTCGCCTATGCTACCTTTATTATTACGTATTTCCGCTGCTTGAGTTGTATTAAGAACTGGATCATGAGATCCTTATTTGTGTAATACCTTATGTATGGTTTGTAATGGATGATGTACTGTGGTATCCAAATATGTTATGTCTCGCAAAAATGGTAATACTGGGATTGCGATGTATGGCATAACAGGCATCTGGGATTAAAAATCCGGGTGTTGACATCCAACCATCCAAAATCCTTGATCTTTGGAGAATCGAAGGAGGAGGCCTTAATCTATAGCTTCACCAAGAGAGATTTTCATTTCACCCTCATTCACTTGAGGGCCCCATGCTCTAGGGTTTCTTTTGGAAACCCTTACTCTTGTTTTGATTCTTACAAGCTAGTATTTGATTGTTTGACAGCTTGCTTGTATTCGGGAGCCTCCAATTCAGTTGTGGATGTGTGCCTCGAACTTGTTGTAAAGGTGCCGGCTTCCACCTCGAAATTTGTCGATATAGTGGAAGAGGTGAATCGAACCCGTTGGGGTGAGGTTCATCGGAAAATAAGGGAGTCCTCTCGTGGAGTTGGTGGTTTGAAACCACCCCCTCTCCAAATGCAGACGTACTTCCCCTCAAAAGGAAGGAACTACGGGAAACAAATCATTGTGTCTCTACGTGCTCCACTTTGGTGACTTCTATCCTTTACCGCACTTTACTTATCTTGTTCTTGCTTAGTGTTGTGCTAGGTTAACATATAGGTAAGTTCACCATAGTTGCATAATCTAGAGAGTTTATCTTTTGTGTCAAACCCTAATTTGAAAAAGAGTAAAATTTGAAGTAGCACCTATTCACACCCCCCTCTAGGTGCCCATACGATCCTTTCAGTTGGTATCACATCCTCGGCTCTTTATTCGGGCTTTACCACCTAAGAGTAAATGGGTAGCCAAGTAGGATAAGATGGTGGTGATACTAGTAACATGGTGTCCATCGAGGATCTCAAGAATTTGGAAACAATCTTGATCTCCACCCTGGGAAACAAAATAAAACAATTGCACGACCTAGTTAAGCAACTTGTTAAAGATAAATTAGCCTCACCACCTCCTCCTCCTCCTCCTCTAGAGGAAGCTCCACCACCACCAAAGGTGACTGCCTCGGCATCACCCGCGGTTGTGGTGGTGGGGGATAGCCATGACAACACTAATCCCTCCACCAAAAAGGATGATGGGAAGGTAGAGCACCATGAGGTTCCCAATTGGTACTCTCTCGACCCACCTATCCCTCACCCACATATCAACAATAGAGGTGACCCACCTAAGCTAGATGAAACTTCATTTGCTCACTAGCAATCATTAATGAAATCTCATGTGTGCAGCTCTTGCATTGAATTGTGGAAAATCATTGAAGAAGGACTCCGAATTGTGGATCCAACCAACTTTACAAGAAGAGAAGTTGTCAATAGACAACTCAATGCCACCCGCTTTGCACATGATTCAACAAGGTTTGGGTACAAAAGATTACCCTCACATTGAACACCTCAACACCACCAAGGAAGCTTGGGATGCCCTCACTAAGCTATATGTTGGAAATGAGAGCATGAGAAGAAATCGATATGATGCACTGAGCAATGAAGCCGAAGGCTTATATATGAAGGATGATGAAGATCATGAAGACATGTATCGAAGGCTCAAGTCCACTGCCACCACCTTTAGGAATGTGGGTGCCTCACATGTGAATGATGCTTGGATAAAAAGGAAATATGTGAGTGCACTCATGCCCTTTGAGCCCACTGACTTGAAGAGTCTACAAGGAAGACACAACTACCATCTCATGACCTCCAATGAAGTTATGCAAGAGATGGCCACTTTCAAGATTGCTGCCAAAGATTCCCGTGCTCGAGCTATTGGAATGAGCAGGGGCATCAACCTTGCCTTAAAGGCCAAAGTTGTGGAGTATGTGGATGAAGAAGAGGGTGATGAAGGCTTGTCTATGAGCCACCTAGATCATGTCAAGGTTTCTCATGGTGAGTATATGGCCTTCTATGCTAGAAACTTTTGGAAATACCCCGCCAAGGCCAAGATGGAGATGCAACGAAGAAGCAACCCAAATGGGAGAAGAGATAATGGATCAAAATTGATAACTAGCTTCAATTGTGGTGACCTCTACCATTTTGTAGATGGCTGTCCCTATGAGAAAAGAGAATATCATGGGGGTAAACTTGTGTTAAAGAAAAACTCCAAGGCTCCATTCAAGAAACCCTTCATCAAGAAGAATCCCACCAATAAGAAGTCGGGTGAAATTGTCTTGATAACACATGAAGAATTCTCCTCCGACAATGAAGATGATGAAGAGGAAACTTCAAGTGGTTTGGCTACACTTGCCACTACTTCTATTCCCACTTTCTCCCTATTTGACTCTCCAAATGAGAATGTCTCCAACAAGAACGACACTTGCCTTATGGAAAGAGGAATGGAGGTATTATCATCTCCTCATCCCTCCTCTTTGATTGATGATGAACTTGATGAGGAAATATCTCTTGAGGTCAAAGAGGAATTAGTTGCTTTTGATGTGTTTATGACTAACTTGCATGGGGAGCACAAGATGCATTTTGTGAACCTCTTAAATCAACTTTCTCACACACAAGAGCTTCTTGATGAAAGATGTAAACTTGGTAGAGAGCATATTAGTGAGATGGAGGCTTTAACCAATGCTCTAGAAGAAGAGCAAGACACTAGGTTGTTTCTTGAAGAAAATCTTGAAGGCCTAGATGAGGCAAATAATCAAATTATTAATAAACTCATAAAGGAACGTGATCATGCCATTGTTAAGTACAAAAAGGCTAAAAGGGACAAGATTGAGTTTGGTGTTGTTCATGAAAAACTTGCCGAGGACTTTAGGAAACTTGACAAGGCACACAAGGACTTGGAGAGTGAACTCTTGTCACTCACAAAGTCTCGTGAAAAACATAAAACTCAATTGACTAATATTGTTTCACCTAGTACTTTCATTCCTTCTAGTAGTACAAATACAATTTAAGAAAATGCTAGGTTGAAGGGGGAGCTTGATAATGCCACTTTTCCCAAAGGAAACAAGTCCATTGATGACCTTTTGAGTAAGAAAATACCAAATGGTGTGAAAGTGGGCATTGGCTTTTTCTCTAAATCCAGTAAGAAGAAGAAGAAGAACAACAACAACAAGAAGAAGAAGAAGGCCAAGCTCGCAAAGCAAAATACAAGGCCATTATGGGTAGTAAGACCACAAGTGGCAAAACCATGTCACATGATGACTTTGCAGGAAGTGCTAACCCTCACTATGTATTAATGCGTGATTATTATGGTGATGTATATGCACAACATGTTGGTCCATTTGATGGTTATATTGCTTGGTCTATTTGGGTTCCCAAGACCCTTGTTGCTAACAAAAGAGGACCCATTGAAAAATGGGTACCTAAAAGCTAGTTTGATCTCTTGTAGACCTATTCTTCCGGAGGATCAAAGTGGGTGCTTGATAGTGGATGCACAAGTCATATGACCGGAAGCAAAACTACTGTCAAGGAGTTGAGACCAAATGATGATCAAATAACCATGATATATGCCGACAAATCAAAGTCTAAGGTAATGGGTTTTGGCAAAGTTGTGGTTGCTCACGATATTACACTCGTGGATGTCATGCTTGTTGAAACCCTTGGATATAATTTACTTTCAGTCCGTGCTCTTGGAAAGATGGGCTTTGTCATATTTATTGATAATGATATTGTGATCCTCTTGTGGAGCAAGTCTCTAAAGGTCGCTTTCGTTGGGTACATCGAAAATGACTTGTATGAGGTGGACTTCTCGGGGAAAACCACTACAAGTGTGATGTGCTTATTCGGAAAGACCAATGTGGGTTGGATATGGCATCGTCGACTATCCCATGTCAACATGAGAACTTTGCAAATTCTCCACAAGGGTGGCCATATTTTTGGACTAAAAGAAAATGTTTGTTTTGCCAAAGATCATGTGTGGAGGGCTTGTGTTGAAGGAAAGATGCATGATTCTCCCCATAAGCCAAAGAACTTCATCAAGTCCAAGAGGATCTTGGAGCTCCTTCATGTGGATCTCTTTGGTCCTCCATCTCATGCAAGTCTTGGTGGGAAGAAATATTGCTTGGTGATTGTTGATGACTATTCAAGATACAGATGGGTATACTTCTTCAAGTTGAAGAGTGAGACCCAAGAAAATTTCATCGAATTCATCAACATGGTTCAATGTCAACACAATCTCCCAGTGTTGGTGATAAGGAGTGACAACGGCACCAAATTCAAGAACTACACCTTAAATGGATTTCTTAGTGACGAGGGGATAAAACATCAATATTCTGCTGCATATACCCCTCAACAAAATGGTGTAGCTGAGAGGAAGAACCGGACTCTTATTGATATGGCAAGGTCCATGTTGGCAGAGTTTAAGTCTCCCTACAACTTTTGGGCTGAGGCAATCTCCACTGCATGCCATGCTTCAAACCGGTTCTACCTCCGCAAATAATTGATCAAGACTCCAAATGAAATTCTTACCGGTAACAATCCCAACGTTTCATACTTCCGGGTGTTCGGTTGTAAGTGTTTCTATCAAATTAAGGGTGTTCGTTTGTCCAAGTTTGATTCCAAAGCATTAGAGGGTATTTTTATTGGCTATGGTCTCAAATCCCACACTTATAGAATCTATGATAAAATCTCTGGAGGTGTCATACAATCTTGTTGTGTGGTGTTCGAAGAATATGATGGTCCCCAAGGGGGGCATGTTGATGTATGTGATGTAGATGATGAAATGCCTCAAGATGCCATAATAAGAATGGGTGTGGGATTCATCCTCCCTGTTAAGGAACCCCTTGTGGTGGATTGAGAAGAACAATGCTCTACTCAAGTGTAGCCCTCATCTTCACAACATCAACAAGCACCTACTATTGAGGATAATGATGACCCAAGCCGAAGACAAGTTGTGGACCCTCAACAAGTAGATCAAGCAGAAACTTCTAGCCATGAGGAACATGACTCTCCTCTTACCAGATTGTCTAGTGATGCTCAGTCTATTGTTCAAGGCAAGTTTATAGAGTCCACCATAAGATTAGCTCAATGCCTGTCTAGAAGTGTGTCGGATCAAGACCAAGGTTAATCTATGCCTCATGATGATGAGAATGATCCCAGTGAAGATCAAGGTCAAGATTATGGTCTAGACGAGGACCAAAATGATGAAGATATCCCCACAATAAACAACAAGGAGATCAAAACTCGTCGCCAAACTAGTGGATAGAATGTTGGAATTAAGAGACCACACTCTTGAGAATGTGGTTGGGTATGTCCACTGGAGCTCAATTGAAGAGTTTTGGTGAACACCAAGCTCACATTTCCATGGTGGAGCCAAAGAAAGTATGGGAAGCTCTTGAAGATTCGGATTGGGTGGAAGCAATGCATAAAGATCTCAACAACTTTGAGAGAAACAAAGTATGTAAGTTAGTTGAAAAGCCAAAATATTGCCGCAATGTTATAGGAACCAAGTGGATATTCAAGAACAAGCAAGATGAGCATGGAATTGTTGTGAGGAACAAGGAAAGATTGGTTGCACAAGGGTTCTCTCAAATTGAAGGCATTCATTATGGAGAGACATATACACCCGTAGCTCGCCTTGAGTCCATATGTATCCTTCTTGCTTATGTTGCACGTCATAACTTTAAATTGCAACAAATGGATGTAGAAAGTGCATTCCTAAATGGTCCATTGCATGAGTTGGTATATGTAAAGCAACCCCCATGGTTCGAGGATCCCAACTTCCCAAACCATGCCTACAAACTTGATAAGGCACTCTATGGGCTCAAACAAGCCCCACGCACGTGGTATGAGCACCTTAGAGAGTTGTTGTTAGACCATGGGTTTGAGGTTGGGAAAATCGATCCCACTCTTTTTTACTAAGAAGGTTAATGGGAAGCTTTTTTGTATGCCTAATATATGTTGATGATATTATCTTTGGCTCATCTAACAAAGCTTTTAATGATGAATTCTCAAATCTTATGACTAATAGGTTTTGGATGTCTATGATGGGAGAATTGAGAGTATTTCTTGGTTTTGAGATCAAGCAAATAAGAGGAGGAACTTTCTTCAACCAATCCAAGTATACTCAAGACATGCTTAAGACATTCAACATGAAAGATCTAAATGGAGCTCCTACTCCCATGTCAACCAAGACTCATCTTGAACTAAATCCAAATGGTAAAGATGTGGATCAAAAGGTATACCGGTCTATGATTGGTTCTTTGTTTTACCTTTGTGCATCTAGACCCGATATTGTGTTGAGTGTAGGAGTGTGTTGTCACATCCCAAGATTTTCCAAATCTTGTAATGTGAAAAATAAAATAAACAAAATAAATTTTTTGTTGAAAATCAGGGTGAAAAGAAACTTTTGTTTCTAAATGGAAACTTAAAATCCCATCTTGAACAAACTTTTGTAAAAAGTTTGAATCCAACAAAATCCAAATCAAGGGAAATGCATTCCTCAATTTATGTATCTGGAAATTTAAACACTTGGAAAATAAATCCAAATCCTAAAAACCCTAATGGAAGAAAATCTTTTCCAAGTTATCTCCAAGCCTATGGATTTGATCCATATAAAATCTTATCAACAAACTTTTGCAAATGATCAGGAAAGACAAATGGAAATATTATAAAACCATATAAATTGGTTTCACTTAATTTGGAGCCACAAATAAAATCTTATGAATTTAAATAAGATAAGGAAAGTAATTTCCAAAGCTAATAAAGAACCTATCTATCAATCCAAACCAATTGGTGGGCAATTAAACCTAAAAAGATTTAAAAGGATAAAGAAATATCAAACAAGATTTCACAAATTGGAATCACTAAGTTTGGATCTCTAAATAAAAAGATATGGATTTTATAAGATAAAGAAAGAAATGTTAAATAAAGAATATATAAAGACCAAATCAAATCTTGGCCAAATCTATTAAGCAAATGGAATGAATGTAATCCCAATCCAAATAAAATAAAAGGATGAAGAATTTCCAAAATAAAAATAAAATGGCATTAAACCATATTATCTCTATCTTATTAAAGACAAATCCTATTTTAAATGATTAATAAATCTTATTAAAAACTTTTCCAAATAATTCAAGATGAATTATTTGACACTTTTTTTTAGTAAACAAAACTTACTGAAAGGTTTTCGGAGAAATTAGAAGTCAAATGGAAATTAAAAACATTATTAAATCCTATTTAATTAAAAACTAGAGCCTATTTTGAATAATTAAAAGACCCCAAAAAGGAATAAAAATTTTATTCCAAGATTGACATCAGAATGTGCTACTAATCAATATTTAAATCTTCACAAAGTTTGGCAAAGGTTTGAAATCAAATGAGTGTTTGATTGCATATTCAAAAATCAAAACAGAAAAATCAAAAGAGAAAAAGAAAAAACAAACAGAACAGAAAAAAAATGAAAACAGACTCGACCCAACCAGCCTGGCCCAACTAAGCCCAGTCCAGCCCACCTCTCCCTCTCACACGAACGAATCGTTTTTCACCAGAGAAAGAACCCGCAGAGTCACCGACGTGTGGACCCCGTTCCCTCTCTTCCTCCCTCACTGACAGACGAACCCCACGGCCACGTCAGCTTCTTCCCCACGCGACCTGTTCTTCCTCCCGTTACTGCCGATTGATTCACGTAGTCAATTCACTTCAATGCCGCGTGATCATCGCCCCCTGACCACACTCGATTAAACGCCCGTTTCTCCTCTTCCTTTCCCCCTAGACATCACGCCTCGAGAGCCACCAGGCTGCTCCCATTTTGCGTTGCACTGCCGCTGTCTCCGGCGAGCTCACCGAGCGATTCCGGCAGCCTCGCACCACCCCTTGCCTCCCCGAGCACGCAGGCAAGTTCCCCAGACCCTGGCGCACCTCGCTGTGGACTCAGCTCGCCCGCGAGTGCCCTGCAAGCTCGGCAACGTCTTCGACTGAGCGCCACCGTCAAACTACATCAACTCCGGTGACCCTCCCCGTAAGCAGCTGTCCGCCCCTCTCCTTCCTGATGACACTCCTGCACTCGCCACACTCGCCCGCAACTAACCACGCCTTTGTTTTGCCTTGGGGTGAATTACAGCGTCGCCCTCGACGACCTCCAGAGCCGCCTGACACCGCCAGCGACTCCGGCGAGGAATTGCCACCATCCCTGTGCGCCCCTCGTCGAACCAACAGCATGTTGAGCTTCGGCACCTCCTTGCGAACACGGTGAGCCCTCTCCCCCTCTCCCTTGCGTCCTGAAATAAAATCTTATACAAATGATTTTGCCACTTTATAAAATGATCATTAGGTGTTTTCAAATGTTTTTGGACCATTAGAAACCACTTTTACAAATAAAACAATCTTTAGCATGCTTGCATGCATTGTTTTGTTACTATTATTTTATGTGATGAATTGCTTGAATGGTAGATTGAAATATTGTTTGCTTGATTGAATTGTAGTGATTTGAAGTGAGTGAACATTGCAAAGATCAAGAAGTGAACCTATACTCTACCAAAAAGGCAAGTGATGCTTCATACTTTTGTCCCATTATTTTCACTATGCATTAGTGATATTTCTAAGTAGGACTTGCATGGAATTTTGCTAAGTATAAACTATGCTATGGGAAATCCTAGTAGATGAAACCTTAGTAGAAATTTCCTAAGTTAAGATTCCTACTACTATCATGCTTAGCTTAGCTAATAGAAAACAAGGGTGGAATATATATTCATGCTATGGAAAATTTCTAAGTGTGAGGACTTGTGTTTTTTTTAATAAAACAACTAAGTGAATGAATCACCTGGGTGGATTGGAAGGAATGGTTTGTGTTGAGTGGTTCATAAGGCCCATTTATATGGTTTACCTGGTGTATCTCACTTGTGGATGGCCACCCAGGAACAAAGAGATTTGAGATGTCAAATGTTGAGAAGCTTCAAGTGCAACCACATGGCATTATGGGCTCTGCCTGGATCATATAGGTTGCAAGAACTTAGCCAAATGGACAGTTGGTGGTAGGGGAATGATAGGTTGGAACACGTCCATTCTGGTCTAAGGGAAGGCTTCTGAAAGATCTTGTCTTGGTGAAACCAAGTCTTGTGGGGAAAGTGCACCACCTCTACAGAGTGTAAAATCTAAGTACTTAGCCATGTCCCTGGTAAAGGACAATTTGAGCATCAAGACATGGAAGCTATCAAGAATCTCATCATCCAAATTTCTAAGTTAAAAACTTGTGGTTGAACAAGGGTTTAAGGTTCACCAATTTCTATTGGTGGTTCCTTGGGTGATTTTGTCAAGCAAAAACTTAGTGTTTTCAAATGATAAGGAAAATCTATTTTGAGCAAAGCAAGCCTAAGCTCCACTTAGCCAAATGCATATAGATGATAGACTCCACTATACTACCATAGTATCACTTGCCAATACAATTCAAATGTATTGACCCTTGTGGCTGTAACTTGTTATGTTGCAGGTTTGATTGATATTAGTGAAGTTTAATGATTAGGATTACAAGTCTACAACCAACATGTCTGCCTGTGGCACTTTGAAGATGAAGGACCCCATGCTATTGTTATATTCTACTGCATTGTAATGAGATAGCCAAATGAGCTATGTAAGATGTAATAAATTATGTTATTCCTGGTTATAAAGTTGTATTATGACCTTTGTTTCTTGATATTACATCTTAACTGTGGATGCTAGCTATTGATCCAGGGACTAGCATTGTAAACACAGGGATCTCTACCTTATTAAAGGTTGGGAACCTTACAGATGGTATCAGAGAAATGTGTTGCCTGTAGGATTTGTAAACCTAGGATTGGACAAAAACCTCTTAGAAAAAAATAGGAGTTGTATTTGTTCCAAAAACTTATTTACAAACAATCTTGTAAACTCTTTCCTCAACCATTTTGGTTTGATTCTACATATCAACTATTTCAAAATTGATGAACAAGCCTACCCCATGGCCAAAGACTTCACCATGTGCAAAGGACTTCATCAACTCTAATGACTTCAACATCTTCAACTCTAATGACTTCAACATCTTCATCACTTTCACCAAGGACTTCCATCTTGGATATCACTAAGGAATACAAGTGGGACAAGAAATATTACTCAAGACTTGAAGACTAAGGAAACACAACTCAGAAGGAACCATCATCTCTTTGAAGTTTTGAGACCAAGATGCAAGAAATTCTTTAAGGATACAAAGATCTTGTTTATGAAGAATCAACTAAGAAGGATGGAAGGATTTCAAGTGAACCATATAGATGGACCACCATATTTAGTTTAAGTCAAACCCACCAACTTATGTGGTGTAACAAAAATATTTTTGGTTGCCTAAAATATGCTTGAAACTTGTTGTTTGAGTGGAATGTTTGTTTGTGATTGCTTGCACATTGCTTGTGAAAAATTGTGATGTGTGTGATTAGAATTGATCCCTTAGAAATATTTTGCCTATTCTAATCTTAATCCAACCCAAACAGATGACTACTCCAAGAGACTCCAACATCAAGGTTGATGACAACAACAACAACAACAACAACCAAGAGGACAACATGAGAGAACTTATAGTAACCCAAAACCAGTTGAACCAAGTGACAGCTCAATTCATAGCCAACACCAGTGAGGTAGATCCAACCATGCAAAGGTTTTTGGAAACCCAAACCCAATTGTTGCATAAGGTGACAGATCAAATGATCAACATAGAAAGCAACTCTTCCAAAGGAGTTTGTGACAACAAGGATGACAAATATGTTATTCTAGAAGGAACCCAAGCTTGCAATATTTGTGGAGACAAGGATCACACTTCCAAGGATCATGGAGATCATTGCCCCAATTGTGAAGAGAAACATCCAATTGACCAATGCCCCACATCTCAAGCTACTTGTTACTTATGTGAAGGAAACAATCATGTCCCTATTCAATGCCCCATCTATTCCATAGTTGAACAAAGGAAACAAGGTGGAGTGCAACAAATGATTGCAGATTACCATGAGAGAGCCAAGTCTACCAAGAAAGATGAAGACAAAGGAAAATCTCCACTTGTACCTCCATGCAATATGACCCAATTTAAAGGACCAAAGAAGAGACATATGAATTATCCAAGGAGCAATAGAAGGTCAAAGAAACGAGTAGACATTCCTACCTATGAGATAAAATATGAAGAACATGAACTAGAAGCACTCCTAGCTTTGGAGAAACCCAAGAAAAAGAAGGACAAAAGCCATGTGCAATGTAATCATTGTAAAGAAATGGGACACTATACCAGTGAATGTCCAGAGAAGAATAAGTATAAGGAGATTGGCCAAGTGTGGTGCAACAATTGCAAAGAGCTAGGCCATTATGTAGCAACTTGCCCACAGAAGATATGTGATGAACTCAATCTTATCACATGTTACAATTGTGGTAACCAAGGACATTATGCAAGCAACTTTCCAGAAAAGATGAAGCACAAGATAAACAATCCTATGAAGGATCTCAGCCTTGTCACATGTTTCAAGTGTGGAAACAAAGGACACTATGCAGATGTTTGTCCAGAGAGATTTCAACAGGATCCCAAGAAAGCCAATATGTAATTTAGTTGGAAACTTTTTAAGGGTGGTAGTACCCTAGATGCTTTGAGCCAACTTGTAACCCTAGCCTCCCCAAATCTCGGGACGAGATTTATTTTAAGGTAATTGTCACATCCCAAGATTTTCCAAATCTTGTAATGTGAAAAATAAAATAAACAAAATAAATTTTTTGTTGAAAATCAGGGTGAAAAGAAACTTTTGTTTCTAAATGGAAACTTAAAATCCCATCTTGAACAAACTTTGGTAAAAAGTTTGAATCCAACAAAATCCAAATCAAGGGAAATGCATTCATCAATGAATGTATCTGGAAATTTAAACACTTGGAAAATAAATCCAAATCCTAAAAACCCTAATGGAAGAAAATCTTTTCCAAGTTATCTCCAAGCCTATGGATTTGATCCATATAAAATCTTATCAACAAACTTTTGCAAATGATCAGGAAAGACAAATGGAAATATTATAAAACCATATAAATTGGTTTCACTTAATTTGGAGCCACGAATAAAATCTTATGAATTTAAATAAGATAAGGAAAGTAATTTCCAAAGCTAATAAAGAACCTATCTATCAATCCAAACCAATTGGTGGGAAATTAAACCTAAAAAGATTTAAAAGGATAAAGAAATATCAAACAAGATTTCACAAATTGGAATCACTAAGTTTGGATCTCTAAATAAAAAGATATGGATTTTATAAGATAAAGAAAGAAATGTTAAATAAAGAATATATAAAGACCAAATCAAATCATGGCCAAATCTATTAAGCAAATGGAATGAATGTAATCCCAATCCAAATAAAATAAAATAAAAGGATGAAGAGTTTCCAAAATAAAAATAAAATGGCATTAAACCATACTATCTCTATCTTATTAAAGACAAATCCAATTTTAAATGATTAATAAATCTTATTAAAAACTTTTCCAAATAATTCAAGATGAATTATTTGACACTTTTTTTAGTAAACAAAACTTACTGAAAGGTTTTCGGAGAAATTAGAAGTCAAATGGAAATTAAAAACATTATTAAATCCTATTTAATTAAAAACTAGAGCCTATTTTGAATAATTAAAAGACCCCAAAAAGGAATAAAAATTTTATTCCAAGATTGACATCAGAATGTGCTACTAATCAATATTTAAATCTTCACAAAATTTGGCAAAGGTTTGAAATCAAATGAGTGTTTGATTGCATATTCAAAAATCAAAACAGAAAAATCAAAAGAGAAAAGGAAAAAAACAAACAGAACAGAAAAAATGAAAACATACTCGACCCAACCAGCCTGGCCCAACTAAGCCCAGTCCAGCCCACCTCTCCCTCTCACACGAACGAATCGTTTTTCACCAGAGAAAGAACCCGCAGAGTCACCGACGTGTGGACCCCGTTCCCTCTCTTCCTCCCTCACTGACAGACGAACCCCATGGCCACGTCAGCTTCTTCCCCACGCGACCTGTTCTTCCTCCCGTTACTGCCGATTGATTCGCGTCGTCAATTCACTTCAATGCCGCGTGATCATCGCCCCCTGACCACACTCGATTAAATGCCCGTTTCTCCTCTTCCTTTCCTCCCAGACATCACGCCTCGAGAGCCACCAGGCTGCTCCCATTTTGCGTTGCACTGCCGCTGTCTCCGGCGAGCTCACCGAGCGATTCCGGCAGCCTCGCGCCACCCCTTGCCTCCCCGAGCACGCAGGCAAGTTCCCCAGACCCTGGCGCACCTCTCTGTGGCCTTAGCTCGCCCGCGAGTGCCCTGCAAGCTCGGCAACGTCTTCGACTGAGCGCCACCACAACCATCAACTCCGTGACCTCCCGTAAGCAGCTGTCCGCCCCTCTCCTTCCCGATGACACTCCTGCACTCGCCACACTCGCCCGCAACTAACCACGCCTTTGTTTTGCCTTGGGGTGAATTGCAGCGTCGCCCTCGACGACCTCCAGAGCCGCCTGACACTGCCAGCGACTCCGGCGAGGAATTGCCACCATCCCTGTGCGCCCCTCGTCGAACCAACAGCACGTTGAGCTTCGGCACCTCCTTGCGAACACGGTGAGCCCTCTCCCCCTCTCCCTTGCGTCCTGTATCACCAGCTCCGCCGCGAGCAGAGCCAGCGCCGCTAGTCGCCACCGCCAACGCCGCTGAGTAATGGTCAACGCAGTCAGGTCCGTAGGATTTTGATTTGACGGATGCGATAGAACGTGAGTGAAAGGGTGTTTGCATCTGTGCCGCACGATTCTAATTAGATCCAACACACCACGCAGCTCGATCCTGGCGAACCGGTGCCGGCAAATTAAAACTTGACACGTGGCTCAGCTCGTTTGATTTGAAACAGAATTGTTCTATTAGATATGCCAATTTGAAAAATCCATAATTTTCAAACCACACGTCCAAATTTTGTAAATTTTATATCAATGGATTCAGCAAGACAATCCCTAGCCAACCATGCTCTTTGTTTAGTAAAAAGCTTTTGGTAAAATGTTTGTTTTTACAGAAACTTATGTATGCTTGTTTAGGTTATAAAAATTATTCCAAAATGATTTTGAGGATAAAATCTTTGGCAAATGGTGTGTTTTGAACCTACTGACCATAGGAAACAAATTGTGGTTTCAGAAATGTATTTGGTGAAACATAAGAATGAATCTTTGATTTAAACCATTTCTAGTCAAATAAAAATATGGTTTAATTGTTAAAAATGATTTTGGAGAAAAGCCTTTGGAAAATGTTTTGGAAATAAACTCTCTGACCCTAAACACAAGGTTTTGTGGTTGAAAACATATTTTGTGAAACCTATAGATTAATGCCTTATTAAAAACATTTCTACACCACATAAAATGATACCTTGTTCTAAAAAATGGTTTATGAAATAAAATCTTATACAAATGATTTTGCCACTTTATAAAATGATCATTAGGTGTTTTCAAATGTTTTTGGACCATTAGAAACCACTTTTACAAATAAAACAATCTTTAGCATGCTTGCATCCATTGTTTTGTTACTATTATTTTATGTGATGAATTGCTTGAATGGTAGATTGAAATATTTTTGCTTGATTGAATTTTAGTGATTTGAAGTGAGTGAACATTGCAAAGATCAAGAAGTGAACCTATACTCTACCAAAAAGGCAAGTGATGCTTCATACTTTTGTCCCATTATTTTCACTATGCATTAGTGATATTTCTAAGTAGGACTTGCATGGAATTTTGCTAAGTATAAACTATGCTATGGGAAATCCTAGTAGATGAAACCTTAGTAGAAATTTCCTAAGTTAAGATTCCTACTACTATCATGCTTAGCTTAGCTAATAGAAAACAAGGGTGGAATATATATTCATGCTATGGAAAATTTCTAAGTCTGAGGACTTGTGTTTTGTTTAATAAAACAACTAAGTGAATGAATCACCTGGGTGGATTGGAAGGAATGGTTTGTGTTGAGTGGTTCACAAGGCCCATTTCTATGGTTTACCTTGTGTATCTCACTTGTGGATGGCCACCCAGGAACAAAGAGATTTGAGATGTCAAATGTTGAGAAGCTTCAAGTGCAACCACATGGCATTATGGGCTCTGCCTGGATCATATAGGTTGCAAGAACTTAGCCAAATGGACAGTTGGTGGTAGGGGAATGATAGGTTGGAAGGCGTCCATTCTGGTCTAAGGGAAGGCTTCTGAAAGATCTTGTCTTGGTGAAACCAAGTCTTGTGGGGAAAGTGCACCACCTCTACAGAGTGTAAAATCTAAGTACTTAGCCATGTCCCTGGTAAAGGACAATTTGAGCATCAAGACATGGAAGCTATCAAGAATCTCATCATCCAAATTTCTAAGTTAAAAACTTGTGGTTGAACAAGGGTTTAAGGTTCACCAATTTCTATTGGTGGTTCCTTGGGTGATTTTGTCAAGCAAAAACTTAGTGTTTTCAAATGATAAGGAAAATCTATTTTGAGAAAAGCAAGCCTAAGCTCCACTTAGCCAAATGCATATAGATGATAAACTCCACTATACTACCATAGTATCACTTGCCAATACAATTCAAATGTATTGACCCTTGTGGCTGTAACTTGTTATGTTGCAGGTTTGATTGATATTAGTGAAGTTTAATGATTAGGATTACAAGTCTACAACCAACATGTCTGCCTGTGGCACTTTGAAGATGAAGGACCCCATGCTATTGTTATATTCTGTTGCATTGTAATGAGATAGCCAGATGAGCTATGTAAGATGTAATAAATTATGTTATTCCTGGTTATAAAGTTGTATTATGACCTTTGTTTCTTGATATTACATCTTAACTGTGGATGCTAGCTATTGATCCAGGGACTAGCATTGTAAACACAGGGATCTCTACCTTATTAAAGGTTGGGAACCTTACAGATGGTATCAGAGAATTGTGTTTCCTGTAGGATTTGTAAACCTAGGATTGGACAAAAACCTCTTAGAAAAAAATAGGAGTTGTATTTGTTCCAAAAACTTATTTACAAACAATCTTGTAAACTCTTTCCTCAACCATTTTGGTTTGATTCTACATCTCAACTATTTCAAAATTGATGAACAAGCCTACCCCATGGCCAAAGACTTCACCATGTGCAAAGGACTTCATCAACTCTAATGACTTCAACATCTTCAACTCTAATGACTTCAACATCTTCATCACTTTCACCAAGGACTTCAATCTTGGATATCACTAAGGAATACAAGTGGGACAAGAAATATTACTCAAGACTTGAAGACTAAGGAAACACAACTCAGAAGGAACCATCATCTCTTTGAAGTTTTGAGACCAAGATGCAAGAAATTCTTTAAGGATACAAAGATCTTGTTTGTGAAGAATCAACTAAGAAGGATGGAAGGATTTCAAGTGAACCATATAGATGGACCACCATATTTAGTTTAAGTCAAACCCACTAACTTATGTGGTGTAACAAAAATATTTTTGGTTGCCTAAAATATGCTTGAAACTTGTTGTTTGTGTGGAATGTTTGTTTGTGATTGCTTGCACATTGCTTGTGAAAAATTGTGATGTGTGTGATTAGAATTGATCCCTTAGAAATATTTTGCCTATTCTAATCTTAATCCAACCCAAACAGATGACTACTCCAAGAGACTCCAACATCAAGGTTGATGACAACAACAACAACAACCAAGAGGACAACATGAGAGAACTTATAGTAACCCAAAACCAGTTGAACCAAGTGACAGCTCAATTCATAGCCAACACCAGTGAGGTAGATCCAACCATGCAAAGGTTTTTGGAAACCCAAACCCAATTGTTGCATAAGGTGACAGATCAAATGATCAACATAGAAAGCAACTCTTCCAAAGGATTTTGTGACAACAAGGATGACAAATATGTTATTCTAGAAGGAACCCAAGCTTGCAATATTTGTGGAGACAAGGATCACACTTCCAAGGAGCATGGAGATCAATGCCCCAATTGTGAAGAGAAACATCCAATTGACCAATGCCCCACATCTCAAGCTACTTGTTACTTATGTGAAGGAAACAATCATATCCCTATTCAATGCCCCATATATTCCATAGTTAAACAAAGGAAACAAGGTGGAGTGCAACAAATGATTGCAGATTACCATGAGAGAGCCAAGTCTACCAAGAAAGATGAAGACAAAGGAAAATCTCCACTTGTACCTCCATGCAATATGACCCAATTTAAAGGACCAAAGAAGAGACATATGAATTATCCAAGGAGCAATAGAAGGTCAAAGAAACCAGTAGACATTCCTACCTATGAGATAAAATATGAAGAACATGAACTAGAAGCACTCCTAGCTTTGGAGAAACCCAAGAAAAAGAAGGACAAAAGCCATGTGCAATGTAATCATTGTAAAGAAATGGGACACTATGCCAGTGAATGTCCAGAGAAGAATAAGTATAAGGAGATTGGCCAAGTGTGGTGCAACAATTGCAAAGAGCTAGGACATTATGTAGCAACTTGCCCATAGAAGATACGTGATGAACTCAATCTTATCACATGTTACAATTGTGGTAACCAAGGACATTATGCAAGCAACTGTCCAGAAAAGATGAAGCACAAGATAAAAAATCCTATGAAGGATCTCAGCCTTGTCACATGTTTCAAGTGTGGAAACAAAGGACACTATGCAGATGTCTGTCCAGAGAGATTTCAACAGGATCCCAAGAAAGCCAATATGAAATTTAGTTGGAAATTTTTTAAGGGTGGTAGTACCCTAGATGCTTTGAGCCAACTTGTAACCCTAGCCTCCCCAAATCTCGGGACGAGATTTATTTTAAGGGTGGTAGCCTGTCACATCCCAAGATTTTCCAAATCTTGTAATGTGAAAAATAAAATAAACAAAATAAATTTTTTGTTGAAAATCAGGGCGAAAAGAAACTTTTGTTTCTAAATGGAAACTTAAAATCCCATCTTGAACAAACTTTGGTAAAAAGTTTGAATCCAACAAAATCCAAATCAAGGGAAATGCATTCATCGATGAATGTATCTGGAAATTTAAACACTTGGAAAATAAATCCAAATCCTAAAAACCCTAATGGAAGAAAATCTTTTCCAAGTTATCTCCAAGCCTATGGATTTGATCCATATAAAATCTTATCAACAAACTTTTGCAAATGATCAGGAAAGACAAATGGAAATATTATAAAACCATATAAATTGGTTTCACTTAATTTGGAGCCACAAATAAAATCTTATGAATTTAAATAAGATAAGGAAAGTAATTTCCAAAGCTAATAAAGAACCTATCTATAAATCCAAACCAATTGGTGGGTAATTAAACCTAAAAATATTTAAAAGGATAAAGAAATATCAAACAAGATTTCACAAATTGGAATCACTAAGTTTGGATCTCTAAATAAAAAGATATGGATTCTATAAGATAAAGAAAGAAATGTTAAATAAAGAATATATAAAGACCAAATCAAATCTTGGCCAAATCTATTAAGCAAATGGAATGAATGTAATCCCAATCCAAATAAAATAAAAGGATGAAGAATTTCCAAAATAAAAATAAAATGGCATTAAACCATACTATCTCTATCTTATTAAAGACAAATCCAATTTTAAATGATTAATAAATCTTATTAAAAACTTTTCCAAATGACACTTTTTTTAGTAAACAAAACTTACTGAAAGGTTTTGGAAGAAATTAGAAGTCAAATGGAAATTAAAAACATTATTAAATCCTATTTATTTAAAAACTAGAGCCTATTTTGAATAATTAAAAGACCCCAAAAAGGAATAAAAAATTTATTCCAAGATTGACATCAGAATGTGCTACTAATCAATATTTAAATCTTCACAAAATTTGGCAAAGGTTTGAAATCAAATGAGTTCTTGATTGCATATTCAAAAATCAAAACAGAAAAATCAAAAGAGAAAAAGAAAAAAACAAACAGAACAGAAAAAAAATGAAAACACACTCGACCCAACCAGCCTGGCCCAACTAAGCCCAGTCCAGCCCACCTCTCCCTCTCACACGAACGAATCGTTTTTCACCAGAGAAAGAACCCGCAGAGTCACCGACGTGTGGACCCCGTTCCCTCTCTTCCTCCCTCACTGATAGACGAACCCCACGGCCACGTCAGCTTCTTCCCCACGCGACCTGTTCTTCCTCCCGTTACTGCCGATTGATTCGCGTCGTCAATTCACTTCAATGCCGCGTGATCATCGCCCCCTGACCACACTCGCTTAAACGCCCATTCCTCCTCTTCATTTCCCCCAGACATCACGCCTCGAGAGCCACCAGGCTGCTCCCATTTTGCGTTGCACTGCCGCTGTCTCCGGCGAGCTCACCGAGCGATTTCGGCAGCCTCGCGCCACCCCTTATCTCCCCGAGCACGCAGGCAAGTTCCCCAGACCCTGGCGCACCTCTCTGTGGCCTCAGCTCGCCCGCGAGTGCCCTGCAAGCTCGGCAACGTCTTCGACTGAGCGCCACCGTCAAACTACATCAACTCCGGTGACCCTCCCCGTAAGCAGTTGTCCGCCCCTCTCCTTCCCGATGACACTCCTGCACTCGCCACACTCGCCCGCAACTAACCACGCCTTTGTTTTTCCTTGGGGTGAATTGCAGCGTCGCCCTCGACAACCTCTAGAGCCGCCTGACACCGCCAGTGACTCCGACGAGGAATTGCCACCATCCCTGTGCGCCCCTCGTCGAACCAATAGCACGTTGAGCTTCGGCACCTCCTTGCGAACATGGTGAGCCCTCTCCCCCTCTCCCTTGCGTCCTGTATCACCAGCTCCGCCGCGAGCAGAGCCAGCGCCGCCAGTCGCCGCCGCCAGCGCCGCTGAGTAATGGTCAACGCAGTCAGGTCCGTAGGATTTTGATCTGACGAATGCGATAGAACGTGAGTGAAAGGGTGTTTGCATCTGTGCCGCACGATTCTAATTAGATCCAACGCACCACGCAGCTCGATCCTGGCGAACCGGTGCCGGCGAATTAAAACTTGACACGTGGCTCAGCTCGTTTGATTTGAAACAGAATTGTTCTATTAGATATGCCAATTTGAAAAATCCATAATTTTCAAACCACACGTCCAAATTTTGTAAATTTTATATCAATGGATTCAGCAAGACAAGCCCTAGCCAACCATGCACTTTGTTTAGTAAAAAGCTTTTGGTAAAATGTTTGTTTTTATAGAAACTTATGTATGCTTGTTTAGGTTATAAAAATTATTCCAAAATGATTTTGAGGATAAAATCTTTGGCAAATGGTGTGTTTTGAACCTACTGACCATAGGAAACAAATTGTGGTTTCAGAAATGTATTTGGTGAAACAAAAGAATGAATCTTTGATTTAAACCATTTCTAGTCAAATAAAAATATGGTTTAATTGTTAAAAATGATTTTGGAGGAAAGCCTTTGGAAAATGTTTTGAAAATAAACTCTCTTACCCTAAACACAAGGTTTTGTTGTTGAAAACATATTTTGTGAAACCTATAGATTAATGCCTTATTAAAAACATTTCTACACCACATAAAATGATACCTTGTTCTAAAAAAATGGTTTATGAAATAAAATCTTATACAAATGATTTTTCCACTTTATAAAATGATCATTAGGTGTTTTCAAATGTTTTTGGACCATTAGAAACCACTTTTACAAATAAAACAATCTTTAGCATGCTTGCATGCATTGTTTTGTTACTATTATTTTATGTGATGAATTGCTTGAATGGTAGATTGAAATATTGTTTGCTTGATTGAATTGTAGTGATTTGAAGTGAGTGAACATTGCAAAGATCAAGAAGTGAACCTATACTCTACCAAAAAGTCAAGTGATGCTTCATACTTTTGTCCCATTATTTTCACTATGCATTAGTGATATTTCTAAGTAGGACTTGCATGGAATTTTGCTAAGTATAAACTATGCTATGGGAAATCCTAGTAGATGAAACCTTAGTAGAAATTTCCTAAGTTAAGATTCCTACTACTATCATGCTTAGCTTAGCTAATAGAAAACAAGGGTGGAATATATATTCATGCTATGGAAAATTTCTAAGTGTGAGGACTTGTGTTTTTTTTAATAAAACAACTAAGTGAATGAATCACCTGGGTGGATTGGAAGGAATGGTTTGTGTTGAGTGGTTCATAAGGCCCATTTATATGGTTTACCTGGTGTATCTCACTTGTGGATGGCCACCCAGGAACAAAGAAATTTGAGATGTCAAATGTTGAGAAGCTTCAAGTGCAACCACATGGCATTATGGGCTCTGCCTGGATCATATAGGTTGCAAGAACTTAGCCAAATGGACAGTTGGTGGTAGGGGAATGATAGGTTGGAACGCGTCCATTCTGGTCTAAGGGAAGGCTTCTGAAAGATCTTGTCTTGGTGAAACCAAGTCTTGTGGGGAAAGTGCACCACCTCTACAGAGTGTAAAATCTAAGTACTTAGCCATGTCCCTGGTAAAGGACAATTTGAGCATCAAGACATGGAAGCTATCAAGAATCTCATCATCCAAATTTCTAAGTTAAAAACTTGTGGTTGAACAAGGGTTTAAGGTTCACCAATTTCTATTGGTGGTTCCTTGGGTGATTTTGTCAAGCAAAAACTTAGTGTTTTCAAATGATAAGGAAAATCTATTTTGAGCAAAGCAAGCCTAAGCTCCACTTAGCCAAATGCATATAGATGATAGACTCCACTATACTACCATAGTATCACTTGCCAATACAATTCAAATGTATTGACCCTTGTGGCTGTAACTTGTTATGTTGCAGGTTTGATTGATATTAGTGAAGTTTAATGATTAGGATTACAAGTCTACAACCAACATGTCTGCCTGTGGCACTTTGAAGATGGACCCCATGTTATTGTTATATTCTGCTGCATTGTAATGAGATAGCCAAATGAGCTATGTAAGATGTAATAAATTATGTTATTCCTGGTTATAAAGTTGTATTATGACCTTTGTTTCTTGATATTACATCTTAACTGTGGATGCTAGCTATTGATCCAGGGACTAGCATTGTAAACACAGGGATCTCTACCTTATTAAAGGTTGGGAACCTTACATGTGTGCAAGATATCAAGAAGATCCTAAATAAAACCATTTGATGGCGGTCAAGAGAATCTTCCGATATTTGGTTCATACCCCAAACTATGGTATTTTGTATCCTAGGGGCTCAACATTCTCACTTTGTTAATAGTTGGATTCGGATTGGGCTGGTGATAAGGATGATAGGAAATCAACCTCCAGGGCTTTCCAATTCCTTGGTAGGTCCTTGGTGTGTTGGTATTCTAAGAAGCAAAAATGTATATCTCTCTCCACCACCGAAGCCGAATATGTGGCAGCTGCTAGTGCTTGTACTCAATTGTTATGGATTAGGCAAACTTTAAAGGAATACGATGTCCATTGTGACAAAGTGCCCCTTCTATGTGACAATGGAAGTGCTATCAAGATTTCCTACAACCCGGTGGATCATACAAGGACAAAGCATATTGAGATTTGTCATCACTTTATTAGAGACCATGTTTCTCGAGGTGATATTGAGCTATCCTATGTGTCAACCAAATACCAACTTGCTGACATATTCACGAAGCCACTTGATGAATCAAGGTTTTGCTATTTGAGGAATGAACTAAATATCATATATTCAAGGAGCTTGACTTGATCACCTTGCATACTCACCTATATCTTGAATCTTATTTGGTTTTAGGTGCAGGCATGGATATAAGGGAGTGTGGCCCTAATTGATTGGACTATCCCTCCCCCCATTATGCCCAAAATGATAAAAAATCATTCCTCTTAATATCATTTTGTGATATGTGAGCTTCAATGATGAGTTTCGGTAATGGACCCAAGATATATCTTCGTGGTGCCAAGCCGAGTATACTCAAACATGGTGGCCTAGGCCACTTCCCTCTCACATTTGAGAGGTTGGCACTTCCTCGTTTTTGTAATTTGTTGGTTCTTGCTATATTTTCCCTATTCAGAGTGCATGTGTCCCTATTAGTTCGGTACTCTCAACCTAAGCCATTCTTACTCCCCATACAACCCCATATACTCTGCACAAGAACCCCCTCCTTTGTCCCAGGCTACTAGTTCTAGTGGAACCGGTACTATCGGATGGGAAGCGGTACTACTGGACCGGGCCAGTTCCTAGGTCGATGCCTGGAAACTATCTCAGGTGCGGTACTACCGGCCCAGAATATGGTACTACCGGTCATAAGACCGGTCCTACCGGTCGGTGTTTCTGGTAAAGGGTGTGACGCCGGGGGAGGCACCTATCAATGCCTCATTTTCCCCCCATTCTCCACTCCCACCACCGCCGTTGCCGAAGCTCAGAACGCCACCGGATCTCCGCCTCCTCCTTCCTTCACCGGATCCTCACCAAATCCGGAATCCCCGTGGGCTCCTCATCATTCTCCACCGCCATGGACTCTGGTACAACCGCCCCTTCTCCTACTTCTTGTTTTTCTCCATTGGATCTAGGGTCACTTAGATTCATGTCCAAAGGCACTTGATTTGGGGTTGTACCGCGTGTATCTTGCTAGAAAATACTCCTTGCCCGAAGGAATCGTTGTTTTGTGAAGTTTTGATGACGATTTGTGGTCCTGTTCTACCGGATCTGCGTGTGTATCCGCCCGACCGGTAGTACCGGAATTTTTTTCCGATACTACCAATTTTTGGTACTACCGGACCTATCTGACAGCAAAATTTCGTCAAAACCTAGACTTCTTTGTGGAACTTTTTTCTTTCGGGTTCTTGTGCCCTTTGATGCGGCTCAGATCACTGTAGAGATGCATTGGGGGGCCCCAAGAGGAAGCAGCAAGTTTTTCCCTCAGTAAGAGACCAAGGTTATCGAACCAGTAGGAGGAAGGAAATGACTCAAAGTTGTTGCTAACAACTGGAAACCTGCACAACACAAACTCAAGACTTTGCCCCAGCGAACAGTGAGGTTGTCAATCTCATCGGTTTGCTGAAAACAAAGGATTAACTGTATGGTGTGGAAGGTAATGGTGATTTGCAAAAAGTAAATAGTAACAGTGGAAGATGTATCAATAGTAAAGATTGGACTAGGGTCCATAGTTCACTAGAGGTGTTCTCCATCAGATAAATAACATGGCATGCTGGGTAAACAAATTACAGCAGGGCAATTGATAGGACAGAGCAAGGCATAACAATGCAATACTAATCATTCATGATCCTATGAGATTTGATTGGTCAATACAACAAGATACATAGACCGCCATCCAACTGCATCTATGACTAGTAATCCACCTTTAGGTTATCATATGAACCCCCTCCAGTATTAAGTTGCAAGCAACGGATAAATGCTTTAAGCAAAGTGTGTAATGTAAACAATCCACTTGTTCCATGAACAAGAGATCATTGTTTTCTCCCTAGTAGCAACAGCACATCTACAACCTTAGATATTCCTATCACTTCCCTAGATTAAATAGAGGCATGAACCCACTATCAAGCATAAATATATCCCTCTTGGAGTAACTAGCATCTACTTGGCCAAGATAGCTACTAGAAACGGAGAGCATGCAAGATAACAAACAACACATACATGATAGAATCAACAAGGTAGGATCATTAACCAATCTGACATAGTAATCTCAATATCAATTGGATCACCGCAAACACAACATGCATGATTACAAATAGATGATCTTGATCATGAACAGAGCTCACAAGATCTAAACATGGTAGCACAAAGGAGGAGAAACAACCATCTAGCTACTACATGGACCCGTAGTCCAAGGTGGAACTACTAACGCATCATACCGGAGGCTGGCATGGTGATGAAGAAGGCCTCCGGGATGATCTCTCCCCTCCGGCAGGGTGCCGGGAAGAGCTTCAGAGGCGAGGCAGGGGGCACCCGGGGTGGCCGCACCCCCAGGCACGGGCCAGGCCTGTCCGCGTGGCTAGGGGATGTGGCCCCTTGGTGGCTCCCCTCCATCTCGTATTCTGGCTTTGTGTTCCCCACGCTAAAATATTGACTTTGGCTTTTGTGCTGTCCAACTCCGATAATATTAATTTTCTGCCTTTTCTGGAACCAAAAACAGAAGAAAACAAGCAACTGGCACTGTGGCATCTTGTTAATAGGTTAGTCCGGAAAACATATAAAAACACCTCAAAGAGAAGACAAAGCAAAGCAAAGTAGATACTAAACAAGCATGGAACATCAAAAATTATAGATACGTTTTCGATGTATCAAGCATCCCCAAGCTTAACTCCTGCTCGTCCTCGAGTAGGTAAGTGATAAAAAGAATAATTTTTGAGGTGACATGCACCATCGAAATCAACATTAAACCATTTGCAAGTATTGAAAGCTGGAATCAAAGTACTCTAAAAATGAGCATGAAAGATGAAGTTCTAACAATAAGACATAGTAACTATGCATGCAACATGAAAGGTTACAAACAAAGATCATGAATAACAATGTATTGAAAGACGTTTGTTTGTTTCACATATAGAAAACATAGCATAGTGGCATTCAACTTGTCCCTCATGGAGTAGCAAATAAATGCATAGGACACCTTCAAAGTTCATAAGAGTGACTAGATACAAATAGTTCAAGAACAAGAAATATCAATAATATGAATCAATCAATAAGTTTTGGGACAATGCACATAAAACTAAGAATGGCAACTATGCTCTCTTAATTGGTGCCTAATTATAGAAGGTGGGCACTCAATATAATGGTGGAAGAATGGCCCTTCATAAAAGGAAGCAGGGATTTCAAGTCTCATAAAGAGCTTCCAAAAATTATGGTACTTGTTAGCTTTCAGCTCTCATTGCCCCTATCATAAGCATCTTGAAGTGATTAAGGTTAAAGTGAACAAACTATGGAATATATGCTTGACAAAGTATAAGTTGGCAATCTCATGTCCCTTTAATACGAGGGCCGCTCCTCATGCTACTCAAGTTTAGTTACCGGTAAGTTCTTGTCATAGTAAGTACACGTGTATCATAGAGAACCGCCAACGGGGTACCCCTTGCACATGATACAGGAGCTATCCCATAATCAAAATTACAAGGCAAGCATACAATGAGTATCTCAACAATCTTCTTATTTACCATGGGAAAACGGTGTTTTTTCTCTCTTTCCTCTTTTCAATATGTCTCTTTTTTTCTTTTTCTCAATCTCTATCTCTTTTTTATAAGAAGAATGCTTCATAGATTGCTCACTATGGTGATGCTGCAAGTTTCCACCATGATTAGGCATGACATAGGCTAGCGGCCCAAGCATTTCTCTAACACACATACATAACTCCATGGACTTACAAGCTCCCATTTCATTTCACACCGACGACATCCATAAACAAAAGAGCATGATATCAACTGGGTACAACGTACAAGTGCAATGTTGAAAGTGTTCCCCATGACAGCATGGTTCTGCTAATTCCAACAAAGTGCAAGCATATACAACATAGATGACACAATGGTTCAAGTTTATTAGGGGCAAGAAAAAATAAAGTGTGCCATCAAGTTTGTGAGAGCTTTAATTACTAATTTTTACCATAACAAAATACTTTTTAATTGGAAGGTGGATGAAAACAAGAATATACTTGGAATGGTGTAACACACCATGCATAGCAATTTATAGTGGACACTTTGGAATAACTTGGTTTCTTGGGAGTTGGATGCATGAGTAGAGCTTACTCATACAAGTGGAGGCTATCAAAAGATTAGGAGCGACCAACTAAGAGAGCAATAATGGCCATAATCATGCAGAGCGACAAAACATTACTAATCAAAGCATAAAGTGGTACTACAAGTCAAAAAATAAATGATCATAGAGTCTATGGTGACTGGTTCATAGTCATAACATGGTGTGAGCATGTGCCAAGTCAACCCAAACAAAGCATCAAAGGAGAATACCACAATACTATGCTTTTGTATGCTAAAACAACGCATGATTCTTTCAAGGCACATTAAGCAATCCTAATTGTTTGGAAAAAATCATGCTACATCAATAATCACTAAGCATAGGGTCAAAACAACATCGAACATGACATGATAAAGTCTAAGTCACAGTCAAAGCAAGCTCCTCTTGTACTACTAAAAGCAAGAACTTCCTACTCCTCTCCAACACCAATCAACTTATTTGAAACAACACGGCGAGAAGGGGGGTCCAAACTAGTTTATTCAAGCAAACTAAGCAAACAAAAACCAAAAACGAAAACTAAGACGCTCCAAGAACAACACAACAGTGCATGAAACAATAAAAACGAAGTGTCTAGAAAGACCTGAGATTTTTAATGATGAAGAAGGGGATGCCTTGGGCATCCCCAAGCTTTGACGCTTGTACCTCTTGAATATTTCTTGGGGTGACATAGGGTGGCATCCCCAAGCTTGAGCTTTCGTCCATTCTTCATCTCATTACATCATTCTTTCCTTACACCTGAAAATCTTCCTTCATACAAAACTTCACACAATCTTCATTAGCAACATTAGTGCATTCAAAAGATAATAGACCTTTGGGTTTAGTTTTAAAACAGAAAAAACTTTCACCAAAGACACACGCTACTGTAGCAATTCCCTAAAAAAGCTCAATTTCCCAAAAAGAAACCCAAAAAGAAATCAATAAGAAGCAAATGCAAATAATGGCAGAAATCTGTCAAAGCAGACCAGCATGTAAAGACCGATTTTGTCGAAGACCTTCTGTTGCTCAAATCAAAAAGTGTTGAACTAACGAAAGTTAGCTAACAACCTGGGGGGTTTATTCAGAAAATTACATCTCAATCCGACTTACAGAAATGTTACACGAATTTTTACAGTGGAGCACAAAAATCTATTTCAGGACAGCAACTCCCCAAATCTTACTTCCTCTCGTTAGAGGTTATTCTTGGCACAAAAATAAAATAAAAAGGATAAGGAGAGGTCATTACAGAAGTAATGACTTCCAAGACTCAAGAAAACTTTTGGGTTATCTCCCAATAAGTACTTTTCTTTAACGCCTTTAAGTTAGGCTTGATAGTTTGAAAAGATGCTCACATAAGAAATATGAATTGAAGTAAAAGAGAGCATCAAGAAGCAAATTCAAAACACTTTTAAGTCTAACCCACTTCCTATGCATAGGAGTCTTGTAAGAAAATAAATCAAAGAAGCACATAGTAACAAGAATGGAAAAGCAAAACAAGTGCAACTTCAAAAAATTCAACATAAAGAGAGGAAACTTAATATTGTTGAGATACATAAGACCATGTTTCCCTCTCTCATAATAACTTTCAGTAGCATAATGAATAAACTTAACAATATAACTATCACATAAAACATTCTTATCATGAGCCACATGCATAAAATGATTATTACTCTCCACATAAGCATAGTCATTCTTATTAATTGTGGTGGGAGCAAATTCAACAAAATACCTATCATTATTATTCTCATCACCATAATCATCAAATTTAGGAGGCATATTGTAATCATAATTACTTTCCTCCTCAATAGTAGGTGGACTGAAAATATCATATTCATCATTGTAATCATCATATATTGGAGGTTTAGTATCATCATAACAAATTTTCTCCTCTAAAGCTGGGGAACTAAAAAGATACTTTTTATAAAAAACTAGCTTCCCCAAGATTAGACGTTTCCATAGCATTAGCAATAATGGTGTTCAAAAAATTCATACTAATAACATTGCTATTAGTATGCAAATGAAGTTCCATAGGTTTTTTAATTTTATCTTCAAACAATTCATGTCCTAACTCAAGATAAATACTATAAAGCTCTCTAATTTTTTTTGTTATTTTTGATAAGAAAAAGCAAACCAAACGAAACTAATTTTTTTTGTAATTTTTGATAAAAAATAAGCAAACAAACAAGGCAAAAGAAACTAAGCAAAAAAACAAAGTAAAGAGAAAGGTTATGAAGGACTCCCCTTGTGAATCCGTCCTTAGCCTCCCCGGCAATGGCGCCAGAAAAAAGCTTGATGCGGATCAGATCACTGTAGAGCTTCGTTGGGAGACCCCAAGAGGAAGGTATGATGAGTACAGCAACAAGTTTTTCCCTCAGTAAGAAACCAAGGTTATCGAACCAATAGGAGGAAAAAAACGACTCAAAGGTGTTGCTAACAACTGGACACCTGCACAACACAAACTCAAGACTTTGCCCCAACGAACAGTGAGGTTGTAAATCTCACTGGTTTGCTGAAAACAAAGGATTAACTATATGGTGTGGAAGGTAATGGTGGTTTGTAGAAAGTAAACAGTAATAGTGGAAGATGTATCAATGGTAAATATTGGACCGGGGTCCATAGTTCACTAGAGGTGTTCTCCTTAAGATAAATAACATGGCATGTTGGGTAAACAAATTACAGCAGGGCAATTGACAGGACAGAGCAAGACATAACAATGCAATACTAATCATTCTTGATCCTATGAGATTTGATTGGGCAATACAACAAGATACAGAGACCGCCATCCAACTGCATCTATGACTAGTAATCTACCTTCAGATTATCATCTGAACCCCCTCCAGTATTAAGTTGCAAGTAACGGATAACTGCTTTAAGCAAAGTGTGTAAGGTAAACAATCCACTTGTTCCATGAACAAGAGATCGTTGTTTTCTCCCTAGTAGCAACAACACATCTACAACCTTAGAGATTCCTGTCACTTACCCAGATTAAATAGAGGCATGAACCCACTATCGAACATAAATACTCCCTCTTGAAGTCACTAGTATCTACTTGGCCAAGATAGCTACTAGAAACGGAGAGCATGCAAGATCACAAACAACACAAACATGATAGAATCATTAACCAATCTGACATAGTAATCTCAATATCCATCGGATCTCCGCAAACACAACATTCATGATTACAAATAGATGATCTAGATCATGAACGGAGCTCACAATATCTAAACATGGTAGCACAAAGTAGGAGAAACAACCATCTAGCTACTACATGGACCCGTAGTCCAAGGTGGAACTTGTTGGAGATATGCCCAAGAGGCAATAATAAAGTGGTTATTATCATATCTTCATACTTATGATAAATGTTTACATACCATGCTATAATTGTATTAACCGGAAACATTAATACTTGTGTGATTTGTAAACTAAAATAAGAGTCCCTAGTAAAGCCTCTTGTTAAACTAGCTTGTTGGTTAATATATGATCATTGTTTCCTGATCATGAACATAGAGATGTTATTAACAACAGGGTCATATCATTAGGAGAATGATGTGATGGACATACTCCTATAGATAAGCGTAGCATAAAGATCAAGTCATTTCAATAGTTCAATTGCTATATGCTTTCTGATACATAGTAACCTAATTCCTTCGACCATGAGATCATGCATATCACCTTTACCGGATGGATGCTTTGATGTCATCAAACACCACACCGTAACAGGGTGGCTATAAAGGTGGCATTGAGTGTTTGGAAAGTGTTGGTTGAAACACATGGATCAAGAGTGGGATTTGTCCATCCATATGACGGATAGATATACTCTGGGCCCTCTCGGTGGAATGTCATCCAATTAGCTTGCAAGCATGTGACTGGCTCACAAGGGATCACATACCACGGAACGAAAAGAGTACTTATCAAGAACGAGGTTGAACTAGGTATGCGGAGATACACGATCATGACCTCGGATAAGTAACATATCGTGAGACAAAGGGAAATTGGTATCGTATGTAAGTGGTTCATTCGATCGCAAAGTAATCGTAGAAATATGTGGGAGCCATATGAATTTCCAGATTCCTCTATTGGTTATTGTTGAGAAATGTCTCGATCATGTCCGCATAATTCACGAACCGTAGGAGACACACTTAAGGATTGACGTTGTTTGAGTAGTTATGGTATTATGAGAAAGAGACCGAATGTTGTTGAGTCTCGGATGGGATCCGGATATCACGAGGTGATCCGGAATGGTCCGGAGAATAAGATTCATATAAGGAAAGTTCCGTTTGAGTTGGGGAATGGTTAGGTGTTTTCATCGGGAACATTCTAGAAGGTCCGGAATGTCCCACTCCGGAGGGGGAAGGGTACATGAATGTGTCATTGTAAGTTGGAATGATTGCATCATGTACTAAGTGTTCTCGCTGTCCAAAATAAAGGGTTTATTTAAATCCTAAATTGAAAAGTCAAACGGCTAGTTTGAAAGTCAAACGGCAAGTTTTGGAAAGTGGAAAGAGGAGGAGAAGTGGAACCGAGTTGGGGAGGATTCCTCCTCCCAAGCCGCGCCCACTTCAAGGCCGAGTTGGGGAGGGACTCCACCCTCCCCTTGGCCGGCCAGCCCTCCCACCTATATAAGGAGGGGCAGGGCTCCCTCCTAGGACACACAAGTTCCTATCTTCTACCTCCGGTTTAGAGCCGTTTTGGTTTAGAGCTTCTAATTGCTTTAGCCAGCGGTTTAGAGCCTTCTAATTGATTTAGAGCCTTCTAATTGGTGTGTCTAATTACTAGACCACTAATAGCCTCTGTCATAAGCTCCACCATACTCGCACGGCTTAAGGCGAAGCCATGATCTCCCTCTACTTCCGGTACCACGCCGTTGTGCTGCCGGAATCGCGAGGAGAGTGCTACAACCTCCGCTGCTGGAACAAGGAGAGGAAGGTCTTCGTCGAAAATCAACGTGTGACCGATCATGGGGCGCTAACGTGGCGCTGGAAGGATCGTCTGTGATCTTGAGATCGGAAGAATCGACTACATCACCCACGAGAATCTGCTCGTTAACCGCTTTGGAATCATCGAGGGTGAGTTCCTCTATCGACTCGTTGCTACAATCTAGTAGATAGATCTTGGCTTGTTTGTTTGTATGCGATAGAAAATTTTGTTTTCCATGCTACGAACCCCTGAAGGGTATCGAGCCGTGTCTATATGTAGATCTGTTGCAGAGTAGAACACAATGGTCATTGTGGGCGTTGATGCTTTTATTGTAGATTGCTTTTGTGTACTTTGCATCTTGCGGTATGTTGGGATGAAGCGGCCGGGCTAACCTTACATGACATCGTTCATGAGACTTGCTCCACGCTTGACATGCAACTTGTATTGCATAAGTGGCTTTATGGTGCTGTTTCTCCTAGCATAGTAAAGATCCAATTTACAACGGGTGATCAACAATGCTAGTATCAATGTTGTGGTTCTTGTTCGTAAGTTAGAACGACACTTATTGAAAGCCCCAAACCACGTAAAATATGCAAAGAAAGTAGAGGCGCCTAACTTTGTTTTGCGGGGTGTCTGATGATGTGATATGGCCATGATTGTGATTATATTTGATGTATGCAATGTTCCTTATTGTAAGTTGGCAACGGCGGAGAATATATGGTTGTCTTTAATTTCATTAAGACCTGCGTGTCTATTCAAAATAGTTGTAATAGTTGAAGCTGGTGGGCGACAACCATGAAGAAGCGCCATTGACCTTGATGCTATGCGGTGATGATGGAGATCATGTTCGTGCTTGAAGATGGAGATCGGAAGCACAAAGAGAAAGGCCATATCATATCACATATTATGAATTGCATGTGATGTTAATCCTTTATGCATCTTGTATTGCTTAGTAGGCAGCGGTAGCATTATAAGATGATCCCTCATGCACATAAATTTCAAGTTCTAAAGTGTTCACCCTTAGTATGCACTGTTGCCAAAGCTTGTCGCTTGAAGCACCACGTGATGATCGGGTGTCTTTGATTCCGGGTGAATACAACGTAAGCAAGCCAGATTTGCTTATCACGGTAGCTAAGGTTTGATCTTGACGAGCCTAGCATGTATGGACATGGCCTCAGGAACACGGATTACGAAAGGTAGAGCATGAGTCATATAGTAGATATGATGAACATGTTGATTGTTCGCCATTGAAGCTATATCAACTCTCGTGATGATCGGTTTTGATGTGGTGGATTTGGTTCGTGTGATCACTAAAACAATGTGAGGGATATTGTTTTGAGTGGGAGTTCACCTAGATTAATTTAATTATTAATTAGAACTCAATTTATCATAAACTAAATCAAAGTGAATTTGCATAGTTGTTGTAGTCATTGGCATCCGTTTACCACCTTGCGCTTAGTTATAATTGAGATGATAGAACTATAGAATTCTGGTTAGTTACTTTACTTAACTGGTATCGTATTGTATTGAAGTGTTAATCTAAAGTTTAAAAGTCCTATTGCAAACTTTCGAGTTCGGTTACTCCATGAAGTTTAATAATTAGTATTAAATCAAGAGTAACAATTCCAAATGTTAGTATATAAGTATCATGTTTGTCTCCATGATTCTTGATATTCAAAGATTGTCTTAATATCAAGGTTATCTAGGATCTGAAAGAGTTGTTTCAGAAACCATGATGTGTGGAAGATATTGTGATATCTGAAACAAAGTTTTGGTTACAACATGATAGAGTATAATATGGCAAAGTTCATGTTCTCATATTTGGATGAGAATTTGCAAAAGGTTGGAGACACTAGTTGTCCTAATCTTCCAAAAGATTTTGGAGAGCAACATTATACTCGTGATTCACCGTTATAAGCTAAAAGTAGCTTGGTCATGGACGATTCCATGATGAAGGTGAATATTTGATGTAGGTAAAATGTTTACTACGCCAAGAGATTACTAAAGAAAGGAATTTGAAAGAACACCAAACATTTGATGATGGTGATCTACTTCAAAGTGCAAATCCAAAGACATTGGTATTTAACTATACGCTTTGGACTATGTGTCATATGTATGACTCCACTATTGATGTTGATAGATTCTTTCAAGCGAAAAGGAAATCTTGAAGAGAATCTCATAAGTATATGGCAGAAAAGAAAAGACTAGAATTGTTCAGTTTAAGTATATAGATGATATACATGTTATGGCTATATTCTTTGCTTATTAAACAATGTGGTTCTTAAGTATTTGATACTGAATTTGTTGGTATGAATCGTCATACGAAACAACACAATTCATGAACTACAATGGCCTAAGTAACTAGCAAAAGAATATGTGATGATGTTCATCGAAAACAAATAAAGGGTTATTGTGTTGCTCGTTAAACATCAAAGCTTGCCTTCAGGATTTGTTTTATCAGGTATTATGAGAACAAAAGGGTTGTTCAAATAATTGCCGTAATCCATAAAAGATGGATGATTCACAAATCTCGTTGGAGAAATCACATCCATAAAACTAGTGCTAAAATTGTCGAAAGACAAATTGATTGAAAGATCACTTAGGAAGTGACATCGTTTAAATTATATTGGAAAGAAAACATGAAGAAACTCCATGTGGATGTAATTTTGGAGTCTTTGATTTTGATCAAATGACGTTTGTGAAACTTTCCTAGAGATAATTAAAACTTCGTTCATAGGCCAAAGGAGCGAATGACTAGCTTATTTGAACTTGTACATATTGTTGTACAAAGTCCATTATGTGTAGTCAAGAGCGATGAATTTCAACTTCATATGCTTTCTCCGAAAATTTGAGTGAATATATGAATATTTACTTAATAAGGATGAAGTATGAAATATTTGAAAAGTTCAAAAGACTTTCAAGATGAAGTGCAAAATCATTGTAACAAGAATATGAATAGTTTATGATAAGATCATAAAGGAAGATATTTAAGTTACAAGTTTAGCATAATACCTAAGATTTATGGAATAGTTCCGTGGATTTGCATTTCCCGAAACACCATAAGAGTATGGAGCATTCGAGATATGTAATTAAACCTTGTTTGACATGGTAAGATCAAAGGTATAATTCATAAAACTGCTATTATATTTTAAAGATTAAAAGCTTTAGAGACTACCGTTTTCCACTAAAAGAGCTCCATCATAATCCGCTGAAATGACACCATATAAGGTTATGGTTTGGGATAAAACCCAAGTAGTCCTTTCTTAAACATTGGTATGCTATGCATAAGAAAGATGTTTGCAACCAAAGTCGGATAAACCTGTCTTTGTATTACTGTTAAGTATTCCTCCATAAACACCGGAGACAAAAGTGTTTGTCGCTTAGAACGTCAAGTTTCTTTGAGAAGGAATTTTTCGTGAAAAGTTAAGTGGGAGGACAATTTAACTTTGATAAGGTTAAAAGAACCTTAGCTATATGTGCAAAGTTGCGCAGCGCCGAAAAGTGTTCCAGAGGCAGCAAAAGTGCTCATGGCTCACGTGCCTCAAAGGTTGTGGTCACGGAGATCTAAGTTCCTATTGAAACAAGTAGGTCGGATGAACAATCAAATACCAAGATTTGAGAGTTAAATCATTATTTGACAATAATGATCCGACTAAATGCAAAGAAGCGATGATGGGCCCTGACTCCGTCAAATGGCTTGAAGCCATAAAATCCGTGATAGTTCCATACACGAGAAATCAAGTTTTGAACTTGAAGGACCCTCGAGAAAGGTGTAAGACCTTACAGTTGTGTTTGGATCTATAAAGAAGTAGACATGGATGTTTCACATCTATGAAATAGTCGACATGTTGGGAAAAAGTTCACAGCAATGTTCAAAGGTTGACTATGACAAGATTTGATCTTTCATAGTGATATTTAGTCTAGACGGATTAATGTAGCAACCACTACATATAAATTTGTTATGTGGTAGTTGAATAAACAAAACAAGTTCTTCTAATAGAATCGTTACCTAGGACATGTGCATAACACGGTCCATAGGTTTTTGTTAATTCAAAGGATACTAAAAGCATATGCAAACTTCAATGGTTGAAGTAAGCATAGCGGAGTTGGAATCTTCACTATGATGAAACTGTTAAAAGAGTTTAATTTCATCGGAGACAATGAAGATGCTTGCATTTGCAAGAAATTAAGTGGGAGCGCTAAGACATGTTTCTAATACATTATGTGGAAGACATATTGTTGATTGGAAATAATGTATCTTTTATTAACACATATTAAGAATTTCATCCCGATGAAAGACTTAGGCAAAACCCAAATATTTGGCATCAATAGATGCTAATATGGTTGTGCCAGAAGTACATAGACGAGATATTGAATGAATTCAATATAGAAACTACAAGAAAGGTTCTTGTTGCACAGAAAGGATTGAAAGAGTTCAATGTTGATGATATATTCAAGTGTATTGGCACTTGGTAAGTGAAACAAAGATTCAAGTATAGATTGATACTTGATGTATGAAATCACAAAGAGTATTTATATCAATCATACTGTGATATGTACAAATCCAGATATGTCCTATGCTATAAATATTATGAGCATATACCAGAATGATTCATAAGATGATCATTGGACGATAGTAAGGATATTCTTATGATCTTTTGGAAGAACTAAGAGTATATTATTTGTAGAAGTGACAAATAGATGGTTAGTTCATTGTAAAAGTACTACATTGATACTAGTTTTGTCACAAAGTACAAATTAAGTTTATCTCAATCTAAATTAAGGGTGGCACAATATAATGGAAAGTGAGTTCCATAATGGATTTGGATGAGTTCCAAAGTTAAGACATTGTGAGATACTTCAACAAAAGGCTAAGTATATGACCGCTATTATAGGAGCAAAGAGGGCATTTGTGTCAAGTAGTTTGTTATCAAACTAGGTGTAGTTCACGGGATAATACTATGAAGATATATTGTGCGACAATATTATCAACATGTTTTAACCCCAAAGAACTAAAGGTCACACGAAAGACCAAATTATACAAAGCCATCTCATTAGAGAATGAGTGATGCGAGAGGCATAAAGATATGCAATTACACACGGACTGGAAGTGTCAGATCCGGATCGATTGACCACTAGCAATCGTGTACATACAATACGGAAAGCCATAGTTGTTGAAAACACAAAGGTTTGAAACTAGATTATTGACTCTAGTGCAAGTGGGAGACTGTTGGAGATATGCCCAAGAGGCAATAATAAAGTGGTTATTATCATATCTTCATACTTATGATAAATGTTTACATACCATGCTATAATTGTATTAACCGGAAACATTAATACTTGTGTGATTTGTAAACTAAAATAAGAGTCCCTAGTAAAGCCTCTTGTTAAACTAGCTTGTTGGTTAATATATGATCATTGTTTCCTGATCATGAACATAGAGATGTTATTAACAACAGGGTCATATCATTAGGAGAATGATGTGATGGACATACTCCTATAGATAAGCGTAGCATAAAGATCAAGTCATTTCAATAGTTCAATTGCTATATGCTTTCTGATACATAGTAACCTAATTCCTTCGACCATGAGATCATGCATATCACCTTTACCGGATGGATGCTTTGATGTCATCAAACACCACACCGTAACAGGGTGGCTATAAAGGTGGCATTGAGTGTTTGGAAAGTGTTGGTTGAAACACATGGATCAAGAGTGGGATTTGTCCATCCATATGACGGATAGATATACTCTGGGCCCTCTCGGTGGAATGTCATCCAATTAGCTTGCAAGCATGTGACTGGCTCACAAGGGATCACATACCACGGGAACGAGAAAAGAGTACTTATCAGTAACGAGGTTGAACTAGGTATGCAGAGATACCGACGATCATGACCTCGGATAAGTAACATATCGTGAGACAAAGGGAAATTGGTATCGTATGTAAGTGGTTCATTCGATCGCAAAGTAATCGTAGAAATATGTGGGAGCCATATGAATTTCCAGATTCCTCTATTGGTTATTGTTCGGAGAAATGTCTCGATCATGTCCGCATAATTCACGAACCGTAGGGAGACACACTTAAGGATTCGACGTTGTTTGAGTAGTTATGGTATTATGAGAAAGAGACCGAATGTTGTTCGGAGTCTCGGATGGGATCCGGGATATCACGAGGTGATCCGGAATGGTCCGGAGAATAAGATTCATATAAGGAAAGTTCCGTTTCGGAGTTGGGGAATGGTTAGGTGTTTTCATCGAACATTCTAGAAGGTCCCGGAATGTCCGGCACTCCGGAGGGGAAGGGTACATGAATGTGTCATTGTAAGTTGGAATGATTGCATCATGTACTAAGTGTTCTCGCTGTCCAAAATAAAGGGTTTATTTAAATCCTAAATTGAAAAGTCAAACGGCTAGTTTGAAAGTCAAGCAACAAGTTTTGGAAAGTGGAAAGAGGAGGAGAAGTGGAAACCGAGTTGGGGAGGGATTCCTCCTCCCAAGCCCGCCCACCTCAAGGCCGAGTTGGGGAGGGACTCCACTCCTCCCTTGGCCGGCCAGCCCTCCCACTATATAAGGAGGCGGGGCTCCTCCTAGGACACACAAGTTCCTATCTTCTACCTCCGGTTTAGAGCCGTTTTGGTTTAGAGCTTCTAATTGCTTTAGCCAGCGGTTTAGAGCCTTCTAATTGATTTAGAGCCTTCTAATTGGTGTGTCTAATTACTAGACCACTAATAGCCTCTCTCATAAGCTCCACCATACTACCGGCTTAGCGAAGCCTGCGGGATCTCCCTCTACTTAGGTACCACGCGTTGTCGAATCGCGAGGAGAGTGCTACAACCTCCGCCTGCTGGAACAAGGGAGAGGAAGGTCTTCGTCGAGTACGAACGTGTGACCGATTGGGAGCGCCGGAACGTGGCGCTGGAAGGATCGTCTACGCGATCTTGAGATCGGAAAGAGTACGACTACATCACCCACGAGAATCTGCTCTCGTTCACCGCTTTGGAATCTTCGAGGGTGAGTTCCTCTATCGACTCGTTGCTACAATCTAGTAGATAGATCTTGGCTTGTTTGTTTGTATGCGATAGAAAATTTTTGTTTTCCATGCTACGAACCCCTACAGAACTACTCACGCATCATACCGGAGGCTGGCATGGTGATGAAGAAGGCCTCCGGGATGATCTCTCCCCTCCGGCAGGGTGCCGGGAACAGTTTTAGATCCCCCCCCCCCCCCGATCTAGGGATGATGGTGGCGGCGGCTACGGACTGTTTCGTAGAAGATTGATCTGTGTCGTGGTATTGGCACGGCAGATGCTACTAGGGTAGCTTACGTAGAGGGAGCAAGACGACGTAGGAGAATCCGGGAGCGATATTGGCACACGATATACCCAGGTTCACGTCTCCTCGATGGAGGATCGTTACGTCCTGCTGTCAATCCAGTATATGTTTATAGATTGGTTTACAAGGGAGCATCCATAGATGGAGGGAGAGACTAGGTCTAATGAGATGTGGGAGAGGATGTCCCCAAAGGTATGCCCCTAGTGGCTTTATGTATGTAGTCAGTTAGGGTGTACAAGGGTTTTGGTGGGCTACGTAATGCAGTCGCCGTCTTAGGCCTCCAGTCGGCGCTAGTCGTATGGGTCCAGTATATGCCAGTCGTCATATCTAGCGAGTCGATCAGTCCTGGGCTATGCTTCAGTCGGCTCGACCCAGCTGGCGATTATGCTTCATGGGTATACCCTTATCGGTATTCCTCCATTAGTAGTCCCCGAGCGCGTCAGGGAATCGGCGATAACTTCAAGCCGCTGAATCGGCGCAGGCGATTCTAGGGTGGAGCCGATGGTGAGTCGTTGGCGTGCTCCTAAAACAGAGAAATAGCTCATAAAGTAATCCATTAGCCAAGGCAATTCGACGCGTTGGGCAAGTCCCCCAGCGTGTCGAGTATGTGAGGGCGAGTCCGCGATGGCGAGTCCCGAGCGTATCGAGTACGCGAGGGCGAGTCCGCGGTGGCGAGTCCTCGAGCGTGTCGAGTACGCGAGGGCGAGTCCGCGGTGGAGAGTCCCCGAGCGTGTCAAGTACGCGCGGGGGCGGCACAGGAGGAGGGAGCGTCCCGCTGCGGTCTCTCCCAATGTTAGGGTTCAGATAGAACTCCTGCACCAGATTAGACTCGATATATTTGTATCTATTACCTCCTATCTATATTATTATACTCAATTTGTCTAGATACAAATGCATCTAGTCTAAATATTTAGCTAGATACATACGAATCTAGACAAAGTTAAAAAATATTAACATATATTTGATATATATTGGAGGGAATAGATGAATATAAGTCAACTAATATGGGTGAGAGAGTACTTAAGAAACTATGATTCAATTCTAACTAGCTATGCAATATGCACGCATATATATATATATATATATATATATATATATATATATATATATATATATATATATATATATTAAAGCGCGTGGTTTTTAGGCTCCCGGGGAGCTCCACGTTCTGGCACACCGTTCATATAAACAGTGGCGTGGGCATGAACAGTGCATACTATTGTTTGGATCGGTGGATTTTGACCAAGGGGCTAAAACAGTCCTATATTGCTTCAGTTGTTAGATTTTACTCCAGCTGCCAAAACAGCACCGTGAGCAATTTGCTACAGTGCATACAGTAATTTTTCCAATATATTAAAGCGCGTGGTTTTTAGGCTCCCGAGGAGCTCCACGTTCTGGCACACTGTTCATATAAACAGTGGCGTGGGCATGAACAGTGCATACTATTGTTTGGATCGGTGGATTTTGACCAAGTGGCTAAAACAGTCCTATATTACTTCAGCCGTTAGATTTTACTCTAGCTGCCAAAACAGCACCGTGAGCAATCTGTTACAGTGCATACAGTAATTTTTGCGGCATACAATATTTTGCTATACTATATGATTAGTGTACTTATAGTATTTTTACTAACGGTTTGCTAGCGGTAATTTTCTGATGCATATCTTTAGCTTCTATAGTAATTTAATGGTTGCAATTACTTAACAAACTTTTCGGCTTCTTTTTTGCAACGGACGCCTATGGTAATATTAATTGGCTCCATTTTTTGATTATATAATGGTAATTTTTTGACATAAAATTTTGGTCATAATTTTTGGCCGTTAATTAACCCACAGTAATTTTATGGCGGTGTGCAAATGTCTAAATTCTTACTTCTTCAACAATATTTCTTTAGGTTTATTTCATTTTCTCACACTTTTCCATCTCTCTTTTTCACACGGTAGTTACCTTTTGGTAATTTTTTATTGGTGAGTAACTTTCTGTCTGCAATTCACAACCAGTAATTCAATTTTTTTATACATTTTATTCTTTAACACTCACTGCACCATCCGAACATTTTATTCTTCAACACTAATTACACCATCCGATGTCTTTTTTATCTGTGATTAGTACTACTGTTGTCTTCTGCCATAATTTTGGACAACAATAATTTCTAATAAAAAATCGATTAATTTACGACATTGTTCCTCAAGGACACGGCGTCACGCCCGTGCCACATTCCCTAGTAACATGGTTACATACGACTTGCATCGAGCATGCCAACAGCGGGACGTCACGTCAGGGGCAGCCTTGCTTTTCGACGGTTGCCACCCTCGTCGTACGGTTGCTGTCTCAGACTCTCGTAGTCTCATCGGCCGTCGTGCTGCGAGGCCCCTTGTGCCGGCCATCTCCACTTGACTAACCAGAAGGCTGATCCGGACGCCGAATTTCGGTCCGAACGCCGAAAACTGGCCCAGTCGGATACTCAAGAACCTGTTTTCGATCGGATTTGGGCTATTTTTGGTCCGGACTACCCAGGCCGAACCCAGGTTTCCGGGTACGCCCTAGGAACGCCGGACTCAGCGAAAGCGGCGAAAAAAATCAAAGCGGCGCGTGGATCCGCCGAGTCAGTGACGGAAGCCGAGTCGTCGTCATCCTCGGAACCACGCGGCGACCGCCGGGCAATAATCGCCGTCGTTGCGGCCACGCTGCGTCGCCGATGACAGACCACTGCCGCCGCTCGGCTCCATGACGGACCGACGGTCACTAACTTCCCGCCGTTTCCACTTTTCCCGCCCTCGCCGCTACACCCCTCCCGCCCTCGCCGCTCACCTCGGCCTTTATAAGTCGTAGTCCTCGCCGAAGATCTTCACAGCTCTCTCACAGTTCCCTCCACCCACGAACCCAACTCCGGCGAACCTTCTCTCACATCTTCCCCTTCTCTCACCATGGGCGAACGCTACCCCGGCGACGGCGCTGCGGCGAATGGCTTCGGCCGGCGCACCCTCCAGACCTGGGAGGCGCGCGTGCTATATGAGGCCAGGTATATGGCGCCGTCGGACACGCGGATACCTCCGGGGTGGACGCTGAGCGCCGGCGGCATCCCAATCCCGCTGGGGCCCACGCCGGAGGAGCTGCCATACGATGTACAAGAGTACATCGCCGGCATGGACAACCCCGCTGAAGCGGAATGCGCCGACAACCTCCAGTACTGGGCGAACTTCTTCGCGGAGCGGCGTGAATAGGAGCTCGCCCGTCACGAGGGGCCGTCGAACGAGTCCCCGCCGGCTCGCAAAAACTCGGCGGGGCGCCGGCGTTGGTGGAGTGCACCAGGGCGGACGCTCACCGCCGTGCTGGAACACATCAACCGTGGGAACACTCCGTGGCTCGGCTTCCCGCGCAACCCGACGCTGGCGGCCAAGACGGGGCGGCGTGCTCCGGCGAACTGGGCGTCGAGGAGGATGGCGAGCATGAGCTCGTCCTCCTCGGCTTCGGCGTCCCACTCTTCCGGCAGCGCGCCGCTTCGCACGCCGACGACCATGAAGCACGAAGCCGTCTCGCCTGCGCGCTCACCGCTGCGGACACGCGCGGGCGGTATCGTCATCGGCGAGCCGTCTGCGCCTACGCCGCCATCAGTCCACCTGCGCCTACGCCGCCCCAAGGCAGAAGGCTCGGCGCCGGCCGAAGATGCCGCCTTGAAGATGGCGCTGGAGCAGTCGCTCCGCGAAACGACGCCGTAGACGCCGCCGCTGCCGCCGGTCGAGCCCTCTTCGCTGGATATCCTGGAATGGTCCAGGAGGGACTGGGAGAAGGCGGAGCGGCAACGCATTCTCGGCCTGAAGCAGGCGAGAGCAGCCAGCCGGGTCGCCGTCTGGGCGTGAGTCGCCTACGTGGCGCTTCGCCTACGTCCTGGATGACGACGACGAGGACGCAGGCCTGTCCTACCAGCCATGGAGGTACGGCGACCCTGGCCAGGGCAGCTCCCGCCAGAACCAGCCGCCGAGCGACGATGACGACGACGGCGGCGAGGATGACGGCCGAGCCGACCCCGACTACAAGTCGTTCTACGGTAACTTCGGCATGTAGGACGGCGAAGGCACCAGCGGCGGCCTTTTTAAGTTTATTATGTATTAGTTTAGTTTAAATTTGATGTAATCCGCCTATATTTGTCTAACTTAATGAAATTCGCCCATATTTAACGAATTTTAGCCAAACTTGGGAACTCGGCCTGGGTACGCGAGTGGGCGACTGGGCGTACAAGACCAAAAACTTGCTCCAAATCGGTCCATTTTTCGGCACCCAACGAGTGGAGATGCTCTCATGCTTTGCGAATCTCTCAACACCATGTCACTCGGTCGGCGGCTGCCGTGTCAGACAGACGCCCTTTGTGCTTATGGTCTCGTATCGTATGTCCTTGCTCTCCTCGAGTGTGCTCTTCAGCACTAAGATAGACCGGCCACCCTTTCTTTTCCCCTTTTCGCTCTCGCGCTCCCTCCCCCTTGAGAGTCTCCTGGCTGCCCCCGGCTCTTCTCCCCTGTCTCCGGCGGCTCCGTTGGCCAGAGGGGATGGGGGAGAGGACACCGGCCTTTTGTAGTATGTAGGTATTTTAGTTTTGTGTTGCCCTATGTGGCGTATGGCGCTGATGTCGGGAGAGAGGCGACGGATCTCGGCTAGATCTGCCGCTGTCCTGCTCTTCTTTGCCTCTTGGTGCTCCGGTGGTCGGAGTTGGAAGGGAGGCGGTGGAGGAGAGAGGATATCTCCATAAATAAGGCTTTTTCTTGCAGATATGGTCGTCAAACTTGGCGATGGAGGGATCCTTTTGGTGCTCGTCGTGGTGGTGAGCTAGGAGGTACTCCCCTACATTCCGAGGTTTGGCGGCTGCATCTGCAGCAGGGGAGGACAACCGCTTCTCCTTGGAGGTTCTCAACGGCGATGAGCCCGTCGGCGTTTCTCATGGTCGAAAGGCGACCCCTCAACCCTCAAGCGGCGGCGACGGATTCTGACCGCTGTCTTCGGGTGCATATTAACCTCCAGGCCTATGTGCCATTTCGGAGGCCATCTGGCTTCGGTGTAGCTTGCTCCCGCCTCCATGTCCCAAGTGGTTTCGTCCCCGGCGACATCGAGGTTGGCCGCATCGAGTCCTTGCACAGTGGAGTTGGGGCTAGACCTGATTGCTTTTCTTGTGTTTTATCCGAGGTCCTTGGTGCAAAATGTAAGGGCTGGTATGTAATCTCTTATTTCCTTGAGTCCTTTTTTGTAAAATGTAACTCCATCGACGGAAATGAATGAAGCTCTAGGTCCTTTGGGACCTACCCCTGTTAAAAAAAGATATTCTCTTTACTCTCGTGCCGATGAGGCCTTCGCTGTGCGACGCGCGCGACGAGCGCAGGAAATTTTCCATTCAATCAGAGAGGATGTTTAGATTCCATTCAATCAGAGAGGAATTGATGCAGAGGCTGGTGCCAAGCTCCCCATTTCAAAAAAGAAAAGATTCCTATAAAACGTGAAGGATAGCAATGCAATCATGTGAAACAATCTTTCCTATTCCTACGTTCCAAATGGCACCGAAGAAAACTTTTCTGTAAAATTCCTATCCTGTAAATTTCCTGGGAAAAACCTGCGTTCCAAACGGCCCTTGGAAAGGTGCATTGTACTATTGAAAGTTTGAAACAAAAATAGAAAAGAAGAATACTCTGAGAAATGCATAACATGGAAAAAAAAAAGAATCGCGTACCCATTTCCACTTGGTGTTTGGACTATATATATACAAAACATCATGGGTGCTGTCTTGAAGAAAGCAGAGAGAAACTATCATAAATGTTCCATTCCTGGCAAAAAAAAAAACATAAATGTTCCATGGACAACAATATATGCCCATCTCCACTCAAGTAAATCGTCCTTTGAAGAATACTCGGATATAAAAAAATCTTTAAATGTCCCTGCACGCAATGCTCTCTACAGTCGATTCATGCCCTATATAAAGGCCTGTAGGAGCGAGTGGCAGAAGCAGAGTGCAACCAAGCAAGCAGCATACATACGTAGCGCCTAAGCCTGCGAAGCTAACGCACCCAAGTAGCCAGCCATGAGCTGCAGCAGGGGCCCCGCTGCGATGGTGAGGTGCAGGCATTGCCCCTCGAACATCACGGCGGCGCCCGGTGCTCGTGCCGTCCAGTGTATGCAATGCACCCGCGTGACGCGCGTCCCTGGGTGTGGCCGGGCGCGCCCCGGGATGCCGCTGGTGCCGCGCCTGCAGCCTTCCCCGTCCTTCGGCGGCGGCTGTGGCAAGAAGCGCGCCGTGTTGATCGGCATCAAGTACGCTGGCAGGTGCGGCAGCGAGCTGAGGGGCCCCATCAACGACGTCAAGTGCATGAGGTACATGCTCACTGAGCGCTTCGGCTTCCCCAACGACTGCGTCCTCATCCTCACCGGTAACTATTATACATGCTGGAGCAACGCCATTAGATCTCTGTTCAGTCAGCCACAGATGATTCTCAATAATTATAATGAATAATGTATTAATGTACTAGATGAGGAGACGAACAAGTGCAGGCTGCCTACCAAGAACAACATCCGTATGGCGATGCACTGGCTGGTGCAGGGCTGTAGCTCCGGAGACTCCCTGGTGTTTCAGTTCTCCGGCATGGGCGCACAGGTCCCCGACGACGATGGCGACGAACGTGATGGCATGGATGAGGCCATCTGCCCCATGGACTCCTTCCACCAGGGCCCTATCCTGGACGACGAGATCAACGAGGCCATCGTCCGCCCGCTCGTGCACGGCGTCAAGCTCCACGCCATCGTCGACGCCTGCCACAGCGCCACCGTCCTCGATCTCCCGTACCAATGCGTCATGTCCAAGTCAGTAATCGGTTAACCTCGGTCCGATCGTGTGCATCTACATACCAGCGCGCTTGCATAGTTGCATAAGCCCAGTACATTATCAATAACTTAAAAGTAAAACCTGTGGATGAGCACCGTACCCCAACCAACTTTTAATTTTCTTTTTATACTAGTAAAATAAATCACAACAGAAAACTCTTGACTACTTTAAAAACCAACGAAGAAATGAGGGTGTAGATGCACGTAACCTTTGCTTAGAAAAAACCCATCTCACTTTAAAAACCATCCGGTTCTTGGATCAGGACTACCGGGTGCCTGACATGGGCGGACCAGCGCACTATGGCCGGCGCCTGCAAAGGCACCAGTGGAGGCAAGGCCGTGCTCATCAGCGGCAGCAGCAACGGCAAGAGCATGCCTACTAACATGGTCAGTTTCTGATTCCGAATGCTGCCACAAGGTGTGTACACTGTATGTCTCTTTCTGATGCCTGCGTGCGTGCGTGCGTGCAGCTGCCTGAACCGTGTGCCACCATTGGCGCCATGACGCACAGCTTCGTCAGGGCGCTGGAGTGCGAGCCGCGCACCACCTACGGCCGCCTGCTCGCCTCCATGAAGAACACCATGCGCCAGGGCGGGCCCTGCAACCTGCAGGGCCCCGTCGGTAGCTCCATCCGCAAGGTCACCAACTTCAGCGGCGTGGAGGTGAGTCTCACGGTTTCTAGGTGTCATTGCTTCAATGACACACATTTCATTAATTTAATTTGTTCACCTGCATCTAATATGATGAAGCTGTGCGTCATGGCTCCAATTAATTTGCTCACTTGCATCTAATATTGCAGGAGCCGCATATGTCTTCTGCTGAGAGATTCGACATCAACTGCACGCCGTTCTGCATGTAGACTACTGCAACAGATCGACGACTACTACTACCCAATCATCATCGACCGTATCGAAATGATCGCTGGGCTTATGATGCTTGCTACTACTAGTATGTGTGATGTGTCACCTGCCATGCCACCAAGAACCACTCATACAAGGCTCTGGAGGACCTGGATGGTTTCTCCATGACTACTGTACCGTACCTCAATGTAATAAGGCTGTTGTGTGTCTCACATCCCCTTAAATAAATAAAACAAGTTCTGTGTATATGCACCTGCTTCGTCTCCAAAAGAAAGATACGTAAATGACAGCTACTCCCTTTTTTAAGTTGTCTAATTTCGAATTTTGACCATTAATTTCACTAAATCCTAGTATATTTTATATACTATAAAAAATATATCAACGATTTTGTAATTTTTCCACACACCCCTGGATAACAGGGCGGGTTCCACTACCATCATGATAACAAAACATCAACATATAACTTCTCAGGTTATCGAGTTCGTATTTGAAAGAAGATTTGAATTAATCTAAATTTTATACTCCCTTCGTCTCAAAATAGATGTCTCGGATTTGTTAAAATTTGGATAAATCTAGACACTATTTAGTACATAAATTCATTCAAATTTTAACAAGCCCGCGGCATCTATTTCGAGACGGAGAGAGTAACAAATATCTCATATATTGTTAAAGAAAATCATACTAGGACACAAGAGGGCGCCACCATCAAAAATGGTGTGCAACAAAAAACACCGCGTGGGCATCACGCAGCCATGATGTGATGGGACTGAAACTGACCGGAACTGTAATTTTTCAGAACCACCAAACCTTTGTCCTTCCACTTGGCAAAGTTTGGTAACAAGGGAGTAAAGGTTTGATTCCCTAGTTGCCTAGGATCGATGATCTCCTTGGTAGTTACAAGATATCTTTTCCACTCCATGTTGTTCTGTTACATCGTAGAGATAACCTTGTTTTTTCCTTCCTTGAAATGAGATACTAGTTGTACTTCTTATGGTGCAATGGCAAAGCTCCTAGTCCGCTTTGTTGACCAGATTACAAAATCAGTGTTGCTCCAAACTGTAATACTACTAGCTTACACGCCCTGTTCCGTCTGGATCGTGGAATTGGGCTTGCAATTCTGAAACTGGAATAGGAGGATATATATGTCACAACTAGCTATATGTTTTTTTCACAACAAAAAAAACTACTCCGCTAGAGGTTTTTACTGCATTTTCCTCCTCAAATGAAATGAAATGAAAAAAGAAGAATCCCATAAAGCAGAGCGTGAATTACATGAAAAGGAAAAGAATCACGTACCCATTTCCACTTGACGTTTGGAGGATATACACGGCATCACGAACGCTGCCTTGAAAAAGCAGAGAGAAATGTTTCATCGTCAACAATATATATGCCCATTTTCCGCACCAATAAATCTTCCATGGGAGAATACTGGAATAATAAAATTGCTTTACATCACTGTGCGCGATGCTATCCAGGCATCCAGCGTTGATTCATGCGCTATATAAAGGGCGGTAGCAGCGGAGGGGCAGAAGCAGAGTGCAAGCACAGCAGGCAAGCAGCATACGAACGTACTAAGCCTGCGAAGAAGCTAAGCACACCCAAGCAGGCAGCCATGAACTACGGCAGCGGCAGGGGTCCGGCGGCGACGGTGCGGTGCAGGCAATGCAGCGCGAGCATCACCGCGACGCCGGGCGCCCGTGCGGTGCAGTGCATGCAATGCTCCTGCGTGACCCGGGTCGCCGGGTGCGGCCGGCCGCGCCCCGGGATGCCGCTGGTGCCGCACATGCGCCCTACCCCGTCCTTCGGCGGCGGCCGCAGCAAGAAGCGCGCCGTGCTGATCGGCATCAAGTACACGGGCCGGCGCGCCAGCGAGCTGAGGGGCCCCATCAACGACGTCAAGTGCATGAGGTACCTGCTCACCGAGCGCTTCGGGTTCCCCAACGACTGCGTCCTCATCCTCACTGGTAATTCATTCTACTCAACCCAAGAAGCAATCGTGTAATAATGGATTGATGAATATATATACTATTCATATGTGTGTAGATGAGGAGAGGAACCCGACCAGGCTGCCGACCAAGGACAACATCCGTATGGCGATGCACTGGCTGGTGCAGGGCTGCAGCTTCGGGGACTCCCTGGTGTTCCAGTTCTCCGGCATGGGCGCGCAGGTCCCCGACGACGACGGCGACGAACGTGACGGCATGGACGAGGCCATCTGCCCCATGGACTCCTTCCTCCAGGGCCCCATCCTGGACGACGAGATCAACGAGGCCATCGTCCGCCCGCTCGTGCACGGCGTCAAGCTCCACGCCATCGTCGATGCCTGCCACAGCGCCACCGTCCTTGACCTCCCATACCAATGCGTCATCTCCAAGTCAGTAACAACCTCGATCATCTTATATGCATCGCCTATATATGCCCAGTACTACTCCTACATCAAAAAACTTACTAACAAAAAATCATTCTTGGATCAGGAGTACCGGGTGCCTGAGGTGGAGGGACGAGCGCCCAATGACGGGCGCCTTCAAAGGCACCAGCGGAGGCAAGGCCGTGCTCATCAGCGGCAGCAGCAACGGCGACAGCAGGCCTACTTACGCGGTCTGAATTTTTTTTTCTCATCCCTAACTCACAAGCTGTATGTATGCGTCTCCTTAAATATTATTTCGTTTGTTTGACAAGCCACTGATATCGTGCGTGCGTGCAGCTGCCTGAACCCTGTGCCACCATCGGCGCCATGACACACAGCTTCATCAGGTCACTGGAGTGCGAGCCGCGGACCACCTACGGCCGCCTGCTCACCTCCATGAGGGCCATCATGCGCCAGGGCGGGAACTGCAACCTGCAAGGCCCCATCGGCAGCTCCATCCGCAATGTCACCAACTTCAGTGGCGTGGAGGTGACTCACACTTTCTTCATTAGTTAGCGCAGTATGCTAAGGCTTAGTAACTGTGCCATGCCATGATACGTACATGTTGTTAATCTATCTATGTATGTGTTGGTTGATTTCGCAGGAGCCTCAGCTGTCTTCTGCTCACAAGTTCAACATCGACTGCGAGCCGTTCTGCATGTAGAAACCATGATCCTCACCGTCGCCCCCCGCAGGCCTACTGCAATAAATCGACGATTACTTATTCTATCTAATCATCATCATCGACCGTATCGAAATAATCTATCGATCACTGGGTACGATGCTTGCTACTACTACTGCCGTGTGTGATAAGGCTCTCGAGGACCAGCCTGGTTCTCCCATGTCTACTGTACGTCGCTGTGATGTGATAAGGCTGTTACGTTGTGTGTCATCACATTCCCTTGGATAAATAAAGTTCTATTTATATATGCTGCTTTATCACCGAAAGATACGTAATAGCAGCGACAACTATGTGATCAGAAACACCGCGTGGGTATCACGCAGCCATGATGCGATAAGACTGAAACGGACAAGTCTTTTCGGGCATCGCAAATGTTCAGAAACCCCAAACCTTTTCCTTCCACTTGACAAAATTTGGTTACAACAGAAACAGAGTAAAGGTTTGATTGCCTACTGGCCTACGATCGATGAGCCCATTTGGTGGTTACAAAATACCTTTCCCAGTCCATGTAGTAGTTACAGACTTACAGTGGTGGTGGTCTTACTGTTACATCAGCTGCTCAGGAACTGAAGAAGCCATCATAAGAGAACTGTGCAGGCCTGTTAATTGGTTTCCAATACATGGAGATCCCCTCCATTACTGAAGCTCCACCTCCTGATTTCATAAACAACAACGATTGTTAATGGTTTAAACGGTTATCAGTTGTGACAAACAGAAAACAGCAATTTGATTAGCCTGTCAATATCTGGAACGTACAACTTCATTTTCTAGAGAAAACAGCTACATACTAGTACTTCGGAACTTAAATGGTATAATACATTCTTGGATCTGGACAGACAAATTTGTTCTTTTGCTGTTTTTTGTGGAATGCGTTTGTACTCCAATGCATACCTTCTCCCCGCTTGGCTCGTCTTTCGACCCCGGTTCTTGCAAGTGCTCGATAATGTTCTTGCACACCTCCTTGCCTTTCTCTAGATTCACCGCATGCCCTGCGTTCTTGACCACTACAAGCCGAGAACTCTCCCCGAGATGCCTGCTCAACATTGTGATGGTATTTAACCATTTAGTACAAGTGTGCAGCGAGCTGTGGTTGCTCAAACATTGTACTATGAGAAAATTCAGAGGGATGAATCAGAGGAACAACATGCCTCTGCAATCTATGAGCCAGCTCCAGTGGAAACACCTGATCTTTCTCACCCCAGATTATCAATGTTGGCTGCATATATAGCAATTGATTATGTGACAAATCTTAACATTGATGCGAGAGTAGATTTCACTTTTTGTAAGATCATACGAACTTCTTAATTTGCAATGAGAAACTACCTGTCTAATTTTCGGAAGATCTGAAAGCTTCCTGTGGTTGATGAGAGTCTGCAGCAGCTCGGTCTTTTCCTGGATATGATCTGAACCCAGGACTTTTATGTAGTCACTGAGAAAGCAGGACGGCATGATGGGCGGCGGTCGGACGAAGGTGAGCTTCACGAGGCGCCGCACCTCTGCTGGCCGCCGCGGGACGAGCAGCTCGGCGGCCTCCCGGACGTCGGAGACCGGGAACAGCCCCGCGGAGAGATCGCTCTCCTCCAGGCACACGCCCGCGCACACCAGCACCGTCCGCTCCACCGCCTCCGGGTACATGGCGGCCATACGGTACGCCACGAAACCGCCGTAGCTGACGCCGACCACCGAGAAGCGCCGCACGCCGATGGCGTCCATGGCGGACTTGATGGTCCTCGCCTGGAAGGTCTCGGAGCGGTCGGGGGCGGGCGAGGAGGAGGCGCCGAAGAAGAGGAGGTCCGGGACGATGGGGTCCAGGCCGGCGGCGATGAGCTTGCGGAGGTAGGGCGCCCACTGCCACGTGGCGGAGGCGCCGAAGCCGTGGAGGAGGAGCACGGCGCGTCGTGCGGGGCGCGAAGGGGCCCAGACGTGGACGGTGGTCCCGGCACCCGCGGATGAAGGGAGGCGGACGGAGAAGGGGCGGAGGCCGGCGGAGAGGAAGCTGCGCCGGAGGCAGCGGTCGCGCGCCGCCGTGAAGCTGAGGATGCAGGGCCGCCTCCGCCTGGTGGGCTGAGCCTCCTGGGCGGGGACGGGAGCCATTGTTGGCGATCGCCGGGGCGAGAGGGCTCCGGCGACCGCTGCGGCGTGGGCGGGGCGGGAGAGGATTCATGGCGGGGAGGGGTTGTTTTAAATTGGAGCTGCTATTTCTGGTGGACCGTGGGATTGCTTGGTGGCGCTCCGGCCATGGTCATGCATGGTGGCACGTGGTGGAAGAACCAAGTTGGGAGAAAGCGATTCATCTGTTTGTATTCTGGAGTAGTCTAAAATTCTTTCGAATGGAAAATTTGTTAAATTCTCGCCTTTCGGTCTACTCCAAGATTCGTATTCCTTCAGGCCTTTTCTGCTCTTACAAGCAGAGTGGTTTCTTCTTCGACGAGTTAGGGCTGGGTTTCACCGGATCAAGGTTCAGGTGTAGTACCAGGATATGACTTCGAAGAACGGTGTCACGGGGACACACACAATCACGGGGTGTTCAGTCTTCAACGTTGACTGCTTCCTCCGTTTTAAAATATAAAATGTTTTAACTTTGTAAAGCAAATACCTACACGATAAAAATAGTCTAGATACATTTACTTCAGAAAGCTAAAATATTTTATATTTTAAAACGGAGGGAGTAGCTTCGAGTGATCTGGTGTTCTTGAAAGACAGAAGTAAGAATGCTAGAGGGTCAACAAAGATGTCATCATGTGGTCTAATAAGAGAAAAACTGTTGTCATATAACGACAGCATAAAGGTTGCATTTTCATAGATTTTTATAACGAATTTGTCTAAAAAAATCACATCTTAAACTCGTTCGACCAAATTTTCTAGGTCCGCCACTAGGAATGACTCAACCAAACCATCGTGGCATACGCGTAAGCAAACTCGAAATTGACGAAGGACAACACTAGAACTTCCACCTGGGGTACTCGGAAATTCCATGCCAGCAGCGTCCAAACAAACACTTCCGTAAAGAATCCAAAAATATTCTACATCAAAAAACAGTAGTACTAATAATCAGTGAACTGGGTTGCAGAATCAATAGCACGACACCAGAGTCAAACGGTGAGCAGCTAACCAAACCACTAGCGGGAAACAATTTACAGAGCTAGTGTGGCGAAGAACTACGAGCTAGGCAGCGACCTGACCTACTAACTTCAAGACATCACCAGATAACCGGCATCTGAGCGTCGTCTCTGCAGATCAAGTCCTCCAGCCCGGCCATGAAATCAGTCCCGTCTGTAATAGCCGCCTCGCTCAACATCTCGTCCTGCAGCACCTGTTCAAGACCACCAGCATGCGTGTCAGCATAAACTAGACCAGATACCCAACATGAGTGTGACCATTAACTCGGATGGAAACCATACATACCCTGGACTGTTGCATTTCAGCAACACAAGTTGTGAGCCTTTGATATTGCTCCCTGGCTTCTGGATACTGAGCCATGGAGTGCACACGGGCGAGTGCTCTCTGCAGTCTGGCTTCAGCCTGCCTTTTGCCATCCTGCAAGAAATCGTATTCATCTTCCGCCTTTGCAGGTTGGATCTGTTGTGATGGACCTTCAAGCTGATTCCCAGGACGAATGCCACGCAGGCCAGGTCTCTTTCTCCTCCATCTCAGGATAACTTTCTCGACGATACCGACTGACCAAACGACTTTCCGATAGTTTTTCCTCACTTGATGTCCACGTACATGAGCCTGATGATGAAACCGAAGAGAAGATTAATATCATCCATGAAAAGGACTGTTGGGATTTTTCACAAGTGCCAAGTCGGTGAGGAGATCTTAGCAACTCACAACCACATGGATTGCTGACAACTAGTGCAAGTGACATGTATTGCATATCCCATGGCATACAATGCAATGTGTATCCAAGAATAATTGACTCTGGAGTAGGATATATGGTAGTACATTCTCCGTTATGTATGGTTGAATGAATATAAGAAGAACAAAGTTCACCATGAAGTCTACAGCTGGGACAAGCGTACCAAAGGAATAGATCCATGTGTTTGTAAAGCATGCATAATAAAAATCTTGAATAACAACAACATTCTACTTTGATTTACAAAATCTGTGACATGCATCATGATCTTGGAGCTAAGCTTCTATTGTATGTCGTCGGATGAAATGAGATTAACCCATAGTGGAACAGGGGCTTTTGTTATTAGCTATCAGAGTGCAAGAGAGAATCAAAAAAATTGGGCCAGTTTTGAAACCCTGTAGTCAACAGAATTTCGGTAGCATGCACATAAAGACAAAAGTTAGCTCATTGGTCATAAGAAATACCTGTAATTTGACAATTCTCTGGCGAATGATCATAAACTCCCTTCTCCCCTTCCAACCTCGGAACTTGTTCTGGATACGAACAGCAGCAGAATGCAAATGTGTATCGTGTTGTCCCTGTTTGACATTTTTTAGAGAAACAAGCGAAAGTGTGTGTTCATCAGATAATCCACAATCGTCATCTCCATATTCCACAACCTTCTTTCTGTGGAATGACTCCACCCTGAATGCTTGAAATATCCTAGCTGCAGCTTGATGGGATTTACGGACAGCACTTAATGAACCTTGTAGTGATTCAGCGTGGGAGTCCTCTACAGTAAGCTGGGAAGAATTGGCTTCATCGAGATTTTTAGCAACTGGCAATCCATAAACTTCTTTGACACTGCTATCCTTTGATTCCTTTATAGTAAGTTGTGACAGATGGCTCGTCAAAGCAGATTCTGCAAGAAAACCAGCAATGCCCTTGTGTCCATTTGCTGAGGCTAAATCAGCTGGAGTCCTCCCAGAAGGAAATTCAGAATTTGGATCTGTTAATAAACCTGCTCCAGATCCATTTGCCATAAGGATGCCAACTGACCGTTCTCTACAAAGAATACAAAATATTTGTTAACTAACAGGAAACAACTGTGATGCAACTTACAGATGTTTTTTCTATCTTCTTATCTTCCCTAATTTTATGTAGGAACCAGGTGAAAAGTGGATGGTGATGGAAGAGAGATGGAGGATATAATCAAAAGTCATAAAGTGATTGTACACCATAACCGTCACTATTTGACAGCCATTAGTGGAATGTGTTTGGCAATACCTTCCACAGGATGCAGCCCAGTGAAGTGCGGTCCATCCATGAGCATCTCTAAAGTTCACATTGACACCAGCAACAATTATCGGTCTTATAGCCCAATCATAGCCCAGTGCAGCTACCAAATGAAGTACACCCTGCCCTTCCTTGCACAGAACATTTGGACCCTTTCCGTCATCATTTATTTTATAGATAAGCCAATAGTGAAGCCTCTCTTTCAAAGATTTCTTTGAACTTTGGTTCCTTGCCACGAAAACTTCTTCCCCATCCGATAGTGATCCCTGGTCTGACCATTTCTCATCAAGCATTAAGGAATTAACAGCATTGATTAGCTCGTGTTTCTCATCCCCACTGCTCAAGAAAAGCAGCTGGTGATCATTTGGCCCCAAAGAAAGAAGCTTCTCAAGACGAATATGTAGGTGCATCTCATTTACACCATTGGTTTGAGAGTATGAACTCTCCATGTACTGGTAATCAGAATCCCTATACTCGAATTCTCGCACTTCACTACAAGCAACCCTGTTTGAGCAGGTCACATAAAAGGGAACTCTGCCAGATCGATGTGCTGGCGCATAGCAGCGAACGGTGCCATCTGTTAAAACCTCAGCTGGTACTTCAACATCCCCAAACATACAAGACCACTTACAGTTTTCCACATGCTCCTTATTTGCCAAGAATGTACCAGTAACTGAAACCTGTGCAATTAGTATGATTTAACCACCAGAAAGAAAAGGGAAACTGGTACTGAATTGCACAGTAAACTAACTAGAGTAGCATTATCAACGTAAAGATGTGTGAATTGAGAGAAGACCAATAAGTAGGAAGTTAAATTAACTTGCATACCTTTGTGTTTTGACCAATATACGTGCAGCTTGGTGAAACATCCAGAATGCTGAATAATTGGTTGGGAGAAAGTGAAGGGCTCACCGCATAAACATCTAGCTGCTCATTAGTTGGCGCAACTGAACCATCAGCAACACTCACAGTCTCAATGCTACTCCAGTAGGCATCAGAATTGGATTTCATATCCAAATCAACCACCTCTGGAAGTTCTTTACTCATCCATTTTGAAAAGCTGTCATGTTTCTTCAAACCAGCACACTCAGGCTTAAATAGGTCCAGTGATAACTGCTTCAATAGTGGATGTTTGATGCTTCCTTCGGTATATTTATTGAAATTCACCTGAAATTTTGGTACAATTAAATTAGGTCACAATACTCAAATATCTGTACCAACTTTTTTTTATGCAGTCTTCTAACCAGGGCCAACGTAATTTTAAATATGCAACTTCCTTCATGAATGATAACTTCCTTTCATTTAATATACTACCTTGTTTTGCAATTTAAGTGCTTAACTGGATAGATGTGCCCAACTCTGACATAACAGTTTTTTAAGAATATAGAAAACTAAGTCAAGGATTAGCTAGGACTAGGAAAATGGTGATCTTAAAGTGACTACCGGGGTAAGATCTAAAGGGGTTATGAAGTTCTTTGTATGATATTCCCTTCATATTGCCATAGAATTCTTTAGCCCACTATGCACACAAGCCAAGTAAACACTAAGTAATAAGAAGGGTTAATGTCACATCATCATGCATAACCTATTAAATGACATACTACAGACACTTAACCTCTTTCAGAGCAATACAAGGTAGAGAGTGGACACTGCATTAACCACACACTTGATTCCCTGAAACAAAGACTCCCAAGGCCAAGGACAGATATTGTGAAAGAGATGGAGAATTTCAGTATCCCCATTTCATGGCCCACTACCATGCAAAGCAAATCCGCAGATCCCTCGAGAAACTCAAGAGTAGGCAAGAGTACAAGACAATAGTGAAGTACCTCAGATGATGGTATGGCTGCAAAACTCAATTCATCGGCTTCCTTCTCGCTGAGGTTGTTAGTGTACAGAGCCTCAGATGTGAATGTCTCCAGAAAAGAGTTATCCTCCAGATTGTTAGCCTCTATGGAGGCAAATGAAGAATGAAATGTTGGCTCGGTGAACGCAGCTGAATAATTAGTGGAGGGCTCATTGAATGGCACTGAATCAAACAGAGTTCTGGAAATGCCTGTTACTACAGTGCGGTCATCAAACATTCTAGCTATGTCATGGTGAGTAAATGAATGATTATCTAAATTATCTGTTCTTGGCAGCATCTCACGATGATAACCTGAAATGTTCAGCAAAAAAATGATTTAGCATCTGCTATTAGCACAGAAACTCAAATATGGAGGAGTTTATCCTACCTTGACTACTGCCAGTAGTTGAAGCAGAAGAGTATAGCATCCTATCCATCGTCACTCCATCCACAGGCTGCTGCATCTCAGTGAGAGGGTAGTATCTGGAGCTTGCTCGGCAATTATCTGCTGCACCGAATTTCGCTTTAGATACACTGAAAGAAGGTGCATAATTGAATATGCATCAGTTAATCTATACTTGGTGTAGATGATGCAGAACATAGATAGACAAACAGTAAACCTGATTCAGCGTCTTCATACTCCGACATCTGTACACTTATTGGGCTATCAGCAGCCACCTGATTCTGACTAGTGACAGAATTTGAACAAGAGGGACTATCAGCATTTGACACCTGCATAATCTCTTCTTTCACACGATTGTAAATTTGCTTGCCACCCTGTTTGGTTAAAGATACACAAATAAATAACATTAAAAACTATGAAATAATGGGGGAGGCAACACATGCGCACCCACAACCACACAAATGTAATTATACTCATATCGACAATGGCAGACATTCTATTTTTTAATGACAAAACGATAGTTGATGGAAAAATAAGGCCTCTCTGGTTCTAAGGATTTAGGGAAGATTTTATTTCTAGTTTTTCATATGTGGGTATAATCTGCAGTACTGTAGTATCGCCATCAAATGAAGAGAATGATGTTAAGTGTGCTGTAGTGTGAGATGGAACAAAATCTGTACAGAGAACCATAGCTAGTCAATATTCGTGCCCACCAAAGAGAGCACAAGCAAAAAAAAAACTAGAGAAGAGAGAAGTTTACTACTGTATGATTGAATGTACCTTTATTTCAAGGTAGTGTACAAGAACAATGTGTGTAAAATCCCTGAAAAGTAAGAGAAGTCACTTGATTATACAGCACAGACTTTCCTCTGGATACCAAGTAAACTGGAATTGCATCCAATAGCAAAGCGATGATCGTAATGCAACATTGAGCACTTACTCTTCCAGCAGCCAGTAGGTTCTTCTCTGAAAATTCTCATTTTCCTCTCCGTGGGCATAATAGCAGTGTAGTACATCAATGCTGCCAGCCTAAAATAAGAAAAAAAAAGTATTAGTGGGGACAAGCAAAGATACAAAACAAATAGAGCTAAACAAACTATGGGGGACAGCAATACGAAAAAAACTTCAGCTAGCAATGGAATCCAATCCAGCACTGAAGAACGCAGTAATCTTCTGTTCTCAGTAAGTGACTGTTCACACTTTCTTTCGTCTCTATTACATGTTGTACCCAAACTTGGGAAATCCTTTTTTTTCCTTGTGCATGAGCATAACTAGTAGGGTATGCAAAGGCTCGTGTGGCTACCTACAAGAATAGTTTGCACTTGGACGTAATAAACCCTGTGGGTATAAGAAGTTGTACTTGGATGGATTGCTGATTGCTCAGGTCTATGTATATTTAGAAGTGCAAGCGACAAGTCATCAGCAACTTGACAAGTAGGAGTATGGCTAACACGTTGGGTTACTCGGGTCTAGATGGAGAGGACAATGGACACAAGTAAACACGAGAACAACACAAGCTTGTCAGTAATCAGGATGTAACAACATCAAATTGATAACCACTATTAATGCAATTGCAACCTTCCAAAGAGTGGTTTCCCACATAAATAACAAACATTTACTTACTTTCAGTTTTTCGTGAGCTTCTTTAATAGTCTTCCCATCCTTTTTCTTCCTCCAGTTGTGCCCATCCTTTCTGAAGTATCTCAATATTTTGCGATCAAAAAGAAAAAGAGAACCACCTACAACAGCATCGACATGAAAGTTAAGCACAAGAAATAGGGAAAATAACTTTGACCAGACAAAAGTAAGGGAGCTTCCATAACAGGGGGCATGGTTAACTGCAAATGAATGATGACCTGAAAACAAATCACCCAGGGGTATTGTGTTTCAGGTTAATTACATATATCATTGACCATGAAGTTTGGCAATCATTTCCCATTTACAAACTGTACATCAAGTTTTAATAATCACTCCAATTCCCAACATGGAAGCACCGCTCATGCCATCACACCTCACATAATTCAAACACCTGTTGTATTTGTACCACAAGCTATAAAAACACCTAGTATTGTATTTGTACCACAAGCTATAAAAACAGTAAATGAATTCGTACTATATAAGATAAATAGGACACTGGGCACTGAACCAACAAGAAAAGGTAATTAAGGTTTTGGACAGTATATATCGCTCACATGCTACAAGCCAAAAGTCAAACAACTATACATCAGTTTTCAGAAGCTAAAACATCACAGTAAAAGCACTAATAAAAGAGAAAAATAAGAAGCATACTTAGAGGCCTGTTTGGTGGCTCTGGCGTGATGGAGAAGGATTTGTAGTTTGAGAGTATTCCGCAGATTTCGGTGGGTCGCAGCCAACGATTGCGAGCCTCCAGTAGCGTCTGCGAAATATCTGCAGATAAACAATTGATATTAGCCATCAATCCACTTCCGCTAGCCTCACACTTTTTTGTCCAGACCTGCGCACAGTCTTCGTTCCTTGTTCTTAGAGTAGAATGATATATTTTTTGTCCGCTCTGAATAATTGGACCGAAAAGTCAGCATACTACAGACGCAGAAAACTCTACAGAGGAGAACCTAATCTAACTCGAGATTATGGAAGGGACCTGGGTACTACTACCAGTTTGTAGAACCCAACCCATGAACACAAATCAAACACAGGGGGGTGGGGGTATGCGTTGCGGAAACTGCGGCACGATCTTCGCCCGACCGTAATAAAATCTAAAATCTAAAAACTAGAAATCGCACTATTCGCGCTGTAGATTGACATCAGGTATGTAAAACGCACCCTGGAACCTCGTTAAAACACCATAACAAACTGCAATTTCAGCGCCTCACTACCTGGGGGATGGTTGGACATCAGGAACTTGCGAGCCTCCGCCATGTGGACCACCCGAACAATAATCCGCCTCCGCCTCCCCGACTGATCCTCCGCTCGCCGGTCGTCGGAGGGCTTCTTAAATCGGCGGAGGGATCGGGGTGAGTTGGTGGTTTTTAACCGGGGATGGAGAAGCTTCGGCGAAGCGTCGACGAAGGGCGGGGGCGCCCGGCGCCGTCGCGTTGGACAAATTTATTAGCCTGCAGTGCGGGAGCGAGCAAGTGACGAGGGGAGCGAGTGCGAGAGGGAGGAAAAGTAAAGCCGGGTGCGGGGTGTGGTGTAGTGTAGTGTCGTGGCGCGGGAGGGAATGACGGGACTGCCCCTAGGACGGAGACGGTGGGAGCCCACGGGAGGTGCGCGTTTGTCGTCGCTACTGTTTGGACGCTTGACTTTTTTGCCAGCGGGGGGGAGCGTTTTGCCGATCTGGGGGTACAATTTCACCTTTGCCCTTCCACATTTATTGGGCTGTCTGTCAAAAAGAAGAATATTGATAACGGAATAAATTTGCCTGGTGTCAGATGAAGGTATATTTGTGAGGAGTGGTTGAATCGCTGGTCGCGCATTTTTACAGAAAATCTACGAAACGTTGCGTGAAGTTCGTGAACATGCACACGTGACCATTTCTTGTTGTTTCCGTGCATAAATCACCGAACCTTTGGTCTCTCCTTAGCATGTATGAAAAAAATATACTCTCTAAAATAAGTGTCGAGAATTTATCTAAATATGCATCTATCAACATACTAGAACACGTCTAGATACGTGTATATCTAGATAAATATGTGTATATCTAGATAAATATGTGATACAGTATTTATTTTTAAACGGAGGAAGTAAGAGTGTAAAGTAACCATTACAAAAATGTGAGCGCGGACTTTGAAAAACTATTCTTGACTCGAATTAGTCTTTTAAAAAATATTATATTTAATAACGGTTATAGTTAGGAGGACGGTGCTACCAGCTATGAGGGATCAAACCCTAGATTTGATGTTTTGGTGTTTGATGGACACGAAATATTGTTTCAATGGGAGGCGACATTCATGTCGACAGTGGGATGTTTGTGGTGACTTCTTTAAATTTTAAGACATGCATGCTTAGTCTCTCAGATGTGCTTATAAGAGGTAGGACACGCATGTTAATGCTTATATGCTTTGTGGTGTGCTCCATATGCTTTTAAATACTATTCTATTTGAATACTCATTGATATCCATGTAACATGTAAAATGACTTTAGCTACTGTTATTTAACAATTAAATATAAGATTTTAATTAACTTGGTGTGAGTCCCTCTCCCCTCTTATTTCTCCCTTATATCTCATTGTGCCTAGATCGTGGGCTTTTTATAACCTTGTGCCCTACCACTGATTTGATTATGGAGTTTTGGTCACAGCCCACACCTGACTCTTATTTTTTATCCGCACGTTTTGCATGTTTACACTTTGTAGTTTGTACAATTTGGAGGTCAGTTCTCTAGTCATTGTTTGATCGAATGTCCTATAGCTCTCCACTAAATGCCAAAGAGCTATTCGGCCAGCCCCCACATACCAACGCATATCTCAATTCTCCAGCTCTCTACAATGTCTTGCACTATTCACAGAAGCAACAAAGAATCGATTACTCACCCCGCAGAAACAGAAACAAAAGAAATTGATTGCTCTGGAATTTGATTCTGTGCATAATCCAGCCTCGTTAATTATACGTATAGTATTATATTTATTTGTTTTCCAACAAGGATACATGACATCATCCTTCATAGTACTATCAATCCAAAACCACCTAATTACACGTACGTTTAATGTTGCCCGCTAGCAAGTGCAATTGTACAGGGATCAAGTATGCAAAAGACAATATCATTGGATTGTCTTCCAAAATAATATTTTGGCATAGATGTTCTACCATATTCTAAGCATGTTGCAGTTAAAAGTTAAATATAATCATGCATCTAAGTCTATGAGAAATCAAAGACACGTTTAAAACACAAAGATGCCCTACACTTCTTGTGTTAACATAGCATCATAAATATATTGTACACCCTCCGTCTCAAAATAGATGTCTCAAATTTATCAAAATTTGGATGAATCTAGACACTATTTAGTATATAGATTCATTCAAAACTTGAAAAACCTAAGACATCTATTCTTGGACGGAGGGAGTATTATTTTTTTACAAAAAAGATCCATCGATCTATTAATAATCACCATCGGTGGTACAATGATCCAAAAAGTAATACAAATTACAAAGTGGTCAGTGGATCCCTAGCGACGACTACAAGCACTAGAGAGAGCTAAAGTGCACCGTTGTCATCGCTCCTCATTCGTCGATGTCAGGAAAAAGCTTATCGTATAAGAGCTTGTTGTAGTAGGAAAATAGAAACTTGTTGTGCTAAGATCCTAAAAGACCATCGCAACAGAGCAGCAGCCACCGATGAGAACCGTAGTCGGAAGCACCTGACCTGCAACCACACCAACGTAGAAGAAAAATGGACGGGATCCCAGAAGATCCGTCGGACACACAACTTTAGCATCCTCCGCTGACACTAGACACACCAGGGAGTGGGGATAGGATGGGAAGGACCTTATTTTGATACCAGGATGTAAGCAAGGGAAAAGGTGGTGGCCGGGGTTGGGAGTTGTGGCCGTGAACGCGGTTGATCACCTACGCCTTTGTTGTCGCCGTCATAGATGGAGGAGGACACGGACGTCTCCGTTTTCGAGTTCTTCACCCCATCCATCAAAACCTTTTGGGCAAAAAAGAGATTTTCAGACAATTTCTCTCAATTTCTTTACGGCAGGAGCCCGCCGCACTGAAGCTACTTAAGGGTTCGCAGTATGGAAAACAAAAAAAATTCTATCGCGGGAACACACAAAACCAAGATCTATTCTACGAGATCGGTGCAACGAGATTATAGAGAACTAACCCTCGAAGATCCAAAGCGTTTAACGAGATTCAGATCTCGTTGTTGATATAGTCAATCACTTGCTGATCTCAAGATCGCGTAGACGATCCTTCTGGCGCCACGTTCCGACAGCGCTTCCGCAGTCGGTCACACGTACGGTAGTCGATGAAGACCTTCCTCTCCCTTTTTCTAGCAGGAAGCGGAGGTTGTAGATCTTCTCAGAATTCCAATAGCACGACGGTGTGGTGGTGGTGGAGGAGAAGAGATTATTGCAGGGCTTCGCCTAAGCTGGAGCAGTGTATGGAGGAGAGAGGGGAGGTGCCGACGGCTAGAGTTTGGGGTGAGGTGCAAGGGGGCTCCCCACCCCTCCTTATATGGGTGGAGGGGCGGCGACCAGGGTTCCCAGCCCTGGTTGAGTCCACCCCCAACTCCTCCAGGCCGGTGGCAAGGAGAGGGAAAGGGAAACATTTTCCCTCAAGGTTTCCTTTCCTTTCTCCACTAGGATTTGACTTTTCAAACTAGAGTTTTTTTTCTCTCTTCCTAGTCCTTAGCCGACTTAACTCTAGTCCCAAGTTCCCCCCTCCAGAGTGGTGGACCTTCCAGAACCTTCACGAAGCTTCCGGTCAAAACACTGAAAACATTTCCGAACCCCGGAAATTGACTTTCTTTATATGAATCTTATTCTTCGGACCATTCCGGATATCCTCGTGATGTCCTAGATCCAATCCGAGACTCCGAACAACATTCGGTCTCCAACTCATATTCCATATCTACTAAACAACATCGAATCCTTAAGTGTGTCTCCCTATGGTTCGTGAACTATGCAGACATGATCGAGACAACTCTCTAATCAATAACCATTAGTGGGATCTGGAAATCCATAATGGATACCACGTATTTCTATGATGACTTCTTGATAGAATGAACCATTTACATACGATACTGATTCCCTTTGTCGCACGATACTTTACTTATCCGAGGTTTAATCGTCGGTATCTCTATACCTAGTTCAACCTCGTTGCCGATAAGTACTCTTTACTCGTTCCATGATATGACATACCTTGTGAACTAGTCACATGTTTGCAAGCCAATTGGATGACATTCCACCGAGAGGGCCCAGAGTATATCTATCTGTCATATGGATGGACAAATCCCACTCTTGATCCATGTGCTTAAACACATACTTTTAGAATACCTAATGCCATCTTTATAGCCACCCAGTTATGAAGTGGTGTTTGATGTCATCAAAGCATCCATCCAGTGATGGTGATTAACATGATCTCATGGTCGAAGGATTAGGTTACTATGTATTTGAAAGATTGTTGCAAACGAACAATAAATGACTTGATCTTACACTATGCTCATGATACGTTGTAAACGTATCTATAATTTTTTATGTTCCATGCTTGTTTAGTATCTACTTTGCTATGCTTTGTCTACACTTTGAGGTATTTTTATACATTTTCTGGGACTAACCTATTAACAAGATGCCGCAGTGCCAGTTGCCTGTTTTCTACTGTTTTTGGTTTTAGAAAAGCTAGTAAGAAAATATTCTCAGAATTGGATGGGACGAAAGCCAAATTCAGTATTTTACTAAGGAGAACACGGAGACCGAAGGGCAACCGGAGGAGGGCCACGAGGCCTCCACACCCTAGGGTGGCGTGGGCCCACCCTAGGGCGCACCGCCACCAGGTGTGTCTGCCTCGGGTGCCTCCCTGCCTCGCCTCTTCGCTTATATAAACCCCCCGATGCCAAAACCCTAAGTACCCGATCAGATCTCCACGAAACATTCTGTAGCCGCCACCATCGTCCCTAGATCGGGGGGATCTGAAGCTCTTCCCGGCACCCTGCCGGAGGGGAGAGATCATCCCAGAGGCCTTCTTCGTCACCGTGCCAGCCTCTGGTATGATGCGTGAGTAGTTCCACCTTGGACTATGGGTCCATATAGTAGATAGATGGTTGTGTCTCCTCCTTTGTGCTATCATGTTTAGATCTTGTGAGCTCCGTTCATGATCAAGATCATCTATTTGTAATCATGCATGTTGTGTTTGCGGGGATACGATGGATATTGAGATAGTATGTCAGATTGATTATTGATTCTATCATGTCTATGTTGTTTGTGATCTTTCATGCTCTCCATTTCTAGTGGCTATCTTGGCCAAGTAAATGCTAGTGACTCCAAGAGGGAGTATTTATGCTCGATAGTGGGCGCATGCCTCTATTGAATATGGGGAAGTGACAGAAATCTCTAAGGTTGTAGATGTGTTGTTGCCACTAGGGAGAAAACAACAATCTTTTGTTCATGGAACAATTGTATTGTTTACTTTACACACATTTCTTAATGCAGTTATCCTCTGCTTGTAACTTAATACTGGAGGGGGTTCTGATGATAACCTGAAGGTGGATTACTAGTCATAGATGCAGTTGTATGGCAGTCTATGTATATTGTTGTAATGCCCAATCAAATCTCATAGGATCATGAATGTCTAGTATTGCATTGTTATTCCTTTCTCAGTCATGTCAATTGCCCGCTATAATTTGTTTACCCGACATGTTATGTTATCTATCTTAAGGAGAACACCTTTAGTGAACTATGGACCCCGGTCCAATCTTTACCATTGATACATCATCTATTGTTACTGTTTACTTTCTGCAAGCAACCATTACCTTCCACACCATATGTTTAATCCTTTGTTTTCAGCAAACCAGTGAGATTGACAACCTCACTGTAAGTTGGGGCAAAGTCTTGAGTTCGTGTTGTGCAGGATTCCAAGTTGCCAGTAACACCTTGGAGTTGTTTCCTTGCTCCTACTGGTTCGATAACCTTGATTTCATAACTGAAGGGAAATTTGCTGATGTGCTCATCATACCTTCCTCTTGGGGTATCCCAACTAAGCTCTACTTTTGAGTCGCGTCAAGACATTTTCTGGCGCCGTTGCCGGAGAGTTAAGGACAACTTCACAAGGGGATTCTTTCACAACATTTATCTTTACTTTATTTTTGTTTTGCTTAGTTCCTTTTGCCTTGTTTTGCTTGATTCTTTTTACCAAAAATTACAAAAAAAATTAGTTTCGTTTGGTTTGCTTTTTCTTATCAAAAACACAAAAAAATTAGTTCCTACTCTAGTTGCTGCTGCGGTTGGCTTGCTCCACCTTTGCAAAAATGAATTCTGCTAAGAACACCAAGTTGTGTGACTTCACTATCACAAACAACAATGATTTCCTGAGTACACCTATTGCTCCACCTGCTACTGATGCTACCTTTTATGAAATTAAGCCTGCTTTGTTAAATCTTGTTACGAAAGAGCAATTTTCTGGTGCTAGTTCTGATGATGATGATGCCCACCTTAATAACTTTGTTGAACTTTGTGAGATGCAAAAATATAATGTAGATGGATATATTATTAAGCTCAAATTGTTTCCTTTCTCCTTGAGAGGAAAAGCTAAAGAATGGTTGCTATCCTTGCCTAGAAATAGTATTGATTCTTGGATTAAATGCAAAGATGCTTTTATTGGAAAATACTATCCTCTTGCTAAGATTATATCTATGAGAAGTGAAATAATGAAATTTAAACAACTTCATAATGAACATGTTGCTCAAGCTTGGGAAAGAATGAAATCTTTGGTAAAGAATTGTCCCACTCATGGACTGACTGCTTGGATGATTATCCGGACTTTTTATGCAGGGTTAAACTTCTTTTCAAGAAATAGGTTGGATTCAGTTGCTGGAGGTACCTTTATGACCATTACTTTGGGTGTTGCAACAAAGCTCCTTGATAATATGATGGTCAATTATTCTGAGTGGCACACTAAGAGAGCTCCACATGGTAAGAAGGTAAATTATGTTGAAGAAACCTCCTCTTTGAGTGATAAAATTGATGTTATTATGGCTATGCTTGTTAATGGGAAAGCTCATATTGATCCAAATAATGTTCCCTTAGCCTCTTTGGTTGCTCAATAAGATCAAGTTGATGTGAACTTCATTAGGAATAATAATTTTTGTAACAATCCTTATGGTAATAATAATTATAGGCCTTATCCTCCCAATAATGGTAATACTTATGGAAATTCCTACAACAACAATAGAAGTGCTCCCTCTGAATTTGAAGTCATGCTTAAAGACTTTATTAGTAAACAAACTACTTTCAACAAGACTGTGGAGGAAAAGCTTTTGAATGTCGAGAAAAATATTTCATATTTGTCTGAAGCACAATCCTCTTTGATTAATAAAATGGCTGCTAAACCTGAAACCTTGGAAAGTACCTTTGCTGCTACTCATGCCATACAAGTTAATATTGATGAAAATGTTAGATTGTTAGATAAATTGCATGCTAAGTGGGAAAGAGAAGAAGAAATTGCTAGAAACAATAGTGTTTGTACTATTACCACCACCAATATTGATGCTAGTAAACCACAAGAAGTCCTCATACCTCCTACAACAATGCCTAAACCCAATAAGTATACTACCTATGATGCTAAGTTTGATTTTGATATTGATGGTTGCAATATTTCTGAAGTGATTATGTTCCTACAAAAGCTTGCTAGAAGTCCTAATGCTAGTGCTATGAATATGGCTTTCACAAAACACATTACAGATGCTCTCATTAAAATTAAGGGAAGATAGTTGGGAACCCATCATTAATATGCAAGTGAATGACTTTGATCTCAAAGCTTCATGTGACTTTAGTTCTAGTGTCTCTATTATGCCTAGAAAGATTTATGAAATGCTTGATTTGCCACCTTTGGAAGATTGCTATTTAGATGTCCCACTTGATGATAATGCTAAGAAGAAACTCATGGGGAGTGTTAATGATGTTCTTATTATGGTTAACAATGCCTATGTCCCTGTTTATTTCTATGTTTTGGATGTTGAATGTAATGCTTCTTGTCCTATTACTTTCGGAAGACCTTTTCTTAGAACTGTTGGTGACATCATTGATATGAAAGAAGGCACCATTAAATATCAATTCCCATTCAAGAAAGGTATTGAACACTTCCCTATGAGGATACAGAAGTTACCTTTTGCTCCTTCTTTTAAAGCAAAATTTGATGTTAATGCTTCTTCATTTGAAAATACTTGATTCTTGCTTTTTGTGCCTAACTTAAAGGCATTAAAGAAAAGTACTTCTTGGGAGATAACCCAATAGTTTTCTTGAGTCTTGGAAGTTATTACTTCTGTAATAACCTCTCCTTATACTTTTTATTTGATTTTTGTGCCAATAATAACCTCTAATGAGAGGGAAGTAAGATTTGAGGAAGTTGCTGTCCCGAAACAGATTTTTGTACTTCACTGTAAAAATTCGTGAAAAATCTCTGTATGTCGGATTGAGCTGTAATTTTCTGAATAAATCGCCCATATTGTTAGATAACTTTCGTTATTTCAACACTTTTTGATTTGAGCAACAGAAGGTCTTAAAAAAAATCAGTTTTTACCTGTTGGCCTGTTTTGACAGATTTCTGCCATTATTTGCATTTGTCTCCTATCGATTTCTTTTTGAGTTCTCTTTGGTAAATTGAGATTTTTAGAAGGAATTGCTACAGTATCTTGTGTTTTTAATGAAATTTTTGCTGTTTTAAAACTAAAACCAAAGGTTTATTACTTTTGAATGCACTAATATTGCTAATGAAGATTGTGTGAAGTTTTGTATGAAGGAAATTTCCAAGTGTAGGGGAAGGATGATGTAATAAGATGAAGAATGGACAAAAGATCAAGCTTGGGTATGCTACCCGTGTCACCCCAAGAAATATTCAAGAGGTACAAGCGTCAAAGCTTGGGGATGCCTTCGGCATCCCCTTCTTCATCAATAAAAATCTCAGGTCTCTTTCTAGACACTTTGTTTTTATTGTTTCATGCACTGTTGTGTTGTTCTTGGAGCGTCTTAGTTTTTGTTTGCTTAGTTTGCTTGAATAAAGTAGTTGTACCCCCGATTTCGCTGTGTTGTTTCAATAAGTTGATTGGTGTTGGAAAGAGTAGAGAGTTTCATGCTTATAGTGGTACAAAAGAGAGCTTGCTTTGACTGTGGCTTAGACTTTATCATGTCATGCTAGATGTTGTTTTAACCTTTTTCTTAGTGATTATTGTTGTAGCATGAGTTGATTGGTGTTGGAAAGAGTAGAGAGTTTCATGCTTATAGTGGTACAAAAGAGAGCTTGCTTTGACTGTGGATTAGACTTTATCATGTCATGCTAGATGTTTTTTTGACCTTTTGCTTAGTGATTATTGCTGTAGCATGACTTGTTCCAAACAATTGGGATCGTTTAATGTGCCTTGAAAGAATCATGCGTTGTTTTAGCATACAAAAGCATAATATTATGGTATTCTTCTTTGATGCTTTGTTTGGGTTGACTTGGCACATGCTCACACCATGTTATGACTATGAACCAGTCACCTTAGCCTCTATGATCATTTAGTTTTTGACTTGTGATACCACTTTATGCTTTGATTGATAATGTTTGTCTCTCTGCATGATTATGGCCATTATTGCTCTCTTAGTTGGTCGCTCCCAGTCTTTTGCTAGCCTCCACTTGTATTGAGTAAGCTCTACTCATGCATCCAACTCCCAAGAAACCAAGTTATTCCAAAGTGTCCACTATAAATTCCTATGCATGGTGTGTTACACCATTCCAAGTATATTGTTGTTTTATCTATCTTCCAAATTAAACTTATTATGTGAAATTTAGTGATTAAAGATCTCACAAACTTGATGGAACACTTTATTTATTTATTGCCCCTAATAAACTTGAACCATTGTGTCATCTATGCTGTATATGATTGCACTTATAAGTTGGGAATTAGCAGAAGCGTGCTGTCATGGGGAACACTTTCAACACATGTAAATATCTACCCAGTTGATATCATGATCTTTTGTTTATGGATGTCAGCGGTGTGAAATAAAAGGGGAGCTTGTAAGTCCATGGAGTTATGTGATTACCCACAAGTATAGGGGGTGTTGATGACCCACAAGTATAGGGGATCACAACAGTCTTCGCGGGTAGTATTACCCAATTTATTGATTCAGCTGCACCTGGAAATAGTTCTTGCTCACAGAAGTTTATCAGTAGCAACAGCAAAGCAACAATAGCAGCAAAACATGAGCAATGGTAACAGTAGCAGCAAACAGTAGGATATGAGCGTGGTAGGCATAGGGATGGATGGACGGGCGTTGCATGAACGAGTCTAAACATGTAACTTCAAGATCTAGGGCATTGCAGATAAATAAGAATAAACATCCAAGTACTAAACAATCCTAGGCATTTGCTCCATATATAGTCATGCATGCTCGCAATGAGAACTTGCACAACATCTTCTGTCTAGCCAGCCCGTGGCAGTAGGGCCTCTAGGGAACTACTGGCAATTAAGGTGCTCCTTTTAATAGAGCACCGGAGCAAAGCATTAACACTCCATGAACACATGTGATCCTCACACCACAACCATCCCCTCCGGTTGTCCCAATTTCTGTCACTTCGGGGCCTTTGGATCCGGACAATGATATGTGTACACAACTTGCAGATAAGATCACAAACAGTACTATCATAATGATTCAATAATAAGTTCAGATCTGAGATCATGGCACTCGGGCCCTAGTGACAAGCATTAAGCACAACAAGTTGCAACAAAGTCAAATAACACTAATAGAGATACTAGGCACTATGCCCTAACAATCTTATTTGATTACATGATAGAACTCATCCAATCCCTACCATCCCCATAGCCTACAGCGGGGGATTACTCACTCATGGATGAGGGAAACATTGATGGTTGATGGAGAGGCGTTGATGATGACGATGGCGATGATCCTCCACAAATTCCTCGTCCCGGCAGGGTGCTAGAACGGAGTTTCTGGTTCCGAATAGCGGCTTCTGGTGGTGGCGGCACAACGGAACTCTTTCTGGAAAAACGTCGAACCCCCTCTCAGTTTTTAGGTCAAGGGGTAACTTATAGGCGAAGAGGGAGCCCGAGGGGGTGCCTGGGGTGGCTGCACCCTCCCTAGGCACGGGCTAGGCCCACCCACGCCTGGCAGGGGTGTGGGCCCCCAGGCCTCCACTCTGTCTCGTCTTCTGGCTCCGTGGATCTTCTGGTGAAATAGGATTTTTGGCATATTTTCCAGGATTTTTCCTGATAGTTGATTTTCTGCACAAAAACTAGACACCAAGGTAATTCTGCTAAAAATAACGTCAGTCCGTGTTAGTTGTATCCAAATCACACAAGTTTAGAGGAGAAACAATAGAAAAAGTGTTGAGGAAAGTAGATACGTTTTGGACATATCAACTCCCCCCAAGCTTAGCTTATTGCTTGTCCTCAAGCAATTCAGTTGAAAACTGAGTGCGATAAGAGAACTTTCACGAACACATTTGCTTCATATGATGTATAAATTCTCAGCACGGGAGTAGATACTTAAACCATTCATAATAAGAAGTACGCATCTAAGTCTACTCAATAGTCATTGCAAGCTATGAAGAGAAACCAACTCAATAATAATAAGTAGCATGGAACATAAACATAAGCAACATTGCAATGCTCATAGGAAGGCATGATAGAGTGGTATCTCGCTTGTCTTTGTTTGCAGAGTACAATATAAATGCCAAGGCACCTCTGAAGTTCAAGTGAAGACTAGAAGTAAAGATATCAGAGATACAAGCATCAAAGTCATGACATTATTAACCAAGTTTTGAGACAAACACAAGAATGACAACTATGATCTCAAGAAGGTGCTCATAAAATAAGTGGTGACTCAACAAGGAAGTGAAAAGGTTTTGAAAAGTTTGAAAGGCTTCCAAATGCTGAAAGTAAGGTACTCACTAGCTTTGATCTCTCATTGCCCCCATCATAGGCATCTTTATATGGTTAAGGTGAAAGTGAGGTCCAATATGAGTTATATGCTTGATAGACCATAAACTGGAAATCCCATGTCCCTTGAGTACGAGGGCCACTCCGCATGCTACTCAACTTTGGTTACCTGTAAGTTCTTGTCATTGTAAATACATGCATATCATAGAGAACCGCCAACGGGGTACCCCTTGTACATGATACAGGAGCTATCCCGTGATCAAAATGACAAGGCAAGCATACAATGAGCATCTCAATGATCTTTTTTTACTATGTGCATAGCTTTTTATTGAGGATGCTTCATAGACGCTCATTATGGTGATTCTGCAAGTTTCCACCATGATTAGGCATGGCTTAGGCTAGTGGCCCAGGCGTTTCTCTAACACATATATATATACTCCATGAACTCACAAGCTCCCTTTTTATTTCACACTGATGACATCCGTAAACAAAAGAGCAAGGTATCAACCGGATATGTATCCATAAGTGTTGAAAGCGTTCCCCGTGACAGCATGGTTTTGCTAACTCCTAGCCTATAATTTGCAAGCATATAACTTTCATGGACAGGTCACAATGGTTTAGGATTATTAAGTGCAAGGAATAAAGTGTGCCATCAAGTTCGTGAGAGCTTTACTAACTAACTTTCTCAAAGCAGACAAACATTTATTTGGAAGAAAACAAGGCATATAGAATATGCACTGAAATAGCAAATGATGCTAATAGGTAGGTATGGTGGACACGGTTGGCAATATTGGTTTTGGGGAGTTGGAAGCACAAGTAGAGCTCATACTCAGTGCGAGTGAAGGCTAGCAATAGAGAGGGAGCGACAAACGAGAGAGCAATAATTGTCATAATCATGCTTGCAACAAAACATGACTAATTATGGCATGAAAATGATACAAGAACTCTGAGGAAAAATAAATCATCGAGGCTTACTAACTATTGTTTAGTCATTTTCATGCGTGAGCATGTGCCAAGTCGATTCACATGAAACATTCAGAGGAGGATACCACAATATCATACCAAAATATGAATAAAACAATGCAAGCAAACATTCATATGACATGCTACAAACTATTAGCAAGATGGAGCTAATCACAGACAAGCAAGAACTACTAAGCATCCATCAGTAACATACTCCTTACATGAACAAACTAAGAATGCTCACAATTATGAGTATATGTACAAAAATGAAAACAAATAGAGTTTGTTACTAGCCTCTTACCACACCTCAAGTTGTCTTAATCTTCATTATTGCTCTTCACTTGTGTGACTTGAATAATAACATGAAACAAAAATCCACTGAGGACGGCTGAATCCTACAAAGAACTCACAAAACCAAAGAAGAACAACAAATATTTTTGGTGTTTTCGATTTTTCAAACAAGCCAACAAAGCAAAAACAAACCAAAATATTTTTGGATTTTTTCTTTTAAGGCAAACCAAAGCAATGAAACAAACCAAGAGAAACAACGAAAATATTTTTGGTATTTTCGTGTTTTAAGAAAGCAGAAACAAAAACCAAAAAGAAAGTGAAACAATGGATATACAAAGAACCGACCGAACATGATATATAGATGAGTGTGATGTCGGTATACCTCCCCCCAAGCTTAGGCTTTTGGCCTAAGTGGGGCTCAATAGCGCGGGTAGTAACCCCAAGCTGGTGGGTCATCATAGGAATGATCTTAGTGAGGCACTTGCGATGAAGAAGAAGACGCGCCCCAATCATAGGAGGGCTGATGGTATGAAGACTCTCCCAAGTTGGAGGGCTGAACCGAATCATCTTCGGCATCCTCTCCAGCATTCTCCTCTTGCTGGGAGAGCTCCGCCACGTATGTGTCAAACTCCTCCTCCATGAGCGACCATCCTTGCCTGTTATCAAAATTAAACAAAGCATGTGCAGGCAAATAAACTATTTTCTCGGTCCTACCCCCTCTCCAACCACGCTTGGAAAAGGATAGTTCGTATAGTAAACTTCTCACAGTATCCCCCAAGGAAACAAAACCATGTTGAATCATGGATTCAAGATCAAGCCTCTCTGGGGAACCGATAATATGAATGGTGAGGCTCTAAACCATGGAAAGCTAGCAACCTAGAAGCAATGAGACCTCCACAAATTGCACCCTTCTCGCGGTTGGTGGTAAGACAGTAAGCTATCAAAGCACCCAGGTTATAATATCTATTCCTATTCAAAGCAGCTGCGATAAAAGCTAGATCAAAATAAGATAACTTCCTAGCAATCTTTCTAGCAAGAACACACTTGGTAATGAAATAGGCAAAATATCTAATGTCTGGGAACTGAATGTTCCGAATTTACCACTTTCCTTTGAGAAGTCGAAACCTTGGCAAATCTCAGCGTATAAATCCATATGTGACTTGGGACTCTCCTTGATCTTCTCACAAGATCCCCACTGAGGTACTCTAATTGCTGCACAGAAATCAGCAAAAGGCAGGTCAACAGCTAGATTGTATATTTTATAATGGACCATGGGATTAGATGGAGACCAAGTAAACCGAAATTCCTGCACAACAACCATGGTTAGCTTAACATATTCAAGTGGTTCACCTTCAACAAAGTGTTCCAACCCTGCATTGGTAATCATAGTTTGGAAATACTGGAAGATTCTCGCAGTTCTCATAAATTCATGGCATGGATATATGGAAGGAAAGACTCCTTCCTCGTGATGAACTTTCATTGGCTGAGGCACCATCAAATCATGTTGATTCAGTGGGTATGCACTCATCTTCCTTTCTGAAAGTTTTAGACAAACATCAAACCAAGTGATTTCCAAGTTGATAAATGATGAGAAACTACTATAGGAACTTGCTAGAGGGCTACACATGCATCAAAATGAAATCTCTAAGCATATAACAAGCATGAAAGCTCACACAAACTGTCACCTATATCAGCAAAATACTTAAGATACAATCTAACAATCATAAATCTAATTGGACAAGTGGAGGAGGCACATACCAAGGAGCAATCCCTCCAAAAATCAGCAACAAAGATGGGCTGAGAAAGGAGATCGAAATTCGCGAGCAAGAACAATAGGAACTCGAGCTTGAGAAAGTTTTCCAGTGTTTTTCGAGAGAGAGAAAGAAGATGGCTGGGAGGAGGCACCTTGGAGGGGCCCAGGTGGGCCACACCCCACCTAGGCACCACCTATAGGGGGTCGTGCCCACCAGGGGTGTGGGTGCCTGGGGTGCCCCCCTAGGTCACTCCAGATGTCCCTCTGCCCCTTTTTTCGAGGAAAAATTTATTTTGAATTTTCTGGGATTTTTCGGGAAACTTTATTTTTGGCTAATTTTCAGGGTATGAAAATTGATTTTCTCGCAAAAACAGTTTTTTTAGAAGAATCAAAAACAAACCAAGAACCAAACTACAGAAACTCTAAGACACTCTAACAAGCAAACAACTAACAAAACCAAAGCTAGCAAAAGAAAAGGCAAAGACTAGGAAGGAGAAAAGTAAAAGAAAGCAAGTATAACCACAATGAAAACATTATTTTGTCCATTAAAATCCTTTTGTTAACAAGGTTGATAAAGTCTTGTTACCAAAACAATCTTATATGAAATAAAACGTTGCATTCCATAAGGTGATTATGTTACCTCATACTTGATAGCAATGGTCCCATTCATAATAGTTTCAAAATTTTCTTGTGGAATGGGACAATATATTTCTCCAACCTTGATGCTCTCAATATTTTCAATGGAATTTAGGCAATAGCTTTTAGCAACCTTCTTGGGGAAATAAACAGTATGCTCTTTGTCATTAATATTTAATGTTACTTTTCCTTGATTACAATTGATGACAACACCTGCAGTATTAAGAAAAGATCTCCCAAGAATAATAGACATATTATCATCTTCAGGCATCTCAAGCACAACAAAATCAGTTAAAACCAAGCAGTTATGAGCCACTTGAACAAGAACATCCTCACATATACCAACAAGAATAGTAGTTGACTTATCAACCATTTGCAAAGATATATCAGTTGGTATCAACTTTTCTAGCTGGAGTCTCTTGTAGAGAGAAAAAGGCATAACACTAACTCCAGCTCCCAAATCACATAAAGCAGTTCTAACATAATTATTCTTAATAGTGCAAGGAATAGTTGGTATACCTAGATCACCAAGTTTCTTTGGAACCTTACCATTGAAAGAATAATTAGCAAGCAAAGTAGAAATATCCTCATTAGGAATCTTCCTTTTATTAGAGACAATATCCTTCATATACTTTGAATAAGGAGGCAACTTAATAGCATCAGTCAAAGGAATTTGCAAAAATAAAGGTTTCATCCACTCACAAAACTTGTTGTAGTGTTCTTCCTCCTTTGACTTGTGTTTCTTACCTGGAAAAGGCATAGGTTTCCGGACCCAAGGTTCTCTCTCACTACCATGTTTCTTAGCAATAAAATCTTCCTTAGTGTACCTAGTATTCTTAGTGTGCTTCTCAGGTTCTTCCTCAACTTCCTCCTTATCAAGAGCATCATTATTATCATTACCACTCTCAGTTTCCGCATCAGAGACAGATATACTATTAGGATCTGCAGCAGGTTCAAGTGGTTCCTCAATTATCTTATGTTTCTTTTTCTTTCTCTTACGGGGACTATCACTACTTTCACCTTGTTGAGAATCCTGCTCAATTCTTTTAGGGTGTCCTTCAGGATATAAAGGATCTTGAGTAGCTATATCACTCCTAGTTCTAATTCCATAAGCATGTTTATCTCCTGAAGCATTAACTAGCATATCCTTTTATACCTTAGCAAGTTGATCAAGTTGGGTTTGAACCATTTCAAAGTGTTACAAATCATTTTAATATCATTAGAAGTTCTTTCCACAATATCTTTCAACTCTTTAATAGCTCTAGAGTTTTCCAATAAATGATTATGAACTTGTTTATTAAAATTACCTTGTTTATCAATAAAAATGTCAAAATCCTCTAAGCATTGATCAGGAGGCTTACCAGGAATATCACCTTCATCAAAGTGGAGAGAGTGTACCTAAATAGTGGATGAGTGGGGAATTGGCTTACATAATTCTTCTATAGGAGGTAGATTCTTCACATCTTCAGCTCTAATACCTTTCTCCTTTAGACACTTCTTAGCTTCTTTCATCACTTCATCATTTAATGCAATAACTCCCCTCTTCTTTGGTGTTGGTGTTGGAACTGGTTCAGGCACAACTGGTTCAGGAGTAATAGGCTCAGGTGTATTTAGCTCATTTGAAGTCCAATCGTCATAATTCTTGCTTATCTTAGCCATTAATTCTTCAGCATCTGTAGGAGTTCTTTTCCTGAAAACACAATCAGCAAAGCTATCTAGGTATGTCCTAGAATCATCAGTTAGTCCATTATAATAAATATCAAGAAGCTCATTTTTAGGTAATGGACATCCAGGTTGTGCATGAATCAAGGCACAGAACCTTGTCCATGACTCAGGCAATTTCTCCTTTTCTCCCTGTTTAAAATCAAAAAGTCTCTGCAAAGCAGCATGTCTAGCACTGGGAGGAAAATATTTCTGGAAGAAATAAGCAATCAAACAATCAGGGCTATCAATGGAACCAGGAGGTAATCTATTAAACCAAGCCCTAGCTTCTCCTTTTAGTGAAAAAGGGAAGATCTTTGTAACAAAGTACTTGTGCAGCTTAAAATCATCAGATAATAAAGCACTCATAGTAGAAAGCTCATTCATATGAGCCACATCACTCATTTTCAGTCCCACAAAAAGGTTCTTTCTCAACAATGTCTAAATAGGATAAATCAAGAGAGAAATCATAATCTTTATCTTTAATATCTATGGGAGAGGTGACAAACTTAGGATCAGAGGGCAGCTTAGGAATAATAGTACGTCTTGCAAGGAGACTCTTAATAGCACTAGTACCATGTGTGTTTCGGCACTCTTCAACAAATTCATCAGTGAATTCAATGTAACCATCATTAATATCATAACTCTCTCTAGACTCAGGTAAGCTAACAGGTGTAACAGTGTATTCACTAGGAGTTTTAGTATTTCCTAGACTAGCCATAGTAGCATCTAGGAAAGGACCTAATGAACCACTCGCATCAAGCATAGAAGAAGTAACATCATGAGTATCAAAAGCAGTTTCAGACTCAGCAGTAGTAGCAGTGTGTGTAGCATGAGTATGTGGTGGTGGTGTAATAAGCTTACTTATAACAGACGGTGAATCAAGAGCAACAAAGGTGTTTAGGACTGTACATCTTCTTGTAGTGGATGGTAAAATAGGAAACTTTCCATCACGAGACTTCCCCATGATGAAAGGAGTAGCAGTGAACAATAGTAGATCCAAGTGAACTTACAAATAAAGCTATACTCCCTAGCAACGACGGCAAAATATAGTCTTGATGACCCACAAGTATAGGGGATCACAACAGTCTTCGCGGGTAGTATTACCCAATTTATTGATTCGACACAAGGGGAGCCAAAGAATACTTGCAAGCCTTAACAACTGAGTTGTCAATTCAGCTGCACCTGGAAATAGTTCTTTCTCACAGAAGTTTATCAGTAGCAATAGTTTGTAGTAGCAACAGCAAAGCAACATCAGCAGTAAAACATGAGCAATGGTAACAATTGCAGCAAACAGTAGGATATGAGCACGGTAGGCATAGGGATGGATGGACGGGCATTGCATGAACGAGTCTAAACATGTAACTTCAAGATCTAGGGCATTGTAGATAAATAATAATAAGCATCCAAGTACTAAACAATCCTAGGCATGTGCTCAATATATAGTCACGCGTGCTCGCAATGAGAACTTGCACAACATCTTCTGTCCAGCCAGCCCGTGGCAGCAGGGCCTCTAGGGAACTACTGGCAATTAAGGTGCTCCTTTTAATAGAGCACCGGAGCAAAGCATTAACACTCCATGAACACATGTGATCCTCACACCACAGCCATCCCCTCCGGTTGTCCCAATTTACATCGCCGGGGCCTTTGGATCCGGACAATGATATGTGTACACAACTTGCAGATAAGATCACAAACAGTACTATCATAATGATTCAATAATAAGTTCAGATCTGAGATCATGGCACTCGGGCCCTAGTGACAAGAATTAAGCACAACAAGTTGCAACAAAGTCAAATAGCACTAATAGAGATACTAGGCACTATGCCCTAACAATCTTATTCGATTACATGATAGAACTCATCCAATCCCTACCATCCACATAGCCTACAGCGGGGGATTACTCACTCATGGACGAGGGAAACATTGATGGTTGATGGAGAGGCATTGGTGATGACGATGGCGATGATCCTCCCCAAATTCCCCGTCTCAGCAGGGTGCCAGAACGGAGTTTCTGGTTCCGAATCACGGCTTCTGGTGGTGGCGGCACAGCGGAACTCTTTCTAGAAAAACTTTGAACCCCCTCCCGGTTTTTAGGTCAACGGGTAACTTATAGGCGAAGAGGGAGCCCGAGGGGGTGTCTGGGGTGGCCGCACCCCCTAGGCACGGACTAGGCCCACCCGCTCCTGGCAGGGGTGTGGGCCCCCTAGGCCTCCACTCCGTCTCGTCTTCTGGCTCCGTGGATCTTCTGGTGAAATAGGATTTTTGGCATATTTTCCGGGATTTTTCCTGATAGTTGATTTTCTGCACAAAAACTAGACACCAAGGTAATTCTGCTGAAAACAGCGCCAGTCCGTGTTAGTTGTATCCAAATCACACAAGTTTAGAGCAGAAACAATAGCAAAAGTGTTCGGGAACGTAGATATGTTTTGGACATATCAGGTGTATCGTAGTACTTTCGATAAATAGGAGTGTCGATCCCAACGAGGAGCAGAAGGTGTTGACTAGTGGTATGGAGCAGGAAATCTCTGTAAATACTTAGCAAACTGATTTTTAGGGGTTTTCTGATAAAGCAAAGAAATAAAGTGCAAGTAATAAAGACAATGAACAATTGCATCAAGTGGCCCAATCCTTTCTTAGCAAAGGACAAGCCGGTGGAGATACTTATAAGGACCAAACGTTCTCGAGGACACATGGGAATTCTGTCAAGTGCTTTTTCTTCAGATAGCTGAGTAGTCTTCTTTGGTTTTGTAAGTGTTGTGTGGGTGAACATTCATCATAAACACAAAGATATAATAATAAACATTTTATTATTGCTTCTTGGGCATATCTCCAACAGTCTCCCACTTGCACTAGAGTCAATAATCTAGATTACATTGTGATGTACCTAACACCCATGGTGTTCTGGTGTTGGTCATGTTTTGCTCTAGGGAGAGGTTTAGTCAATGGATCTGCCACATTCAGATCTCTGTGTACTTTTCAAATATTTATGTCACCATCTTGGACATGCTCGCGAATAGCATGAAAATGTAGCTTGATATGCTTCAACTTCTTGTGTGACCTTGGCTCCTGTGCATTGGCTATGGCACCCATGTTGTCACAGTATATGGCCATCGGGTCCAATGCATTAGGAACCACGCCAAGCTCCGTAATGAACTCCTTCATCCATATCGCCTCTTGTGAAGCCTCCGAAGGAGCTATGTATTCCGATTCAGTTGAAGATCTCGCCACAATGCTTTGCTTAGCACTCCTCCAGCTCACTGTTGCACCATTCAAAGTAAATACGTATCCAGACTGCGACTTAGAGTCATCCGGATCGGTGTTCCAACTAGCATCAGTGTAACCGTTTACAACGAGATCTTCTTCACCTCCATAAGAAAGAGCCATATCCTTAGTCCTTCTCAAGTACTTTAGGATATTCTGTCAATGAAACTGTGATAGAAGACAGGCCCAACGAAGGTCTGGTAATTATTAAGTGGTCCAGCCCATTAAGAAAGCCCAACAAGATCGTGACCCATTACTGTTTCGTCATGTGCTGTTACAAATGGACCCACTGGTGCAGCCATAGGCGACCCTAAACTTTCTGGCATGTTACTGTTTCCACATACACTGTTTGAAATTGGCCCGTTCGCACGACCCATAAATATCTGGGCATGTTAGTGTTCCGCCCTGCATTGTTTGAAATGGGCCCGTTTGGCCAGCCCGCTTTGACCCGTAACCTTTCTGTCCCATTACTGTATATCCACATACTGTTCGAACCAGGCCAATGTACTTTGGGCCCTACTATTCAGGCTTGTAAATGTCCGGCCCATGTTCTGGCCCGTTATTGTTTTAATCTGGTGAGTTCCTCGGCCTGTTACTGTTCCAGCCTGGTGCAAACTCGGCATGTTCCTATTCTGGCCTGGTACGATCCTGTCCTTTTTCCTATCCAGGCCTACTACTATTCTGGACCGTTACTATTTTGGCCATTTAATGTTCTGGCCCTTTACTATTTCTAGAGTTACTGTTTCAGCATGTTACTGTCTTGGCCCCTTACTGTTTTGTCCTGTTGTTGTTTCGGCATGTTTCTGTTTTGGCTTGTTACTGTTTAGAGCTATTACTGTTTCGGCATGTTGTTATTTTGGTCTATTACTGTTTCGGCCTGCCACTGTTATGGCATGCCGCTGTTACGTACCGTTGCTGTTACTAATCTTGCCTGTGGGACGGCCCCGTTACTTTTACAGTTTCTGCATTTCTGGAGCCCATTTCGATACCATAAAAGGTGTACAACTTGTGAGCATTTTTACTGTTCATCGTCGGCCTAATACAAGGCGGGAAAATACAGAACATGATTTTATACCCTAATCGATCTGGCTAGTGCAGGTACGGTACCGCCTACTGCTATGTGTGGACGACATCAACTAAATGTCTACACGGCCTATGCAATTAGTATAGATATTACATCAAATGCAAACTACTTAAAATTATTACATATTATCAACTCAAGAGAAAGAAAAATGGGCATTTCAGTTGACAATCGAATTGATAGTAGTCCTCAATTTGCTTTCTCTATCACCTGCATCTCCCTTTTGAGTGTGACATCTACATTGGAAAACAAACTTGAGACATGATCTTGCAGCCCCCTCTTTGGTTGCGATAGCAATAATTGTAGTCTGAAACTAAGTAATAACAAGTTAATGAATCAAACAAGGCAAACTACTCATTTAACTAATATGACAGGAGATATGAACTGGATTTTACTACTGGTTAATGGTTCAAATATATTGGCCATCACGTCAAACAAACAGGACAAGCAAGCATTAAACAGGTGTGCCTACCGTGAAATGAGAAATATAACAATGTGTGTGGCTTAGAATTTCAGCAAATATAAACTAGCCAGGTCATTTCAACAAATATATATAGAAGAATAAACCAGACAATGGCATGTAGTTACTGTCTTAGCTAAGAATAAACCATAACAATTGCTCGGTCGCGGTCCATCCAGAAGAAACCGCCGGCCTCCAAGTCTTGTTGCGTTAAGCAATTCATTCGAATCACAACATGCTCTTTCTCTTCCTTTGAAAGAAGATTCACAACTGCACGAAGAAGCAGCAGGTGAGAAGATATAAAGATATGGCGTAGCCGAAAAGAAAAAGTCTCATGGTGACTTACACTGGAGTTGCTCGCCGATTTGTTGAAATTCCTCAAGGAGAAACTCCTCTCTCACAACGGCCCGTTCGGTCTTGGACTTGCAAACATACGCATGGGCACGGATCATGAGAACGTCCTTCTCCAGGCTTAGGATGCGATCGCGTAGCAGAGGCAACTGCGAAGTCTCACTCGGCGGTGGACGGGCACCAATTAAGGCAGGAGGTGTAATCACTGGTGTTGAGGATATGCTAAATGGGTATCACCATTGCATGTCTCTAATCCGGATAACCCGGGTGGCCCACAGTTGGTAGCAAGGCCTATGGCCTGCTGGGCGGCCCAGTTAGATGGATTCAGAAGGGAGGCCCATGCCGGATAAAGGAAGTTTATGGTGGACTCATCAACATACCCGGAGCCTTGGAGTGCAAGACACGTTAGACTAGTTGTATACCGTGTAGGACTTTATAACCTATCCGGCTAGGACTTTCCCTGAAACCCTAGGATCTGGCGACTATATAAGCCGGACCTAGAGGAGCCTTTAGGGCAATAACACAACTCATATCGCGCACAGAGAACCGATCCTTGTAACCCGGCGTATTTCTGTTATAGTGATTTATAGCAGGAGTAGGACTCCGTCACCATCGTGAGATCTGAACCTAGGTAAGTTGTGTCATCTCGTACCTGCCAACCATCCGCCTTACCCCACGTCTCTAAACACACTCTATGAGGACCCCTCCATGGCGTAATCATCGGCAATACCATGACAGTTGGCGCCCACCGTGGGGCAAGAGGCGCTTTAGGCTCTACAACGGGCGAGGTCCAAGCTCTTCACAGGAATTGGCGAAACCATAGCCATTGGTCGCGTTCTCTTCTCTGGCAACATTCTGATCATCCCTCCCGACGAGTTCTGGATCCCGGCAAAAACAAACCCCACCCACTGCTCGATCGTTCCAATCAGGGAAATCCACCTCTTCATTGGTAAAACCAACTTGGGCACTAGTTCCCTGGAAGTCGAAGGATTGTCAAGGCCCGCACGGACCGCCTACGGGCAGGATACGTTCATGGAAGGATCGAAGTCGGATCTCTCTTCGAAGTTTGCTGACTTAGATCAGAAAAACTCAAGACCCACCCAAATCGCCCATGTGTAGGAAATAATGGTGGAAGATCGTTGGAAGTCTGCTGGCTTCGCCCGTGCATTTGGAAAGCAGAGATCGCACTTTGTCGGCATGGTAACTGATGACGGCGTGTTGACGCCTCGTTGGGAGACCCCAAGAGCAAGGTGTGATGATAACAACATCAAGTTTTATGTCAGTAAGAAACCGAGGTTATCAAACCAGTAGGAGGAAGGAAACGACTCAAAGGTGTTGCAAGCAACTTGGAGACCTACACAACACAAACTCAAGACTTTGCGCCAATGAACAGTGAGGTTGTCAATCTCACCGGTTTGCTGTAACAAAGGATTAACTGTATGGTGTGGAAGGGAATAGTGGTTTGTAGCAAGTAAACAGTAATAGTGGAAGATGTATCAATGGTAAAGGTTGGACTGGGGTCCATAGTTCACTAGAGGTGTTCTCCTTAGATAAACAAACATGGCATGCTGGGTAAACAAATTATAGTAGGGCAATTGACAGGACCGAGCAAGGCATAACAATGCAATACTAGACATTCATGATCCTATGAGATTCGATTGGGCAATACAACAAGATACATAGACCGCCATCCAACTGCATCCATGACTAGAAATCCACCTTCGGGTTATCATCCGACCCCCCTCCAGTATTAAGTTGCAAGCAATAGACAACTGCTTTAAGCAAAGTGTCTAAGGTAAGGAATCCACTTGTTCCATGAACATGAGACCGTTGTTTTCTCCCTAGTGGCAACAACACATCTACAACCTTAGAGATTTTTGTCACTTCCCTTAGATTAAATAGAGGCATGAACCCACTATCGAGCATAAATACCCCTCTTGGAGTCACTAGCAACTACTTGGCCAAGATAGCTACTAACAACGGACCGCATGCAAGATCACAAACAACACAGACATGATAGAATCAATAAGACAAAACCATTAATCAATCTGACATAGTAATCTCAACATCCATCGGATCCCCGCAAACACAACATGCATGATTACAAATAGATGAGATCTTAATCATGAACGGAGCTCACAAGATCTAAACATGATAGCACAAAGGAGGAGATACAACCATCTAGCTACTACATGGACCCGTAGTTCAAGGTGGAACTACTCACGCTTCATACCGGAGGCTAGCATGATGAAAAATAAGGCCTCCGGGATGATCTCCCCTCTGGTAGGGTGCCAAGATGAGCTTCAGATCCCCCGATCTAGGACGATGGTGGCGGCGTCTACAGACGGTTTCATGGAATATTGATCGGGTCCTTAGGGTTTAGGCATCGGGGGGTCTTTATAGGCAAAGAGGCGAGGTAGGGGGTCGCCAGGGCGGCCGCACCCCCCAGGCACGGGCCCACCTTGGCCGCGTGTCATGGTATTGCCGATGAGTACGCCATGGAGGGGTCCTCACAGTGCGTGTTTAGAGACGTGGGGTAAGGCGGACGGTTGACGGGTACGAGGTAACACAGCTTACCCAGGTTCAGATCCCACAACGGTGGCGGAATCCTACTCCTGCTATAAATCACTATAAGGGCAATACGCCGAGTTACAGAGATAGGTTTGCTGTGCGAGGTGACTAGAAAGTCTAAGTTATCGTTGCCCTAAAGGCTCCCATAGGCCCGACTTATATAGTCGCCAGGTCCTAGGGTTACAGGGAAATGTCCTAGCCGGACAGGTTACAGAGTTCTACACCGTCTATTACTAGTCTTGTGTATCTTGCACTCCAAGGCTCCGGGTACGCTGGTGACTCCACCGTAGCCTTCCTTTATCCGGCATGGGCCTCCCTTCTGGATCCACCTAATCGGGTCAGCCAAAGAGCCACAGCCATGCTACCGACTATGGGCCACCCGGTTAGTCGGATAAGAGACATGCTATGAGGATACCCATATAGCATATCCTCAACAAGAGCCCGGAGAACTCCGAGATCTTGCGCCGTCTTGCCTCTTCTCGTGGAATGCTCCGTCTAGATGGATGTCGGCAAATCATCAAGCAACATCTTGTAGTCCTCCCAAAGAACCCTGCAAAGGTTTCTCCGTCTTATATGAGTAAGTTGGAGAAATGCTGAATCTTCCATCGTACGTTCCCATTGTCGGATTAAATCCGTCCATGCCGGAATCTTCGATGGGACGGCTCATCTACCATGTCAGTTATGGCGACGTAGGCTGTAGGTCAGCGACGCCTCGTAACTCACACATGCAGAGAACGTAATCATATCCGATTTTCCCGCGCGAGCAATACGAACCGTTGGCGGCGACGGTTGGAGACGGCGAAATTACGCAGACGCTCACGAACCACGTCTACGCGGCAACCGTCCGATTAGCTGCACGAATCTTGACACAGAGTAAGATAAATAGTAACCGTGGGACACTTGCCACTTTTTCACCCCATTCTCTCGCATCGTCGTCTTCTTCCTCCAGCCGCACGCCTCCTCGAGCCCTCCGCGGAAAACCTCGAGAAACCCTAGCCTCTCTCTGCACCAGTCGCTTCCTCCCATTCCTTCCATGGCTAGCAGCAGCTCCTCCCCGTCGATGGCGGCGTCGAGCGAAGCCACGGCGAAGCCGGGCGAGCTCATTGTCGTGCCCAGAGGGCCTGGTCATCCCGCATCGGCGGTGATTAAAACCACCATGGCGACCACAATCTGGCGGTCTGGAGCCCTGGAAGAGGAGCCAGACCGCACAAAGGCATCGGCGCTGCTCGGACATCACCGCCGCGACATCCAAGAGATGGTTCTTGAGGGTTACCTCCCATGACGGAGGGGCTTGCACGGGCGGCCTGACCGGCGAGGTGACCCTTCTCCCAAGCCGGAGAGAAAGTGTACCTCAAGGCCAATTGGTACGCTGGCGCTTTCTCGCCCATCTCCCACTTCTTTCTGTCCGTCTTGAATCACTTCAAGGTCCAACCCCATAACCTCTCCCCCAATAGTATCTTAGCGCTTAGCAACTTCGCGGCACTTTGTGAGGGTTACCTAGGGATTAGGCCTAGGTTAGACTTGTTTGTATACTTCTTCATCGTCAAACGTGAAGCCGGACACAGTAGGGAGGAGCTTAGGAACTGCGGCACCACAAGCTTCAAGATGCGTCCTGGCCGGCGGTTCCCCGACATCGTCGGCCACGAGTCGTGCAAAAACTGGCAGCGGACGTACTTCTACGGCCCCGACATTCCTTTGGCGGGCCGAGAAGTAACGTACCCAGACTTCATGGATGGAGCCGCCGCTGAAGTCTCCACATGGCGGTCCCATGCCTCCCTTCCCTCCGACCTCGACGCTTCTCGCGCAATAAGGCAGATCGAGTGGTTCGTAGAGACGGGTCTAACCGGCTTGGACCTATCCATGTGCTGGTTCATCAGGCGGATCCAACCTCTGCAACACCGCACGAAGTTTATGCACGAGTACACCGGCGACTGAAGGGATACCCTCCGGATCTCCGAGGACAACTTCTCGAGCGACTCCGTCAAGTTCCGCCTTAAGGACATCGTCAAGGTGAAGGATAAGAAGCGTGGCTTCACCATCACCTACGACATGTTCGTATACGGCAAGTGCCCAAAGGTAGATATTTATTTTCCGTGTATGACATTGCTCCAGTTTTTCCGTCTTGCCAATACCATCTTGTCTAACACGATGATTTCTCACTTAACAACTTAGCAATCTAGAGGAGGGCAACCTGGCTGCCCAAATCTACGATCCCAAGATGAAGGAAGTCAAGGTCGTGTCCGACGATGATGCCCCGTTGGCGCGAAAGCGGAAGAGCTCCACCTCTGACGGTGCCGACGGAGACAAGAAAAAGAAGACGGAGGGTGGAGCCTCCAAAAAGAGTACTGCCGCCCTGGAGGCGGAAAAGAAGAAAGCCACCGGGATGTTTGCCAAAGCGCCCCCCTAGTGTAAGCTTCTTATTCTCCGACATTGTCTTATTTTATCTATCTTATTCCTGTACTTATGTGTTTTGCACGTTTCAGGAAGAAAGCCACAACCAGCCTCAAGAAGTCCTCCAAGACTCTTGGGGCTTCTAGAAATATCAAAGATATGCTGCATCGCGACTCCTCTCCCGCCATCGCCCCTGCTACTCCTGCCGTCAAGCCCTCCTCTGCTCCGACAAGCTCCCAAATCCAGGAGGCACCAGGCCCTTCCGCCATGGAAGTGGACTCTGGCGCCTCTACCGAACTAGATGTTGTCGGCGAGCAGGCAACGCAGGAGAGTGCTGCTCTTCAAATGGCTGAAGCTCCGGCTAAGGATGCCATCGGTAGCGGCAAAGCGGTGGTGGGAGCTGGCACTTATGCCGAAGGCGGCGCCCCTACTCCCCAGAAACCCTTCGAGTTCCCCAAGATAGTTTACCCGGTGCTCATGCCGAGTAACACAACTATGGTTCCTGGAGGAGTGCCGTCATCTCCGACGTGCGGTCTTGAGGAGCTACTCCGACAAGCAGACATCTTGCAAGGAAACAGCATTGCCTTTGGCAAGCTGCTAGCCGAGAGCGCTACAAGCCTCAAGATCATCACACTTGTAAGTTTTACTTTACCTTTTGCATTTTGTACGAGTATCCCACTGTAGCCCTCGAGGATGTAGACGGAAAACCATAGGTTTTGCATCTATATGCTCTAAGAGTGACTAAGTTAGAAAAAACTCTCACTGTAGCCCCCAAGCATTTAGATGGAAGAAATTATTCCGACTAGATTCTTTAAGAGTAGGATACATAGTGTTTATATTTTTCAGTGTTGTATCCCTCCAAGCCTCTAGTTGTAACTAAATTAGTTCCCACTAGATGTTTAAAGAAAAGCTAAGCATATTGCTAAGTTAAAAACTCTCGCTGTAGCCCCCGAGCATCTAGGTGGAAAATCTCCGACTAGAAGCTCTAAGCAGACTAAACAACGACTTGACTTTGTATTTGTTTCCACAGAACGAGAATGCTCGGAGGGGCATGGCAAACGACAAGTACTAGAAGATGCGCGCAGACCTTGAAGCTGAAAAAGGGTAAAACTGCCATCTTGAAGGAACAAATCATCAAAAACAAGAGTCTGTTTTCTTTTGTGCATTTCCGTCTTACTTTTGTGTCCATAATCTCTGAGTACTCAATGTGTACTTTGTTTTCTCCGACTTGCAGAGCATGTTGCCAAGGCTAAGGATATTGTTGAGCAGTCCAAGCACATCCAGCAGCTGGACAGCGAGAACAAGATCCTTAAGAAGGAGAGGGAAGAAATGCTGAAGATGCACGAGGATTCCATGAAAGCCCTGCAGGATTCCGCCTCTGCGGAGATCAACCGCTGGAAGGAGGAGCTTGCGATCCTAAAGGATCAGAAGCAAGCTGCCGATGAGCAAAACCTTCGCCATAGCGAGGCGTTTAAGCTCCTCCAACAAGAGAAGGAATATTTGGCGGACATTGTCTGGCAGGCCAAGGCCAGCATCTTCAGTAAGTGTCCTCCGCCTTGTAGTTCTGTAGTCTGGATACTTAGAATTTATTGAACTCATGCAATTCTTGTCGGAATTTTTAGCGCCTATGGGTTTAACCCGCTCGCCTCCTTCGGACAAGGAATGCATGATTCTTGCCGGCAACTTCATCAACACCGCCATCGCCCAAGCCAAGGAGATTGCCAAGCCCCTCTAGATTTATATCAATGCCTCGGACTCTGTGGTGAAGTACTCGAAGATTTTGCGCCGAGCCCCCAAGCGTGTCGTGAGCTGGAAAGCCTCATGCGCTCGGGCTGGCGCAAGGATGGCGTTGTCTATGGTGAAGGCACACTATGAAAATGCCGACATCGACAAGGTGACATCTGGCATCCCCGACGTGGATGATGACGACAAGGAGATCGATCACGAAGCCATCCTGTCATCACTCGCGGGTTATGATACCAGAGTCGCCGAGTTGGTGGACGTTGACGTCTTCGTGCCCAGGAACTTCATCGACAACGTCAGCCAGGACTCCTCCGAGTATCACCACAGCGTCGACGTCGAGGGTGATTCTCCGGCTGGTGATGATGCGGCCTCCAAGTCTCCTGCGCCCAAAGAATGAAAAACACTTTGTAATTTCTGTTTCACCTCTGGAGTGTGCGCGGGAAAAAACTTGTTGATGTAATCTTAAGGCGGAAAACAATGGTTGTCGTATCCTGCTACTTAAGAATTAAGTTTCAGCATGTATATTTTTTAAGCAAGTGCTGGCTTATCCATTACTCTGGTTCTTATGCTTGACTTTTCGTGAGTCGGAAGACTCGTTGTCGGAACCATGCGCTTAGGTGATGATGCCCAATGGCACCGTCAATAACCTGAGCACAAAATCGCCGATAATAAGTGCCGAAAGTCACTACTCCAGAATCCACATAAAAACAACAAAGAATGTGTAGACCAGAAAACTTAAGCTAACGCCCGTAGGCGGAATTTTTACAAGTGCAATCGCAAGGCTTGTGCATAAAGGTTTATATGATCCAAAAATGAACACTAAAGGAGGTAAAAGACTCAGCAATATGAGTGAACCAAAGAGCTTTATTTCATTGATCATATAAGAGGTACACGATTAGATAAAAAGTGCTAAGTGTAGAAAGGACGTAGCTGTGCTATGTTCCATGGCCGATCAAGCTCCGGGTAGTCATCATCCGGGTCACGTCGCTTATGCTTATGATCCTCGTTGGGTCTATCCTTGAGTTCACAATTGTCGACAAGGTAGTAAGACCCATTGAGCAGCGCCTTGCTTATGATGAACGGTCCTTCCCATGGCGGGGATAGTTTGTGTGACTTCTTCTGCTTAAGTCGGAGCACTAAACCCCCTCTTTAAATGAGCGATGCCGAACGCGGCGACTATGGTAGCTGCGTAGCTTCTGCTGGTAGATGCCGGATATTTGGCATGCCAAAACGCGCTCCTCCTCGAGAAGGTCCACATCTAGGCGTCTGGATTCTTCAGCGTCATCTTCGTCGTAGGCGGCAACTCTTGGTGCATCGTGGAGGGTGTCGGAAGGTAGGATGGCTTCTGCTCCATATACCATGAAATAGGGGGTGTAGTCGGTGGATCTGTTGGGTGTAGTTCGTAAACTCCACAGCATAGATGGCAATTCTTTCGCCCAGGCTCCAGCTACTCTATGTAGCGGTGCCTCAAGACGTGGCTTGATTCCTTGCAGAATTAATCCATTGGCTCGCTCAACTTGACCATTGGATTGTGGGTGTGCCACAGATGCAAGGTCAAGTCGGATGCCTTTGTCCCAGCAATAGGCCTCCACTTCTCCGAGTGATAAGTTGCTTCCGTTGTCGGTGATGATGCTATGTGGGAGACCAAACCTCACCACTAGATTCCGGACAAACCTGAGGGTAGTTGCCCATCAAGCTTTCTAATGGGTTTAGCTTCTATCCATTTGGTGAATTTGTCAACTGCTACAAGTAGATGCGTAAATCCACACGGTGTCGTTTGTAACGGTCCCACCATGTCTAGCCCCCAGACTGCGAACGGCCAAGTTATTGGTATTGTTCGCAATTCTTCAGCAGGAACATGTGGTTGTCGGGCATAATACTGGCATCCTGTGCATGTCTCAACCAGCTTGTCGGCGTCACCGCCGGGTCACCAAGAGAATCCTTGCCGGAAGGCTTTCGCGACCAACGATCGAGGAGCGGCGTGATGCCCGCAATCTCCGAGATGGATTTCGCGTAGGATTTCCATACCTTCTAGCTGGGAAACACACTTTAGGTATACACCAGTAGTGCTTCTCTTGTAGAGTTGCCCATTGATTATGGTATAACCCTTTGCTTGTCGTACTATTTGCCGTCTTTCGACTTTGTCGTCGGGCAAAGTTCCGTGTTCGAGATACTCCATGAACGGTTTTGTCCAAGCCGGAGGGATCTTTGTCACCATGTTGACGAAAGAGTCAGCTCTATCCGGGTTGTTGATGTCGGCGCCCTTCACAGATGGTGTGCGTAGATGCTCTAGGAAAATTCCTGGCGGAATTTGCTTGCGCCGTGATCCAAGTTTAGACAGTAGATCAGCCGCCTCGTTTTGCTCCCTAGGCACATACTTGACTTCGTAGCCCAAGAAGCTCTTGGCTATCTCGTCCACTTCGTTGTGATATGCCGCCATCAGAGGGTTTCGCGCATTCCAGGTGCCAGCCACCTGCTGGGCAACCAAGTCGGAATCTCCACAACAAACTATGCGCTTGATGCCAATATCCTTGGCTACACGCAGTCCGTGAATGAGTGCTTCATACTCCTCCATGTTGTTTGTAGCCTCGAAGTGGATCTGCAAAATGTAGTGCAGCTTGTATCCTCTTGGTGACTGTAGCAGTACACCAGCCCCCGAGCCGTTGAGCAACTTTGATCCGTCAAAGTGCATCACCCAGTACTCTGGTTCTGGCAATGGAGTAGCATCTGGCATATCCATCTAATCTGCAATGAAATCCGCCAAAGCTTGTGACTTGATAGCGTCGCGTCTCTTGTAGGTGATCTCGAAGGCGGCAAGTTCAATGCCCCACTTCGCGACCCTTCCTATAGCGTCGCTATTGTTGATAATGTCGGACAGTGGAGTCTTTCTCACTACTGTGATTGGGTGCTCCTGAAAGTAATGCCTCAGCTTCCGAGAAGCAAGGAATACTCCATAAGCTATCTTTTGGTAGTGCGGGTAACGCTGCTTGGACTCCGTCAAGACCTCGCTTACATAGTAAACTGGTCGTTGAACTCCGTGCTCGTAGCCTGGTTCCTTCCGCTCTACCACGACGACGATGCTAATAACCCGGTTGGTTGCCGCCATGTAGATTAACAGGGGCTCCCCAGGCTCGGGTGCTGCAAGGATAGGCGCTGAGGAAAGAATCTCCTTGAGCTGCTTCAATGCTGCGTCTGCTTCGTCTGTCCATGTGAATTTGTCCGCCTTCTTCAGCAACTTGTACATCAACAGAGCCTTCTCTCGAAGTCGGCTGACGAACCGACTAACTGCTGCAACGCAACCTGTTAGTCGTTGGATGTCCTTTAGGCATGTCAGACAGTTTATGTTTAAGATGGCCTTGATTTTCTCGGGGTTGACCTCGATTCTGCGCTGGGAAACGATGAAGCCCAACATTTTGCCGGCTGGAACCCCGAAGACGCACTTCTTAGGGTTGAGCATCATGTTGTATTTCCGGAGATTATCAAAGGTTTCTTTTAAGTCGGAGATTAAGTCATTTGACTTTTTAGACATCACCGCGATATCGTCCACATAGGCGTGAACGTTCCGACCAATTTGGTCGTGAAGGAAACGTTGCATTGTCCGCTGGTAGGTAGCACCTGCGTTTTTCAGTCCAAAGGGCATTGTGACATAGCAAAACGTGCCGTATGGGGTAGTGAACGAAGTGGCCAATTGGTCCGACTTCCTCATTTTTATTTGGTGGTATCCTGAGTATGCATCGAGAAAACACAAAAGTTCTAAGCCAGTCGTCGAGTCAATGACTTGGTCAATGCGAGGCAAAGCAAACGGATATTTGGGACATGCTTTGTTCAAGCCGGTGTAATCAACGCACATTCTTAATTCATTGGTTCTCTTTTTGGGGACAAGTACAGGATTGGCCACCCATCGGGTGTGAAGGACTTCTCGGATAAACCCAGCCTTAAGTAACCTAGCTATCTCTTTGCCAATGGCGCGTCTCTTCTCATCTCCGAAGCGTCGTAGAGGTTGTTTCACTGGTTTACATTTTGGATCTATGTTTAAGCCGTGCTCGGCAAGTTCCCTAGGTACACCTTTCATGTCGGCAGGTTGCCAGGAAAAGATGTCCCTATTCTCACGGAGGAACTCGACGAGCGCACTTTCCTATTTGGGATCCAGGTTCGTCCCAATGGCGACGGTCTTGGAGGCATCGCCTACCACAAGTTCCACCGGCTTGGTCTTGATGGCGGCCTTGAATGCAGGAGCGGAGTCGGAGATCTGCTTCTTCGACGCGGGCATCTCTGAGTCATTGACCTTGCTCTAGATCTCCTTGAATTCTTCGCTGTAGAGGACAACTTCTGCAACAGCTGCTTCATTGATCTCGCAGTCCCTTGCCTTGGTAAAGCTTCTGGATACGGTGATGACACCGTTTGGTCCGGGTATCTTGAGTTTGTTGTAGACAAAGCATGGCTTGGCCATGAACGTGTGGAATATGTCGCGACTGAATATGACGTGGTAGACGCTCTTGAAGGGGACTACCTCAAAGGTCATGCGCTCTTGGCGGTAATTATTGACATCGCCAAAGGCTACCTGAAGTGTGATGCACCCAAGGGACCGAGCCTCCCGACCAGGAACTATGCCATGGAACACGGTGTTGGTACACCTTAGGTTTGCCTCCGTCAAGTTCATCTTCTGCAGTGTATCCAGGTACATGATGTTGATGCTGCTTCCACTACCCACCATGCACTTGGTGAACTCCACGCCGTCAATCAATGGGTTGATGAGCATGGCGTACTGGTTCTCCGTGGGCACAAGGTCTGGGTGGTCCGTCCTGTCCCAAGTTATTGGAACCTTCGACCAGCACAGGTATTGGGGAACTGGGGGGAGAGTGGCCATCAGGATCCTTAGAGAGGTCTTCTGTTGTCGGACGGTGGGGGTGCCAAGGAAAGTGTGGTAGACCGGGGCCTTCTTTGGCGGGTTCTTGCCTTGTCGCCGCTCTTGGCGGCGTTTAGGGTCAACGCCCTCGTCCATGTCACTTGAATCCTTGACTCTCCTTCTTCTTCCCCTTGCCCTTGCCTCGCGGTCTGTTCTTCCGACTTCGCTTGTAGCCGGACTCCGGGTCTTCCTTGAGGTCGTTGACGAACTTGCAGTGTCGATTGGTATGGGTGGCCTTGCCGTTGACATCGAGGTGTACGAGGCACGACATATCGCGGTACTCCTCGTACATTTGGGGAACACGGAGCGGCACCGAGTTGGTTTCACTCCTTCTCCTTGTCCTGCAAAAGTCATGGCGACCATGTCGGTAGATTGCTTTTCTTCTGGAGCGGTTTTCCGCTTTGTACTGCTGTTCCTCCGAGATTGAGTTGGGATGGCCGTTGCCGGCAAAGAGCCACGAGCATCGTCGTCGGCAGCTGCGAATTCACTAGCTAACTGAATCATCTGATTCAAGTCCAGCTGATGATTGTCCTGTAAGCGCTTCAGCTTATGTCGGAGCAACGTGCCCCTTTCCAACCCATCGATGAAGGCGGCCATGGCGATGCGGCACTCTCGCTGCGCAGGAATTCTTCATATCCAGCCAGCGGGAGAGGTAGGCGCGAGATGTCTCGTCTTTCTCTTGCACGCACCGCTGTAGATCGCCCACAGTGCAGGGACGCTTATATGTACCCTCAAAGTTCTTGGTGAATGCTTCTTGCATGTCTAGCCAGTTGTAGATAGATCTCTCCGGCAAGTCGTCGATCCATTGGCGGTCCGTACCCGCCAACATTAACGGGAGGCACTTGACGGCGACGTTGGGGTTGCCTCCGGCAATCTCCACCGCGTTGCCGTAGTCCTGCAACCATGTGGCGGGCTTGGCGGTGCCGTCATAGGGCTTGATGGTTTTGTCTATCCGGAAACCTTTGGGGTAAGTTGCGGACTGTATTGCAGGTCCAAAGCAACGTGGTCCCAGGTATGGTCCTTCCCAGGCCTCATGGATCTTATCGATCCGTGAACGTGCATCGTACGGCTCGGGATTCTTCTTCTTGTTGTCAACAGGGGATGGGCTGCGTGAACGACGCGGGCCTCTTCCGCCATGGTGACTGCTTGGCGGCGACGGAGGCGGAGGTGGCGGTGGGTTAGCCTTCTTGCTGTTACCCTCCTGCGACGCCTCGCGCCTGTCACGGTTGCTTGTCGAACGCGGAGGGTCGTGGTGTGACCTGCTCTTGTGTCCTTGGTGGCGCTCTTCATCATGAAGGGTCTGTGTCGTGTTGTCGCGGATGACGATGCCGCACTGTTTTGGAGGGGGCATATCCGTACGATGGTGAGCCTTGTAATCTTCCTGACATCGGGGGGATCAGGGCGGTGGCGATGGGTGGCGAGGTCGGGCTTTTTCTCCGTGGTCGGAGGATATGGGGATAGCATCCTTCCTGTTGCACGCATCCCTCCGTCTTCATTCTGATGAACCCGTCTGTGATCCGACATCCTGAGGAGATCTGTCCCTTGGCGGTTTGTACTGGCTAGATCGACAGAGTGTTGGGTCAGACTCAAGCCTCTGGGAGGTGGCCTTTTCCTGCTGCTTTACCACCTTGGCCACTAGGTCATAGACTTGTTCTACTGCCTCAGGCGATCTATCCTGCTCCAGAAGGGTCTTGGCGACGGCGAGGTTAAGGAGTAGGGTGGGCATCACCTGTTTGCCTTCACTGTCAATGTATGGCTTGGCCTGTGCCGGCTTCGAGGGAGCCCATCCTAGGTTGCGCCGTACACCAGGATCGTTGATGACGCCTTGTTGGAGCTTTCTTATTACTGCTTTGTAGTAGAGTCTTGTACTCGGCCTCCATTTCTCTAGCTTTTTCTATGGACTTCTGCGCGTTGACCAGGTCTCGATCTAGTTTAGCGCCTTGCTCCGCGATGGCTTGCGCTTCCTCCAGCAGCTGCTGGCGCTTCTTGTCAAGCTGAGTCATGTTCCTGATATGATCAACAGTTAGTGGCTCAACGAGGAGATTGCCGTACATCACTCTATCAGCTGGAGTAACATGGGCTGCTGCCGACGTGGATGCCGGAGGCGGCAAGTTTTGATGTTGTTATTGCTCGCACCGGTGCCGAGTTCTGCGGCCTTTGCCGGGTTAGGCGGAGGCATGACTTTTGCGTGATCATCGTCAGCAGCAATAAGTGGCCCCTTCCCCTTATCCAGCGCCGTAGGCGGAGCTTGCCCGGGCTGGTCTTCATCCATCGCTGTCCCAATGGTGACGAACACCCCTCGAGACATGACGGTGTTATTAGCTTGTTCGTCGCGCGAGTACTCCTCCTCCATCTCCTGCATAGCGGAGTCTAGCTCTTCTGGACTGAAGTCTATTTCCTCTGAATCTGCACTAAAATCAGCATAAAGCGCGTCAATGACAGAGTCGGATGGTGCCAGGACTTCCTCGATGACGGGAGGTGGAGGTGCAACGGCCTCGACGATGACTGGAGGTGGTGCTGCTGCTATGACGATGGCGGCCGGAGGCGGTGGTGGTGGCTGAATTGGAGGCTCGTCAATGGCGCACGCTGTATCGAGCCGCTTGACCTCCGCGTAGTTGTTGACGGTGTTCACCATGCCTTCGAAGGTAAGGCATCCTGACGCCAGTTGCCGTCTTAGAGAATGTCGGAGAAGCGTGCCATGGTCCAGTCCTTCCACAAAGTGATAGATAGCATCATCATTGGGGTAGTGGGCCAGATCGGCTCGTATACGGAGCCACCTGGCCAGGTAATCGCGGGGGTTTTCGCCCTCTCTCTGAATGCAGCGCGCTAGATCGAAGATGGTAACCTCGCCGACGAACTTGGATCTCTGCTGTCGGGCCTTGCGGATAAAGCGGCGGTTGCGATGATCTTCCACCTTTATATCTTGCACAGGGGCAGTTTGGGTGGGTCTTGAATTTTTCCGATCTTTGTCGGCAAACTCTAAGGAGAGATCCGACATCGACCCTTCTGCGAACGTATCCTGCCCGTAGGCGGTCCGTGCGGGTCTTGACGCTCCTCCGACTTCCAGGGAACTAGAGCCCGAGTCGGTTTCGCCGATGAAAAGGTGGATGTCTCCGATAGGAACGATCGAACACCGCGTAGGGTTCGTCTTCGCCGGGATCCAGAACTCGTCGGGAGGGACGATCGGAACATTGGCGGAGAAGAGAACGCGGCTGATGGCTACGGTTTCGCCGATTCCCGCGAAGATCTTGGTCCTCGCCCGCTGAAGAGCCTGAAGCGCCTCTTGCCCCACGATGGGCGCCAACTGTCGTGGTATTGCCAACGAGTACGCCATGGAGGGGTCCTCACAGTGCGTGTTTAGAGACGTGGGGTAAGGCGGACGGTTGACGGGTACGAGGTAACACAGCTTACCCAGGTTCAGATCCCACAACGGTGGCGGAATCCTACTCCTGCTATAAATCACTATAAGGGCAATACGCCGAGTTACAGATATAGGTTCGCTGTGCGAGGTGACTAGAAAGTCTAAGTTATCGTTGCCCTAAAGGCTCCCATAGGCCCGACTTATATAGTCGCCAGGTCCTAGGGTTACAGGGAAAAGTCCTAGCCGGACAGGTTACAGAGTTCTACACCGTCTATTACTAGTCTTGTGTATCTTGCACTCCAAGGCTCCGGGTACGATGGTGACTCCACCATAGCCTTCCTTTATTCGGCATGGTCCTCCCTTCTGGATCCACCTAACTGGGCCGCCCATCAGGCCACAGGCCATGCTACCGACTATGGGACACCCGGGTTAGTCGGATAAGAGACATGCTATGAGGATACCCATATAGCATATCCCCAACACCGCGCGGCCAGGGGGTGTGGCCCCCTGGTGGTTCTCCTCCGTCTCTTATTCAGGCTTCATGTTCCCCACGATAAACTATTGACTTTGACTTTTGTCCCGTCCAATTTCGAGAAGATTGATTTTCTGCCTTTCTGAAACCAAAATGTAAGAAAACAGTAAGGGCAATCGTGGCATCTTGTTAATAGGTTAGTACCAGAAAACATATAAAAACATCTCAAAGTGTAGACAAAGCAAAGAAGATACTAAACAAGCATGGAACATCAAAAATTATAGATACGTTTCCGACGTATCAGTAACTATCTTCGATCTGGCACGACGCGTCCAGAGAGAGGGTGAAATCCCCTGTGATTACCTCACCAGGTGGCTCCTCACTTTTGATGATGCCACCTATCACTTCATGGAGGGGCTGGATCGCAGAACACTTCTCCGGCATACGCTAAGGCGGAAGGAGGGGATGGGTCTCCTCACTTTTGAGGGAATGATTGGCACCGTCAACAGTTAGGGCGACCGCTGATGTATTTGCTCAGGCATAGGTCGCTGCCATACCCGGGCCACCGCCGCCATAGCCACCGCCTCTATTCAACATCCCTACTGCCTCAGCATCATCCTCCGTCATCGAGGAAGCCCCCGCACCCTTCGACTCCGTTCTGGACGCACTCTACGATGACATAAGCGTGGACTCAGAGGATATGGATATCAACCCAGAGGAACTCGACTCAGCCATGAAAGAGATGGATGAGGAGATCAAGCGTGAGGAGCAGGCCTACAAGACCATCACGTCCCGACAGGCGTTTGTCTCCATTTGGAGCATGATGGAAGAAGACCAACCCGGACAAGCTCCGCCTAAGGCGCTGGACAAGGGGAAGGGACCAGCCGATGCTGCCGACAATGATCATGCAAAGGCTATGCCTCCTCAACCTATCCCAACGCAACAGCCACATGAACTCAACACTGGTCCGAGTAACGCCAACACTGCAAATCCTCTGCCACCAGCATCTACGTCTGCGGCCGCCCAAGTCACTCCAACTGATAGAGTGATGTACGGCAATTTGCTTGTTGAGCCTATGACTGTGGCCCATATATGGAATGGAATCCAACTTTATGAGAAGCTCCAGTAGCTACTGGAGGAAGCGCAGGCCATCACAGAGCAAGGCTTAAAAATAGATCGAGATCTGGCCAAGGCGCAGAAATCAATCGAAGCAGCTAGAGCCACGGAGGCCGAGTACAAGACTTTGCTGAAGCAGCAGAAGGCTGGGAAAGCTCCGGCTCACGTTGTCAATGACCCTGGCATACAACGCAATCTAGGGTGGGCTCCCTTGAAGCCGGCATAGGCCAAGCCATACATTGACAGTGAAGGCATGAAGGTCATGCCCACACCTATCCTCAACTTGGCCGTCGCCACGACCCTACTAGAGCAGGATAGATCACCTGCAGCTGTGGAACAGTTCTATGACCTTGTCTCCAAGGCTGTCAAATAGAAGGAAAAGGCCACCTCTCAGAGGCTCGAGTTTGATCCAGCATATTGCTAGTCTAGCAATCCTAAGCAGCCAAGGGATAGATCTCCTCAGGATGTCGGGTCCCAGACGGTTTCATAAAACAAAGACGGAGGTATGCGCGCAATAGGAAGGATGCTATCCCCATATCCTCCGACCACGGAGGCAAGGGTCACCCTCGTCGCCCGTCTCCACCACCCCGGTCCCCCCGACATCATGAAGACCCAAGAGCTCACCATCGCCCGAGCATGCCTCCGCCTAGACACCCTTAGGGCGGCATCATCATTCGCGATAATGCGGAGCAGCCTCGTCATGGCGGGGAGCGCAATGGCAATCAAGGACATAAGAGCAGGTCACACCATGACCCTCCGCGTCCGACAAGCAACTGCGACAGACGCAAGGAGTCGCAGGAGGGTAATAGCAAGAAGGCTAACCCACCGCCACCTCCGCCTTCGTCTCCCCCTAGCAGCCACCATGGCGGAGGAGGGCTGCGTCGCTCACGCAGTCCTTCCCCTGATGGCAAGAATAAAAAAGGCAAGCCCAGAGCCATACGACGGACATTCACGCCTGGACAAGATTAATGAGGCTCGGTAAGGACAGTACCTGGGACCACGTTGCTTTGGACCTGTAATACGGACCGCAACTTACCCTAATGGTTTGCGGATTGACAAGACGATCAAGCCCTATGACGGCATCGCCAAGCCAGCTACATGGTTGTAGGATTACGAAAACACGGTGGAGATCGCCGGGGGAAACCCCAACGTTGCCTTCAAGTACCTCCCACTGATGTTGACGGGCACAACCCACCAATGGATCAATGACTTGCCGGAAAAGTCCACATGCGATTGGTTGGACATGCAAGAAGCGTTCACCAAAAACTTTGAGGGTACGTACAAACATCCCTGCACTGTTGGAGATCTACAACGGTGCATGCAGGAGAAAGACGAGATATCTCGAGCCTACCTATCCCGCTGGCTGGATATGAAAAATTCCTGTGCAGGAGTTTACGATCAGACCGCTATGGCCGCCTACATCGATGTCTTGGAAAAAGGCACTTTGCTATGGCATAAGTTGAAGCGCCTGCAGGACAATCAAAGGCTAGATCTCAATCAGATGATCTCCTTAGCTAGTGAGTTCGCGGCTACCGACGATTATGCGCGTGGCTCCTTGCCGGCAATTGCCATTCCAACCCAAGCTAATAGGAACAATAGCACTAAGCGGAAAATACGCCAGAAGAAAATCCAACCTCCGACATGGTCGCAATGACGTTTGCAGGAAGAGGTGATGGCGGATAGCATGGCCGAGGACGGGGAGCTGGTCGTGGGCAGCAGCGCGGTAGTGAAACTACCCCGGCAGCGCCCCATGTTCCCCAAACATACGAGGAATACCGTGATATGCCATGCCTTGTACACCTAGATGCCAACGACAAAGAAACCCACACCAACCGCCATTACAAGTTCGTCAACAATCTCAAAGAAGACCCAAAGTCCGGCTACAAACGAAGCCGGAAGAACCGACTGCGAGGAAAGGGCAAAGGGAAGAAGAATAAAGAGGAGTCCAAGGATTCAAGTGACATGGATGAAGACGTTGACCCCAAGCATGCCGACAAGGGCGATGGCAAAGGAAAGAACCCCTTCGATAAGAAGGCCCTCATCTACCACACTTCCCTTAGCACCCCAACTGTCTATGCACAGAAAACCTCACTAAGGATACTGATGGCCACCCTACCCCTAGTTCCCCAATACCTACACTGGTCGGAAGTTCCAATCACATGGTACAGGAAGGATCACCCAGACCTCGTTCCAACGGAGAACCAATATGCCATGGTCATCAACACTTTGATTGGCGGCAATGAGTTCACCAAGTGCATGGTGGACAGTGGAAGCAGCATCAGTATATTGTACCTGGATACACTGCACAAGATGAACTTGACGGATACCAACCTAAGGCGGACCAGCACCATGTTCCATGGTGGTCGGGAGGCTCGGTCCCTTGGGCGGATCATGCTTCCGGTCATTTTTGGTGATGTTAACAATTACTGCCAAGAACGCATGACCTTTGAAGTGGTCCCCTTCAAGAGCATGTACCACATAATATTCAGACGCGACATCTTCCAATCCTTCATGGCCAAGCCATGCTTCGTCTACAACAAGTTCAAGATACCCGGATCAAACAGTGTCATCATCGTATCCGGAAGCTTTTCAAAGAAAGGGACTGCGAGATTGGAGAATCAGCCTTTGCAGAAGCTGTCCTCTATAGCGAAGAATTCAAGGAGATCCAAAGCAAGTTCGATGACTCAGAGATGCCGGCAACAAAGAAGCAGATCTCTGACTCCGATCGCGCCTTCAAGTCCACCATCGAGACCAAGTCGATGGAACTGGTGGTAGGCGATGCCTCCAAGACCACCGCCATTGGGACGAACTTGGACCCTAAATAAGAAAGCGCGCTCATCGAGTTCCTGGCAACCTGTCGACATGAAAGGTGTACCTAGGGAACTTGTCGAGCACAACTTGAATATTGATCCAAAATGCAAACCGGTGAAACAAACTCTACGACGCTTCAGAGACGAGAAGAGATGTGTCATAGTCAAAGAGATAGCTAGGTTACTTAAGGCTAGTTTTATCCGATAAGGCCTTCACACCCGATGGGTGGCCAATCCTGTACTTGGCCCCAAAAAGGGAACCAAAGAATTAAGAATCTGCGTTGATTACACCGGCTTGAACAAAGCGTATCTGAAGGATCCGTTTGCTTTGCCTCGCATTGACCAAGTCATTGACTCGATGGCCATCTCAGAACTTTTGTGTTTTCCAGATGCATACTCGGGATACCACCAGATAAAAATGAGGAAGTCAGACAAATTGGCCACTTCGTTCACCACACCTTACGACACATTTTTCTATGTCACGATGCCCTTTGGGATGAAAAACGCAGGTGCTATGTACCAGTGGACTATGCAGTGTTGCCTACACAACCAAATTGGTCGGAATGTTCACGCCTATGTGGACGACATTGCGGTGATGTCTAAAAAGTCAAACGACTTAATCTCCAACTTAAGGGAAACCTTTGATAATCTCCGACAATACAACATGATGCTTAACCCCAAGAAGTGCGTCTTTGGGGTTCCAGCCAGCAAATTGTTGGGCTTCATCGTTTACCAGCATGGAATCGAGGTCAACCCGGAGAAGATCAAGGCCATCCTAAACATCGATCATCCTACATGCCTGAAGGACATTCAACGGCTCATAGGCTACATTGCAGCGGTTAGTCGGTTCATCAGCCGGCTTGGAGAGAAGGCTCTGTTGCTGTACAAGTTGCTAAAAGAGGCGGACAAATTCACATGGACGGACGAGGCAGATGATGCGCTTAAGGATCTAAAAAGAATACTTTCTTTAGCACCTGTACTCGCAGCATCCGAGCCAATGGAACCTATGTTAATTTACATGGCGGCCACCAACCGGGTTATCAACATCATCGTCGTGGTGGAGCGGAAAGAACCAATGCATGAGTATGGAGTGCAACGACCAGTTTACTATGTAAGAGAGGTCTTGATGGAGTCCAAGCAGTTGTACCCGCACTACCAAAAGCTAGCTTATGGAGTGTTCCTTGCTTCTCGGAAGCTAAGGCACTACTTCCAGGAGCACCCTATCATAGTAGTGAGAAAATCTCCACTGTCCGACATCATCAACAATAGCGACGCTACATGTAACACCCTCGGAATCGGCCCTATGCAAGTCTCAGCAATTTTCGCCAAACCCGCGTAGAAACGATTCAAAGGAGCCCACCAAGCACTTGCGTGCGGGTGGAAAACGAAGTAATACCATTACACAATAGTCCACGATGGAACCCATAGAACATATATACAACAACGACTCAATGAGTCAAGAATACAGATATACAATACAAAGATCCAAATCACCTTTAAAATGATACAGCGTCCGAGTACGAACAAGATGCAAATTGGGCTAAGAGCCCTGAAGAATAACCAATGGCGTCCATAAACATGCCCAGGCCAAGCCGGAAGGGTAACCCTGCTAACAACATCGATCTCAAAACCTGCTTAAACAAAAGGGGTGCCGACAAAGGGCAAAGGGAAAAAGAGAGCGGTCAGTACTGAGGCTAGTACACGGCGAGACTAGAATTCGGCGGTCCTCGCCTACATAGGTATGGTGGATCAAGCGCAGCAACATGCACTAAACAACCTATAGAGACTCAATACAGCCGCGGCTGCCATCGATAGGGATAAGAAATACCTATTCGGGTCCAACCTGAAACTATCACCAAGCATACCCATCCTGGTATTTCCCCCTCGAGACCAAACGAGGAAGTCAACCGAGGAACTCACACAGTTGGCAGTTTTATTCATTTCGTTATAGTTGCGGCAATTACTAGTCAGATATAGATAGCATGACTCATCCTGAGATAATAAGCAGTGGGCAGTTTTAGTTAACCATTCCATTGTAGTTGTAGTACTTACTAGTCAGATACATATAGCATGAGGCATCCCAAAACCCAGCAGTTGTTGGTACTTTTATTTAGCCATTCCGTTGTAGTTACAATACTTACTAGTCAGATACAATGGTAACAGGCGACAACCCAAACCAGTAATTGTTGGCACTTTTATTTAGCCATTCCATTATAGTGAAGCTAATTACTAGTCATTATAAAGTCAAATTTATAGCACTACTTTAGTTATAGTTGTCTATGATCGAGATACTATGCTCCAAGTCGTCCATAACCGCGGACACAGCTTTCAGAAAGTTTTACCCTGCAGAGGGGCACAAATAGCAACACACACACGATCAACCTCGGGGAAAACCAAATAAAAACCCAACGAGGCATCACGACAGAGCAATTGCAAGATTCATATAAATTTCAGGGGGCCACCCCACCAAGCTACCCGCGACGAAGTTGGCCAGCTCCGAGATGGACCCAGAGGTTTGTGCCAATGGCTGTAAACGACTGGGAACCCGAAAGTGTGACTGGGCTTGTCGATACCGCGAAAACATTCCACATTTGTTCCTAAACAGTACAGGCGCTCCACGCGCAATCATAAATAAAGCAGTAAAGCATGGCATGAGTACAGGATAGTAATAAAGCCCCAAACTACTTTGTGGCCCCAAGAAATAAATATGACTCAAGCTCTGGCTAGGGGGATTCATGGTCCCACATGCGGATAGTGCGAATATTCAAAGAACATGTATCAAGTACTCGGGGCCCTACGGGACACAAGTGGACGGTTAAAAACCAAATAACATCTATTGCCCACCTGTGCCTCTGCATTATTTACCTACTTCAATTTTAGTTATTAAACGATAATTAAAGTTATAATCATCTCAAACATAAAGCATATGGCAGTCTTCCAACCACTGTGGTACTTGACGACACGCGACAACACTTGAGCAAGCGACTACGACACGCAAGTCCAACTATCTACCAAAAAACAGGAAATAGGATGTGTCCAAGGCAATATAAGGCTGCAAGGGATATCACGAGTACGAAAACTATAGCATCGCAACACAGATAGCAATAGATCAATAGGAAGAAATAAAGACTATAAAGTAAAATAGGTAGAAAGGGGAAGATTGCTCGCCTGAAAAACATTGCTGAAGGTTCATCCGAAGATCGGGTCGACTCTCGCATCAACTCATCGGCCTAATCCGTGAAGAAGCAAAGCACTAGAAGAAACACCGGATGCACTATTTAATACTACGGCAAAGGATCGGGCATGATGCATGTATGATGTATGACATGGCAAAGATGCGATGCAATTAGGACATATTAAGCGGAACCGGGGTCCCTGTAATTTATTAGATGGTTTATGTTGTTTAGATACCCCACAATTTAAATGTTGTCTTAACAAGGCAAATATGTAATCGGTTCGCTACACAAATTTAAATGGGACCAATATAAGACTAGAAAAGCCCGCATATGGTCTCCATGTTTAATTATAAACTGAATCGGCATAATGCCCCCAAACCACATAGTATGTATGCGCCATGAACAATTTAGATGCAACAGATATATATTATATATTATAAAAATATTGGTCTCGGAAAAAGGATCACACTTGGGTAGATGATCTTGGGGTCTGCTGATGGTTCGGACTTGCCAGGATCGGTCTTGGGGGTCTCGGCCATCGCGTGGATTGGGGTCTCCGGATCGGGCTTCAGATTCACGCGGGTTCACGGGCTCAAGCACCGGTGTAGGAGACCTACGGTTGCACTTCCATCCTATGGTTGATGCTGTAATAGCCCAAAGCATAACATCATCACACCACTATGTCGATCGGAGATTATGATTAGAGGTCACAACACCAACGCTACACCACCACATGACTCCACCTTACCATCTGTGTAAGATCTTTACCTAGGAATGACTGGGTGATACAACACCACGGTTACAGAGCCCCTGAAACAGAACATTGCGGAATAGCGCCATGCGCGGGCGGTTCGTGCTTGGCGCAGCACTGTAGCAGAGCCCGGAGACGGCATCGCAGGGAGAGCGGAGGATGGGCGCGAGGCGACACTGACGGCATGATGATCGTGCTAAACATCGTCGTGGCGCAAAGCGGAAGGGGGCTGCTGGAAGCGCTGGGCTTAAGCGTCTGGCGATGGCTCCGGCTTGGACGGGACGCGAGGAGGAGGAGCCAGAGGAGAAATGGTGGCGGGTAGAGGTGAGGGCGACAAGATGCAGGGTCGGCTCGAGGAGGAGGTCGCCAGTGGGGGCGGCGCACTTGGGAGGCGACGACCATGACAGGGTGAAGCAGGGACGGCCGTGGCGTGGCCGGAGACGTAGAGGAGGGCGCTGGTTGCAGGGGGAAGCGTTCGAGGACGAGGTCGAGGCGAAGCGAGAGGGAGGGAGGATCGCAGGGGCCGACGTCGAGGAGGTCTCCCGCGAGGCCGAGCGCTACGACCAGAGATTGGAGGGAGGGCACCACGACGGCGATTGTCGATGGTGAGGAAGGCCTGGTGGCGGCGGGGGTTATCGAGCGAGGGGGCGTGAGGCAGAGAGGAGCGGGGTTCGGGGGCTTCACGAGGTGGGGGTGGGGCCACGAGCGGTTCGGGAGGGGCGCTTGGACGAGTGGAGATGGGTGGCGCGATGGGGGGAACCGTTAAGCGTCAGGAACGCGAACAGGAGTTGGGGTGGCTGGCGAACAGCAGGAGTGGGGGAGTCGCCGTGGGTGGTGGCGTGTTCGGTGGTGTCGTGTTGGACCAGGGAGAGGTGGCGGCGGGGAGGGGGACTGGGGTGAGGGTCTAGGGTTTGGGGGGTCTGGGAGATTAGGGTTAGGGTTTAGGTGAGAAAAACTAGGGTTTGGTCTAGACGGTATGGGCTAGGCCTGCCGGGTGGTAGGTGGCCTGGCTTTCGGGCCGGGTTGCCTTCCCCGAACAAAAATATTTATGTTAATCATTTTTCCTGTTTTATTTATGAGGCCTTTTATAAATAATTTTAGACAAAACAAAATATTCGGAAAGACCGAGATTTCAATTTGAAACAGAGAAGGGGATAATTAGAAAACAATATAGGCTTTTGGGGAATAGGTTTAGTCAAACACATGCATGATGATGTCATGATGATGCGCAACATACAAACAACCACGATTTTCTAGTACTGGTTTTACCCGGGGTGCTACAATTCGACACCACTAACAATGGATCTCGCCCTCGAGATCAGCCTCATGGTACGGGGAAGAAGGCCGACGATCTGATCCTTCGCGCTTCGTGTAGATCCTTGTGACACCACTAACAAGGGTTCTTTCTTCAGCTTGAAAATGGCGACACCACCAACAAGGATTTTTTCCCACATTCGTCGAGAGAACACTCCGGAGAAACAAAGACGAAGGTAAAGGTCTCAAAAGGGTAAGACCACCTCTAACTTCCGCGGAAGGAGTATAACTGAATCGATTCACCATTCAATGTGCAAGAGCGAATGATAAGAGTAGTCGGATGGTGATCAGTCCATCGCGCACCCAAAGCATTACTCTGCACATGAATAGGAAATTATGCAACCAACTCTCGGAATTCAGATTGTAGATCTCGACAAGCGAGGTTTGGAAAACAAAGGGGAATGTAGGTACTCATCAGATCTGATGTAGATGATCGTGTCGAAGAACACCGGAAGATACAAAAAAAATAGTGGATTTTTGGGTCCATTGAAAGGTGCACCAGATGAAAGATTCATCAGATAGCATGAAGACCGGATGTCGAAGCACCATTACAAGAGGAGGAAGCGAAACCCTGAAGGTACGACGGAAACCCAACCACGAGAATTCCTGAACTCGAAGAAAAGATAAGAGAGCAGATTCAAAACACGTTGAGGTAAGAGGAGAATAGCAGAGGGATAAGGAGTAAAAGCGGACCTAATCAGATCTATCCAACCGATTTTCTAAAATAGTTTTAACACTCTAAAATGACCGTTAGCTAGGTTATCCTACAGGCTAGACCGTAACTGCTGAGCTCTGATACCACTCTGTAACACCCTCAGAATCGGCCCTATGCAAGTCTCAGCGATTTTCGCCAAACCCGCATAGAAACAATTCAAAGGTGCCCACCAAGCACTTGCGTGCGGGTGGAAAACGAAGTAATACCATTACACAATAGTCCACGATGGAACCCATAGAACATATATACAACAACGACTCAATGAGTCAAGAATACAGATATATACAATACAAAGATCCAAATCACCTTTAAAATGATACAGCGTCCGAGTACGAACAAGATGCAAATTGGGCTAAGAGCCCTGAAGAATAACCAATGGCGTCCATAACCCTTCCCAGGCCAAGCCGGAAGGGTAACCCTGCTAACGACGTCGATCTCAAAACCTGCTTAAACAAAAGGGGTGCCGACAAAGGGCAAAGGGAAAAAGAGAGCGGTCAAGATCGAGGCCAAGACACGGCGAGACTAGAATTTGGCGGTCCTCGCCTACATAGGTATGGTGGATCAAGCGGCAGAAAGCATGCACTAAACAACCTATAGAGACTCAATACAGCTGGCGGCTATCAGATAGGGATAAGAAATACCTATTCGGGTCCAACCTGAAACTATCACCAAGCATACCATTCTTGTATTTCCCCCTCGAGACCAAACGAGGAAGTCAACCGAGGAACTCACACAGTTGGCAGTTTTATTCATTTCGTTATAGTTGCGGCAATTACTAGTCAGATATAGATAGCATGAGTCATCCTGAGATAATAAGCAGTGGGCAGTTTTAGTTAACCATTCCGTTGTAGTTGTAGTACTTACTAGTCAGATACATATAGCATGAGGCATCCCAAAACCCAGCAGTTGTTGGTACTTTTATTTAGCCATTCCGTTGTAGTTACAATACTTACTAGTCAGATACAATGGTAACAGGCGACAACCCAAACCAGCAATTGTTGGCACTTTTATTTAGCCATTCCAATATAGTGAAGCTAATTACTAGTCATTATAAAGTCAAATTTATAGCACTACTTTAGTTATAGTTGTCTATGATCGAGATACTATGCTCCAAGTCGTCCATAACCGCGGACACGGCTTTCAGAAAGTTTTACCCTGTAGGGGGGCACAAATAGCAACACACGCACGATCAACCTCGGGAAAAACCAAATAAAAACCCAACAAGGCATCACGACAGAGCAATTGCAAGATTCATATAAATTTCAGGGGGCCACCCCACCAAGCTACCCGCGACGAAGTTGGCCGGCTCCGAGATGGACCCAGAGGTTTGTGTCAATGGCTGTAAACGACCAGCAACCCGAAAGTGTGACTGGGCTTGTCGATACCGCGAAAACATTCCACATTTGTTCCTAAGATAAGGCGCCCACGCCAAGAATCGTAAATAAAGCAGTAAAGCATGGCATGAGTACAGGATAGTAGTAAAGCCCCAAACTACTTTGTGGCCCCAAGAAATAAATATGACTCAAGCTCTGGCTAGGGGGATTCATGGTCCCACATGCGGATAGTGCGAATATTCAAAGAACAGGTATCAAGTACTCGGGGCCCTACGGGACACAAGTGGATGGTTAAAAACCAAATAACATCTATTGCCCACCTATGCCTCTGCATTATTTACCTACTTCAATTTTAGTTATTAAACGATAATTAAAGTTATAATCATCTCAAACATAAAGCATATGGCAGTCTTCCAACCACTGTGGTACTTGACGACACGCGACAACACTTGAGCAAGCGACTACGACACGCAAGTCCAACTATCTACCAAAAAACAGGAAATAGGATGTGTCCAAGGCAATATAAGGCTGCAAGGGATATCACGAGTACGAAAACTATAGCATCGCAACACAGATAGCAATAGATCAATAGGAAGAAATAAAGACTATAAAGTAAAATAGGTAGAAAGGGGAAGATTGCTCGCCTGAAAAACATTGCTGAAGGTTCATCCGAAGATCGGGTCGACTCTCGCATCAACTCATCGGCCTAATCCGTGAAGAAGCAAAGCACTAGAAGAAACACCGGATGCACTATTTAATACTACGACAAAGGATCGGGCATGATGCATGTATGATGTATGACATGGAAAAGATGCGATGCAATTAGGACATATTAAGCGGAACCGGGGTCCCGGTAATTTATTAGATGGTTTATGTTGTTTAGATACCCCGCAATTTAAATGTTGTCTTAACAAGACAAAATATGTAATCGGTTCGCTACACAAATTTAAATGGGACCAATATAAGACTAGAAAAGCCCGCATATGGTCTGAAGGGTTTTGCGGCATAGTAAATCAAAATTTTCTACGGATGCGAACAGAGGGAAAGCCAAGATCTAATCTAGGAGATGCAAACAACGAGAGAGATTGGATTAGATCTTCATACCCTTGAAGATTCTTGCAGTAACGCTCGTCGGAACGCGTGGGTGATGTAGTCGCATTTCTCCTCCTCGCGATCCGATCCGATCTAGCACCACAAGTGGCGGTGCCTCCGTGAGATGCACACGTGCAGCACCTCGACGTCTCCTCCGTCCTTGGTCCAGCAAGTATGGTGGAGAGATGGATTGGATCTACAACACGACGGCGTGGTGTATATGGTGGAGAATTTCTGCAGCAGGGCTTCGCCTACAAACAGTCGGGAGGGAGAGAGGAAGGGCAGGAGGGCGGCTAGGGTTGGAGGGGAAGGTGTGGGGGGTTGGTGCGCCCCCACCCCTCTTTATATAGAAGGGGGGCGCAGCCCTAGCCCCTCCCCCAAGCCCAAACCGGCGGCCCCAAAGGATAAGGAGTGGGGGACAAGGAAACCCCCCCTTCTAGAAGCTCTATCTCGAGTTTAAACCCTCTTTGGCCGGCTAGGCCCTATGGGGCCTTGTGCCCCTGGCCCAATGAGTTCAGGGCACTCCCTCATAGTCCCATGCCCCCTCCCGGAAGGTGTGGCCACGTTGGCCCCCTTCCGGAAGGTTCTAGATGCTTCCGGTACAATACCTAGTTCAATCTCGATTAACCCGGAACAATTCCGAACTCCAAAAACTGCACTGCCTTATATGAATCTTATTCTCCGGACCACTCCGGAACCTCTCGTAATATCCCGGATCCCATCCGAGACTCCGAACAAAAACTCATAAACCAATTATCCAATCTATCCTAGCATCGAGACACATTAAGTGTGTGACCCTGCGGGTTCGAGAATATGCAGACATGATCTTCTATCAATAATCAACAGCGGGGCCTGGAAACCCATATTGACTCCCACACATTTATCGATGATCATATCGGATGAACCATGATGCCAGGATTCAATCAATCCCATATATATATTCCCTTCGTCTCGCGATATTTTACTTGCCCGAGATTCGATCGTCGGTACTGTCATACCTAGTTCAATCTCGTCCACAGCAAGTACTTTACTCGTTCCGTAATCCGATATCACTTTGTGATTAACTCCTTAACCACATGCTTGCAAGCGGTGTTGATATCGACACGAGTGGGCCCAAAGTATATCTCTCCGACTTGGGAGGGACAAATTCCATCTCGATACATACAACCCAACAGATACTTTCCGATCACCTGAGAGACACCTTTATGATCACCCTCTCATAGGATGACGTTTGATGACCTCAAAGCTTTCTTCCGATACCAGGGAGTTGTATTATCTCATGGTCTAAGGAATACAATATTTGACATAAGAAAAGCTTCGCAAAGACGAACACGATGACACGATCTAATTGCTTTGCTTAGTTTGGTCTCATCCACCATATCATTCTCCCAATGATATGATCTCATTATTAATTGACAACTCATGTCCATGGTTAGGAAACCTTAACCATCATTAATCAATGAGCTAGTCCATAGAGGCATACTAGGGACACGGTGTTGTTCACAAACCACACAAGTATTAAAGTTTCCGCTTAATACAATTCTAGCATGGAATATAAACATTATCATGAACAAGAATTATAATAATAACATCTTTATTATTGCCTCTAGGGCATAATTCCAACAGTCTCCCACTTGCACTAGAGTCAATAATCTAGTTTACATTTGGCAACAATCTCACACCCATGGCACTGAGGTGCTGATCATGTTTTGCACGCGGAAGAGGTTTAGTCAACGGATCTGCGACATTCAGATCTGTATGCACTTTGCTAATCTTCAGATCTCCATCTGCTATATAATCTCGGATTATATGAAACTTGCGGTTGATATGCTTGGTCTTTGTATGATATCTTGGTTCCTTAGCAAGTGCTATGGCGCCAGTGTTGTCACACAATATCTCCAGTGGGTCCAATGCACTTGGAACCACGCCAAGCTCAGTGATGAAGTTCCTGATCCAAACTCCTTCACTTGACGCTTCACAGCAGCCATGTATTCCGCTTCTCATCAGATCCCGCGATCACGCTTTGCATGCAGCTTCTCCACTCACAGCTCCTCCATTCAAAATATACACATATCACGTCGATATTTAGAATCATCCTTGTCGGTGTCAAACTAGCGCCGACGTAACCTTTACGACAAGCTGTTCATCACCCCATAGACTAAGAACATTTCTTTAGTCCTATTTAGGTACTTTAGGATGTTCTTCACGGCTGTCCAGTTGTTCCACTCTGGATCACTTTGATATCTCGTCACAAACTAAGAGCATTGGACACATCCGTCTAGTACAAACATGGCATACATGATAGAACCTATGGCCGAGGCATAAGGCACTTTGCTCATAGCTTCCCTATCATTTACCAGAATGGACACCGAGCCTTGCTCAATATCTTACCGACAACATAGGCACCGAACCTTTCTTTGCCTTATCCATTCTAAACCTTTTCGAACTTTGTCTAGGTATGTACTGCTTAAAGCTATCAGCGCCTTTGTCTATCTCTATAGATTTTGATGCCCAATATATAAGCAGCTTCACCTAGGTCTTTCATTGAAAAACACTTGTTCAAATAACTCTTCACATCGTTAAGCATGTTAATGTCATTTCCAATAATCAATATGTCATCCACATATAGTACCAGAAATGTCACTGAGCTCCCACTCACTTTCTTGTAGATACAAGCTTCTTAGCTATTTGGAACAAATCCAAAGCTCTTGATCACTTGATCAAAACGAAGGTTCCAACTCCGAGATGCTTGCTTCAATCCATAAATAGAACGCTGAAGTTTGCATACCTTATCAGCATCCTTAGGATCGACAAAACCTTCGGGTTGCATCATATACAACTCTTCATCAATGTTGCCATTGAGGAACGCAGTCTTGACATCCATCTGCCATATTTCATAATCATGAAACGTAGCAATTGCTAATAAAATCTGAATGGACTTAAACATCGCTACGGGAGAGAAAGTCTCATCGTAGTCAACACCTTGAACTTGTCGAAAACCTTTTGCGACAAGCCGTGCTTTATAGACGGTAACATTACCATCCGCGTCCGTTTTCTTCTTGAAGATCCATTTGCACTCAACGGCCTTTCGGTCGCTAGGAGGGTCCACCAAAGTCCATACTTGGTTTTCGCTCATGGATCCCAATTCGGATTTCATGGCTTCTAGCCATTTCTCAGAGTCTGGGCTCATCATCGCTTCCTCATAGTTCGTAGGTTCACTTTCTTCTACTAACAAGACAGTCAAGACAGGGTTGCCGTACCACTCAGGAGGGGCACGCGACCTTGTCGACCTGTGACGTTCAGTAGCAGCATCGTCCGAAGCTTCATGATCCTTGTCATTAGCTTCCTCTATTGTTGGTGCAGGCGGCACTGGAACAATTTCAGGTGCTGCGCTACTCTCCAATTCAAGAGAAGGTTCAATAACCTCGTCAAGCTCTACTTTCCTCCCACTCACTTCTTTCGAGAGAAACTCCTTCTCAAGAAAGGAACCGTTCTTTGCGACAAACACTTTGCCTTCGGTTCTGTGATAGAAGGTATACCCAATAGTTTCCTTAGGGTATCCTATGAAGACGCATTTCTCCGCTTTGGGTTCGAGCTTGTCCGGCATCAACTTCTTGACGTAAGCTTCGCATCCCCAAACTTTAAGAAACGACAACTTAGGTTTAGCACCAAACCACAGTTCATACGGTGTTGTCTCAACGGATTTAGATGGAGCCCTATTTAAAGTGAATGCAGCGGTTTCTAATGCATAACCCCAAAATGATAACGGCAAATCAGTAAGAGACATCATTGATCAGACCATATCTAATAGGGTTCGATTCCGGCGTTCAGACACACCATTGCGCTGTGGTGTTCCGGGTGGCGTGAGTTGTGAAACGATTCCACTTGCTTTAAGATGCGTGAGAAAATCATAACTCAAATATTCACCTCCACGATCGGATCGTAGAAACTTAATCTTTCTGTTACGATGGTTCTCCACTTCATTCTGAAATTCCTTGAACTTTTCAAATGTTTCAGATTTATGTTTCATTAAATAGATATACCCATATCTACTTAAGTCATCGGTAAAAGTGAGAAAATAGCGATATCCACCGCGCGTCGAAACACTCATCGGTCCGCATACATCGGTATGTATGATTTCCAACAAGTCCGTTGCTCGCTCCATCATACCGGAGAACGGGGTTTTGATCATCTTGCCCATGAGGCATGGTTCGCATGTGTCAAATGATTCAAAATCAAGAGACTCCAAAAGTCCATCAGAATGGAGTTTCTTCATGCGCTTTACACCAATATGACCTGAGCAGCGGTGCCACAAATAAGTAGTATTATCACTATCTACTTTGCATCTCTTAGCCTCAATGTTATGGATGTGTGTTTCATCCCTTTCGAGATTTAGAAGAAATAAACCATTCACAATAGGTGCATGACCATAAAAGATGTTACTCATATAAATAGAACAACTATTATTCTCCGATTTAAATGAATAACCGTCTTGCAATAAACACGATCTAGAAATAATGTTCATGCTCAACGCAGGCACATAATAACATTTATTAAGGTTTAAAACTAATCCCGAAGGTAAAACTAAGGAGAGCGTGCTGACGACCATCACATCAACTCTTGATCCGTTGCCAACGCATCGTCACCTCATCCCTACAAGTCGCCGTCCATCCCGTAGCTCCTGTTTGAGTTACAAATATTAGCAAGCGAAGTATCAAATACCCGGGCACTACAATGAGGGCTAGTAAGGAAAACATCAATAACATGTATATCAAATATACCTTTGATGGTGCCAGCCTTCTTGTCCGCTAAGTACTTGGACGATTGCGCTTCGGTGACCCTTTCCTTGCAATAGAAGCACTCGATGTCCGGCTTGGGACCAGACTGAGCTTCTTCTCAGCAGGGCATTGCGCTTACGCCGCCCTTCTTGAAGGGCTTCTTTGCTCCTTACCTTTCTTAAAGGTGGGCTTGTTGACCATCAACACATGATTATCCTTTTGATGTCCACTTAGCGGCCTTCAGCTTTGCGAAGAGCTCGATGATCGTCGATGGAACCAATCTGATTGTGAGTCACTACAAAACTTTTGTAGCTAGGAGGAGTGATTGGAACCACATCAATCTTGAGCTCCTCTGGAATCGTGCATTCGGTTGCTCAAGCGTTGAGTGTGGCCGTCATCTTAATGGCGTGCTCACTATGAACTCCCTTCCTCCATCTTGCGGTTAAAGAACTTCTCGGAGATCTCATATCTCTCGAGCGGGCCTGAGTCTGAAACATGGTTTTCAACTCTTGAGAATCTCAAAGGGCCGAGATAGTCTTCAAAACGATTTTGAAGTTCGGTTCCATAGCAAACAACATGGTGCTCTTAATCACACCATAATCATCTTTCTGTGATAGACAGCTTTCTCATCGGTAGTAGCCTTGATTCTGGCAGGGGTCACCTAACGCTTTCCCAAGGACATAGTCCTTTTGTCCGCCAGATAGAATGATTCTTAGATTGCGGAACCAATTGGTGAAGTTAGACCCATTGTTTCTAAGCTTTTCCTTCTCAGCAAAAACGTTGAAGTTGAAGTTGGACTTGGCCATGTGATCTGATGTATTTGCAAGTACAATTTAGACTATGTTCATGATAAATAGTTCAACTTAATCAAATTACTAGATGAACTCCACTAAATTCAACATCCCTCAAGTTGTTTAGTGAACACGATCCAAATTCACCACACCTAATCCGATCATCACGAGAAGAGATGTGGTTTCAATGGTGGACAACGAAGTGTCGATCATATCATTCATATGACTCATGCTTAACCTTCGGTTCTTGTGTTCCGAGGCCATGTCTGTACATGCTAGGCTCGTCAAGTTAGACCCAAGTATTTCAGCGTGTGCAAAACTGGTTGCACCGTTGTATGTGAGCGTAGAGTCTATAGCACCCGATCATCACGTGATGCTTGGACATGACGAACTTTCATAGCGGTGCATACTTGGGAGAACACGTTTTATCTTGATCTTTAAGTGAGGAATCATCTTATAATGCTACCGTCGCGATCTAAGCATAATAAGATACATAAAAGGATAAACATCACATGCATATAACTTTATGTGACATGGTATAGCCAATCTTCGCGCAATGATCTCCATCTTGTGCGTTCGGCATGATCTCCATCATCGCACCATGATTGCCTCCACCACGAATAGCAACTACAACTATTGCTAACTACTTAGCGATAAAGTAAAGCTATTACATGGCGTATAAGAAGTTGACTCATGGGTCATACACAATTATAAAGACAACCATATGGCTCCTGCGGTTGTGTACTCATCGACATGCAAGTCGTGAAACATTACAAAACATGATCATCATACAATATACACATCACATCTTGGGCCATACCATATCACGAAAACACTCCTGCAAAAACAAGTTAGACGCCTCTACTTTGTTGTTGCATGTTTTACGTGGCTTATGGGAGTAGATGCTAAACGATTCTTACCTACGGAAAGCCACAGCGGTGATATTATGGTTGCCAAACTCGGTGTTAATCCCATGACAACTATAGTGAGAAAGCCCGGCATCCACCAGCCGCATGTGTGGAACAAGCCACACGTCAAGTGCGGAGCCGGTCTCATGAACGGCGTCGCGTAAGGTTGGCTGGACCGCTTCAATCTCACTATCCGCGTCATAAGAAGAACACAAACAAGAGGCTTGCAGCGAAAACATCAGCGCCGCAACAACCATGTTGCGTTACTCGTGAAACACATCTACATAGATCTAGCTCGATACCTTTGAAGGGTTTGGCGGCATAGTAAATCAAAATTTTCTACGGATGCGAGCAGAGGAAAGCCAAGATCTAATCTAGGAGATGCAAACAAAGAGAGAGATTGGATTAGATCTTCATACCCTTGAAGATTCGCAGTGAACATTAAATCGGAACGTGGGTGATGTAGTCGTACTCGCTTCTCCTCCTCGCGATCTGATCCGATCTAGCACCACAAGTGGCGGTGCCTCCGTGAGATGCACACGTGCAGCACCTCGACGTCTCCTCCTTCCTTGGTCCAGCAAGTATGGTGGAGAGATGGATTGGATCTACAACACGATGGCGTGGTGTATATGGTGGAGAATTTCTGCAGCAGGGCTTCGCCTACAAACAGTCGGGAGGGAGAGAGGAAGGGCAGCAGGGCGGCTAGGGTTGGAGGGGAAGGTGTGGGGGGTTGGTGCGCCCCCACCCCTCTTTATATAGAGGGGGGGCGCAGCCCTAGCCCTCCCCAAGCCCAAACCGGCCCAAAGGATAGTGGGGGCAAGGAACCCCCCTTCTAGAAGCTCTATCTCGAGTTTAAACCCTCTTTGGCCGGCTAGGCCCTATGGGGCCTTGTTCCCCTGGCCCAATGCGGCCAGGGCACTCCCTCATAGGCCCATGCCCCCTCCCGGAAGGTGTGGCCACGTTGGCCCCCTTCCGGAAGGTTCTAGATGCTTCCGGTACAATACCTAGTTCAATCTCGTTCACAGCAAGTACTTTACTCGTTCCGTAATCCGATATCACTTTGTGATTAACTCCTTAACCACATGCTTGCAAGTGGTGTTGATATCGATTACCGAGTGGGCCCAAAGCATATCTCTCCGACTTGGGAGGGACAAATTCCATCTCGATACATACAACCCAACAGATACTTTCCGATCACCTGAGAGACACCTTTATGATCACCCTCTCATAGGATGACGTTTGATGACCTCAAAGCTTTCTTCCGATACCAGGGAGTTGTATTATCTCATGGTCTAAGGAATACAATATTTGACATAAGAAAAGCTTCACAAAGACGAACACGATGACACGATCTAATTGCTTTGCTTAGTTTGGGTCTGTCCACCATATCATTCTCCCAATAATATGATCTCATTATTAATTGACAACTCATGTCCATGGCTAGGAAACCTTAACCATCATTAATCAATGAGCTAGTCCATAAAGGCATACTAGGGACACGGTGTTGTTCACAAACCACACAAGTATTAAAGTTTCCGCTTAATACAATTCTAGCATGGAATATAAACATTATCATGAACAAGAATTATAATAATAACATCTTTATTATTGCCTCTAGGGCATAATTCCAACATGGTCTCCATGTTTAATTATAAAGTGAATCGGCATAATGCCCCCAAACCACATAGTATGTATGCGCCATGAACAATTTAGATGCAACGAATATATATTATATATTATAAAAATATTGGTCTCAGAAAAAGGGTCACACTTGGATAGACGATCTTGGGGTCTGCTAAGGGTTCGGACTCGCCAGGATCGGTCTTGGGGGTCTCGGCCATCGCGTGGATTGGGGTCTCCGGATCAGGCTTCAGATTCACGCGGGTTCACGGGCTCAAGCACCGGTGTAGGAGACCTACGGTTGCACTTCCATCCTATGGTTGAAGCCGTAATAGCCCAAAGCATAACATCATCACACCACTATGTCGATCGGAGATTACGATTAGATGTCACAACACCAACGCTACACCACCACATGACTCCACCTTACCATCTGTGTAAGATCTTTACCTAGGAATGACGGGGTGATACAACACCACGGTTACAGAGCCCCTGAAACAGAACATTGCGGAATAGCGCCATGCGCGGGCGGTTCGTGCTTGGCCGCACCAGGTAGAAGAGCCCGGGGAGACGACGACTGCAGGAGAGCGGAGGATGGGCGTGAGAGGCGACACGGACGTCGCATGACGGTCGTTGTGCCAGGCATCATCGTGAGCGCAAGGCGGAAGGGGGCCAGCGGCGGTGCTGCTGGGCTTAGCGGCGGCGAAGCGTCTGGCGATGGCTCCGGCTTGCGGGCGTGGAGGAGGAGCCGGACCAGAGAGGAGAAACGGTGGCGGGGAAAGGTGAGGGCGACAAGATGCAGGGTCAGCTCGAGGAGGAGGTCGCCTGTGGCGGCGGCGCACTGGGAAGGCGACGACCATGACAGAGTGAAGCAGGGACGGCCGTGGCATGGCCGGAGACGTAGAGGAGGGCGCTGGTTGCAGGGGGAAGCGTTCGAGGACGAGGTCGGCTAAGCGGACAGAGGGAGGGGCTCGTGCAGGGCCGACGTCGAGGAGGTATCCCGCGAGGCCGAGCGCTACGACCAGAGATTGGAGGGAGGGTGCCACGACGGCGATTGTCGATGGTGAGGAAGGCCTGGTGGCGGCGGGGGTTATCGAGCAAGGGGGGCGTGAGGCAGAGAGGATCAAGGTTCGGGGGCTTCATGAGGTGGGGGTGGGGCCACGAGCGGTTCGGGAGTGGCGCTTGGACGAGTGGAGGTGGGTGGCGCGATGGGGGGCACCGCTTCGTTAGCATGCGGGCAATGCGAACAGGAGTTCGGGGTGGCCTGGCGGGAACAGGCAGGAGTGGGGTCGAGTACCGGGTGGGTGGTGGCGTGTTCGGTGGTGTCGTGTTGGACCAGGGAGAGGTGGCGGCGGGGAGGGGGACTGGGGTGAGGGTCTAGGGTTTGGGGGGTCTGGGAGATTAGGGTTAGGGTTTAGGTGAGAAAAACTAGGGTTTGGTCTAGACGGTATGGGCTGGGCCTGCCGGGTGGTAGGTGGCCTGGCTTTCGGGCCGGGCTGCCTTCCCCGAACAAAAATATTTATGTTAATAATTTTTCCTGTTTTATTTATGAGGCCTTTTATGAATAATTTTAGACAAAACAAAATATTCGGAAAGACCGAGATTTCAATTTGAAACAGATGCATGATGATGTCATGATGATGCGCAACATACAAACAACCGCGATTTTCTAGTACTGGTTTTACCTGGGGTGCTACACTACAGGAGGAGTTGCTAAGTGGGGCATTGAGCTTGCCGCCTTTGAGATCACCTACAAGAGACACGATGCTATCAAAACACAAGTCTTGGCGGATTTTATTGCAGATTGGACGGAGATGCCAGATGCTACCCCTATACCAAAGCCAGAATACTGGGTGATGCATTGTGACGGATCAAAGCTACTCAATGGCTCGGGGGATGGTGTGCTACTGCATTCACCAACATGGAAAAAATTGCACTATGTCTTGAAGATCCACTTTGAGGCTACAAATAACATGGCGGAATATGAAGCACTCATTCACGGACTTCGCGTAGCCAAGGGTATTGGCATCAAACGCATAGTTTGCTGTGGAGATTCCGAATTGGTTGCCCAGGAGGTGGCTGGCACCTGGAACACTCGTAACCCTATGATGGCGGCATATCGAGACGAGACGATATAGCCAAGTGCTTCGAAGGCTACGAAGTCAAGTATGTCAAAAGGGAGGAAAATGAGGCGGCTGATCTGCTGTCAAAGCTTGGATCAGGGCGCAAACCAATTCCACCTGGCATTTTTCTGGAGCATCTATGGACCCCATCCATGAAGGGAGCGGACCCCGAGAACCCTGATAGAGTCGAATCATTTTGTAATGAAGTAACAATAGTCCCTCTGGCTTGGACGAAACCGTTCATGGAGTATATTGTACACGGAACTTTGCCAGTAGACGAAGTCGAAAGTCGGCAAATTGTACGTGGAGCAAAGGGCTATACCATAATTAATGGGCAGCTCTACAAAAGAAGTACAACTGGCGTATATCTAAAGTGTGTATCCTAGCAAGAAGTGTCGGGGGGATGACCCCAGATAGGGTCAAGCTAAGGAAAAAGGGGGGACAACCCTCATAGATTTGGACCGGGTCAAAGAATGATCCGACCGAGTCATATAGAGGTCGGCTGATTAAAGTCCGACTTACCCCGAGTTAGATAACTAAAACCTGACTCGGCCGACATATGAGTTATGTAGGCCCACAACTATTATGCGTTGCACATGCAGGTTAGGGCTTGGCCGAGTCATACGGGGCAAGGCCAAGTCATGGGGAAGCTTGTTCGAGAAGGAGAAGGTGAACCACGAAGTCAACACTGCACACTATCGCTCCCTCCAGGAATCTGCATAGTGCCAAGCTCTAGGGACAAGAGACGGAGGGCAGAGGATCAGAAGAAGGTCACGGACGTGACAGTCCACAAGCCCGAGGCTCACATGTGGTGGAATCTGAGTCTTTGCCATCGATAGAAGGGGGACACGGAAACAAGCCCACCGAGTTACCATTTTGGGACGAGCATATTCCATCAAATATGCTGTCCATGTCAGCCCTAGCGGTAACCTGGTCACCCCTTTATAAGGTGAGCCATGGCCTCAGGAGCAAGGTATCGATTCATTCTTCTTACTTAGCACTGGTAGTAGCTTCTTATTCCTCTCGCTCAAACAACTCAAGGAGCAAGTGTATCTTCACTGGAGTTGAATAAATATCAAGTTCTTGTGTTCTGAGTGTAGAAACCACTACACCTTCCCTCCCTGGATCCCAGTAGCATACATTGGCTCCCAACTTAAGCCTACACATGGCATCTGCCGTGCCACCACCACGATAGTTGGCGCCCACCATGGGGCCAGCAACGGTGCTAGCTGGAGTCAAGATCCAGACGGGAAACTTCATCAACACTGGCAAGCGCGTCGTCTCCGGCTTAGTCTAGAGATTCGACATCTAGGACTTTGTCAGCAACAACGCTGGCAGCTTTGGAACAAGGACGCCCCCGCACAAAAGAGTCTTCACCAACCTTGGCGCCCACAAGATCTACGTCGGCATGAACACATCTCTCGTCTACCCACACCGAGTCATCCTCGCGAGAGATACCCCCTCAGTGCTGCTAGCGGTCCGCGTATCACTCGCCCCACGGGAAGCATCGAGGTAATGATGATGGCACCAGCAGCAGGAGCAGGAGCCGGACCAATCAAGAACCCAACGACGGCAGATCTGGCAACGGCTAAGCCGTCAGCTGCAAAGTAGGCAGCAGCAGATCCGCCAGCAACAAATGCACCCGAGGTGCTTGAGGTAACCCCCAAAGCAGCTCGAGTTAGAGGTCTGATACGTTGGAAATGTATCTATAATTTTTGATGCTCCATGCTTGTTTAGTATCTACTTTGCTTTACTTGTCCATACTTTGAGGTGCTTTTTACATGTTTTCTAGTACTAACCTATTAACAAGTTACAACAGTGCCAGATGCCTGTTTTCTGCTGTTTTTGGTTTCAGAAAAGTTAGTAAAGAAATATTCTCGGAATTGGACGGGACGAACGTCAAAGTCAATTACTTTCCGTGGGGAACAAGAAGTCCAGAGGGGAGATGAGGAAGCGTGCCAGGGCGGCTAAACCCCCCCAACCCCAGGCGCGGGTGGGCCCTACCCGTGCCTAGGTAGGGTTTGCCCCCTCTGTCCGCCGCCTCGGCCTCCCCCTTCGCCTATAAGAAGCCCCCGATGCAGAAACCCTAAGCACCCGATCAAATCTCCACGAAACCGTCTGTAGATGCCACCACCATCGTCCCTAGATCGGGGGGGGGGATCTAAAGTTCTTCCCGGCACCCTGCCGGAGGGGAGATCATCCCGAAGGCCTTCTCTCCAGTATGATGTGTGAGTAGTTCCACCTTGGACTATGGGTCCATGTAGTAGCTATATGGTCGTATCTCTTCCTTTGTGCTTTCATGTATAGATCTTGTGAGTTCCTTTCATGATCAAGATCTAATCTATTTGTAATCATGCATGTTATGTTTGCAGGGATCTGATGGATATTGAAATTATTATGTTGGTTTGATTAATGGTTTTATCTTTATGATTCTATCATGTCTGTGTTGTTTGTGATCTTGCATGATCTCCGTTGCTAGTGGTTATCTTGGCCAAGTAGTTGCTAGTGACTCCAAGAGGGAGTATTTATGCTCGATAGTGGGTTCATGCCTCTAGTTTCCAAGGGAAGTGACAATAATCTCTTCGGTTGTAGATGTGTTGTTGCTACTAGGGAGAAAACAACAGTCTCTTGTTCATGGAACATGTGGACTGTTTACCTTACACACTTTGCAGGTTATGCATTGCTTGCAACTTAATACTGGAGGGGGTTCGGATGATAACCTGAAGGTGGACTTCTAGTCATAGATGCAGTTGGATGGTGGTCTATGTATCTTGTTTTATTGCCCAATCAATCTCATAGGATATTTCTGACTAGTAATTGGATTGTTATGCCTTGCTCAGTTCCTGTCAATTGCCCTGCTGTAATTTGTTTACCCTTCATGCCATGTTGTTTATCTAAGGAGAGCACCTCTAGTGAACTATGGGCCCCTGTCCAATCTTTACCATTGATACATCTTCCACTGTTACTTATTTACTTGCTGCAAACCATTACTTCCACACCATACGTTTCATCCTTTGTTACAACAACCGGTGAGATTGACAACCTCACTGTTAGTTGGGGCAAAGTCTTGAGTTTGTGCTGTGTAGGTCTCCATGTTGCTTGCAACACATGTGTGACATTTCCTTCCTCCTACTGGTTCGATAACCTCGGTTTCTTACTGAGGGAAAACTTGCTGATGTATTGCTTCACACCCTGCTCTTGGCGTTCCCAACAGGCTCCACATAAGCTGTGGAAGCCATCAGTTTGCTAACCTCTCTAAAGTTTGATCTATGAAAGGTAAAGGATAGTGATCTTTCCTAGTTCCTTTATTCAATTTTCTTAAATCTATGCACATCCTATGTCCAAGAACAGTTCTAGTAGGTACCAATTCATCTTTTTCATTAGGAACAATAGTAAAACCGCCCTTCTTAGGAACACAATGAACATGACTTACCCATTCATTTTCTTTCATAGGATAGATAATACCTGCATCCAGTAGGCATACTATTTCTTTTCTTACCACTTCCTTCATTTCGGGCTTCAACCGTCTATTGAATTTTGCAACTGGTTTAGCACCTTCCTCCATAAATATTCGATGGATGGTTATCATGGGACTAATGGCCTTCAAATCATCCATTGAATACCCAAAGGCCTTGCGATGCTCCTTCAATACTTTCATAAGTTCTTATTCTTCATGCCCTCAAAGTTTAGCACTGACAATAACAGGAAATTTATTTGTATTGTCCAAAAATCTATATTTAAGATTATATGGTAAAGTCTTAAATTTTGGGGATGGTAATTCCTCGTCCCCTCTATTTTCTGGCTCTTCAAAAGCCTCATCAGTTGGAGGTCCTAAAATGGTAAGTGAATCAAATTCACTTTCTAGTTCTTTTAGGGGCCTGTCTTCCATAATTATTTCTTCACAATTTGAGTATTCATTTGTTTCTACTTGTTGATTACTAAAGAAAAGAGCTTCCATCTCCTTAATAGTTTTTTCTTTCTCTTCTTCTTGTATTTGTAGAGATCTATCTTTAAATTTGGAAAAGTAGAATTCTTTTTCCGCTTTCCCAAGCTTAAGAGATACAATGTCCATTTTGAAATCAACCGTGGCACCTATATCGCTCAAAAAGTTTCTTCCAAATATAATTGGGCAAAGAGTGTCAGATGGCATATCAACAACTACAAAATTGATAGGAATTTTTTATTGCTAATTGTGATAGTTGCATCGTCAACCACTCCCAATTAGAATTCTAAGATTTTTATTAGCTAACATGATTGTCATATCAATATTTTCTATTGTAGCATGTATTATCTCTTCTTTTATTTCTAAATAAAAATCATAAGATATAACATTAACTTCGGTGCCAAGATCACATAAACCATAATGCGAGGTTTCTTTAAATATGCAGGGAAGAATAGGCTTACCCACATCTTTTACCTTAGTCTTACCTTCAACCTATATGGAAGTATCTTCATCAAGTTCAACTATATTGCAATGTGCATACATAATCATAATTGCTTCCTTGGTTACCTCTTCATGTTTGGTTTCTTCCAGATGTTCTTCAACTTTTGGCACGCTTTCCTCTTCCTTCTTCTCATGTACTGCTTTAACTTGTTCATATTCCAAAATATGCTTTTGCTGTAACTTCTCTTTTCTTTTCAGGTTCAGGTGGTGGATCGTACTTGACTGAACCCTCTTTTGGAGCTTTGATGTGTTCAGTAAAAGCTTTAACAACATGCAACACAAGATCTAAATCCAAGTAAAGTTTTTTAGATAATTCATTAACATGGCCCTTTTTTATTATAGTCATGAATAGACTCATAATCTATTTCTATGCCTCCTTCACTTTCTAGACCAAAATTCCATGAAAATCTATGATCATGAATTCTATTAAGTAAAGCCCAAGCTTTCGTTATGGGAAAATTCATAAAAGATACTTTCGCGAAAGAGTCTAGTTCAATTTTATTTGGTTTAATTAAACTGCCATAAAAGATATGCAATAAATATCATTCAGGCAAATCATGATGAGGACATTGATTTAGTAAATCTTTAAATCTTATATAAGCTCTTACTAGTCCTTCATTAGGACGGTTCCTCTAAGTCATTATAAGATGCCTGATTCCAAAAGATTTTGATAATGGATAATACTTTGCTAGAAACTCAGAAGCTAAGTTATCCCAAGTAGTAGTGAATTCTGGGGGTAAAGATCTATACCATGAGAGAGTTGTGCTAGACAAAGTTTGACTAAAAATTTTAACCCTTACCTCATTAGCGGTATACCCCGGTAGTTGGGAAGTGCCACATATATCTTTGAAGCATGCAATACGCTCATATGGATCAGGATCTTCTTCATCTCCAGTAAATTGCTTCTTGTGTAGAATACCAAGTAATAGAGGATTTATTTCAAACCACCTTGTCTTCTTGTTGGAGTTATCTCTTTTATAAATATCATAGGGCTTCCCAAAGTGGCTGAGTGGGTTAGCACTAGTCAAATGCACAAACTCCATCATGTTGGTGGAATCCTGTAACTCAAAAACAAAACTTAGCAAAACTAAAATAAATAAACAAAAACTAAAATACCTATAGCGCTTAGCACCCCGGCAACGGCGCCAAAAAATGGCTTGATGACTACAAGTGCACAAATCATTTGTAGCTAGTTTCAAAATAAAGATATTGATCCCACAGGGAGCAGGAGTCTGAAGTCTAATGGTTTTTAAATTAAATACTATAAATATAAATGCTAAAATAAAGTTCTAAGTAACAAGATAAATGCGAGTGTTGTGTAGAAAGGTGTTTTTGGGTTTTTTGTGCAAGAGAACAATAAATAAAGTAAAGCAAACTAAATGAAGAAAGTAGGAATCGCGTAAGTAAGAGAGATTTGAAACTACAATGGGGAAAAGGCGTTCTCAGGGATTGGTGGATACACCACTAGCATTATAAAGGGCTAAGGTAAAGATTATTATCATGAACATTCTCAACTATGTATATGTGGGAGGAACTCCGTATTTGAAAAAATAGGCATCAACCACTGCTCACATCATCCCCATAACCACAACAGACAACAATCAACATCAATTGAATTACTGCGCTATTAAGGGACTTAATCCCGTAGGACGTATCCCATGGCATGGATAGTGTTCCGTGAGTTTCCTCGGTTCTCAAGTTGATACGTAAGGAGTACCAAGAACTTTATAGTTACCGTAAGTGCTAACACACCTCCATCTGCCAACAAGTAGTTCCCTCCATCAAGTCCCCACAAGAGGCAAATATTGAGAGGTCGACTTTTCCCAACATCAAGATGAAGACAATCTAACACATGGTCACAGCGATGAATATCATAATAAACTTTATCTTATTTCAATCTCATGCTATGGTTTCTCCATCTCCCCAAGAACTAATGATCTACTCAGACATAGAGGCAATCAACATCATGGCAAAAGTAATGGAATCTACCATAGATGAATAGTACTTGTATAAATCCACAACGAGTATGGAAATTACAACAATATCTAGACAAGAGGTAGATGGGATGGATGGAGATGGTGGTGATGCAGCGGTTGATGAAGATGATCGATGCCTTAGCCTCCTGGATCTGCGTAGGGCGAAGATGGATCCCCGGTGGATGAGTTCCCCCTCCAGATGCCTTTCGGAGGTGAGGTTTCAGCGATTTCTGGTAGTTTTGTATGTCGTCTCCCTGATCCAGTTGCATGGGGTGAAACTATTTGAGTAGGCGGTGTCGGCGCCAACTATACAGCGGGAACTATACGGCCAGAAAATTTATTCCTGCCCTATAGTTGGCCGTTAAACCTTCTGTATGCTTTATTTTCTTTGGGTTTTTTCTGGTGTTATTGATATTTCCCAAATAGGCGATTTACGTTGTTTTTGCCTCCTTTTTGCTCTAGTACAACTGCTCCAAGAATTATGTCCACTATGTCCATCATCTGTCCTAATCCTGATGAAAATAGACATAAAATATGCGCGCGAGCGCCATAAAATACCAAGATCCTACTATTACAATGCAAAATAATAATATAAAACATGATGCAAATATGCACTCATCAGGGCCTAGAGTATATCTATTAGTCATATGTATGGACAAATCCCACTCTTGATCCATCTGCTTCAAGACATACTTTCATAATACCTAATGCCACCTTTATAACCACCAAGTGACGAAGCGGTGTTTTATGTCATCATAGCATCCATCCGGTGATGGTGATTAACATGATATCATGGTCGAAGGATTAGGTTACTATGCATTTGAAAGCTTGTAGCAAACGAACTCTAAATGACTTAATCTTACGCTACGCTAACTATATGAGTGCATCCATCACATCATTCTCCTAATGATATGATCTTGTTATTAATAACATCTAATGCCCATGATCAAGAAACGATGATCATCTATTAATATACAAGCTAGTTCAACAAGAGGCTTACTAGGGACTCTTTTATGTTTACAAAACACACAAGTATTAATGTTTCCGGTTAATACAATTATAGCATGATATGTAAACATTCATCATAAACACAAAGATATAATAATAACCATTTTATTATTGCCTCTTGGGCATATCTCCAATGGCTACAAGAAGTAGGGGTGGTCCTGCCCTGTGGCCCATGGAGGTGTTGTTCGACGGGCAAGGCAACATGTACCTTGAAAATGGCTAGGAGTAGTTTGCTCACGCGCATAGCCTGGATCTTGGTTGCTTCCCAGCTTCACATACGATAGCGATGGCATGCTCACCATGAAGGCGTTCGACGACGCGATGTGCCTCGGACTTGCTCCTGGTGAGCTTGAACGCCTCCTTTTCGGTGAGGAACGGCAGCATGAGATCCCCGTCTTACTCCTTCACCTCCTAGCCAGCGGTGGCGGTCGCTAGCTCCTCTGCTAAGGCAATGAGGCCCTCCCCGTACATGCCCTTGTTGGTCCTCACTGGCGACAATGACGGTGGTGGTGGCGCCACAGGGCGGAAGAAGATGGCGCAAGCTAGGTGTGGTGGATGCGTCCACGTGCAGAATGATACTGGGAGATTTGGCACTGGTGCTGGCTTGGTCGGTGGCCCGCGAAGAAGGTGTGGCGGCTTGGGCAGCCACAATGAGGGCAAAGTGCATGCCTAGCGAGTACGTCATCGACATCGAGGCCCAGTAAGTGTGGCGGCCATCTCGGATGAAAGGGCCACCGTAGGGCACCGTCTGGTGGTGTATGGCATCCTCACGCTCCAGCTATAGGAGGTTGACCCAGTAGAGCTCGTCTAGCCAGCTAGGGTCTTGCTGGTAGATAGCCGGCAGAAGGGGTCGGCGGTGGGCAATGACCTCCCGCGGGTCATCGCGGGTGAGAATGGGCGGGACGGCATTGCCGCCATGGGCGATGTTCAAACCGCCTGGCAGTCGCCAGTCCGGTGGAACGAGGAGGTTCACCTCGTATAGGACATTCGCATTATCAAGCGTGAGGTTGTGCGACCTCACACCACCGCTCATGATGTCGTCGTCCTCGTGGTCATTGCATGGCATGGTTGGTCACCGGAGGAGATTGGATGAGGAGTACAGGATGATAGGGGAATGGGTGGGTGTGCGCCTGTGAGGAAGGGGAGGAGGCCTTTTGTTGGCGCTGGGGTGGTAGGTCAAAAGGCCACTACGCAATTAATTCCGGCTCATTGGGGGACGAGCCGTCACACGGGGCATTGGCGCCTGTATTTAAAACCAGCCATCACACCGGCATTGGCACCGGTGTTTGAAACCGACAAAGATCCACGCGGACGCGTAAGAGAACTACACAGGATCATTAATTACATTGATCGGCCGTGTTGAGTGGTTGTCAACTGGGCCAGGTATGAACAAAACCCAGCTCGTTCGACGTGTCTTGCGCTGTAGAAAACCTCAGTCCGACCCCTAATTACCGGAGGCGGTAAGGGCATCTCCATCGGGCTGACCCAAACTGCGGACCCAAACGGTCCAATTCTATCCATTTGATCGGACAGTAGATGATGGATGTGAAATATAGCCATCTATATCCACATTTAAACTATATATTACTCATACTTTTGATGAAATATCTCTCTAAATCCCGCCACTAATGCCTAATGATCAAAGCGGTATGCAATCCTGTCTTTGTATTTTTCCCTACACATGTAATGATGTTTGATGATGGGAATCACAACATTAAAGTCAAAGATACGAGATTTCCAACAACCTAAAGAAACCAGGGGTCGTGAAGAGGAACCAGAAGGTTTAACGACCAACTATACGGCGAGAATAAAAATTCCGGCCGTATAGTTTCCCCCAACACCGCTAGGTCAAACAGAACAACTTTCATCAAGGGACCCTATATAAAGAGACCTCTCGTGACGAGAAAACGGAGAGAGACGAGAGCGAGGACACAAAAACCATAACACCGAAGGGCCGCCAAAGGAATAGATCCAGATCCAATCTCCAAACCCTTCTCCACCACCATAGCCATAGTCCACCACTTGTAATAGTAGATCTCATCTCCAATTGATCACATTGTAAGACTATTCCTATTGATCTCATGATTTCCAATACAGTTTTTATGATTGTTGATCTCATCTCTATGTGTGAGTAATTCTCCTTGGGCTAAGGGCTTCGGCCTAGCCATGTAGTTGGTGCATGTTATTTATCATAGATGGGATCATGTATTAGTTTGCATGACATGATAATTATTGTATCCTGTCTTGCCTCAATCTAAGGACTTGTCAGGTACCCAAGACTCCAAGGATTGAGCCAGGTATAGGGAGTATGTGTAATGAGTAATATACAGGATGGGAACCCCAGTGACAGAAAGGGTAGTACGGCTATATGTGAGGGATTTACTTGGGATTAACGGTGACGTCACTGTGCATATCATTAGTTATCTTTTATGGATGAAACTAATAGGTTATTGCTATAAGCGATGGTGGAGGCAATAGCATTTATGGATGCACTGCCCACATATAATTATCTTTCTCTAACAATTACATGTGTACTTTATTATTATCTTTTATTCCCATTAGATGTTTTGCACAACTACAGGTGAAATCGAACGCCCCAGGCCCTCTCTCTCCATCATTGACAACAACAAAAGATTGCAAACTCTTGGTCCGGTAAAACACTAAAAGAATTCTAAAACTCCCAAAGGTCCGTTAAAGTAACTTCACTATAGTTTCTGCTTTCCGAGGATTCGATAACCTAGGTCTACTAGGGAAAAGGAGCTATACTACATCCGTAATCCGGATTGAAGGTATCAACCCTTTTTCTGGCATCGTTGTAGGGGAAGCAATAGCTATCCTGGTAAGGTTATTAGGAACTTGCTAGTTTTAATTCTTGTTTTAATTTTGTTAGTTTCTTTCAGTCTTAATTTGAAAAATCAAAAAAAATTAGTTAGCCTTTAAATTCTTGTTTTTACTATCATAAGTTTTTGTTTAGAAACCCCAAAAACATAGGTACTATGGCTAAAAAGAAACTTGGGTAGTTTGCACCTCCCAACAATGATTATTTGTGTACTCCTATTACCCAGCCAACAATTACTGCGTAGGATTGTGAAATTAAGCCCTACCATTTGAGTTTGGTTCAACTGAATCAATTTGGAGGCTCTGCTACTGAGGACACGGGTATGCACTTGAACACTTTCACTGAAATATGTGATATGACGCACATTAAATATGTTGACCCCGATGCGGTCAAGGTGCGCTTATTTCCTTTCTCTCTTAGAGGAAGAGCAAAATAATGGTTGCTATCTTTGCCTAGAAATACTATTGCATCATGGGTGGAATGTACTTATTTATTCATGACTAAATTTTCCCACCTACAAAGGCTATGCAACTAAGATCTAATATTACTTGTTTTAGACAAGAAGAGCGTGAGACACTAGCGCTTGCATTGGAGAGAATGAAAGAATGCATGAGAAATTGTCCCAGCCATGAGATGGAAGATTGGTTAATTCTCCAATTATTTTATAATGCCCTTAACCCTGTTGAAAGGATCGTATGGGCACCTAGAGGGGGGGTGAATAGGTGCTACTTCAAATTTTCTTCCTTTTCAAATTAAGGTTTGACAAGAAAGGTAAATTCTCTAGATTATGCAACTAAGGTGAATTTACCTATATGTCAAACAAGCACAAGCTATCACAACACTAAGCAAGAACAAGTAAGTAAAGTGCGGTAAAGGATAGAAGTAACCAAAGTGGTGGACGAGGAGACACAAGGATTTGTTTCCCGTAGTTCCTTCCTTTTGAGGGGAAGTACGTCTACATTTGGAGAGGGGGTGGTTTCAAACCACCAACGCCACGAGAGGCCTCCCTTGTTCTACGATTAATCTCACCCCAACGAGATCGATTCACCTTCCACTATATCAGCAACCTTCGAGGTGGAAGCCGACACCTTTACAACAAGTTCGGGGCACACATCCACAACTTAATTGGAGGATCCCAAATACAAGCAAGCTGTCAAAACAATCAAAGACAAGCTTGTAAGAACCAAATCTAGAACTAGGGTTTCCAAAGAAAAACACTAGAGCAAGGGGACCTCAAGTGAATGAGGGGGAAATGAATATCTCTCTTGGTGAAGTAGTAGTCAAGTGCTCCTCCTTCGATTCTCCAAAGATCAACGACTTTGGATGGTTGAGTGAAGAGATCTTGGTGATGTGGTGGCTCAAATGGATGGGGTGTTCTTAAATGAGACAAGCAACTTTTCCCAAGATAGGTGGAGGGGTATTTATAGCACTTGGAGAAATCTGCCCGTTGGGCATTAAATGCACCGGTACTCAAGCGGTAGTACCGGACACAACCGATACTATCGGTTAGGTACCGGACCAGGTACCGGGTATGCGCCACATGGTTGAGCCAGCCTCAGTCACCGCCGGACCAACCAAGCGGTACTACCACTAAGCGGTACTACCGGTCCTAAGAAGCGGTACTACCGACCGCGATGGTAGTATCGTCTCCAGGTACCGGTTGGTACTGAGTGGGAGGGAGAGCTCTTATCCTCCCTCAGTGTTTCCCGGTACAACCGAGTGGTACTACCGTGGTCAAGCGGTAGTACTGCTTGGTGCAAGCTACACGGTTAGCGGTAGTACCGCATGCACCGGTGGTACTGAGGATTGACGAAACCTTTCATGCTCAATCAGATGCGACCGGTACAAGGAAGCGGTAGTACCGGTGCCAAGCAGTAGTACCGGTTGTAACTTCCGGTACTACCGGTTAGCACTGGTGACTTTGGCAAGTGCTAATTGTGGGCAATGCATTTTTAGTGCCACAACCTTAAAGTCCTGAGATACACTTAGCGCACGATTAAACCGATAGGTGTGCTATCATCAAAAATCAAAATCATGAGGATAGGAAGTGCACTTTCAATCTCCCCCTTTTTGGTGTTTGATGACAACACACCTTTACAAGATAATATTAGGAAGATAATCATGGCTTTTGGAAAATAGATACGGGGCTCCCCTTGGATGAATAGGATCAATCCTCCCCCTCTATTTTACAAACCCAACAAGAGTGCACAAATAGAGATAATAGCATTTGAACTCATACCTTTGCACAATAACTTGTGATGAGAAAAATATTGGCAATGGATAACGCATATCATCACAAGATTGATCCGTGAAATACCCACATAGTTTCAACATACATAGCATGTGTAGTTCCCAAATATTTAGTACATAGAGTTCACACATAATATGAGGCAAATAAAGTTCACAAGCAATTAAAAGATCAAAGCAAGAACGATCTTGTGACTTTCCCATGCAACACCCGCATGCCTAGGTGCACCTTCTCCCCCTTTGGCATCAAGACGCCAAAAAGGGAAAAGAGCAATACTAACGCCCCGAAAGTCAATCCGCATCATCATCATAGTCCTCCTCATGGGTTGGTGGAGCACTGTACGAGGAAGAGACATCATCATCCCAGTGGTTGTGCTTGGAGATCCATTGGTCTTCTAGAGTGATGTTGTTCTTGGAACCCGTGGAGGTGGTCAATCCTTGAGCTTCCATCATTTCTTTCTGACGAGCACAAGATTTCTTGGCATAGACATGAGCCTCATACATGCGCTTTTGATTATCAACTTGGAAGAGAAACACCTTCTTGAGCTTGGCCTCAATCCTCTTTGCCCATGATGGTTGGGCATTCTTGCGATGGGAGACAACATAATAAGCATCACGGCCACTGTCAGCATCATCAGAATCACCCTCAATCACATTTCCATCTTCATCCACCTCACCACCCTCCACATTGCGAGGCTTAGCATGCTTTTTGATCTTGAGGGCCTTGGACTTGTGCACAACTAGAGGACGATAGGAAAAGGTCCTGGAAATGGGAGGTCACTTAGCAACAATGAGAGCCATGATGTAGGCAGAAAATGGGGGAACCCTCCGGGAGTGAGCCACAGCGACCATCTCATTCTATATAAAGTCCATCACATCAAGAGGGGTGTCGGAGTCACGGTTGAGAAAGGTGTTGAGCAACAAATCAACAGAGTATCCATGAATCTCATCTTTGTTGCCCGCACGAGGAGCAACGGTCTCACAGAAGATACAGTGAAGAATGTCATAAGTGGGGAGAAGATCTTTGATCTTGCCAACAACACCGCGGACCCGGATATAGAGAGGGGCAAGAACCTCCTTCTTGGAGGGGTGCTAACGCATGTGGCAACGAAAGCTAGAAGGAATGTCACGGCCGCGATCTTCATATCCCAGAATTTTAGCAAATTCAGCAAGAGTGGCCTCCTTAATTGCACCTTGAGTCATCCAAGTGATTTTCTGAATTTTATTTGTTGAGAAGTGAGCAGTGGCATAAAACTGAACAATGAGAAGAGGCTCATAATCATGCTGAAATTCCATAATAGGGAGCAATCCAAGGTGAGAGCAGATTTCTTTAGCCTCAGCAAAATGATCAAGATTCTTGTTGATGTGTTCCATATCAATCCACAACTATGGCACAACCATTTGAACATTCTTCAGAAGGACTTAATTGTATACGCGCTCTTGGAAGTTGTTGTAGAATAGACTGTCTTCCCTACCCTCATCACGGGCGCGGCCATAGGGATTGTCAACCCTCAGGGAGTGGAACTCAGAATCAGATATATCAGACAGTAACTTTGGCCCTGATAGCCCTGAGCTAAAACTCTTGGAGCGCCCCGAGGAAGGGGGATGAGGAGAGGGAGCACTGCCACGACCAGCAGACCGCTTGGTGACCCCCTCACGACCCCCACGGCCACCTCGAGAAGCAGGAATATTCATGCGACGGCTAGGCTAAGGCATGACTTCTTCTTCTTCAGACTCCGTCTCTTCCTCTTCAATCTCATGAGTTGCCTTGGAGCGTTTACAAGCACCCCTAGAACCACCTGCACATGTGATAGCAAGAGGGAGAACAGCAGGGGGTAAGGGCAAAATAACCCAAAGCAAACCCAAAAAGAATCCAATCTTTAGCGAAGTGTTGTGGTCAGTTGGGACCGGTACTACCAGTGCTGAGAGTGGTAGTACCGCTCACGAGCGGTAGTACCGGACAAATTTTCCGGTACTACCGGTCGGGCGGATACACGCCTAGCCATGGTAGGGCACGGTCCCAAATTGGCCTCAACACATCCTAAATCAAGGATTTTTCTAGGTAACAAGGAGTATATGGTGGTACAACCTCAAAATAAGTCACTTTTTTCAAGAATCTCAGCAAGACCTAGACCCAATGAAGAAAAACAGAGTGAGAGGGATATGAGCGGTTATACTGGAATCCATGGCGGTGGAGAAGGATCGGGAGCCTGCAAGGAGACCGAATCCGCGGAGGATCCGGTGAGAGAAGGGCGCGGTGGGGCTCCGGTGGCATCAAGATGTAACATCCCAAAAATATTAAACTATATCATCAAACTCCATGCATCAAAATTAGGGTTAACAAAAACCTTTCTAAATAAAAATATGAAAGCATGCATGTGTGTATGCATCCCATTTTGAATTCTTTTGAATTGCCTTGTTTATGTGTTTCTTTGCTTGTAAAAGGATTCTTAGGTGAAATAAACATCATCTAGACAATCCCCACACTTTTCCCAAAGACAAATAAATCAAAACAAACAAAATAAGGGAATGGTCATTTTGACCAATTTAACTCCCATGCCTACTTTGGCTGTCTCTAACTTTCAGAACTTAACAGAAACTTGTTTGGATCTTTGCACCCCTTGATAGTACTCATAACAAAGTATCAAGGTCCACCTTGTGATCATCCAGAAACATTCAAATGCATAGTTTAAATGACAATTTAAATTTGAATCTTTATCATATGGGAAGATCCCACTTTTTCAAAAACCACTCAAACAAGCTCAACTTTCAAAACCCAAGCATCTACAGACTCACCAGCACCTACCTAGCACACCCACCAAAAATCTTTTCAAAATTCAAAAATTGAATTCATGCGGCCATTTCATCAAACGCCTTGCAGATGCAAATCAAATAAAATCCAAACACTATTTGGAGCAGTGATTTGAGCCTAACTTGTTCCCTCTCTGGTTGCAACTAGGCTTTAGTAGATCATCTAGCTCATTTGTAAACATCTAGCACCACTGTAAGCTTGGCAATGTCATCAATGGTGAACAGCCGAAGCCACCCATGCCACCCTAGTGTAGACAGCAAGCTAGGAGAGGAACTAGCCGTGCCAACCTTGTCTGGGAGATCACCCATGCCTCACCGCCGCCTCTCGACCAGCCCTGCCTCGAAGACATCGACCAGAGCAGCCAGGAACGCCGCGCCCGTGCCTCTGTCAACCATGCTGAGAGTGCGCCACCCTCGACACACTCCCATAGACTGCGCGCCGCCCTCGCCGCGTGCATACGCAATCACCACCGTCCCAGGAGACCGCCAGACATCCCCGTTCGCCGCCCCATGCCTCACAGCCACCGCTCGCCGTCGAAGACGCCGCCTCTGCCGCGCAGAGCATCACATGTTCCAGACCGTTTGCCACCGCCCCTACACGCACATTAAAGCCATAGAGCATCGCCAGGAGACCACCGATCGATCGCCACCGCCGGCCATGCCTCTAGCAGCCCGTAGCCGTGTCGCCACTGACATCTTCCCATCCGTTTGGTCTCACCGTCGAGCCTATAAAAGGAGACGACCCCCAGCCGAATTGAGCACACCATCTCACTCCCCTCTCCTCACTGATCGTTCCACCCCGTTCCCGGAGCAAGGCGACCAGCGCGTCGCCGGAATTTGGCCGGAGCAGGCCGCCTCTGGAGAAGAAGGGCGCCGTCGATTTTGTCCACCCCAGGAGAACCTGCCAGTACCAAGAGGCTCGCCGTCGTCGACTTCGTCGTTCGCCCACCTCGCCGACCCTCGCCTGAGCCCCGGTGAGCCCCCGACGACCCCCACCTGCCGCGTTAGGTTTCTGTCTCGCCGGCGCCGCCCGACGTGGACGATGAGTAGCAGCCGTTCGATTAGACTTAGATCGTGCGGATGAGATTGCCCCGTACCGCTTCACGTTTAAAGAGCCACTGACTGGTGGAACCCCCCTGTCAGTTGAGCCCCGCGCCGTGGAGTGACACTGGGCCGGCCCATTATCGTTTCCCGCGCAGCCCAGTCATTTGAATTTAACTTTTTCCATTTTAATTCAAACACAGTTCTGTACCTACTTTCAAAAATCAACCCAGCTTGATTCAGTGCACCAAATTGAATGAAACCAATTTTGTTAGAAAGATATTGAAATGCTTAAACCAAGCCCGTTGGATTCAAATCATTTGAATCTATAGATCAACCTTGGTAAAAATAATAAGGCAGAACCTTTTCTGCATTCAAACATTTTTCAAATTTAAACTATAATAGCTTTTGAGTTGATTCCAACTCTCAAAAATCACATTTGATCATACCTTTCAGAATATATAAAAAAATTTGGGTTTACTTACAGAAATAATGTTCAATAAATAAAAGAATGCCACATAGGCATTTCTAGCCACTTTATTTAAGTAAAATAAAAGGTTAAACCTTATTAAATTGTGACACCACTTTAAATCAAATTCCCATATACTGAAATTTGTGGTGATGACATGTGTCAATATGATCCCATGTTTGGTTTGGAGAATACTAAATCTTAAGTAGTTTTTCAATGAGTAGAAATTACTTTTCTAAAAATAAAAGAAATTAAACCAAGATATAATCTTGTAATGTTAGTGATGATGCTAGATCATCTATAGGACCCTTTTATGTGATGATTGAAAATAGTTAAGTATTTTTTGGTGATTGTGTACCTCGTATTTATTCATAGACGCTAGTACCGACCAAGGATACGAGGAGGAAGGAGGATACTACGAAGAAGAAGCCGAGGAGAACTTCAACCACTGCTCTGCACAAGGCAAGCCTAATACTACTAGTTGATTAAGCAAGCCAATACTTGCAAGCTAACACTTGCAATTTAGCAAGCTTATACTGATACTTGTGCAAGCTAACACCTGCAAGATACTATACCTATGCAAGCAAATACTTGCTTGTTACCATGCCAACTATATGCCTTAAGCATATATGATCATAACCACTTGATAAACCAATCCTAGTTTTACTTACAAGCTTTATACTTTATTTCTTTATCAAAGCTATTACTTAGAGTTTACTTAAGTGAATGGTAGATACTAGAAAGATAATTGAAGGTTGCATAAAGAGCATAAAATTTGGCCTAATCTAGATAATCTTTATGTCATCCTAAGGCATGAGATTGAACTTAGTTAAACTCCACTAGTTTACCACCCCTCATTAGTAATTACCCCCACTTGTAGATGCTAGTGCTAAGCATAAAACTTGATCAACTTTGATGGGAATACTTGGTGGAAAATGGTTATGAAAACCTTGGAATGATGGATCATTCTATTGAAATGTTTTGGACATGTGTTTCCGAACACCAGATGATTTATGGTGATGAAAATGTTGAGGCATGAGCCTTACCCCGTTATAAAACTGATGGTTGTCTGGATTCGATACCATTCCAATTTTACCATACAACCACAATACCCGAGAATTGGGCAGGGCTTGACTAGAAGCTTATATACCTTAGTATTGGTTCCCTCATAGCCAAGGTCTGAGCTGAGGCTACCTTGTGAAGATTGTCCACCTGTGCAGTACCCAAGATGATAGTTGGTCATGGTTGGGAGGCTAAACTCACAGGAGAGGTGCTTATACTAGGGTGTGTAATTGAAAGGTTAGGATTGATTATCCGCATACTGAGTATGGTGAATTCAGGATTTGTTCCTAACGGATGTATCGAATGTTGTGGTGAAAGTGTACAATCTCTGCAGAGTGTCAAACTATTCGAATAGCCGCGTCCGCGGTTATGGACAGTTGGAGTGGCCATACTGTTACCCCATCAGATGTTTTCAAAATGGCTTTTGAAACAAACTGAGACTTTGACTTGACCACATTAGAGTTGTGATATGAAATACAAGTTCCCACTTAGGTGTTATAAAATTTGACTAGCTTTCTCTTGCTTCTGAACTTAGTAGAGGTAAATCTGGCTTTTTGCAAAACAACCATAGAGCTTAGTGTCCTACTACCAAAAACCCCTTTAATTGTTAGTACTATTTTGCGAGTACTTAAAGAGTACTCATGGCTTTGTCCCTGGCTATTCCCATGGCCAGACTATGAAGAGGAGTACCTGGAGGATGGACCCCAGGAAGGTTACGGCAACTAGGATCATCTCCCATCGTCAGCATTGCCTATGACCCCGAAGATGGAGCTTCGCCTACGCTACCGTTATTATTACGTATTTCCGCTGCTCGAGTTGTATTAAGAACTGGATCATGAGATCCTTATTTGTGTAAGACCTTATGTATGGTTGGTAATGGATGATGTACTGTGGTATCCAATTTTGTTATGTCTCGCAAAAAATGGTAATCCTGAGATTGCGATGTATGGCATAATAGGCATCTGGGATTAAAAATTCGGGTGTTGACAAGTTGGTATCAGAGCCATCCTGACCATAGGAGACCCTAGTTAGATTGGACGTTTGGAATCAAAAACTTCGTTTCAAAACCAAAGAAAGCAAATATTTACAAAAACTTATTCCCATTCTTATCACTTTGATTCTTTCATGAAAATTCATGTTCCTCAAAAACACTTGCAAAATACATAAAATTTGACACACTTGATCACTCTACTAACTTACTCATCTTATATTCTTTTAGATGGACGTGAAGTACAGCAAGTTTTACCAGTTGGGAAATGGAGGAGACCTTATCTTTGAGAGGGATTTGGACCAGCTTTCGAAACTTCTGGAGCGTCCGCACTTTTGAAGTTCTTCGGAGCTCAGCTCAATGATCAAGGAGGAGAAGATCTGCAGTGGCTAATTGTTGCAAGTCTCCGAGGAAAGATTGAACATCCCACTGCTAAGGGAATTCAGTTTACCTTAAGAGAGAACAACTGGCTCGATGGACTTGCCAGGGCCATGCAGGAAGCTCTTGCCCGTCTATGTGGGCAGAGTATCAACCAGATCAAGGGTACCCGCTTTGAGTTGTGTCCAAGGCGTGATGCTATGGGACAGCCACTGGAAGCCCCATACCACCACGAGCTGAAGACTCGGTTGGACCACCTTAGATTCATGATGTACGATCGTCAGCAGGAGTTGGATAACTGCCGTGACTACTCCAACCACAAGTCTGCCATTATCAAGACGAAGGATCAAACCATCGCCATGTTAGCAAAGGATTGCAAGTCTCGCTGCCGTCAGTTTGACAAGAAGGAGCGCATCATTGCCCGTCTTTGCCACCGTATCTCGTCTTTAGAGGAGACCATCCATGAGAGAGACATGCAGTTGGAAGAAAGGGAGAATGCCGGAGAGGATCTTCGTGGAGACGCCTACTCCTATCTCAGCGATGATGATGATTTTCTGGAGGATTAGGCTATGGATTTCTTCACCGATGAGGAGGATTTCGCCTTCATCAATGACGACGATGATGATGAGGATGATGAATACACCGACTCCGAGGAGTAGTAGCACTTGAGCACTAGCGTAGTGAGTAGTATTCGGTCCCACTGTATCAGAGTTTCCAGAATGGTTCCTAAAACCATCTGTTTACCTTGTTGTGGTGTGTTTTTGTATCGTGTGCTATGAATGAATGAATGAAAAGCAAGTTGTTAGAAAATCTGAGTCAAACTTTAAAAACTTTTCAAAGCCCTGAACCTTAGAAATTTCCCTCTTTTCTCATGATCTATCTCAATCTTCAGATGCCACGCGGAGGAAGTGGTTCATCCTCGGACCCGATGTTGCAGATCCTGCAAATGTTGGTTTCGACGCTGTCGAAGAGCGGAACGTCAAGCCAACCTAGCCACCCTTCAACAGATAGCTCAGCTAGCCCACAACAATCAAGGCCACGGAAACCAGGACAACCATGGATCTAAGCTCAAGAATTTCCAGAACACCAACCCACCTGTTTTCACTAAGTCAGAAGAACCCTTAGACACCGATGATTGGCTGCAAACCATGGAAAATAACCTAGAAGTCGCTGGAGTGGAAGCTAACGAGAAAGTTCTGTTCGCCACCCACTATCTAGCCGGAGATGCCAGAGCATGGTGGAACAGTGTTCGTGCAATGACCGGAGGACTGATGATGACCTGGGAGGAATTCAAAGTCAAGTTCAGCAGAACCCATGTGCCACCAGGTTTAATCAAGAGGATGAGAGACGAGTTCAGAGAACTGAAGCAAGGAAGGATGACTGTAGTGGAATACCGTTACAAATTCTTGTCATTAGCTAGGTATGCCCCGGATGAGATTGACACCGAAGCCAAGAAGAAAGAGAGATTCCAGAATGGTCTGCACGGTGAGATGCAGACTGTGTTATTCAATATCCCCTTTGCTGATATTGAAGCCCTTGTCGACTCTGCCATCCATATGGAAGGAAAGATAAACCAAGCCAATGAGAATCGCAAGCGTCGCATGATGCATCAACCAGGAACCCATCAGACCCCAAAGTACCGCCCCAACCCATCTCTAGGATTTGCCCCGAGAACCAACAGACCTCCAATGAACCGTCCAACCTATCCCAACCGTGGAAACCCTAGGCCCGGAGGAAATCACAACAACCCCGGCAACTCTGGCAATTTCAACCGTGCCCCACCCAAGTTCAACAACAACAATGCTACCGCCAACCCCAACACTGCCCCGAGGACTGGAAGCAATGATGTGCCGGTTACAACAAAGGACAAGTCGCAAGTGACTTGTTATGACTGTGGAAATAAGGGTCACTACTCAAACGAGTGCCCCAACAAGAAGAATGCCGCAGCCCCCAATGCAAATGCCCCAGCTCAGCAGCAGCGTCATGTTCAACCAGGAAGAAGGTTTTCCCCAGGGAATTCGCTCAACCGCAACTGAAGGGAATATGCCCTGAGAGGCAATAATAAAATGTTTATTATGTTTATTCCAAGTATATGATAGATGTTTATTTTGCATGCTATAATTGTATTAATACGGAAACGTTAATACATGTGTGTTTAATAAACAAACAGAAAGTTCCCAGTTATGCCTCTCTCATAAACTAGTTCGTTGATTAACAAGATGATCATGATTTCCTAATCATAGACATTGGATGTTGTTAATAACGAGATCACAACATTAGTGTAATGGTGTGATGAACATTCATCCGAAGTATAACATTATGATCAAAGTCATTGAGTTTATATTGCTATAAACAAACTATGAAGTAGTCCTAATCCTTAGACCATGAGATCATGCCAATCACTAACACCGGAAGAGTTTCTTGTTGACATCAAACGTCACTCCGTAACTGGGTGATTATAAAGATGGCTTCAAAGCTACTAAAGTGTTATGTTGAGAATCATGGATCAAGAGTGGAATTTGTTCATCCCGATGACGGATATATATGCTCTGGGCCCTCTCGGTGATATCACATTGGTTAGCTTGCAAGCAAGTGATTTGATCACTAGAATGTTATATCACGGGAACGAGAAAAGAGTGCATGTCAGTAACGAGATCAAACTAAGTATGGAGATACCGATGATCGAATCTCAGACATGTAATATATCATGAAACAAAGGGATTAAGATACAAGCGTAAAAGGTTCCGACGATCACAGGAAAAGTCATCGTTGAATGTGTGGGAGTCAGTATGGATCTCGTGTCCGCTCGATTATTGATCGGAGAAGGGTCTCGATCATGTCCGCATTATTCGTGAACCGTAGGGTGACACACTTAAGGGACACTGGCATCCAGTTGGAGCAAATGTTTCATGCCGAAAGAATAAACAAGCGCAGGAATTTATTTCACTAGATACCGAAACAGTTCTGAATAAACAAGCGCAGGAATTTATTTCACCAGTGGTTATGCATGTGAAATGGAATTCTAGCAAGGGGTTATTTGTGAATGTTTGTCATTAAAGTAATTGACAAAGTTCTGAATAAAATAAAAGAGTTTTATTTAATGAAGTTTGCATTAAATTTGGTGGAAATTTAATGGGAATTTGAGTGGACTTTTGAGTGGAGGGAATTTAAAGGAATTTTGTTAGTGGAGTGTCCACCCACATGAAGAGGGGAGGGCAAGGGGGTAGCCCCCATGCGCCGGCCACCCCCTTGGGGTTCCCCCCTCCTCCTATAAAAGGATCCCCCTCCTCACTTGTCTCTCACACCTCCTCGTGAAGGATCTCTCTCCCCCTCTAGAATTTATCCCCCATGGTCTCGGACTAGCGAGATACATGTTCCCGGTGGCTATTCGGCAAGAAAGGGTTGTGCTTCCGCTGCATCGCTGGAGCGAGGAGGTGGAGGTTTCCCGGTGTCTTGTACGTGTGTGCGAGCACGGATGCGCTGCTGCTTTGCGGCGCTAGGACTTCCTCTCGATCTTGAGATTGGCAAGAGATCGTCTACATCAACCACGAGTTGAACTCGTTAAGCTTTGTCGGTCTTCAAGGGTATGTTCTCTACGGATATACATCCGCCCGTTGTTTGTATCTAGTAGATAGATCTTGGTACATAGTTCCCATCGTAGGAAAATTTTTGTTTTCTATGCTGCGAACCCTACAGTGGTATCAGAGCCGGATCTATGCGTAGATGCTTTACACGGGTAGTACACATATGAGTATGTGGGCGATGATGATCATGTTGTTGCTCCTTTGTTGTAATTTTGGATATTGGTGGCATAGTGGGATGAAGCGGCCCGGACAAACTTTACATGTCCTCGCACATGAGACCTGTTCCACGCTTGACATGCAACTAGTTTGCATAAGTGGCTAGCGGATGTCTGTCTCTCCTACTATAGTCAATATCTTTGCAACGAATTGTCAACAATTTGGTTATCCTCGTTGTGCTTCATGTTCATAGGTAAGAACGGTTCTATCTCGAAAGCCCTAAGCCACGTAAAACTTGCAATGGATAAATTAGAGGCGTCTAGTTTAGATTGTTGCTGGGCTAGTGTTATGATATGGTAGTGTTGTAAGTATAAGTATGAGATGATACTCTTACAACATACATAACGTGTAATCTCCATAGACCTTGGACTTACACATATAGGTATGATAGTGATCATACCACGGTGCACATGATAGAGATCATATGCGGGAACCATATCATTTCACTAATAAACATGTGATGTTTGATAGCATCTTATATTGCTTGTTTAGCACTTTGTTAGCATAATAAGATAATCCCTCTTTTAAATATCAAGATAAGAATGTGTTCTTCCTTTAGTATGCACCGATTATGTTTTTCGTCGCTCCAAGACATCACGTGATGATCGGGTGTTCTTGGATCCACGACCATATTTCGGGTGTAAAACAGTTACACACGCGAATACTAAGGTTCTAACTTGGCGAGCCTAGCATGTACAGACATGGCCTCGGAACACGGACCGAAAGGTTAAGCATGAGTCATATAGTTGATATGATGCCCATTTGATGCTCGCCTTTGAAGCTACACCGACTCACGTGATGATCGGACTTGGTGTAGTGGATTTGGTTCATGTAATCACCAAAAAGGCACGAGGGATGTCGTTTTTGAGTGGGAGTTCATTCGTAATATGGATTAGTTGAACTCAATCTATCATACACTTAGTCTAAACTTTACAAATTCTGTTGTAGATGGCACCACCTGCTTTTAATTTCAATGTGTTCATGGAGAAAGAGAAACTTGCAACGAACGGTAGCAACTTTACCGAATGGGCCATGAATTTGAGGATTCTCCTCTCTGCTGCACAAAAGCAATATGTGCTATAAGCGCCGTTAGGCCCCCCACCTTTAGATGATGCCCCTGACAAGGAGAAGAATGTCTACCAGACTCGTCAGGAGGACCACAACTTAGTTCATTGGCATATTGTATGGGCTAGAGCCAGAACTTCGAAAGCGTTTCGAAAATGGCAATGCTTTTGATACAATGAGTGAGTTGAAAATGATTTTCGACACACATGCTACTGTAGAGAGCTACAACGCTTCAGAAAAGTTCTTTAGCTGCATGATGGAAGAGCACAGCTCCGTTAGTGAGCATGTACTCAAGATGTCGGGTTACACTGATAAGCTTGTGTCGTTGGGAATATCGATTCCCATTGACTTAGGCATCCATCGTGTTCTGCAGTCTCTGCCACCTAGCTATAAGAGCTTAGTGATGAACTATAATATGCAAGGAATGAAGAATTATCTCCCCGAGCTTCTGTCAATGCTTAAAACTGCAGAAGTGGAGATCAAAAAGGAACATCAAGTGTTGATGATCAATAGGAACGCTGGTTTCAAGAAAGACAAGAAGGGAAAACGGAAGGGAAGTAAGGGCGGCAAGCCTGTTGCCGTGCTTGAAAAGAAACCCCGAGTTGGACCTAAGTCTGATACCGAGTGCTACTATTGTAAGGGGATCGCCATCGAAGCGAATCGCCCCAAGTATTTGGCAGACAAGAAAGCCGGCAAGGCAAACAAAGGTATATATGATATACATGTTATTGATGTGTACTTGACTAGTGCTCGCAGTAGCACCTGGGTATTTGATACCGGTTCAGTTGCTAATATTTGTAACTCAAATCAGGGGCTGCGGAACAAGCGACCGCTAGCAAGGGGTGAGGTCAAGATGCGTGTCGGCAATGGATCAAGCGTTGATGTGATCACCGTCGGAACGCTGCCTCTCCACTTGCCGTCGGGATTAGTTATAAACTTGAATAATTGTTATCTGGTGCCTGCACTAAGCATGAACATTGTATCTGGATCGTGTTTGATGCGAAGTGGTTATTCATTTAAATCCGAGAACAATGGTTGTTCCATTTATATGAATGAAATCTTTTATGGTCATGCACCGATGATGAATGGTTTTTTTCTTTTGGATCTCGATAATAATGTTACACATATTCATAATGTTGATGCTAAAAGGATTAAACTAAATGATGATATATCCGCATATATGTGGCACTGCCGTCTAGGTCATATTGGCATTAAACGCATGAAGAAGCTCCATTCGGATGGACTTTTGGAATCACTTGATTATGAATGTCACATCCCAAGATTTTCCAAATCTTGTTATGTGAAAAATAAATGAATAAAATAAAAACTTTGTTGATTTTCAGGGTAAGAAGAAACTTTTTGAACCCAATTGGAAACTTTCAAAACCTATTTGGATCAAATAAAATCCTAAAGGGATTTAAAGAAAAAAATAAACAATAAAGTTAAAAATATTTGGAATTACTATTTTTGGATCTTTTAATAAAAAGATTTGGTTTTCAAATGAGAAGGTAGAAATATAAATAAGGATTATTTTATATAGCCAAATTAAACCTTGGCCAAGCTTTTGAAATAAAATGTTTTGCTTTGATTAAAAGAGTAAAGGTTTATTTAAATAAAATAATGAGAGTTTATTAATAAACCAATTTTATTAAAGTAAAGGTTTTTCCCATTTTAATTAAACATCAAAACTTGTTAAATTATTTTAAACAAGTTTTCCAAGTATTTTATGTTCTCAAATAAAACCTACTGAAGTGTTTTTTGGTTTTATTTTAAATTTCAAAATAAAGATTTCAAATAAAACAAATCCTATTTGAATTAAATGATTAAGGTCCATTCATTTAATTATTAATGGACCCTAGAATAAAAAATATTATTTTATTTTGGACCTTGATTTGTGTTGTTAAACAGAACTAAAAGGGATGCAAAGTTTAGCAAGGTTTTGAATCCATTTGAGTGTTTGAATTGTTGTTTGAAAATCAAAACAGAAAATCAGTTAGAAAAAGAAAAAGACATTCAGAACAAAAAAAAATGAATCTGGTCGACCCAACCCAGCAGCCCACTAAGCCCAGCAGGAGCCCACCCGGCATATCCCTCAGCGAATAGTTTTCCCATCGAAAGACCCACCCGCAGAGCCAATGACTGGTGGACCCTATTCCCCCTCTCTCTCTCTCACTGACGACGTTACCCCACTGCCGCGTCATCGTCTTCCTCACCCCGCGACCAGTTCCTTCCCCCTCGTCGTCGTTTGCTGCCTCTAATTGCTTGCATCAATTCGAGTAAATGGCCGATTAAATTCTCCCAGTAACCTCGCCCATTTAATCGCCCATGATCCCTCCTTCTTTCCCCTCAACCCTCACATGACCGGAGCCACCAGGCTGCACAAATCGCAACCTCGAACCCCTCTGCTCCGACGAGCCACCGTGCAAATTCCGGCGAGCACGAACCTCCCTACTGCCCCCCAGAGCACACGGGTGTGATCCCCATCGTCTCCTGCATCTCCTAGCACCAACCCCACACCCGCGCAAGCACCGTAGCCACGACAGCAACATCGACTGAACGCCGCCGTAGTCTGCCACTTCTCTGGCGAAGCACCCTGGTAAAATATGACCGCCCTAACCCCTCTAGCTCACATGCGTGTATTCGCCACACTCTCCCGCATCTAACGAACCCTCTGCCTCACCTTTTTGTGCCCTGTAACGTCGACAGCGTCGCCACCTGAGCGAGCCCGACGCCGACAATGTCTCCGACGAGCAATCATCGTCGTTCCCGTGCGCCCCTGCCCAACGATGAGCACCTTGAGCATCAGGGCATCACTGCGATCACTATAAGCGCCTTCACTCCCTCCCTCTCTTCCTAAAACGTCGCCAACGCCACCTCCAGAGCCGCGCCGCCGCCAGCCACCGTCGAGCGCCGCCAGTTCCTGGCAAGCTCCCTGTAGCCGTAGGATCCATTTTGACCGGCTAGGATTAGATCTAGGCGAAGAGGTAAGGATGAACCTAAGCCGCGCGATTAAACTTAGATCCAACACACCACATAGCACAATCCGTGCGAACCGGTACCAGCTAATAGCAACGCGACACGTGGCTCAAACTTAGTTTTAAAAACAGAAACTTTCTATTAGTTGTTCCACTTTGTAAAATCCATAACTTTAAATCCACACGTCCAAATTTTGAAAATTTTATATCAATGGAATCAGTGGAACAAGCCCTAGCCAACCATGCAATTTGTTTAGTAAAAAGCTTCTGGTAAAATGTTTGTTTTTGCAGAATCATTTGTATGCTTGTTTAGGTTATAAAAATTATTCTAAAATGATTTTGAGGATAAAATCTTTGGAAAATGGTGTGCTTTGAACCTACTGACCATAGGAGTCACTTTGTGGTTTCAAAAATGTATTTGGAAAAACAAAAGAATGAATCCTTGATTTAAACCAATTCTAGTCAAATAAAAATATGGTTTATTTATTAAAAATGGTTTTGAAGGAAAACATTTGGGAAATGTTTTGTTTTAAACTCTCTGATCCTAAACACAAAGTTTTATGGTTTGAAAACATATTTTGTGAATCCTATAGATTAATGCCTTACTAAAACATTTTTACACCACATAAAATGATACCTTGTTTTAAAAAGGGTTTATAAATTGAAACCTTTTTGTAAATGACTTGCCACTTTATAAAATGACCAATAGGTGTTTCCAAATGTTGATAACCTATTAGAACCCACTTTTACAAATAAAACAATCTCTTGCATGCTTGCATGCATTGTTATATTTTATTATTTTATGTGATGTTTTGCTTGATTGGTAGATTGAGATTGTGCCTTGCTTGATTGAATTGTAGTGATTTGAAGAGTATGATTGTTGCAAGGACAAGGAGTGAACTTATACCCTCTACCAAAAAGGCAAGTGATGCTTCATACTTTGTCCCAATATTTTCACTATGCATTAGTGATATTTTCTAAGTAGGACTTGCATGGAATTTTGCTAAGTATAAACCATGCTATGGGAAAACCTAGTAGATGAAAACCTTAGTAGAATTTCCTAAGTTAAGATTCCTACTACTATCATGCTTAGCTTAGCTAATAGAAAACAAGGGTGGAATATATACATTCATACTATGGAAAAATTTCTAAGTCTGAGGACTTGTGTTTTTGTTTAATAAAACAACTAAGTTAATGAATCACCTGGGTGGAAAGGGACTTGCTTGGTGGTTTTTGGTTGAGTGGTTACACAAGGCCCATGGCTACGGTTTACCTTGTGTATCACACTTGTGGATTGCCACCCAGGAACAAAGAGGTTTGAGATGTCAAATGTTGAGAAGCTTCAAGTGCAACCACTTGGCATTATGGGCTCTGCCTGGATCATATAGGTTGCTAGAACTTAGCCATCTGGACAGTTGGTGGTAGTGGGATGATAGGTTGGAACGTGTCCATTTGGTCTAAGGAAAGGCTTCTGAAAGATCTTGTCTTGGGAAACCAAGTCTTGTGGGGAAAGTGCACCACCTCTGCAGAGTGTAAAATCTAAGTACTTAGCCATGTCCCTGGTAAAGGACAATTTGAGCATCAAGACATGGAAGCTATCAAGAATCTCATCATCCAAATTTCTAAGTTAAAAACTTGTGGTTGAACAAGGGTTAAAGGATCTTCAATCTGTGATTGGTAGATGCCTTGGGTGATTTTTTTTCAAGCAAAAACTTAGTGTTTTTCAAACGATAAGGAAAATCTGTTTTGAGCAATGCAAGCCTAAGCTCCACTTAGCCAAATGCATATAGAGGATAGACTCCACTATACTACCATAGTATCACTTGCCAATACAATTCAAATGTATTGACCCTTGTGGCTGTAACTTGTTATGTTGCAGGTTTGTTTGATTTAGTGAAGTGTGTTGTTTAGGATTACAAAGCCTACAACCAACATGTCTGCCTGTGGCACTTTGAAGATGAAGGACCCCATGCTTATAGATATTCTGCTGCAATGTAATGTATTAGCCAAATGAGCTATGTAAGATGTAATAAATTATGTTATTCCTGGTTATTAAGTTGTATTATGACCTTTGTTTCTTGATATTACATCTTAACTGTGGATGCTAGCTATTGATCCAGGGACTAGCATTGTAAACACAGGGATCTCTACCTTATTAAAGGTTGGTAACCTTACAATGAATCATTTGATACATGTGAGCCATGTCTTATGGGCAAGATGACTAGAACGCCGTTTTTCGGTTCAATGGAACGGGCGACAGATTTATTGGAAATCATACATTCTGATGTATGCGGTCCAATGAGTGTGTCGGCGCAAGGTGGATATCGTTATTTTGTTACTTTCATGGATGATTTCAGTAGATACGGTTATATCTACTTGATGAAACACAAGTCTGAAACCTTTGAAAAGTTCAAGGAATTTCAGAATGAAGTGGAAAATCATCATAATAGAAAGATCAAATTTCTATGGTCCGACCGTGGAGGTGAGTATCTAAGTTACGAGTTTAGCACTCACATGAAAGAGTGTTGAATTGTTTCACAACTCACACCTAACGGAACACCACAGCGAAATGGTGTGTCGGAACGTCGTAATCGTACTTTATTAGATATGGTTCGATCTATGATGTCTCTGACGGACTTTCCGTTGTCATTTTGGGGCTATGCACTAGAAACTGCTGCATTCACTTTAAATCAGGCACCATCTAAATCCGTTGAAAAGACACCGTATGAATTGTGGTTTGGAAACAAACCTAAGCTGTCATTTCTTAAAGTTTGGGGATGCGATGTTTATGTGAAGAAACTTCAACCGGATAAACTCGAACCCAAAGCGGAAAAATGCGTCTTCATAGGATACCCTAAGGAAACTATTGGGTATTCCTTCTATCACAGATCCGAGGGCAAGGTTTTTGTTGCCAAGAATGGATCCTTTCTAGAGAAAGAGTTTCTCATGAAGGTGTGAGTAGTCGGAAGGTAGAACTCAAGAGGTCATTGAACCTTCTCTTCGAGTATGGCGAGTAGCGCAGCACCGAAGTTGTTCGGAGTTGGCTCCACCTGAAGAGGAACTAATGATAATGATCATGAAACTCCGAAAGAGAGTACTACATAACCTCGCAGGTCAAGCAGGACGCGTGCAGCTCCCGAGCTGTATGGAAATCCTGTCATGAATTTCATGGTTGATGAAAATGATGACCCTGCGACGTATGAAGAAGCGATGATGAGCCTGGATTCCAACAAATGGTTAGAAGCCATGAAATCCGAGATGGAATCCATGTATGAAAATCAAGTTTGGAACTTGGTGGACTTACCTCACGACCGAAAGGCCGTGGAGAACAAATGGATTTTCAAAAGGAAAACTGATGCTGATGGTAATGTAACCGTCTATAAAGCTCGACTTGTCGCAAAGGGGTTTCGACAAATTCAAGGAGTTGACTACGATGAGACATTCTCTCCCGTAGCGATGCTAAAGTCAGTTAGGATTATGTTAGCAATTGCTGCATATTTCGATTATGAGATATGGCAGATGGATGTCAAAACCGCGTTTCTCAATGGTAATATTGAAGAAGAGTTGTATATGATACAACCAAAGGGTTTTGTCGATCCTAAGGATGCTAACAAGGTGTGCAAGCTTCAGCGATCCATCTATGGATTGAAGCAAGCATCACGAAGTTGGAATCTCCGCTTTGATGAGGTGATCAAAGAGTTTGGATTTGTCCAAACTTATGGAGAAGCTTGTATTTACAAGAAAGTGAGTGGGAGCAATGTGGCATTTCTGATATTATATGTGGATGACATATTATTGATCGGAAATGATATAGATCTTTTAAATGGTGTTAAAAGTTATCTAAACAGCAAATTTTCAATGAAGGACCTAGGTGAAGCGTCATACATATTAGGCATAAAGATCTATAGAGATAGATCTAGGCGCCTAATAGGGCTATCGCAAAGTACATACCTTGATAAGATTTTAAAGAAGTTTAAAATGGAAAATAGTAAGAAGGGGTTCTTACCTATGACACAAGGCACGACATTGAGTAAGACTCAAAGTCCGGCTTCGGCGGAAGAAAGAGAGATAATGGACAAGGTCCCCTATGCTTCAGCCATAGGCTCTATAATGTACGCCATGCTATGTACAAGACCGGATGTGGCACATGCTATTAGTTTGACTAGTAGGTACCAATCGGATCCAGGTTCAGAACACTGGAAAGCGGTCAAGAATATCCTTAAGTACTTGCGAAGAACTAAGGATATGTTTCTTGTATACAGAGGTGAAGAAGAGATTGTCGCTAAGTGTTATGTCGACGCTAGCTTTGACACCGATCTGGATGACTCTAAGTCTCAATCCAGATACGTATTTCTCATGAATGGTGGAGCGGTTAGTTGGAGGAGCTCCAAACAACCTGTGGTGGCGGGATCAACAACGGAGGCCGAATATGTTGCTGCTTCAGAAGCGGCTCAGGAAGCAGTTTGGATGAAGGAGTTCATATCCGAACTAGGTGTGGTTGCAAACGTGTTGGACCTAATGGTGATCTATTGTGACAACAATGGTGCCATTGCCAATGCCAAAGAGCCAAGGTCTCACAAGCATTCCAAGCATATTAAGCACCGGTTTCACTCCATCCGCGAGCATGTCAAGGATGGAGATATAAAGATTTGTAAAGTACATACGGATCTCAATGTAGCAGATCCGTTGACTAAAACTCTCCCTAGAGCAAAACATGATGTACACCAGAACTCCATGGGTGTTAGATACATCACAATGTAACTAGATTATTATCTCTAGTGCAAGTGGGAGACTGAAGGGAATATGCCCTGAGAGGCAATAATAAAATGTTTATTATGTGTATTCCAAGTATATGATAGATGTTTATTTTTCATGCTATAATTTTATTAATACGGAAACGTTAATACATGTGTGTTTAATAAACAAACAGAAAGTTCCTAGTTATGCCTCTCTCATAAACTAGTTCGTTGATTAACAAGATGATCACGGTTTCCTGATCATAGACATTGGATGTTGTTAATAACGAGATCACAACATTAGTGTAATGGTGTGATGAACATTCATCCGAAGTATAGCATTACGATCAAAGTCATTGAGTTTATATTGCTATAAACAAACTACGAAGTAGTCCTAATCCTTAGACCATGAGATCATGCCAATCACTAACACCGGAAGAGTTTCTTGTTGACATCAAACGTCACTCCGTAACTGGGTGATTATAAAGATGGCTTCAAAGCTACTAAAGTGTTATGTTGAGAATCATGGATCAAGAGTGGAATTTGTTCATCCCGATGACGGATATATATGCTCTGGGCCCTCTCGGTGATATCACATTGGTTAGCTTGCAAGCAAGTGATTTGATCACTAGAATGTTATATCACGGGAACGAGAAAAGAGTGCATGTCAGTAACGAGATCAAACTAGGTATGGAGATACCGATGATCGAATCTCGGACATGTAATATATCGTGAAACAAAGGGATTAAGATACAAGCGTAAAAGGTTCCGACGATCACAGGAAAAGTCATCGTTGAATGTGTGGGAGTCAGTATGGATCTCCAGGTCCCGCTACTGATTATTGATTAGAGAAGGGTCTCGATCATGTCCGCATTATTCGCGAACCGTAGGGTGACACACTTAAGGGACACTGGCATCCAGTTGGAGCAAATGTTTCATGCCGAAAGAATAAACAAGCGCAGGAATTTATTTCACTAGATACCAAACAGTTTTGAGTGAAATTGCATAAAGTGGTTATGCATGTGAAATGGAATTCTAGCAAGGGGTTATTTGTGAATGTTTGTCATTAAAGTAATTGACAAAATTCTGAATAAAATAAAATAGTTTTATTTAATGAGAGTTTGCATTAAATTTGGTGGAAATTTAATGGGAATTTGAGTGGACTTTTGAGTGGAGGGAATTTAAAGGAATTTTGTGAGTGGAGTGTCCACCCACATGAAGAGGGGAGGGCAAGGGGGCAGCCCCCATGCGCCGGCCACCCCCTTGGGGTTCCCCCCCTCCTCACTTGTCTCTCACACCTCCTCGTGAAGGATCTCTCTCCCCCTCTAGAATTTATCCCCCATGGTCTCGGACTAGCGAGATACATGTTCCCGGTGGCTATTCGGCAAGAAAGGGTTGTGCTTCCGCTGCATCGCTGGAGCGAGGAGGCGGAGGTTGCCCGGTGTCTTGTGCGTGTGCGAAGCACGATGCGCTGCTGCTTTGCGGCGCTAGGACTTCCTCTCGATCTTGAGATCGGCAAGAGATCGTCTACATCAACCACGAGTTGAACTCGTTAAGCTTTGTCGGTCTTCAAGGGTATGTTCTCTACGGATATACATCCGCCTGTTGTTTGTATCTAGTAGATAGATCTTGTTACATAGTTCCCATCGTAGGAAAATTTTTGTTTTCTATGCTGCGAGCCCTACAGCAACGGCTGTTTTTTTCTCATGCATGTTGAAGAAGATCAGGAAGCGCCAGACGTCGTGCTGGGTATGTTTTCTGTTAATTCAGTACTTGCAAGAGTGTTGTTTGATTCTGGTGCATCGTGTTCATTTGTCACCAAAGAATTTGCCTGCACTAGTAAGATTCAACCAACAAAACTGAAGCATGTTATGATCATTCAAATTCCCGGTTCAACCACCAAGGCTAGGCAAATTTGCAAAGCCGTCCCTATCCGAATCCATGGCATAGATTTTTATGCTAACCTGATAGTACTCGGAACTAAAGGTTTGGAAGTAGTACTAGGAATGGATTGGATGTCCAAACATAAAGGATTGATTGAATGTGCCAAGAAAGCCATCACCATGACCAGTACAACCGGAATATCAGTCAAGCATATATCTGAAACCTTACCTCGTCAATTCAAGTGCAACAAGAGTATAGCCCAACCTACCATTGACCAAGTCCGGATAGTCTGTGAATACCCCGATGTATTTCCAGATGTTTTTCCCGGTATGCCCCCAGATCGGGATATCGAGTTTATCATCGAACTAATCCCCGGAACAGGACCCATAGCCCAGAGACCATATAGTATGAACTCGTCTGAACTAGAAGAACTGAAGAAGCAACTGGATGCCATGCTGGAAATTGGATTGATTCAACCAAGTGCGTCACCATGGAGATCACCTGTTTTGTTTGTGGACAAGAAAGATGGAGGTAACCGTTTGTGTACGGATTATCGGAAGTTGAATGATGTCACCATCAAAAACAAGTACCCCTTTCCCAAGATAGAAGATTTGTTTGATCAGTTGACTGGTGCCAAAGTGTTTACTAAGATTGATCTTAGGACTGGCTATCATCAACTCAAAATTCGGGCAGAGGATATTCCCAAGACTGCCTTTACCACCAGATATGGATTATACGAGTATACTATCATGTCTTTTGGATTAACCAATGCCCCCGCTTATTTCATGAATCTCATGAATAAGATTTTTATGGACTTCCTAGATAAGTTTGTCGTTGTTTTCATCGACGACATTCTGATTTATTCCAAATCAGAAGAAGAACATGAGCTACACCTAAGGACCATTCTTGGAACCCTTAGAGAGCATCAATTGTATGCCAAGTTTAGAAAATGTGAATTCTGGTTACAGGAGGTAGGATTCCTCGGCCACATTGTATCAGCCAGAGGAATTGCCATTGACCCTGCAAAGGTGAAAGATGTCGAAGATTGGCAAGCCCCAACCACTCAAACCCAAGTTCGTGCATTTCTTGGATTGGCGGGATACTACCGCAAGTTCGTAGAAGGATTATCGAGTATCGCCAGACCCATGACCCAATTGCTGAAGAAGGACAAGAAGTTTGAATGGACCGACAAATGTGAAGCGAGTTTTCAAGAACTCAAGAGGAGATTGATTTCAGCCCCAATCTTAATCATGTCGGATATCACGAAGCCCTTCGACGTGTATTGTGACGCATCCAAGATCAGTCTCGGATGTGTGCTAATGCAAGAAGGCAAAGTTATATCTTATCTATCTCGACAATTGAAACAACATGAGCAAAATTACCCAACCCATGACCTCGAACCCGCAGCCGTAGTTCTATCCCTGAAGACATGGAGGCACTACCTGATGGGAAACCGTTGTGAGATTTATTCGGATCACAAGAGCCTGAAGTATATATTCACTCAGAAGGAGCTGAATATGAGACAGAGAAGATGGATTGAGTTAATCATGGATTACGATCTGGACATTCACTATCACCCCGGTAAAGCCAATGTGGTAGCAGATGCCCTTAGCAGATTGCCGTGCCGCTTGAACTCAATGCTTTTGAAGGAGCAACCAAGCTTGCACAAAGATATGGAAGATTTTCGAATGAAATTAGTGAGTGAAGGATTTTTGGCTAGCATAGAACTTCAACCCACTTTGATCAGCCAGATCAAAGAGGCGCAGAAAGGAAATGCTAGTATCGATGGAATCAAGCGTCGTATCGGTACAGGCAAAGTACCCGGATTCACCGAAGATGAATAAGGAGTTCTGTGGTACAAAGGACGCCTTTGTGTACCAGCAGATTCTGAGTTGAAAGAAGTTATTCTCAAGGAAGCTCATGATACTCTTTATTCTATCCACCCCAGAGGAACTAAGATGTATCAAGATTTGAAAGAGCAATTTTGGTGGCATAAGATGAAGAGAGAAATCGAAAGCTATATCGCCAAGTGTGATATATGTCAGCGAGTCAAGGCCGGACATCAAAGACCCGCTGGATTGCTGCAACCCTTGCATATTCCGGAATGGAAATGGGATTCCGTTGGAATGGACTTTATCACCGAATTGCCTACTTCTAGTAGGGGAAATGACTCTATCTGGGTCATAGTGTACAGATTGTCCAAAGTCGCCCATTTCTTACCCATCAATACCACATATCAGAGTTCGAAGCTAGCGGAGTTATACATCGCTAGAATCGACAGTTTGCATGGAGTCCCCAAGAACATCGTATCGGATCGAGGAACTCAGTTTACCTCAAGATTCTGGAAGAAAGTTCAAGAAGGTTTAGGACCCCACCTAGATTTCAGCACCGCGTATCACCCTCAGACCGATGGACAAACGGAGCGAGTAAATCAAATACTCGAAGAAATGCTGAGAGCATGTGTGCTAGAATATGGATCTAAGTGGGAAGACTGTCTGCCGTTTGCAGAATTTTCGTACAACAACAGTTATCAAGCTAGTTTGCAAATGGCCCCATTTGAATTCATGTACGGAAGGAAGTGTCGCACCCCTTTGAACTGGTCGGAAGTAGGAGAGTCGATTTTCGGACCCGATATCCTCGAGAAGCGTAAGAAGGTTCACAAGATTCGTGAGCACCTCAAGACAGCCCAGTCCATGTAAGAGTTACGCCGACAAGAGACGTCGAGACCTCGCCTTCAACATAGGAGATTTTGTATATCTGAAAGTGTCGCCATTGAAGGGAATGCAGCGTTTCCAACTCAAAGGAAAGTTAGCCCCCAGATATATCGGACCTTTCAAAATTCTGAACCGTCGAGGATAAGTGTCGTATCAATTGGAACTACCCGAAGAGATGTCAGCCGTGCACAATGTGTTCCATATCTCATTACTTCGCAAGTGCCTCGAAGTTCCGGAGAAGACATAAGTGTTCAAGAATATCGATCACCGGACCATAGAGATCAACGATGACCTGACCTATCCCAAAGTACCCATCCGTATTTTGGAAGAAGCTTTCCGAACCACCAGAACCCGAAGCATCAAGTTTCTCAAAATTCAGTGGAGCAACCACACAGAAGAGGAAGCTACCTGGGAGAGCGAAGATCACATCAGGACGGAGTTTCCCGATCTCTTCAAATCCTAGGTAATCTTTTCGTCCTTTTTCAAATCTCGGCATGAGATTTTGTTTAAGGGGGGAAGGTTTGTAACATCCCAAAAATATTAAACTAGAATCATCAAACTCTATGCATCAAAATTAGGGTTAACAAAAACCTTTCTAAATAAAAATATGAAAGCATGCATGTGTGTATGCATCCCATTTTGAATTCTTTTGAATTGCCTTGTTTATGTGTTTCTTTGCTTGTAAAAGGATTCTTAGGTGAAATAAACACCATCTAGACAATCCCCACACTTTTCCCAAAGACAAATAAATCAAAACAAACAAAATAAGGGAATGGTCATTTTGACCAATTTAACTCCCATGCCTACTTTGGCTGTCTCTAACTTTCAGAACTTAACAGAAACTTGTTTGGATCTTTGCACCCCTTGATAGTACTCATAACAAAGTATCAAGGCCCACCTTGTGATCATCCAGAAACATTCAAATGCATAGTTTAAATGACAATTTAAATTTGAATATTTATCATATGGGAAGATCCCACTTTTTCAAAAACCACTCAAACAAGCTCATCTTTCAAAACCCAAGCATCTACAGACTCACCAGCACCTACCTAGCGCACCCACCAAAAATCTTTTCAAAATTCAAAACTTGAATTCATGCGGCCATTTCATCAAACACCTTGCAGATACAAATCAAATAAAATACAAACACTATTTGGAGCAGTTATTTGAGACTAACTTGTTCCCTCTCTGGTTGCAACTAGGCTTTAGTAGATCATCTAGCTCATTTTTAAACATCTAGCACCACTGTAAGCTTGGCAATGTCATCAATGGTGAACAGCCGAAGCCACCCATGCCACCCCAGTGTAGACAGCAAGCTAGGAGAGGAACTAGCCGTGCCAACCTTTGCAGGAGATCACCCATGCCTCACCGCCCCTCTCGACCAGCCCTGCCTCGAAGACATCGACCAGCGCACCCAGAACGCCCGTGCCGTGCCTCTCATCAACCATGCTGGCGTGCGCGCCACCCTCGACCTGCACGCCACACGCCTACGCCGCCGCCTTGTCGCGTGCATACGCAATCACCACCGTCCCAGGAGATCGCCAGACATCCCTGTTTGCCGCCCCATGCCTCACAGCCACCGCTCGCCGTCGAAGACGCCGCCTCTGCCGTGCAGAGCATCACATGTTCCAGACCGTTTGCCACCGCCCCTACATGCTCATTAAAGCCATAGAGCATCACCAGGAGACCACCGATCGATCGCCACCGCCGGCCATGCCTCTAGCAGCCCGTAGCCGTGTCGCCACCGACGTCTGCCCATCCCGTTCAGTCTCACCGTCGAGCCTATAAAAGGAGACGACCCCCAGCCGAATTGAGCACACCATCTCACTCCCTTATCCTCACTGATCGTTCCACCCCGTTCCCAGAGCAAGGCGAGCAGCGCGTCACCGGAATTTGGCCGGAGCAGGCCGCCTCTGGAGAAGAAGGGCGTCGTCGATTTTGTCCACCCCAGGAGAAGCTGCCGGTACCAGGAGGTTGGCCGTCGTCAACTTCGTCGTTCGCCCGCCTCGCCGACCCTCGCCTGAGCCCCGGTGAGCCCCCGAAGACCCCCACCTGCCGCGTTAGGTTTCTGTCTTGCCGGCACCGCCCGACGTGGACGATGAGTAGCAGTCTTTCGATTAGACTTAGATTGTGTGGATGAGATTGCCCCGTACCTCTTCGCGTTTAAAGAGCCACTGACTGGTGGAACCCCCTGTCATTTGAGCCCCGCGCCGCAGAGTGACACTGGGCCGGCCCATTATCGTTTCCCGCGCAGCCCAGTCGTTTGAATTTAACTTTTTCTATTTTAATTCGAACACATTTCTGTACCTAGTTTCAAAAATCAACCCAGCTCGATTCAGTGCACCAAATTGAATGAAACCAATTTTGTTAGAAAGATATTGAAATGCTTAAACCAAGCCCGTTGGATTCAAATCATTTGAAACTATAGATCAACCTTGGTAAAAATAACAAGGCAGAACCTTTTCTGCATTCAAGCATTTTTCAAATTTAAACCATAATAGCTTTTGAGTTGATTCCAACTCTCAAAAATCACATTTGATCATACCTTTCAGAATATATAAAAACATTTGGGTTTACTTACAAAAATAATGTTCAAGTAATAATAGAATGCCACATAGGCATTTCTAGCCACTTTATTTAAGTAAAATAAAAGGTTAAACTTTATTAAATTGTGACACCACTTTAAATAAAATTCCCATATACTGAAATGTGTGGTGATGACATGTGTTAACATGATCCCATGTTTTGTTTGGAGAATACTAAATCTTAAGTAGTTTTTTAATGAGTAGAAATTACTTTTCTAAAAATAAAAGAAATTAAACCAAGCTTTAATCTTGTAATGATAGTGATGATGCTAGATCATCTATAGGACCCTTTTGTGTGATGATTGAAAATAGTTAAGTATTGTTTGGTGATTGTGTACCTCGTATTTATTCATAGACGCTAGTACCAACCAAGGATACGAGGAGGAAGGAGGATACTACGAAGAAGAAGCCGAGGAGAACTTCAACCACTGCTCTACACAAGGCAAGCCTAATACTACTAGTTGATTAAGCAAGCCAATACTTGCAAGCTAACACTTGCAATTTAGCAAGCTTATACTGATACTTATGCAAGCTAACACTTGCAAGATACTATACCTATGCAAGCAAATACTTGCTTGTTACCATGCCAACTATATGCCTTAAGCATATATGATCATAACCACTTGATAAACCAATCCTAGTTTTACTTACAAGCTTTATACTTTATTTCTTTATCAAAGCTATTACTTAGAGTTTACTTAAGTGAATGGTAGATACTAGAAAGATAATTGAAGGTTGCATAAAGAGCATAAAATTTGGCCTAAGCTAGATAATCTTTATGTCATCCTAAGGCATGAGATTGAACTTAGTTAAACTCCACTAGTTTACCACCCCTCATTAGTACTTACCCCCACTTGTAGATGCTAGTGCTAAGCATAAAACTTGATCAACTTAGATGGGAATACTTGGTGGAAAAATGGTTATGAAAACCTTGGAATGATGGATCATTCTATTGAAATGTTTTGGACATGTGTTTAGAACACGGATGATTTATGGTGATGAAAATGTTGAGGCATGAGCCTTAGCCCTTTATAAAACTGATGGTTGTCTGGATGCGATACCATTCCAATTTTAGCGAACAACCACAATACCCGAGAATTGGGTAGGGCTTGACTGGAAGCTTATATACCTTAGTATTGGTTCCCTCACGGCCAAGGTCTGAGTTGAGGCTACCTTGTGAAGATTGTCCACCTGTGCAGTACCCAAGATGACAGTTGGTCATGGTTGGGAGGCCAAACTCACAGGATAGGTGCTTATACTAGGGTGTGTAATTGAAAGGTTAGGATTGATTATCCGCATACTGATTATGGTGAATTCAGGATTTGTTCCTGACGGATGTATCAAATGTTGTGGTGAAAGTGTACAATCTCTGCAGAGTGTCAAACTATTCGAATAGTCGCGTCTGCAGTTATGGACAGTTGGAGTGGCCATACTGTTCCCCCGTCAGATGTTTTCAAAATGGCTTTTGAAACGAACTGAGACTTTGACTTGACCACAACAGAGTTGTGATATGAAATAAAAGATCCCACTTAGGTGTTATAAAATTTGACTAGCTTTCTCTTGCTTCTGAACTTAGTAGAGGTAAATCTGGCTTTTTGCAAAACAACCATAGAGCTTAGTGTCTTACTACCAAAACCCCCTTTAATTGTTAGTATTAGTTTGCGAGTACTTAAAGAGTACTCATGGCTTTGTCCCTGGCTATTCCCATGGCCAGACTATGAAGAGGAGTACCTGGAGGATGGACCCCAGGAAGTTTACGACAACTAGGATCATCTCCCATTGTCAGCATTGCCTGTGACCCCGAAGATGGAGCTTCGCCTACGCTACCGTTATTATTACGTATTTCCGCTGCTCGAGTTGTATTAAGAACTGGATCATGAGATCCTTATTTGTGTAAGACCTTATGTATGGTTGGTAATGGATGATGTACTATGGTATCCAATTCTGTTATGTCTCGCAAAAGTGGTAATCCTGGGATTGCGATGTATGGCATAACAGGCATCTGGGATTAAAAATCCGGGTGTTGACACAAGAGCTCCGGCAGCGACGGTGGTATGTGTGGGGAGAGGGGGGATGATGAGGCACTGAAGGGTGCCCCCCCCCCGTGTGACCAACCTATACCAGAAATGCCGACCGGTAGTACCGGTGCTGGAAGCGGTAGTACCGCTTCAACAACCAGTAGTACCGGTGACTACCGGACATACGACCGGTAGTATCGCTCCTGGAGAAGTTTCTGGGATACGACCTGGGAACCACCCAGGTCCGGTAGTACCGCTCCTAATCCAGTAGTACCAATGCCACCTGATTCCATAGCCAATGACAATAGAGGGGTTCTTGTGTGGATTGGATGAGGGTTTTTTGAGGAAGTAGAAAGGATTGGGTTGAGATAATCACACTGTGTGAAGCACATGCACTCTGAAATAGGGATAAATATATCAAAACCAAAGGAGAGTGCATGAAACTAAGATCAACAAAGAATCAATAAATGACAAACATGAGTAAACGCCAACCTCTCGAATGAGAGAGGGCGGTGGCCTAGGCCACCATGTTTGAGTATACTTGGCTTGGCACCACGAAGATATATCTTGGGTCCATTACCGAAACTCGTCATTTAAGCTCACATATCACAAAATGATATTAAGAGGAATGATTTTTATCGCTTTGGGCATAATGGGGGGAGGGATAGTACAATCAATTAGGACCGCACTCCCCCTATATCCATGCCTGCACCTAAACCAAATAAGAGTCAATACATAGGTGAGTATGCAAGGTGATCAAATCAAGCTCCTTGAATCTATGATATTTAGTTCATTCCTCAAATAGCAAAACCTTGCTTCGTCAAGTGGCTTCGTGAAGATGTCGGCAAGTTGATCTTTGGTTGACACATATAATAGATCAATATCACCTCGAGCAACATGATACCTAATGAAGTGATGACGAATCTCAATATGCTTTGTCCTTGTGTGATCCATCGGGTTGTAGGAAATCTTGATGGCACTTTCTTTGTCACATATAAGAGGCACTTTGTCACAAAGGACACCGTATTCCTTTAAAGTTTGCCTCATCCATAGCAACTGGGTGCAAGCACTAGCAGCTGCCACATACTCGGCTTCGGCGGTGGAGAGAGATATACAATTTTGCTTCTTAGAAGACCAACATACCAAGGACCTACCAAGGAATTGGCAAGCCCCGGATGTTGATTTTCTATCATCCTTATCACTAGCCCAATCCGAATCCGTGTATCAACAAAGAGCAAATGTTGACCCTCAAGGATACCAAAGACCATAATATGGGGTATGAACTAAATATCGAAAGATTCTCTTGACCGCCATTAAATGGCTTTCTTTAGGAGCCTCTTGATATCTTGCACACACACCTACACTCAACACAATATCGGGTCTAGATGCACAAAGGTAAAGCAAAGAACCAATCATAGACCGGTATATCCTTTGATCCACATCTTTACCATTTGGATTTTGTTCTAGATGAGTCTTTGTAGCCATGGGAGTAGGAGCTCCATTTAAATCTTGCATATTGAATCTCTTGAGCATATCTTGAGTATACTTGGCTTGGTTGAAGAATGTCCCTCCTCTAACTTGCTTGATCTCAAAACCAAGAAATACTCTCAACTTCCCCATCATAGACATCCGGAACCTAGTAGTCATAAGCTTTGAGAATTCATCATTAAAAGCTTTGTTAGATGAGCCAAAGATAATATCATCAACATATATTTGGCATACAAAAAGCTCCCCTCAAATCCACGGTCAAACAACAACTCTCTAAGGTGCTCATACCGCGTGTGTGGGGCTTGTTTGAGCCCATAGAGCGCCTTGTCAAGTTTGTAGACATGGTTTGGGAAGTTGGGATCCTCAAATCTTGGGGGTTGTTTTACATACACCAACTCATTCAATGGACCATTAAGAAAATCACTTTCTACATCCATTTGTTGCAACTTAAAGTTATGATGTGTCGCATAAGCAAGAAGGATACGAATGGACTCAAGGCGAGCCACGGGTGCATATGTCTTCAATTTGAGAGAACCCTTGTGCAACCAATCTTGCCTTGTTCCTTACTATAATTCCATGCTCATCTTGCTTGTTCTTGAATATCCACTTGGTTCCTATAACATTGTGGCAATCCTTTGGCTTCTCAACTAACGTCCATACTTTGTTTATCTCAAAGTTTTTTAGCTCTTTGTGCATTGCTTCTAACCAATCCGAATCTTCAAGAGCTTCCCACACTTTCTTTGGTTCAATCATGGAGATGTGTGCTTGGTGCTCACTAAACCACTTCAATTGTCCTCTTGTGGAAATGCCTCTCCTTAGGTCACTAACCACATTTTGTAGATAGTGGTCTCTTGATTCCAACATCCTATCTGTTCTAGCTTCACAACGAGTGTGGATCTCCTTGTTGTTTCTTGGGGGACCCTCTTCATAATTTTGGTCCTCGTCTTGACCATCATCTTGACCTTGATCAACATGGGAATCATTCTCTTCATTAAGAGGCAAAGATTGACCTTGGTCTTGATCTAGCACATTTCTAGCATTGAGTTGAGCTTGTCTTAGGACACTTTGTATGTGTTCCCTTGTGTAATTGACTTGGCATCGCTTGACATTCTGGAGATTGGAGACTCAAGCTCATCCTCACTAGAGTTGTCACTATGATCAACATGTTGAGGGTCCACAGCTTGTCTTTGGCTTGGGTCATTGTACTCCTCGGTGGATGGAGCTTGTTGATGTTGTGAAGATGAGGGCTCCACTTGAGTAGAGCATAGTTATTCTCGATCCACCATAAGGGGTTCCTCAACAGGGCGGATATATCCCACACCCATTCTTCCTATGGCATCCTGAGTCATTTCATCATCTACATCAACATGCCCCCCTTGGGGACCATCATATTCTTCAAAGGTCACACTACAAGATTCTATGATGGCTCCGGAGAGCTTATCATAGATTCTATAAGTGTGAGATTCGATACCATAGCCAACAAAAATACCCTCTAATTCTTTAGACTCGAATTTAGACAAATGGACACCTTTTATGAGATAGAAACACTTACAACCGAACACCAGTAAGTAAGATACATTGGGCTTGTTACCGGTAAGTATTTCATATGGAGTCTTGTTGATTTCTTTGTGGAGGTAGAGCCGGTTTGATGCATGGCAAGTGGTGGAGATGGCTTCGGCCCAAAAGTTGTATGGAGATTTAAACTCCACCAACATGGTCCTAGCTATCTCAATAAGAGTCTGGTTCTTTCTGTCGGCAACACCATTTTGTTGAGGGGTATATGCAGCGGAATATTGATGTTTTATCCCCTCATCACCAAGGAAATCATTCAAGGTGTAGTTCTTGAACTCGGTGCCATTGTCGCTTCTTATTATCAACACGGGGATATTGTATTGACATTGAACCAAGTTGATGAAGTCGATGAAGGTCTGTTGGGTCTCACTTTTCAACTTGAAGAAATATACCCATGAGTATCTTGAAAAGTCATCAACAATCACCAAACAATATTTATTCCTGCCAAGACTTGCATGAGATGGAGGACCAAAGAGATCCACATGAAGGAGATCCAAGATCCTCGTTGACTTGACACGGTTTTTGTCTTGTGGGGAGCATCATGCATCTTTCCTAGAACACAAGACCTGCAAACACGATCTTTGGCAAAGGAAACATTTTCTTTTAGTCCAACAATATGGCCCTCCTTGTGGAGACTTTGCAAAGTTATCATATCGACATGGGCTAGTCGATGATACCATAACCAACCCACATCAGCCTTTTCGAATAAGCACATCGCACTTGTAGTGGTTTGCCCCGAAAAGTCTACCACATACAAGTCATGTTTGACGTACCCAACGAAAGCGACCTTGAGAGACTTGCTCCACATGAGGACCATAATATCATCATCAATAAATACGACAAAGCCCATCTTTCCAAGAGCAGGGACTGAAAGTAAATTGTAACCAAGGGTCTCAACAAACATGACGTCCACGAGTGTAATATCGTAGGAAAACACTATCTTGCCAAAACCCATTACCTTAGATTTGACTTGTCGGATATGTCATAGTTATTTGATAATCATTTGGCCTTAAATCCTTGACAATATATGAGCTTCCAGTCATATGACTTGTCCAACCACTATCAAGTACCCATTTTTAGGTACAAAAGATCAAACTAATTTTTAGGTACCCATTTTTCAATGGGTTCTATTTTGTTAGCAACAAGGGTCTTGGGGACCCAAATAGACCAAGCAATATAACCATCATATGGGCCAACATATTGTGCATACACATCACCATAATAAGCACACATTAGAACATAGTGAGGGTTAGCACTTCCCGCAAAATCATCATGAGACATAGTTTTACCACTTGTGGTCATACTATCCACAATGGCCTTGTTTTTCTCTTGTGCGGGCTTGGCCTTCTTCTTCTTGTTGTTCTTCTTCTTGGCTTTGGAGACAAAGCCAATGCCCCCTTTCTCACCACTAGGCCTTTGCTTACTCAAAATATCATCAATGGACTTGTTACCTTGTGGAAATGTGGCCTTGGCTAGCTCCCCCTTCAACCTAGCATTTTCTTCAAGAATAGTTGTACTACTAGAAGGAATGAAATTACTAGGTGAAGAAATATTGGTCAATTGTGTTTGAAGCGTTTCATGGGACTTTGTGAGTGACAAGAGTTCACTTTCCAAAGCCTTGTGAGCCTTGTTAAGCAAACTAAAGTCCTCGGCAAGTTTTTCATGAACCACACCAAACTCAATCTTGTCCTTTTTAGCCCTCTTGTATTTAGCAATAGCATGATCACGTTCTTTGATGAGTCTATTAACTATTATGTCATTGTACTCATCAAGCCCTTCAAGTTTTAGTTCAAGAGACATCATAGTCTCTTGTTCTTCTTCTAGAGCATTATTTAGGGCTTCGATCTCAATCATGTGTTCACTCCCAAGTTTACATCTTACATCAAGAAGCTATTGTGTGTGGGAAAGTTGATCTAAGATGTTCCCAAAATGTATCTTGGCCTCCCCTTGTAAGTTAGTCACAAACTCATCAAAAGAAATTAATTCTCTTTTTACTTCAAGAGACATCTCATCATCAAATTCATCATTGGCCAAGGGAGTGGAGTGAGATGATGAGGATACCTCCGTTCCTCTTGCCATAAGGCAAGTGACGTTCTTGTTGGGAGTATTCTCATTTGGTGAATTGAAGAGTGAGAATGTCGGAGTAGATGTAGTGGCTAGAGCAGCCACACCACATTATGTTTCCTCTTACTCTTCCTCATCTTCATCATATTCATTGTCGGAGGAGAATTATTCATGAGTGATCAATACAATTTCACCCTTCTTCTTATTTATTGGATTCTCCTTGATGAAGGGTTTCTTGTAAGGAGATTTTGAAGTTATCTTTGGCACAAGTTTTCCCCCATGATCTTCTCTCTTCTCATAGGGACAACCCGCCACAAAGTGATAGCGGTCACCACAATTGAAGCAAGTTCTCAATTTAGTGACACTTTCTCTTCTTCCATTTGGGTTGCTTCTTTGTTGCATTTCCATCTTGGCATTGGCGGGGTTCTTCCAAAAGTTCTTTGCAAAGAAATCCATATATTGACCATGAGAAATCTTGACATCATAGGGGTGGCTCATGGAGAGGCCTTCATCACTATCATCTTCATCCCCATGTTCCAAAACTTTGGCCTTCAATGCAAGGTTGACAACATTGCTCATTCCAAGGGCTCGAGCACGGGCATCTTTGGCATTCTTGGCGGCAACCTTGAAAGAGGCTATCTCTTGCATAACTTCATTGGAGGTCATGAGGTGGTAGTTGTGTATTCCTTGTAGGCTCTTCAAGTCGGTGGGCTCAAAGGGCATGAGTGCACTCACATATTTCCTTTTTATCCAAGCATCATCCACATGTGAGGCACCCACATTCCTAAAAGCGGTGGCGGTGGTCTTGAGCCTATGGTACATGTCTTCATGATCTTAACCTTCCTTCATGTAGAAGCCTTCGGCTTCATTGCTTAGTGCATCATACCGGTTCCTTCTCATGCTCTCATTCCCAACAAACAACATTGTGAGAGCACAAGATTCCTTGGCGGTGTTGGTGCTCAATGTGTGGGTAATCCTTTGTACCCAAACCTTGTTGAATCATGTGCAAGGCGGTGAGTTGACTATTGACAACTTCTCTTCTTGTCAAGTTGTTTGGATCCCCAATATAGAGTCCTTGTTCAATGATGTTCCAGAGTTCAATGCAAGAGCTGCGCACATGAGTTTTCATTAGAGATTGCCATTGAGAGAAAGTAGATGCTTCTAGCTTTGGTGGGTCTCCTCTATTGTTTATATGAGGGTGAGGAATTGGAGGGTCGGGAGTGTACCATCCATGAGAGTCATGGTGCTCTCCCTTCTCACCAACCCTTTTTCTGGAGGAGTTAATGTTGCCTTGATTATCCCCCACCACCTTATCCGTGGGAGATGTCAGGGCATTCTCTTTGGATAATGGTGGTAGTTCCTCTTGAGGATAAGGGGATGATGAGCCAACCTTATCTTTAACAAGTTGCTCAAGTAACTTGTGCAATTGTTTGATCTTGTTGGCCATGATGGAGCTCAATCTTGTTTCCAAGTTATTGACATCATCCATGGTCACCGTGGTAGGCTCACCACCACCTTCCTCATCATTTCTACCCATATACTCTTAGGCGGTAAAGCCCGAATAAAGAGCCGAGGCTCTGATACCAATTGAAAGTATCGTATGGGCACCTAGAGGGGTGGTGAATAGGTGCTACTTCAAATTTTCTTCTTTTTCAAATTAAGGTTTGACAAGAAAGGTAAATTCTCTAGATTATGCAACTAAGGTGAATTTACCTATATGTCAAACAAGCACAAGCTAGCACAAAACTAAGCAAGAACAAGTAAGTAAAGTGCGGTAAAGGATAGAAGTAACCAAAGTGGTGGACGAGGAGACATAAGGATTTGTTTCCCGTAGTTCCTTCCTTTTGAGGGGAAGTACGTCTATGTTTGGAGAGGGGGTGGTTTCAAACCACCAACACCATGAGAGGCCTCCCTTGTTCTTCGATGAATCTCACCCCAACGGGATCGATTCACCTTCTACTATATCGGCAACCTTCGAGGTGGAAGCCGGCACCTTTACAACAAGTTCGGGGCACACATCCACAACTTAATTGGAGGCTCCCAAATACAAGCAAGCTATCAAAATAATCAAAGACAAGCTTGTAATAACCATATCTAAAACTAGGGTTTCCAAAGAAAAACACTAGAGCAAGGGGCCCTCAAGTGAATGAGGGGGAAATGAAGATCTCTCTTGGTGAAGTAGTAGATCAAGGGCTCCTCCTTCGATTCTCCAAAGATCAACGACTTTGGATGGTTGAGTGAAGAGATCTTGGTGATTTGGTGGCTCAAATGGACAGGGTGTTCTTAAATGAGACGAGCAACTTTTCCCAAGGTAGGTGGAGGGGCATTTATAGCACTTGGAGAAATCTGCCCGTTGGGCATTAAATGCACCGGTACTACCGGTACTCAAGCGGTAGTATCGGACACAATCGGTACTACCGGTCAGGTACCGGACCAGGTACCGGGTATGCGCCACATGGTTAAGCCAGCCTCAGTCACCCCCAAACCACCAAGCGGTGCTACCGCTAAGTGGTAGTACCGGTCCTGAGAAGCGGTACTACCGGTCACGGCAGTAGTACCGGCTCCAGGTACTGGTTGGTACTGGTTGGTATTGAGTGGGAGGGAGAGCTCTTGTCCTCCCTCAGTGTTGCCCGGTACAGCCGAGCGGTACTACCATGGTCAAGCGATATTACCGCTTGGTTCAAGCGGTACTACCGGTTGGGGCGGTAGTGCCGCCCCGCGGTACCGGGTGGTACTGAGGATTGACGAAACCTTTCCTTCTTAATCAGATGCGGCTGGTACAAGGAAGCGGTAGTACCGGTGCCAAGCGGTAGTACCGGTTGTAACTTCCGGTACTACCGGTTAGCACTGGTGACTTTGGAAAGTGCCAATTGTGTGCAATGCATTTTTAGTGCCACAACCTTAAAGTCCTGAGATACACTTAACGCACGATTAAACCAATAGGTGTGTTATCATCAAACATCAAAATCATGAGGATAGGAAGTGCACTTTCACCTGTGTCTAAGTCTATGCTTGATACTGCAGCTGGAGGAATATTTATGGGCAAACAAATTGCTGAAGCAAAGCATCTGTTGGATAATATGCAAGACAACCATGCCCAATGGCATGTGGAAATATCAAACACAAAGAAGGTGAACTCCGTCACACCGGAGGAAAATGAAGAACTCACTGCTGAGCTGGGTGAGCTCATATTAGCCGTCAAAGGTAAAGCTAAGCCCAATCCAGTTGAAGACCTAAAGATGATAAGAATCCAAAGGGAGGAGGCTGAAGAACTTGATTATAGCAATGCCCCTTCACCAAATTACACGGTTGAAGATCTTGTGAAAAGGATCAATATCAAGATTTCAGTAAGTAAAGGAAATGATGAAGCTATGTATCAACATTTCGTTAATCAGGTAGCAATAAAGGTACGTGAGCTTGAAGATGAATATAAGAAAATTACTGAAAAACTACCTGTTAAGCTAGATGATATATTTGAGCCTACTATTAAAATTAAAATAGGAACTAATGAGATAGATGCACTTTGTGATCTAGGTGCAAGCGTTTTAATGATTCCAAAAAGTCTTTTTGATAAGCTAAATCTTGGCTCTTTTGAAATTACTAAATTAGAATTACATTTAGCAGATTCTACCTACAAACAAGTTGTAGGGATTAAGGAGAATACTTTATTATACATTAAAGGTTGTCCTGCTCTTATTGATTTTGTTATTGTTGAAATGCCTGAAGATGTTATTGCTCCTATCATATTAGGTCGTCCATTCTTAAGAATTATTAAGGCTTTTATTAAACTACACGAAGGGAACGTGAAGCTTCAATTGCCTTCTTGGGATCCTTTTGTTGTTCATTTCCCTAAGAAGAAGAAATCCAAGCATGATGAGAAGGAGGCCATCACTTTGAAGGCCAACTATTTTGGAGTGGGTGTTCCATTCATTTGGCCTAAGTGAGCAACATAATGGTCAATCTATTGACCATAAAACAGCGCTTCATGGGAAGCAACCCATGTGAAATAAAGGTTTGAGTAAAGTTTTTAAGTTTTAGTTTAAGTTTCATGTTGGATAAAGAGTGCTAGAAGACTCCAGTTGAGAAGTAGAAGTTTGGTGGTATCGAAATCCTGTCTTAACATGCTGTTGTTGGTCGATAATTTAGTCTGTCATTTTTCTGTCAAAATATGGTGTTTCTTTAAGTTTCAGGTTAAGAAAGAATTTTCGAAGAAACAGGTAAATTTTGGCGAATACAGAAGGTTTAACGACCAACTATACTGCGGGAATAAAAATTCAGGCCGTATAGTTCTGGCCGTATAATTATCAATGCCTTCATCAAAATTCTTTCAAAAGGTACAGAAGTTTTAACGGCCAACTATACAATGGGAATAAAAATTCCGGCCGTATAGTTTTGGCCGTATAGATATCGTTGCCTTTGTCAAAATTCTTTTCCAGGATACCGAAGGTTTAACGACCAACTATACGGCAGGAATAAAAATTATGGCCGTATAGTTCCAGCCGTATAGCTTGTGCCGCCAGAAAGAACCCCTAAAATATTGCCGTCTGACCAACTATACGGCAGGAATATATATTCCGGCCGTATAATTTTGGCGTATAGTTCGTGCGACCACAAAAACTCCATGGTAAGGTACCCCTAAAACCAAAACTTCAATCCTTTTTCTCTCTTCTACCTCCAAACTCTCTCAACACCTCAAGATATCTTTATCTCGACTCAATTTCGTTCGATTTCCTCACACACAAGTGATCTATGGTATGTTTCTCCTCCGATCCACCAATTACTTTTTGCAAATTCATCTCTGATCTATTGTCATTATCAATCTAGGGTGAGACCTACTATGAACTAATTTCCATGTTTCTGTTGCCTAGATTATTATTTTGAGGAGATTCTTTAGTGTGCTATGATGAGGAATATGTTATGCTTATTACTATTGGATCAAAAAGTTTTACTTTTTGTCTTTATTATTATTTATATAATGAACACAAGGAGCCAAACGCGTGCTCGTGCCGTTGTAAGTTCTTCTCAGGCCGTCGCTGTAAGACACCACCTTTTAAGGTAAAGGTCCCTATGATTGCAATGCTAGTCCCTGGATCAAATGCTAGCATCCATAGTTTAAGATGAAGTACACAGAAACAAAGGTCGTTATTACATCATCATTCCAGAGATAACATAGTATTTACAACTCAATAGCCCAAGGCTAATACATAGAATTCATAACATAAAGTAAATAACTATAGGTCTTCATCTTCATGTGCCACAGGCAAGCATGTTGAGTGTAGACCCACAACCCTAATCTCCATCAGAGTAACCTGCAACATCATAAGTTATAGCCACAGTGGGTCAATACATTTGGAATTGTATTGGCAAGTGATGCCATAGTAGACTAGTAGTATCTAACCTCTATATGAATTTGGCTAAGTGTAGCTTATGCTTGCTTTGCTCAAAATAAGGTTTTCCTTATTAGTTGAAAACACTAAGTTTTTGTTTGCCAAAAACACCCAAGGAACCACAATAGACATTGGTGAACCTTTAACCTTGTTCAACCACAAGTTTTTAACTTAAAAATTGGGATGAGGAGATCCTTGATTGCTTCAATGTCTTTGATGCTCAAATTGTTCGTTGCTGGGGACACGGCTAAGTACTTAGGTTTTACCCTCTCGAGAGGTGGTGCACTTTCCCCACAAGATTCGACATGCATCAAGACGAGACTTTTCAGAAGCATTCCCTTAGAACACCATGGACGCGTTCCATCCTATCACCCTACCACCAACTGTCCATCTGGCTAAGTTCTTGCAACCTATTTGGTCAAGGCAGAGCCCATATGCCATGTGGTTGCACTAGAAGCTTCTCAACACTAAATATCTCAAATCCCTTTGTTCCTAGGTGGCAATCCACAAGGTGATACACAAGGTAAACCATAGACATGGGCCTTGTGTAACCACTAAACATAAACCAACCATACCATTCCACCCAGGTGATTCATTCACATAGTTGTTTTATTAGTCAAAAACACAAGTCATAGACTTAGCAAAATTTCATAGCATGAATATTCCACCCTTGTTTTCTACTAGCTAGGATAAGCATGATAACATAACAAGTTTTTCTTAACTTAGGGGAAATCTACTAAGACTACAACTACTAGGATTTCCCAAGGCATAGCATAGTATATACTTAGTAAAAAATCTCCATGCAAGTCCTACTCAAAAATATCACTAATGCATAGTCAAAATAATAGGACCAAATATATGAAGCACCACTTTCCTTGATAGTTGGGAGAGTAGCAACAGTCCTCACAATCACAATCAGCACTATCACCAAAATCTAAACATAAAATCATAACACCAAATTCACATTCAAATATTCAAACAAATGAATTCTTGCAAATGCAATGGAATGATTTTCTACACTAAAGAAGTCAAACCAAACAGTACTGAACACAAAGTAACCTTTCTAAGGTTCAAATAAAACAAGTTTTACTCTAAAACAATTTTCTAAACATTTTATATAGTCAAAATAAGACTATTATTGGTTCTGCAAATAATCCTATTTTTCTAGAAGCAAAATACTAATTCAATGCTACATAAGTGTAGGGCTTAAGTTTCTGAATCCAATGATATATTATTTGCATTTTTTGACAAACGGATCAAAAGATATGAATTTTACAAGTTTGAATATCTAATAGATTCAAAAAAGATTTTTTGATCAAAAACACAGACACTTGGCCGTGTCTGATTGGCCCATGCCGCTTCGCCCGGATCACGCTTCCGCGCTGTTGGATCAAGTCATATCCAACACGCTACATCAAAACGTACCCCTTTGTTCTAATTCTAATCTTAACCTTCAGATCTAAATCTAACGGGCCAGATCCAACTGACCAAAAGCGAGCGGCGGCGGCGCTACTTCCGGCAACATTCCGGCGAATCTGGAGGGGGCTAGGGGTGGTGTCTATGCTTACCAGCGTCACGTGGGTGCGAGGAAACTCAAGGTGGTCTTGGTTTGGATAGAGGCATGCTGCTGTGGCCGCGGGAGCTCGTCGGAAACCTTACTGGCGTCGGGTGGTTGCTGGCAGAGACAACGACGATGAACTAGGTCACCATAGGGCCAACGAGTGGCATCAGTGGCTGCGCAAAGACACGGGGCACAACATGGTTTGAACTAGGAGGTAAGTGGCGTGCGGGTTATACCAGAATCGCTCGTCGGAGTTGGTTGGCGCCTCGGGTGTTCGTGGAGGTTGACGGAGCGGACATTCTGGGTCACAAGTAGGCAAACAGAGAGTATGAGAAGAAGCGCAAGAGGGTGGCGAGCACGACAGGGTGAACTATAGGGCAGGGGGACGGGGCTCACTAGAATCGCTCGTCGGAGGTGCTCAGGTCTGCGGCGGTGCAAGCTTGATTGTGAGCAGCCTGGGGGCGCTTAGATGGTGGTGAGTGAGGGGAAAGGGCCACGAGGCAGAGGGGGTTAAGTAGCAGGTGAGGGGTGAGAGAATTACTGCCAGAATCAATGGGGTTGATTCGGCTTGATTTGGGGAAGAAACGGGCGGCGACGGCGTGGTCAACGGCGCGTGAGTGTAGACGATGAGCTGGCGTGTGACGTGGCCTTGAGACCCGATGGTCGGTTCTGCTTATGCTGCTGGTGAGAGAAGGAGGAGAGGGAGAGAACCCCGGGTGGGCTTGTTGGGCGAGATGTGGTGTTGGGCTGAAAGGGCAGAGCAGGGTTTTATTTTTTCTCTTCTCCTTTTCCTTTTCTAATTTGATTTTCAGGAATGGTTTTAAAACCCTAATTCAAATATGTTTGAATTCAAACCTTTTCCAAATTTTTGTACTCTGAACCTAACATTTAAAAGTGTGTTAAACACATCTGTCCACTCAAAAACACTTTGGACTTTTGAAAACAAAAATAAAACCATGCCTCATATGTATATAATAGAAAGGCATAAAAATGGTTTTATTTGATTTCAAACTTTGAAATTTTTTATGCAAGCTCTAAATGCTATGATGATATAGATGCAATACATGATTTTGCATTTGTTGAAATTTGGGATGTTACACTCGCTGCATCTCAGGACCGCATGGGGATAAGGTTTAGGAATGAGCTCCAGTGTGATTGCTTCGATAGGATCAAGAACCGAGAAGGAAGACAACCAAGTGGGCTTGTCCCATTATATTTAATCAACTCGGTATTTCTAATGACTTCAGTTTACTTTGCAATAAAGTTGTCCTGCAAAACTTTGTATATCATGATGCGCCTACTTATCATCGGTTAACTCTTGAATTTTTAAGTTCTTTGAAAAGCACCGTTAAAATATGGCATGGAGAGGACATGATTTCTTTCCGACTTATGAACAACAATTATAGATTATCACTTGATAAATGGTGCAATTGTTTTAGTTTACCAATAATGACGTTAATGCTCTACGCGCATCTTTTCCGACATGCACCCTTCCCTAGATCATTATTATAGTAGAATGAGTTTCATTTCTAGAGTCAACAAGGGGAAGAATATTCAACATCCTGCTATTTGCTATTTGTTCTATGTTATTGCTAACACCTTGCAGGCACGAAATGAGTTTACTAGACTCAATGAGGAGGACATTTTGATCCTTGCAAAAGCTGATATCAATAACAACTTGTCACTCAACTTGGACGCAATTCTTGTGTGCTACTTGGAGCACCAATCCTCCCAAAGCCAAGGGCCAATAACATGTGGAGGCATCATCACCATGCTTGACATTGCCTTGGGAGTCAACCTAGGTGAGTTGCAACCATTGCTAGGTGAGCGACATGTTGCTTTTCCTACTTTAAAATCTTGTCGAATGCTCACTAGGAGAGGTGGTGGTTATTACTTGCATATTGCTGGAGCTAGGCGTCTCTACCCAGCTCCTTTGCCTAATGTTTTTTCTCTATCGAGGAAGGACATTTGCTATATGATTTGTTGTTTGAACAACACCAACCTGAGGAAGAGATTCCGGATGAGGATGAAGAATAATAAGAGGAGCAAGAAATTCCTCATCGAGAGGACCAGCCACTCAACCGGTTCGCTACATATCAAGATTTCCAAGAACTTGGAGGAACTGTGGAGGGGATGCATAATTTCTCCCTGAACCTTCGAGAAACCATTAGTAATTTATCAACTCAATTTGCGAACTGGAGCCACAACTTTTTCCTGCCACCACAATGATTTGAAGGGCTTGCAAAAGCCTAAGCTTGGGGAAGTTTTCCCATTATCTTTATTTGGCATTTGTTTTTTTATTTCAAGGTTATGATTTTATTTTGAGTTTATAAGCACTCGTGTTGGTTTCCCCAACACTTTATCTTTAATTATTTTTATTTGTTTTCGAGATTTTCTAGCCGAGATTTGCCGCCAATTTTCTATTCTTTAGCTCCGTCTCTTAAAAACAACAAAAATATTTCTCCACTGATCTTTATTTTCCCTCTTCCTATTTCTATTCTCCTCATGGTTCTCATATATTTGCAGGAGAGTGATTGACTTCGAGTTTCCAAGAAACGAATCAAAAGGGAAGAGAGAAGTGGAACCAACCATGAGAGGTATGCCTTATGACTCCCCACTTTTGAAATTTGAGAAACCCATGATAGTTAGTAGTAAATGTTAAGATATTATATTGGTGGAGTGAGTCTTCTTATTGTAGTAAAATTTTGTTTGCATGGGTATTTAGTTGAGTATGTTTTGTTCCAACTCTTGTAGTTAACCAAGTCTAGCCTAAAAATTTGCTAATCAATTGTAATAAGAAAAAGTATCACAATTGAAGGCTTGGGTGTTATAGTGTTTAGTCTTGAAAGCTTATTTCTAGAGATACTTAACACCATAGAAAATAATGTTTAACTCAATAGCTCTCTTTGAAAGGATTTGTTCAATAGAATTAATGTTTAGCGGTTTTTGTGAGCATGCCAAAGTTTGACTTGTGAATCATAAGAATGATATAGCTTTATGCTTGTAAAACTTCATGGGATGCCAACATCTCCACTAGCCTACGAACGATCTTCATGGGGGAAACTCCTAGATTTCGGCTATGAGTTGATTAAACATTTGTAGCAGCAATGCTACAATGGGTAAGATTCTTGGCACCCTCGTGTAGCTATGTTCATGATGGAACCACTCCTCTGGCTGATATGAGTAAACATTATGCAAAAGGAACAAAAACCTTGGTAATGCCACGAATGTCCATCACATCTCAATAAACTAATTAAAATTTTGGCATGCTCTCAATTACTTAAGAAACTGAAATTCTTGAAGGACAATGAATAGAAAAGTAGTGCTTGAAAAGTCTTGACTTGTTGATGTGGGAGAATTGAGATACTTTAGTGTATATGATTTTCATGACAAACTCTCACACTCTCAATTTTACATGATTATACTTTATTGCTCAAAGGCAAGCTTATGAGTTGATTACATGACATGGAATAAAGTTTACTTATTTGAATCATCCATGCTAACAATAATCTTACTACGTTATAAGGATTCAATAAAACTCGTATGATATGCTTGCCATTACTCTATCTATGATGAGTGTTTCAGATTAATAAAGTGGAGGAAACATGAGACTACCCATCATGAGTAAGATCATCATCTCATTATTTCAGTTTAAATGCCGAGTTCCTTTTTTATTTTGGTTTTCTTGCTCGAGGACGACCAATTTTAAGCTTGGGGAGGTTGATGGTTGTGAAATATAGCCATCTACATCCACATTTAAACTAGATCTTACTCATACTTTTGATGAAATATCTCTCTAAATCCTGCCACTAATGCCTAATGATCAAAGGGGTATGCAATCCTGTCTTTGTATTTTTTCCTGCATAGGTAATGGCGTTTGATGATGGGAATCACAACAATAAAGTCAAATATACGAGATTTCCAACAACCCAAAGAAACCAGGGGCCGTGAAGAGGAACCAGAAGGTTTAATGACCAACTATATTGCGGGAATAAAAATTCTGGCCGTATTGTTTCCACCAACACCGCTAGGTCAAACAGAACAACTGTCGTGGTATTGCCGACGAGTACGCCATGGAGGGGTCCTCATAGTGCGTGTTTAGAGACGTGGGGGGAGGCGGGCGGTTGACGGGTACGAGGTAACACAGCTTACCCAGGTTCAGATCCCACGATGGTGGCGGAATCCTACTCCTGCTATAAATCACTATAATGGCAATACGCCGAGTTACAGGGATCTATTCGTTGTGCGAGGTATGAGTTAATTTGTGCCCTAAAGGCTCCCATAGGCCCGACTTATATAGTCACCAGGTCCTAGGGTTACAGGGAAAAGTCCTAGCCGGACAGGTTACAGAATCCTACATTGTCTATTACTAGTCTAGCATATCTTGCACTCCAAGGCTCCGGATACGTCGGTGACTCCTCCGTAGCCTTCCTTTATCCGGCATGGGCCTCCCTTCTGAATCCATCTAACTGGGCCGCCCAGCAGGCCATAGGCCTTGCTACTAACTATGGGCCACCCGGGTTATCCAGATAGAGGACATGCTATGAGGATACCCGTATAGCATATCCCCAACAGTAGCCCCCGGAGAACTCCGAGATCTTGTGCCATCTTGCCTCTTCATGTTGAATGCTCCGTCTAGATGGATGTCGGCAAATTGTCAAGCAATATCTTGTTGTCCTCCCAAAGAACCCTGCAAGGTTTTCTCCGTCTTCAATTTGTAAGTCGGAGAATTGATAAATCTTCTATCGTACTCTTCCGTAGCCGGATTGGATCCGTCTATGCCGGAATCTTCCGATGTGATGGTTCACCTGCTAGTGATAGCTAGGGCAACGTAGACATAGGTCAGCAACGCCTCGTAACTTACACATCCAGAAAACGCAATCATGTCCGATTTTCCCGCGCGAGCGATATGAACCGTTGGCGGCGACGGTTGGCAACATGGCGAAATTTCCGCGCACGCACCCGCACACGTCGTCCACGCGTCAACCGTTCGATCATTCCGCATGAATCTTGATGCCGGAAGTTATAAATTATAACGGCGATGGAAATTTTACTTTTCACCCCATTCTCCTCTGCATCATCTTCTTCCTCCAGCGAGCGCCTCCTCGAGCTCTCCGCGCATAGTGCAAAAAACCCTAGCCCCTCGACCTTCCCCAGTCACCACCGCAATCCATCCCTGGCCAGCAGCAGTTCTACCCCCTCAATGTCGGTGTCAGGCGATGCCGCGGCGAAGCTGGCGAGCTCCATCGTCGTGCCCCCAGAGGGTCTGGTGATTCCCAGATCCGCAGTGGTCGAAGCCACCGGCGGTGACCATAACTCAGCGGCAATGGAGCTACTCGAAGAGGAGTACGACTCCCACAAAAGAGACTGGCGCGGTTCGGATATTACGGACCGCGATATCAAGGAATTGATCATCGAGGGCTACCTCCCTGCGATGGAGGGGCTCGCCTGGCGGGCGGCGCCGGCCGGCGAGGTCACACCTTCTCCTCAATCCGGAGAAAAGGTGTACCTCAAAGCACAACTGGTGCGGCGTCTCCCTGCCCATCTCCAACTTTTTCCTTGCTGTCCTCAACCATTACCGAGTACAGCCTCAGAACCTCTCCCAATAGCATCTTAGCACTTAGCAACTATGTGGCGCTTTGCGAGGGTTATTTAGGTATTAGGCCTAGGCTAGATCTCTTCATCTATTTCTTCACCGTCAAGCACGAAGCCGGAGCCGACAAGGACGAGCTTATAAATTGTGGCACCATTAGGTTTAGGATCCGGCTTGGCCGGCGGTTCCCCGACATCGTCGGCCACGAGTCTTGCAAGAACTGGCAGCGGACATACTTCTACGGCCCAGATATCCCTCTGGCCGGCCGAGATGTGACATACCTGGACTTTGTCGATGGAGCTGCCGCCGAAGCCTCGACATGGAGATACCATGCCTCCCTTACCTCTGACATCGACGCTTCCCGTGCTATAAGGCGGATAGAGTGGTTCGTAGATACGGGTCTAACCGGATTGGACCTAGCCATGTGCTGGTTCGTCAGGCGGATCCTGCCTCTGCAGCACCGCTTGAAGTTGATGCACGAGTATACCAACGAGAGGAAGGATAGCCTCCGCATCTCCGAGGACAACTTCTCGAGCGAATCCGTCAAGCTCCGCCTCAAGGACATCGTCAAGGTGAAGGATAAGAAGCGTGGCTTCTCCATCACCTACAACATGTTCGTAGAGAGCAAGTGCCCAAAGGTACCTGTTTATTTTCCGTGTATGACATATACTCCAGTTCTTCCGTCTAGCCATTACCATCTCATCTAACACGGTGGTTCTTCATTTAACAGCTCAGCGACATAGATGAGGATGGCATGGCTCCTCAAATCTATGATCCAAAGATGAAGGAAGTCACCGTCGTGTAAGCGATGATGCCCGTTAGCTAAAAGCGGAAGAGCTCCACCTCACGCTGCCGGAGCAGAAGAAGAAGAAGAAGACGGAGGGTGGAGCCTCCAAGAAGACTACCGCCACCCTGGAGGCGGAGAAAAGAAAGATTACAGGGATCCCCTTTGCCAAAGCACCCCCTCTTGTGTAAGCTTCTTTCTCTCCGACATTGTCCATTGTTTGTCTTATTTCTGTACTTATACTTTTTATGCGTTTCAGGAAGAAAGCCACAACCAGTTTGAAGAAGACCTCCAAGACTTTGGGGGCTTCTAAAAACATTAAGGATATGTTGCATCGTGACGTTTCTCCCCATGCATCTCCCGCCATTTCCCCTGTCACCCCTAGCGTCCAGCCTTCGTCCGCTCCGACAAGCTCTCAAGCCAAAGAAGCATCTGGCCCTTCCGCCATGGAAGTGGACTCAGGTGTCCTCACCGAGCTTGCCGTTGTCAGCGAACAGGCGACGCAGGAAAGTGCCGCAAACCAAATGGCTGAAGCTCCGGCTAAGGATGCCATCGGTTGCGGTAAGGCGGTGGTGGTAGGTGGTACGTCTGTTGAAGGCGGCACCTCCGCACCCAAGAATACCATAGAGTTCCCGAAGATAGTCTATCCGGTGCTTACGCCGGGTAGCACTGCTTTGGTTTCTGGTGCGGCACCGACATCTCCAACGTGTGGCCTTGAGGAGCTTCTCCGGCAAGCAGAAATGTTGCAAGGAAATAGTTTGTCCTTTGGCAAGTTGCTTGCTGAGAGTGCTACAAACCTCAAGATCATTGCACTTGTAAGTTTTATTTGCCTTTTGCTTTTCATATGAGTATCCCACTGTAGCCCCCGAGGATTTAGACGGAAAACCATAGGTATTTGCATCTAAATGCTCTAAGAGTGACTAAGCTAGAAAACTTCTCACTGTAGCCCCCAAGAATATAGTTTGTATGAATCATTTCGACTAGATTCTTTCAGAGTACCATACACAGTGTTTACAATTTTCGATACTATAGCCCCCAAGCTTCTAGTTGTAACTGAATTAGTTCCCACTAGATGCTTAAAGAGAAGCTAAGCATATGACTAAGTTAAAAACTTTATACTGTAGCCCCCAAGATTCTAGTTGTCACTGAATTAGTTCCGACTAGATGCTTAAAGAAAGACCAAGCATATTGTTAAGTTAAAAACTCTCGTTGTAGCCCCTGAGCTTCAAGGTGGAAATTTTCTGGCTAGATGCTCCAAGTAGACCAAACAACATATAACTTTCTTTTTTCCACAGAATGAGAATGCTTGGAGGGGTGTCGCCAATGACAAGTACCAGAAGATGCGCGCGGACTTGGAAGATGAAAAGGGTAAAACTGCCTTCTTAAAGGAACAGATCATCAAGATCAAGCGTCTGTTTTTCCTTTCTTTTTCTTATTCCGGCTTGGTCTTGTGCCAACATTCTCCGAGTACTTACTGTGTACTTTCTCCGACTTGCAGAAACCATTTCCAAGGCTAAGGATATTGTCGAGCAATCCAAGCACATTCAGCAGCTGGATAGCGAAAACAAGATCCTTAAGCAGGAGAGGAAGGACATGCTGAAGATGCACGAAGACTCAATGAAAGCCCTGCAGGACTCTGCCAGTGAGGAGATGAACCGCTTGAAGGAGGAAATCGCAATCTTAAAAGATCAGAAGAAAGCTGCTGATGAGCAAAATCAATACCATCATGAAGCATACAAGATCCTCCAAAAAGAACGGGACTCCATGGCGGAGACTCTCCAGCAAGCTGAGATAAGCATCTTCAGTAAGTGATTCTCCGTCTTGGACTTCTTTAAGCTGAATACTCTGAATTTTTGAACTCATGCACTCCTTTGTCAGAAAATTGCAGCTCCTATGGGTTTAACCCGGTCGCCTCCTCTGCCAAAAGAATGCATGGTCCTTGCCGGTAACTTTATCAACACCGCCATCAAGCAGGCCAAGGAGATAGCCAAACTCCTCCATATTAATATCAAGGCATCAAACTCTGTGGCGAAGTTCTCGGAGATCCTACGCCGAGCCCCCGAGCGTATCTAAAGCTGGAAAGCTTCATGTGCATGGGCCGGTGCAAGGATGGCGATGTCCATGGTCAAGGCACATTACAAAAATGCCGACATCGACACGGTGACGTTCGGTATCCCCGACATAGACGATGAAGGCCAAAATATAAACCACGAGTTTATCTTGGCGTCGCTCGCGGGTTATGACACCAGAGTCGCCGAGTTGGTCGACGTTAATGTCTTTGTGCCCATGAAAACCATCGATGGCGGCAACCAAAGCTCCTCCGAGTCCCTCAACACTGCCGACTTCGAGGAAGGTGACTCTCCTGCTGCCGACGATGCTACCTCCAAGTCGCCTGCGCCAGAGGAATAAAAAACAATTTGTAATATTTGTTTCCTCTGTAATGTGTATGTGGAAAAACTATGTGTTAACTTAAGGCGGAAAACAATGGTTGTTATTTCCTGCTACTCAAGAACTGGTTCCAGCATGTATATATTTTTAAGCAAGTGCTGGCTTATCCATTACTCTGGTTTTTATGCTTGACTTTTCGTGAGTCGGAAGACTCGTTGTCGGAACCATGCGCTCAGGTGATGATGACCAATGGCACCGTCAATAACCTAAGCACAAAATCACCGACAATAAGTGCCAAAAGTCACTACTCCAGAATCCACATAAAAACGACAAAGAACGTGTAGACCAGAAAACTTAAGCTAACGCCCGTAGGCGGAATTTTCACAAGTGCAATCGCAAAGCTTGTGCATAAAAGTTTTTATACGATCCAAAAATGAACACTAAAGGAGGTAAAAGACTCAGAAATATGAGTGAACCAAAGAGCTTTATTTCATTTATCATATAAGAGGTACACAATAAAAAATGCTAAGTGTAGAAAGGACGTAGGTGTGCTATGTTCCATGGCCGATCAAGCTCTGGGTAGTCATCATCCGGGTCACGTTGCTTACGCTTATGATCCTTGTTGGGCCTATCCTTTAGTTCATGATTGTCAATGAGGTAGTAAGACCCATTGAGCAGTGCCTTGCTTATGATGAACGGTCCTTCCCATGGCGGGGATAATTTGTGTGACCTTTTCTGCTTAAGTCGGAGCACTAGATCCCCCTCTTTAAACGAGCGATGCCGAACGCGACGACTATGGTAGCTGCGTAGCTTCTGCTGGTATATGGCAGATCTTTGGCATGCCAAAACGCACTCCTCCTAGAGAAGGTCCACATCTAGGCGTCTGGATTCTTCAGCGTCATCTTCGTCGTAGGCGTCAACTCTTGGTGCATCGTGAAGGATGTCGGAAGGCAGGATGGCTTCTGCTCCATATACCATGAAGTAAGGGGTGTAGCCGGTGGATCTGTTTGGTGTAGTTCATAAACTCCACAGCACAGATGGCAATTCTTCCACCCAGGCTCCAGCTGCTCTATGTAGCGGTGCCTCAAGACGTGGCTTGATTCCCTGCAGAATCAATCCATTGGCTCGCTCAACCTGACCGTTGGATTGTGGGTGTACCACAGATGCAAGGTCAAGTCGGATTCCCTTCTCCCAATAATAAGCTTCCACTTCTCCGAGTGACAAGTTGCTGCTGTTGTCGATGATAATGCTATGTGGGAGACCAAATCTCACCACTAGATCCTGGACAAACCTAAGGGTTGTTGCCCCATCGAGCTTTCTAATGGGTTTAGCTTCTATCCATTTGGTGAATTTATCAAGTGCTACTAGTAGATGCGTAAACCCACATGGTGCCATGTGCAACGGACCAACCATGTCCAGCCCCTAGACTGCAAACGGCCAAGTTATTGGTATTGTTCGCAATTCTTCAGCAGGAACATGTGGTTGTCGGGCATAATACTAGCATCCCATGCATGTCTCCACCATCTTGTCGGCGTCTGCCTTCGCGGTCAGCCAGTAGAATCCTTGCTGGAAGGCTTTTGCGACCAAAGATCAGGGAGCGGCGTGATGCCCGCAATCTCCAAGATGGATTTCGTGTAGGATTTCAATACCTTCTTGCTGGGAAACACACTTAAGGTAATCACTAGTAGTGCTTCTTTTGTGGAGCTTTCCATTGATTATGGTATATCCCTTTGCTCGACGTACTATTTGTCGTCTTTCGACTTTGTCGTCGGGCAAAGTTTCGTGTTCGAGATACTCCATGAACGGTTTTGTCCAAGCCGGAGGGACCTTTGCCACCATGTGGACGAAAGAGTCTACTCTGTTCGGGTTGTCGATGTCTGCTCCCTTCATGGATGGTGTCCATAGATGCTCCAGGAAAACTCCAGGCGGAATTCGTTTGCACCCTGATCCAAGCTTAGACAGCAGATCAGCCACCTTGTTTTTCTCCCTAGGTACATACTTGACCTCGTAGCCCAAGAATCTCTTGGATATCTCGTCCACTTCGTCTCGATATGCCGACATCATACGGTTCCGCGCATTCCAGGTGCCAGCCACCTGCTGGGCAACCAAGTCGGAATCTCCACAGCAAACTATGTGCTTGATGCCAATATACTTGGCTACGCATAATCCGTGAATGAGTGCTTCATACTCCGCCATGTTGTTCGTAGCCTCGAAGTGGATTTGCAGAACATGGTGTAGCTTGTCTCTAGTTGGTGACTATAGCAATACACCAGCCCCCGAGCCGTTGAGTAGCTTTGATCCGTCAAAGTGCATCACCCAGTATTCTGGCTCCGGCAATGGGGTAGCATTTGGCATCTCCGTCCAATCTGCGATAAAATCCGCCAAGGCTTGTGACTTGATAGCGTCGTGTCTCCTTTACGTGATCTCAAAGGCGGCAAGTTCAATGCCCCACTTCGCGACCCTTCTTGTAGCGTCGCTGTTGTTGATAATGTCGGACAATGGAGTTTTGCTCAACACTGTGATGGGGTGCTCCTGGAAATAGTGCCTCAGCTTCCAAGAAGCAAGGAATACTCCATAAGCTATATTTTGGTAGTGTGGGTAATGCTGCTTGGACTCCGTCAAGACCTCGCTTACATAGTAAACTGGTCATTGAACTCCGTGCTCATAGCCTGGTTCCTTCCGCTCTACCACGACGACGATGCTGATTACCCGGTTGGTAGCCGCCATGTAAATTAACATGGGATCTCCAGGCTCGGGTACTGCAAGGATAGGCGCTGAGGAAAGAATCTCCTTGAGCTACTTCAATGCTGCATCTGCCTCGTCCGTCCACGTGAATTTGTCCGCCTTCTTCAGCAACTTGTACAGCGGCAGAGCCTTCTCTCCAAGTCGGCTGACGAACCGACTAACTGCTGCAACGCAACCTGTTAGCCGGTGTATGTCTTTTAGGCATGTCGGACGGTTTATGTTTAAGATGGCCTTGATTTTCTCCGGGTTGATCTCGATTCCACGCTGGGAAACGATGAAGGCCAACAATTTGCCGGCTGGAACCCCGAAGACGCACTTCTTAGGGTTAAGCATCATGTTGTATTTTCGGATATTATCAAATATTTCTTTTAAGTCAGAGATTAAATCATTTGACTTTTTAGACATCACCGCTATATCGTCCACATAGGCGTGAACGTTCCGACCAATCTGATCGTGTAGACAACATTGCATTGTCCGCTGGTACGTAGCACCTTCGTTTTTTAGCCCAAAGGGCATTGTGACATAGCAAAACGTGTCGTAGGGTGTAGTGAACAAAGTGGCCAATTGGTCTGACTTCCTCATCTTGATCTGGTGGTATCCTGAGTATGCATCAAGAAAACACAAAAGTTCCGAGCCAGCCGTCGAGTCAATGACTTGGTCAATGCGAGGCAAAGCAAACGGATCTTTGGGGCATGCTTTGTTCAAGCCGGTGTAATCAACGCACATTCTTAATTCTTTGATTCCCTTTTTAGGGACAAGTACAGGACTAGCCACCCATTGGGTGTGAAGGACTTCTCGGATAAAACTATCCTTAAGTAACCTAGTTATCTCTTTGCTTATCGCGCGTCTCTTCTCATCTCCAAAGCATCGGAGAGGTTGCTTCACTGTTTTGCATTTTGGATCAATGTTCAGGCTGTGCTCGGCAAGTTCCCTAGGTACACCTTTCATGTCGGCAGGTTGCCAAGCAAATATGTCCATATTATCACGGAGGAACTCGACGATCGCGCTTTCCTATTTGGGATCCAGGTTCGTCCCAATGGCGGTGGTCTTGGAGGCATCGCCTACCACAAGTTCCACCGGCTTGGTCTCGATGGCGGCCTTGAATGCTGGAGTGGAGTCGTAAATCTGTTTCTTCGACGCGGGCATCTCCGAGGCATCAACCTTGCTCTGGATCTCCTTGAATTATTCGCTGTAGAGGACAACTTCCGCGTAGGCTGCTTCTCCAATCTCGCAGTCCCTAGCTTTGGCAAAGCTCCCGGATACGGTGATGACACCGTTTGGTCCGGGTATCTTGAGTTTGTTGTAGACGAAGCATGGCTTGGCCATGAAGGTGTGGAGTATGTCGCGACCGAATATGACGTGGTACACGCTCTTGAAGGGGACCACCTTAAAGGGCATGCGCTCTTGGCGGTAATTATTAACATCGCCAAAGGCTACCTAAAGTGTGATGCACCCAAGGGACCGAGTCTCACGACCAGGAACTACGCCGTGGAAGATGGTGTTGGTCCGCCTTAGCTTTGCCTCCGTCAAGTTCATCTTCTGCAGTGTATCCAGGTACATGATGTTGATGCTGCTTCCACTATCCACCATACATTTGGTGAACTCATTGCCGTCAATCAAGGGGTTGATGACCATGGCGTATTGGTTCTCTGTAGGGATGAGGTCTGGGTGATCCTTCCTGTCCCAAGTAATTGGAATCTCTGACCAGCGCAGGAACTAGGGAACTAGGGGGAGACTAGCCATCAGTATCCTCATGGAGGTTTTCTGTTGTCGGACGGTGGGGGTGCCAAGGAAAGTGTGGAAAACTGCCGCCTTCATCTCAAAGGGGTTCTTGCCTTTGCCGTCGCTCTTGGCGGCGTGCTTGGGGTCAACGTCCTCGTCCATGTCACTTGAATCATTGGACTCCTCCCCCTTCTTCTTCCCCTTGCCCTTTCCTCGTGGTCTGTTCTTCCGACTTCGCTTGTAGCCGGACTCCGGGTCCTCCTTGAGATTGTTGACGAACTTGCAGTGGCGATTGGTGTGGGTGGCCTTGTCGTTGGCATCGAGGTGTACGAGGCACGGCATATCGCGGTACTCCTCGTAGGTTTGGGGAACGCGGAGCACTCCCGAGGTAGTTTCACTTCCTCGCTGCTGCCCACGACCAGCTCCCCGTCCTCGGCCACGATGTCCGCCCTCACCTCGTCCTGCGAAGGTCATATCGACCATGTCGGGAGTTTGCTTTTATTCTGGCACGGTTTTCCTCTTTGTGCTGCTTTTCCTCCGAGCTTGAGTTGGAATGGCCGTTGCCGGTAGAGAGCCGCGAGCATCATCATCGGCAGCTGCGAACTCACTAGCCAACTGAATCATCTGATTCAAGTCTAGCTGGTGATTGTCCTACAAGCGCTTTAGCTTATGTCGGAGCAACGTGCCCCTTTCCAACCCATCGATGAAGGCGGCCATGGCGGTCTGAGCGTGCACTCCTGCGCAGGAATTCTTCATATCCACCCAGCGGGAGAGGTAGGCGCGAGATGTCTCGTCTTTCTCTTGCACGCACCGTTGTAGATCGCCAACAGTGCAGGGACGTTTGTACGTACCCTCGAAGTTCTTGGTGAACGCTTCTTGCATGTCCAACCAATTGCAGATGGATTTCTCCGGCAAGTCATCAATCCATTGACGGGTCGTGCCCGCCAACATCAATGGGAGGTACTTGACGGCAACGTTGGGGTTACCCCCGGCGATCTCCACCGTGTTTCTGTAATCCTGCAACCATGTAGCTGTCTTAGCGGTGCCGTCATAGGGCTTGATGGTCTTGTCAATCCGGAAACCTTTGGGGTAAGTTGCGGACCGTATCGCAGGTCCAAAGCAACGTGGTCCCAGGTATGGTTCTTCCCGGGCCTCGTGGATCTTGTCTATCCGCGAACGTGCGTCGTATGGATCCGGGCTTCTTTTCTTATTGTCCATAGGGGATGGGCTGCGTGAACGACGCGGGCCCCCTCCGCCATGGTGGCTGCTAGGTGACGATGGAGGCGGAGGTGGCGGTGGGTTAGCCTTCTTGCTGTTACCCTCATGCGACACCTTAGGCTTGTCGCGGTTGCTTGTCGGAAGCGGAGGGTCGTGGCGCGGCCTGCTCTTGTGTCCTTGATTGCGCTCTCCATCATGACGGGTCTGCTCCATGTTGTCGCGGATGACGATGCCGCCCTGCCTTGGCAGGGGCATATCCGTATGACGGTGAGCCTTGGTGTCTTCGCGATGTCGGGGGAGCGGGGCGGTGGCGATGGGCGACGAGGTTGGGATTTGCCTTCGTGGTTGGAGGATATGGGGATAGCATCCTTCCTGTTGCGCGCATCCCTCCGTCTTTATTCTGATGAACCCGTCTCAGACCCGACATCAAGAGGAGATCTGTCCCTTGGTGGCTTATGCTGGCTAGACTGGCAAAACGCTGGGTCAGACTCAAGCCTCTGAGAGGTGGCCTTTTCCTGCTGTTTTACCCCTTGGCCACTAGGTCATAGACCTGGTCCACCGCCTCAGGCGATCTATCCTGCTCCAGAAGGGTCTTGGCGATGGCGAGGTTGAGGAGAGGAGTGGGCATCACCTCCTGCCTTCACTGTCAATATATGGCTTGGCTTGTGCCGGCTTCGGGGGATCCCATCCTAGGTTTTGCCGTACACCAGGATCATTGATGACGCGAGCCTGAGCTTTCTTGGCCTTCTGCTGCTGCAGCAGAGTTTTGTACTCGGCTTCCATTGCTCTAGCTTTCTCTATGGATTTCTGCGCGTTGACCAGATCTCGATCTAGCTTTGCGCCTTGCTCCACAATGGCATGCGCTTCCTCCAGTAGCTATTGGCGCTTCTCGTCAAGCTGGGTCACGTTTCAGATATGAGCTATGGTCGGTGGCTTGACAAGGATATTATCGTACATTACTCTATCAGCTGGAGTAACTTGGGCAGCAGCAGACGTAGATGCTGGAGGCGGCAAGTTTGCGGTGTTGTTGTTGCTCGGGCCGGTACCGAGTTCCTGCGGCTGTTGCACTGGGTTAGGCGGAGGGGGCATGGCCTTTGCGCGATCATTGTTGGCAGCAACAGGTGGTCCCTTCCCCTTGTCCAGGGCTGTAGGTGGAGCTAATTGGGGTTGATCTTCATCCATCGCCGTCCCAATGGTGACGAAAACCTCTCGGGACGTGACGGCGTTGTTGGCCTGCTCATCGCGCGTGTACTCCTCCTCCATCTCCTGCATGGCAGAGTCTAGCTCCTCCGGGCTGGAATCTATCTCCTCTGAATCTGCACTGAAGTCGGCGTAGAGCGCGTCTATCACAGAGTCGGAGGGTGCCCGGGCTTCCTCGATGACGGGAGGTGGAGGTGCAACAGGTGCGATGATGACTGGAAGTGGTGGTGCTACTGCGGTGATGGCGGCCGGAGGCGGTGGTGGCGGTGGCTGAGGCGGCGGCGCTCCGTCAATGAGCGCAAGATCCGCCTGAGCTGCCCCCTCGGCCTCCGCGTAGCTGTTGACGGTGTTCACCATACTTTCGAAGGTGAGACGTCCTGAAGCTTGCTGCTGCCTTAGAGAATGTCGGAGAAGCGTACTGTGGTCCAGTCCTTCTTCAAAGTGATACATGGCATCATCATTGGGGTAGTGTGCCAGATCGGCTCGTATACGGAGCCACCTGGCAAGGTAATCGCGGGGGGTTTCGCCCTCTCTATGAATGCAACGCGCCAGATCGAAGATGGTAACCACGCCGACAAACTTGGATCTCTGCAGTCCAGACGCACGGACGAAGCTGGCGGACTTGCACTGATCTTCCACCTTTATATCCTGCACTAGGGCGGTTTGGGTGGGCCTTGAATTTTTGCGATCTTTGCCGGAAAACTCCAAAGAGAGATCCGACATCGATCCTTCCACGAACGTATCCTGCCCGTAGGTGGTCCGTGCTGGTCTTGATGCTCCTTCGACTCCCAGGGAACTAGTGCCCGAGTCGGTTTCTCCAATGAAGAGGTGGATGTCTCCGATGGGGACGATCGAGCATCGCGCAGGGTTCGTCTTTGCCGGGATACAAAACTCATTGGGAAGGATGATCGGAACGTTGCTGGAGAAGAGAACACGACCGATGGCTACGGTTTCGCCGATTCCCACGAAGATCTTGGTCCTCGCCTGCTGAAGAGCCAGAAGCGCCTCTTGTCCCATGGTGGGCGCCAACTGTCGTGGTATTTCCGACGAGTACGCCATGGAGGGGTTCTCACAGTGCATGTTTAGAGACGTGGGGGAAGGCGGACGGTTGATGGGTACGAGGTATCATAGCTTACCCAGGTTCAGATCCCACGAGGGTGGCGGAATCCTACTCTTGCTATAAATCACTATAATGGAAATATGCCAAGTTACAAGGATCGATTCGCTGTGCGAGGTATGAGTTAATTGGTGCCCTAAAGGCTCCCATAGGCCCGACTTATATAGTCACCAGGTCCTAGGGTTACAGGGAAAAGTCCTAGTCGGACAGGTTACAGAATCCTACACTGTCTATTACTAGTCTAGCATATCTTGCACTGCAAGGCTCCGGGTACGTCGGTGACTCCTCCGTAGCCTTCCTTTATCCGGCATGGGCCTCCCTTCTGGATCCATCTAACTGAGCCGCCCAGCAGGCCATAGGCCTTGCTACCAACTGTGGGCCACCCGGGTTATCCGGATAGAGGACATGCTATGAGGATACCCATATAGCATATCCCCAACAACAACTTTTGTGAAGGGACCCCTATATAAAGAGACCTCTCGTGACGAGAAAATAGAGAGAGACAAGAGAGAAGAGACATAAACCACAACACTGAAGGGCCGTCGAAGGAATAGATCTAGATCAAATCTCCAAACCCTTCTCCACCACCATAGCCATAGTCCACCACTTGTAATAGTAGATCTCATCTCCAATTGGCAACATTGTAAGACTATTCCTATTGATCTCATGATTTCCAATACAATGTTTATGATTGTTGATATCATCTCTGTGTGTGAGTAATTCTCCTTGTGCTAAAGGCTTCGGCCCAGCCATGTAGTCTGTGCATGTTATTTATCATAGATGGGATCGTGTATTAGTTTGGATGACATGTTGATTATTGTATCCTCTCTTGCCTCAATCTAAGGACTTGTAAGGTACCCAAGACCCCGAGGATTGATCCAGGTATAGGGAGTTGATGTCTACGCACTTCTATTCTTGTAGACAATTGTTGGGCCTACAAGTGCAGAGGTTTATAGAACAGCAGCAAGTTTCCCTTAAGTGGATCACCCAAGGTTTATCGAACTCAGGGAGGAAGTGTTCAAAGGTATTCCCTCTCAAGCAACCCTAGAATCAAGATACAAGAGGTCTCTTGTTTCCCCAACACACCCAATACACTTGTCAGGTGTATAGGTGCACTAGTTCGGCGAAGAGATAGTGAAATACAAGTGGTAACGGTGCCAGAAAAGATCTTCTGACTTGTTGTTGACGTGGGGTAATGTGTGTGAGTGACAGAAAAGAGCTTATGGCGTGGAGGAAAAGTAAAAGCCCAAAACCTCCCCGCCAAATGGAACAAAGATGGAAGCAAGCAAACATGCAACAGATATAGTAGCAAACGGTGGTTCAATGCTTAGAAACAAGGCCTAGGGATCATACTTTCACTAGTGAACACTCTCTCATATAAATATCCTCTCTTCATGATACTATTCTTAACTACTCTCCGGTTGGACACTCTAATCCATGGTAGGGCTATAACAGCACACCTCAAAGTCCGCCTCCCCAATCTAGATAACCCCACACTGTCACCTTGAGCGCTAGATGGTCCAATAAACACCACAATTTCATAGAGACATCCAACTCCAAATATAACTCATAAAAAATATTCAATCTAGCCAAAGTGCCACAAACGGTATGCACGTTGTCACTTTCACACACGTGGGGAAAAGCATAGATCTATTAAAGCACAAAGAGTATTTATGTAGACTCAAGCCTAAGTGCCACCATGGCGTGCACGCTGTCACTTTCACACACATGGGGAGAGCAAAGATCTAATGAAGCACTTGACTAGCAAGGTAGATCTACTTGATTACAAAGCTCATGACCACAATATCATGCATAGAGAGAGAGATGAACACATAGCTACCGGTAGAGCCCTTAGCCCCAAGGAAGAACTACTCCCTCCTCATCATGTGAATCAGCAATGGTGATGAAGATGACTATGGAGATCGATGGAGATGGCTCCGGGGGCACTTCCTCGTCCCTGCAAGGTGCCGGAACAGAGACTTTCTGTCCCCCGAATCTTTCCTTTGGTGGCGGCGGCGCTATAGAGGTTTTCGTGGATTTCTTCTCGATTCCCTAGGGTTTTTGGGTTGGAGGCTTCTTATAGGCGCAGGAATCAAGGTCGGTGGGGGTACAGGGGGGCCACACCCTCCCCTGGCGCCCCCAGGGCTTCGTGGTTCCGTGTTGCTCCGGGAAAAACAATAACTTTGGCTTTTGTCTCGTCCAATTCCGAGAATATTGATTTTCTGCCTTTCTGGAACCAAAAACAGAAGAAAACATGCAATTGGCACTATGGCAACTTGTTAATAGGTTAGTTCTAGAAAAGATATAAAAACACCTCAAAGTGTAGACAAAGCAAAGCAAAGTAGATACAAAACAAGCATGGAGCATCAAAAACTATAGATACGTTTCCGACGTATCAAGCATCCCCAAGCTTAACTCCTGCTCGTCCTCGAGTAGGTAAGTGATAAAAGAATAATTTTTGAGGTGACATGCACCGTCACAATAAAGATCCAACCATTTGCAAGCATTGAAAGCTGGGATCAAAGAACTCTAAACATGTGCATGAAAGATGGAGTTCTAACAATAGGACATAGTAACTATGCATGCAACATGAAAGGCTACAAACAAAGATCATGAATAACATGCATTGAAAAACATTTGTTTGTTTCACATATTGAAGACATAGCATAGTGGCAATCAGCTTGTCCCTCATAGAGTAGCAAATAGATGCATAGGACACCTTCAAAGTTCACAAGGGTGACTAGAAATAAATAGCACAGGAACAAGTAATATCACAATATGTATCAATCAATAAGCTCTGTAACACTCCACACAGGATGACAACTATGCACTCTTAATGGTGCCTAAAGGTAGAAGGTGGAGACTCAATAATAGTGGAAGAAAGGCCTTTTTGTAAAGGAAGCAGGGATTACAAGTTTCAAAAAGAGCTTCCAAAAATTATGGTACTTGTTAGATTTCAGCCCTCATTGCCCCTATCATAAGCATCTTGAACTGGTTAAGGTTAAAGTGGCAAAGATGGAGTATATGTGTCACATCCCAAAATTTTCCAAATTTTGAAATGTGACAAATAAATAAACAAAATAAATAATTCTTGAAATTTAGGGTGAAAAGAAACTTTTTATTTCCAAAATGGAAACATTAAAACCCATCTTGAACAAACTTTGAATAAAATGGAATCCAACAAATTTCAATCAAATGAAATGCATTCATCAATAATGTGTCTTGAAATTTAAACACTTGGAAAATAAACCAAAACTCTAAAACCCTAATGGAAGAAAATCATTTCCAAGATCTCTCTAAGACCATGGATTTGATCCATATAAAAATTTAGTAACAAGCATTTATAAATGATCAAGAATGACAAATAGGAATATTATAAAACCATAGAAATTGATTCTATCCAATTTGGAACCATGGAGAAAAACTTATGAATTTAATAAGTTGAAAGGAAATAATTTCCAAAGCTAATAAAGCTCCTATCTAAAATCCATACCAAATTGTGAGCAAAATAATCCTAAAGGATTTAAAAATATAAAAAAATATTAAATAAAATTATACAAATTGGAATCACCAATATTGGATCTATAAATAAAAAGATATGGAATTTATAAGGCAAAGAAAGAAAGAACTAAACAAGGAATATTTATAAGCAAAATTAAAACTTGGCCAAATCCATAACCAAAAGGAATAAATATAATCCAAATCCTAATAAAATAAATGGATAAATAATATTCAAATAGTAAATAGGATTAAACCATATTTGAATAAATATAAAATCCCTAATAGAAATGATTAATTAAATCATGGGAAAATATTAAATGGAATTTACCCAAGTTGGATAAAAGTTATTTAATTAACTTAAATGGAATCAAAGAATTATTTGAAATAAAATTTATGTGGAATTAAAACCATAATTGACTTTGTTTGAAATAAAAACAAATACCCAATTTAAATAATAAATCATATTAAAAATATTTCAAATAATTCAAAATGAATTATTTAACACCCTATTGAATAAATAAAACTAACTGAATACGGTTTGGTGAAAATTTAGAATTCAAATAAGGGTTTGGAAATAAATAAAATCTTATTTGAATGAAAGACAAGTACCCATTTTAAATAAAATATAAACCATAAAAGAATAAAAGAATTATTCTAAAATGGACTTAAAATACCTATTTAAAACAGTATAGAAATATACTGAATATTTGAAAAAGGTTTGAATAATAAATATGGATTCAAATGAATATTTGAATTTGAAAACATAAAAATCAAAATGGAAAAAGAAAAAGAAAACATAAGAGGAAAAATATAAAAGAAACAGCCCAGCCCAGCTAAGCCAAACAGGCCCAGCAACCAGCCCACTCCCTCCTCTCCACGCGAAACGTTTTCCTACCCAGACCCGCACCCGCGTAGTCAATGACCACTGGACCCCACCCTCTCTCTCTCTAACGCTGACGAAGCGGCCCCACTCGTCAGTCGTTTTCCTCACCTGCACGAAGACCACGCCGGCCGTTTCTGCCGATGATCAATTCTCGTTAATTCGCGTTACTGGCCGAGTAACTCCCGTACGCGACCTCTCCACTTAATCGCCCCGCCCTCCACCTCATTTCCCCTCAGTCGCCAGCTCCTCTCCGCCCTAGGGCTACTCAAATTGCTCGCTGCAACCCCATTGGCTCCGACGAGGTCCGGTGCGAATTCCGGCGATGCCTGACCGTACCCTGCCCCCTTGTGCACGCGAGCTCACTCTCCAGTACCTTGCGCATCCACCAGTGGCCCTAGCTAGTCCGCGCGTGCCTTACAACATCGCCTCCGACAACGCCATCTCGCCATCGACGGCTAGCTCAACTCTGGCGAACCCTACTGGTAAAATCTGACCTCGCCTCTCCCTCTCTGTGATGCTCATGTACTCACCATCGTCTTACGCGTCTAACGAGCACTTTGCCTCTCCTTCCCAAGTCGTGTAGCCTCACCTTCATCGACGTCAGAGCGTGCCCGACGCCAGGGACATCTCCGGCGAGGAATTGCAGCCACACCCGAGCGCCCCTTCGACGATGACGACCACCTCGAGCTTCAGCACGACGCGGCGAACCCAGTGAGCATTTTATCCCTCTCCCGCGCTTCCTATTTCGCCGGAAACTCCATCGTCTGAGCGCGCCGCCGCCAGCCACCGTCGAGCATCGCCCGAATTTGGTCAATGTGATTCAAGCCGTTAGATCTAGATCCTATGCTCACGATAGAAACTTAACCCGAAGGGGTATGCGCTGATCTATGCCGCACGATTTACATTAGATCTGACGCTCCACATCTGCTGATCCACGCATACCGGTATGATCCAATGAAAACATTCCACGTGGCCAGTGTTTTGGTTTAAAACCAGAAACTATTCTATTAGATGTTAGATTTTGCAAAAATCATAACTTTAAATCTACACGTCCAAATTTTGCAAACTTTATATCAATGGAATCAGCAAAAAGAATTATATCCAACCATGTACTTTGTTTAGTAATTTCTTCTGTAAACTAAGTTGTTTTTTCAGAAACTTGTGTATGCATAATTTGAATATAAAAAGGATTCTAGAAATATTTTTAGGGTAAATTCTTTGGTAATTGGATTGTTTTGAACCTACTGACCATAGAAACCAACTTTTGGATTTAAAAACATATTTTGTGATGCTAAGGAATAAATCTTTGAATTAAAGCATTTCTAGTTAAAAAAAATGTTGAATATGTTTTAAAAATGCTTTTTGGGTAAAATCTTTGGAAAATGATTTGAATTAAACTCTCTGACCCTAAAACACCAAGTGTTAGGATTTTAAAATATATTTGTTGAACCCTATAAAATTATTACTTTGTTTAAAGGCATTTCTAATGAAATAAAATGTTGTTTGATTTAAAAATGGTTTATAGGTAAAACCTTTTGCAAATGGTTTTAATAATAAACACTTGACATTAAAAAACTAACATGTCGTGTTTAAAAATATTTTACAAACACTAGAAATTATTACTTTGATTTAAATCATTTCTAGCAAAACAAGAATGATTCAAATGGCCATTTTCACTAACTTAATATCAAATGGTTTTGCCACTTTTATAAATGACCAATAAGTGTTTTAAAATGTTTATGGCCTAATAGAAACCACTTTTCCAAAATAAAACAATATTTGGCATTCTTTCATGCATTACTTTGTTTTTATTATTCTATGTGATGAATTGCTTGAATGGTAGAATGAATTTGTGCCTTGATTGAATTGTAGTGAAATTTGAAGAGTGTGACTATTGCAAGATCAAGGGTGAACTTATATTCTCTATAGAAAAGGCAAGTGGTGCTTCATACTTTTGTCCCAATATTTTGATTATGCATTAGAAATATTTTGTATAGGGCTTGCATGATAATTTTTACTAAGTACCTATATGCTATGCTTGGGAAATCCTAGTAGTTGTAGAATTGTTAGAATTTCCTCTAAGTTAAGATACTTGCTATTACCATGTTAGCCTAGCTAGTAGCAACCAAGGGTGGAATATATTCATGCTATGGGAAAATTATTGTTAAGTCTTTGACTTATGTTTTTGCTTAATAAAACAACTAAGTGAATGAAACACCTAGGTGGAATGGTAATTGCTTGGTGGTTTTTGGTTGAGTGGTTACACAAGGCCCATTTCTATGGTTTACCTTGTGTATCACACTTGTGGATTGCCACCCAGGAACAAAGGGATTTGAGATGCCAAATGTTAAGAAGCTTCTAGTGCAGCCACATGGCATTATGGGCTCTGCCTGGATCATATAGGTTGCAATAACTTAGCCAAATGGACAGTTGGTGGTAGGGGATGATAGGTTTGGAGCGCGTCCATTTTGGTGTAAGGGAAGGCTTCTAAAAGGTCATGTCTTGGTGAAAATCAACTCTTGTGGGGAAAGTGCACCACCTCTGCAGAAGGAAAAATCTAAGTACTTAGTTGTGTCCCCGGTAATGGACAATTTGAGCATCAAGACATGGAAGCTATCAAGAATCTCCTCATCCCAATTTCTAAGTTAAAAACTTGTGGGTGAACAAGGGTAAAGGATCTTCAATCTTTGATTGGTAGATGCCTTTGGTGATTTTGCCAAACAAAAACTTAGTGTTTTCAAATGATAAGGAAAATCTATTTTGAGCAAAGCAAGCCTAAGCTCCACTTATCCAAATGCATATAGATGATAGACTCCACTATACTACCATAGTATCACTTGTCAATACAATTCAAATGTATTGACCCTTGTGGCTGTAACTTATTATGTTGCAGGTTTGTTTGATGTTAGTGAAGTGTGTTGATTAGGATTACAAGTCTACAACCAACATGATTGCTTGTGGCACTTTGAAGATGAAGGACTCCATGCTATAGTTATTTCTGCTGCATTGTAATGAGATAACCAAATGAGCTATGTAAGATGTAATGAATTATTTTATTCCTGGTTATAAAGTTGTATTATGACATTTGTTTCTTGATATTACATCTTAACTGTGGATGCTAGCTATTGATCCAGGGACTAGCATTGTAAACACAGGGATCTCTACCTCATTAAAGGTTGGGACCTCTACAGATGGTATCAGAGCACTGTGTTGCCTGTAGGATTGTAACCCTAAGATGGACAAAACCCCTTAGAAAAATAGGAGTTGTATTTGTTCCAAAACTTATTTACAAACAATCTTGTAAACTCTTTCCTCAACCTTTTTGGTTTTGATTCTACATCTCTTCCTTTTCAAACTGGATGGACAAAGACACCACCATGAGCAAAGGACTTAACCAACTCAAATGAATTCAACTCCAACAACAACTTCAACATCACCAATGACTTCAACTTTAGTTTCAACAAGGACTTCAACCTGGACATCACTAAGGACTACAAGTGAGACAAGAAATATTACTCAAGACTTGAAGACTAAAGAAAAACAACCTAGAAGGAACCATCATCACTTTTGAAGTTTGTGACCAAGACACAAGAATTTTCCCAAGGAAACCATGATCTCATTCAAGAAGAAACAACTAAGAAGAATGGAATGATCTCAAGTGAACCATATAGTTGGACCACCATACAAATGATTAGATCAAACACACCAACTTATGTGGTGTAACAAAAAAATATTTTGTTTCCTAAAAATGTGCTTGACCTTGTTGTCTGAATGAAATGTTTGATTGTGATTGCTTGCATATTGCTTGTGTGAATTGTGATGTGTGTGATTATACCTCTTTCTCTAGAAATCTTTTGTCTATTCTAATCCCAACCCAACCCAAATAGATGACTACTCCAAGAAACTCCAACATCAAGAATGGTGACAACAACAACAACCAAGAGATGCACATGAGAGAACAACTCCTAGCAACCCAAGCCCATTTGAATCAAGTGACAACTCAGTTTTTAGCCAACAACAATGAGTTAGACCCAACCTTGCAAAAGTTTTTGGAAACCCAATCTCAATTGTTGCAAGGGATGACCACTCAAATGATCAACATGAAGGACAATCATTCCCAAGGAGTTTGTGACAACAATGATGTCAAGGATGATATTATAGAAGGAACTCAAGCTTGCAATACTTGTGGAGACATGGATCACACTTACAAAGAGCATGAAGATCAATGCCCTAATTGTGAAGAGAAACATCCAACTAAAGAATGCCCCACATCTCAAGTGACTTGTTTCCTATGTGAAGGAAATAATCATGTCCCTATCCAATGCCCCATCTATCATATAGTTCAACAAAGGAAACAAGGTGGAGTGCATCAGTAGTATGGAATACCCCATGAGGAAACAACTTATATCAAGAAGGATGAAAGCAAAGGCAAATCTCAGATTGCACCTACATACACTAGGAATCACCTTGATGGACAAAAGAGGAAACGTATGTATTATCCAAAGAATCGATTAAGGAACCGAGGAGACTTTCCCACCTTTGAGGTGAGATATGAAGAACATGAACTAGAAGAACTCCTAGCTTTGGAGAAACCCAAGAAGAAGAAGAATAAGGAAATTAGCCAAGTGTGGTGCAACAACTGCAAAGAGCTAGGCCATTATATATCAACTTGTCCACAGAAGATACGTGAAGAACTCAACCTTGTCACATGTTACAATTGTGGTGACCAAGGACATTATGCAAGCAATTGCCTAGAAAAGATGAGGTACAAGACAAGCAAGCCTATGAGGGATCTCAACCTTGTCACATGTTTCAAGTGTGGAAACAAAGTACACTATGCAGATGTCTGTCCAGAGAAGTTTCATCAAGATCCAAAGCAAGCCAAGATGTAATCTAGTTGGAAACCTTTTTTTAAGGGTGGTAGTACCCTAGTTGCCTTTAGCCAACTTTTAACCTCTAGCCTTCCCAAATCTCGGGACGAGATTTCTTTTAAGGGTGGTAGCCTGTCACATCCCAAAATTTTCCAAATTTTGAAATGTGAAAAATAAATAAACAAAATAAATAATTCTTGAAATTTAGGGTGAAAAGAAACTTTTTATTTCCAAAATGGAAACATTAAAACCCATCTTGAACAAACTTTGAATAAAATGGAATCCAACAAATTTCAATCAAGTGAAATGCATTCATCAATAATGTGTCTTGAAATTTAAACAGTTGGAAAATAAACCAAAACTCTAAAACCCTAATGGAAGAAACTAATTTCCAAGATCTCTCTAAGACCATGGATTTGATCCATATAAAAATTTAGCAACAAGCATTTATAAATGATCAAGAATGACAAATAGAAATATTATAAAACCATAGAAATTGATTCTATCCAATTAGGAACCATGGATAAAAACTTATGAATTTAATAAGTTGAAAGGAAATAATTTCCAAAGCTAATAAATCTCCTATCTAAAATCCATACCAAATTGTGAGCAAACTAATCCTAAAGGATTTAAAAAGACAAAAAAAAATTATACAAATTGGAATCACCAATATTGGATCTATAAATAAAAAGATATGGAATTTATAAGGCAAAGAAATAAATAAATAAGGAATATTTATAAGCCAAATTAAAGCTTGGCCAAATACATAAGCGAAAGGAATAAAGATAATACAAACACAAATAAAATAAATGGATAAATAATATTCAAATAATAAATAGGATTAAACCATATTTGAATAAAGATAAAATCCCTAATAGAAATGATTAATTAAATCATGGGAAAATAATAAATGGAATTTACCCAAGTGGAATAAAAGTTATTTAATTAACTTAAATGAAATCAAAGAATTATTTGAAATAAAATTTATGTGGAATTAAAACCATAATTGATTTTGTTTGAAATAAAAACAAATACCCAATTTAAATAATAAATCATATTAAAAATATTTCAAATAATTCAAAATGAATTATTTAACATCATATTGAATAAATAAAACCTACTGAATAAGGTTTAGTGAAAATTTAGAATTCAAATAAGGGTTTGGAAATAAATAAAATCTTATTTGAATGAAAGACAAGTACCCATTTTAAATAAAATATAAACCATAAAAGAATAAAAGAATTATTCTAAAATGGACTTAAAATACCTATTTAAAACAGTATAGAAATATACTGAACATTTGAAAAAGGTTTGAATAATAAATCTGGATTCAAATGAATATTTGAATTTGAAAACATAAAAATCAAAATGGAAAAAGAAAAAGAAAACAAAAGAGGAAAAAATAAAAGAAACAGCCCACCCCAGCTAAGCCCAGCAGGCCCAGCAACCAGCCCACTCCCTCATCTCCACGCGAAACGTTTTCCTACCCAGACCCGCACCCGCGCAGTCAATGACCACTAGACCCCACCCTCTCTCTCTAACGCTGACGAAGCGGCCCCACTCGTCAGTCGTCTTCCTCACCCGCGCGAAGACCACGCCGGCCGTTTCTGCCGATGATCAATTCTCGTTAATTCGCGTTACTGGCCGAGTAACTCCCGTCTGCGACCTCTCCCACTTAATCTCCCTGCCCTCCACCTCATTTCCCCTCAGTCACCAGCTCCTCTCTGCCCTAGGGCTACTCAAATTGCTCGCTGCAAACCCACTGGCTCCGACGAGGTCCAAGGTCACCGACGCCTGACGACTGCATTTCCCCCTTGTGCACGCGAGCTCACTCTCCAGTACCTTGAACATCCACCAGTGGCCCCAGCTAGTCCACGCGCGCCTTAGAACGTCGCCTCCGACAACGCCATCTTGCCACCAACGGCTAGCTCAACTCCGGCGAACCCTACTGGTAAAATCTAACCTCGCCTCTCCCTCTCTGTGATGCTCATGTACTCACCATCGTCTTGCCCGTCTAACGAGCACTTTGCCTCTCCTTCCCGAGTCGTGTAGCCTCACCTTCATCAATGACAGAGTGTGCCCAACGCCAGGGACATCTCCGGCGAGGAATTGCAGCCACACCCGAGTGCCCCTTCGATGATGACGACCACCTCGAGCTTCAGCAAGACGCGGCGAACCTAGTGAGCATTTTCTCCCTCTCCCGTGCTTCCTATTTCGCCGGAAACTCCATTGTCTGAGCGCGCCGCCGCCAGCTGTCGTCGAGCGCCGCTCGAACTTGGTCAATGTGATTCAAGCCGTTAGATCTAGATCCTATGCTCACGATAGAAACTTAACCCGAAGGGGTATGCACTGATCTGTGTCGCACGATTTACATTAGATCTGACGCTTCACGTTAGCTGATCCACGTGAACCGGTATGAGCCAATGAAAACATTCCACGTGGCCAGTGTTTTGGTTTAAAACCAGAAACTATTTTATTAGATGTTAGATTTTGCAAAAATCATAACTTTAAATCTACACGTCCAAATTTTGCGAACTTTATATCAATGGAATCAGCAAAAATAATTCTATCCAACCATGTACTTTGTTTAGTAATTTCTTCTGTAAACTTAGTTGTTTTTGCAGAAACTTGTGTAGGCATATTTTGAATATAAAAAGGATTCTAGAAATATTTTTAGGGTAAAATCTTTGGTAATTGGATTATTTTGAACCTACTGACCATAAAAACCAACTTTTGGATTTAAAAACATATTTTGTGATGCTAAGGAATAAATCTTTGAATTAAAGCATTTCTAGTTAAATAAAAATGTTGAATATGTTTTAAAAATGCTTTTTAGGTAAAATCTTTGTAAAATGATTTGAATTAAACTCTCTGACCCTAAAACACCAAGTGTTAGGATTTTAAAATATATTTGTTGGACCCTATAAAATTATTACTGTGTTTAAAGGAATTTCTAATGAAATAAAATGTTGTTTGATTTAAAAATGGTTTATAGGTAAAACCTTTTGCAAATGGTTTTAATAATAAACACTTGACCTTAAAAAACTAACATGTTGTGTTTAAAAATATTTTACAAACACTAGAAATTATTACTTTGATTTAAATCATTTCTAGCAAAACAAGAATGATTCAAATGGCCATTTTCACTAACTTAGTATCAAATGGTTTTGCCACTTTTATAAATGACCAATAAGTGTTTTAAAATGTTTATGGCCTGATAGAAACCACTTTTCCAAAATAAAACAATATTTGGCATTCTTGCATGCATTACTTTGTTTTTATTATTCTATGTGATGAATTGCTTGAATGGTAGAATGAATTTGTGCCTTGATTGAATTGTAGTGAAATTTGAAGAGTGTGACTATTGCAAGATCAAGGGTGAACTTATATTCTCTACCAAAAAGGCAAGTGGTGCTTCATACTTTTGTCCCAATATTTTGATTATGCATTAGAAATATTTTGTATAGGGCTTGCATGATAATTTTTACTAAGTATCTATGTGCTATGCTTGGGAAATCCTAGTAGTTGTAGAATTGTTAGAATTTCCTATAAGTTAAGATACTTGCTATTACCATGCTTAGCCTAGCTAGTAGCAACCAAGGGTGGAATATATTCATGCTATGGGAAAATTATTGCTAAGTCTTTGACTTATGTTTTTGCTTAATAAAACAACTAAGTGAATGAAACACCTGGGTGGAATGGTAATTGCTTCGTGGTTTTTGGTTGAGTGGTTACACAAGGCCCATTTCTATGGTTTACCTTGTGTATCACACTTGTGGATTGCCACCCAGGAACAAAGGGATTTGAGATGCCAAATGTTAAGAAGCTTCTAGTGCAGCCACATGGCATTATGGGCTCTGCCTGGATCATATAGGTTGCAATAACTTAGCCAAATGGACAGTTGGTGGTAGGAGATGATAGGTTTAGAGCGCGTCCATTTTGGTCTAAGGGAAGGCTTCTGAAAGGTCCTGTCTTGGTGAAAATCAAGTCTTGTGGGGAAAGTGCACCACCTCTGCAGAAGGAAAAATCTAAGTACTTAGCTGTGTCCCCGGCAATGGACAATTTGAGCATCAAGACATGGAAGCTATCAAGAATCTCCTCATCCCTATTTCTAAGTTAAAAACTTGTGGGTGAAGAAGGGTAAAGGATCTTCAATCTTTGATTGGTAGATGCCTTGGGTGATTTTGCCAAACAAAAACTTAGTGTTTTCAAATGATAAGGAAAATCTATTTTGAGCAAAGCAAGCCTAAGCTCCACTTAGCCAAATGCATATAGATGATAGACTCCACTATACTACCATAGTATCACTTGCCAATACAATTCAAATGTATTGACCCTTGTGGTTGTAACTTATTATGTTGCAGGTTTGTTTGATGTTAGTGAAGTGTGTTGATTAGGATTACAAGTCTACAACCAACATGATTGCCTGTGGCACTTTGAAGATGAAGGACTCTGTGCTATAGTTATTTCTGCTGCATTGTAATGAGATAGCCAAATGATCTATGTAAGATGTAATGAATTATTTTATTCCTGGTTATAAAGTTGTATTATGACCTTTGTTTCTTGATATTACATCTTAACTGTGGATTCTAGCTATTGATCCAGGGACTAGCATTGTGAACACAGGGATCTTTACCTCATTAAAGGTTGGGACCTATACAATATGCTTGACGAAGTATAAGTTGGCAATCTTAAGTCCCTTGAATACGAGGGCCACACCTCATGCATACTCAACTTTGGGCCTAGGTAAGTTCTTGTCATTGTAAGTATTTGCATATCATTGAGAACCGCCAACGGGGTACCCCTTGCACATGGTACAGGAGCTTTCCCATAACCAAAATGACAAGGCAAGCAGACAATGAGCATCTCAGCAATATTTTTATTTACTATATGCATAGCTTTTTATTGAGGATGCTTCATAGATAGCTCACTATGGTGATGCTGCAAGTTTCCACCATGATTAGGCATGGCTTAGGCTAGTGGCCCAAGCGTTTCTCTAACATAGAATACAAACTCCATGGACTTACAAGTTCCCTCTTTATTTCACACCGGTGACATCCATAGACAAAAGAGCATGATATCAACTGAGTACAAAGTACAAGTGCAATGTTGAAAACATTCTCTGTGATAGCACGGTTCTGCTAATTCCAACTTATAAGCGCAAGCATATACAGCAAAGTTGTCACAATGGTTCAAGTTTATTAGGGGAAAAGAATATAAAGTGTGCCAACCAGTTCGTGAGGGCTTTAATCACTAAGTTTTCACATAACAAAATAGTTTTTAATTGGAAGATAGCTGAAAACAAGAATATACTTGGAATGGTGTAACACACCATGCATAGGAGTTTATAGTGGACACTTTGGAATAACTTGGTTTCTTAGGAGTTGGAATCATGAGTAGATCTTACTCATACAAGTGGATGCTAGCAAAAGACTGGGAGCAACCAACTAAGAGAACATAATGGCCATAATCATGTAGAGCAACAAAGCATTACCAATCAAAGCAAAGAGTGGTACTACAAGTCAAGGACTAAATGATCATAGAGGCTAATGGTGACTTGTGAGAGTCATAACATGGTGTGAGCATGTGCCAAGTCAACCCAAGCAAATCATCAAAGGAGAATACCTCAATACTATGCTTTTGTATGCTAAAACAACGCATGATTCCTTCAAGGCACATTAAGCAATCCTAATTGTTTAGAACAAGTCATGCTACAGCAATAATCACTAAGCATAAGGTCAAAACAAGATCTAGCATGACATGATAAAGTCTAAGCCATAGTCAAAACAAGCTCCCTTTTGTACCACTATAAGCATGAAGCTTCCTACTCTTTTCCAACACCAAACAACTTATTTGAAAAAACTCACAAAGATAATAATCAATAAAGATCAGTACGCTTGTCTCACAAATCCACAAAGAAGAACTAAAAAGTTCTAAGATGAAAGCACAAGAAAACTAAGGCTGAACGCAGTGCTAGCAAAAGTGAACACTCACAAAACAATAAGAGTGAAAACTAGAGTGTTCAAGGCAATGGAAACAGAGTGTGTCTCTCTCCAAAAGAAGTGTGGTGTAACCAACCAACTTACTCAAGCAAACTAAGCAAACGAAAACCAAAAATGAAAACTAAGACGCTCCAAGAACAACACAACAATGCATGAAACAATAAAAACGAAGTGTCTAGAAAGACCTGAGATTTTTATTGATGAAGAAGGGGATGCCTTGGGCATCCCCAAGCTTTGATGCTTGTACCTCTTGAATATTTCTTGGGGTGACACGGGGTGGCATCCCCAAGCTTGAGCTTTTGTCCATTCTTCATCTTATTACATCATTCTCTCTCTACACCTGAAAATTTTCCTTCATACAATCTTCATTAGCAACATTTGTGTATTCAAAAGATATTAGACCTTAGGCAAAGCTTTAGAACAGCAAGACTTTTCACTAAAAACATAAGCTACTGTAGCAACTCCCTCAAAAATCTCAATTTTCCAAAAAGAACCCAAAAAGGAATCAATAATAAGCAAATGCAAATGATGGCAGAAATATGTCAAAACAAACCAGCAGGTCGAAACCGATTTTTCGAAGATCTTTTGTTGCTCAAATCAAAAAGTGTTGTACTAACAAAATTTAGCTAACATACTGGGGGATTTATTCGTCAATTTTTAGCTCAATCCGACTTACAGCGACTCCTCGCGATTTTTATGGTGGAGGACAGAAATCTGTTTCGGGACAGCAACTCCCCAAATCTTACTTCCCTCTCATTATAGGTCATTCTTGGCACAAAAAGCAAACAAAAATGATAAGGAGAGGTCATTACTGAAGTAATAACTTCCAAGACTCAAGGAAACTCTTGGGTTATCTCCCAACAAGTAATTTTCTTTAATGCCTTTAAGTTAGGCTTGATAGCTTGAGAAGATGCTCACATAAGAATTATGAATTGAAGTCAAAGAGAGCATCAAGAAGCAAATTCAAAACACATTTAAGTCTAACCTACTTCCTATGCATAGGAATCTTGTAAAGAAACAAGTCATGAAAGCACAAAACAACAAGCATAGGAAAGTAAAACAAGTGCAACTTCAAAATTTTCAACATAAAGAGAGGAAACTTAATATTTTTTAGATGCATAAAACCATGTTTCCCTCTCTTAATAACTTTAAGTAGCATCATGCATGAAATTAACAATATATCTATCACATAAAACATTCTTATCATGATCCATATGCATAAAATGATTATTACTCTCCACATAAGCATAGTCATTCTTATTAATTGTAGTGGGAGCAAATTCAACAAAATAGCTATCAATATTATTCTCATCACCATAATCATCAAATATAGGAGGCATATTGTAATCACAATTAATTTCCTCCTCAATAGTAGGTGGACTAAAAATATCATACTCATCATTGTAATCATCATAAGCAATAGAATAGCTATCTTCCCAAGTGTGTTCATTTGTAAACATATCATCATTGGAATGAACATGGATAGCACTAATAGCACAACATTTATTAATATTATAATTTTCAGAATTGGTGCCAAATAGATTTTCAATATCTAAAGTAGTGTGCTTTTCCCAATCATGATCACTAATATAGGTAACAGGCATAGGAACATCATCTAGTTCAGACTCATCAGCAAAAACTATGATAGGAGCAACACGATTAGAGGAAGATGTAGCATCCCAATTGTCTAACAATTGTAATGCTACTTGGTCTAGTAATATAATGGCTACTTCAAATATATAATTGTTGCATCATCATTATATCATGCTCATGTCATCATGCCACCTTGCATTTGAGCATCATATAAAACCCTTTTTGTTTTGGTTCTTCTCTCATATGCATTGTAAATTGTATTTGCCTCTTGATATTGTATTTGGTTCTTGATATATTGTTTAAATGCCCAAGTTGATTTGGGGGCATATCTTTTAATCTACTCCACCACCTTTCTTTTCACCACCTTATAATTCCACCATTCCATTATCCATGAGCTTGCATTTGTTTTTCTTTTGGTATTTAATATAGCTCATGGGAGATAGGATGGATCTACTTCTACAATTCTTTTGCTTGGCTTTATTCCACTTTTGGGAATGCATAAGAAATAATGCCATGTAAATAATATTGTTTTCACAAGAATAAACATGGCATTAATTATTTTGCATGGGCCATGCAAGTACCACCACATTTAAGTATTTTGGATTTTATTTGAATTCTTGAGTGGTTCATCTCCCATCTCTCTCTCTCCTTCTCTTTTGGCTTGATCTAGTTTGTCTTGCTAAAATCCACCACCACACTTCTATCCCTCTCTTCCACCCCTTTTGTTGATCTTGTTTGAGATTGCTAAACCCTACACCTATTCCACATATTCTTGTTTGATCTAGTTTGGTGCATGCAAGCACCTAAAATTCTAAACTCTAATCCTAGGCCTCATCCCTCTCTCTTTATCCTCTCTCCTAAACCCTAGTCCCTCTCTAATCTAACCCAAAACCCTAACCTTCCCCTTAGTCTCTCCATGCCGAGCCCCTCCTTGCTGGCCCCACATGGCCACTCTCTCTCCCTGGCCACACCCCAGCTACCTACCCCTCCCTAACCTAAGACCAAGCCCTAACCCGAGCCACCCCTTTCCTCTAACCTAGCTCCAACCCGAGCCCCCCTCTATCTCTCTTCCTTCTCTCTCGCTGCAGCTCGGCCCCAGCCGAGCCTGGCCGGCCATCCCTACCTGCCCTGCCTGCCTGGACCAGCCCCACCGAGCCCTACCCGAGCACGTGAAGGAGGAGGAGGAGAAAAGGTGGCCAAACCACCTTTTCCACCGTCTACCCCGCGGCATACTCCCCTCTCCCCCTAGCCTTTACCCTTTTCCCCACGTCTCCTCGCTCTCGTCCAGATCTACCCCAGGACCTGCCCTCTCCTCTCCTTCCTCTCCACCACTGCCACCTCTCTAGGCCCGCTCGGCCTCCACCACGTCCCGTTGATCCAGTCGTGCAGAGCGTCCGTGAAGTGGCCTGGGAGATCGAGGAGGTTCCCCTGCATCGTCCTGTACACGCCGTCGAGGAGGAGGAGGACCAGAGCCACCAGGCCGACGCCGCTCCGACGCGAAACCCTAGCTCCGCCGGCCTCTGCCTCGTCGTCGATCTGCTGCACGTCTGCCCGATCCACCACCTCCAACCACCTCCCGATGAGCTAACCCACCTCCTAGACACTCCCCTCTGGCCGATCCACCCCTGTACGCGCCAGTCTTTTTGTCGAGCGCTCTCTGCGCTGGCGTGCTCGCGGTCGCGTCCTCGCCGTAGTGCCGCGGTAGTGATTTCTGCCAGCATCGTTCCCAAAGAATAACGCCAAAGCGATGGCTGCTGCCGTCTCACAAGACGCCAGTCCCCGGATCGAATCCGTGCGCGCCCCGCGTCAGACGAGCACCGACCCGTCGTCAGGGTTCAGAGAAGAAGCACAGTGCGCGTCGCCTTTTTGCATAAAACCCCCCCTAGCTTTTTATCCTAACCCGCGGTCCACCGAGCCCACCGTCAGCCTCTCTGCTCGTTTTGCAAAGATACCCCCGCAGATTTATAACCTTAACCCGCGCTCCCACGGATGCCCCACGTGTCGCGTCCCCGCTGGCGCGCCCGCGTGTGGGTCCGCGTGTGCTGTGGCCCCACCCGTCATTCGCTGAGGCTAGCTCAACCCGCGGTGTAAAAAAAAACCTGTTCTGCCTCTGTGTCGTCCAGTCAGCATGGCCCCACCTGTAATTGTCTGTGGCTAACTTAACCTGAGTAGAAAAAGTATTTTCTGTGTTTCTGTTTTAATTTAAACTTTTCCAAATTAGTTCAAATTCAAATTTAAATCTGTTTTCAAATAACTTTTAAATTATATTTCCAAATAATACAAATAATATATGTTTTGAAATCAGAAAAATATGAGGAATTCAAATCTGCCCTTTAAAATATATTTTTGAACATTTTAAATTTCAAGTTGTTTAAAATTACAATAAAATGCCCTTTTCTTTTAATTAATTAATAACTTTTGTTTTATAACTCCAAATTTAACAAATGATATGTCTAAAATGATTAGCTCGACGAGACCTTTCTGTTTATGCTTTCCATGTTCTGTTTTGCAGCATGCATCATATAAATATAATGGATACAGCAACTAATATGAGGATAAAATGAGGCTAAAACTCAATAAAATGGTTTATTCTTGTATTTCACACCTCACCCATGCCATGATACTTTATTGCCATGCAAATTGTGCATCATTCATCATGGCATGATTGTTTGCTTGTCGCATTTTATTCATATGCTTGTGCATTTTATTTATGTTGGCCCTTGTTTGTTTGGTTCTTCTTCGAATAGACGCTTAGTAGGGGATATATCAAGAGACCCAGGAGCACTACCCAGATCCTTCTCTCGCTTCAACTGAGCTGCCAGGCAAGCACTACCACATGCTTGCATACATATAGTACCTATTGCCTCCATCTTATTCTTGCATCATTGAGTCGCGATTGCATTAATCGGAATCCCAAGTCTTGCCTGACCTTTACTTTTAAACCCCACCAAGCTTGTTCCTCCATCCCATGAGCCATTACTACAGGAGTTGTTTGAGCCATGCGAGTCGTAGAACAGCATGTGTAGGGTATGTGAGTGTCTGTTGGATAACGAGGTACCTAAACAACTTAACCTGAGTAGTAATGGGATAACTAATGAAAGTGGCATCGGTGAGCAATATCTGCTATTTGGTTTTTCATGCTCACTTGTGTCCCGTAGGACCCCGAGTACTGTATTCCTGTTCCTTGAATATTCGCGCTATCCACATCCGGGAGGCCTTATGGACCCCCCTGAGCCAGAGCTTGATTCATTCTTATTTATTGGGGCCACAAACTAGTTTGGGGTTTTGCTACTATTCTGTACTTATGCCATGCTTTACTGCTTTATTTAAGATTGTGCGAGTCTACACTGTCTTGTTTAGGTAAGCGGAGTGTTTTCGCGGTATCGACAAGCCCAGTCACATTTTCGGGTTCCCAGTCGTTTACAGCCATTGACGCAAACCTTGAGTCCGTCTCGGAGCCGGCCAACTTCGTCGCGGGTAGCTTAATGGGGTGGACCCCTGAAATATTTCTGAATCCTGTGATCGCTTTGTCGTGACTGCCTCGTTGGGTTTTGATTTGGTTTTTCCGAGGTTGATCGAGTGTGTGTTGCTATTTGTGCACCCCTGCAGGGTAAAACTTTCTGAAATCCGTGTTCGCGGTTATGGACGACTTGGAGCACAGTTTCTCGATCATAGACAAGTATAACTAAAGTACCGCTTTTAATTTGACTAAGTACCTGACTAGTAATAGTGTAACATTCATGGAATGGCTAATAAAACTGCCAACGGATGGGGGGTTGTTCGTCCGCTTCCTCATCGGTAAGCGAGGAGGAGGATGGATCTGTTGATATTACTGTTATAACTGTTGTTAATAATGCACGGACATCCGTCTATCTCTGGTTAGGCGGATGTTTAGCGAGTATCTATAGAATTGTTAGGGTTTATCTTTTGCTGCAATTGCGTCACCCCAGGTTGTGTCCCCTTTAGAGGCATAAAGACTTGCTGAGTACCCCTAGGGTCTCACACGATAAATTGTTTGATTCAGATGAGCAGTAAACTTCGCAAGATGGATCTTTGGGTGGAGGAGACAGACGATGTGGGCAGCGATCATTCGGTGTAGAGATTGGAACGGGATCCGTGAGATCGTGGGCGGGATGTGTTTATTTATGGGGCATCTTATGCCGATTTGCTTCTTATCCGTACTCGGATCTTGTCTTCCGCTCACCGATACTCGATGTTTGATGTATGAGGAGATATCCTAAACTATTATATCTATCTAGGATATTTGGATCTTGCCGTATGGCGTTGCAATATTTCCTTTCTTTTTAGATGGAATGGCTCTGAGGACTATTGTATGGTGGCTTGCACACATACTCATTTGTGTATGTAGTTGATCCCTTCGCCTGCCGATTACGCCGCCCGTTCTTGTCCCGATGTTTGGAAATGGTTAGGACGGCGAAAGGTCTACCTGTGAGTGGCATTTGGGCCCCATTGCATTATTTTAACCATTTCGCTCATCCGCTTGTAACTAGGAGCGTAATTCACCGAGGTAGTTACAATTGGTATCAGAGCCATCCCGCCCTTCAGGGTCTCAGCCAAATGGTCGTTGTCTGTCTAGCAAATATTTTTGGTAGTTATGTATACTAGGGAAAAACAAAACGTGAGAGTAGGACTGCTTCCACTTTTCTTCTTACCCACCCACCCACCCTTTTACGGGAAGTGTAACGTTTTCAATCCTCTTCTCAAAATTCAAACTAGGATTCACGTGTTCTGGGTTTCCGTAGTACCATAGGTTGTGTGTGTGTGTGTGTAATCCTTTGTCTATCTGTTGCATCCAAGTTGTTATCACAATCTGCCTTTGGTTATCAACTGTTGGTACATTCCATACCGACTGGCTTTTGCAAACCGACGCGATCTATCTGATTCGTTGTATACCGCCGCGATTTGTCTCGCTCCTTGTTAACCGACGTTATCTTGTTTGGGGTGTTCGTTTCCGTAGTTACTAATCTTTAGGTTCATCGTGAGAAGAAGGTGTTGGGATACGTGTTCTACTTATTCATGTGCGGAGTAATGATTTGAGTGCGGGATGGAGTCGCGACCATACCACTACTCTTATCATTCGCTCTTGTATATTGAATTGGTAGAGTCACTAATCTTGATTCGTTAAGGGATTTTGCGCATCTATTGGTATTTTAATGCCGAAATTTGTGGAAAAAATTTCTTTGTTAAGTTGTGTACCACACTCCTTTTCAGTCGTGTGCGATATGCTTAATATCTTCTAGGTGCTTTGAACTTCGTTGATATTTTAATATCATCTTAGTAAATTGTATCCTTTAATCTTGATTAATTCCATCTTGGTACTATTTTGGATTATTATTATTCTCCATCATAGTACTGACTTGTGTTTTATATCAACCACAGGATGGCACCACCACGCCGTTCTGAGGAGGACATACAACCTGAACTGGGGGCAGCGTTGTCAAGCATCGCCAATGCCTTGGCAGCAATGCAGCAGAACCAGCAGCGTTTTGAAGAAAGTGTCAGGAGGAATGAGTTTGTTCCGCTACCTCCACCTCCCAAGCGAGGAGACATCAAAAGCTTTCTGAAGTTCAACCCACGCCAGTTTGATGTTTCTGATCAACCACTTGATGCTGATGATTGGTTGCGTGAGATGTCAAGGTTCTTGGCATCGCTGATGTTCTGAGCAATAATGGGTAAAGTGTGCTACTCACCTTACGAAGGAGATGCAGCTACGTGGTGGAGAATTACACAAGGCAAACCACACTGGTTTTCAGCCTACTTGGGGACAGTTCACTGGAGCTTTCAAAGAGCAGTATCTGTCAGAAATTGTCATGGAGAGGATGAAGGAAGTGTTTCTCAACCTCAAGCAGGGCAATGACAATGTCAACACCTACATCAGAAACTTCATGAACCTTTCTCGTTATGGTGGCGATGAGATCTCTGATGACAAGAAGAAGCAAAAGAGGTTCAGGCAAGGGCTCAATGCATCGATTAAGTATGCAATCACACATGCAAGGCCGGCGTCTTTTCTGGAACTTCAGCATACATCTCTGCAGGAAGAGGCAAGTAGGCAAGTGTTTGAGGAGTCAAAGAAACACAACCGTGATGCAGCAGGCTCTTCAGCTATGTCAACTCCTTCTAAGCGTCGTGTATGGGTTCCTAACACCCCACCGTCGCTCTCGGCTCCACCAAGACCTCCAAGCTTCGCGGCAAGGCCACCAAACTTCCTCACTGCTGCTCCCAGGGGCTACAACCACCACTACCCTGGAGCGCCTGGCGGAGTCCCTGGCTACGTTGCTCCACGTCCACCTGGTGCTTGTTACACTTGTGGAGACACTGGGCATCAGTACTGGAACTGTCCGATGAAAAACAAGGCTCTTCCTCCACCACCTCCAAGACTTGCGGCAAGCTCTCCTATGGTTCGTGCACCACCACCTCGGGCTCTCAACATCAACACCAAGCCCGGGTCTGCTATTGCTCGTGCCAACTGTGTCAACGCCGCTCAATCTGAGCATGCACCTGGAGTTGTCATGGGTATGCTTTCCGTTAACTCAGTCCCTGCACGAGTTTTGTTTGATTCTGGTGCATCGCATTCTTTTGTGTCTCACAAGTTTGCAAATGAGAATGAGTTAGCTATGGATCCTCTCCTTAAGCGGTTAATGGTCCTTTCTCCTGGAGCAACAATGGCAGCTTCTAAAATCAGCCATGGCAATCAAATTGAGATTGGTGGCTCTTCGTTCTCGGCTTCCTTAATTGTTCTGGGCAATTCTGACATTGATGTCATCTTGGGCATGGATTGGTTGACAGCAAATGCAGCTGTGATTGATTGTGCTGAACGCTCGGTTTCTCTGAAGGTTCCTGAAGGCCATATAGTCTATTCTCCAAGTCAGACTCCTGCTATCCAGCTTTTCTCTTTGGCGGCTCTGAATGATGATGCTATGGAAGCTATTCAGAGTGTTCCGGTGGTCTGTGAGTTCCCAAATGTCTTTCCTGAAGAGTTGCCAGGTATGCCTCCGGATCGTGAGGTTGAGTTTGTAATTGAGATTGAACCTGGTACCGCTCCTATCTCCAAGCGGCCTTATAAAATGGGTCCTGCTGAGTTGGTTGAACTCAAACGTCAACTTGATGAACAAGAGAAGTTGGGCTTCATTCAACACAGTACTTCTTCTTGGGGTAGCCCAACAATCTTTGTGAAGAAGCGAGACAAGACCGATAGACTTTGTGTTGATTATCGGGCTCTCAATGCTAAAACCATCAAGAATAAATATCCCCCTCCGCGGATTAATGATCTCTTCGATCAGCTAGCTGGAGCTGTGGTATTCTCTAAGCTTGACTTGAGAAGTGGTTATCACCAAATCAAGATTCGCAAGGAAGATGTTCCTAAAACAGCTTTCACCACCCGCTATGGCCTGTATGAGTACACGGTCATGTCTTTCGGTCTCACCAACGCACCTGCCACCTTCTCGAGGCTCATGAACTCGGTTTTCATGGAGTATCTTGATAAGTTCGTTGTGGTCTACCTGGATGACATCCTAGTCTATTCTAAGTCAAAGGAAGAACATGAAGAACACCTTCGGTGTGTCCTAAACAAGCTTCGTGAGAATCGCCTGTATGCGAAGTTCTCCAAGTGTGAGTTTTGGCTGCCTCAAGTAACCTATCTTGGTCACATCATCTCTGCCGAGGGCATTGCAGTCAACCCGGAAACTGTGAAGACAATTGTTGAATGGCTTCCTCCTGTTAATGTCAAAGAAGTGCGGAGTTTCCTTGGTTTGGCTAGTTATTGTCGTCGCTTCGTTCAGAACTTTTCGAAGATAGCGAAGCCTCTTACCGATCTCCTCAAGAAAGGCAAGAAATACCTTTGGACTCCTGCATGTCAAGCAAGCTTTGAGACACTCAAAGAGAAGCTCACATCCACACCAGTCTTGGTTCCTCCGGATACATCCAAGCCGTTCCAGATATTCTGTGACGCCTCTTTGCAAGGATTGGGTGCGGTCCTTATGCAAGAAAAACAAGTTGTTGCTTATGCCTCTCGATAGTTGAAGACGCATGAGATCAACTATCCTACACATGACCTCGAGCTCATGCAGATTGTCTTTGCTTTGAAAGTATGGAGGCTACTTGCTTGGCAACCGTTGTGAGATCTTTTTCGATCACAAGAGTTTGAAGTATATCTTCACTCAGCTGATCTCAACCTTGGCGAGAGGAGATGGATTGAAGCAATCAATGATTTTGATTTGACCATCAACTACACTCCAGGGAAAGCTAATGTCATGGCCGATGCTCTCAGCCGCAAAGCTTATGTCAACAACCTCATGATGGAAGAACAACAGCCTCTCTTGTGCGACGAATTCCGTCAGCTCAACCTTGAAATTGTGGAACAAGGGTATCTCCTGAACCTTCTAGCAACCCCTCTCTTGGAGGAAAAGGTCCGCTCTTCTCAGCTTGGTGATCTGTACACCAAAAAGATCATCTTCAGGCTTGACTTCAGTATGAGTCCTTCCGTCGATGATCAAGGCACGCTTTTATTTGAACACGGATGTTTGTTCCGAACTACCGGGTTTGAGAGAGCAAGTTCTCAAGGAGGCGCATGATTCTGTTCTTTCTATCCACCTGGCGGCACAAAGATGTACATGGACTTGAAAACACAATATTGGTGGCCTGGTTTGAAACGATATTGTGCCAAGTATGTCTCGGAGTGTGATGTCTGCCGCAGAGTTAAAGCTGTCCATCAGAAACCTTCCGGTCTTCTACAGCCATTGAAACCCCCGGAATGGAAATGGGAGAAAGTAGAGATGGACTTCATCCTTTGGTTTCCCAAGGTCGCAGAAGGGCAACAATGCAATCTTTGTTGTCATTGAGGCTTTCTAAAGTGGCTCACTTCTTCCCGTCAAAACCATTTACGCAATTCAGTTGGCTGAGCTCTATATCAGCAATTGTCTCTCTGTATGGGGTTCCTTGAGATCAGTTCAGACCGTGGAAGCATCTTCACTTCCAAGTTGGGAAAGTTTCCAAAATGCTTTGGGAACAAAGTTGAACTTCAGCACACTTACCACCCTCGATCGCAGGGCAAGTTGAAAGGATCAATCAGATTCTGGAGGATATGCTTCGTGCTTGCGTCATCTCTTTTGGCATGAAGTGGGAAGAATGTCTTCCTTATGCTGAATTCTCTTACAACAATAGCTTCCAGAAAAGTCTAAAGATGGCACCATTTGAGGCTCTCTATGGTCGCAAATGCAGAACTCCGATTGGTTGGTCGGGTGCAGGAGAAAGAATATTGTTTGGCCCTGACGTTGTGAATCAAGCGGAGGAGAAAGTGCACATCATTCTTGAAAATCTGAAGATTGCTCAAAGTCGCCAGAAGAGCAATTATGACAGAAAGCACATGGACATGGAGTATGTCCCTGGTGATCTCGTTTACCTTCGTGTCACTCCCATGAGAGGCACGCACCGTTTTGGTATCAAAGGAAAGCTGGCTCCTAGATACATCGGTCCATTCAAAATTCGTGGAAGAAGAGGAGAAGTTGCTTATGCTCTTGAGCTCCCGGAAAAACTCAAAGTCCATGATGTTTTCCACATCTCTCAGCTCAAGAAGTGCTTCAAGGATCCCGGCAGGACCGTGGACCACGAGCTTATCAATCTCCAAGAAGACCTGTCTTATCAAGAACACCCCACAAAAATCCTTGAAACCGCAGAAAGAAGGACTCGCAACAAGTCCATCAAGTTCTGCAAGGTGCAGTGGTCGCACCATTCCGTTGATGAAGCCACTTGGGAACGTGAAGATGAGCTCCGTGCCAAGTATCCTACCCTGTTTGAGTCTTCTTCTTCTTCCTAGAATCTCGGGGCGAGATTCCTGTTTAGTGGGGGAGAGTTGTAGCATCCCAATTGTCTAACAATTGTAATGCTACTTGGTCTAGTAATATAATGGCTACTTCAAATATATAATTGTTGCATCATCATTATATCATGCTCATGTCATCATGCCACCTTGCATTTGAGCATCATATAAAACCCTTTTTGTTTTGGTTCTTCTCTCATATGCATTGTAAATTGTATTTGCCTCTTGATATTGTATTTGGTTCTTGATATATTGTTTAAATGCCCAAGTTGAGTTGGGGGCATATCTTTTAATCTACTCCACCACCTTTCTTTTCACCACCTTATAATTCCACCATTCCATTATCCATGAGCTTGCATTTGTTTTTCTTTTGGTATTTAATCTATCTCATGGGAGATAGGATGGATCTACTTCTACAATTCTTTTGCTTGGCTTTATTCCACTTTTGGGAATGCATAAGAAATAATGCCATGTAAATAATATTGTTTTCACAAGAATAAACATGGCATTAATTATTTTGCATGGGCCATGCAAGTACCACCACATTTAAGTCTTTTGGATTTTATTTGAATTCTTGAGTGGTTCATCTCCCATCTCTCTCTCTCCTTCTCTTTTGGCTTGATCTAGTTTGTCTTGCTAAAATCCACCACCACACTTCTATCCCTATCTTCCACCCCTTTTGTTGATCTTGTTTGAGATTGCTAAACCCTACACCTATTCCACATATTCTTGTTTGATCTAGTTTGGTGCATGCAAGCACCTAAAATTCTAAACTCTAATCCTAGGCCTCATCCCTCTCTCTTTATCCTCTCTCCTAAACCCTAGTCCCTCTCTAATCTAACCCAAAACCCTAACCTTCCCCTTAGTCTCTCCATGCCGAGCCCCTCCTTGCTGGCCCCACATGGCCACTCTCTCTCCCTGGCCACACCCCAGCTACCTACCCCTCCCTAACCTAAGACCAAGCCCTAACCCGAGCCACCCCTTTCCTCTAACCTAGCTCCAACCCGAGCCCCCCTCTATCTCTCTTCCTTCTCTCTGCAGCCATCCCCACCTGCCCTGCCCTGCCTGCCTGGACCAGCCCCACCGAGCCCTACCCGAGCACGTGAAGGAGGAGGAGGAGAAAAGGTGGCCAAACCACCTTTTCCACCGTCTACCCTGCGGCATACTCCCCTCTCCCCTAGCCTTTACCCTTTTCCCCACGTCTCTCGCTCTCGTCCAGATCTACCCCAGGACCTGCCCTCTCCTCTCCTTCCTCTCCACCACCGGCCACCCTCTCTAGCCGGCCACCGTCGGCCTCCACCACGTCCCGTTGATCCAGTCGTGCAGAGCGTCCGTGAAGTGGCCTGGGAGATCGAGGAGGTTCCCCTGCATCGTCATGTACACGCCGTCGAGGAGGAGGAGGACCAGAGCCACCAGGCCGACGCCGCTCCGACGCGAAACCCTAGCTCCGCCGGCCTCTGCCTCGTCGTCGATCCGCTGCACGTCTGCCCGATCCACCACCTCCAACCACCTCCCGATGAGCTAACCCACCTCCTAGACACTCCCCTCTGGCCGATCCACCTCAGACGCGATCTTTTTGTCGGCGCTCTGCTACTTTGGCGTGTTTCATGGTCGTCCTCGCCGTCGCATGAGTAGTGATTTCGGCCGTGATCGTTCCCAAAGAATAACGCCAGTACCGATGGCTGCTGCGTCTCACGCAGACGCCAGTCCCGGATCGAATCCCGTGCGCCGCGCCCCGCGTCAGACGAGCACCGACCCGTCGTCAGGGTTCAGAGAAGAAGCACAGTGCGCGTCGCCTTTTTGCATAAAACCCCCCCTAGCTTTTTATCCTAACTCGCGGTCCACCGAGCCCACCGTCAGCCTCTCTGCTCGTTTTGCAAAGATACCCCCGCAGATTTATAACCTTAACCCGCGCTCCCACGGATGCCCCACGTGTCGCGTCCCATTGGCGCGCCCAGGTAAGGTGTCGCGTGGCCCCACCCGTCATTCGCTGAGGCTAGCTCAACCCGCGGTGTAAAAAAAAAAAACCTGTTCTGCCTCTGTGTCGTCCAGTCAGCATGGCCCCACCTGTAATTGTCTGTGGCTAACTTAACCTGAGTAGAAAAAGTATTTTCTGTGTTTCTGTTTTAATTTAAACTTTTCCAAATTAGTTCAAATTCAAATTTAAATCTGTTTTCAAATAACTTTTAAATTATATTTCCAAATAATACAAATAATATATGTTTTGAAATCAGAAAAATATGAGGAATTCAAATCTGCCCTTTAAAATATATTTTTGAACATTTTAAATTTCAAGTTGTTTAAAATTACAATAAAATGCCCTTTTCTTTTAATTAATTAATAACTTTTGTTTTATAACTCCAAATTTAACAAATGATATGTCTAAAATGATTAGCTCGACGAGACCTTTCTGTTTATGCTTTCCATGTTCTGTTTTGCAGCATGCATCATATAAATATAATGGATACAGCAACTAATATGAGGATAAAATGAGGCTAAAACTCAATAAAATGGTTTATTCTTGTATTTCACACCTCACCCATGCCATGATACTTTATTGCCATGCAAATTGTGCATCATTCATCATGGCATGATTGTTTGCTTGTCGCATTTTATTCATATGCTTGTTCATTTTATTTATGTTGGCCCTTGTTTGTTTGGTTCTTCTTCGAATAGACGCTGAGCAGGGGATATATCAAGAGACCCAGGAGCACTACCCAGATCCTTCTCTCGCTTCAACTGAGCTGCCAGGCAAGCACTACCACATGCTTGCATACATATAGTACCTATTGCCTCCATCTTATTCTTGCATCATTGAGTCGCGATTGCATTAATCTGAATCCCAAGTACTGCATAGCCTTTACTTTTAAACCCCACCGAAGCTTGTTCCTCCATCCCATGAGCCATTACTACAGGAGTTGTTTAAGCCATGCGAGTCGTAGAACAGCATGTGTAGGGTATGTGAGTGTCTGTTGGATAACGAGGTACCTAAACAACTTAACCTGAGTAGTAATGGGATAACTAATGAAAGTGGCATCGGTGAGCAATATCTGCTATTTGGTTTTTCATGCTCACTTGTGTCCCGTAGGACCCCGAGTACTTGATTCCTGTTCCTTGAATATTCGCGCTATCCACATCCGGGAGGCCTTATGGACCCCCCTGAGCCAGAGCTTGATTCATTCTTATTTCTTGGGGCCACAAACTAGTTTGGGGTTTTGCTACTATTCTGTACTTATGCCATGCTTTACTGCTTTATTTAAGATTGTGCGAGGTACTGCACCTGTACTGTTTAGGTAAGCGGAGTGTTTTCGCGGTATCGACAAGCCCAGTCACATTTTCGGGTTCCCGATCGTTTCTGACCATTGACGAAACCTTGAGTCCGTCTCGAGCCGCCAACTTCGTCATGGGTAGCTTAATGGGGTGGCCCTGAAATATTTCGAATCTGTGATCGCTTTGTCGTACTGCCTCGTTGGGTTTTGATTTGGTTTTTCCGAGGTTGATCGAGTGTGTGTTGCTATTTGTGCACCCCTGCAGGGTAAAACTTTCTGAAATCCGTGTCCGCGGTTATGGACGACTTGGAGCACAGTTTCTCGATCATAGACAAGTATAACTAAAGTACCGCTTTTAATTTGACTAAGTACCTGACTAGTAATAGTGTAACATTCATGGAATGGCTAATAAAACTGCCAACGGATGGGGGGTTGTTCGTCCGCTTCCTCATCGGTAAGCGAGGAGGAGGATGGATCTGTTGATATTACTGTTATAACTGTTGTTAATAATGCACGGACATCCGTCTATCTCTGGTTAGGCGGATGTTTAGCGAGTATCTATAGAATTGTTAGGGTTTATCTTTTGCTGCAATTGCGTCACCCCAGGTTGTGTCCCCTTTAGAGGCATAAAGACTTGCTGAGTACCCCTAGGGTCTCACACGATAAATTGTTTGATTCAGATGAACAGGTAAACTCGCAAGATGGATACTGGGTGGAGGAGACGGACGATGTGGGAAACGATCATTCGGTGTAGAGATTCCGGGAACGGGGATCCGTGAGATCTGTGGGCGGGATGTGTTTATTTATGGGGCATCTTATGCCGATTTGCTTCTTATCCGTACTCGGATCTTGTCTTCCGCTTCCGCCTGATACTCTGATGTTTGATGTATGAGGAGATATCCTAAACTATTATATCTATCTAGGATATTTGGATCTTGCCGTATGGCGTTGCAATATTTCCTTTCTTTTTAGATGGAATGGCTCTGAGGACTGTTGTATGGTGGCTTGCATACATACTCATTTGTGTATGTAGTTGATCCCTTCGCCTGCCGATTACGCCGCCCGTTCTTGTCCCGATGTTTGGAAATGGTTAGGACGGCCGAAAGGTCTACCTGTGAGTGGCATTTGGGCCCCACCGTACTATTTTAACCATTTCCGCTCATCCAGGCTTGTAACTAGGAGCGTAATTCACCGAGGTAGTTACAGAAGATATCGTTTCCTCTCTCCTTTTACTCCTCTTCTTGTTCTTCTCTTTAGGAGGGAGAGGCTTGAAAGGAAGCTTCTCCACATACCCTGGCTTATTGTTAGAGACAATAGAAGAAACTTTGGAGGATTCCTCCTTTTCATTAATAAGAACAAAACTCATATTAGTCCTGTCATATTTTGGTAAAATATCATCTTCTATAAGATTTTGTATGTAAGTATTCGCGTGGCAATTATCAACACAATAAAGATGACACCCATGCAGGACGCAAATCATACCAAAAGCACTCATGTCTACCAAAGAAGTTTTTCTCGATAACTCTTCACACCCCCAAAACAATGTAAGTTCATCATGTTGATTATCAGTGATCGCGTTATCACAATACAAGCTTGCAGTGATCATATGGCCTGAGCATTGAAAATTGAAATGACCCACTTCATAGTAGAGTTCACAAATAAAAGGGTAGAGGGCACAAATTCTTTTACCAAGATCATTTAGAGCCTTATACCACGTTCTGGTTTTTTCATTCCAGTGGGTGATACAATATTCTTCTTCTATTTGATTCTTCTCACAAGGTCTATGCATACCACAAAAATTAACATGCTTATAAGAAATAGTACTTTCAGAAGTTTGAGCATGTTTGTTGCAATCATTAATAACATTTTCATTTTCCATGCAAGTGTCTTTAAAAGGTTCATGATACATGTCCCATTTTTCTTTAGGAGCATTAATATGGGAAGCAAAGGCTCTATAGTATCTAACAAGAATTTGAGGATCAAGACCATATTTAGCACTAAGCTCTTGAAAATCAGCAGTTTCAGCAAAAGACTTAATGCAATCATACTCATAGTTTATACCTGGTTCTTTACCTTTGTCATTATCCCAATCTTCAGTATTGCTTTGAATTATTTCAAGAAGATCCCACTTAGCTTTGACCTTCTTACTTGTGAAGGATCCCTCTGAACAGGTATCTAGGTAGTCCTTGTAATGTCCTGAAAGCCTTGCATAAAAATTATTGATAATAATATTACTGGGGAGCTCATGAATGGGACATTTGAGCATTAGTGACTTCAATCTCCCCCAATCTTGGGCAATACTTTCTCCCTCATGAGGATGAAAATTATAAATATAGTTCCTATCTTTATGAATTTCATGAGGAGGATAAAATTTAGAATAAAAGAGAGATTCAAGTTCCTTCCACTCCAAATGATGAGGATCATCTAGTAGCTCATACCACTCCCTTGCTTTGTCCCTAAGTGAGAAAGGGAATAGCTTCCTCTTAACTTGGTCCATTGAAATACCAGCACACTTGAACAACTCGCATAATTCATGTATAAAGAGTAAATGATCACTAGGATGGACAGTTCCATCTCCAAAATAGCAGTTATTCATAACACGTTCAACAATTTCAATAGGTATTTTAAAAGGGACACTTTTAGTATGTGGATTTAAAATATCACAAGTATCACTAGAATTACCACATATGGGGGATAAAGTATAATAAGAGCAAATTTTCTTCCCTAAAGTTGGGGAACTAAAAAGATCTTTCTCATAAAAACTAGCTTCCCCAAGCTTAGAAGTTTCCATACCATTAGTAACAATGGTGTTCAAAAAGTTCATACTAACAACATTGCCATTAGAATGCAAATAAAGTTCCATAGGTTTTTAATTTTCTCTTCAAACACTTCATGTCCTAACCCAAGATAAACACTATAAAGCTCTCTAATTTTGTTGTTGTTTTCCATTAAGCCTAACTAGTGAAAACAAGAAACAAAAAGACAAAACTGCAGGATCTAAAGGAAATAACTTCGAGCACTCACATCGGAGGATGTGAGTACCTTTTACCTTAACTCCCTGGCAACGGCGCCAGAAAGGAGCTTGATGTCTACGCAGTTCTATTCTTGTAGACAGTTGTTGGGCCTCCAAGTGCAGAGGTTTGTAGAACAGCAACAAGTTTCCCTTAAGTGGATCACCCCAAGGTTTATCGAACTCAGGGAGGAAGTGGTCAAAGGTATTCCCTCTCAAGCGACCCTGCAATCAAGATACAAGAAGTCTCTAGTGTCCCCAACACACCCAATACACTTGTCAGGTGTATAGGTGCACTAGTTCGGTGAAGAGATAGTGAAATACAGGTGGTAACGGTGCCAGAAAAGAGCTTTTGACTTGTTGTTGACGTGGGGTAATGTGTGTGAGTGCCATAAAAGAGCTTATGGCGTGGAGGAAAAGTAAAATCCCAAAACCTCCCCGGCAAACGGAACAAAGATGGAAGCAAGCAAACATGCAACAGATCTAGTATCAAACGTTGTTTCAATGCTTAGAAACAAGGCCTAGGGATCATACTTTCACTAGTTAACACTCTCTCATATAAATATCCTCTCCTCATGATACTATTCTTAACTACTCTCCGGTTAGACACTCTAATCCATGGTAGGGCTATAATAGCACACCTCAAAGTCCGCCTTCCCCAATCTAGATAACCCCACACTGTCACCTTGAGCGCTAGATGGTTCCAATAAACACCACAAATTCATAGAGACATCCAACTCCAAATATAACTCATAAAAAATATTTAGTCTAGCCAAAGTGCCACACACGGTATGCACGCTGTCACTTTCACACACGTGGGGAAAAGCATAGATCTATTAAAGCACAAAGAGTATTTATGTAGACTCAAGCCTAAGTGCCACCATGGCATGCACGTTGTCACTTTCACACACATGGGGAGAGCATATATCTAATGAAGCACTTGAGTAGCAAGGTAGATCTACTTGATTGCAAAGCTCATGACCACAAGATCATGCATAGAGAGAGAGAGATGAACACATAGCTACCGGTAGAGCCCTTAGCCCTGAGGAAGAACTACTCCCTCCTCATCATGGGAATCAGCAATGGTGATGAAGATGGCTATGGAGATCGATGAAGATGGCTCCGGGGGCACTTCCCCGTCCCGGCAGGGTGCCGAAACAGAGACTTTCTGTCTCCCGAATCTTCCCTTCGGTGGCGGTGGCGCTACAGAGGTTTTCGTGGATTTCTTCTTGATTCCCTAGGGTTTTTGGGTCGGAGGCTTCTTATAGGCGCAAGAATCAAGGTCGGTGGGGGTCCAGGGGGCCCACACCCTCCCTAGGAAGCCCCAGGGCTTGCCCGCGCCTAGGGGGTGCGGCCACTCTGTGGCCCCCCTCCGGCTCTGCTTCGTGGTTCCATGTTGCTCCGGGAAAATAATAACTTTGGCTTTTGTCCCGTCCAATTCCGTGAATATTGATTTTCTGCCTTTCTGGAACCAAAAACAGAAGAAAACATGCAACTGGCACTGTGGCAACTTGTTAATAGGTTAGTTCCAGAAAAGATATAAAACACCTCAAAGTGTAGACAAAGCAAAGCAAAGCAAATCAAAGTAGATACAAAACAAACATGGAGCATCAAAAATTATAGATACGTTTCCGACATATCAGGAGTATGAGTAATGACTAATCTACATGATGGGAACTCCAGTGGCAGAAAGGATAGTACGGCTGTATGTGAAGGATTTACTTGGAATTAACGGTGACATCATTGTGCATATCATTAGTTCTCTTTCTTCTATGGATGAGACTAATAGGTTATTTCTATAAGTGGTTGTAGAGGCAATAGCATTTATGGATGCACTGCCCACATATAATTATTTTGCTCTAACAATTACATGCGTACTTTATTATTATCTTTTATTCCCATCAGATGTTTTGCACAACTACAGGTGAAACCGAATGCGCTAGGCCCTCTCTCTCCATCATCAACAACAACAAAAGGTCGCAAACTCTCGGTCTGGTAAAACACTAAAAGAATTCTAAAACTCTCGAAGGTCCGTTAAAGTAACTTACTACGCTTTATGCTTCCCGAGGATTCGATAACCTAGGTCTACTAGGGAAAAAGAGCTATACTACATTTGTAATCCGGATCGAAGGTATTAGTGGACCATTTTGTGTTATGGTCTGGCCTGTCCGGCCAGCGGTGCAAACCATCTTTCCTCCCTGGCGGTTGACGCCATCCCTGGACAATTTGGCCAATCCTTTTCCAATCAACTCAAATACACAAATTGACAAGAAAATAATACACAAATTGACAAGCAAATAATACACAAATTGACTAGCCAATAATATGATAGACATGTGACATTGCCCTTTGCCATCGCCAACAAGTGTCTAGTTGATTTGAAATATGCAAAAGGAGGCAATATCATACACAGTGTCCAAAAATGGCAAGTTCCTCCCAAAAAGTGGCATTCACCATCGCCATTGCCCTTCAAGCATCGGGAGCCCGGATGGTCTGCTGCTCTCGCAACCCAAGCCCTGCGATCAGGGTCGGTGATGGTATCTAGGTCGTTGAGCATGATGGCATTCTCCTCAGCCATGATCTTGGCTTCGGCCACCTTGGCTTTGGCCTTTGCCTCCAACACCTAGACCTGGCCTTGGCCTCCTTGTCCTTGGCCTCAGCCTCGGCCTCCATGGCCTTTGCCTTAGCCTCGATATCCATTAGCCTAGCCTTGGCGTTGGCCTCCTCCACCTTAATAGACCTCGTCTAGAGCTCAACAAAAGTCTTGGCGGTGGCCTCTTTCTCTTTGCGCCGCCTCTCTTCCCTCTCGGTGATGGCATCTGTAGGGGTTTGTAGCATGGAAAACAAAAAAATTCTACCGCATGAACACACACAAGCCAAGATCTATCTACTAGATTGTAGCAATGAGTCGATAGAGTACTCACCCTTGAATATTCCAAAGCGGTTAACGCGAGCAGATTCTCCTAGGTGATGTAGTCGTACACTTATGATATCAAGATCGTGTTGACGATCCTTTCGGCGGTGCGTTCTGGCGGTGCTCCCGCAGTCGGTCACACATTCGATACTCGATGAAGACCTTCCTCTCCCTTGTTCCAGCAGGCAGCGGAGATTGTAGTTCTCTCCTCGTGATTTCGGCAGCACGAAGGCGTGGTGTCGGAGTTAGAGGGGAAATCCCGCAGGGCTTCGCCTTAAGCCGGAGCGGGTTATGGTGGAGTAGTAGGGTTTTCGAATTCTAGGGTTTAGAAGCCGGAGAGGAGGAGGGCCTCACTGACTAGGCGGGCGCAAGGCAAGACGGCAAAGTGGCAGCTTGGGTGGTGGGGTGTGGTCTTGGGGCACCCCGTCCCCTCTATTTATGAGAGGGAGGGGCAGCTTGGGAGAGGGGAGTTTGAATCCTTCCCCAACTCCCTCTCCTACTAGGCGCGTGGTGGAGGGAGAGGAGGTTTCTTATCCTCCCTCCAGCAGGAAACATTGTCCCGGTTTGACTTTTCAAACTTGCCTTTTGAGTTTTAATTTTGGAGTTTAATTTCTTTCTTTCAAATGCCCAGCCAAGTGACTTAGGACATGATGCAATCATTCCACTTTGTCATGACACATTCATGTACCCTTCCCCTTCTGGTCCGGTGAACCTTCTAGACCCCTCTAGATCATTCCGGTAAAAACATCGGAATCATTCCCGAACTCTGGAATTGGACTTTACTTATATGAATCTTATTCTCCAGACCATTCCGGATCTCCTAATGATATCCCGGATCCCATCTGAGGCTCCGAACAACATTCGGTATTCCTACTTACATTCCATATCTACTAAACAACATCGAATCCTTAAGTGTCTCTCCCTACGGTTCGTGAATTATGCAGACATGATCGAGACTCTTATCTGATCAATAACCAATAGAGGAATCTAGAAATTCATATGGCTCCCACATATTTATATGATTACTTTGCGATCAAATGAACTATTTACATATGATACCAATTTCCCTTTGTCTTGCGGTATTTTACTTATCCGAGGTCTGATCGTCGGTATCTCTGCATACCTAGTTCAACCTCGTTACCGATAAGTACTCTTTACTCGTTCCTGTGATATGTGATCCCTTGTGAGCCAGTCACATGCTTGCAAGCTAATTGGATGACATTCCACCGAGAGAGCCCAGGGTATATCTATCCGTCATACGGATGAACAAATCTCACTCTTGATCCATGTGCCTCAACACATACTTTCCGCACACCCAATGCCACCTTTATAACCACCCAGTTATCAAGTGGTGTTTGATATCATCAAAGCATCCTTACAGTGATGGTGATTAACATGATCTCATGGTCGGAGGAATTAGGTTACTATGTATCTGAAAGCTTATAGCAAACGGACTATTGAAATGACTTGATCTTTATGCTATGCTTATCTATAGGAGTATGTCCATCACATCATTCTCCTAATGATATGATCTTGTTGTTAATAACATCTCAATATTCATGATCAGAAAACCATGATCATCTATTAACCAACAAGCTATTGTTACAAAGAGGCTTCACTAGGGACTCTAATAAGTTTATAAATCACACAAGTATTAATGTTCCCAGTTAATACAATTATAGCATGAATGTAAATATTTATCATAAACACAAAGATATAACAATAATTACTTTTATTATTTTCTCTAGGGCATATCTCCAACAGCATCTTCCTTCTTCTCCGGGATCTGCCTTAAGGTTTCCTGGAAGGCCAAGGACCAAGCCTGGCAGGCGATGTCGGTCTTCGTAGCCTTGTGGCCTCTAGGCCGGTGGGCACGGGTGGCAATCCTATCGCTTGTAGGGTTGCTAACGAATTCGCCATTGTCGTCTTCTAGGTTGATGACACCGCCCGTTGAAGCATTGCCCTTCTTCTTCTCGTCAAGTTCTTTTCAAAGGGCATAACTAAGCTCCCATTTTTGTCAGTCTTTGATAAATCCCCAACAATGGGACAACGTGAAGGCCTTATTGTCATTCACCTTCTTGAAGTGCTTCATTGTTTTTATGACATATACATATGGATGTCAATAATAACTCAATGCATACGGGATCTGCTATATGTTTTGCGGGCCCCTAATGCAAATTTAATAGCATGTGCCCCTAATACTAATGTATGCGTAGGCATGTCTATATATATATATATATCCTTGCACTTGCAAAATATTACAAATTAACGTCCAATCATATATAACATATTCTTAGTCTCTAAACATTTGATAACTTATCGTCATCCAAGTATTGTTCATTGACCTCATTATGATCATCGTCTTGTCTGCGTTCATATTCTTTACTTCGATTATCTTCATTCAATATACTTTCCTACAAGTTTGACTAAAAGACATGAAACAAGAATTAAATATTTTGGTAAAATTGAATATACCAAAGAGCAAGGGCGCAAAGCTAAAGTGCCGAATTTACGATCGAGAATTAGGGTGGCCGAAGATCGATCAAGAATTGGGTTAGGTTGGGGCGGCTGAAGATCGACGATCAAGAGAATCCCGACAAAGAGAGATACAGGTCGAGTCGTCAAGGCGTATCTGCATATCAGCGTATGCCGCAGAGATGGAGGCGTCCTGGGATCCTAGCGTCGCGTTCGCGTAAGGCCTGGCGTTTGCGTTGGGGAGATCGACCATCTGGACAAGGCTATCATGTGTCACTGTCCATCAGTACGATCACGGACCTATGGCATTCCAATCCAAGTTCACGTGATCACGTTCTCTCGTTTGGAGCAGCTAGGCTATGGGACTTTTCTTAGAGATGTGTAGAATATAAAATATAGGAAAATATTTAATTGTGGGCCCCCGCCGGCATTGGGCCCTTAGCCTTTTCCATGATTGTCATGGCTTAGAGCCGGCCCTGAATGCATATGTAACACATCGACAAAAAGAGGAAAATGTTTTACCATGTCAAGCGGCAACATGTCGCTTATTGGCCTTTTTGTTACCGTCTCGTACGAGCCTTGTAACTTGGTACACTCGGTATGGATGGTGCCTCATCGCTTGAAAAGGGAGAGATTATTTTGCTCGCTATAAAAGGCGTCTTTCCCGAACTTTCTATGCTCATGGAAGTGAAGGAATATGCCCTAGAGGCAATCATAGAGATGATTATATTTCTTATGTATCCATGAGTTATTGTAATGTTCGTTGAATATCCATATCAGGCAGCTTGTATTGACTGATAATTATGTGAATTATTTGTGAAACTCTTTAATTGTATGGTTATTTAATAGTTGTCCCTAGTCGGAGTTCATGTGAGGACACACATGAATATTAGACTAGCACATCGATTGGTTGATGACTATGTTTCGCAAGTCATAGACATAGAGATGTCAAACAAATGATGTGGACACATGTTATGAACATGGGGTTGAACTGACCCAACTTGAGACTAGCAATTAGACTTGCAGCTCTCTATACACATCGTGTACGTTTTGTCCTTAGACCTGAGATTGTCGCATGTACTTGAGATGTGGATCGATCTACTTTGGGGATATCAGACGCTACTCCGTAACCGGATAGTTATAAAGGTAGATTTCGGATTTGTCCTGAAACATGCTGCAAGGCATGGTTAATCAAGATGGGATTTGCCCCTCTCTACTTGAGAGAGATATCTCTGGGCCCCTCGAGTGATCGGATCCAAAAATGCATGGTCGTGCTACATATGGTTAAGAGTTAACCTAATAAAGGGATTCTGAACCACAATATCGAGAAATGGAGGTTAGCTTAGAGATAGACCAAATATCGTGAGGCGAAGGGAAAGACATGTACTAAACCTTGTGATGGTTCGTCCGATATGATCTTTGCATGCGTTTAGGAGTTGGCACGTCTTGCTAGAGGCCGCTATCAACTATTGACAGAATAAGCGTATTCGTGTCATGTCTATACGTATATGAACCTATAGGATCACACACTTAAGGGGCTGAAAGCCTAATGAGGATTAGATCCGAATTAGACCAGGCTTAGGCTACTAATGGGCTGCTAATGTAGAAGCCCACTAGGGACGCCTATATAAGAGAGGGCGGGGCGAGCTGACCAAGGTTAGACCATTCAACCTAGCCGCCATTCCTCACGCCTGTGTTGCACGCATGGACCTAGCAATCCGGCGTCTGACGCTTCCACCCCGCACGTGCGGATACCTCGGAGGTGCTGCAGCTGTAGCACTTGTAGAGCCGTGCAAGGGGAGATGCTCGTGGGATGAGGACAAGGAGGAGACGTAGAATGTCTACACTGCCTCGACGTGCTTCATCAAGTTCAGCAACTGCGCGTCTAGTGGTAATCCCGTGATCTATGACAACAGTAATCCTGGTTTACGCGATAGAAATTTTTTATTTGTCAAGCGACTTCAGTCGGACAAGCTAACACCCAAATCAGATAGGTGCATTTTCGTGGGATATCCAAGGGAAACCTTAGGGTATTACTTCTACAACCAAGAAGAGGGCAAAGTGTTTGTCTCTCGTAGCGGTGTTTTCCTAGAGAAAGAGTTTCTCACAAAAGGAACAAGTGGAAGGTCGGTGCGACTTGAAGAAGTTCAAGATGAGCCAGTCGGGGATGCTTCTACGAGTGATGCTATTGTAGCAGAACAAGTTGAGGAACCCATGGCAATAGAAGCACCACAACCACGAAGGTCGGCGAGGCTCCGCGCGCGGGAATTATTATTGTTAGACAATGATGAGCCCGTGACCTATGCAGAAGCGATGGTGGACCCAGATTCTGAGAAATGGTTGATTGCCATGAGATCCGAGATAGAGTCCATGGGAGACAATCAAGTTTGGAACTTGGTTGACCCGCCTGATGGTTTTAAAGCCATCGAGTGCAAATGGATCTATAAGAATAAGATTGATATGGATGGAAATGTTCACATCCATAAAGCTCAACTTGTTGCAAAAGGTTTTCGACAAGTTCAAGGAGTTGACTACGACGAGACTTTCTCGCCCATAACGATGCTTAAATCTATATGGATCATTCTAGCCATTGCTGCACATTTCGACTATGAAATATGGCAGATGGATGTCAAGACAACTTTCCTAAATGGAATCCTAACTGAGGACGTGTATATGATGCAGCCCGAAGGTTTTGTCGATCCAAACAATGTTAGAAAGGTATGCAAACTTCTTAAGTCCATTTATGGGCTGAAGCAAGCATCTCGGAGTTGGAACATTCGATTTGATGAAGTTGTAAAGGAGTTTGGCTTCATCAAAAACGAACAAGAACCTTGTGTTTACAAGAAGGAAAGTGGGAGAGTGCTGGTATTTCTAATCTTATATGTAGATGACATATTGCTGATTGGAAATGACATTCCTATGCTCGAGTCTGTTAAGACCTCGTTGAAAAATAGTTTTTCGATGAAGGACTTGGGAGAAGCGGCATATATTCTGGGCATCAAGATCTATATAGATAGATCAAGGAGGCTAATTGTATTAAGCCAGAGTACATACATTGACAAAGTGTTGAAACGGTTCAGCATGTAAGAGGCTAAGAAGGGGTTCTTGCCCATGTCTCACGGCATTAAACTCAGCAAGACTCGGTGTCCTTTGACTACCGATGAGCGTGAGCGCATGAGCAGGGTTCCATATGCTTCTGCTATTGGATCCATCATGTATGCAATGATATGTACTCGCCCAGATTTTTCCTATGCTCCAAGTGTTACGAGCAGATACCAGGCTAATCCAGGTGAAGGTCACTGGACAGCAGTAAAGAATATCCTTAAGTACTTGAGAAGGGCTAAGGATGTGTTCCTAGTTTATGGAGGTGAGGATGAACTCAGTGTAAGGGGTTACACAGATGCGAGTTACCTTAACGACTCAGATGACTCCAGATCGCAATCTAATTATGTATTTGTCATGAATGGTGGTGCTGTGAGTTGGAAAAGTTTCAAGCAAGATACGGTGGCCTCCTCTTCAACAGAAGCTAAATATATTGCCGCCTCGGAGACTGCAAAGGAAGTTGTTTGGATTAAGAATTTCCTGATTGCTTTCAGTGTGGTTCAGGGTGCGTCCAATCCCATGGACGTTTATCGTGACAACAATGGTGCTATTGCACAAGCCAAGGAGCCTAGACGGCACTAGAAGAACAAACATATTCGCATGCGTTACCATCAGATTCGTGAGTTTGTTGAGGATGGTAGTGTCATGATATGCAAAATACATACGGACTCAAATGTTGCTGATCCCTTTACAAAGCCACTCCCGCAACCTGCACATGAGGCGCACGCAAGAGCAATAGGTATTATATACAATCTAGATTGACTCTAGTGCAAGTGGGAGACTGAAGGAAATATGCCCTAGAGGCAATCATAGAGATGATTATATTTCTTATGTATCCATGAGTTATTATAATGTTCGTTGAATATCCATATCAGGCAACTTGTATTGATTGGCAATTATGTGAATTGTTTGTGAAACTCTTTACTTGTATGGTTATTTAATAATTGTCCCTAGTCGGATTTCATGTGAGGACACACGTGAATATTAGACTAGCACATCTATTGGTTGATGACTATGTTTCGCAAGTCATAGACATGGAGATGTCAAACCAATAATATGGACACATGTTATGAACATGGGGTTGGACTGACCCAACTTGAGACTGTCAATTAGACTTGCAGCTCTCTCTACACATCGTGTACATTTTGTCCTTAGACCTGAGATTATTGCATGTACTTGAGATGTGGATCGACCTACTTTAGGGCTATCAGACGCTACTCCATAACCGGGTAGTTATAAAGGTAGCTTTTGGGTTTGTTCTGAAGCATGCTGCAAGGCATGGTCAATCAAGATGGGATTTGCCCCTCTCTACTTGAGAGATATATCTCTGGGCCCCTCGAGTGATCGGATCCATAAATGCATGGCAGTGCTATATATGGTTAAGAGTTAACCTAGTAAAGGGATTCCGAATCACAGTATTGAGAAAGGGAGGTCAGCTTGGAGCTAGACCAAATATCGTGAGGCAAAGGGAAATACATGTACTAAACCTTGTGATTTTTCGTTCGATATGATCTTTGTATGCGTTTAGGAGTTGACATGTCTTGCTAGAGTCCGCTGCCAACTATTGACAGAATAAGTGTATTCGTGTCATGTCTATACGTATATGAACCTATAGGGTCACACACTTAAGGGGCTGGAAGCCTAATGAGGATTAGATCCGAATTAGACCAGGCTTAGGCTACTAATGGGATGCTAATGTAGAAGCCCACTAGGGACGCCTATATAAGAGAGGGCGGAGCAAGCTGACCAGGGTTAGACCATTCCACCCAGCCACCACTCCTCACTCCTGTGTTGCACGCGTGGACCTAGCAGTCTGGCGTCTGACGCTTCCATCCCGCACATGTGGATACCTTGGAGGTGTTGTAGCTGTAGCACTTGGACGAGCCACACAAGGGGATCTGCTCGTGGGACGAGGACAAGGAGGAGACGTAGAACGTTTACACTGCCTCGACGCGCTTCATCAAGTTCCGCAACTGCGTGTCTAGTGGTAATCCCGTGATCTATGACAACAGTAATCCTGGTTTACGTGATAGAAATTTTTTATTTGCGCTAGTGTAGCCTATCCGTATCCCTTCAGGAAGAACTTGCCCACCCTTTTCCAATAGGCAGAGCCCTTTTGATCGGCGCCGCATAGTGGATCTTGTGAAATCTCTATCCATACCTTGCATAGGATATTGTTCTCGTCGGTATTGTAGCTCGAGGTTCGTTGGCTCAACTTCTTGCCGTCGACAAGTGATGCTGCAAGTGTAGCGGCCAACAATGCGACTGTGACCCCCTCGTTCATGGAAGTGCCATCATTTCCAAACAATGCCTCATCCTTAATGTTGTAGGAATCTTGTTGAGTCTCATGCTGGGTCTCATGTTGGGTCTCTTCCTCGTCGACATAGCCGCACCACCCTCATCGATCATGTCGTGCATGACGTCCTCGCCATTGTTGGCCATGAAATCCTACACACATATTGGCCATGCTAAAGCAACGGGCGCATGCTACTAGCAATGGCATAGAAATCTCACAACCATACCGTGTCATTGGCGAATGGCTGATGGTCGGACATTCCATCGAACATGTTGACTAGCGCCGACATGTCCGCGACGGAGATGGCCTGCCGCTTCTTCGACACCTTCAGGGTTGTGTCCACATTCATGGGAGCACGCTTGAGGTCGATGGCGAGCTCTTCCGTCTAGACGATGTCGTGCGGGGACAGACAAACCGGGAGAGTGCGGCCACGTTCCTACTATGGCCGCCAAGCGACGGTGTGTGCGGGCCTGGCATCCCGGGCTGACTTGGTCGCCGGTCGCTCGGCATGGAAGTGACCGAGCTGGTAGAGGATGCGCCGACCATGGCCAATTCGGGAAGAACGACGGTACCACCGAAAGCGGCGGTCAGCACCTCCTGCTTCATCATGATGATGGTCTGCTTGGTGGCATTCACTGTCATCTCGTTGGTGTTGGCCCTAGTCTACGCGGTGAGGATGCGCTCGTTCTGCTCCCGACGCTCCACGTCGAGTTTGGCAGCGATGAGTCAAGCTTTAGCCGCTCCCCGCTAGCAAGCACACTTGTCCGACTCAACTTCCCGCTCGGACGGTGTCATATCCTGGGTCGGCTTCTTCGGTCGGGTGCGCTTCTTGGTGGTGGGACCGCTTGAGGGTGCAGCTTGGGTCGTGGCAGCGGGATCCATCGCCTCCTCTCTCGCTCCCGCCAGTGGAAATTTGGGAGGGTGTTTTTTGAGGGAGGAGTGGAGTGGTTTGTGTGCCACCGGCGGGATGGCCTGGTATTTGTGAAGGAAGGGCGCAACATAATAAAGGCATTGTTGGGGCTGACGCAATGATGACCCAAATTTTATGCATGAAAATGGATCGATCGGTGCAAGTCGATCCAGACGAATTGCCCCGCTAAGCCGGCGTAGCCCAAATTCTATCTTGACTTCCTATTTTGAAAATAAAAATAGAAAATAGGAGAAAAAATATGACAGAAAAAAAATAGGAGAGAAAAAACCTAAGAGAAGCAAAAGTTTATACCTGTCCACCAATCCGCGTAAACAGGTTCATTCGCCAGTAGACGAATTAGGTCGTACCGGTGAAGATACAGTCCCGTATAGTTTAGTGGGTGGATTAAACTACGGGCACCGGTTGGGGTTCGCTAGCGTTGGTCTTTTCCGGCCTCCTTCCTCAACTCTGTTGGGGCCGGTTCGGGGCCACGCTCTAAGAGCATCTCCACTCGTTGGACGTATCCAGGCCAAAATTCGGACCAAACTTTGGCCGGACGAAGCAAGTTTTCGGCCTAGGTACGTCCAGTTTCCCACTCATGTACCCAACCCGAGTTCCCGGGTCGCCCGTTTCGGCTCAAGTTCGTCCAGATTTCGGCATAGTTCGGCATACAATGAATACAAAACAATTTACGGCCAAAGTTCGGCGAAATTTTAAACAAAGTTCGGTGTAAATGTAAACATGGTTCGTTCTACAGTGAAAGTATAACATATTTCGGCCAAGTACGGCCAGTTCATGCTCGGCATCTACGTCATGTTGCCCCTGCGTATCCATAGGTGCTCAACAAGATCATCCTGCAACTGTTGATGCACCGCCGGATCTCAGATCTCCTGACGCATGGCGATGAATGCAGCCCAGGTCGGAGGCACCTGATGATCAGGCTCGCCAAGAGGACCCTGTCTATAGTATGGCTCGTTCTCCTCGAGCAAACTCACTGGATCCTTCCTCTCATCTTCAATGATCATGTTGTGCAAGGCCACACAACAGTTCATCACTTTCCACATCTGATCTTTCGACCAAGTCATAGCAGGGAATCGGACAACTGCAAACCTCTGTTGGAGCACACCGAATGCCCGCTCCACGTCCTTCTTGCAAGCTTTTTGTTCCTTGGCAAAGTGAGATGCTTGGGGAGCATTGGGCTTGAGATAGTCTTCACAAATGTTGGCCATCTTGGATAGATGTCATCTGCTAGATAGTATCCCTTGTTGTAGTGGTGTCCACTGATCTCAAATTTCACAGGGGGAGCATGACCCTCAACAAGCTTGGAAAAGACAGTTGAGGGCGTTGATGTCGTTGTTCGATCCTGCCATGCCAAAGAAGGAGTGCCAGATCCAAAGATCATGTGTAGCAACTGCCTCAAGTATCACAATGCATCCTCCTTTGTGGCCTTTGGACATTCCTTGCCATGCAAATGGACAGTTCTTCCACTCCCAATGCATGCAATCTATGTTTCCAAGCATACCAGGAAATCCTCTACTTTCATTAACTGCGAGGATCCGAGCAGTGTCTTCAACAGTGGGTGATCTCAAGTACTGTTCCCCGAACACTACAATCACTGCCCTGCAGAACCTGTACAAGCAATCAATGGCGGTGGACTCGGCGATGCGGAGATAGTCACCAGCAGCATCAACCGGCGCTCCATATGCAAGCAACCTCATTGCCATGGTGCACTTCTAAAGCGAGGAAAACCCAACCAAGCCGGTGCAGTCCTTCTTGCAAAGGAAATAGGGGTCGAACTCCCGGATGGCATGCACTATCTTGAGGAAGAGCTTCCGGCTCATCCTGAAACGGCGGCGAAACACGTCCTCTCCATGGAGTGGCTGGTCGGCGAAGTAGTCGGCGTACAACATGCAGTAGCCCTCTATCCTTTGTCGCGCCTTGCACTTCCAGCGACCTAGCGCCGAACCACCGCGCTTCGGCTTCGCCATCTGCATGTACAGCTGGGCGAGCGATACGAGGATCTGCAAGTGCTCTTCACCTTCGGCGACCTCGGCGCTTTCCTCCTCCAGGAGTACGGCGAGCATCTCCTCGTCGTTGGAGTCCATGGCGAGTATCTCGTCCTCGTCAGAGTCCATGGCGAGTATCTCATCCTCGTCGGAGCCATGGCCGAATCCGGCCAAATGCCGAACACTTGGCGGGCGTGGTGGTGGGAGCACACAACGAAGCAGAGCTACGACGAAGCTCGGGCGGCGGAAGCGGCGGCGGAGAAGGCGTGGAGGTGGGGGACAACTACGGCGAGCGTATCTAGAGGCGTGGGCATGTCTCGGCGCGGGGGAGCTCCGCCGGTGAAGTCATGGCGATAGGAGGCGCTGGGAGCTCTTCGCCGCAGTCTGCGCGAGTGGAGTGGGTGGGAATGAGACTGTCTCGCTGACAGAGTGGCCCACGCCATTTTTCACGGCGTCCAGCGTCTCCAGGGCGTATCCGGGAAACTGGGTTCGGCCTGGGTATGCCGGACCAAAACACGCTCAAATCCGGATAAAAACAGGTACCTCGATACGTCACTGGACCGATTTTCGACGTCCGAACCAAATTTCGACGTCCGAATCGGTGTCCTAAGTAGGCGAGCGGAGATGCTCTAATGAACTGAACGAGACACGAGAGGGCGTGACCACGTGAGCCACGTGTAGGGCGTGGCCTCTTGTTCGCAAACAAGAAAATCGTATCCTGTGGATATGGAAAACAGGCAGAAGTGGACACGACAGTAGCGTAGGTATAGGCGTACACATCAGAGAGGGGGGTTGGCTGTACCCCAATGGAGTCTGCGGTGATTACGGGAACACCCCTCGCCGTCGCCGCAGCCAGGCGCCTCCCCGTCGTCCCGCCTCCCCACGGCTTCGCGTCCATCTCCAACCCCTCGTCCATCGGCGGCGGCGGGGCCGGCAACGGCCGCTTCTTTGGAGGAGGAGGAGGCGGCGGCGGCGGCAGCGGAGGAGGAGATTCTGGTGCCGGCGCTGCTGCGGCGGCTGCCGCCGCACTCGGTGATACTGGGACGGCGGACGCGGACGTCATCCTGCTCCACGTCGGGGTACGTAACGTAACTTTATTAATTCCAATCGCTTGCGCGTACATGAGATTGATCAGACGCTGCCATCTTCTTTTGGCACTTGCATTGCAGGGGATGTCGTGCGGCGGGTGCGCCTCCAAGGTGAAGCGGATTCTCGAGAACCAGGTTCGTTGGCTTAGCCCCCTAGCCAGACTTTGATTCCTCTCAACTTGTTTTTTCGAGCTAGTTTCGTTTGGTACCCCGAACAATGCGTCTTGAACAGATGAAAAGCCATGGACGAGACCGATTCATTATTCTTCTGCATAATGAATCAGTTCATGAGACGGCTTAGCAAGCACCACATTCCGACCCCATCCTAACGACATGTGTCGAGCTTGCTGTTTGATGCGGCGTGGACATCTTGATCCAAGAGTACTAGTCTGCTGTATGACCCAATGTTCTGTCCTGAATAACAAGGACCAGAGTTGCACTTGCTTTTTGTTCTACCTGCACAGTGCATGGTGCTAGACCAGGCCTTTCTTGCTGCATCGTACCCAAAGTGCCTAAACTGTGTTGGCATGGTAATGCATCACTATGACAGAAAAGTATCATATCTTCACCTATTGGGAAGTAAATCAAACAAAGCTTTGGAGTGCCATAGCGGTGACGTTCTGACACTTTGAGCCAGATTTTATTCATTTTGACAGTTTAAACAGGATTTTAGCTTCATAGTTTCAGTGTAACTAGCAGATTCAGGATAGCACAACCCCACGCAGCAGGCGGTAATGCAATACCACCATGACATTCCTCATGCCACATTAGAGCATATTCCTGCAGCTGCAGGGGAAGACCGTGCTGGCTGCTTGACGTGCAAGTGCAACAGCCCGTCCTGGCCTGGGTCGCAGCCTCCTGCGACATCCATGTTACTAGAATCGAGCCATCCTTAAAGGTGGTGCAATGTAGAATAATTAGGCTACTCTGGCTCAAATGACTGCGTAATTCAAATTGTAGTTACCAACTTTTGCAGCCTGAGGTTAGCTCTGCTACGGTTGACTTCGACAACGCTACAGCCACCGTGTGGACAAAGTCTGAAGCCAAGCAAACAGAAGACTGGCAAAGGCAACTGGGTGAGAAACTTGCACTTCACCTAACCAACTGCGGATTTCAATCTCATATGTATGGTAAGAGACTCTGCTTTTACCACTTACTCCATCAGTCCCGATGTGAGGCGTCTAATATTATTCAAAAGTTAAGTTAACGTTTTCTAAGTTTGAATACAATACTGAATCAACACAAACAGATTCACCATTAAGCATATTTTCTCAATGTGTGCATTCAATATTGTAGATGTAGATATTTTTCCCTAAATATTTGGTCTATGTTAGTAGGATTTGACTTTTGACTAATCTTAGATGCCTTACATTGAGGGAGTACCTCTCAAGTTTAAATCCAATTAAACAATGGGTGAAAAAAATTTGCGCGTAAAAGAATGGGTAATTTGATTTCATATAGACTGATATGGTTTCTGTTAAAGTAGTTTTCTCTTACCCATTTGCAGATGAAGCTGATGCCGAAGCCGGACAAAGTTGATGCAGCCTCAACAGTGAGTACACCACTGAAGTTTTTACTAATCGGAGGGGAGGGCCCATGAAGGCAGTGACTAGTCTTGCAAAGGTTGTATAGGCAGCTATATAAAATATCTCTTGTTTGAGAGTTCTGATGTTCTAGCTTAAATCTTTACATTGAAATAGAGAGATGAAATTTTAATTGGATTTGTTTACTTGAGAAAAATGACGTTGAGCCATTTGCCTCATTCTTTCATAATACACCATGCAAAGAAGTCCAGAAATATTTGCTAATTGGGATCTCTCAGTAAAATGGGATGGAATATTGATTTTAGAAGATTTTTTGGGCCAGAGGAGATGGCTCTGTGGGATAGCCATACTCTTGAGCTAAAGGAAGTCGAGCTTACCAAGGAGAACGACCCCATTACTTGGGCTCCGGAATCAGCTTTCTTGGTTGCTTTTCTGTATAGGAGGATCATATAGTGCCCTGGCAACTCTTTTTGTGTGTGTGTGTGGGCGCGCGCGCGTGGCCCCTATTCAAGTCTAAGGATCTCGAAACTTTGAGTTTATAGCATAAAACTACCAGTTTACTACCCTTTGGTCCGTTCTTTGCAATTCGATCTAAACCGCGTTTGAGAGCGTTTTGACACGATTTCTGACCAGCCGACCCCACTTGTCGGTATGATGTGGATGACTCCCGCTCACGGCCGCACGGGTGGCACCGGGGCCGCGTCAGTTCCAATTTCTCCCCCACCTCCAGCGTAGCTTGCGCGCCGCCGTCGTCGTCCCTCCGCCGCCGCCACCCACTTCTCGTCCCTTCGTCACCGCTATTGCAATGCCAGTTGGGATGAAGGTTCTTCCTCGTCCTCCCACCTACCGGTAAGCTCCATGTTCATGTGCTTCCCCCAATTTCCGATCTAGGGTTGTTATTTTTTTCTACTTTTTCATCGATTTAGCTCTTAAACTCGCACTATCATCTATTTAGGAATGTACCGCCCTGGACTTGTCCCTTGCACCATCGATGATCCAACATTTGATGGCATTGCTGTTGGGTGCCCTGAGCTCTGTCGTGTGCACAAGAAGGAGCCGCGCAAGTGTGTTGCATTTGAAGGGACAGACATTGGTCGCAAATTCTACTTATGTCCAGTTGTGAATGTAAGTTGTATGCACCTTAGTAAATATTTGTACTTAATTTGATACCCAGACAGCTCCTTTCTTGGTCACATTGTACATCTTTAGTTAGACTGATTGCATGCTGAAATTTCTTTATTAGAGACCAAAATGGCCTGCTTTGTTGCTTTATTGATCTGATGCAAATTTGTTAATTAGAGACCAATGGCCTGCTTTGTTCTCACTTCTCATGTCAGATTATTAATTAGAGATCAATTGCATGCTGAAATTTCTTTATTAGAGACCAAAATGGCTTGCTTTGTTGCTTTATTGATCTGATGCAAATTTGTTAATTAGAGACCAATGGCCTGCTTTGTTCTTATTTCTCATGTCAGATTATTAATTAGAGATCAATGGCATGCTGAAATTTATTCTGGATTAGTTATATATTCATTTATTTACACAGGAAGTAGAGAACTGTGGGTTTTAGTCATGGGTAGATGAAGAGTGGCCTGAGACTTTGCAAAATGCTCTTCTCAGACTTTGGAAAATGTACAATACATGCAAATCAGCAAGAACTGATGAGAGGTATGAGAGTACAATGATGTTAAAAGAAATGGCTGAAGAGAAGGAGAAGCTTGAGAAGAAATATTCAACTCTCTTAGCTGACTTAAAAAAAATTATGGACAATACTGAGGCTAAGGTGTTGGATCAAAACCTGAAGGCCATGAACAAGGAGAAGGAAAAATAAAAATACCAGGATGATTTTTTGGAGGTGGTGAAGGAAAGGAATATGCTGAAGAAAGAAGTGGAGTTTCTTAAGAATGAGTTGGAAGAGCTGAAGAATGTTAGGAACACACAAGCAGAGATTATGAAGAGTAGGGAAAGGAGTTGGGAAGATGAGAAAGGCATTTTGAAGGAGGAGAAGAAAAGGTTAGAATATGCTCTTCATGATCTTTTCAAAGCCAATCTTGCAACCAAGGATAATCTCAACATGATTAAGGCCATATGTGATGAGCCATGAAATGTTTAGTGCTATTATGTGTTTCTTAAGTTGAACCATGTTTGTATGTGATGTATTGAACCATTGTGTTTGGTGTGGTAGTGCTTGTGATGTGTTGAACCATTTGAACTATGTCCTGTAATGTTGAACCATTATGTTATGAACAATTTGCTTGTAATGTTTGACCATTTGAACTATGTGCTATAATGTGTTGGATTATGTGATGGATTATTAAATGGCTCTCTAGGTTTGTCCATCTCCTGATGTTAAATGGATTATTAAATTCTGTCGCTGAGATTATTGTGTTGGATTATGTGTTGAACCATTATTAAATGGATTATGTGTTGCTCTTTCCTTATCTGTAGTGCTTGTGATCTAGAGCACAGTGTGTAACCTCTCTAGGTTTGTCATCTAGAGCATAGTGTGTAACCTCTCTAGTTTTGTCATCTAGAGCATAGTGTGTAACCACTATTAAATGCCTCACTAGGTTTGTCATCAAGAGCATAGTGTGTAACTACTTCAACACAATAGTTTTGTAACCACTTCAACACAATAACCATTGGCCATTGTTCAAGCACATACATACATCATCTAGAGCACAGAACCAACATAGGTTTAGCACAAACATAGGTTTAGCACCCATATGCTCAACTCAATGCACATAGTTCAACACATAATAGTTTAACACAAACATAGGTTTAGCACAAACATAAGTAGCAGGTCTTCAGAGCAACACAAATAGTAGTCACAATGCACCTGCTCCCTGGATTACTGTCAATGACAGCCTACAGATAATCTCTGATCCTAGTGTACTGGGCCTTTTGATCACCCATGACCACTGCAAATGCCTTCTTTCTTGCCCTGTAGGCTTTAGATCTAGGAATTTCTACTCCAAACTTTAGCTTAGCATTATCTATTAAAGTATCAACACATGTGTTGGGGTCAATCCTCATTGCCTGCTCGGATTGCTTAGCAACCCAATCAATAGTGACTTTAGTGTTCTCACCATGGGCAATACAAGGGTGCATTCCTCTCATTTTCCTAATGCAAAATGTTTTCTCATGGGCAATAGATGAGGTTATCAAGTAGAATGGGCAACCAGTTGTGTCCCTCTCACTGCAATGGACTATAATCCTCTCACTGTCATTTCTCCAGTACTTAAAATTTCTTAGTTGGGCTATGTGATAAGTCCTGAGAGCCCTCCTGAATTGGTAAACATCCTTGAAGCACAACTTCAATGCAAATTGTTCATGTGGGTTAGCCCTTGTCTCATCATAACAAACTCTTTTCTTTGGCTTCTTCAGCTTTCTCCTACTACAAGTGGCTAGCTTAAATTTCTTCACAAAACCATCATCATCACTATCTCCTATATCACCAAGGTTGTTGTCCTCATCTGCTGAAGGCATGAAATAATACATTTCTTCAACTAGAGGCTCATGGTGTGAGCTGCTAGTTGGCCCTGGCCTGATTGCCTTTCTCTTCAGCAATGGTTCGGAAATTGGCTCTGCCTCTGATTCTTCATCTTCTGAGAATATCTCTTCCACTTATGTGTCTCCTTCTATGTGCATAAAAGGATCCTCTCTTTGCTTCTTCAATTGCTTCAACTTATCTTCTACTGCAAGTCTCTCTGGATCATCATCTATTCCCTCCTTTTCCTTCTTCTTATTCATCAACTCCTGTATGTCCTGTATGTACTCCAGTTCATCAGAAGAATTCTCCTCATATGGAATTACTTCCTTTCCCTTCTTCATGTTGCAGCTCTACTGTTTTCCAAGATATAACACATCAGAGAAGTCAATAGCCACAGGAAAAATAGTTTCTTCCTCTCCAATATTTTCTTCTAAAATGTAGGTCACTCCATCAGTGTCCACTGAGAACAAAACTGGTTCTTCAATTTGAGAAGGAGGTTCTACTTCTGCATTGTTCAGTCCAACCGGCCATACACATTTGTCCTTAATTACTATGAGCTTAAGAACATGCTCATTCTCATATTGTTCAAGCATCTGGTCAACCTTTGCCATGTTGTCTACTACATCCATCCCTTCCTTGCCTTTTCCTTCTTCTCTAACATAATAAATGTAATCTCTAATACCAAACCCATGGCTTTCTATCAGTGCATACAGGTTCAGTACAATTATATCTGACCTGCTTACTGTTCTTTCCAGATTATCCTCCCCAGGAAAATTGAACCTAACCTCCCAAATTTCATCATCCAAACTACACATAAAATAAACTGGTATTATGCACTACTAGATTAACTACCTCTAATTCAGATCTAGCTAGGACAAGAAAATTTACAGGGAGCAGAGAGTATGGGCCAGAGAGGAAGGAATACTTACTCAACACTGCCCATAGATGATCCCCACCGGTGGCTGTTCGACGGCAGCGATGCAAGGACGACCTTGGAGAAGGCAGTCGCCGCTCTGTGATCCGGCGAGGCCAGCGGTGCCACCGCCACCGACTTGTCGGGACGAGGAGGAGAACTGGAGGAGCCGTCAACGCTGCCAGTAATTGGATCCAAGCAGTCACCGCTGCCGGGGTCATGTGCGTCGCCGCCAGGATTCACTGCCGCCATCGATGGGGAGTGGTTCAGACCGACAGGGAGATGCAGATGCGAGCGCGCACAGGGGGGAACTGAACCCTAGATTCAGACAGCGAGTTAACGGCCGTGAGAGAGCGACGTGAGCGTCGTCCATGTCATACCGACAGGTGGGATCGTCTAGTCAGAAATCGTGTCAAAACGCTCTCAAACGTGGTTTAGATCGAATTGCAAAGAACGGACCAAAATCCGGTAGTTTTGTGTCCCGAAAACGTAAAGTGGTATGATACGGTAAATTTGGGTAGTAAATGTTGGAGATATGCCCAAGAGGCAATAATAAAGTGGTTATTATCATATCTTCATGCTTATGATAAATGTTTACATACCATGCTATAATTGTATTAATCGGAAACATTAATACTTGTGTGATTTGTAAACATAAAAGAGTCCCTAGTAAAGCCTCTTGTTAAACTAGCTTGTTGGTTAATATATGATCATGGTTTCCTGATCATGAACATAGAAGATGTTATTAACAATAGGGTCATATCATTAGGAGAATGATGTGATGGACATACTCATATAGATAAGCGTAGCATAAAGATCAAGTCATTTAATATAGTTCATTTGCTATATGATTTCTGATACATAGTAACCTAATTCCTTCGACCATGAGATCATGCTAATCACCATCACCGGAAGGATGCTTTGATGGCATCAAACACCACACCGTAACTGGGTGGCTATAAAGGTGGCATTGAGTTTTCGGAAAGTATGTGTTAAGGAACATGGATCAAGAGTGGGATTTGTCCATCCATATGATGGATAGATATACTCTGGGCCCTCTCGGTGGAATGTCATCCAATTAGCTTGCAAGCATGTGACTGGCTCACAAGGGATCACATATCACGGGAACGAGAAAAGATTACTTATCGGTAACGAGGTTGAACTAGGTATGCAGAGATACCGACGATCAAAACCTCGGATAAGTAAACTATCGTGAGACAAAGGGAAATTGGTATCGTATATAAGTGGTTCATTCGATCGCAAAGTAATCGTAGAAATATGTGGGAGCCATATGAATTTCCAGATTCCTCTATTGATTATTGATCGGAGAAGTGTCTCGGTCATGTCCGCATAATTCACGAACCGTAGGGAGACACACTTAAGGATTCGATGTTGTTGTGTAGTTATGGAATGATGAGTAAGAGACCGAATGTTGTTCGGAGTCTCGGATGGGATCCGGGATATCACGAGGAGATCCGGAATGGTCCGGAGAATAAGATTCATATAAGGAAAGTCCTGTTTCGGAGTTCGGAAATAATTCCGGTGTTTTCACCAGGAATGTTTTAGAAGGGTCTGAAAGGTCCGACACTCCGGAGGGGAAGGGTACATGGATGTGTCATGACAATATGGAATGATTGCATCATGTACTAGGTCACTTGGCTGGGCAATATGATGAGAGAAATCAAATTCAAGTTTGAAAGTCAAACGCCAATTTGAAAAGTCAAATCTGAAGTTTGCTTGGTGGAGGGAGAGTAGGAAACCTACTTGGGGAGGAAGCCCCACTCCCTCCACCCGCCGGCCATGAGGAGGAGTTGGAGGAGGACTCCCTCCTCCCAAACCGCCTCCCTCCCACCTATATAAGGAGGGGTAGGGTGCCCCCTCCCAACACACCCAAAACCCTAGCCTCCAAGTCGTCGGCCACCTCCAAGCCATCGCCACCTAGGGCCTCCTCTAACTCGACGAGTTAGGGTTTCCCCAAACCCTAGCCGCCTTCCAAGCCCTCCCCTTGGTTCCCTCTAAACCCTAGATCACCAAGGCCTCTCTCATAGTCCACCATACTCGCTCCGGCTTAAGGCGAAGCCCTGCGAGATCTCCCCTCTACTTCCGACACCATGTTGTCGTGCTGCTGGAATCACGAGGAGAGTGCTACAACCTCCGCTGCCTGCTGGAACAAGGGAGAGGAAGGTCTTCATCAGTCTCAACGTGTGACCGATCATGGAGCACCTTCGAACACATAGGAAGGATCGTCTACGCGATCTTGAGATCGGAAGTGTACGACTACATCATCCACGAGAATCTGCTCTCGTTAACCGCTTTGGATCTTTGAGGGTTAGTACTCTATTGACTCGTTGCTGCAATCTAGTAGATAGATCTTGGCTTGTGTGTGTTCATGCGATAGAAAAAATTGTTTTCCATGCTACGAACCCCTACAGTGGTATCAGAGCCGTGTCTATATGTAGATCTGTTGCACGAGTAGAACATAATGGTCATTGTGGGCGTTGATGCTTTTGTTGTCGATTGCTTCTTGTGTACTTTGCATCTTGCGGGATGGTGGGATGAAGCGGCCCGGGCTAACCTTACATGACATCGTTCATGAGACTTGCTCCACGCTTGACATGCAACATGTGTTGCATAAGTGGCTTTATTGGTGCTTTCTCCCAACATAGTTAAGATTCAATTTACAACGGGTGATTGACAATACTAGTATCAATGTTGTGGTTCTTGTTCGTAAGTTAGAACGACACTTATTGAAAGCCCAAAACCACGTAAAACATGCAAAGAAAATTAGAGGCGTCTAACTTTGTTTTGCAGGGGTGTGATGTGATGTGATATGGCCATGATTGTGATTATATATGATGTATGCAATGTTCCTTATTGTAAGTTGGCAACCGGCAGGAGCCATATGGTTGTTTCCATTAAGTCCCGCGTGTCTATTATTCTAAGTAGTTGTAATAGTTGATGCTGGTGGAAGACAACCATGAAACGACGCCATTGACCTTGACGCTATACCGGTGATGATGGAGATCATGTTCGTGCTTGAAGGTGGAGATCGGAAGCACAAGAAGAAATGCCATATCATATCACATATTATGAATTGCATGTGATGTTAATCCTTTATACATCTTGTATTGCTTAGTTAACAACGGTAACATTATAAGATGATCCCTCAAGCACACAAATTTCAAGTTTTAAAGTGTTCATCCTTAGTAAGCACCGTTGCTAAAGCTCGTTTATTTCGAAACATCACGTGATGATCGGGTGTGTTAGATTCCGCGAGTGTATACAACGTGAGCAAGCCAGATTTGCTCATGCAGAAGCTAAGGTTTGATCTTGACGAGCCTAGCATGTACAGACATGGTCTCGGAACACGGATCACCGAAAGGTAAAGCATGAGTCATATAGTAGATATGATGAACATGTTGATTGTTCGCCATTGAAGCTACATCAACTCTCGTGATGATCGGTTTTGATGTGGTGGATTTGGTTCGTGTGATCACTAAAACAATGTGAGGGATATTGTTTTGAGTGGGAGTTCAACAGCAATATGATTAAGAGTTGAACACTATTTATCATAAATTAAATCAAAGTGAATTTGCATAGTTGTTGTAGTCATTGGCATCCGTTTACCACCTTGCGCTTAGTTATAATTGAGATAATAGAACTATAGAATTCTGGTTAGTTACTTTATGAACTGGTATCGTATTGTTTTGAAGTGTTAATCTAAAGTTTAAAAGTCTTATTGCAAACTTTCAGTAAATTCCGGTTACTCCATGAAGTGTAATACTTGGTATTAAATCAAGAGTGACAATTCCAGTGTTAGTATATAAGCATCATGTTTGTCTCCATGATTCTTGATATTCGAAAGATAGTTTCAATATCAAGGTAATCTAGGAGTTGAAAGAGTTGTTTCAGAAACCATCATGTATGGAAGATATTGCGATATCTAAAATGATGTTTTGGTTACAACATGATAGAGTATAATATGGCAAAGTTTATGTTCTCATATTTGATGAGAATTTACAAAAGGTTGGAGACACTAGTTGTTCTAATCCTCCAAAAGGTCTTGGAGAGCAACACTATACTCGTGATTCACTGTTATAAGCTAAAGTAGCTTGATCATGAATAATTCCATGATAAGGGTGAATATTTGATGTAGGTAAAATGTTTACTACACCAAGAGATTACTAAATAAAGGAATTTGAAAGAACACCAAATATTTGATGATGGTGATCTACTTCAAAGTGCAAGTCCAAAGACATTGGTATTTAACTATACACGCTTTGGACTATGTGTCATATGTATGGCTCCACTATTGATGATAGATTATTTCAAACAAAAAAAGAAATACTGAAAGAGAATCTCATAAATATATGGCAGAAAAGAAAAGACTGGAATTGTTCAGCTTAGGTATATAGAGGATATACATGTTATGATTGTATTTTTTGCTTGTTAAACAATGTAGTTCTTGAGTATTTGATACTGAATTTGTTGGTATGAATCGTCATATGAAACAACACAATTCATGAACTATAATGGCCTAAGTAACTAGCAAATGAATGTGTGATGATGTTCATCGAGAACAAATAAAGGGTTATTGTGTTGCTCATTAAACATCAAAGCTTGCCTTCAAGATTTGTAGTATCAGGTATTATGAGAACAAAAGGGTTGTTCAAATAATTGCCATAATCCATAAAAGATGGATGGTTTACAAATCTTGTTGGAGAATCACATCCATAAAACTAGTGCTAAAAATGTGGAAAGACAAATTGATTGAAAGATCACTTAGGAAGTGACATCGCCGTTCAAATTATGTTGGAAAGAAAACATAAAGAAACTCCATGTGGATGGAATTTTTGGAGTCTTTTGATTTTTGATCAAATGACGCCTTCCTAGAGATAATTAAAACTTCGTTCATAGGCCAAAAGGGAACGAATAACTAGCTTATTGGAACTTGTACATATTGTTGTATGAAGTCCATTATGTGTAGTCAAGAGCGATGGATTTCAACTTCATATGCTTTCTCCAAAAATTTGAGTGGATATATGAATATTTAATTAATAAGGATGAAGTATGAAACATTTGAAAAGTTCAAAGACTTTTAAGATGAAGTGCAAAATCATTGTAACAAAAATATAAATAGTTTATGATAAGATCATAAAGGAAGATATTTGAGTTACAAGTTTAGCATAATACCTAAGATTTAAGGAATCGTTCTATGGATTTGCATTTCCCGAAACAACATAAGAGTATGGAGCGTTCGAGATATGTAATTAAACCTTGTTTGACATGGTAAGATCAAAGGTGTAATTCATAAAAATGCTAGTATATTTTAAAGATTAAAAGCTTTAGAGACTACCGTTTTTCCACTAAAAAGAGCTCCATCATAATCCGTTGAATTGACACCATATAAAGTTATGGTTTGGGATAAAACCCAAGTTGTCTTTTCTTAAACATTGGTATGCTATGCATAAGAAAGATGTTTGCAACCAAGGTCGGATGAACCTGTCTTTGTATGCTATTTCGAATAACTGTTAAGTATTCCTCCATAACACCGGAGACAAAAATGTTTGTCGCTTAGAACGTCAAGTTTCTTTGAGAAGGAATTTTTCGTGAAAAGATAAGTGGGAGGACAATAGAACTTTGATAAGGTTAAAAGAACCTTAGCTATATGTGCAAAGTTGCGCAGCGCTGAAAAGTGTTCCGGAGGAAGCAACAATGCTCATGGCTCACGTGACTCAAAGGTTGTGGTTACGAAGGTCGAAGTTTCTATTGAACCAAGTAGGTCGGGTAAACAATCAAATACCAAGATTTGAGAGTTAAATCATTCTTTGACAATAATGATCCGACTACATGCAAAGAAGCGATGATGGGCCCTGACTCCGTCAAATGGCTTGAAGCCATAAAATCCGTGATAGTTCCATATACGAGAGATCAAGTTTTGAACTTGAAAGACCCTCTGGAAAGGTACAAGACCTTACAGTCATATTTGGATCTATAAAGAAATAGACATGGATATTTCACATCTATGAAATTATCGACATATCGGGAAAGAGTTCACGACAATGTTCAAAGAATAGACTATGACAAGATCTGATCTTTCATTAAGCGATATTTAGTCTAGACGGATTAATATAGCAACCACGACATATAATTTTGTTATGTGTTGAATAAACAAAACAAGTTCTTCTAATAGAATGGTTACCTAGGACGTGTGCATGACACAGTCAAAAGGGTTTTGTTAATTCAAAGGATGCTAAAAGCATATGCAAACTTCAATGGTTGAAGTGAGCATCACGGAGTTGGAATCTTCACTATGATGAAACTGTTAAAGGAGTTTAAATTCGTCGGAGACGATGAAGATGCTTGCATTTGCAAGAAATTAAGTGGCAGCGCTAAGACATGTTTCTAATACATTATGTGCAAGACATATTGTTGATTGGAAATGATGTATCTTTTATTAACATATATTAAGAATTTCATCCCGATGAAAGACTTAGGCAAAACCCAAATATTTGGCATCAATAGACGCTAATATGGTTGTGCCGAAAGTACATAGATGATGTATTGAATGAGTTCAATATAGAAACTACAAGAAAGGTTCTTGTCGCACAGAAAGGATTGAATGAGTTCAATATTGATGATATATTCAAGTGTATTGACACTTGGTAAGTGAAACAAAGATACAAGTATAGATTGATACTTGATGTATGAAATCATAAAGAGTATTTATATCAATCATACTGTGATATGTACAAATCCAGATATGTCCTATGCTCTAAATGTTATGATCATATACCAGAATGATTCATAAGATAATCATTGGACGATAGTAAGGATATTCTTATGATCTTTTGGAAGAACTAAGAGTATGTTATTTTGTAGAAGTGGCAAATAGATGGTTAGTTCATTGTAAAAGTACTACATTGATACTAGTTTTGTCACCAAGTACAAATTAAGTTTATCTCAATCTAAACTAAGGGTGGCACAATATAATGGAAAGTAAGTTCCATAATGGATTTGGATGAGTTCCAAAGTTAAGACACTGTGACAGATACTACAACAAAAGGCTAAGTATATGACTGTTGTTGTAGCAGCTAAAGAGGGCATTTGTGTCAAGTAGTTTGTTATCAAACTAGGTGTAGTTCACAGCGGGATAATACTATGAAGATATATTGTATGACAATATTATCAACATGTTTTAACCCTAAAGAACTAAAGGTCTCACAGAAGGACCAAATTTATACAAAGCCATCTCATTAGAGAATGAGTGATGCGTAGAGACGCAAAGACATGCAATTACACACGGACCTGGAAGTGTCAGATCCGGAGATCAGTTGACCACTAGCAATCGTGTACATACAGCACCAGAAAGCCATAGGTGTTGAATACACAAAGGTTTAAAACTAGATTATTAACTCTAGTGCAAGTGGGAGACTGTTGGAGATATGCCCAAGAGGCAATAATAAAGTGGTTATTATGATATCTTCATGCTTATGATAAATGTTTACATACCATGCTATAATTGTATTAATCGGAAACATTAATACTTGTGTGATTTGTAAACATAAAAGAGTCCCTAGTAAAGCCTCTTGTTAAACTAGCTTGTTGGTTAATATATGATCATGGTTTCCTGATCATGAACATAGAAGATGTTATTAACAATAGGGTCATATCATTAGGAGAATGATGTGATGGACATACTCCTATAGATAAGCGTAGCATAAAGATCAAGTCATTTAATATAGTTCATTTGCTATATGCTTTCTGATACATAGTAACCTAATTCCTTCGACCATGAGATCATGCTAATCACCATCACCGGAAGGATGCTTTGATAACATCAAACACCACACCGTAACTGGGTGGCTATAAAGGTGGCATTGAGTGTTCGGAAAGTATGTGTTAAGGCACATGGATCAAGAGTGGGATTTGTCCATCCATATGACAGATATATATACTCTGGGCCCTCTCGGTGGAATGTCATCCAATTAGCTTGCAAGCATGTGACTGGCTCACAAGGGATCACATATCACGGGAACGAGAAAAGAGTACTTATCGGTAACGAGGTTGAACTAGGTATGCAGAGATACCGACGATCAAAACCTCGGATAAGTAAACTATCGTGAGACAAAGGGAAATTGGTATCGTATGTAAGTGGTTCATTCGATCGCAAAGTAATCGTAGAAATATGTGGGAGCCATATGAATTTCTAGATTCCTCTATTGGTTATTGATCAGAGAAGTGTCTCGGTCATGTCCGCATAATTCACGAACCGTAGGGAGACACACTTAAGGATTCGATGTTGTGTAGTTATGGAATGATGAGTAAGATACCGAATGTTTTTCGGAGTCTCGGATGGGATCTGGGATATCACGAGGAGATCCGAAATGGTCCGGAGAATAAAATTCATATAAGGAAAGTCCTGTTTCGGAGTTCGGAAATAATTCCGGTGTTTTCACCAGGAATGTTCTAGAAGGGTCTAAAAGGTCCGACACTCCGGAGGGGAAGGGTACATGGATGTGTCATGACAATGTGGAATGATTGCATCATGTACTAGGTGTAGGGTTTTGTAGCATGGAAAACAAAAAAATTTCTACCGCATACAAACAAACAAGCCAAGATCTATCTACTAGATTGTAGCAACGAGTTGATAGAATAACTCACCCTCGAAGATTCCAAAGTGTTTAACGAGAGCGGATTCTCGTGGGTGATGTAGTCGTACTCTTCCCGATCTCAAGATCGCGTAGACGATCCTTCCGGCGCTGCGTTCCGGCAGCGCTCCTTGATCGGTCACACGTTAAGATTTGACGAAGACCTTCCTCTCCCTTGTTCCAGCAGTGGAGGTTGTAGCACTCTCCTCGCGATTCCGGCAGACAACGGCGTGGTACCTAAGTAGAGGGAGATCTCGAGGCTTCGCCTTAAGCCGAGCGAGTATGGTGGAGTATGAGAGTCCTCGACGATCTAGGGTTTAGACACGCCGAGGAGGGGCTAGTGCCATGGCTAGGGTTTCACCTAGGCGGCGCGATTCTAGTTCCTAGGGCATGGTGACTTGGTACTAGGGTTTGGAGGAGAGGATCTTGTGTGCCTCTAGGAGTAAGCCCTGCCCCTCATTATATAGATGGAGGGGCCAGCCGACCAAGGGGAGGGAGAGGAGTCCCTCCCCAACTCGGCTTGGGTGGCGCCGGCGGTGGGGAGGAGGGACTCCTCCCCAACTCGGTTTCCTCCTCTTTTCCTCTTTCCAAAGTTAGTCGTTTGACTTTCAAACTAGCCGTTTGACTTTTCAAACAAGGATTTGAATTAATCCTTTATTTGGTTCAGCGATGACACTTAGTACATGATGCAATCATACCAACTTGATATAACACATTCATGTACCCTTTCCCTCGGTCTTGGGACATTCCGAACCTTCTAGAACATTCCGATGAAAACACGGTACCATTCCCCAACTCAAACGGACTTTCCTTATATGAATCTTATTCTCCGGACCATTCCGGATCTCCTCGTGATATCCCGGATCCCATCCGAGACTCCGAACAACATTCGGTCTCTTTCTCATCATTCCATAACTACTCAAACAACGTCGAATCCTTAAGTGTGTCTCCCTACGGTTCGTGAATTATGCGGACATGATCGAGACACTTCTCCGATCAATAACCAATAGAGGAATTTGGAAATTCATATGGCTCCCACATATTTCTACGATTACTTTGCGATCGAATGAACCACTTACATACGATACCAATTTCCCTTTGTCTCATGATAGTTTACTTATCCGAGGTTATGATCATCGGTATCTCTGCATACCTAGTTCAACCTCGTTACTGATAAGTACTCTTTTCTCGTTCCCATGATATGTGATCCCTTGTGAGCCAGTCACATGCTTGCAAGCTAATTGGATGACATTTCACCGAGAGGGCCTAGAATATATCTATCTGTCATATGGATGGACAAATCCCACTCTTGATCCATGTGTCTCAACCAATACTTTCCGAACACTCAACGCCACCTTTATAGCCACCCAGTTACGGTGTGGTGTTTGATGTCATCAAAGCATCCATCCGGTAAAGGTGATATGCATGATCTCATGGTCGAAGGAATTAGGTTACTATGTATCAGAAAGCATATAGCAATTGAACTATTAAAATGACTTGATCTTTATGCTACGCTTATCTATAGGAGTATGTCCACCATATCATTCTCCTAATGACATGATCTTGTTGTTAATAACATCTCAATGTTCATGATAGGGAAACCACAATCATTCATTAACCAACAAGCTAGTGATGTATAGAGGCTATACTAGGGACTTCAATTTAAGTTTACAAATCACACAAGTATTACTGTTTCCTTGTGAATACTATTATAGCATGAATGTAAACATTTATCATAAACACAAAGATATAATAATAACTACATTTATTATTGCCTCTAGGGCATATCTCCAACAGTCTCCCACTTGCACTAGAGTCATCTAATCTAGATTACATGGTAATATACCGAACACCCATGGCAGTTTGGTGTTGGTCATGTTTTGCCCTCGGTAGAGGTTTAGTCAACGGATCCGCCACATTCAGATCTGTGTGTACTTTGCAAATCTTTATATCCCCATCTTGGATATGTTCTCGAATAGCGTGAAAACATAGCTTGATTTGCTTCAGCTTCTTGTGTGACCTTGGTTCTTGCGCATTGGCTATGGCGCCCATGTTATCACAGTAGATAGACATTGGGTCCAGCACACTAGGAACCACACCTAGCTCTGTAATGAACTCTTTCATCCATATCGCTTCTTGTGAAGCCTCCAAGCGACCATGTATTCGATTCAGTTGAAGATCTCGCCACAACGCTTTGCTTTGCACTCCTCCAGCTAACTTTGCACCATTCAAAATAAATACGTATCCAGTTGTGATTTAGAATCATCCGGATCGGTGTTCCAACTAGCATCGGTGTAACCATTAACAACGAAATGTTCATCACCTCCATAAGAAAGAACCATATCCTTAGTTCTTCTCAAGTACTTAAGGATGTTTTTGACATTGTCCAATGATCCACTCTGGATCACTTTGATATCGATAGTTAAACTAACAGCATATGCAATGTCGGGTCTAGTACATAGCATAGCATACATTAGAGATCCTATGGCTGAGGCATAGAGTCTTACTCATCCTTTCTCTATCTTCATTGATGTCGGACTTTGAGTTTTACTCAAGGTCGTATTGAGCAACATGGGCAAGAACCCTTTCTTGCTATCTTCCATTCAAACCTCTTTAGAACTTTGTCCAAATATGTACTTTGTGACAATGATATTTGGTGTTCGATCTATCTCTATAAATCTTTATGCCTAATATGTAAGCTTCAGCCAAGATCCTTCATTGAAAAACTATTATTCAAATATTTCTTGACACTATTAAGAAGGTCTACATCATTCCCAATCAATAATATGTCATCCACATATAGTATTAAGAATGCTCTGAGCTCCACTCACTTTCTTGTAAATACAAGCTTCTCCATAAGTTTGTATAAAACCAAAACTTTGATCACCTTATCAAAGCGTTGATTCCAACCGGGATGCTTGCTTCAATCCATAGATGGACCGTTGAAGTTTGCATACCTTGTTAGCATCTTTAGGATCAACAAAACCTTTGGGTTGCATCATATACAACTCTTCATCAATGTCTCCATTGAGGAATGATGTTTTGACATCCATCTGCCATATCTCATAATCGTAATATGCAGCGATTGCTAACATAATCCTCACAGACTTTAGCTTCGCTACTGGTGAGAAAGTCTCATCGTAGTCAACTCCTTGAATTTGTCGAAATCCTTTTGCGACAAGTCGAGCTTTATAGACAGTAACATTACCATCAGCATCTGTTTTCTTCTTGAAGATCCATTTGTTCTCGACCTTAGGCCATCCGGTAAGTCCACCAAAGTCCATACTTGGTTTTCGTACATGGATCCAATCTCGGATTTCATGGCTTCTTGCCATTTATTGGAATCTGGGCTCATCATCGCTTCCTCATATGTCTCAGGGTCATCGGTGTTGTCCACCAACATGACACTCATAACGGGATCATACCAATCTGGAGTGGTACGAGTTCTTGTTGACCTGCGAGGCTCTGTAGCAACTTCAATCGAAGTTTCATGATCATTATCATTAGCTTCCTCTCTTATTGGTGCAGGCACCACAAGAACTTCTTCCGGTGCTGCGCTACTCGCAATTTCGAGAGAAGGTTCAACAACCTCGTCAAGTTCTACTTTCCTTCCAGTCACTTCTTTCGAGAGAAATTCCTTCTCTAGAAAGGATCCATTCTTGGCAACGAAGATTTTGCCTTCGGATCTATGATAGAAGGTATACCCAATAGTTTCCTTCGGGTATCCTATGAAGACGCATTTTCCGCTTTGGGTTTAAGCTTGTCCGGCTGTAACTTCTTTACATAGGCTTCGCACCCCCAAACTTTAAGGAACGACAATCTAGGTTTCTTCCCAAACCATAATTCATACGGTGTCGTTTCAACGGATTTAGACAGTGCCCTATTTAAAGTGAATGCGGCTGTTTCTAATGCATAACTCCAAAATGATAGCGGTAAATCTGTAAGTGACATCATAGAACGAACCATATCTAAGAGAGTTCGATTACGACGTTCGGACACACCATTACGCTATGGTGTTCCCGGCGGTGTCAACTGGGAAAGTATTCTGCATTTCTTCAAATGCTCGCCAAACTCGTAACTTAGATATTCACCTCCACGATCAGAACGTAGAAATTTTATCTTCTTGTTACGTTGATTCTCTACCTCACTTTGAAATTCCTTAAACTTCTCGAAAGTTTCGGACTTATGTTTCATGAAATAGATATACCCATATCTACTCAAGTCATCCGTGAAGGTAAGAACATAACGATAACCACCGCGTGATGCTACACTCATTGGACCACACACATCGGTATGTATGATTTCCAATAAGTCCGTAGCTCGCTCCATCATACCAGAAAATGGAGTCTTAGTCATTTTACCCATCAGACATGCTTCGCATCTTTCAAGTGATTCGAAATCAAGTGATTCAAGAAGTCCATCGGAATGGAGTTTCTTCATAAGCTTCACTCCAATGTTACCAAGACGACAGTGTCACATATAGGTCGAGTTATCGCTTGATTTCAAACGTTTAGCCTCAATGTTATTAATATGTGTATTTCCACTATCGAGATTCAACAAGAATAGACCATCTACCAAAGGTGCATGTGCATAAAACATATTACTCATATAAATCGAACAACCATTATTCTCGGATTTAAACAAGTAACCGTCTCGCAATAAACAAGATCCTGATATAATGTTCATGCTTAACGCAGGCACCAAATAACAATTATTTAAGTATAAAACTAATCTCGATGGTAGATGAAGGGGTAGCGTGCCGACCGCGATCACATCAACCTTTGATCCGTTTCCAACGCGCATCGTCACCTCGTTCTTCGCTAGCTTCCGTTTATTCAAGCACCTTGTTTGAGTTACAAATATGAGTAACCGAACCAGTATCAAATACCCAGGCACTACTACGAGTACTAGTGAGATACACATCAATAACATGTATATCGGATATACCTTTCTTCTTGATGTTGCCGTTCTTCAAATCCGCCAAGTACTTTGGGCAATTCCGCTTCCAGTGACCTTCTCCCTTGCAGTAAAAGCACTCAGTATCAGGCTTAGGTCCAGCCTTGGTCTTCTTCGTCGGCGTGGCAACTTTCTTACCACCCTTCTTGAAGTGTCCCTTTTGCTTAGACTTGCCTTTCTTAAATTTGGTGGTCTTATTGACCAACAACACTTGGTGCTCTTTCTTGATCTCCACTTCTGCAGATTTTAACATGGCAAAGAGTTCTGGCAACGTCTTGTTCATGTTTTGCATGTTGTAGTTCATCACAAAGTTCTTGTAACTTGGTGGTAGTGATTGGAGGACACGGTAAATCCCCAAAGCATTAGGAATCACTATGCCCAAGATTTGAAGTTTGTTTGCGTGCCCAGACATCTTAAGCACATGCTCCTTGGCCAGATGCCCTCTACCATCTTGCGGTTAAAGAACTTTTGAAGCCTCATAGCTTTCAATTGCCGCATGAGTCTCAAAGATCAATTTGAGATCCTCGACAATATCATATGGGTCTGAATTCTCAAACCTTTCAAGCTCGATTCTAAACCATACAAGATAGCACACTAAACTGTAGATCTTGAGTCTTAGAGTGAGGTAAACATTCTTTACTTCATCGGTAGCGATAGCTGCAGTGGGTCACCAATGGTGCATCCACACATAGGTCAAATTACCACCGTGAGGACAATCCTCAAATTGCGGAACCAATCCATGAGTTGCTTCCATTGTTTTCAACTTTTCTTTCTCTAGGAACGCATTAAAATTGATGGTAGGGCTGCCATTGATCTACAACATATTTGCAATAGTTTAGACTAAGTTTATGACAAATTGAGTTCAAATTAATAATAAAATTAATCTAGGTGAACTCCCTCAAAACAATATCCCTCACATTGTTTTAGTGATCACACGAACCAAATCCACCACATCAACACCGATCATCACGAGAGTTGATATAGTTTCAATGGCGAACAATCGACATGTTCATCATATCTACTATATGATTCATGCTTTACCTTTCGGTGATCCGTGTTCCGAGACCATGTCTGTACATGCTAGGCTCGTCAAGATCAAACCTTAGTTTCCGCATGAGAAAATCTGGCTTGCTCACGTTGTATACACTTGCGGAATCTAACACACCCGATCATCACGTGGTGCTTCGAAACAACAAGCTTTAGCAACGGTGCTAACTAAGGGTGAACACTTTATGACTTGAAATTCATGTGCATGAGGGATCATCTTATAATGCTACCGTCGTCTACTAAGCAATACAAGATGCATAAAGGATTAACATCACATGCAATTCATAATATGTGATATGATATGGCCTTTCTTCTTTGTGCTTCCGATCTCCATCTTCTAGCACGAACATGATCTCCATCATCACCGGCATTGCATCAAGGTTAATGACGCTTCTCCATGGTTGTCGTCCACCGGCTTCAACTATTACAACTACTTTGAATAGACACGCTGGTCTTAATATAAATTAAAGACAACCATATGGCTCCTGCCGGTTGCCAACTTACAATAAGGAACATTGCATACATCAAATATAATCACAATCATGGCCATATCACATCAGACACCCTCGCAAAACAAAGTTAGACGCCTCTACTTTCTTTGCATGTTTTACGTGGTTTGGGGCTTTCAATAAGTGTCGTTCTAACTTACGAACATGAACCACAACATTGATACTAGTATTGTTAATCACCCATTGTAAATTGAATCTTAACTATGCTAGGAGAAACAGGCACCCGCAAAGCCACTTATGCAATACTAGTTGCATGTCAAGCGTGGAGCAAGTCTCATGAACAATGTCATGTAAGGTTAGCCCGGGCCGCTTCATCCCAACATCCCGCAAGATGCAAAGTACACAAGAAGCAATCGACAATAAAAGCATCAACGCCCATAATGACCATTGTGTTCTACTCGTGCAACAGATCTACATATAGACACGGCTCGATACCTTGTAGGGTTCGTAGCATGGAAAACAAAAAAATTTCTACCGCATACAAACAAACAAGCCAAGATCTATCTACTAGATTGTAGCAACGAGTTGATAGAATAACTCACCCTCGAAGATTCCAAAGTGTTTAACGAGAGCGGATTCTCGTGGGTGATGTAGTCGTACTCTTCCCGATCTCAAGATCGCGTAGACGATCCTTCCGGCGCTGCGTTAAGCGGCTCCCTTGATCGGTCACACGTTGGTACTCGACGAAGATCTTCCTCTCCTTGTTCCAGCAGACGGAGGTTGTAGCACTCCTCGCGATTCGGCAAAGACTGTGGCGTGGTCAGGAAGTAGAGGAGATCTCGCAGGCTTCGCCTTAAGCCGGAGCGAGTATGGTGGAGTATGAGAGAGTCCCTCGATGATCTAGGGTTTAGACACGCCAAGGAGGGGCTAGTGCCGGCGGCTAGGGTTTCACCTAGGCGGCGGCGACGAGTGCCCTAGGGCCGGCGGCGGCTTGGTACTAGGGTTTGGAGGAGAGGATCTTGTGTGCCTCTAGGAGTAAGCCCTGCCCCTCCTTATATAGGTGGAGGGGCCGGCCGGCCAAGGGGAGGGAGAGGAGTCCCTCCCCAACTCGGCTTGGGTGGCGCCGGCGGTGGGGAGGAGGGACTCCTCCCCAACTCGGTTTCCTCCTCTTTTCCTCTTTCCAAAATTAGTCGTTTGACTTTTCAAACAAGGATTTGAATTAATCCTTTATTTGGTTCAGCGATGACACTTAGTACATGATGCAATCATACCAACTTGATATAACACATTCATGTACCCTTTCCCTCCGGAGTGCCGGACATTCCGGAACCTTCTAGAACATTCCCGATGAAAACACCGGTACCATTCCCCAACTCCGAAACGGGACTTTCCTTATATGAATCTTATTCTCCGGACCATTCCGGATCTCCTCGTGATATCCCGGATCCCATCCGAGACTCCGAACAACATTCGGTCTCTTTCTCATCATTCCATAACTACTCAAACAACGTCGAATCCTTAAGTGTGTCTCCCTACGGTTCGTGAATTATGCGGACATGATCGAGACACTTCTCCGATCAATAACCAATAGAGGAATCTGGAAATTCATATGGCTCCCACATATTTCTACGATTACTTTGCGATCGAATGAACCACTTACATACGATACCAATTTCCCTTTGTCTCACGATAGTTTACTTATCCGAGGTTATGATCGTCGGTATCTCTGCATACCTAGTTCAACCTCGTTACTGATAAGTACTCTTTTCTCGTTCCCGTGATATGTGATCCCTTGTGAGCCAGTCACATGCTTGCAAGCTAATTGGATGACATTTCACCGAGAGGGCCTAGAATATATCTATCTGTCATATGGATGGACAAATCCCACTCTTGATCCATGTGTCTCAACCAATACTTTCCAAACACTCAACGCCACCTTTATAGCCACCCAGTTACGGTGTGGTGTTTGATGTCATCAAAGCATCCATCCGGTAAAGGTGATATGCATGATCTCATGGTCGAAGGAATTAGGTTACTATGTATCAGAAAGCATATAGCAATTGAACTATTAAAATGACTTGATCTTTATGCTACGCTTATCTATAGGAGTATGTCCACCATATCATTCTCCTAATGACATGATCTTGTTGTTAATAACATCTCAATGTTCATGATAGGGAAACCACAATCATTTATTAACCAACAAGCTAGTGATGTATAGAGGCTATACTAGGGACTTCAATTTAAGTTTACAAATCACACAAGTATTACTGTTTCCTTGTGAATACTATTATAGCATGAATGTAAACATTTATCATAAACACAAAGATATAATAATAACTACATTTATTATTGCCTCTAGGGCATATCTCCAACACTAGGTCACTTGGCTAGACAATATGATGAGAGAAATCAAAACTAAGTTTGAAAGTCAAACGCCAATTTGAAAAGTCAAATCTGAAGTTTGCTTGGTGGAGGGAGAGTAGGAAACCTACTTGGGGAGGAAGTCCCACTCCCTCCACCCGCCGGCCATGGGGAGGAGTTGGAGGAGGACTCCCTCCTCCCAAATCGCCTCCCTCCCACCTATATAAGGAAGGGTAGGGCGCCCCTCCCAACACATCCAAAACCCTAGCCTCCAAGTCGCCGGCCACCTCCAAGCCGCCGCCTAGGGCCTCCTCTAACTCGATGAGTTAGGGTTTCCCCAAACCCTAGACGCCGTCCAAGCCCTCCCCTTGGTGCCCTATAAACCCTAGATCACCAAGGCCTCTCTCATAGTCCACCATACTCGCTCCAGCTTAAGGCGAAGCCCTGCGAGATCTCTCCTCTACTTCCGACACCACGCCGTCGTGCTGCCGGAATCACGAGGAGAGTGCTACAACCTCCACTGCCTGCTGGAACAAGGGAGAGGAAGTCTTCATCGAGTACCGAACGTGTGACCGACTGCGGGAGCGCTGCCGGAACGCAGCGCCGGAAGGATCGTCTACGCGATCTTGAGATCGGAAGTGTACGACTACATCATCCACGAGAATCTGCTCTCGTTAACCGCTTTGGATCTTCGAGGGTTAGTACTCTATCGACTCGTTGCTGCAATCTAGTAGATAGATCTTGGCTTGTGTGTGTTCATGCGATAGAAAATTTTGTTTTCCATGCTACGAACCCCTATAGTAAACTGGTAGTTTTATGCTATAAACTCCGAAACTTTGGAGGTGATTCTGGAACGCATGTGCAAGCTCTATCGACAAACCTATGTCACGATATGCATGGATCCAGCCTCCTAAGAGCATCTCCACTCGTTGGGCGAACCCAGGGCAAAATCCAGACCTTTTTTTGGCCGGACAAAACTTGATTTCGGCCTGGGTATGCCCAGTTTCCCACTCGCGTACCTAGGCCGAGTACCCAGGCGAACAGAAAACAGCGACATATTTGAATCTTTATCGTTCTCTCCGGTGAGTGCTCGGCCACAAGGTGTTCGACAGAATTAACGCCCATAAATTCGGCGACAGATTATTACAGAACAGGGAAAATGACTCGGCTATCTCTCAGTCGTCGATAGGGATGGGCTCCTGCGGCGTGGCTGACGCGGCATGGTCGTCCGTCTCCCTGGCGGACGACGATGGGTTGGAGGAAGTGGAAGCAGAGCTCGGCGTGGGGGCGTTCGACGCAGGGGCGTTCGGCGCAGAGGAAGGGAAATGCATGATATTGCCCTGGAGGATGGCCCGATGTACACCGGAGAGGTGGAGTAGGGGAGGTTGATGTCCACGTTGAAGGCCGAAGGAGGGCGCGACGCCGGGCAGGAGAAGACCACGTTGGGGTTGAACCCGCCGTCGAACTCGAGGAACAAGGAGTATCTTTGCCGAGCAGCCGCCTGGCTCTCCTGGAACCCGTCCGGAGAGATCGGTGAGAATCTGGCGGGCGAGCCGACGCTTGCCTGGCTTCCCCAGTGGGGTGGGTACATCGCCGCCATCAACGTCGACCTCGTCGCCGCCACCTGTTTTGCCCTCACGATCGCCTGCTCGCCCCCCGCCGCCTTCTCTTGTTCTTGCTGGAGCTTCGTCCTCTCCTTTTCGCCCTTCCGGTCCTCTGACGCCATCTTCCTGGCCTGCGGCTTCTTCGCCGACGCTCTCGGCTTCCTCGCCTTCTTCTCCGTCGGACCCTCACCGAGGATCGATCTGGGTTGGACGAAGCTCTTGGGAGGCATGGTGGGCGGGAGCTCGACGGAGTGGCAGGAGGGGAATAGGGAAGAAAGGCGGGAGGGGAGAAAGAAAAAGGCGAGAGCTCGGTGAAGTGGCGGGAGTTCAGCCTTCTCTCGCCGACAGAGCTGGCCCACACTGCGCATTTGTGTCCGGCATGCTCCTGTATGCATTTCGGATCCTGGGTACGGCCTGGAAAGTCCGGACCAAAGTTTGCCCAAATCCAAACGAAAACAGGTTCCTAGGTACGCGACTGAGCCGATTTTCAGCGTCCGGACCTAAATTCGGCTTCCGGATCGGCGTCCTGGGTAGGCGAGTGAAGATGCTCTAACCCTCAACGTAGTTATAGCTATTTCGTTGGCAAGTGCTGCCGATAAACTATTTGGTCTACTGGTATGGATATAAAACTTAACCTGGCTAGTCCGGGGTTGTTTGTGTGTTTATCCTTGTGTTAAATTCTGAGGCTTTTTTTTAACAATCAATATCATTTTTTGAGTATAATATATCATATATATATATTTATTGTACCAAATAGTACATGGTAAAGATACATGAATTGTCTCTAACAACTACAAAAAAAAGTCTAAAAGAAACTACTCCCTCCGTCTCGAAATGGATGTCTCAATTTTTTCAAATTTTAGAGATTCATCCAAATTTTGACAAATCTAAGATATCTATTTTGAGATGGAGGAAATAGTAAATTATTAAGATCTTTAAACTATTTCTACTTTCATGACACAATCTTGTTCTTTTGTGAAGGCAATCGCATAAGCTCGACATAGGTTCCAAACCAAAGACATGTAAATACCAACATGGAAACTCCTATAATTTTAATTTAAGCTACAATGCCAAGGCTATGAGCACGCGCAACCATTAAAGTAATAAATCAATATCCGTAAGAGTACCAATACTAGTACTTCAGGGAAGACAAACCAAAGATCGACGTCGTTGGGGAGCTAAGAGTACTGATCATCATTGTCGAGGAAACCATCCAAAATCTATTCAGCGAAGCAAGATTTGAAATATCATACCTAAAGATACTTGATCTTTCAAAATCATCATTGACGCCGAGAAGAAACTCATGTTGCCAAACAAAGGCCAAAGAACACTTATTAAAAAAGTTCTCATCTCTATTGACACGAAGGTTAAGAAGAAGACGACCACCAAACCCGATACTAAATTGCTGAAGAACTATTTTTTATTGAAAAACTTCACTCATAGATTAGGTTTCTGACCGATTGGAGGAGGAGGGACAGTTCAATGAGCGAGGAGTTGGGGCGGCTTAGGGTTTTTTCAGGCGACCCAAATTTATTTTTGCTCGCGAGAAAATAAAAGCAATTAATGCGTTCCGAAACTCTGAGGTCTCCTTTTGAACATTTTATATCTAAAAAAGTTCATAATTCATCATGCCATATAGTAAATGCAGTATATTAGGAAGGAATTCCATTTTTTTACAAACGCTCAATAGTTTGAAGTCTCAAAAAACTTTGTTAAACTCCAAATTTGCGGAAACTGCCCACAAAATTTTAGTCCGGCGCACCCCGACCCTGCCTCCGTCCTCTATAGAGTACCCGGCCGCCCTTTCAAAAAGAGTACCCGGCCACTCTCCTCCCCAAACCCTAACCTTCCCCACCGCCGCCACCGCCACCGCCACCGCCACCGCCAGCTTCGGAGATGGCGCATTTCGGGCGCTCCGGGCCGCCGGCGATTCGCGACTCATTCTCCCTCCTCGTCCTCAACGTCTCCTTCCGTAAGCACCTCCTTCTCCTCCATGCCACCGAACACGACGCTTTTGCTTATCTTTCCACCGAACCATGAATTCATGCTGCAGGCACGACGCCTGATGACCTCTTCCCGCTCTTCGACCGCTGCGGTGATGTCGTTGACATCCACATCCCCCGCGACCGCAGGTGAATACCACCACCGGCGACTTCTAACTCCGCGTTCTAATAGGTCCTGTTTCCTTGCTAATGCGTGCTCATGGGCATATGATTTTGCGTTTATGCGAGTATAGGACTGGGGAGTCGCGAGGGTTCGCGTTTGTGAGGTACAAGTATGAGGACGAGGCGCAGAGGGCCGTTGACAAGCTTGATGGTGAGTGGAGGAAAACTTACTTGGTTTTTGGGGTCGTTTTGTTACGAGGTGTGGCTTGAGCTATTTGTCCGGTGCAGGGAGGACAGTGGATGGGAGGGATATCATGGTGCAGTTTGCCAAGTACGGCCCAAATGCTGAAAGGATGTAAGATCCCCCCCTACCTCATTCTTCTCCTTCTTTGTGTATCATAGTTAGTAGTAATTGTTGACATAAATTGGTTATTGTCTGTTGATTTGTGAATCTTGCACAGTTTGCACTAGCTTATGATGCTGCTCTGGTTGAGTTGCTGATTTACAGTTTGTGCTAGCTTCTGACACTAGATTGTTTGTGCTAGCTTCTGCCTTTCAGTTGCTACTCGTTCCTTGTTGCATTTCTTTTAAGCATGATGACTCCTGGTTCCTAATTGCAAGAATAGGTAATGTGCAACAAGTGAAGTAGCAAGAGATGTTGTAAAGTAGACCAAAGAAGCATGTTGGTTAAAACTTGTATTCTATGGAACATGTAATTGCAACTGAAATAAATCAATTTGTTCAATATTATATATTAGAGTTTCCACATATTACCCTTAGTGTTTGGTCTTATCTGATGCTATCTGTTACCGTCATTTTCTCACTTGACAGAAGGCAGTTAGGTTCTGCTTGGGCAAACAATGGTATTGCCTGCTGTTGTTTCCTTTTTACCAACTTGCTTATTTCTGGTTCGAGGCTGGACAGATGTGCTGCTTGGTTAAGCTTTCTGAAATGATTTTCTAGACCACTTATGTATATGGTGGGCATGAGTTATTAACTGTCCAGGAGTTCATTTTAGCATAAGCTGTTTTAGTTGCTGGCTTGTACATCTAATAAGCACGATGTTCACCTTACAGGGACCAATATAATCTGCTTTACACTTTTCCATTGGAAAACATCCAGCATTAAACCACAAATTAGTTCCACTGATAACGGTTTTCTGCTTGTACCACATAAGATGTGCTGATAGTCTTGTTTTGTTTGTACCTTGGATGAAGTACTTCAATATATCTCAGAATATGGAAAAGCCATCAATACCAATTTCTTATATACTACTTTTATGACCATGTGCAGTCAAAAGGGAAGGATTGTGGAGGAAATTCCGAAGCCAGGGGGTCGCCCGAGAAGCCGCAGTCCAAGACCCAGGTAAATGGTGTTGATAATAGGAATTTTATAAGCAAGTGTTGGGCATGTGATGTTCGTGGAAAGTTGGTATATGTTATTTTCATGAATACACTGTAGATATGATTAAACTAGATCTATGTCTCTTCAGTTGCAAACTTGCAATGTTGAATATCCCTTACGATGATGGGATTTCTTCCATATTCTTCCATCGGCAAGAGTACCTTTGTTTGTCTCATTCAACTTTAATGAAAAGCCTAGTCTCTCGATACTAACTAATTAGTTAGGGGAGGTGCTTACTTTTGTAGTTAAGGATTCATACCTCATCCCCTTCCTTTTTCTTTGAAAATAAGGGTTCAAATCCCTCTCTATCCGCTCCCTCGGATCATTTGGGACTTTTGAATTGAGGCACCATCAAACAAACATCAGATGATCAGTTTTTATGATTTGGGACTATGGTCTGTTGTTTTATTTTATGCTGTGCTTATCATTTGTGAAGGTATCGGGATGATTACCGGGACAGAGACTACAGAAGGAGAAGCCGTAGCAGAAGTGCAGAAAGATATGAACGGGACAGGCCCAGAGATAAAGACCACCGTCGCCGTAGCTTGAGTCGCAGTGTTAGCCCTGATTATGACAGGAGGCATAGCAGGCACAGGTATGTACACGGGTTTGGACCTCATGCTGTTTTTTTCTGTCACACCTGACTGAATTCACGTCTAATTCATTCCCACTGTTCAATAATATTCAGCCGCTCACCTGGACGGAGAAGCCCTAGTCGTAGCAGAAGTTACTCACCTCGTAGGATGCCTCCTCGGGCAGGAACTCCTACCAAGCCTGGGCAGCACCGTTCTCCACGCTCTCAAAGCCCGACCTAACTGGAATGTTCTATGCGTCTTGTCATGGACAGCTTGAGGTTTCTAAAGTCTAAACAGTTCTCATCATTTGTAGTGTTGTTAGCTTTGTCTATTGTGTTCCTAATATAACTTATGTTACTTTGTAGGATGAACACTTTAGATCTCTGGTAAAACAGCTACTGTCTGTTTGCTTAGGCTATGTGATGACAACGGCGTAATCCTTGAATTGCTGCATTGGCCTTCCAAGGCTGATCCCTCACAAACATCTGAGCACTCCCAAGAACTACATAATTTTCTATTTGTTATCATCTGCTTTCTTTCATGTATCCATGTTAATATTGTTTTTCTTTGATACTGGGTGCTTATAGATGGTAACTTGCATATTTCTTGTTTCATGATGGAGCTGGGAGGTATTGGTTGATAAGTGATTCATATGCAAGTTGATGACATAAGTTGACAGTATTGTTACTGTTTGCCTTGATGATGATGATGATGATCTTGATGGTGGTGGTGGTGATGATGCTGGTGATATTTTTGCTGCCTGCTTTCGTCCTTTGATGTCTAAGCTTTGTCAAATAAAGGTTTGGCTGGTCAATCATTTATTAATTATTTAAACTATCTCACAAGTCACAGGCATCAATGTTTTGACAATAGTTCTTTGATAGCTTGATGGAACTATTTTAGGCCATGAACTGTGTAGGATCCATAATAGTTCATGGCAGCATTATGGTCAGGTCTTTGTTTCGTTCATGTGGATCCCCTGATGAGTCCTTAAGACTGCCACAACACTGAGAGCAAATCTTCATATGTTCCATTGCTGTTGTAGCATCATCACATCCTCGCTGTCTGTTGATCTGTAGTGTCGTGGTTAATGAATGGCTTTTACATAATGGTTCACACAGAACTTGAATTTTAGATTCCATACGATGGGCATTTTCTGAATCTTGTGATGCTAGCAATGTTCTGGATTCATGAAAGGACGATAGTTTTCTCAGATTCAAGAGCATGTATGTTGATTTTATTTTATTTTATTTTATTTCCAAAATGATTGATTGATTTAAGACACAAAGTTTTATTTGACAACATCATTATGTGAAACCAGTGGTTCAGGTTCACGTTACATTCCAATTTGTGTGGCCATAATCACTCTTCTAATCAGACTACATAGACCGAAGATATGTTTTTGGCAAATGCTGATATTGCTACCATCTTCCCTTCTAGGGATTAGATGGTTCGTGTCCATAGCTATGGCCTATACTTAGAAACTGTAATACATATCTACAGTATATGGTTTGTTGAATATTGTATTTTGACATTGTTATATCCAATTTTTTGATACTGATACTGATGTGTACACGCTTGTAAACCTGTGAGCACATGTAAATTTTCTATGTTGAAGAATCCTTCCACGGGTTTGGTTTAAAGGACGTACTGTTTCATGGTATACAATTATTTGTTGTTTTTAGAAGAAACTTATAGTTGCATTTTTTTGATTATTATAAAGCTTTTAGTGGTGCAAATCATACGTACAATCCAGTCAATACGAGCATCTCTGCTGGGTTCATGTTAACTATTATTCTGGGACGAGGTCACCGCTCGCGTTCATCATGGTCCATCGGACAGTCAGCAAACGAGGGCTAGAAAACGCTAACCAGCCCCCAAGCGCAAACGAGGACATAGCCGTAAGTGTCATGGCATCCCTTATTCCCTTGCCTAACCTTTTACGATTCTCTGTACAGTAAAAAAAATACATGTGCACACAACTTTACTGCAAGTATCGACAACTACTACTTCACTCATCCAGAACAATTTGTGCAATGTGACTTGGTCATTTGGATAATATGCCAACACAAAAGGACGGTTAAATAGGAAAACACTAAATAGTACAATTTGACCTAGTTGTATCTTTTCACTTGTTATCCAAGTTGGGAGAAGTGAAAAAAAAAATTGCTATGACGGCATCGTTATATTGCAAGATGTTGGATTATTAGGCATAATTTTCACAATTAATTCCAAAATATAAATCATGACAACAACATCTACAATCACGTGAACCTCTAACATACTAGATGTATTGATCAATATGAACAGTAGCAAATTATACGCACTAACAGCCATAGTAAAACAACAGATCTGTGATTATGCGTCTTGATCGGTTGTCGATGTAGTCACCGTTGGTGCAGTAGACTGACGAAGAAGTCGGCGTTGAAGACGACGCGCACGAGGTCCGGCTTGATGACTGGAAAGACGCGACCGTGATGACAAACTTGAGCAGTCGCGCGGAGCGCTTCCCAAAAATCTTATTTGCCCTCTCCCAGGATTGCAAAGACGAGTGGTTCCGGAGACCTGCTCTCCCGACCGCCGGTGCACGCCGGCAAGCGGGATGGAGTAGACTACGGTGGCAGCGCAAGCAGAGAGGATGGCAAAACACTAGATTGGTTTGGTGTTGTGCGTTGTGGAAGCCGCACAGGCGTTTATATAGAGCGGCTTGAAAATCCCGTACAGGACACGAAGTGGACCAAGCCCACGTCGCGCACGTTCGGGTCGGTTACAGATAGCCCACGATCCGGGAGCGACCGAATCCGATAACCGTTGACACGTTTGTCTAACCGCACACATTTTCTGGCGACAAAATAAAGCTCGGTGAGATTCCGCAACCCGCACCCTTGTTGCGTGACATGACGAGCGTATGGCGGCCAAGGCGTCGACGGAGGAGCGCGCGTGTAGCTCTCTTATTGTCATTCACTTATAAAGTGGTGCAACACTCCACCTTATAAGGTGGTGCAACTCTCCTTCAACTTTCCATGTGGGACTAAACTTTAGCTCCCACAGCTCTTGCCACACACACATGTGAGCTGCCACCAACTTGGGCCAAATCACATATGGGCTTCCACATACATGGGCTTTGAGACTTAGGAAAAATCTGAAATCACACATGGGTCTAATGATTTAGCCCATCATTTTCTAACAATTCCCCACCAGATCTCAAATTTCCATTTGAAGATTTTCCAATCCTCGCTACTTGTTTATATACTAGTATTTCAGCAGAGACTGTTAAGTTAAACTTCCGCCTAAAATCTTGAACTACGTCTATCAACAACTTGAACAATGGACGAACCTTGAATTGCAAGTTTGGTGCCAATAGATTTCACTCAAAATCATAACTAGTAACTGACTGCCAGTAGCCTACCCCACGGGTTGAAGCATATGCGTCATACTCCCTGGTCTCTTCATGAGTTTACTAGAGACCACCCAAGTCTCATAGACTGCGACGTTTACAGTCGAGCTCATATAGGTGTGTTCTTTCAAGAATGCCCTGTAGGACGACATCTTTGCTAGTTAAAGCCAACAGAAACACATTAAGGCGTGTTGCCAACCTGCCTTACAGATTATGAGAGTTATGCATCTTCACATAGAGAGAGTTACAAAATACTCTCCTCAGTCCACCCACTAGCTTGTTCTTCCTAGGTCCTAATTCACGGGATCTCCGATCACATAGATTGGGTTACCACTAGGTGTGACATCCATGGGTCTCAACCCCATCTCCCTCGATGCACTTTCTATCACATTTCGTGATAGTACCTTTGTAAAGGGATCTGCTAGGTTTTTGTCTGTTTGAATATACGTAACAGTTATTACTCCAGAGTTTCTTAATTTCCTGACAGACTTCAAACGTCTCTTCACGTGTCTTGATGACTTCACGTTATCCTTCGAATTGTTCACTTTGACAATCACAGTTTGGTTGTCACAATTCAAAAGGATTGCCGGCACAGGTTTCTCAACCACATGCAAGTCCATCAAGAGCTCATGCAGCCATTCTGACTCACCAGTGGATGTGTCTAAAGCAGTAAGCTCTGCTTCCATAGTTGACCTCGTCAATATGGTCTGTCTACGGGATCTCCATGACACTGCACCACCTCCAAGGGTAAACACATACCCGCTCGTGGCATAGAGTTCATCAACGTCAGAGATCTAATTCGAATCACTATATCCTTCAAGCACATCAGGGTGTCCTGAATAGTGAATCCCATAGCTCATTATACCACATAGATAGCGCATGACCCTTTCAAGTACATGCCAATGATCAATACCCGGGTTAGACATGAACCTACTCAACTTGCTCACAGCAAAAGAGATATCAGGTCTTGTAGCGCTTGCTAAGTACATGAGAGAACCAACTTGTGAGTATTTCAGCTGATCTGTTGGTTCCTTCTTATTCTTCCATAATGTCAAACTGGGATCATAAGGTGTTGGAGAAGTCTTGACATCAGCAAAGCCAAATCGGCTCAAGACCTTCTCAACATAATGAGATTGCGCTAAAGTAATCCCATTCTCGTTCTTAATAAGCTTGATGTTCAGAATCACATCAGCCTCTCCCAGATCTTTCATATCAAAACTCTTTGACAGGAAAGACTTGACTTCATTTATCACTTTCATGTTTGTACCAAAGATCAGAATATCATCCACGTACAAACATAATATAACGCTATCGCCCCTACCATGGCGATAGTAAACACACCTATCAGCCTCATTAATGACAAAGCCAGCAGAAAGTAGAGTTCTATCAAACTTCTCATGCCATTGCTTAGGTGCTTGTTTCAGGCCATATAAAGATTTTAATAACTTGCAGACCTTTGTCTCTTCACCTTTTACCACAAACCCATCCGGCTGATCCATGTAGATCTCCTCTTCCAACTCTCCATTAAGGAAAGCTGTCTTCACGTCCATTTGATGAACGAGAAGACCATAAGAGGCAGCCAGGGATAGTAGTACTTGAATGGTGGTCAGTCTAGCGACATGTGAATATGTGTCAAAGCAATCTTCGCCTTCTTTCTGTGTGTAGCCCTTAGCTACAAGCCGTGCCTTGTACTTCTCAATAGTACCATCAGGCTTTAGCTTCTTCTTAAACACCCACTTGCAGCCCACAGGTTTGCAACCATAGGGTCGTTCTGATAATTTCCAAGTTCCATTAGAACGAATCGAGTCCATCTCATTTTGGACAGCTTCTTTCCAATCATCTGCATCAGGAGATGCATATGCCTCTGCAATGGATCTAGGAGTATCGTCCACAAGGTACACGATGAAATTATTACCAAAGGATTTTGCAATCCTCTGTCTCTTACTCCTCGTGAGAGGTTCATCGTCATCCTTCTCAAGGACTTCCTCATGTGGTTGTTCAGAATTCTCAATAGATGCACTAGATTCAGGAAGCATTTCAGAAGAAATTCTACCAATGCTATGCATATCTTTCATAGGAAAAATATTCTCAAAGAATGTTGCATCACGAGATTCCATTATAGTATCAACACGCATATCAGGTACCTTAGATTTAACCACTAGAAATCTATAGCCTATACTCCGTGGAGCATATCCTAGAAAGATACAATCCACTGTCTTAGGTCCCAGCTTGCGTTTCTTGGGAATCGGTATGTTGACCTTTGCCAAACACCCCCAAGTGCGCAAATACGAAAGTGATGGTTTTCTCCCAGCCCACTCCTCATAAGGGGTCTTTTCTTTATTCTTGTTAGGAACTCGATTCAGGACATGACATGAAGTCAACAAAGCCTCCCCCCACCATGCCTTTGATAAACCAGCAGTGGCTAACATGGAATTCACCAAGTCAGTTAGCGTGCGGTTTTTCCTCTCGGCAACCCTGTTAGATTGGGGCGAGTAGGGAGGCGTCCTCTCATGAATAATTCCGTGTTCCTGACAGAATTCGTCAAATATTTTGGAAAAATACTCACCACCACGATCCGACCTAAGACGCTTGATCTTTCTCTCTAGTTGATTTTCAACTTCGGCCTTATAGATTTTAAAGTAGTCTAAAGGCTCATCTTTTTAGTTGCAACAGGTAAACATAGCAGAATTTAGTAGCATCATCTATCAACGTCATGAAATATCTCTTTTCACCTTTTGTCAACGCACCATTCATCTCGCATAGATCAGAATATATGAGTTCTAGAGGTGCCAAGTTTCTCTCCTCGGCAGTCTTGTGAGGCTTTCGAGGTTGCTTTGATTGCACACAACTATGGCACTTAGAACCTTTGGTAATAGTGAAATTCGGAATTAAACTCATACTGGACATCTGAGACATCAAACCAAAATTAATGTGGCATAAACGAGAATGCCAGACACCGGTATCATCATTAACATCACCACAAATATGATTCATGGATTTATTATAAAATCTGAAAGTGAAAACCGAAACAAGCCTCCGAACTCATAGCCTTTACCAATAAATTGTCCATGTTTCGAAACAATGACATTATTGGACTCTAACACAACCTTAAACCCATCTCTACATAGAAGGGAGCCACTAACGAGATTCTTGTTCATAGTAGGGACATGCTACACGTTCCTTAGTTGCACGATCTTTCTGGAAGTAAACTTCAGATCCACCGTGCCAATACCATGAACAAAAGCATGTGATCCATTCCCCATTAGGACGACTGAATCCCAAGCGACCTGATAAGAAGTGAACATAGAGATGTCAGCACACACGTGAATATTAGCACCTGTATCAATCACCAACATGGTGATTGAAATACTGAAAGAACAGTAAATAAATTACCGTACCCATCAGTGTTGCTAGCGGTCATGATGTTGACAGTCTTCCCACCTTTCCCTCTGCGATCTGCACGAACTGGGCAGTCCTTGGAAAAGTGGCCGAGCTCTCCACATGAATAACAATGTAGCTCGGCCTTGTTCAACTTCTTCTTCTTCTTCTTGAAGGTTGTAGTCTTTTCAGGCTTGTTGAACGAGGGCTTATAGTTCCCTTTGTTCTTGCCGAAGGTCTTCTTTTTGCGCTATGTAGACGCTAGACTGACCCTCGCCTCCTCTCTCAGCAGTGTCCTTAGCCCGAGCCTTCTCCTCAACATCAAGAGACGCTATCAGGTTTTCAACTGATATCCCCTGTCTCTTGTGTTTGAGAGTTGTGGCGAAGTTCCTCCACGAAGAAGGCAACTTTGCAATAATGCATCCAGCCACAAACTTGTCGGGTAAGATACACTTGAGGATTTCAAGCTCCTTGGCAAAGCACTGTATCTCATGAGCTTGCTCAACTACAGAACGGTTGTTAACCATCCTGTAATCATGAAAGTTCTCCATGATGTACAACTCACTACCAGCATCTGCTACACCGAACTTAGCGTTCAGTGCCTCCCAGAGCTCTTTTCCATCTTTGATGTGCATATACACATCAAATACCTTGTTGTCAAGAACACTCAGAACGCATCCCACAAAGGCAAGATTGGTTTCCTTGAACTTGTTCTGAATCTCGTCAGATGTAGTTCCTTCAGGTAAACCCTCACTAGCCTCGAATACTTTCAGAGCTTGCAGCCACATAGTGGTCTTATACTGCCACCTCTTAAAATGAACACCGGTAAACTTTTCCGGCTTCATAGCATCGGCCAAGTGTCCCATGTTTAATTCAGTAAATTGCCTATAATAAGGTTTTTGGATTGTTGGATTATTAGGCATAATTTCCACAATTAATTCTAGAATATAAATCATGACAACAACAGCTACAATCACGTGAACCTCTAACATACTAGATGTATTGATCAACATGAATAGTAGCAGATTATACGCACTAACAGCCATAGTAAAACAACAGATCTGTTGATGGTGTACGTACTGATCGGTTGTCGATGTAGTCGCCATTGGTGCAGCAGACTGACGAAGAAGTCGGCGTTGAAGACGACGCGCCCGAGGTTCGGCTTGACGACCGGGAAGACGCGCCGTGATGACGAACTTGAGCAGTCGCGCGGAGCGCTTCACAAAAACCTTATTCGCCCTCTCCCGTACAGGATTGCAAAGACGAGTGGTTTCGAAGACCTGCTCTCCCGACCGCCGGTGCACGCCGGCAAGCGGGATGAAGTAGACTACGGTGGCGTTGTGCGTTGTGGAAGCCGCACAGGCGTTTATATAGAGCGGCTCAGAAATCCCGTACAGGACACAAAGTGGACCAAACCCACGTTCGGGTCGGTTACAGATAGCCCACGATCCGGGAACGACTCGAATCCGCTAACCGTTGACACGTCTGTCTAACCGCACACATTTTCCTGAGCAGCAAAATAAAGCTCAGCTCGGCGAGATCCCCGCAACCCGCAACCCGCTGCGCGCGCACGCGTCGTGACGAGACGAGCGTGCGAGCAGCGGCGTCGGAGGAGGAGCGCGCATGTAGCTCTCTTATTGTCATTCACTTACAAAGTGGTGCGACACTCCACCTTATAAGGTGGTGCAACTCTCCTTTAACTTTTCATATGGGACTAAACTTTAGCTCCCACAGCTCTTGCCACACACACATGGGAGCTGCCACCAACTTGGCCAAATCACATATGGGCTTCCACATACATGGGCTTTGAGCTTGGGAAAAATCTGAAATCACACATGGGTCTAATGATTTAGTCCATCATTTTCTAACACAAGACACCTCTCTTCTTTTATTAAAGAGGAGAGAATTAATCGGAAACTCTCCTACCTATGTACACAAGAATCTACATGTGTGGGGATTGAACCGCAGAACAATATATCATATTATCTCAATGAAGTTTAACTTTCATGATCATTAAACAAAGCGGTTTTGCTACTCATGATGCTTGTTGTGCATGGCGATTGGACCGTCTAATACTGCTAGCTGGTGATCCCGTAATATCTGCTAACGTTGTTCTGTAACCGTGTCCTTTGCCATACTCTCTCTCTTCACAAATAAGTATACGTTCCGCTTTAAAATTTGTCTACAAAAAAATGTACTTCTACCTTCCCAAAGCAAGAAAAATTGCTTAAAAAAAATCAAGCCCAGTAACATTTAGCAAATGGTCTCTTCAATTTATACATGCACTTGCCTCATTGGGGATGAGAGAATTAAAGCTAAGAGAGAACATGTCTAACACATTTCCAATGCATTTTCTACTCCATCTTATAATTTATCTTAAAATTTCTAAACGTCCACTTATTTGCGGACGGAAGGAGTATGTTTCTTTGCCCGACACACCAGTCTGGTTTGCTCTACTTTTGGTGGTGATGTCTTTTGTTTTTTCCTTTGTAGCTAGGAGACCACGGTCGTGTGTTTGTCAGTTTCAAATTCTTTCCTCGCAGCCTTTTGTTACTTCTCCACGCTTTTTTTCCACTACCCCTTTGCCAGCTGCATGACACTATACGAGCAACAAGTGAATATGGGCGACGAAGACCAACTCCATTGCGCGTCTTGTTCTTGCTTGGCATCTGGCTCAAAGAAAATTTGGATAACTTGCCTGATGCAAAAAAATCCAGGCCAAATGGACGAGCGGAGGATCCGTGGGAGAAAATGCGTGGCCTTCACTTGTAGCATGCTTTTCCAGTTCGGTGTGAACGTAGAACTGTTGCGATGGTAGACATATAAGGCCCAGTTCTTTTGGCGGCTTCTCCGAGAAGCCGCCCTACCCCCAGCTTCCCGGGAAGCCGGTTCAAAAAAATTAGAAGGCTTCAAAAGTGGTTAAGGCTAAACTAATTTGGAAGCCTCACAAAATTTTGAAACCGGCTTCCCCAGGAAGCTGAGGGTAGGACGGCTTCTCGGAGAAGCCGCTAAAAGAACTGGGTCTAAGTCGTGGGAAGGAGAAGGTCTTGTGGATGGCATGCGGGACTACCTGATGGCTTCAGCAGATGCCGCCTCAACCTCGACTGAGAAACATAGTACTCTATTTAAGGTCGCCCGACATAAGCTATGCACATACCTAATAACCCTATAAAACATAATAAATTTTTGCATCAATAAAAAAACGGTAGTAGTGGTGCATAGCCACCTCTATTGGTAAAACAATATTGACATTTCATCCGGCAAATTATCTGCAAGGAGTAGAAAACATATAAGTAATTAGTAAACAATCCACGTACAAAAGGGCAAATTCATATAATTCCAGAAGGAGAACACCAACATAACTAGATTTTGTCATGGCATAATTGGAGATCAAATGCCACTTATTTTCTTATATTCGGCAACAATTTGGAATATACCATACCCACGAAACCTCAGAGACATCTCTTGCCTGATGCTCTGAACTTCTCCAGGAGTAAATTGCATAAAACTATCACAGGGCTCTAACTACGAGCCAATACCAACATTGGTAATTTTTACAAGTCAGTACCAATTTTGAGGCAGAGCGTTACAGATTGTGTTGATTCCTGTCTAACATCAATTTAACAACGGTACTGACTGGTGGAGCCTATTTGTAAGGTTGAGATGGCAGCACACGTGGACATGGAGCTAAGGTGGACGTTGGGCCTACCTATTGGCCCTGCATCTTTTTTACCCGTATATTTTTCTTTCTCATTTTGTAGCTCTGGCCGGCTTGCCCTGTTTTCTCCGCCGCCGGCGCGTCCTCCATGCTGTCGCAACACCCGTCCCCTGGGGGCTAGCGCGTTGTCCCCTACACCCACGCTCATGAGCCGTTGCCGACGTCGCCCCACCCTACCTCCCGTAAGGTCCCCTGACCCACGCTCGTGAGCCGCTACCGGCGGCGCCCATGCTCGTGTGGTCGGAGATCCTGGACCAGCAGGGACGCGGCGGCACGAATGGGACTGGATCATCAGGGACATGGCAGTGTAGATGGGACCTGGACCATCAGGGACGCGGTGGCGCGGATGGGACCTGGACCAGCAGGGACATGGCGACGCAGATGGGACCTAGACCAACAGCGACACGACATCACGTATGGGACCTGGACCGACAGCGATGGGCCGAATTGAAGCAGTTGCCTTCTTTGATCCCGCACTTGATCAGGCTCGATGCCAGTGGGGGCGCCCAATGCCGGTGGAAGGGAGCCTCGGCGATGGAGGAGGGGCGTGCCGGCGGAGGAGTTTCGTGATGGTGCAAGGGAGCCACGCCGATACAGGGAGGCGCGCCAGCGGGGAGGCATGCTGGCGGAGGAGAGGAACGTCGAGGGTGATGAAAATGAGGAGGGAAAAGATTAGGGGGGGAGACTGGCACGTTCCGGCTGGCAAACCGGTCCCGCGGGACCAGGGGACAAAATTTCCGGTCAGACGGAACAATTTTGGTTTACCAGAACACTATACTGAATGAAATTTCAGCGAGAAAACAGGTCCACCGGACCTAGGGCCGGAATTTTCGGCCCCGGCCGAAACTATCGCTAGGATCAAAACAAGCTAGTCGAAAAGGTTGGTGATTTTTGCATCCGGACTCGGAATTTAGCAAACTTAGGCTTTTTGAAAAGCTAAGAATGAGATCTATCTAGTAGAGACTATAATACCCAAGAAAAGGCAAGAGGTAAAATACCAAAAGAGGAGAGGTATGAGACCTTCCTAAAGAAGAACCCGTGTTGGGGATATACTTTCCGGGTATACCCATAGGACTCATTGACCAGGGTGTCCCACCAACGGGTTAGAGCTTTGCTTCACGGGCGACCCAGTCAGAGAAAGAGGAGGAGCCAATTCCGTCTACGACAAGGCCCAGAAGATTTACCGACTTAGGCCTACAGTATTACTTGTAGTCCAAGCTGTATCTAGTTACTGACTCTGTAACGTAGCCGGATAGGTCTCTCCTGTAACCCTAGGTCCTGGTGACTATATAAACGAGCCCTATGGGAGCCTTTAGGTCAATAACCACAATCACAACTCGCACAAGCGAACCTCTCGTGTAATCCGCTGTAACATCCGACTCTCGTCGATATATTACTAGGTTGCTAGCAGGAGTAGGATACATCACCGCAGTCGGATATGAACCTGGGTAAACTTGTGTTCACCGTTCTCGGAACATCCGGCATCTCACACCCCATCTTCTCAATGCCTTTAGGACCCCCTATGGCGTACTTGTCGATAATCCGACGATAGTTGGTGCCCACCGTGGGGCGGGTGACTTTCGGAGCTTCCTTCCAGGCAGAATCTACGCGTGCAGGAATCGGCAAAAAAATCGCCATGGGTCGCATGGTCTATGCCAGTGATGTCCCTCTCTTCCTTCTTGACAAGACTTGGATTCCGGCTAGCAAGCCCGTGACAACATACACGATCATGCCTATCGGCGAGATCGATATCTACCTCAGTTTCGCTGAACCCGTCCTACCCACCCTTGAGGTGATGACCATGGCGGAAGAAAAATATGGATCTACTCTGTCCGCAGAGGTGGAAGAGTTCAAGATCCCAGAAAAAATCGAACCCACCCAGCCCACTCCTGTAGTGGAAGAAGCGGTGGAGGAAAAATCCGGATCTGATCTCCCTGTCGAGATCGGATACACGAATGAGGAATATATCCTCTACGGATCCGGCACTACCGATGCCATAGCAGAAAAAGCACTCTTGAGGCACATGATAAAGAAGATGATGAAGCACCCCTACATTGATTACAAGGCAATCGCTGACGTTAAGGAGAACTTTGAGATGGAGAAGGCGGAAACCCAGCCGTGCCGCTACCTCAAAAACATGAACAAGAAGAAGCACTGTTTCGTATACCACGCGAGCTCTGGGTCCGACTATGTCGATGCTGGAGCCGAAAAAGATTCAGTCCTCGACGCAATCCAAGAAAACGCCGACTTACCTGGCTCCCCTCAGGAGTCAATAACGTCGCAGGAACTTCGAGAAGGAGATGTAGGAGTACGAATAAGAATACGCCTCCAAACCAGCGCAAGGTGAGCAGGAAGACCCTCCGCGTCCGTACGATATCATGGATGAGGACTACACCTCGCAAGATGACATGAACACCGGAGATTCATCCGAAGTCCAGAAGCCAACCACTACGAAAAGTACCGACGGAAGTTTATCTCCCGGTACCGGACCGAAAGCCGTCTTTGCCACCAGTACGCATGTTAAGGATAATGAGCAGTCAAAGAAGAAGAACAAGAACAAGAATCCGACACTGGCAGAGCCGGACGTCGAAGAAACCAACGAAGAAAAAGTTGATGAAGAGATCGAGATGGAGAATCAGGATGGAGACCCGATTAAACCCACGCCGATCGATCCTCCGGTGGATGGACACATTGTCACCAAGGGTGCACGTGAAATTTACAGATATGCTCTCACCATACCAATCCCAACAGCTTCGGATCTTTACTCCGGATGCGCTGGAGAAAAGGGCTAAGGACCTAGAAAAGCACCGTCTATTTTTACTCGAAGAGGCCGCGCGCATCATCGAGCTTAAACAACAGTTAGACAGTGATCCTGCCAAATATCAGTCAGATTTTAAGAGACTACCAAACAAGACAAGGGAAGGTACAATTCTTGCTAACAGGAACCCGAATATCCATAGAGATCTATTCGACGGAAAATCTGGAGAGAAAATCCAAGTCTACAACACGCCACTGGCAAACGCTGCAGCAGCTCGAGCTATCCTCGCAATTAATCCATCTCCTGAATAGGTCCGGCAATGCATTGCGTTGCTAGATAAAGGATTAAAACAACAGAAAATGGCTGCGATTCAGTGGCAAGCTGGACTCAAAGTCGGAATTCTGCCACACTGACGCTGACGAAAGACCCCGCAGGGATACAGATCAACGCTATCGTCCCCAGGGAGAACAAGAAAATTCAAGGACTGGATCAAACGGTCATCATCGCAGGCCCGCACGTGACTGGGCGATAGTTATTTCGGCTGCGTCGAAGATGCCATCAGGGCAATGGTACCCCATCAGGGCTATCGTCGGCAAAACAACCGCCAGCGAGAACAGGATCGGCTAAAAATGTCACCACTAAGACGTCCGGCTGGTAATGTTGGACGAAGAGATGATCCGGGTCGTCCTGAATCAAGTAGGGACGGAGCCCGAAGAAACCAACATCGGAGCCAGCATAACGAGGCTCCACCACCACCACCGCGTAACCCAGCCGGAAATAATCCACCAGGTCCACCATCGCCTCCAGGCAGCGACCATGAAGGATCCCATCGGAGCCATGGAAGCCACAGGGACGGGGGCGACAATGGTGAGAGGAGAAGCAAAAATCTGACTCCGCCGTGCGGAAACCGCGAGCCTCCAAGGCGCAGATCTCTCTTGCCAAACAACGCTCGCCACTGTATTGAATCAAACATAGAGGAGTGGCGGTATGAGGAACAAGATGTGTATGCGGGACCCAAGTGCTTTGGCCCATGCATCCGCCAGATAAAATTTCCGGTTGAATTTGGTATTGCCAAACACATCCAACCCTACGACAGGGAGGCTCAGCTAGATACTTGGCTCCAGGACTTTTTCCAGGCTTGCTACATCGCCAAAGGAGAAAATAGCCTAGTCGCAGTCCGATATCTCCCGCTTATGCTGAGGAAGACGGCTCAATCATGGCTCAATGAACTGCCAGAGAATTCAATTCATAACTGGTATGATATGCAAAGTGTGTTCTTTTCAAACTTTGAGGGAACATACAGGAGGCCCTGCACAATCGGAGACTTGCAGCGTTGCACCCAAAGACCCGGAGAAACTTGCCGGGATTACCTCGGACGCTGGATTGTCATGAAAAACTCCTGTGAAGGAGTAAACGAGCAAACTGTGATTGAGGCTTTCATCACAGGACTCTCAATCGGACTTTTGCATCACATACTGAAGCGTGACCACATCATAGATTTGGGAGAGATGATAGAGACGACAAGCAAATGCGCTGATGCCAATGATGATTCATAAGGGCCGCTAAATATTCTGGCCAATCCTAATGCAGCCAAATAGGAAACTCAGAAGCACAAGAACACCTCGGAAGATAAACCGGCTCCAGGCAACGCAGCTGTTAACGTGACATTCAGATCCGGAGGATGAGGAGGGCGCGGAGGCGGCCGGGGTCGAGGCCGCGGAACTTCCTGAATCCAGGGCAGAGGAGAGCAGCAACCCTAAAGAACCTATACCTGGGATAACATTGCCAATAATCCATGTGTCCACCACTTGGATAGAAAAGGAGGATCTACCCACACAAATGCCGAGTGTCATTTCAATGAAGACATCAAAAAAGACGAATCCGCTGGCTACAGGGCCAAGCGACAAAAAGGAAAGAAATTTTTTGAGAAAGGCAAGGAGCCCAAGGAAGATTCCAACATGGAAGAAGCGGACGCCGCACAGCCCAAGTCGGATGGAAAGAAGGATTATCCCATAAAGAAAGACGCATACGTCTGCTTCCTTGGATCTCAACCGGCTAAGGCCAAGAAGGCGGTTCTCCGTGAGCTTAATGCCATAGTTCCGGCTTTTACCAAATTTCTTGATTGGTCGGATGTAACCATCACCTTTGATCGCTTAGATCACCCCGAGGAAAACACATCGTCGAGGAAAATACCCTCTAGTCATCAATCCTCTTATTGATTGCTATGATTTCTCTAAAACCCTCATGGACGGTGGTATCAGCATTAATATCCTCTACATCAAAACGCTCCACCGCATGAAGATCCACGAGAGCCAGTTGAGTTACAGTAGTGTAACTTTCCATGGCATTGTATCAGGGAGACATGTGGATTCTCTAGGTGAGATTACTCTGGACGTGACATTCGGAACCCGAGATAATTACCGGACCGAGCCACTCTCTTTCGAGGTGGTACCGTTCAAAAGTGCTTACCACGCCATCTTCAGGCGTCCGGCTTACGGGGCGTTCATGGCTCGTCCCTGTTACATTTACAATATGATAAAACTTTTAGGTCCAAAGGGCGTCATAACCATTCGGGGAAATCCAAGGAAAGCACAAGAATGCGACGAAGGATCTTTTTTGACACTCGCGACGAAGGATCTACTGCCTTTGCCGATCCATCAGAGATCAAGAAGACCATCGATCCGTCAGAGATGCCCGCTATGAAGAACGAGGTGCTGAAGACAAGCATGCAGTTCAAGGCGTCGGAAGAGACAAATAAAATGTCGCTAAAGGAAGATGATCCCTCCAAGACGACAAACATAGGGTTAGGCTTATACCATGCATAGGAAAGTGTGCTCGTCGAGTTCCTCAAAGCTAATTATGATACCTTCGCATGGCAGCCTTCTGACCGGAGTACCTAGGGAACTTGCCGAGCAATCTCTTAATGTGTACCCTGACGCTAAACCCATCAAACAGTCCTTATGACGGTTTGGTGATGAAAAGCGCAAAGCAATAGAAAAGGAATTAGCCCGACTAGAATTAGCCGAATTCATAGCAGAGGTCATCCATACAGATTGGATGGCAAATCTTGTACTCGTCCCTAAAAAGGACACTATTGATTTGACTATGTGTGTTGATTATACCGCTTTGAACAAAGCCTGTCCAAAAGACCCGTTCCCTTTGCCAAGAATCGATCAAGTTATCGACTCAATGGCAGGGTCGGAATTACTCTGTTTTCTCAACGCATATTCCGGATATCACCAAATACTAATGAAAGAATCAGATCAAATCAAGACGTCTTTCGTCACTCCTTTCGGAACCTTCTGCTACAAAACTATTCCTTATGGCTTAAAGAACGCAGGAGCAACATATCAACGTACTATGCAACGTTGTCTTAACGATCAAATCGGACGCAACGTCCATGTATACGTATATGACATAGAAGTTATGTCCAAAAAGAAGTAAACTTTAATTTCCGACTTGGAGGAAACATTTTCTAGTCTACGAAAATTCAATATGATGCTAAATCCGAAGAAGTGTTTCTTTAGAATTCCAGCCGGAAAATTATTAGGTTTTATCGTGTCTGAAAGAGGCATAGAGGTGAACCGGGACAAAATTAAGGATATACTCAACATTACCAGGCCGACTCGCCTGAAGGACGTGGAGCTTCTCACTGGTTGCATCGCAGGTGTGGAGATTCGTCACCGGCTCGAGAAAGAGAAAAAAAAAGCGCCGCCTTTTATACAAACTCTTGAATAATACCGACAAATTTGTCTGGACCTAGGAAGCCGATGCTGCCCTACTAAGTTTGAAAGACCTACTTTCAAATCCACCAGTTCTCGCAGCGCCAGAACCTCGGGAGCCTATGTTACTTTACATTGCAGCGACTAACAAAGTTGTAAGTGTGGTAACAGTAGTGGAGCACGAGGAGGAAGGCCATGAGAATAAGGTGCAGCGTCTAACTCACTACCTGAGTGAGGTTCTGACAGAGTCGAAACAACGGTATCCACACCATCAAAAGCTAGCTTATGGAGTGTTCTTTGCATCCAGAAAGCTACAACACTACTTTCAAAAGCACAAGATCACAGTGGTGAGCACTGCTCCCCTGCGAGATATAATCAACAATTGTGACGCCACATGACGTGTCGCAAAGTGGGGAATAGAGCTTGCAACTTTCGAAATTGAGTACAAACCTTGTACAACAATCAAGTCCCAAATACTTGCCGATTCTGTTGTTGATTGGACAAAGATGGCAGAAAACACAAATCCTCCAGACTCGGAATTTTGGACCCTTCATTTTGAAGGATCAAAAGCATGAGGAGGCTCGGGGGCTGGCGTGGTGCTCAAGTCACCCCAAGGAGATAAGCTATTCTATGTGTTACAAATACACTTCACGATAACCAATAATATTGTCGAGTATGAAGCATTGTTACATGGATTACGCATGGCCAAAAACATTGGCGTAACAAGACTCATGTGTTACAGAGACTCGGATTTAGTTGCTCAGCAAGTATCTGATATCTGCAATGCAAACAAACACATGGCGGCCTACAAAGTCGTCATGGATGAATTATCTAAATCGTTCGAGGGTTTTGAGGTTCAACACATCCCTCGAGCAGAAAATGAGGAAGCAGATGTTCTATCAAGAATAGGCTCTACGCGGAAACAAGTCACGAATGGCACTTTTTTAGAGCATTTAAAGGTTCCCTCCATCACTGGAGTTGATGAAGACTATCCGACGAAATCCGACTCATATTTAATAGCAATTTTGGCAGTAATTCCCAGCTGGACAAAACCCTATCTGGATTTCCTGTTAGACGGAAAATTACCCGAAGACAAAGTCCTGAGCCAGCAGATCGTCCGACGAGCAAAAGGATACACAATAATAATGAAGGGTTTCGCGGCATAGTAAATCAAAATTTTCTACGGATGCGAACAGAGGGAAAGCCAAGATCTAATCTAGGAGATGCAAACAACGAGAGAGATTGGATTAGATCTTCATAACCTTGAAGATTACCTGACGGAGCGTTAAATCGAGCGTGGGTGATGTAGTCGTACTCGCTTCTCCTCCTCGTGATCCGATCCGATCTAGCACCACAAGTGGCGGTGCCTCCGTGAGATGCACACGTGCAGCACCTCGACGTCTCCTCCTTCCTTGGTCCAGCAAGTATGGTGGAGAGATGGGTTGGATCTACAACGCGACGGCGCGGTGCAATTGGTGGAGAATTTCTGCAGCAGGGCTTCGCCTACAAGCAGTCGGGAGGGAGAGAGGAAGGCATCAGGGCGGCTAGGGTTAGAGGGGAAGGTGTGTGGGGTTGGTGCGCCCCCAGCACTCTATATATAGAGGGGTGGGCGCAGCCCTAGCCCCTCCCCCAAGCCAAGGCCGGCGGCCCCAAGGAGGAAGAGTGGGGGGCAAGGAAACCCCCCTTCTAGAAGCTCTATCTAGAGTTTAAACCTCTCTTGGCCGGCTGGGCCCTATGGGGCCTTGTGCCCCTGGCCCAATGCGGCCAGGGCACTCCCTCATAGGGCCATGCCCCCTCCCGGAAGGTGGGGCCACATTGGTCCCCTTCCGGAAGGTTCTAGAAGCTTCCGGTACAATACCGATTAACCCGGAACAATTCCGAACTCCAAAAACTGCACTGCCTTATATGAATCTTATTCTCCGGACCACTCTGGAACCTCTCGTGATGTATCAGATCCCATCCGAGACTCCGAACAAAAACTCATAAACCAATTATCCAATCTATCCTAGCGTCGAGACATGTTAAGTGTGTGACCTTGCGGGTTCGAGAATATGCAGACATGATCTTCTATCAATAATCAACAACGGGGTCTGGAAACCCATATTGACTCACACACATTCATCGATGATCATATCGGATGAACCACGATGCCAGGATTCAATCAATCCCATATATATATTCCCTTCGTCTCGCGATATTTTACTTGCCCGAGATTTGATCGTCGGTACCGTCATACCTAGTTCAATCTTGTTCACAGCAAGTACTTTACTCGTTCCGTAATCCGATATCACTTTGTGATTAACTCCTTAACCACATGCTTGCAAGCGGTGCTGATATCGATTATCGAGTGGGCCCGAAGTATATCTCTCCGACTTGGGAGGGACAAATCCCATCTCGATACATACAACCCAACAGATACTTTCCGATCACCTGAGAGACACCTTTATGATCACCCTCTCATAGGATGACGTTTGATGACCTCAAAGCTTTCTTCCGATACCTAGGGAGTTGTATTATCTCATGGTCTAAGGAATACAATATTTGACATAAGAAAAGCTTCGCAAAGACGAACATGATGACACGATCTAATTGCTTCGCTTAGTTTGGGTCTGTCCACCATATCATTCTCCCAATGATATGATCTCATTATTAATTGACAACTCATGTCCATGGTTAGGAAACCTTAACCATCATTAATCAATGAGCTAGTCCATAGAGGCATACTAGGGACACGGTGTTGTTCACAAACCACACAAGTATTAAAGTTTCCGCTTAATAAAATTCTAGCATGGAATATAAACATTATCATGAACAAGAATTATAATAATAACATCTTTATTATTGCCTCTAGGGCATAATTCCATGATCTCCCACTTGCACTAGAGTCAATAATCTAGTTTACATCGGCAACAATCTCACACCCATGGCCTTTGAGGTCTTGATCATGTTTTACACGCGGAAGAGGTTTAGTCAACGGATCTGCGACATTCAGATCTGTATGTACTTTGCTAATCTTCAGATCTCCATCTGCTATATAATCTCGGATTATATGAAACTTGCGGTTGATATGCTTGGTCTTTGGATGATATCTTGGTTCCTTAGCGAGTGCTATGGCGCCAGTGTTGTCACACAATATCTCAAGTGGGTCCAATGCACTTGGAACCACGCCAAGCTCAGTGATGAAGTTCCTGATCCAAACTCCTTCACTTGACGCTTCTGCAGCAGCCATGTATTCCGCTTCTACTATAGATCCCGCGATCACGCTTTGCTTGCAGCTTCTCCAGCTCACAGCTCCTCCATTCAAAATATACACGTATCTTGTCTGAGATTTAGAATCATCCTTGTCGGTGTCAAAACTAGCGTCGACGTAACCCTTTACGACGAGCTATTCATCACCTCCATAGACTAAGAACATTTCTTTAGTCCTATTTAAGTACTTTAGGATTTTCTTCACGGCTGTCCAGTGTTCCACTCCTGGATCACTTTGATATCTGCTCGTCAAACTAAGAGCATTGGACACATCCGGTCTAGTACACATGGCATACATGATAGAACCTATGGCGAGGCATAAGGCACTTTGCTCATAGCTTCCCTATCATTTACCATAGTGGACACTGAGCCTTGCTCAATATCTTACACGACAACATAGGCCTTGAACCTTTCTTTGCCTTATCCATTACGAACCTTTTAGAACTTTGTCTAGGTATGTACTCTGGCTTAAAGCTATCAGGCGTCTTTGTCTATCTCTATAGATCTTGATGCCCAATATATAAGCAGCTTCACCTAGGTCTTTCATTGAAAAACACTTGTTCAAATAACTCTTCACATCGTTAAGCATGTTAATGTCATTTCCAATAATCAATATGTCATCCACATATAGTACGTAAATGTCACCGAGCTCCCACTCACTTTCTTGTAGATACAAGCTTCGTAGCAATTTGGAACAAATCCAAAGCCCTTGATCACTTGATCAAAACGAAGGTTCCAACTCCGAGATGCTTGCTTCAGTCCATAAATGGAACGCTGAAGTTTGCATACCTTAATAGCATCCTCAGGATCGACAAAACCTTCGGGTTGCATCATATACAACTCTTCATCAATGTTGCCATTGAGGAAAGTAGTCTTGACATCCATCTGCCATATTTCATAATCATGAAACGCAGCAATTGCTAATAAAATCCGAATGGACTTAAACATCGCTACGGGAGAGAAAGTCTCATCGTAGTCAACACCTTGAACTTGTCGAAAACCTTTCGCGACAAGCCGTGCTTTATAGACGGTAACATTACCATCCGCGTCCGTTTTCTTCTTAAAGATCCATTTGCACTCAACAGCCTTTCGGTCGCTAGGAGGGTCCACCAAAGTCCATACTTGGTTTTCGCTCATGGATCCCAATTCGGATTTCATGGCTTCTAGCCATTTCTCAGAGTTTGGGCTCATCATCGCTTCATCATAGTTCGCAGGCTCACTATCATCTACTAACAAGACAGTTAAGACAGGGTTGCCATACCACTCAGGAGGGGCACATGACCTTGTCGACCTCGACGTTCAGTAGCAGCATCGTCCGAAGCTTCATGATCCTTGTCATTAGCTTCCTCTATTGTTGGTGCAGGCGGCACTGGAACAATTTCAGGTGCTGCGCTACTCTCCAATTCAAGAGAAGGTTCAACAACCTCGTCTAGCTCTACTTTCCTCCCACTCACTTCTTTCGAGAGAAACTCCTTCTCAAGAAAGGAACCGTTCTTTGCGACAAACACTTTGCCTTCGGTTCTGTGATAGAAGGTATACCCAATAGTTTCCTTAGGGTATCCTATGAAGACGCATTTCTCCGCTTTGGGTTCAAGCTTGTCTGGCATCAACTTCTTGAAGTAAGCTTCGCATCCCCAAACTTTAAGAAACGACAACTTAGGTTTAGCACCAAACCACAGTTCATACGGTGTCGTCTCAACGGATTTAGATGGTGCCCTATTTAAAGTGAATGCAGCGGTTTCTAATGCATAACCCCAAAATGATAACGGCAAATCAGTAAGAGACATCATTGATCGGACCATATCTAATAGGGTTCGATTCCGGCGTTCAGACACACCATTGCGCTGTGGTGTTCCGGGTGGCGTGAGTTGCGAAACGATTCTGCTTGCTTTAAGATGCGTGCGAAAATCATAACTCAAATATTCACCTCCACGATCTGATCGTAGAAACTTAATCTTTCTGTTACGATGGTTCTCCACTTCATTCTGAAATTCCTTGAACTTTTCAAACGTTTCAGATTTATGTTTCATTAAATAGATATACCCATATCTACTTAAGTCATCGGTAAAAGTGAGAAAATAGCGATATCCACCGCGCGTCAAAACACTCATCGGTCCGCATACATCGGTATGTATGATTTCCAACAAGTCCGTTGCTTGCTCCATCATACCGGAGAACGGGGTTTTGATCATCTTGCCCATGAGGCATGGTTCGCATGTGTCAAATGATTCAAAATCAAGAGACTCCAAAAGTCCATCAGAATGGAGTTTCTTCATGCGCTTTACACCAATATGACCTAGACGAGAGTGCCACAAATAAGTAGTATTATCACTATCTACTTTGCATCTCTTAGCTTCAATGTTATGGATGTGTGTTTCATCCCTTTCGAGATTTAGAAGAAATAAACCATTCACAATAGGTGCATGACCATAAAAGATGTTACTCATATAAATAGAACAACCATTATTCTCCGATTTAAATGAATAACCGTCTTGCAATAAACAAGATCCACAAATAATGTTCATGCTCAACGCAGACACATAATAACACTTATTAAGGTTTAAAACTAATCCCGAAGGTAAAACTAAGGAGAGCGTGCCGACGGCCATCACATCAACTCTTGATCCGTTGCCAACGCGCATCATCACCTCATCCCTCACAAGCCGCCGTCTATTCCGTAGCTCCTGTTTCGAGTTACAAATATTAGCAACTGAACCGGTATCAAATACCCAGGCACTACAACGAGGGCTAGTAAGGAAAACATCAATAACATGTATATCAAATATACCTTTGATGGTGCCAGCCTTCTTGTCCGCTAAGTACTTCGGACAATTGCGCTTCCAGTGACCCTTGTCCTTGCAATAGAAGCACTCAGTGTCCGGCTTAGGACCAGACTTGAGCTTCTTCTCGCCAGGTAAAGGCGCTGTGCCGCCCTTCTTGAAGGGCTTCTTTGCTCCCTTACCTTTCTTAAAGGTGGGCTTGTTGACCATCAACACATGATTATCCTTTTTGATGTCCACTTCCGCGGCCTTCAGCTTTGCGAAGAGCTCGGTGATCGTATCAGTGGAACCAATCTGATTATGAGTCACTACAAAACTTTTGTAGCTGGGATGTCACATCCCAAGATTTTCCAAATCTTGTAATGTGAAAAATAAATGAATAAAATAAAACTTTGTTTGATTTTCAGGGCCAGAAGAAACTTTTTGAATCCAATTGGAAACTTTCAAACCAAGTTGGATCAAATAAAATCCTAAAGAGATTTAAAAAGATAAAACATTTATTGAAGGAAAATAAAAATATTTAAAATCACTATTTTGGATCTATTAAAAAAAGGATTTGGTTTCCAAATAAAATAGAAGTTTTATTAATAAAGATTATTTTAATGAGCCAAATTAAACCTTGGCCAAGCTTTTGAAATAAAACATTTTGTTTTGATAAAATTAGTAAAGGTTTATTTAATTAAAATAATAAGGATTTAAAATCCAAGTTTTATTAATAAAGGTTTTACTATTTCCAAAACATCAAAACTTATTTATTTATTTGAAATAAGTTTTCCAAGTATTTTATACTCTCAAACAAAACCTACTGATTGGTTTTGAAAATAATTAGATTTCAAAAAGAGTTTTTGAAATAAAACAAAATCTATTTGATTTAATAACGATGGTCTATTTATTTATTTAATAATGGACCCTAAAATAAAACTATTATTTTGGTTTTGGAATTTGGTTTATACTACTGAACAGAACCAAATTCAAAGTCACAAAGCTTGGTAATTGTTTGAATCAATTTGAATGTTGTTTGGTTGTTTGAATTTCAAAACAGGAAATAGTTATAGAAAAAGAAAAGCCAAGAGAAAAAATAGGATCTGGACCAGCCCAGTTGACAGAGCCCACAAGGCCCAGAACCAGCCCAGCTTCCCTCCCCGAAGAAAACGTTTCATACTCATTTTCGAACCCGTGAAGAGACTGAAGGGTGGACCTCCTTTCCTTCTCACATCCTCACTGACGACTGGACCCCACCTCCCTGTTCATCCTCCTCACCCGCGCGACCCCTTCTCCCCAAACCTCGCTGCCGTTCACTGCTATTCAATCCGCGCGTAAATTCACGAATAATGGTTGCGTTAATCTCGCCCCTGACCATGCGTACAAAAGCACCTCTCCTCCTCTCGCTATTCCCGCAACACCAACTCCACCTCGCCACCAGTGCTGGAATCAATCAGCTCCACACCGCTGCTCCGACGAGCTTCCACCTCCAATTCCGGCCGAGCCTCGCCACCTCCTGCCTCCCCGAGCACACGAGCGCACTCACCACTCCCTGGCGCATCTCCCAGTACCCTCTGTTCGACCGCGGGCGCCCCAGGGAGCCGTCTTCGACAAAACTCTGAGCGCCGCCGTCTGTCTCGCCTCCGTCTGTCTCGCCTCCGTCGAGCTCCTCCGGTAAGTCCAGACCGCCCCTCTTCTCCTCCTTCACGCACACAGCATCTCCTTGATCGTACGCGTCTAACCATGCTCCTGGTTTGCCTTCTCATGACCCGTAGCATCGTCTTCGACCTCGACCAGAGCCAACCGTCGCCAGACCAAACTCCGGCGAGGAATTCCTCCTGCCCTCGTGCGCCCCTTGCCTCGTCGACCACACGTTGAGCACCACCTCAACCTCGCAAACTCGGTGAGCGTACTCCCTCCCTCTCTCGCTTCCTGTTTCGCCAGCGCCGCCACTGTCTGACCGTCGCTGCCGCTAGCCACCGTCGGCGCCGCTCGCATATGGTCAAGCACGCTAGCACCGTAGGATCGAGATCTGACGCTCACGATAGAATCACTTAACCGCGAAAGGGTACGCTCTCTGGACCACACGATCTAATTAGATCCAACACACCGCAGAGCCGATCCGGCCGAACCGGTACCCTCCAATTAGACAGTGCCGCGTGTCACGAGTTCAGTTTAAAAACAGATTTGAATCTGTTATAAATTCAATTTTCAAACCTTTGTAACTTTGGATCCACACGTCCAAAAGTTACAAACTTTATATCGTTGGAATCAGTAGAACAAGACCTAGCCAACCATGCCCTTGGTTTAGCAAATAGTATCCATTAGAGTGTTTGTTTTTGCAGATACTTTTGAATGCTTGTTTAGATTAGAAAAATGATTCAAAAATGTTTTTAGGGTTAAAACCTTTACAAAATGGTATGTTGTGAACTCACTGACCCTAGGAACCAACCCATGGATTTTAAAATGGTTTTGTGAAAGTTTGGGAATAAAAACTTGATTTGGTCATTTCTAGCCATTTAAAAATAATGATTTTGTTATGAAAATGGTTTTGAGTAAAAACTTTGGAGAAAATGCTTTGGACCAAACCTACTGACCATAAACACCAAGTTTTGGGAAACAACAACTTATTTGGTGAACCACTTAAAGTTGTTGCTTGATAAAAATATTTTCTCACCACATAAAATGATGATTGGATTTAAAAATGGTTTTTGGATAAAACCCTTTTTGCAAATGACTTTGCCATTTTGGTAAATGACCAATTTGGAACTTACAAAGTTTAGAAACCAAGTGGAGACCATCTTTGCAAATAGAACCATCCCTTGCATGCTTACATGCATGACTTAGAATTCCATTGTTTTATATGTGTGAAATTGTTTGATTGACTTTGGTTCGGAATGCTAGTTGATATTGTGTTTGCTTGATCGATTATAGTGAGTGTGAGACTAGCAAGATCAAGGAGTGAACCACCATTCCCTACCAAAAAAGGCAAGTTACACTATCATCTAAAAATCCTACTATTTTCTTTATACTTAGTGGATTTTGAAACATGCATGAAAATAATTTTATACTTATGCTATGCTAATCCTAATAGGATACCCTATACATTCCTTAGTGAAAACAATGTAGGGGTTACATGCTTAGCCATGCTATATTTTGAAAAGAGATACATGTTGAGATTTTATGAAGTTGAGAAAAGTACTTGTGTTTTTATATAATAAAACAAGGACTCAATGAACCACCTGGGTGACCAAGGATACTTTGAGTTTTGGAGAGGGTGGCAACAAAAGGAACCATGTCTATGGTAATCTCTTTGTGTTGTGCTCCAAAGAAAACCACCCAGGACACTTAGAGATTGAACATGTTTCTCCAATTGTGGCTTTCGTGTGCAACCACATGCTATTATGGCTCTGGCTTAGTCAACTACATTGGGAAGACCCATGCATTGTCTTCAGTTTATCGGACATGGGGATCCGAATGCTTCATGGGTGCTGAAGACAAGCTAGCAATGGTGTATGGAGGACCCTTTGAAAGACTTCGTCACATTCTCAATCTGCCAAGACTCCATCTTGGTGAGTGCTAATCCAAGGCCACTGGTGGCAAAAGGATGGATTGTGACATGTGGGTAAAGTGTGCAACTTCTGCAGAAGATAATAAAATCTAAGTACTTAGCCGTGTCCCCGGTTATGGACAATACTGAGCAACTAAAGTTTGAACTATGGGAGATCTCGACATTCTAATTTCTAAAAGAAAACTTTTAAGGACTTGATGCACTTGGGGTTACCAAGGAGCTCAAGAGACTTTGACAAAACTTGATGTACTTGGGGGTACCAAGGAACTCAAGAGATTTTGTTGAAAACATGAACACTTGGGGTTACCAAGGAACTCATGAGTTTTTATAAAACTTGATGCACTTGGGGTTACCAAGGAGCTCAAGGGATTTTGACAAGGACTTGAACACTTGAGTTTCTACCAAGGAGTTCAAGGAACTTGGAAAAAGGAGATTTGACAAAGGACCAAAACCAATTTGAAAAGATAGGATAAAATACTGCTTTATGCAAATGAGCCTAAAATTCTACTTAGCCAAATATGCATGTAATGATAGGATCCACTCATATTCAACAAAGTAGTGAAACTTGCCAATACAATTCAAATGTATTGACCCTTGTGGCTGTAACTTGTAATGTTGCAGGTTTGATTGATTTTAGTGAAGATTGATTGATTAGGATTACAAAGTCTACAACCAACATTTGCCTGTGGCACTTTTGAAGATGAAGGACCCATGACTATAGTTATTCCGCTGCAATGTAATGTAATAGCCAAATGAGCTATGTAAAGATGTAATAAACTTATGTTATTCCTGGTTATAAAGTTATATTATGACCTTTGTTTCTTGATATTACATCTAAACTTTGGATGCTAGCTATTGATCCAGGACTAGCATTGTAAACACAGGGGACACCACCTTATGTTAATAAAGGTTGGGACACTCCCTCTACAGATGGTATCAGAGCATTGTGTTGCCTGTAGGATTTGTAAACCTAGGATTGGACAAAAACCCTTAGAAAATAGGAGTTGTACTTGTTCCAAAACTTATTTACAAAACAAACTTGTAAACCCTTTCCTCAACCATTTTGGTTTCAACTCTACATCTCTTCTATTTCAAACTTGATGGAAAAACCTACCCATGGCCAAAGACTACACCATGTGCAAAGGACTTCCTCAACACTTTCAACTCTAATGACTTCAACTTCTTCAACACTAATGACTTCAACATCTTCAGCATATTCACCAAGGACTTCCAACTTGGATAACCCTAAGGACTACAAGTGAGACAAGGAAATCTTGCTCAAGATCTGGAGACTAAGGGAATGCAAAAGTTAGAAGGAAGCCACATCACTTGAAGTCAAGGTAACCAAGAGTTTTTCCAAGGAAACCATGATCTCATGTAAAGAAGAATCAACCAAAGAAGGATGGAAAGATCACAAGTAAACCCTATAGATGGACCACCCTATTTTAGATAAGTCAAACACACCAACTCATGTGGTGTAACAAAAATATTTTGTCGCCTAAGTGTGTGCTTGAACTTGTTGTTTAATGAAATGTTTGGTTTATGATTGCATGCACATTGCTTGTGTGAATTGTGATGTGTGTGATTAGAAATGATTCCTTAGAAAAACCTTTTGTCTATTCTAATCTTCCTTCAACCCAAACAGATGACTACTCCAAGAGACTCCAACATCAAGGTTGATGACACCAACACCAACCAAGAGGACAGCATGAAAGAACTCATAGCAACTCAACACCAGTTGAACCAAGTGACAGCTCAATTCATAGCTAACACTAGTGGAGCAGATCTAGCCCTGCAAGGATTTTTGGAAACTCAAGTCCAACTGATGCTTAAGGTGACTGATCAAATGATCAAAATGGAAGAAAATTATCCCAAGAAAGTTTGTGACAACAAGGATGACAGAAATGTTATTCTAGATGGAGCCCCAGTTTGCATTATTTGTGGAGACAAGGATCATACATCCAGGGAGCATGGAGACCAATGCCCCAACTGTGAGGAGAAACATCCTGTTGGACAATGTCCTACTTCTCAAGCTACTTGTTACCTATGTGAAGGAAATAACCATGTCCCTATCCAATGCCCCATCTACTCCATTGTGGAACAAAGGAAACAAGAAGGATCCAAGTCTACCAAGAAAGGAAAAGGACCATTTACCTCCAAACAAGACAACCCAATTCAAAGGACTAAAGAAACCCAAGAAACAAAAGCAGGACATGAGCCTCGTGCAATGTCGTAAATGTAAGGAAATGGGACACTACTCCAGTGGATGCCCAGAGAACAAGAAGAATAAAGAGATTGGCCAAGTGGTGTGCAACAACTGCAAAGAATTAGGCCACTATGTAGCAACTTGTCCACAAGAGCCACGTAAAGAACTCCAAGACATCCACTGTTTCAATTAGAAAACCTGTGACATTATGCAAGCAACTGTCCAGAAAAGATGAAGAACAAGATCACCAAGCCTATGGAGAAACTCAACCTTGGCCCATGAGTCAAGCATGGAAACTAAGGACGCAAATGCAACTGTTTGCTTAGAGAAAGTTTTTCCCAGGATCCCAAGAAGGACAATATGTAATTTTTGTTTGAAAATTTTTAAGGGTGGTAGTACCCTAGTTGTTTTGAGCCTACTTGTAACCCTAGCCTTCCCAAATCTCAGGACGAGATTTATTTTAAGGGTGAATGTCACATCCCAAGATTTTCCAAATCTTGTAATGTGAAAATAAATGAATAAAATAAAACTTTGTTTGATTTTCGGGCGAAGAAACTTTTTGAATCCAATTGGAAACTTTCAAACCAAGTTGGATCAAATAAAATCCTAAATAGATTTAAAAAGATAAAACATTTATTGAAGGAAAATAAAAATATTTAAAATCACTATTTTGGATCTATTAAAAAAAAAGGATTTGGTTTCCAAATAAAATAGAAGTTTTATTAATAAAGATTATTTTAATGAGCCAAATTAAACCTTGGCCAAGATTTTGAAATAAAACATTTTGTTTTGATAAAATTAGTAAAGGTTTATTTAATTAAAATAATAAGGATTTAAAATCCAAGTTTTATTAATAAAGGTTTTACTATTTCCAAAACATCAAAACTTATTTATTTATTTGAAATAAGTTTTCCAAGTATTTTATACTCTCAAACAAAACCTACTGATTGGTTTTGAAAATAATTAGATTTCAAAAGAGTTTTGAAATAAAACAAAAACTAATTGATATAATAACAATGGTCTAATAATTTATATAATAAAGAACCATAAAATAAAATAATAATTTTGCTATATGAATTTGTTTTATACTACTGAACATAACCAAATTCAAAGTCACAAAGCTTGGTAATTGTTTGAATCAATTTGAATGTTGTTTGGTTGTTTGAATTTCAAAACAGGAAATAGTTATAGAAAAAGAAAAGCTAGCAGACAGAAAAAAATAGGATCCGACCAGCCAGTTGATGAGCCCACAAGGCCCGTAACCAGCCCAGCTTCCTCCCAAGAAAACGTTTCATACTCATTTTCGAACCCGTGAAGAGACTGACCGGTGGACCTCCTTTCCTTCTCGCATCCTCACTGACGACTGGACCCCACCTCCATGTTCATCCTCCTCACCCGCGCGACCCCTTCTCCCCCAAACCTCGCTGCCGTTCACTGCTATTCAATCCGCGCGTAAATTCACGAATAATGGCTACGTTAATCTCGCCCCTGACCATGCGTACAAAAGCACCTCTCCTCCCTCTATCATTCCCAGAACACCAATGCACTCGCCACCAGGCTGGAATCAGCTCCACCGCCGCTGTTCGACGAGCTTCCACCTCCACCGGCCGAGCCTCGCCACCTCCTGCCTCCCGAGCACACGGCGACTCACCACTCCGGCGATCTCCCAAGACCCTCTGCTCGATCATGGCGCCCCAAGGAGCCGTCTTCGACAAAACTCTGAGCGCCGCCATCTGTCTCGCCTCCGTCGAGCTCCTCCGGTAAGTCCAGAGCGCCCCTCTTATCCTCCTTCACGCACACAGCATCTCCTTGATCGTACGCGTCTAACCATGCTCCTGGTTTGCCTTCTCATGACCGAGCCAACCCGAGCCAAACCAAACTCCGCGAGGAATTCCTCCCGCCCTGGCGCCTTTGCCTCGTCGACCACACGTTGAGCACCACCTCAACCTCGCAAACTCGGTGAGCCTACTCCCTCCCTCTCTCGCTTCCTGTTTCGCCAGCGCCGCCACTGTCTGACCGTCGCCGCCGCTAGCCACCGTCGGCGCCGCTCGCATATGGTCAAGCACGCTAGCACCGTAGGATCGAGATCTGACGCTCACGATAGAATCACTTAACCGCGAAAGGGTACGCTCTCTGGACCACACGATCTAATTAGATCCAACGCGCCGCAGAGCCGATCCGGCCGAACCGGTACCCTCCAATTAGACAGTGCCGCGTGTCACGAGTTCAGTTTAAAAACAGATTTGAATCTGTTATAAATTCAATTTTCAAACCTTTGTAACTTTGGATCCACACGTCCAAAAGTTACAAACTTTATATCGTTGGAATCAGTAGAACAAGCCCTAGCCAACCATGCCCTTGGTTTAGCAAATAGTATCCATTAGAGTGTTTGTTTTTGCAGATACTTTTGAATGCTTATTTAGATTAGAAAAATGATTCAAAAATGTTTTTAGGGTTAAAACCTTTACAAAATGGTATGTTGTGAACTCACTGACCCTAGGAACCAACCCATGGATTTTAAAATGGTTTTGTGAAAGTTTGGGAATAAAAACTTGATTTGGTCATTTCTAGCCATTTAAAAATAATGATTTTGTTATGAAAATGGTTTTGAGTAAAAACTTTGGAGAAAATGCTTTGGACCAAACCTACTGACCATAAACACCAAGTTTTGGGAAACAACAACTTATTTGGTGAACCACTTAAAGTTGTTGCTTGATAAAAATATTTTCTCACCACATAAAATGATTATTGGATTTAAAAATGGTTTTTGGATAAAACCCTTTTTGCAAATGACTTTGCCATTTTGGTAAATGACCAATTTGGAACTTACAAAGTTTAGAAACCAAGTGGAGACCATCTTTGCAAATAGAACCATCCCTTGCATGCTTACATGCATGACTTAGAATTCCATTGTTTTATATGTGTGAAATTGTTTGATTGACTTTGGTTTGGAATGCTAGTTGATATTGTGTTTGCTTGATCGATTATAGTGAGTGTGATACTAGCAAGATCAAGGAGTGAACCACCATTCCCTACCAAAAAAGGCAAGTTACACTATCATCTAAAAATCCTACTATTTTCATTATACTTAGTGGATTTTGAAACATGCATGAAAATAATTTTATACTTATGCTATGCTAATCCTAATAGGATACCCTATACATTCCTTAGTGAAAACAATGTAGGGGTTACATGCTTAGCCATGCTATATTTTGAAAAGAGATACATGTTGAGATTTTATGAAGTTGAGAAAAGGACTTGTGTTTTTATATAATAAAACAAGGACTCAATGAACCACCTGGGTGACCAAGGATACTTTGAGTTTTGGAGAGGGTGGCAACAAAAGGAACCATGTCTATGGTAATCTCTTTGTGTTGTGCTCCAAAGAAAACCACCCAGGACACTTAGAGATTGAACATGTTTCTCCAATTGTGGCTTTCGTGTGCAACCACATGCTATTATGGCTCTGGCTTAGTCAACTACATTGGGAAGACCCATGCATTGTCTTCAGCCATCGGACATGGGGATCCTGAATGCTTCATGGGTGTCAAGACAAGCTAGCAATGGTGTATGGGAGGACCCTTTGAAAGACTTCACATTCTCAATCTGCCAAGACTCCATCTTGGTGAGTGCTAATCCAGGGCCACTGGTGGAAAAAGGATGGGATTGTGACATGTGGGTAAAGTGTGCAACTGCAGAAGATAATAAAATCTAAGTACTTAGCGTGTCCCGGTTATGGACAATACTGAGCAACTAAAGTTTGAACTATGGGAGATCTCGACATTCTAATTTCTAAAAGAAAACTTTAAGGACTTGATGCACTTGGGTTACCAAGGAGCTCAAGAGACTTTGACAAAACTTGATGTACTTGGGGTACCAAGGAACTCAAGAGATTTTGTTGAAAACATGAACACTTGGGGTTACCAAGGAACTCATGAGTTTTTATAAAACTTGATGCACTTGGGGTTACCAAGGAGCTCAAGGGATTTTGACAAGGACTTGAACACTTGAGTTTCTACCAAGGAGTTCAAGGAACTTGGAAAAAGGAGATTTGACAAAGGACCAAAACCAATTTGAAAAGATAGGATAAAATACTGCTTTATGCAAATGAGCCTAAAATTCTACTTAGCCAAATATGCATGTAATGATAGGATCCACTCATATTCAACAAAGTAGTGAAACTTGCCAATACAATTCAAATGTATTGACCCTTGTGGTTGTAACTTGTAATGTTGCAGGTTTGATTGATTTTAGTGAAGATTGATTGATTAGGATTACAAAGTCTACAACCAACATTTGCCTGTGGCACTTTTGAAGATGAAGGACCCATGACTATAGTTATTCCGCTGCAATGTAATGTAATAGCCAAATGAGCTATGTAAAGATGTAATAAACTTATGTTATTCCTGGTTATAAAGTTATATTATGACCTTTGTTTCTTGATATTACATCTAAACTTTGGATGCTAGCTATTGATCCAGGGACTAGCATTGTAAACACAGGGGACACCACCTTATGTTAATAAAGGTTGGGACACTCCCTCTACAGATGGTATCAGAGCATTGTGTTGCCTGTAGGATTTGTAAACCTAGGATTGGACAAAAACCCTTAGAAAATAGGAGTTGTACTTGTTCCAAAACTTATTTACAAAACAAACTTGTAAACCCTTTCCTCAACCATTTTGGTTTCAACTCTACATCTCTTCTATTTCAAACTTGATGGAAAAACCTACCCATGGCCAAAGACTACACCATGTGCAAAGGACTTCCTCAACACTTTCAACTCTAATGACTTCAACTTCTTCAACTCTAATGACTTCAACATCTTCAGCATATTCACCAAGGACTTCCAACTTGTATAACCCTAAGGACTACAAGTGAGACAAGGAAATCTTGCTCAAGATCTGGAGACTAAGGGAATGCAAAAGTTAGAAGGAAGCCACATCACTTGAAGTCAAGGTAACCAAGAGTTTTTCCAAGGAAACCATGATCTCATGTAAAGAAGAATCAACCAAAGAAGGATGGAAAGATCACAAGTAAACCCTATAGATGGACCACCCTATTTTAGATAAGTCAAACACACCAACTCATGTGGTGTAACAAAAATATTTTGTCGCCTAAGTGTGTGCTTGAACTTGTTGTTTAATGAAATGTTTGGTTTATGATTGCATACACATTGCTTGTGTGAATTGTGATGTGTGTGATTAGAAATGATTCCTTAGAAAAACCTTTTGTCTATTCTAATCTTCCTTCAACCCAAACAGATGACTACTCCAAGAGACTCCAACATCAAGGTTGATGACACCAACACCAACCAAGAGGACAGCATGAAAGAACTCATAGCAACTCAACACCAGTTGAACCAAGTGACAGCTCAATTCATAGCTAACACTAGTGGAGCAGATCTAGCCCTGCAAGGATTTTTGGAAACTCAAGTCCAACTGATGCTTAAGGTGACTGATCAAATGATCAAAATGGAAGAAAATTATCCCAAGAAAGTTTGTGACAACAAGGATGACAGAAATGTTATTCTAGATGGAGCCCCAGTTTGCATTATTTGTGGAGACAAGGATCATACATCCAGGGAGCATGGAGACCAATGCCCCAACTGTGAGGAGAAACATCCTGTTGGACAATGTCCTACTTCTCAAGCTACTTGTTACCTATGTGAAGGAAATAACCATGTCCCTATCCAATGCCCCATCTACTCCATTGTGGAACAAAGGAAACAAGAAGGATCCAAGTCTACCAAGAAAGGAAAAGGACCATTTATACCTCCAAACAAGACAACCCAATTCAAAGGACTAAAGAAACCCAAGAAACAAAAGCAGGACATGAGCCTTGTGCAATGTCGTAAATGTAAGGAAATGGGACACTACTCCAGTGGATGCCCAGAGAACAAGAAGAATAAAGAGATTGGCCAAGTGGTGTGCAACAACTGCAAAGAATTAGGCCACTATGTAGCAACTTGTCCACAAGAGCCACGTAAAGAACTCCAAGACATCCACTGTTTCAATTGCAAAAACCCAGGACATTATGCAAGCAACTGTCCAGAAAAGATGAAGAACAAGATCACCAAGCCTATGGAGAAACTCAACCTTGGCCCATGAGTCAAGCATGGAAACTAAGGACGCAAATGCAACTGTTTGCTTAGAGAAAGTTTTTCCCAGGATCCCAAGAAGGACAATATGTAATTTTTGTTTGAAAATTTTTAAGGGTGGTAGTACCCTAGTTGTTTTGAGCCTACTTGTAACCCTAGCCTTCCCAAATCTCGGGACGAGATTTATTTTAAGGGTGGTAGCCTGTCACATCCCAAGATTTTCCAAATCTTGTAATGTGAAAAATAAATGAATAAAATAAAACTTTGTTTGATTTTTAGGGCCAGAAGAAACTTTTTGAATCCAATTGGAAACTTTCAAACCAAGTTGGATCAAATAAAATCCTAAATAGATTTAAAAAGATAAAACATTTATTGAAGGAAAATAAAAATATTTAAAATCACTATTTTGGATCTATAATAAAAAAGGATTTGGTTTCCAAATAAAATAGAAGTTTTATTAATAAAGATTATTTTAATGAGCCAAATTAAACCTTGGCCAAGCTTTTGAAATAAAACATTTTGTTTTGATAAAATTAGTAAAGGTTTATTTAATTAAAATAATAAGGATTTAAAATCCAAGTTTTATTAATAAAGGTTTTACTATTTCCAAAACATCAAAACTTATTTATTTATTTGAAATAAGTTTTCCAAGTATTTTATACTCTCAAACAAAACCTACTGATTGGTTTTGAAAATAATTAGATTTCAAAAAGAGTTTTTGAAATAAAACAAAATCTATTTGATTTAATAACAATGGTCTATTTATTTATTTAATAATGAACCCTAAAATAAAATTATTATTTTGGTTTTGGAATTTGGTTTATACTACTGAACATAACCAAATTCAAAGTCACAAAGCTTGGTAATTGTTTGAATCAATTTGAATGTTGTTTGGTTGTTTGAATTTCAAAACAGGAAATAGTTATAGAAAAAGAAAAGCCAGCAGACAGAAAAAAATAGGATCTGGAATAGCCCAGTTGACAGAGCCCACAAGGCCCAGAACCAGCCCAGCTTCCCTCCCCGAAGAAAACGTTTCATACTCATTTTCGAACCCATGAAGAGACTGACCGGTGGACCTCCTTTCCTTCTCGCATCCTCACTGACGACTGGACCCCACCTCCCTGTTCATCCTCCTCACCCGTGACCCTTCTCCCCAAACCTCGCCGCTTTGCTATTCAATCCACAGTAAATTCACGAATAATGGCTACGTTAATCTCCTACGACCATGCGTAAAAGCACCTCTCCTCCTCTATCATTCCCGCAACACCAACTCCACCTCGCCACCAGCTGCTGGAATCAGCTCCACACCGCGCTGCTCGACGAGCTTCCACCTCAATTCGGCCGAGCCTCGCCACCTCCTGCCTCCCGAGCACACGAAGCACTCACCACTCCTGGGCGCATCTCCCAGACTGCCTCGACCCGGGCGCCCCAGGGAGCCGTCTTCGACAAAACTCTGAGCGCCGCCGTCTGTCTCGCCTCTGTCGAGCTCCTCCGGTAAGTCCAGACCGCCCCTCTTCTCCTCCTTCACGCACACAGCATCTCCTTGATCGTACGCGTCTAACCATGCTCCTGGTTTGCCTTCTCATGACCCGTAGCATCGTCTTCGACCTCGACCAGAGCCAACCGTCGCCAGACCAAACTCCGGCGAGGAATTCCTCCTGCCCTCGTGCGCCCCTTGCCTCGTCGACCACACGTTGAGCACCACCTCAACCTCGCAAACTCGGTGAGCCTACTCCCTCCCTCTCTCGCTTCCTGTTTCGCCAGCCACTTTGTCGGCAATCGCCGCCGCGCTTAGCCACCGTCGCGCACGCATATGGTCAAGCACGCTAGCAGAGGATCGAGATCTGACGCCACGATAGAATCACTTAACCGAAAAGGGCGCTCTCGACCACACGATCTAATTAGATCCAACACACCGCAGAGCCGATCCGGCCGAACCGGTACCCTCCAATTAGACAGTGCCGCGTGTCACGAGTTCAGTTTAAAAACAGATTTGAATCTGTTATAAATTCAATTTTCAAACCTTTGTAACTTTGGATCCACACGTCCAAAAGTTACAAACTTTATATCGTTGGAATCAGTAGAACAAGCCCTAGCCAACCATGCCCTTGGTTTAGCAAATAGTATCCATTAGAGTGTTTGTTTTTGCAGATACTTTTGAATGCTTATTTAGATTAGAAAAATGATTCAAAAATGTTTTTAGGGTTAAAACCTTTACAAAATGGTATGTTGTGAACTCACTGACCCTAGGAACCAACCCATGGATTTTAAAATGGTTTTGTGAAAGTTTGGGAATAAAAACTTGATTTGGTCATTTCTAGCCATTTAAAAATAATGATTTTGTTATGAAAATGGTTTTGAGTAAAAACTTTGGAGAAAATGCTTTGGACCAAACCTACTGACCATAAACACCAAGTTTTGGGAAACAACAACTTATTTGGTGAACCACTTAAAGTTGTTGCTTGATAAAAATATTTTCTCACCACATAAAATGATTATTGGATTTAAAATGGTTTTGGATAAAACCCTTTTTGCAAATGACTTTGCCATTTTGGTAAATGACCAATTTGGAACTTACAAAGTTTAGAAACCAAGTGGAGACCATCTTTGCAAATAGAACCATCCCTTGCATGCTTACATGCATGACTTAGAATTCCATTGTTTTATATGTGTGAAATTGTTTGATTGACTTTGGTTTGGAATGCTAGTTGATATTGTGTTTGCTTGATCGATTATAGTGAGTGTGATACTAGCAAGATCAAGGAGTGAACCACCATTCCCTACCAAAAAAGGCAAGTTACACTATCATCTAAAAATCCTACTATTTTCATTATACTTAGTGGATTTTGAAACATGCATGAAAATAATTTTATACTTATGCTATGCTAATCCTAATAGGATACCCTATACATTCCTTAGTGAAAACAATGTAGGGGTTACATGCTTAGCCATGCTATATTTTGAAAAGAGATACATGTTGAGATTTTATGAAGTTGAGAAAAGGACTTGTGTTTTTATATAATAAAACAAGGACTCAATGAACCACCTGGGTGACCAAGGATACTTTGAGTTTTGGAGAGGGTGGCAACAAAAGGAACCATGTCTATGGTAATCTCTTTGTGTTGTGCTCCAAAGAAAACCACCCAGGACACTTAGAGATTGAACATGTTTCTCCAATTGTGGCTTTCGTGTGCAACCACATGCTATTATGGCTCTGGCTTAGTCAACTACATTGGGAAGACCCATGCATTGTCTTCATTTCATCGGACATGGGGATCTGGAATGCTTCATGGGTGCTGAAGACAAGCTAGCAATGGTGTATGGGAGGACCCTTTGGAAAGACTTCGTCACATTCTCAATCTGCCAGTACTCCATCTTGGTGAGTGCTAATCCAGTGGCCACTGGTGGAAAAAGGATGGGATTGTGACATGTGGGTAAAGTGTGCAACTTCTGCAGAAGATAATAAAATCTAAGTACTTAGCCGTGTCCCCGGTTATGGACAATACTGAGCAACTAAAGTTTGAACTATGGGAGATCTCGACATTCTAATTTCTAAAAGAAAACTTTTAAGGACTTGATGCACTTCGGGTTACCAAGGAGCTCAAGAGACTTTGACAAAACTTGATGTACTTGGGGGTACCAAGGAACTCAAGAGATTTTGTTGAAAACATGAACACTTGGGGTTACCAAGGAACTCATGAGTTTTTATAAAACTTGATGCACTTGGGGTTACCAAGGAGCTCAAGGGATTTTGACAAGGACTTGAACACTTGAGTTTCTACCAAGGAGTTCAAGGAACTTGGAAAAAGGAGATTTGACAAAGGACCAAAACCAATTTGAAAAGATAGGATAAAATACTGCTTTATGCAAATGAGCCTAAAATTCTACTTAGCCAAATATGCATGTAATGATAGGATCCACTCATATTCAACAAAGTAGTGAAACTTGCCAATACAATTCAAATGTATTGACCCTTGTGGTTGTAACTTGTAATGTTGCAGGTTTGATTGATTTTAGTGAAGATTGATTGATTAGGATTACAAAGTCTACAACCAACATTTGCCTGTGGCACTTTTGAAGATGAAGGACCCATGACTATAGTTATTCCGCTGCAATGTAATGTAATAGCCAAATGAGCTATGTAAAGATGTAATAAACTTATGTTATTCCTGGTTATAAAGTTATATTATGACCTTTGTTTCTTGATATTACATCTAAACTTTGGATGCTAGCTATTGATCCAGGGACTAGCATTGTAAACACAGGGGACACCACCTTATGTTAATAAAGGTTGGGACACTCCCTCTACAGATGGTATCAGAGCATTGTGTTGCCTGTAGGATTTGTAAACCTAGGATTGGACAAAAACCCTTAGAAAATAGGAGTTGTACTTGTTCCAAAACTTATTTACAAAACAAACTTGTAAACCCTTTCCTCAACCATTTTGGTTTCAACTCTACATCTCTTCTATTTCAAACTTGATGGAAAAACCTACCCATGGCCAAAGACTACACCATGTGCAAAGGACTTCCTCAACACTTTCAACTCTAATGACTTCAACTTCTTCAACTCTAATGACTTCAACATCTTCAGCATATTCACCAAGGACTTCCAACTTGGATAACCCTAAGGACTACAAGTGAGACAAGGAAATCTTGCTCAAGATCTGGAGACTAAGGGAATGCAAAAGTTAGAAGGAAGCCACATCACTTGAAGTCAAGGTAACCAAGAGTTTTTCCAAGGAAACCATGATCTCATGTAAAGAAGAATCAACCAAAGAAGGATGGAAAGATCACAAGTAAACCCTATAGATGGACCACCCTATTTTAGATAAGTCAAACACACCAACTCATGTGGTGTAACAAAAATATTTTGTCGCCTAAGTGTGTGCTTGAACTTGTTGTTTAATGAAATGTTTGGTTTATGATTGCATACACATTGCTTGTGTGAATTGTGATGTGTGTGATTAGAAATGATTCCTTAGAAAAACCTTTTGTCTATTCTAATCTTCCTTCAACCCAAACAGATGACTACTCCAAGAGACTCCAACATCAAGGTTGATGACACCAACACCAACCAAGAGGACAGCATGAAAGAACTCATAGCAACTCAACACCAGTTGAACCAAGTGACAGCTCAATTCATAGCTAACACTAGTGGAGCAGATCTAGCCCTGCAAGGATTTTTGGAAACTCAAGTCCAACTGATGCTTAAGGTGACTGATCAAATGATCAAAATGGAAGAAAATTATCCCAAGAAAGTTTGTGACAACAAGGATGACAGAAATGTTATTCTAGATGGAGCCCCAGTTTGCATTATTTGTGGAGACAAGGATCATACATCCAGGGAGCATGGAGACCAATGCCCCAACTGTGAGGAGAAACATCCTGTTGGACAATGTCCTACTTCTCAAGCTACTTGTTACCTATGTGAAGGAAATAACCATGTCCCTATCCAATGCCCCATCTACTCCATTGTGGAACAAAGGAAACAAGAAGGATCCAAGTCTACCAAGAAAGGAAAAGGACCATTTATACCTCCAAACAAGACAACCCAATTCAAAGGACTAAAGAAACCCAAGAAACAAAAGCAGGACATGAGCCTTGTGCAATGTCGTAAATGTAAGGAAATGGGACACTACTCCAGTGGATGCCCAGAGAACAAGAAGAATAAAGAGATTGGCCAAGTGGTGTGCAACAACTGCAAAGAATTAGGCCACTATGTAGCAACTTGTCCACAAGAGCCACGTAAAGAACTCCAAGACATCCACTGTTTCAATTGCAAAAACCCAGGACATTATGCAAGCAACTGTCCAGAAAAGATGAAGAACAAGATCACCAAGCCTATGGAGAAACTCAACCTTGGCCCATGAGTCAAGCATGGAAACTAAGGACGCAAATGCAACTGTTTGCTTAGAGAAAGTTTTTCCCAGGATCCCAAGAAGGACAATATGTAATTTTTGTTTGAAATTTTTTTAGGGTGGTAGTACCCTAGTTGTTTTGAGCCTACTTGTAACCCTAGCCTTCCCAAATCTCGGGACGAGATTTATTTTAAGGGTGGTAGCCTGTCACATCCCAAGATTTTCCAAATCTTGTAATGTGAAAAATAAATGAATAAAATAAAACTTTGTTTGATTTTTAGGGCCAGAAGAAACTTTTTGAATCCAATTGGAAACTTTCAAACCAAGTTGGATCAAATAAAATCCTAAATAGATTTAAAAAGATAAAACATTTATTGAAGGAAAATAAAAATATTTAAAATCACTATTTTGGATCTATAATAAAAAAGGATTTGGTTTCCAAATAAAATAGAAGTTTTATTAATAAAGATTATTTTAATGAGCCAAATTAAACCTTGGCCAAGCTTTTGAAATAAAACATTTTGTTTTGATAAAATTAGTAAAGGTTTATTTAATTAAAATAATAAGGATTTAAAATCCAAGTTTTATTAATAAAGGTTTTACTATTTCCAAAACATCAAAACTTATTTATTTATTTGAAATAAGTTTTCCAAGTATTTTATACTCTCAAACAAAACCTACTGATTGGTTTTGAAAATAATTAGATTTCAAAAAGAGTTTTTGAAATAAAACAAAATCTATTTGATTTAATAACAATGGTCTATTTATTTATTTAATAATGAACCCTAAAATAAAATTATTATTTTGGTTTTGGAATTTGGTTTATACTACTGAACATAACCAAATTCAAAGTCACAAAGCTTGGTAATTGTTTGAATCAATTTGAATGTTGTTTGGTTGTTTGAATTTCAAAACAGGAAATAGTTATAGAAAAAGAAAAGCCAGCAGACAGAAAAAAATAGGATCTGGAATAGCCCAGTTGACAGAGCCCACAAGGCCCAGAACCAGCCCAGCTTCCCTCCCCGAAGAAAACGTTTCATACTCATTTTCGAACCCATGAAGAGACTGACCGGTGGACCTCCTTTCCTTCTCGCATCCTCACTGACGACTGGACCCCACCTCCCTGTTCATCCTCCTCACCCGCGCGACCCCTTCTCCCCCAAACCTCGCTGCCGTTCACTGCTATTCAATCCGCGCGTAAATTCACGAATAATGGCTACGTTAATCTCGCCCCTGACCATGCGTACAAAAGCACCTCTCCTCCCTCTATCATTCCCCGCAAACACCAACTCCACCTCGCCACCAGGCTGCTCGGAATCAGCTCCACACCGCCGCTGCTCCGACGAGCTTCCACCTCCACCCGCGAGCCTTCACCTCCTGCCACCTCCCGAGCACACGGCGCCTCACCACTCCTGGCGATCTCCCAGACTGCTCGACCAGGCGCCCAGGAGCCGTCTTCGACAAAACTCGAAGCGCCCGTCGTCTCTCTGTCGAGCTCCTCCGGTAAGTCCGCCGCCTCTTCTCCTCCTTCACGCACACAGCATCTCCTTGATCGTACGCGTCTAACCATGCTCCTGGTTTGCCTTCTCATGACCCGTAGCATCGTCTTCGACCTCGACCAGAGCCAACCGTCGCCAGACCAAACTCCGACGAGGAATTCCTCCTGCCCTCGTGCGCCCCTTGCCTCGTCGACCACACGTTGAGCACCACCTCAACCTCGCAAACTCGGTGAGCCTACTCCCTCCCTCTCTCGCTTCCTGTTTCGCCAGCGCCGCCACTGTCTGACCGTCGCCGCCGCTAGCCACCGTCGGCGCCGCTCGCATATGGTCAAGCACGCTAGCACCGTAGGATCGAGATCTGACGCTCACGATAGAATCACTTAACCGCGAAAGGGTACGCTCTCTGGACCACACGATCTAATTAGATCCAACGCGCCGCAGAGCCGATCCGGCCGAACCGGTACCCTCCAATTAGACAGTGCCGCGTGTCACGAGTTCATTTAAAACAGATTTGAATCATTATAAATTCAATTTTCAAACCTTTGTAACTTTGGATCCACACGTCCAAAAGTTACAAACTTTATATCGTTGGAATCAGTAGAACAAGCCCTAGCCAACCATGCCCTTGGTTTAGCAAATAGTATCCATTAGAGTGTTTGTTTTTGCAGATACTTTTGAATGCTTATTTAGATTAGAAAAATGATTCAAAAATGTTTTTAGGGTTAAAACCTTTACAAAATGGTATGTTGTGAACTCACTGACCCTAGGAACCAACCCATGGATTTTAAAATGGTTTTGTGAAAGTTTGGGAATAAAAACTTGATTTGGTCATTTCTAGCCATTTAAAAATAATGATTTTGTTATGAAAATGGTTTTGAGTAAAAACTTTGGAGAAAATGCTTTGGACCAAACCTACTGACCATAAACACCAAGTTTTGGGAAACAACAACTTATTTGGTGAACCACTTAAAGTTGTTGCTTGATAAAAATATTTTCTCACCACATAAAATGATTATTGGATTTAAAAATGGTTTTTGGATAAAACCCTTTTTGCAAATGACTTTGCCATTTTGGTAAATGACCAATTTGGAACTTACAAAGTTTAGAAACCAAGTGGAGACCATCTTTGCAAATAGAACCATCCCTTGCATGCTTACATGCATGACTTAGAATTCCATTGTTTTATATGTGTGAAATTGTTTGATTGACTTTGGTTTGGAATGCTAGTTGATATTGTGTTTGCTTGATCGATTATAGTGAGTGTGATACTAGCAAGATCAAGGAGTGAACCACCATTCCCTACCAAAAAAGGCAAGTTACACTATCATCTAAAAATCCTACTATTTTCATTATACTTAGTGGATTTTGAAACATGCATGAAAATAATTTTATACTTATGCTATGCTAATCCTAATAGGATACCCTATACATTCCTTAGTGAAAACAATGTAGGGGTTACATGCTTAGCCATGCTATATTTTGAAAAGAGATACATGTTGAGATTTTATGAAGTTGAGAAAAGGACTTGTGTTTTTATATAATAAAACAAGGACTCAATGAACCACCTGGGTGACCAAGGATACTTTGAGTTTTGGAGAGGGTGGCAACAAAAGGAACCATGTCTATGGTAATCTCTTTGTGTTGTGCTCCAAAGAAAACCACCCAGGACACTTAGAGATTGAACATGTTTCTCCAATTGTGGCTTTCGTGTGCAACCACATGCTATTATGGCTCTGGCTTAGTCAACTACATTGGGAAGACCCATGCATTGTCTTCAGTTTACTGGACATGGGGATCTGGAATGCTTCATGGGTGCTGAAGACAAGCTAGCAATGGTGTATGGGAGGACCCTTTGGAAAGACTTCGTCACATTCTCAATCTGCCAGTACTCCATCTTGGTGAGTGCTAATCCAGTGGCCACTGGTGGAAAAAGGATGGGATTGTGACATGTGGGTAAAGTGTGCAACTTCTGCAGAAGATAATAAAATCTAAGTACTTAGCCGTGTCCCCGGTTATGGACAATACTGAGCAACTAAAGTTTGAACTATGGGAGATCTCGACATTCTAATTTCTAAAAGAAAACTTTTAAGGACTTGATGCACTTCGGGTTACCAAGGAGCTCAAGAGACTTTGACAAAACTTGATGTACTTGGGGGTACCAAGGAACTCAAGAGATTTTGTTGAAAACATGAACACTTGGGGTTACCAAGGAACTCATGAGTTTTTATAAAACTTGATGCACTTGGGGTTACCAAGGAGCTCAAGGGATTTTGACAAGGACTTGAACACTTGAGTTTCTACCAAGGAGTTCAAGGAACTTGGAAAAAGGAGATTTGACAAAGGACCAAAACCAATTTGAAAAGATAGGATAAAATACTGCTTTATGCAAATGAGCCTAAAATTCTACTTAGCCAAATATGCATGTAATGATAGGATCCACTCATATTCAACAAAGTAGTGAAACTTGCCAATACAATTCAAATGTATTGACCCTTGTGGTTGTAACTTGTAATGTTGCAGGTTTGATTGATTTTAGTGAAGATTGATTGATTAGGATTACAAAGTCTACAACCAACATTTGCCTGTGGCACTTTTGAAGATGAAGGACCCATGACTATAGTTATTCCGCTGCAATGTAATGTAATAGCCAAATGAGCTATGTAAAGATGTAATAAACTTATGTTATTCCTGGTTATAAAGTTATATTATGACCTTTGTTTCTTGATATTACATCTAAACTTTGGATGCTAGCTATTGATCCAGGGACTAGCATTGTAAACAGGGGACACCACCTTATGTTAATAAAGGTTGGGACACTCCCTCTGAGATGGTATCAGAGCATTGTGTTGCCTGTAGGATTTGTAAACCTAGGATTGGACAAAAACCCTTAGAAAATAGGAGTTGTACTTGTTCCAAAACTTATTTACAAAACAAACTTGTAAACCCTTTCCTCAACCATTTTGGTTTCAACTCTACATCTCTTCTATTTCAAACTTGATGGAAAAACCTACCCATGGCCAAAGACTACACCATGTGCAAAGGACTTCCTCAACACTTTCAACTCTAATGACTTCAACTTCTTCAACTCTAATGACTTCAACATCTTCAGCATATTCACCAAGGACTTCCAACTTGGATAACCCTAAGGACTACAAGTGAGACAAGGAAATCTTGCTCAAGATCTGAGACTAAGGGAATGCAAAAGTTAGAAGGAAGCCACATCACTTGAAGTCAAGGTAACCAAGAGTTTTCCAAGGAAACCATGATCTCATGTAAAGAAGAATCAACCAAAGAAGGATGGAAAGATCACAAGTAAACCCTATAGATGGACCACCCTATTTTAGATAAGTCAAACACACCAACTCATGTGGTGTAACAAAATATTTTGTCCTAAGTGTGTGCTTGAACTTGTTGTTTAATGAAATGTTTGGTTTATGATTGCATACACATTGCTTGTGTGAATTGTGATGTGTGTGATTAGAAATGATTCCTTAGAAAACCTTTTGTCTATTCTAATCTTCCTTCAACCCAAACAGATGACTACTCCAAGAGACTCCAACATCAAGGTTGATGACACCAACACCAACCAAGAGGACAGCATGAAAGAACTCATAGCAACTCAACACCAGTTGAACCAAGTGACAGCTCAATTCATAGCTAACACTAGTGGAGCAGATCTAGCCCTGCAAGGATTTTTGGAAACTCAAGTCCAACTGATGCTTAAGGTGACTGATCAAATGATCAAAATGGAAGAAAATTATCCCAAGAAAGTTTGTGACAACAAGGATGACAGAAATGTTATTCTAGATGGAGCCCCAGTTTGCATTATTTGTGGAGACAAGGATCATACATCCAGGGAGCATGGAGACCAATGCCCCAACTGTGAGGAGAAACATCCTGTTGGACAATGTCCTACTTCTCAAGCTACTTGTTACCTATGTGAAGGAAATAACCATGTCCCTATCCAATGCCCCATCTACTCCATTGTGGAACAAAGGAAACAAGAAGGATCCAAGTCTACCAAGAAAGGAAAAGGACCATTTATACCTCCAAACAAGACAACCCAATTCAAAGGACTAAAGAAACCCAAGAAACAAAAGGGACATGAGCCTTGTGCAATGTCGTAAATGTAAGGAAATGGGACACTACTCCGTGGATGCCCAGAGAACAAGAAGAATAAAGAGATTGGCCAAGTGGTGTGCAACAAGCGCAAAGAATTAGGCCACTATGTAGCAACTTGTCCACAAGAGCCACGTAAAGAACTCCAAGACATCCACTGTTTCAATTGAAAACCAGGACATTATGCAAGCAACTGTCCAGAAAAGATGAAGAACAAGATCACCAAGCCTATGGAGAAACTCAACCTTGGCCCATGAGTCAAGCATGGAAACTAAGGACGCAAATGCAACTGTTTGCTTAGAGAAAGTTTTTCCAGTGATCCCAAGAAGGACAATATGTAATTTTGTTTGAAATTTTTTAGGTGGTAGTACCTAGTTGTTTTGAGCCTACTTGTAACCCTAGCCTTCCCAAATCTCGGACGAGATTTATTTTAAGGTAACTGTCACATCCCAAGATTTTACATATCTTTTAATTTGAAAATAAATGAATAAAATAAAACTTTGTTTGATTTTCAGGGCCAGAAGAAACTTTTTGAATCCAATTGGAAACTTTCAAACCAAGTTGGATCAAATAAAATCCTAAATAGATTTAAAAAGATAAAACATTTATTGAAGGAAAATAAAAATATTTAAAATCACTATTTTGGATCTATTAAAAAAAAAGGATTTGGTTTCCAAATAAAATAGAAGTTTTATTAATAAAGATTATTTTAATGAGCCAAATTAAACCTTGGCCAAGATTTTGAAATAAAACATTTTGTTTTGATAAAATTAGTAAAGGTTTATTTAATTAAAATAATAAGGATTTAAAATCCAAGTTTTATTAATAAAGGTTTTACTATTTCCAAAACATCAAAACTTATTTATTTATTTGAAATAAGTTTTCCAAGTATTTTATACTCTCAAACAAAACCTACTGATTGGTTTTGAAAATAATTAGATTTCAAAAAGAGTTTTTGAAATAAAACAAAATCTATTTGATTTAATAACAATGGTCTATTTATTTATTTAATAATGAACCCTAAAATAAAATTATTATTTTGGTTTTGGAATTTGGTTTATACTACTGAACATAACCAAATTCAAAGTCACAAAGCTTGGTAATTGTTTGAATCAATTTGAATGTTGTTTGGTTGTTTGAATTTCAAAACAGGAAATAGTTATAGAAAAAGAAAAGCCAGATGTAAAAAATAGGATCTGGAATAGCCAGTTGATGTGAGCCCACAAGGCCCAGAACCAGCCCAGCTTCCCTCCCCGAAGAAAACGTTTCATACTCATTTTCGAACCCATGAAGAGACTGACCGGTGGACCTCCTTTCCTTCTCGCATCCTCACTGACGACTGGACCCCACCTCCCTGTTCATCCTCCTCACCCGCGCGACCCCTTCTCCCCCAAACCTCGCTGCCGTTCACTGCTATTCAATCCGCGCGTAAATTCACGAATAATGGCTACGTTAATCTCGCCCCTGACCATGCGTACAAAAGCACCTCTCCTCCCTCTATCATTCCCCGCAAACACCAACTCCACCTCGCCACCAGGCTGCTCGGAATCAGCTCCACACCGCCGCTCGACGAAGCTTCCACCTCAATTCGCCGAGCCTCGCCACCTCCTGCCTCCCGAGCACACGGCGCACTCACCACTCCTGGCGATCTCCCAAGACCTCTGTTCGACCCGGGCGCCCCAGGGAGCCGTCTTCGACAAAACTCTGAGCGCCGCCGTCTGTCTCGCCTCTGTCGAGCTCCTCCGGTAAGTCCAGACCGCCCCTCTTCTCCTCCTTCACGCACACAGCATCTCCTTGATCGTACGCGTCTAACCATGCTCCTGGTTTGCCTTCTCATGACCCGTAGCATCGTCTTCGACCTCGACCAGAGCCAACCGTCGCCAGACCAAACTCCGACGAGGAATTCCTCCTGCCCTCGTGCGCCCCTTGCCTCGTCGACCACACGTTGAGCACCACCTCAACCTCGCAAACTCGGTGAGCCTACTCCCTCCCTCTCTCGCTTCCTGTTTCGCCAGCGCCGCCACTGTCTGACCGTCGCCGCCGCTAGCCACCGGCGCTTCGCCAGATATGGTCAAGCACGCTAGCACCGTAGGATCGAGATCTGACGCTCACGATAGAATCACTTAACCGCGAAAGGGTACGCTCTCTGGACCACACGATCTAATTAGATCCAACGCGCCGCAGAGCCGATCCGGCCGAACCGGTACCCTCCAATTAGACAGTGCCGCGTGTCACGAGTTCAGTTTAAAAACAGATTTGAATCTGTTATAAATTCAATTTTCAAACCTTTGTAACTTTGGATCCACACGTCCAAAAGTTACAAACTTTATATCGTTGGAATCAGTAGAACAAGCCCTAGCCAACCATGCCCTTGGTTTAGCAAATAGTATCCATTAGAGTGTTTGTTTTTGCAGATACTTTTGAATGCTTGTTTAGATTAGAAAAATGATTCAAAAATGTTTTTAGGGTTAAAACCTTTACAAAATGGTATGTTGTGAACTCACTGACCCTAGGAACCAACCCATGGATTTTAAAATGGTTTTGTGAAAGTTTGGGAATAAAAACTTGATTTGGTCATTTCTAGCCATTTAAAAATAATGATTTTGTTATGAAAATGGTTTTGAGTAAAAACTTTGGAGAAAATGCTTTGGACCAAACCTACTGACCATAAACACCAAGTTTTGGGAAACAACAACTTATTTGGTGAACCACTTAAAGTTGTTGCTTGATAAAAATATTTTCTCACCACATAAAATGATTATTGGATTTAAAAATGGTTTTTGGATAAAACCCTTTTTGCAAATGACTTTGCCATTTTGGTAAATGACCAATTTGGAACTTACAAAGTTTAGAAACCAAGTGGAGACCATCTTTGCAAATAGAACCATCCCTTGCATGCTTACATGCATGACTTAGAATTCCATTGTTTTATATGTGTGAAATTGTTTGATTGACTTTGGTTTGGAATGCTAGTTGATATTGTGTTTGCTTGATCGATTATAGTGAGTGTGAGACTAGCAAGATCAAGGAGTGAACCACCATTCCCTACCAAAAAAGGCAAGTTACACTATCATCTAAAAATCCTACTATTTTCATTATACTTAGTGGATTTGAAACATGCATGAAAATAATTTTATACTTATGCTATGCTAATCCTAATAGGATACCCTATACATTCCTTAGTGAAAACAATGTAGGGGTTACATGCTTAGCCATGCTATATTTTGAAAAGAGATACATGTTGAGATTTTATGAAGTTGAGAAAAGGACTTGTGTTTTTATATAATAAAACAAGGACTCAATGAACCACCTGGGTGACCAAGGATACTTTGAGTTTTGGAGAGGGTGGCAACAAAAGGAACCATGTCTATGGTAATCTCTTTGTGTTGTGCTCCAAAGAAAACCACCCAGGACACTTAGAGATTGAACATGTTTCTCCAATTGTGGCTTTCGTGTGCAACCACATGCTATTATGGCTCTGGCTTAGTCAACTACATTGGGAAGACCCATGCATTGTCTTGATTCTTGGACATGGGGATCTGAATGCTTCATGGGTGCTGAAGACAAGCTAGCAATGGTGTATGGGAGGACCCTTTGAAAGACTTCGTCACATTCTCAATCTGCCAAGACTCCATCTTGGTGAGTGCTAATCCAGGCCACTTGGTGGCAAAAGGATGGGATTGTGACATGTGGGTAAAGTGTGCAACTTCTGCAGAAGATAATAAAATCTAAGTACTTAGCCGTGTCCCCGGTTATGGACAATACTGAGCAACTAAAGTTTGAACTATGGGAGATCTCGACATTCTAATTTCTAAAAGAAAACTTTTAAGGACTTGATGCACTTGGGGTTACCAAGGATCTCAAGAGACTTTGACAAAACTTGATGTACTTGGGGGTACCAAGGAACTCAAGAGATTTTGTTGAAAACATGAACACTTGGGGTTACCAAGGAACTCATGAGTTTTTATAAAACTTGATGCACTTGGGGTTACCAAGGAGCTCAAGGGATTTTGACAAGGACTTGAACACTTGAGTTTCTACCAAGGAGTTCAAGGAACTTGGAAAAAGGAGATTTGACAAAGGACCAAAACCAATTTGAAAAGATAGGATAAAATACTGCTTTATGCAAATGAGCCTAAAATTCTACTTAGCCAAATATGCATGTAATGATAGGATCCACTCATATTCAACAAAGTAGTGAAACTTGCCAATACAATTCAAATGTATTGACCCTTGTGGCTGTAACTTGTAATGTTGCAGGTTTGATTGATTTTAGTGAAGATTGATTGATTAGGATTACAAAGTCTACAACCAACATTTGCCTGTGGCACTTTTGAAGATGAAGGACCCATGACTATAGTTATTCCGCTGCAATGTAATGTAATATCCAAATGAGCTATGTAAAGATGTAATAAACTTATGTTATTCCTGGTTATAAAGTTATATTATGACCTTTGTTTCTTGATATTACATCTAAACTTTGGATGCTAGCTATTGATCCAGGGACTAGCATTGTAAACACAGGGGACACCACCTTATGTTAATAAAGGTTGGGACACTCCCTCTACATGGGAGGGAGTGATTGCAGAACCCTGTCAATCTTGAGCTCCTCTGGAATCGTGCATTCCAGTTGCTCAAGGCGTTGAGTGTAGCCCGTCATCTTAATGGCGTGATCACTAACGGAACTCCCTTCCTCCATCTTGCAGTTAAAGAACTTCTGAGAGATCTCATATCTCTCAGAACGGGCCTGAGTCTGAAACATGGTTTTCAGTTCTTCGAGAATCATCTTTGCGCGACTGATAGACAGCTTTCTCATCAGCCGACGCAGGGGGGTCACCTAACGCTTTCCCAAGGACATAGTCCTTTTGACCGCCAGAGAGAATGATTCTTAGATTGCGGAACCAATTGGTGAAGTTAGACCCATTGTTTTTAAGCTTTTCCTTCTCAGCAAAAACGTTGAAGTTGAAGTTGGACTTGGCCATGTGATCTACAGTATTGGCAAGTACAATTTAGACTATGTTCATGATAAATAGTTCAACTTTTAATCAAATTACTAGATGAACTCCCACTAAATTCAACATCCCTCAAGTTGTTTAGTGAACACGATCCAAATTCACCACACCTAATCCGATCATCACGAGAAGAGATGTGGTTTCAATGGTGGACAACGAAGTGTCGATCATATCATTCATATGACTCATGCTTAACCTTTCGGTTCATGTGTTCCGAGGCCATGTCTGTACATGCTAGGCTCGTCAAGTTAGACCCAAGTATTTCCGCGTGTGCAAAACTGGCTTGCACCCGTTGTATGTGAATGAGAGTCTATAGCACCGATCATCACGTGATGCTTAGACATGACGAACTTCGCAACGGTGCATACTTAGGGAGAACACAATTTTATCTTGATCTTTATGAGGAATCATCTTATAATGCTACCGTCGCGATCTAAGCATAATAAGATACATACAAGGATAAACATCACATGCATATAACTTTATGTGACATGGTATAGCCAATCTTCGCGCAATGATCTCCATCTTGTGCGTGCCGGCATGATCTCCATCACTCCACCATGATTGCCTCCAGCATGAATAGCAACTACAACTATTGCTAACTACTTAGCGATAAAGTAAAGCTATTACATGGCGTATAAGAAGTTGACTCGTAGGTCATACACAATTATAAAGACAACCATATGGCTCCTGCCGGTTGTGTACTCATCAACATGCAAGTCGTGAAACATTACAAAACATGATCATCGCATACATTATACACATCACATCTTGGGCCATACCATATCACAGAAAACACTCCCTGCAAAAACAAGTTAGACGCCTCTACTTTGTTGTTGCATGTTTTACGTGGCTTATGGGAGTAGATGCTAAGAACGATTCTTACCTACGGAAAGCCACAATGGTGATATTATGGTTGCCAAACTCCGGTGTAGATCCCATGACAACTATAGTGAGAGAAACAGGCATCCACCAGCCGCATGTGTGGAACAAGCCACACGTCAAGTGCGGAGCTGGTCTCGCGAACGACGTCGCGTAAGGTTGGCCTGGACCGCTTCAATCTCACTATCCCGCGTCATAAGAAGAACATAAACAAGAGTCTTGCAACAGAAAACATCAACGCCCGCAACAACCATGTTGCGTTCTACTCGTGAATCACATCTACGCATAGATCTAGCTCTGATACCACTGAAGGGTTTCGCGGCATAGTAAATCAAAAATTTCTACGGATGTGAACAGAGGGAAAGCCAAGATCTAATCTAGGAGATGCAAACAACAAGAGAGATTGGATTAGATCTTCATACCCTTGAAGATTCGCACAGCGGAACGTTCGTCGGAACGTGGGTGATGTAGTCGCATTTCGCTTCTCCTCCTCGCGATCCGATCCGATCTAGCACCACAAGTGGCGGTGCCTCCGTGAGATGCACACGTGCAGCACCTCGACGTCTCCTCCTTCCTTGGTCCAGCAAGTATGGTGGAGAGATGGGTTGGATCTACAACACGACGGCGCGGTGCAATTGGTGGAGAATTTCTGCAGCAGGGCTTCGCCTACAAGCAGTCGGGAGGGAGAGAGGAAGGCAGCAGGGCGGCTACGGTTAGAGGGGAAGGTGTGTGGGGTTGGTGCGCCCCCAGACCTCTATATATAGAGGGGTGGGCGCAGCCCTAGCCCCTCCCCCAAGCCAAGGCCGGCGGCCCCAAGGAGGAAGAGTGGGGGGCAAGGAAACCCCCCCTTCTAGAAGCTCTATCTAGAGTTTAAACCTCTCTTGGACGGCTGGGCCCTATGGGGCCTTGTGCCCCTGGCCCAATGCGGCCAGGGCACTCCCTCATAGGCCCATGCCCCCTCCCGGAAGGTGGGGCCACGTTGGTCCCCTTCCGGAAGGTTCTAGAAGCTTAGACAATATTGATTAACCCAAACAATTCGAACTCCAAAACTGCACCGCCTTTATATGAATCTTATTCTCCGGACCACTCCGAACCTCTCGTGATGTACCGGATCCCATCCGAGACCAACAAAAACTCATAAACCAATTATCCAATCTATCCTAGCCAAGACACGTTAAGTGTGTGATCCTCTGGGTTCGAGAATATGCGCATATGATCTTCTATCAATAATCAACAGCGGGTCTGAAACCCATATTGACTCTACACATTCATCGATGATCATATCGGATGAACCACGATGCCAGGATTCAATCAATCCCATATATATATTCCCTTCGTCGCGATATTTTACTTGCGAGATTTGATCGTCATGCCGTCATACCTAGGTCAATCTCGTTCACAAAGAAGTACTTTACTCCCGTAATCCGATATCACTTTGTGATTAACTCCTTAACCACATGCTTGCAAGCGGTGTTGATATCGACCGAGTGGGCCCAAGTATATCTCTCCGACTTGGGAGGGACAAATCCCATCTCGATACATACAACCCAATGATACTTTCCGATCACCTGAGAGACACCTTTATGATCACCCTCTCATAGAATGACGTTTGATGACCTCAAAGCTTTCTTCCGATACCAGGGAGTTGTATTATCTCATGGTCTAAGGAATACAATATTTGACATAAGAAAAGCTTCGCAAAGACGAACACGATGACGCGATCTAATTGCTTCGCTTAGTTTGGGTCTGTCCACCATATCATTCTCCCAATGATATGATCTCATTATTAATTGACAACTCATGTCTATGGTTAGGAAACCTTAACCATCATTAATCAATGAGCTAGTCCATAGAGGCATACTAGGGACACGGTGTTGTTCACAAACCACACAAGTATTAAAGTTTCCGCTTAATACAATTCTAGCATGGAATATAAACATTATCATGAACAAGAATTATAATAATAACATCTTTATTATTGCATCTAGGGCATAATTCCAACAAATAAACGGTGAGCTCTATAAGCGGAGTGTTTCTGGGGGTTTTCAGCGATGTATTTCTTCGAAAGAAGGAGTGGAAATCTTGCGAGAAATCCATGAAGGCAAGTGTGGTCACCACGCTGCAGCCAAATCCTTAGTGGCAAAAGCTTTTAGACACGGATTCTTTTGGCTTACAGCCAAGGCGGATGCCGACAAACTAGTCAAAATGTGCAAAGTCTATCAAAAGTACGCCCGTCAGGCACACGTTCTGGCTGATCAGCTACGAACAATCCCTATTACATGGCCATTTGCGGTCTGGGGGCTTGATATGGTAGGGCCGTTTCGCACGACAAAATGTGGATTTACTCACCTACTAGTGATGGTGGATAAATTTACAAAGTGGATTAAGGCTAAACCCGTAACAAGTTGCGATGGAGCCACAGCCAGAAAGTTCATTGAGGATGTAATCATATGATTCGGACATCTGCATAGTATAATTACTGACAACAGGAGCAACTTTTCCATGGGGGACTTGCCAACTTCTGTGAGGAGCAAGGGATCCGACTCGACATTGCATCAGTCGCGCATCCATAGGCTAATGGACAAGTCAAAAGAACTAATAGTATTATTTTACAAGGACTTCGACCTCATCTTGAGGCACCACTTTGTCGTGCCGCGGGGGCTTGGGCGGAAGAATTACCGTCTGTGATATGGAGCTTATGTACAACTCCTAACAGGTCAACCGGCTATACTCCTTTCTTCTTGGTCTATGGAGCAGAAGCAGTTCTTCCAAGCGATCTAATGCATCAGTCTCCTTGAGTCAAAGCATATATCGAAGAAGATGCAGAAGTTTCTCGACAAGATGATCTCGATATAATCGAAGAAGTTCGCATCATTGCTGAGCAGAGATCTACAACCTATCAACAGAAGTTGCGGAAGTATCATAGTCAGAGAGTATATAATTGTTCTTTCAGGAAGGGTGATTTGGTTCTCCGACTTGTGCAAAAAATAAAGCACAAACTTTCCCCGATTTGGGAAGGACCTTTTATGATCAACAGAGTTCTACTCCCTCCGTTTCAAAATATAAGATGTTTTAGGTTTGTGAAGAAAATGAATCTAGACTTCTTTTAGTGTGTTGATTCATCCCAAAGTTGAATGAACCTACATACTAAAACAAGTCTAGATTCATTTTCTTCACAAGCCTAAAACGTCTTATATTTTGAAACGGAGGGAGTACATAATGAGTCATATTATTTAACTGATATGAGACCAGACAAGGAAAGACCGGATACTAGGAAGAGAAAGAGAGCTGGCGATAGTACATACCCAGATGAGATAGACCGACGATGGAATATTGCACAGCTACGCCCCTTCTATTCGTAGTTATATTTTCTTGTAATCATATATGTACATGTTCAAAGTGAAATAAAGTATTGGTTTCCTCATATGTTATCTTTGAGAAGTTTTTTACCATCTTATTTCCAAATGAGCATGTCATTTTCAAAAATCCCAGAATGCTTGAAAGTACTTTATGCTCATGTTCGTTCTGGTTACAATTTTTGAATATCTAAAAAATGTTACCTTAGGGTAAAAAATTCAATTTATTGTTTATGCTTTGGTTTTTTACCTGAGTACTCAGACAGGGTATCTTCCGAGTAATGAATTGTTGGTACTGGAAGCCGACTTTGTTTCCGAGTTTAAACTGGTTTAGCAATTGAGCTCCGTTGCTTGTCAAAGTTTCCATGCTAAAGGTTGGCCGACTCATGAAAGGGACGAGGCAGAAATCCAGATAAAATGATAAGTGTAAACATAAAAAAAGTTCTTAAGAAATTTTCAATCACAGACATAAAAAATATATACAAACAAAGTGCTACGATAGTAAAGCATTAAGTTTTTACAAACCAGCACATACTCAAAAGCAAAGATATTTTTTCCATCATTACATGCCAAAGTTCAGAATAATGCATTATAAATGTTTATGCTGTAGACTCATGTGGTGGTGATGAAGAACGTGGAGCACTGGAGTCGACATCATCGTTGCCCTGGACCTGGGACTCGGAAGCTCCTTCAGCAAGGCTATCTTCTGGCTCTTGAGGTGAGGGAGGCACATTGACGGATTCAAACAATGGCATCATGTAATTGGTCATCTCCGCCACACGGCAAGCGTAACCTGTACAAGACTCTTGGATAGCCTTGATGTTCTGCGGGCTACCCTCATCGTCCTCACCGGCGATACCCTTGGTGACGTGCCAGATCTCCATATCGCTATGGTGGCTCATCACCATGGTAAGGGCGGTCTCCGCAGCGGTCTGAGCATAGGAGATCTTCCAGTCTTCGATAAGCTTTGGAATCTCCTTGGCTCTGTCCCTCACCTGGTGCACTGGCATTTTGTGCAAATCGGAAAGTCTAACCGCCTCTCCAGCCTCTTCAAGAGTTTGGCGGAAGTCGAAAATAATATCTCCGACAAGCTTTATGCGCTTGAGGTGGGGTTCAGAGGTAGTAGAGTCAGAAAGGTTCAGAGGATCTGGGAAAGAACCAAAAATCAAAACTGACTAAAAGAAAGTCGAAACATCATTCAAATAAAGAAAGTCGGAAATCTTACCTAGCACGGAGTGGTTCCACTGAGTACGCTCCTCTCGGAGGCTATTCGGTTCCTTCTCTGTGGCCTGTGCTAGATCCCTCTGGCTATCAAAGTCCTTCTTGAGATCATCAATCTATTTATCTCGGAGGGCTAGAAGCTTCTCGAGCCTCTCGGTATCCATGTTGCTTGACTCCAGGACGACATTTACAGATTTCTCCGATTCAGTCTTAAGCTTCTCAAGCTCGTCCCAGAGCCCAGCATTCTCCATCTCCAAGACCTTGAAGTTCTCGGATTGCTCCACCATCTTGCTAGATTCGCACAACAATTCCGCAAAGGGAAAAAATATCAGTCGGATAGAACAAGTTTGACTATGGCAATAACTAAGTGAAAAAGAGGGAGTCGGAATAGTTTACCTTCTGCTTCATCTTTCTCAACTTTCAGCTTTGAATTCTCAAGGCGCAGGGCCTTAATTTCCTTGCGCTTATTGCATATATTCTTGAGCAATTCTTGGTTTGAAGATGCAATTTTCTGTAAGTTTAGAGATGAAATACCGTAAGATGGCTACTGAGACTCGGGATGCAAATTTAACTAAGTAAAAATACAGCACGACCTTTGGGGCTACACTACATCGTTCTTTTGCATCCTATAAGCACCAACTCGGATTCAATACTATGATGTTTATCCGACTCCATGCTTGGGGGCTAGTAGATATGAGAATAAAACACTGCAAATAAGAATCGGAAAACTTACAATGTGTTCCAGGTGCAGCTTCTCAAATCCGATTTTAGTATTGTGAAATACTTTCTTGGCAAGGGAGTGGGAGGGAACGTCCATCACTAGGAGTTTGCCAGACTCAATCTTAGCATCCTGGACCAAAATTTGGTCTAGGAGGCTGACCAGCTTCACGTCCTCCGTCTCGTGGATCGCTGCCTGTGGAGTGAGGACTTGTTTCTTGAGACTGGACTAAGCCAGCTTGAGAATCTCCTCCTTCTTTCGCTTCAAGCCGGAGATAGCAGAGCTAGCCACATTATCCAATTGTCCTGTAGACATTACCATGGGATCATAACCCTTGACGGGTTCACCCTTGTTAGTTGCTTGTCTACCAATGGTAACCAGGGCTTTCGAGGTGGTGCTGGTAGAGCCGACATCAGGAGAGACAAAAACCTCTAGTGCTGATAACGGGGCACTAATTGGAGTTGGTGGTGGCATGGTGATACGTTGGAAACGTATCTATAATTTTTTATGCTCCATGCTTGTTTTATATCTACTTTGCTTTGCTTGTCTACACTTTGAGGTGCTTTTTACATGTTTTATGGTACTAACCTATTAACAAGTTGCAACAGTGCGAGATGCCTGTTTTCTGCTGTTTTTGGTTTCAGAAAAGTTAGTAAAGAAATATTCTCGGAATTGGACGGGACAAATGTCAAAGTCAATTACTTTCCGTGGGGAATAAGAAGTCCAGAGAGAGGAGGCCAGGGGGGCCAGCAGACCACCCATGCGCTGGGCAGGTGGGCCCGCGCCTGGCTAGGGTTTTGTGGCCCTGGCCGCCTCCCGGTCTCGCCCCTTCGCCTATAAGAAGCCCCCGATGCAGAAACCCTGAGTACCCGATCAAATCTCCAGGAAACCGTTTGTAGCCGCTGCCACCATCGTCCCTAGATCAGGGGATCTGTTCTTCCCAAGACCACGAGGGGAGATCATCTCGGAGGCCTTCTCTCCGGTATGATGCATGAGTAGTTCCACCTTGGACTATGAGTCCATGTAGTAGCTAGATGGTTGTATCTCCTCCTTTGTGTTTTCATGTATAGATCTTGTGAGCTCCGTTCATGATCAAGATCTAATCTATTTGTAATCATGCATGTTGTGTTTGTGGGGATCCGATGGATATTGAGATTATTATGTTGGTTTGATTAATGGTTATATCTTTATGATTCTATCATGTATGTGTTGTTTGTGATCTTGCATGCTCTCCATTGCTAGTGGTTATCTTGGCCAAGTAGTTGCTAGTGACTCTAAGATGGGGTATTTATGCTCGATAGTGGGTTCATGCCTCTAGTTTCCAAGGGAAGTGACATAAATCTCTTCGGTTGTAGATGTGTTGTTGCTACTAGGGAGAAAACAACGGTCTCTTGTTCATGGAACATGTGGACTATTTACCTTACACACTTTGCTTAAAGCAGTTGTCTGTTGCTTGCAACTTAATATTGGAGGGGGTTTGGATGATAACCTGAAGGTGGACTTCTAGTCATAGATGCATTTGGATGACTGTCTATGTATATTTTTGTATTGCCCAATCAACCTCATAGGATCTTTCTGACTAGTAATTGAATTGTTATGCCTTGCTCAGTTCCTGTCAATTGCCCCGCTGTAATTTATTTACCCTTCATGCCATGTTGTTTATCTAAGGATAGCACCTCTAGTGAACTATGGACCCTGGTCCAATCTTTACCATTGATACATCTTCCACTGTTACTTGTTTACTTGTTGCAAACCATTACCTTACACACCATACGTTTAATCCTCTGTTACAGCAAACCGGTGAGCTTGACAACCTCACTGATTCGTTGGGGCAAAGTCTTGAGTTTGTGTTGTGCAGGTCTCCGCGTTGCTTGCAACACCTGTTAGACGTTTCCTTCCTCCTTCTGGTTCGATAACCTCAGTCTCAACTGAGGGAAGACTTGCTGCTGTGCTCTTCACACCTTGCTCTTGGGGTTCCCAACAAGACTCCACTTCAAGCACCAAGTTCTCTAGCGCCATCAAGGAGTCATCAACAAGTTTTCTGGCACCGTTGCCGGGGACATATATAGAACAGCTTCAACCTCTTCCTCCCTGTCAAGCACCAGCTAACAAGTTTTCTGGCACCGTTGCCGGGGAGGCTAAGGACGTCTTCACTAGGGGAGTCCTTCACTTCCTTTATCTTGACTTTGTTTTTAGTTTGCTTTGTTTCTTTTTCTTGGTTTTGTTTGCCTCTTTTCAAAAAAAACCAAAAAATTAGTCTAGTTTGGTTTGCTTTCTTTATTCAAAAACACAAAAAAATAGTTCCTACTCTAGTTGGTGGTCTGTTGTTGCCTTGCTTGGTCATGCTTTCTATCAATGGATGGTTTCTTTGAAACTAGTTCTTATTGGCAAGGAGGGTTCATGGAAGAACAAAAGTATTATTGTAAGGAACACCGTTTGTCACAAAAAGGGAAACACTTATGGGAACAAATTGATAAGTTGAATACTATTCTAGAGAGGTGTGCTCTACTTATAATGTTACTTATTGCTTTGATAAAGCTTGTTGCTGTAGGAGGTATAAACACCTCCCATTTCAATGTGAGTATAATGATAATGTAACCATATCTTCTTATGTTAAGGGAAATTATGACTTTTATGATGTGGAGCAAATTGAACAATTTATTGCTTTCAAGGGTGCATTTGAACTTGCTAGTTTGCTTGAAAATACTGATGATGCACCTTATGAACATGAGGTATATGAGATACTTAAATTTTGCTTTGATAATTACAAGGAAGCAAATGGATATATTCTTGAATATTTTAATAGGTGCTTTCCACAAATGGAAGAGACTAATGCCTTGCAGGAGCCTATGGAAGAAGAAATTGTTGAAATTGGAAGCTCATTAGATGAAAAAGAGGTGGAGAGTGATGAACAAAAGGAGGAAGAATGGATTATCTACCCATGCCTACTTTCTAATGAGAGTTATTCTTTATCTCTTACATTATTTGATTGTCTCCTTGCTTACCAAAGGAGGATGGATGTTATGTTCCTGTGGATCCTTTTGAAATATCTACTTTGGATAAAACCTGTGGAGGTTTTAATCCACTTTTTTGTGCTTGATAGAAATTATGAGTTTGTAGATCATTAAAAACATGCTTTATGTGATAGCTATATTGTTGAGTTTATTCATGAGGCTACTGAAAATTATTATAAGAGAGGAAAGTATGGTTGTAGAATTTTTCATGGTACTGAAACACCTCTCTATTGGCTGAAAGTTTTGAAGTTACTCTTGTTTTATCTTCATATGCCTGTCACTTTGTTCTTTGTGAATTTATTTGCATACAAGATTCCTATGCATAGGAAGTGGGTTATACTTAAAGGTGTTTTGAATTTGCTTCTTGATGTTCTCTTTTATTTCAACTCATAGTTCTTATGAGAGCATCTTCTCAAGTTATCAAACCTAACTTAAAGGCGTTAAATAAAAGTACTTGTTGGGAGATAACCCAAGAGTTTCCTTGAGTCTTGGACGTTATTACTTCAGTAATGACCTCTCCTTATCCTTTTTATTTGCTTTTTGTGCCAAGAATGACCTCTAATGAGAGGGAAGTAAGATTTGGGGAGTTGCTGTCCCGAAACAGATTTCTGTCCTCCACTAAAAAAATTCCCGAGGAGGCTCTGTAACTCGGATTGAGATCAAAATTTACAAATAAATCCCCCAGTATGTTATCTAACTTTTGTTAGTTCAAGACATTTTGATTTGAGCAACATAAAATGTTCGAAAAAGATCATTTCTACCTGCTGGTCTGTTTTGACAGATTTCTGCCATTATTTGCATTTGCTTCTTATTGATTCCTTTTTGAGTTCTCTTCAGGTAAATTGAGCTTTTTGAAGGAGTTACTACAGTAGCTTGTGTTTTTAGTGAAAATCCTTGCTGTTCCAAAGCTTTTCCAGTGGTCTAATATCTTTTGAATAAGCTAATGTTGCTAATGAAGATTGTGTGAAGTTTTGTATGAAGGAAAAATTTCAGGTGTAAAGGGAGAATGATGAAATGAGATGAAGAATGGACAAAAGCTCAAGCTTGGTGATGCCACCATGATGTCACCCCAATAAATATCCAAGAGGTACAAGCTTCAAATCTTGGGGATGCCTAAGGCATCCCCTTCTTCATCAATAAAAAGCTCAGGTCTGTCTAGACACTTCATTTTTATTGTTTCATGCACAGTTATGTTGTTCTTGGAGCGTATTAGTTTTCATTTGCTTTGCATAGTTTGTTTAGTTTTCTTAAGTAGTTTGTACCTCCGTTCTCGTTGTGTTGTTTTGCAAATAAGTTTGCTTGGTGTTTGGAAAGAAGTAGTAAGTTCTTGCTTGAAGTGCAAGAGGAGCTTGCATTGACTGTGACTTTGACTTTAGCATGACATTCTAGGTGTTGTTTTAGCATTATTCCTAGTGATTATTGTTGTAGCATGTCTTGTTACAAACAATTGGGATTGCTTAGTGTGCCTTGAAGAAATTATACGTTGTTTTAGCATGCAAATGCATAGTATTGTGGTATTCTCCTTTGATGCTTTGCTTGGGTTGACTTGGCACATGCTCACACCATGTTATGACTATGACAAGTCACCATTAGCCTGTATGATCATTTAGTCCTTGACTTGTAGTACCACTCTTTGCTTTGATTAGTTTGCTTTGTTGCATTGCATGATTATGGCCATTATTGCTCTCTTAGTTGGTTGCTCCCAGTCTTTTGCTAGCCTCCACTTGTATGAGTAAGTTCTACTCATGCCTCCAACTCCCAAGAAACCAAGTTATTCCAAAGTGTCCACTATAAATTCCTATGCATGGTGAGTTACACCATTCCAAGTACATTCTTGTTTTCATCTATCTTCCAATTAAAAACTACTTTGTTATGTGAAAACTTAGTGATTAAAGCCCTCACGAACTTGATGGCACACTTTATTCTTTGCCCCTAATAAACTTGAACCATTGTGACAACTTTGTTGTATATGCTTGCACTTATAAGTTGGAGTTAGCAGAACCATGCTGTCACGGGGACCGTTTTCAACATTGCACTTGTACCTTGTTGTACTCATTTGATATCATGTTCTTTTGTATATGGATGTCACCGGTATGAAATAAAGAGGGAACTTGTAAGTCCATGGAGTTTGTATCCTGTGTTAGAGAAACGCCTGGGCCGCTAGCCTAAGCCATGCCTAATCATGGTGGAAACTTGCAGCATTACCATAGTGACATCTATGAAGCATTCTTATTATAAAAAAAGAGACACATTGAGAAAAGAGGAAAGAATAAAAAAGCACCATATTCCCATGGTACATAAGAAGAATTGCTGAGATGCTCATTGTCTGCTTGCCTTGTCATTTTGGTTATGGGAAAGCTCATGTACCATGTGCAAGGGGTACCCCGTTGGCGGTTCTCAATGATATGAAAATACTTACAGTGGCAAGAACTTACCTGGACCCAAAGTTGAGTATGCATGAGGTGTGACCCTCGTATTCAAGGGGCATGAGGTGTGTTAGAGAAACAAGAATCATATCATTTGGAGTTCGTATGCAAAAGATATGAGGGAAACAAGTATTTAAAAAAAACTAAATGGGCCGGCCCACCCGGTCCGACCGGACCGAGCCAGCCGGCTGGACACTTACAGGATCGACCGGTGGAGTGCTTTAAAATCCGTGCGAATCAGTTTTTCTCTAACCTATCTCTACTCAAACTGCTATAACTTTTTATCTACAACTCCAAATCGACTTCCGTTTGTTTCTACTTGTTCCCTACTCCAAGGCCTATCTTTACACCGTCCCAAACCTTCATATAATCTCGTGGAGCCACATCTGTACGAGTTTCCCTTCTCGAAATCCTGAATCTACATATGCTCGAATCTTATTTCGCTTTTTAACCCATCTAGACTTCATTGTTTGCCTTCTGTCAAAAAACGAAAGTTGTAGGAATCGTCGAAATCTTTCAATCCCGACAAACCTCACCTCTTTTCATGCACCACAGCTGGAGAATTTCGTATCGCAATATTTCAGATCTTACGGTGTAAATCCAAGATGTACTCGCGCTCGTTTCTTCAAATCCAAATTCCTTTGGTAAGAAGGTAGGAATAATGATTCCCCACAATTTTCATGTTCTGAGTTTTTCAATTTGACCTACGGATTTGTCTCTCTAACACAGATCTATTTCTTGTCTATTCTAAGCCAAAATCGGTTCAATCTCTTCTTCTAGCCACCGGATCCTATCCAGACGGTCGATATCCAATCAAACAGGTGCGTGTCATGTCGTCATTCCTGTCATCTTCCTCATCAACGCCACGTCAACGTAAGGTCAATATCTAGTCCCAGTCAGCATGCAAAGTCAACCTGTCCAGTCAGCGGAATATTCCCTGGAATATTCCGTTCGAATTTAAAATTACATATTATAGATCTAACTTGTAAAATTCATTAGAAATTCATACCATTTCCAAAAATTACGTATAATATATCAAATTGAAGATAATTTTTCGTAGAATCATCTTATCAGAATATATCCAACTTTTACTATACGTAGTTACTGCAGTAATTTAATTAGTTTTAATGGTTTTTTAGGTTAATCAATTCATAGAAAATTATCTATAACTCCGAAAAATATGAACAATATATCAAATTGAAGCTACTGTAATGTACAATAATAATATATGGTTGGATCTAGCCTTTACGGATTATTTAACCTGTAGAAATTTAATTAGTTTTAATGGCTTTATAAATCATTAAATTCATAGTAAATTAATTGCTTGTCACAAAAATATAAATGATATACCAATGGAAAGCTGGTCCCATGTAGATCATCAATATGCAATTAGTTCAGCCTTTGACTGTAAGGTTTCGCCGTGAAGATTTAAATAGTTTAATGGCTTATTTAGAGTAATAAATTCATAAGAAAATAAATAATGCTCAGAAAATTACAAATAATATGTCCCTGAATTCACAATTCCGTGGAGATTAAAGTTATAATTTTATTTTGATTTTTAGAGAACAGAAACTATATGAATCATATAAAACCCATTAAACACTATTTAAATCATACAAAAAGATCTATAACTCCGATTAGGGTGAATCGAACGCCTACTGGTTCGTATTAACGTCCTCTATCCAGTAAACCTAAGAAACAAATTTAATTCTACAGTTAGGACAGTCGTTACAACAGAACTATTAAAAACCCTATATTGGCAAGTAATTATTAATAACAAGTACTCCATTGCATTAATTGGTCTCTTGCATGCATCATATACTTCAGTATTGTGTAGAGAACTAAAGTAACAACCATTGTGACTTATTAAATTTTCATGCATGCATTTGTTGCATTTGTTTGATCTCTATGTGCTATTGTTTATGTTGTATGCAATTGTTTGATCGATAGATTGCGAGGAGTGCAACGTTTGTGATTGCAACTACTATGACTGCAAGTATTGTGGTTATGACGAGAGCAACCATTATATCTATGAAAATTGTGAGGATTATCTAATCGACTACATCTACAACAAAGGCAAGTGGTGCTATCTTGGTCATAAATGTCCTATTGTTTTCCTATGCATTGCAGATGTTTTTGTAGAATTGCATCTGTAGGAATTGATGTGTATATGCTATGCTATATCCCATATTATTCCCTAGCATTCCTTGTTTATGAGCCATCGTATTGGTAGATTGCTTAGCTATGCTATTTAGACGAGGAAGGGAATCACATCATGAAAAGTTATAAGTTTTGAAAGGCTTATGTTTTACTAAATGACAAACCAATATGTTTTAATGAACCACCTAGGCGGAATGGCATTGATTGGGTCATCAAGTGTATATATGGTGGGGAATGCCTCCCAGGACACTGAGAAATGATTGGTTTCTTTGTTTGGAAGCTTTCGTGTGCAACCATGTGCCAATAATGGAATGGGCGATTGGTTGAACTCAGTAGGTTGTGGTAACTCGAACCCATGTATCCAGAGATGTAGATAGTGTAGGTTGGACCGGTGCGCGTCGGGATTGGGGAGCTACTTCCCGAACAGTTACTTCTTGGACTTCTCCCTATCATCACCCAATATGAGAGTGGTGGTACGAGCTGGGCTGGCCAAGTCACATGGGTAAAGTGTACTAACCCCTGCAGGGTGTATAAACTAATCGATTAGCCGTGTCCCCGGTTATGGACAATTTGAGCGACCAGATACTGATGCTATGATATTTCTCACTCATCCTTATTTCCTAATTACTTAAAACTTGTTGGGTGAACATAATTAGGTAGAAGCACCTGGGAGTGAACCAGAGTGTCCTATTTATTGTATTGGAAAACTACTTTGTTACAAATGTTAGGATAAACTATTGCTTTATGCAAATGAGCCTGAACTCCACTTGGCCAAATAAGCATGTAGTTGATAGATCTGTTGTTAACCACTTTAGCCGACTTGCCATACATTCAATGTATTGACCATTCGTGGCTGCAACATTTCATGTTGCAGGTTATATCGTATCTGAGTGATCGTTCATAGGTCGCGAGACTCCACTCAACAATTGTTCGCCTGTGGCACATTTGAAGGATGGATATCTACCTTGTATTCGTTTTCCGCTGTGTACTTGTATAAATAATGTAAATTCTGGATCATATTCGTTGTATTTATGATACACAGTTATATTTGGTATCATTTTGTACTGTGTGTGCCAGTGAACCGATCCAGGGATTGGCACTATACACATGAACTCAGCCTTATCAGGCGAGGGTGTTACAAGATGGTATCAGAGATGTGTGTTGGCTGTAGGATCGTGACCATAGAAATGGATTAGTAATAGAAGACCTCTATTAGGAGAACTATCATATTTTATTCTTATTAGAGTTCTTATATTCCTTGTTTATCTTTTCTATAACCTCTTCTTGTTCAAAATTTGTAGTTGTTCATTCTTATGATACCTATATGAGAGTTAGCTAAGTAAAAGAACAAATAGTATGACATAAATAAACATCTCATCAAGTTTGGTTAGGTCTAGACCACCATGTTCTATCTCTTTAGGAGATCATCGCTATCGTGTTAGCATTTGTTCTTACCAACTTATGTGGTATGACAATATAGGTTGCTTGCTTGTTTGTACTGAACTATATTGTGTGATGCCTTGTTTAGGATATGTTATTTTGAAAATCTAAAGTTGCTGGAGTTTTCGTGTGGTTTTAAAATTATTTTAATGGTGTAATTTGATTAAAATTCGTGAGATTACTGCTGTAGTTTTCTGCCTAACCTGTTGTACCGCGCGATTTTTCGTATTATACTAGTAACTCAGAAAAATCTAAAAAAATAGGATCTGGAGCGTAATTACCTTTAGTACATGCACAAAAATTGGCTAAATTTCCTGACGAGTTTAGGTCGGTCATAAAAATTCATGAAGTCTGCTGTACCGTTTTTACAGATTTAGTTTATTGCTTATATTTTAGTCTGTTTTACTCTAGTATTGTTCCCAATGCTTTCAAACTATTTTGTGGTTATATACTGCTATATTTAGACCCCTATAATGTTATTATGCAAGTTCTTGGTTGTGTGTTGATTTCTTATGATTGTTTACTTGTTTGTGACATTGATTGCTTCATATAGTTATGAGTAGGATTATTTTCTTAGTCGTTTCTTTCCTATAGAATCTATTCTTCCCTATCTTGAACCCTTGGAGATATAATTATGTGTTAAGTGGAAGGTTTGAAAACACAATGAATTTAGGAAGGAGAATGCTATATCTAATGGAAAAAATTGTGGGAGTATGAAGTGTTGCAATGATGTTATGTAGTAGATTACGCAACCTGAAAGTTGAAGTATCGATAGTTTAGTTTTAGTAGTAGCTTTGTTGATTGAATACATGGGAGCATACATAGAACATTAGTTCGTGCCCATGGAAACATTCTTCAAGGCATGTGAGAATGCCCGAGTGATAGAAAAACATGATTCACCTGTCCTCATACAGGGTAATGATTTGGGTGCAGGATGGATTGATCACCATTCCTACTACTCTTATTATTCGCTCTTGTATTGTTGGCTTTGCGAATCTTGAGTGCCCTTTTCAACCTTAGCAGAGAGTCGACGTTGAGCCTAAACCCTAGAATGGTATATTATTACACCTCTATAAAAGCATTCATTGCTAAGCGTAGGAATATACAGTAAGGATGAATTCCAACCATTATTAATGGGCACCGTGAAGTAAACATCCCCTAATTGACCACCATGAGAGTTTTGCTAGTTTAAGAAGAGGCTTTCTCGAAAACTATCAATCATGATGTTTAGAATGTGCTAGAGACATTGTGCCAATAAAAATCTAAAGGAGAACCAATCTGAGCTAAGTGAATCCTCGAGAAATGACCTAGTCAATTTTCTTTTAAGGCTGGTAGCATCCTAATGGATCCCGAACCTTTCTTTCTTTCTAGCCTTACCAAATCTCGGGACGAGATTTCTTTTAAGGGTGATAGTCTGTCACATCCCAAAATTCTCCTAATTTTGGAATGTGAAATAAATAAATAAGTTTGATTGATTGTTTGACTATGTTGAAAATTCTCAATGAGAAGAAACTTTTTGAATAGAAAATCCTCTCAACCTTGAATTCAAAATCTTATATTCTTTTGTTAAGACCTAAGTAGCCATATAGGAAAAAGGGCATGGATTGATTATGGATTGTAGAATTGATGTGCAAGATTTCAAAATGAAAATCATGAAGCATTCATAAGCATTTCATCCATGCAAAGTTCTCACAAACTGAATCCAAATCCTGGTATCTAAAATCCTATAGTTGATTTGCCTAGATGTTCCTAAAGGAAATTAAATTGACTTTGTAAAACCCACTATTGCTAAGACAGCCATTATTGCTAAATTATAGCCTAAAAAGATCCAATTAATATTACAAAATTTTAGAAACAAAATTGAGCTCATTTGGAGCTAGTATGAAAAAGTTATGGAACAAATACAAACACATAAAGATATAAATAAAATGAAATATACAAGGATTTATAAATCCACTACTTCCAAACTAGTGAAAAGATTACAAATTTGATCCTACAATGATCTATTCAATTTTAGAAAAATTTAGAAACAAGAATCATATCATTTGGAGTTCGTATGCAAAAGATATGAGGGAAACAAGTATTAAAAAAAAAACTAAATGGGCCGGCCCACCCGGTCCGACCGGACCGAGCCAGCCGGCTGGACACTTACAGGATCGACCGGTGGAGTGCTTTAAAATCCGTGCGAATCAGTTTTTCTCTAACCTATCTCTACTCAAATTGCTATAACTTTTTATCTACAATTCCAAATTGACTTCCGTTTGTTTCTACTTGTTCCCTACTCCAAGACCTATCTCTACATCGTCCCAAACCTCCATATAATCTCGTGGAGCCACAGCTGTACGAGTTTCCCTTCTTGAAATCCCGAATCTACATATGATCGAATCTTATTTCGCTTTTTAACCCATCTAGACTTTGTTGTTTGCCTTCGGTCAAAAAACAAAAGTTGTAGGAATCGTCGAAATCTTTCAATCCTGATAAACCTCACCTCTTTTCATCCACCACAGCCGGAGAATTTCCTATCGCAATATTTCAGATCTTACGGTGTAAATCCAAGATGTACTCGCGCTCGTTTCTTCAAATCCAAATTCCTTTGGTGAGAAGGTAGGAATAATGATTCCCCACAACTTTCATGTTCTGAGTTTTTCAATTTGACCTACGGATTTGTCTCTCTAATACAGATCTATTTCTTGTCTATTCTGAGCTAAAATCGGGTCAATCTCTTCTTCTAGCCACCAGATCCTATCCAGACGGTCAAGATCCAATCAAACCGGTGCGTGTCATGTCGTCATTCCGGTCATCTTCCTCATCAACACCACATCAATGTAAGGTCAAAATCTAGTCCAAGTCAGCATGCAAAGTCAACCTGTCCAGTCAGCGGAATATTTCCTGGAATATTCCGTTCGAATTTAAAATTACATATTATAGATCTAACTTGTAAAATTCATTAGAAATTCATACCACATCCAAAAATTGCGTATAATATATCAAATTGAAGATAATTTTTCGTAGAATCATCTTATCAGAATATATCCAACTTTTACTGTACGTAGTTACTGCAGTAATTTAATTAGTTTTAATGATCTTTTAGGTTAATAAATTCATAGAAAATTATCTATAATTCGGAAAAATATGAACAATATATCAAATTGAAGCTACTGTAATGTAAAATAATAATATCAGGTTGGATCTAGCCTTTGCCGATTATTTAACCTGTAGAAATTTAATTAGTTTTAATGGCTTTATAAATCATTAAATTCATAGTAAATTAATTGCTTGTCACAAAAATATAAATGATATACCGATGGAAAGCTGGTTCCATGTAGATCATTAATATGCAATTAGTTCAGCCTTTGACTGTAAGGTTTCGCCGTGAAGATTTAAATAGTTTAATGGCTTATTTAGAGTAATAAGTTCATAAGAAAATAAATATTGCTCAGAAAATTACAAATAATATGTCTCTGGATTCACAATTCCGTGGAGATTATAGATATAATTTTAGTTTGATTTTTAGACAACAGAAACTATATGAATCATATAAATCCCATTAAACACTATTTAAATCATACAAAAAGATCTATAACTCCGATTAGGGTGAATCCAACGCCTACTGGTTCGTATTAACGTCCTCTATCCAGTAAACCTAAGAAACAAATTTAATTCTACAGTTAGAACAGTCGTTACAACAGAACTATTAAAAACCCTACATTGGCAAGTAATTATTAATAACAAGTACTTCATTGCATTAATTGGTCTCTTGCATGCATCATATACTTCAGTATTGTGTAGAGAACTAAAGTAACAACCATTGTGACTTATTAAATTGTCATGCATGCATTTGTTGCATTTGTTTGATCTCTATGTGCTATTGTTTATTTTGTATGCAATTGTTTGATCGATAGATTGCGAGGAGTGCAACGTGTGTGATTGCAACTACTATGACTGCAAGTATTGTGGTTATGACGAGAGCAACCATTATATTTATGAAAATTGTGAGGATTATCTAATCGACTACATCTACAACAAAGGCAAGTGGTGCTATCTTGGTCATAAATGTCCTATTGTTTTCCTATGCATTGTAGATGTTTTTGTAGAATTGCATCTGTAGGAATTGATGTGTATATGCTATGCTATATCCCATATTATTCCCTAGCATTCCTTGTTTATGAGACATCGTATTGGTAGATTGCTTAGCTATGCTATTTAGACGAGGAAGGGAATCACATCATGAAAAGTTATAAGTTTTGAAAGGCTTATGTTTTACTAAATGACAAACCAATATGTTTTAATGAACCACCTGGGCGGAATGGCATTGATTGGGTCATCGAGTGTATATATGGTGGGGAATGCCGCCCAGGACACTGAGAAATGATTGGTTTCTTTGTTTGGAAGCTTTCGTGTGCAACCATGTGCCAATAATGGAATGGGCGATTGGTTGAACTCAGTAGGTTGTGGTAACTCGAACCCGCGTATCCAGAGATGTAGATAGTGTAGGTTGGACCAGTGCGCGTCGGGATTGGGGAGCTACTTCCCGAACAGTTACTTCTTGGACTTCTCCCTATCATCACCCAATATGAGAGTGGTGGTACGAGCTGGGCTGGCCAAGTCACATGGGTAAAGTGTACTAACCCCTGCAGGGTGTATAAACTAATCGATTAGCCGTGTCCCCGGTTATGGACAATTTGAGCGACCTGATACTGATGCTATGATATTTCTCACTCATCCTTATTTCCTAATTACTTAAAACTTGTTGGGTGAACATAATTGGGTAGGAGCACCTGGGAGTGAACCAGAGTGTCCTATTTATCGTATTGGAAAACTACTTTTTTACAAATGTTAGGATAAAACTGTTGCTTTATGCAAATGAGCCTGAACTCCACTTGGCCAAATAAGCATGTAGTTGATAGATCAGTTGTTAACCACTTTAGCCTACTTGCCATACATTCAATGTATTGACCATTCGTGGCTGCAACATTTCATGTTGCAGGTTATATCGTATCTGAGTGATCATTCATAGGTCGCGAGACTCCACTCAACAATTGTTCGCCTGTGGCACATTTGAAGGATGGATATCTACCTTGTATTCGTTTTCCGCTATGTACTTGTATAAATAATGTAAATTCTGGATCATATTCGTTGTATTTATGATGCATAGTTATATTTGGTATCATTTTGTACTGTGTGTGCCAGTGAACCGATCCAGGGATTGGCACTATACACATGAACTCAGCCTTATCAGGCGAGGGTGTTACAAGATGGTATCAGAGCTGTGTGTTGGCTGTAGGATCGTGACCTTAGAAATGGATTAGCAATAGAAGACCTCTATTAGGAGAACTATCATATTTTATACTTATTAGAGTGCTTATATTCCTTGTCTATCTTTTCTATAACCTCTTCTTGTTCAAAATTTGTAGTTGTTCATTCTTATGATACCTATATGAGAGTTAGCTAAGTAAAAGAACAAATAGTATGACATAAATAAACATCTCATCAAGTTTGGTTAGGTCTAGACCACCATGTTCTATCTCTTTAGGAGATCATCGCTATCGTGTTAGCATTTGTTCTTACCAACTTATGTGGTATGACAATATAGGTTGCTTGCTTGTTTGTACTGAACCATATTATGTGATGCCCTGTTTAGGATATGTTATTTTGAAACTCTAAAGTTGCTGGAGTTTTCATGTGGTTTTAAAATTATTTTAATGGTGTAATTTGATTGAAATTCGTGAGATTACTGCTGTAGTTTTCTGCCTGACCTGTTGTACCGCGCGATTTTTAGTATTTTACTGGTAACTCAGAAAAATCTAAAATAATAGGACCTGGAGCGTAATTACCTGTAGTACATGCACAAAAATTGGCTAAATTTCCTGACGAGTTTAGGTCGGTCATAAAAATTCATGAAGTCTGCTATACCGTTTTTACAGATTTAGTTTATTGCTTATATTTTACTCTGTTTTACTCTAGTATTGTTCCCAATGCTTTCAAACTATTTTGTGGTTATATACTGCTATATTTAGACCTCTGTAATGTTATTATGCAAGTGCTTGGTTGTGTGTTGATTTCTTATGATTGTTTACTTGTTTGTGACATTGATTGCTTCATATAGTTATGAGTAGGATTATTTTCTTAGTCGTTTCTTTCCTATAGAATCTATTCTTCCCTATCTTGAACCCTTGGAGATATAATTATGTGTTAAGTGGAAGGTTTGAAAACACAATGCATTTAGGAAGGAGAATGCTATATCTAATGGGAAAAAATGTGGGAGTATGAAGTGTTACAATGATGTTATGTAGTAGATTACGCAACCTGAAAGTTGAAGTATCGATAGTTTAGTTTTAGTAGTAGTTTTGTTGATTGAATACATGGGAGCATACATAGAGCATTAGTTCGTGCCCATGGAAACATTCTTCAAGGCATGTGAGAATGCCCGAGTGATAGAAAAACGTGATTCACCTGTCCTCATACAGGGTAATGATTTGGGTGCAGGATGGATTGATCACCATTCCTACTACTCTTATTATTCGCTCTTGTATTGTTGGCTTTGCGAATCTTGAGTGCCCTTTTCAAACTTAGCAGAGAGTCGACGTTGAGCCTAAACCCAAGAATGGTATATTGTTACACCTCTATAAAAGCATTCATTGCTAAGCGTAGGAATATACGGTAAGGATGAATTCCAACCATTATTAATGGGCACCGTGAAGTAAACATCCCCTAATTGACCACCATGAGAGTTTTGCTAGTTTAAGAAGAGCTTTCTCGGAAACTATCAATCATGATGTTTAGAATGTGCTAGAGACATTGTGCCAATAAAAATCTAAAGGAGAACCAATCTGAGCTAAGTGAATCCTCGAGAAATGACCTAGTCAATTTTATTTTAAGGCTGGTAGCATCCTAATGGATCCCGAACCTTTCTTTCTTTCTAGCCTTCCCAAATCTCGGGACGAGATTTCTTTTAAGGGTGATAGTCTGTCACATCCCAAAATTCTCCTAATTTTGGAATGTGAAATAAATAAATAAGTTTGATTGATTGTTTGACTATGTTGAAAATTCTCAATGAGAAGAAACTTTTTGAATAGAAAATCCTCTCAACCTTGAATTCAAAATCTTATATTCTTTTGTTAAGACCTAAGTAGCCATATAGGAAAAAGGGCATGGATTGATTATGGATTGTAGAATTGGTGTGCAAGATTTCAAAATGAAAATCATGAAGCATTCATAAGCATTTCATCCATGCAAAGTTCTCACAAACTGAATCCAAATCCTGGTATCTAAAATCCTATAGTTGATTTGCCCAGATGTTCCTAAAGGAAATTAAATTGACTTTATAAAACCCACTATTGCTAAGACAACGATTATTGCTAAATTATAGCCTAAAAAGATCCAATTAATATTACAAAATTTTAGAAACAAAATTGAGCTCATTTGGAGCTAGTATGAAAAAGTTATGGAACAAATACAAACACATAAAGATATAAATAAAATGAAATATACAAGGATTTATAAATTCACTACTTCCAAACTAGTGAAAAGATTACAAATTTGATCCTACAATGATCTATTCAATTTTAGAAAACTTTAGAAAAAAGAATCATATCATTTGGAGTTCGTATGCAAAAGATATGAGGGAAACAAGTATTTAAAAAAAACTAAATGGGCCGGCCCACCCGGTCCGACCGGACCGAGCCAGCCGGCTGGACACTTACAGGATCGACCGGTGGAGTGCTTTAAAATCCGTGCGAATCAGTTTTTCTCTAACCTATCTCTACTCAAACTGCTATAACTTTTTATCTACAACTCCAAATCGACTTCCGTTTGTTTCTACTTGTTCCCTACTCCAAGGCCTATCTCTACACCGTTCCAAACCTCCATATAATCTCGTGGAGCCACAGCTGTACGAGTTTCCCTTCTTGAAATCCCGAATCTACATATGATCGAATCTTATTTCGCTTTTTAACCCATCTAGACTTTGTTGTTTGCCTTCGGTCAAAAAACGAAAGTTGTAGGAATCGTCGAAATCTTTCAATCCCGACAAACCTCACCTCTTTTCATCCACCACAGCCGGAGAATTTCGTATCGCAATATTTCAGATCTTACGGTGTAAATCCAAGATGTACTCGCGCTCGTTTCTTCAAATCCAAATTCCTTTGGTGAGAAGGTAGGAATAATGATTCCCCACAACTTTCATGTTCTGAGTTTTTCAATTTGACCTACGGATTTGTCTCTCTAACACAGATCTATTTCTTATCTATTCTGAGCCAAAATCGGGTCAATCTCTTCTTCTAGCCACCGGATCCTATCCAGACGGTCAAGATCCAATCAAACCGGTGCGTGTCATGTCGTCATCCCGATCATCTTCCTCATCAACGCCACGTCAACGTAAGGTCAACATCTAGTCCCAGTCAGCATGCAAAGTCAACCTGTCCAGTCAGCGGAATATTTCCTGAAATATTCCGTTCGAATTTAAAATTACATATTATAGATCTAACTTGTAAAATTCATTAGAAATTCATACCACGTCCGAAAATTGCGTATAATATATCAAATTGAAGATAATTTTTCGTAGAATCAACTTATCAGAATATATCCAACTTTTACTGTACGTAGTTACTGCAGTAATTTAATTAGTTTTAATGGTCTTTTAGGTTAATAAATTCATAGAAAATTATCTGTAACTCCGAAAAATATGAACAATATATCAATTTGAAGCTACTGTAATGTAAAATAATAATATCTGGTTGGATCTAGCCTTTGCCGATTATTTAACCTGTAGAAATTTAATTAGTTTTAATGGCTTTATAAATCATTAAATTCATAGTAAATTAATTGCTTGTCACAAAAATATAAATGATATACCGATGGAAATCTGGTTCCATGTAGATCATCAATATGCAATTAGTTCAGCCTTTGACTGTAAGGTTTCGCCGTGAAGATTTAAATAGTTTAATGGCTTATTTAGAGTAATAAGTTCATAAGAAAATAAATATTGCTCAGAAAATTACAAATAATATGTCCCTGATTCACAATTCCGTGGAGATTATAGATATAATTTTAGTTTGATTTTTAGACAACAGAAACTATATGAATCATATAAATCCCATTAAACACTATTTAAATCATACAAAAAGATCTATAACTCCGATTAGGGTGAATCCAACGCCTACTGGTTCGTATTAACGTCCTCTATCCAGTAAACCTAAGAAACAAATTTAATTCTACAGTTAGAACAATCGTTACAACAGAACTATTAAAAACCCTATATTGGCACGTAATTATTAATAACAAGTACTTCATTGCATTAATTGGTCTCTTCAGTATTGTGTAGAGAACTAAAGTAACAACCATTGTGACTTATTAAATTTTCATGCATGTATTTGTTGCATTTGTTTGATCTCTATGTGCTATTGTTTATGTTGTATGCAATTGTTTGATCGATAGATTGCGAGGAGTGCAACGTGTGCGATTGCAACTACTATGACTGCAAGTATTGTGGTTATGAAGAGAGCAACCATTATATCTATGAGAATTGTGAGGATTATCTAATCGACTACATCTACAACAAAGGCAAGTGGTGCTATCTTGGTCATAAATGTCCTATTGTTTTCCTATGCATTGCAGATGTTTTTGTAGAATTTCATCTGTAGGAATTGATGTGTATATGCTATGCTATATCCCATATTATTCCCTAGCATTCCTTGTTTATGAGCCATCGTATTGGTAGATTGCTTAGCTATGCTATTTAGACGAGGAAGGGAATCACATCATGAAAAGTTATAAGTTTTGAAAGGCTTATGTTTTGCTAAATGACAAACCAATATGTTTTAATGAACCACCTGGGCGGAATAGCATTGATTGGGTCATCGAGTGTATTTATGGTGGGGAATGCCGCCAGACCTGAGAAATGATTGGTTTCTTTGTTTGAAGCTTTAAGGTAATGCAACCATGTGCCAATAATGGAATGGGGTTGGTTGAACTCGAGGTTGTGGTAACTTTCGAACCAGTATCCAGAGATGTAGATAGTGTAGGTTGGACGGCGCTGGGATTGGGGAGCTACTTCCCGAACGGTTCCTTCTTGGACTTCTCCCTATCATCACCCAATATGAGAGTGGTGGTACGAGCTGGGCTGGCCAAGTCACATTTGTAAAGTGTACTAACCCCTGCAGGGTGTATAAATTAATCGATTAGCCGTGTCCCCGGTTATGGACAATTTGAGCGACCTGATACTGATGCTATGATATTTCTCACTCATCCTTATTTCCTAATTACTTAAAACTTGTTGGGTGAACACAATTGAGTAGGAGCACCTGGCAGTGAACCAGAGTGTCCTATTTATCGTATTGGAAAACTACTTTGTTACAAATGTTAGGATAAAACTATTGCTTTATGCAAATGAGCCTGAACTCCACTTGGCCAAATAAGCATGTAGTTGATAGATCTGTTGTTAACCACTTTAGCCTACTTGCCATACATTCAATGTATTGACCATTCGTGGCTGCAACGTTTCATGTTGCAGGTTATATCGTATCTGAGTGATCGTTCATAGGTCGCGAGACTCCACTCAACAATTGTTCGCCTGTGGCACATTTGAAGGATGGAGATCAACCTTGTATTCATTTTCCGTCGTGTACTTGTATAAATAATGTAAATTCTGGATCATATTCGTTGTATTTATGATGCACAGTTATATTTGGTATCATTTTGTACTGTGTGTGCCAGTGAACCGATCCAGGGATTGGCACTATACACATGAACTCAGCCTTATCAGGAGAGGGTGTTACACTTGTAATCACTGCTTCCTTTACAAAAAGGCCTTTCTTCCACCACTATTGAGTCTCCACCTTCTACCTTTAGGCACCATTAAGAGAGCATAGTTTTCATTCTGTGTGTAGTATTCCAAAGCTTATTAATTGATGCATATTGTGTTGTTACTTTTTCTTGTGCTATTTGTTTCTAGTCACCCTTGTGAACTTTGCTGGTGTCCTATGCATTATATTGCTACTCTATGAAGGACAAGTTGATTACCACTATGCTATGTTTTCTGCATGTGAAACAAACAAACGTTTTTCAATGCATGTTATTCATGATATTTGTTTGTAGCTTGTCATGTTGCATGCATAGTTACTATGTCCTATTGTTAGAACTCCATATTTCATGCACATGTTTAGAGTTCTTTGATACCAGCTTTCAATGCTTGCAAATGGTTGGATCTTTATTGTGAGGGTTCATGTGTAGGGGTTCGTAGCATGGAAAACAAAAAATTTCTACCCGATGCAAACAAACAAGCCAAGATCTATCTACTAGATTGTAGCAACGAGTCGATAAAGGAACTCACCCTCGAAGATTCCAAAACGGTTAACGAGAGCAGATTATCGTGGGTGATGTAGTCGTACTCTTGCCGATCTTAAGATCGCGTAGACGATCCTTCCTGCGTTAAGCAAGCTTCCTGAAACAGTCCTACGTTAAATCGGGTTTCGATGAAGACCTTCCTCTCCCTTGTTCCAGCAGGCAGCGGAGGTTGTAGCACTCTCCTCATGATTTCGGTAGCACAACGGCATGGTACCGGAAGTAGAGGGGAGATCTCGCAGGGCTTCGCCTTAAGCCGGAGCGAGTATGGTGGACTATGAGAGAGGCCTTGGCGATCTAGGGTTTAGAAGGCACCAAGGGGCGGATCTTGGCCGGCAGCTAGGGCTTGGGGAAGACCCAAGTCGGTGGCTAGGAGAAACCCTAGGGGCGGCGGCGACTTGTAGGAGGCCGACGGCTAGGGTTAGGGTTTGGGTGGTGTTGGGTGTAGGGAAGAGGGGCACCCTTGCCCCTTCTTTTATAGGTGGGAGGGCGCCGGTTGGGAGGAGGGAGTACTCCCCCAACTCGGCCTCCTTGGCCTGCGGGTGGAGGGAGGAGGTCTTCCTCCCCAAGTAGGTTTCCTACCCTCCCTCCATCAAGCAAACTTGCCGTTTGACTTTTCAAATTGGCGTTTGACTTTTCAAACTAGGATTTGATTTCTCCCTTTATTTTGCCCATCCATGATACCTAGTACATGATGCAACCATTACACATTGTCATGACACATTCATGTACCCTTCCCCTCCGGAGTGCCGGACCTTTCGGAACCTTCTAGAACATTCCCGATGAAAACACCGGAATGATTCCCCAACTCCGAAACAGGACTTTCCTTATATGAATATTATTCTCCGGACCATTCCAGATCTCCTCGTGATATCCCGGATCCTATCCGAGACTCCGAACAACATTCAGTCTCTTACTCATCATTCCATAACTACTCAACAACATCGAATCCTTAAGTGTGTCTCCCTACGGTTCGTGAATTATGCGGACATGATCGAGACACTTCTCTGATCAATAACCAATAGAGGAATCTGGAAATTCATATGGCTCCCACATATTTCTACGATTACTTTGCGATCGAATGAACCACTTACATACGATACCAATTTCCCTTTGTCTCACGATAGTTTACTTATCCGAGGTTTTGATCGTCGGTATCTCTGCATACCTAGTTCAACCTCGTTACCGATAAGTACTCTTTTCTCGTTACCGTGGTATGTGATCCCTTGTGATCCAGTCACATGCTTGCAAGCTAATTGGATGACTGTAACATCCCAAAAATATCAAACTTAGATCATCAAAACACTAATCATCAAGTTTAGGGTTAACAAAAACTTTTCTAAATGAATTCATGAATGCATGTATATGTGTATGCATGAATTTTGAATTTCTTTAAAAACCACCTTGTTTGTGTGAACCATTACTTGTAAAATGTTTCTTAGGTGAAAAGAACATCATCTAAAACATTCCCCACACTTTTCCTAAAGACAAGTAAATCAAAACAAATATATTAAGTGCATGGTCATTTTGACCAATTTAACTCACATGCCTACTTTGGCTGTCTCAAACTTCCAAAACCTAATGTAAACTTTTCTGGATCTTTGCACCCTTGAATGTACTCATAACAGAGTATCAAGGCCCACTTTGTGATCATCCAGAAACTTTCAAATGCATAGTTTAAATGACAATTCAAAATTGAATCTTCTTCATATGGGAAGATCCCACTTTTTCAAAACCCACTCAAACAAGCTCAACTTTCAAAACCCAAGCATCTGCAGACTCACCAGAACCAGTCTAGCAAACTCACCAAAATTCATTTCAAAATTCAAAACTTGAGTTCATGCGGCCATTTCATCAAACAGGTTAAGACACAAATCAAACAACACCACAAACACTATAGTGTGCAGTGTTTTGAGCCTAACTTGTTCCCTAGTTAGCTCACACACAAACCAGTAGATCATCTAGAAAGATTAGCCCAACACTAGCATCCCTGTGAGCTTGCCATTGCCATTAATGGTGAACAGCCAAGCAACCCATGTCACCCCATTATGGATAGCAAGCTAGGAGCAGCAGCAAGCGGCAGATGCAGGGAGGCAGCCCACCGTCCATCGCCACTCATCCCCCCGCATGGCGTTGCCAAGCCACGGATCATGCGCACGAGACACGTCCAGACCATGCCGAAGCGTCGCGAGCGCCACCCGCGACCAGCATCCACGCATCGCGCGCCGCCTCACCGCGCCACACACGATCACCACCGACCCAGGACACCGCCAGACACCCCGTTTACGCCCGTGCTACAGCCACCGCCGCCGTTGAAGACGCCACCTACGCAGAGCGCCGCCCGTTCAGACCAAACCACACCGCCCCATGCCTCACGATCATGTCGTTGAGCATCGCCAGAGACACAAGACCGCCCCCCTACCCTTGCCCATGCCATTAGCCTGAACGCCGCCCCGACGAGCTCACCTTGCGCCGACGGTCCCCTCGCTCAACTATAAATAGAGGCCACCCCTACGATTTCTTCACACCATCTCACTCCCTCTCCCCAGCCGTGCCACACCATCCTCGAGCAAGCCGAGCACCACCTGGAATTTCACGGAGCTGCCGCCTCTGGAGAAGAAGGGAGCCAGCGATTGAGCCGCCCAGGAGAAGCCACCGGTACCAGGAGGATCGCCGTCGTCGACTCCGTCGCTTCGCCTCGCCGACCGCCTGCACCCCGGTGAGCCCCAGCACCCCTGGCCGCTTAGGTTTCGTTCTCGCCGGAGCTGTCTCGCGTCGATGATGACCATCACCGTTGGATTAGAACTAGATCGGACGATCCACGTTGCCCCATACCGCCCCAGCCCGTGTCACCGCAGTGGGGACACCCACTTACGCAGCCAGGAGCTTCTGGCTTAGCAGGCCCGTTAGAATTTCCGCGAGCCCAAAGAATTCAAATTAAACCTTTTTCTTTTTAAATTCAAACATACTTCTGTACCCAACTTCAAAAATCAAACCAGATCGATTCAGTGCACCAAATTGGATGAAACCAATTTTGTTGGAAAGGTCTGTGAATGCTTAATCCAAGCCCGTTGGATTCAAGTCATTTGGATCTGTAGATCACCCATAGCAAAAATAACAAGGCAGAAGCTTTTCTGCATTCAAACATTTTTCAAATTTAAACCATAAAAGCTTTTGAGTTGATTCCAACTCACATTTAACCATACCTTTCAGAATATATAAAAAAATATAGGTTTACTTGCAGAAATAATGTTCAAGTAATAAAAGAATGCTTCATAAGCATTTCTAGCCACTTTAATTAATTGAAATAAAAGGGTAAAACCTTATTAAATTGTGACACCACTTTAAATCACATTCCCTTGGACTACAATATGAGGTGATGACATGTGTCAAAATGATCCCATGTTTAGTTTGGAGAATATTAATTTAAGTAGTTTTCAACGAGTAGAAATTACTTTTCTAAAAATAAGAAGTTTTAAACCAAGCCTTAACCTTGTAATGTTAGAGATGATGCTAGATCATCTATAGGACCCTTGTGTGTGATGATTGCAAGTAGTTAAGTATTGTTTGGTGATTGTGTACCTCGTATTTATTCTTAGACGCTAGTACCGACCAAGGATACTACGAGGAGGAAGGAGGATACTACGAAGAGGAAGCCGAGGAAAACTTCAACCACTGCTCTGCACAAGGCAAGCTAGTAACTATGCAAGCTTATATTGACACTGATGCAAGCTTTACTAACCAAGTTGACCAATGCAAGCTAACACTTGCAAGATACCCTACTGATGCCACAAACCCATACTTGTGATATGAATACTATATGCCTTAAGCATATGTGATCATACCTACTTGCTAAACCAATCCTAGTTTTATGGCAAGCTTCTTTTTTTTCTTTATCAAAGCTTACTTAGAGTCTACCTAAGAGTTTGGTAGATATTAGACAGTTGTGCTCAAGTTTGCCTAAAGAGCATAAAATTTGGCCTAAGCTAGAAACCTTGATCTCAGTCTAAGATATGATGTTGGACTTAGTGAAACTCCACTAGTTACCACCCCTCATTAGTACCACCCCCAGCTGTAGATGCTAGTGCTAAGCATAAAACTTGATCAACTTTAGATGGGAATACTTGGTGGAAAAATGGTTATGAAAACCTTGGAATGATGGATCATTCTATTGAAATGTTTTGGACATGTGTTTCCAAACACTTAATGATTTTGGTGATGAAAATGTTGAGGCATGAGCCTTAGCCCTTTTATAAAACTGATGGTTGTCTGGATGCGATACCATTACAATTTTATCGTACAACCACAATACCCGAATATTGGGTAGGGCTTGACTGGAAACTTATATACCTTAGTATTAGTTCCCTCCCGGCCAAGGTCTGAGCTGAGGCTACCTTGTGAAGATTGTCCACTTGTGCAGTACCCAAGATGATAGTGGTCATGGTTGGGAGGCCAAACTCACAGGAGAGGTGCTGATACTAGGGAGTGTAATTGAAAGGTTAGGATTGATTATCCGCATACTGAGTATGGTGAATTCAGGATTTGTTCCTGACAGATGTATCGAATGTTGTGGTGAAAGTGTACAATCTCTGCAGAGTGTCAAACTATTCGAATATCCGCGTCCGCGGTTATGGACATTGGAGTGGCCATACTGTTCCCCCGTCAGACTTTTCAAAATGACTTGTGAACTGAAGTGAGACTTTGACTTGACCGCAACAGAGTGTGACCTGAATTACAAGATCCCACTTAGGAGTTATAAAATTATGACTAGCTTTGGAACTTAGTAGAGATAAACCTGGCTTTTTGCAAAACAACCCTAGAGCCTAGTGTCCTATTATCCAAAAAACCCTTACTTGTTAGTATTAGTTTGCGAGTACTTAAAGAGTACTCATGGCTTTGTCCCTGGCTATTCCCATGGCGGACTATGAAGAGGAGTACCTGGAGGATGGACCCCAGGAAGGTTACGACAACTAGGATCATCTCCCATCGTCAGCATTGCCTGTGACCCCGAAGATGGAGCTTCGCCTATGCTACCGTTATTACTACGTATTCCGCTGCTTGATGTTGTATTAAGAACTGGATCATGAGATCCCTATTTGTGTAAGAACTTATGTATTGTTGTAATGGATGAAGTACTATGGTATCCAATTCTGTTATGTCTCGCAAAAATGGTAATCCTGGGATTGCGATGTATGGCATAACAAGCATCTAGGATTGAAAAATCCGGGTGTTGACAAGTTGGTATCAGAGCCATCCTGACCATAGGAGACCCTAGTTAGGTTGGACGTTGAACCAAAAACTTAGTTTCAAAAACCAAAGAAAACAAATATTTACAAAAACCTATTCTCATCCTTATCTCTTTAATTCTTTCATAAAACCTCATGTTCCTCAAAAACTCTTGCAAAATAGATAAAATTTTGACACACTTGATCACTCTGCTAATCTACTCATCCTCTATTTTTATAGATGGACGTGAAGTACAGCAAGTTTTATCAACTCGGAAATGGGGGAGACCTTATCTTTGAGAGGGATCTAGATCAACTTTCGGAATTTCTAGAGCGTCTTTTGAAGTTCTTGAGCTCAGCTCAATGATCAAGGAGGAGAAGATCTGCAGTGGCTAATTGTTGCAAGTCTCCGAGGAAAGATTGAATCTCCCACAGCGGTGGGAATTCAGTTTACCTTGAGGGAAAACAACTGGCTCGATGGACTTGCCCGAGCAATGCAGGAATCTCTTTCCCGTCTGTGTGGGCAGAGCATCAATCAGATCAAGGGTACTCGCTTTGAGTTTTTCCCAAGACGTGATGCAAATGGACAACCACTGGAAGCCCCATACCACCCCGAGCTGAAGACTCAATTGGACCACCTTAGCTTCATGATGTATGATCGTCAACAAGAGTTGGACAACTGCCGTGACTATTGCAACCACAAATCCGCCATCATCAAGATGAAGGATCAGACCATCGCCATGCTCAAAAGGATCGTAAGTCTACGCCGGCATTTCGACAAGAAGGAGCGCATTATTGCCCGTCTTCGCCATCGCATCTCATCTCTGGAAGAGACCATCCACGAGAGAGACATGCAGTTGGAGGAAAGGGAGAATGCCGGAGAGGATCTTCATGGAGACCCTTACTCCTATCTCAGCGATGACGATGATTTCTTGGAGGATCAGGCCATGGACTTCTTCACCGATGAGGATGATTTCGCCTTCATCGATGATCCTGAAGATGATGAAGCCACAGACTCCGAGGAGTAGTAACACTGAGCACTAGCGTAGTGAGTAGTAGTCGGTCCCACTGTATCGTAGATTCCAGAATGGTTCTTAAAACCATCTGTTTTTCCTTGTTGTGGTGTGTGTTGTACTGTGTGCTATGAGTGAATGAATGAAAAAGCAAGTTGCTAGAAAACTTGAGTCAAACTCCAAAAACTTTTCAAAAACCCAAAACCGTAGCCATTTCCCTCTTTTCTCATGCTCTATCTAAATCTTCAGATGCCACGTGGAGGAAGTGGTTCAGCCCCGGACCCGATGTTGCAGATCCTGCAAATGTTGACTTCTGACCGCGAAGCTGAAAGAGCGGAACGTCAAGCCAACCTAGCCACTCTGCAACAGATAGCCCAGCTAGCCCACAACAACCAAGGCCATGGAAATCAGGACAACCACGGATCTAAGCTCAAGAATTTCCAGAATACCAACCCACCCATTTTCACCAAGTCGGAAGAACCCCTAGATGCCGATGATTGGCTGCAAACCATGGAAAATAACTTAGAAGTAGCCGGAGTGGAAGCCAACGAGAGAGTCTTGTTCGCCACCCATTATCTAGCCGGAGATGTCAGGGCATGGTGGAACAGTGTTCATGCAATGACCGGAGGCCAGATGATGACCTGGGAGGAATTCAAGGTCAAGTTTAGCAGAACCCATGTGCCACCAGGTTTAATCAAGAGAATGAGAGACGAGTTCAGAGAGTTGAAGCAAGGAAGGATGACTGTAGTGGAATACCGTGACAAATTTTTGTCATTAGCTAGATATGCCCCGGACGAGATAGACACAGAAGCCAAGAAGAAAGAAAGATTCCTGAATGGTCTACATGACGAGATGCAGACGGTGTTAGTCAATATCCCCTTTGTTGATATTGAAGCCCTTGTCGACTCTGCTATCCAAATGGAGGGAAAGATCAACCAAGCCAACGAGAACCGCAAGCGTTGCATGATGCATCAACCAGGAACCCATCAGACCCCAAAGTATCGCCCCAACCCATCTCCAGGATTTGCCCCAAGAACCAACAGACCCCCTATGACCCGTCCGACCTATCCTAACCGTGGAAATCCTAGACCCGGAGGAAATCACAACAACCCAGGCAACTCTAGCAATTTCACCCGTGCCCCACCAAAGTTCAACCCCAACAATACTACCACCAACCCCAACACTGCCCCAAGGACTGGAAGCAATGTTGTGCCTATCGCAGCCAAGGACAAGTCACAAGTGACCTGTTATGACTGTGGAAATAAAGGCCACTATTCCAATGAGTGCCCCAACAAGAAGAATGCCACAACCCCCAACGCCAATGTCCCAGCTCAGCAGCAGCGTCGTGTCCAGCCAGGGAGAAGATTTGCCCCAGGGAATTCACTCAACCGCAATGGCCGTCTTTTTCTCATGCATGCTGAAGAAGCTCAGGAAGCGCCAGACGTCGTGCTGGGTTTGTTTTCTGTTAATTCAGTACTTGCAAGAGTGTTGTTTGATTCTGGTGCATCGCATTCATTTGTCACCGAAGAATTTTCCTGCACTAGTAAAATTCAACCAACCAAATTGAAGCATGTGATGATTGTGCAAATTCCCGGATCAACCACCAAGGCTAGGCAAATTTGCAAAGCCGTCCCTATCCGAATCCATGGCATAGATTTTTATGCTAACCTAATAGTACTCGGAACTAAAGGTTTGGAAGTAGTACTAGGAATGGATTGGATGTCCAAGCATAAAGGATTGATTGACTGTGCCAAGAAAGCCATTACCATGACCAGTACCACCGGAATATCAGTCGAGCATATATCTGAAACCTTACCTCGCCAATTCAAGTGTAACAAGAGTCTAGCCCAACCTACCATTGACCAAGTTCGGATAGTCTGCGAATACCCCGATGTATTTCCAGATGTTTTGCCCGGTATGCCCCCAGATCGGGATATCGAGTTTATCATCGAACTAATCCCCAGAACAGGACCCATAGCCCAGAGACCCTATAGTATGAACCCGTCAGAACTAGAAGAACTGAAGAAGCAACTGGATTCTATGCTCGAAATTGGACTAATTCAACCAAGTGCGTCACCATGGAGATCACCTGTCTTGTTTGTGGACAAGAAGGATGGAGGTAACCGTTTGTGTACGGATTATCGAAAGTTGAATGATGTCACCATCAAGAACAAGTACCCCTTGCCTAAGATAGAAGATTTGTTTGATCAGTTGACCGGTGCCCAGGTGTTTTCTAAGATTGATCTTAGAACTGGCTATCATCAACTCAAAATTCATGCAGAGGATATCCCAAAGACTGCTTTCACCACCCGATATGGATTGTATGAGTATACAGTCATGTCTTGGATTAACCAATGCCCCCGCTTATTTCATGAATCTCATGAATAAGATTTCTATGGACTTCCTGGATAAGTTTGTCGTTGTTTTCATCGATGACATTCTGATTTATTCCAAATCGGAAGAAGAACATGAGCTACACCTAAGGACCATTCTTGGAACCCTTAGAGAGCATCAGTTGTATGCAAAATTTAGCAAATGTGAATTCTGGTTACAGGAAGTAGGATTCCTCGGTCATATTGTATCAGCCGGAGGAATTGCCGTAGACCCTGCCAAGGTGAAAGATGTAGAAGATTGGCAAGCCCTAACCACTCAAACCCAAGTTCGTGCTTTTCTTGGATTGGCGGGATATTACCGCAAATTCATAGAAGGATTCTCGAGTATCGCCCGACCCATGACCCAATTACTGAAGAAGGACAAGAAGTTTGAATGGACCGACAAATGTGAAGCGAGTTTTCAAGAACTCAAGAGGAGATTGATTTCAGCCCCAATCTTGATCATGCCGGATATCACGAAGCCCTTCGATGTGTATTGTGACGCATCCAAGATTGGTCTCGGATGTGTGCTAATGCAAGAAGGCAAAGTTATATCTTATCTATCGTGACAATTGAAGCAACATGAACAAAATTACCCAACCCATGACCTCGAACTCGCAGCCGTAGTTCTAGCCCTAAAGACATGGAGACATTACCTGATGGGCAACCGTTGTGAGATTTATTCGGATCACAAGAGCCTAAAGTATATATTCACTCAGAAGGAGCTGAATATGAGGCAGAGAAGATGGATTGAGCTAATCAAGGATTACGATCTGGACATTCACTATCACCCTGGAAAAGCCAATATGGTAGCCGATGCCCTTAGCAGATTGCCGTGCCGCTTGAACTCCATGATTTTAAAGGAGCAACCAAGTTTGCACAAAGAGATGGAAGATTTTCGAATGGAATTAGTAAGTGAAGGATTTTCGGCTAGCATCGAACTTCAGCCCACTTTGATCAGTCAGATTAAAGAGGCGCAGAAGGGAAATGCCAGTATCGATGGAATCAAGCGTCATATCGGTACAGGCAAAGTACCCGGATTCACCGAGGACGAATAAGGAGTTTTGTCGTACAAAGGACGCCTTTGTGTACCAACAGATTCAGAGTTGAAAGAAGTTATCTTGAAGGAGGCTCACGATACTCTTTATTCTATCCATCCCGGAGGAACTAAGATGTATCAAGATTTGAAAGAGCAATTTTGGTGGCATAAGATGAAGAGAGAAATCGGAAGCTATATCGCCAAGTGTGATATATGTCAGCGAGTCAAGGCAGGACATCAAAGACCCACTGGATTGTTGCAACCTTTGCAGATTCCGGAATGGAAATGGGATTCTGTAGGAATGGACTTTATCACTGGACTACCTACTTCTAGTAGGGGAAATGACTCTATTTGGGTCATAGTGGACAGATTGTCCAAAGTAGCCCATTTCTTGCCCGTCAAAACCACCTATCAGAGTTTGAAGCTAGCGGAGTTATACATCGCTAGGATCGTTAGTTTGCACGGAGTCCCCAAGAACATAGTCTCGGATCGAGGAACTCAGTTTACCTCGAGATTCTGGAAGAAAGTCCAAGAAGGTTTAGGAACCCGCCTAGATTTCAGATCGCAGATCACCCTCAGACCGATGGACAAACGGAGCGAGTAAACCAAATACTCGAAGATATGCTGAGAGCATGTGTGTTAGAATATGGATCCAAATGGGAAGACTGTCTACCGTTTGCAGAATTTTCCTACAATAATAGTTACCAAGCCAGTTTGCAAATGGCCCCATTTGAATTTATGTACGGAAGAAAGTGCCGCACCCCTTTGAACTGGTCGGAAGTAGGAGAGAGTCAGATTTTCGGACCCGACATCCTACGAGAAGAAGAAGAGAAGGTTCACAAGATTCGTGAACACCTCAAGACAACCCAATCCCGACAAAAGAGTTACGCCGACAAGAGACGTCAAGACCTCGCCTTCAACATCGGAGATTTTGTTTATCTGAAAGTGTCGCCATTGAAGGGAATGCAACGTTTCCAACTCAAAGGGAAGTTATCCCCCAGATATATCGGACCTTTCAAAATTTTGAACCGTCAAGGAGAAGTATAGTATCAACTGGAACTACCTGAAGAGATGTCAGCGGTGCACAATGTGTTCCATATCTCGTTACTTCGCAAGTGTCTCGAAGTCCCCGAGAAGACCGAAGTGTTCAAGAATATCGATCACCGGACCATAGAGATCAACGATGACCTAACCTATCCTGAAGTGCCCATCCGTATATTGGAAGAAGCCTTTCGAACTACCAGAACCCGAAGCATCAAGTTTCTCAAGATTCAGTGGAGCCACCACACAGAAGAGGAGGCTACCTAGGAACGCGAAGATCACATCAGAACGGAGTTTCCAGATCTCTTCAAATCCTAGGTAATCTTTCGTCCTTTTTCAAATCTCGGGACGAGATTTTGTTTAAGGGGGGAGGTTTGTAACATCCCAAAAATATCAAACTTAGATCATTAAAACACTAATCATCAAGTTTAGGGTTAACAAAAACTTTTCTAAATGAATTCATGAATGCATGTATATGTGTATGCATGAATTTTGAATTTCTTTAAAAACCACCTTGTTTGTGTGAACCATTGCTTGTAAAATGTTTCTTAGGTGAAAAGAACATCATCTAAAACATTCCCCACACTTTTCCTAAAGACAAGTAAATCAAAACAAATATATTAAGTGAATGGTCATTTTGACCAATTTAACTCAGATGCCTACTTTGGCTGTCTCAAACTTCCAAAACCTAACAGAAAATTTTCTGGATCTTTGCACCCCTTGAATGTACTCATAACAGAGTATCAAGGCCCACTTTGTGATCATCCAGAAACTTTCAAATGCATAGTTTAAATGACAATTCAAAATTGAATCTTCTTCATATGGGAAGATCCCACTTTTTCAAAACCCACTCAAACAAGCTCAACTTTCAAAACCCAAGCATCTGCAGACTCACCAGAACCAGTCTAGCAAACTCACCAAAATTCATTTCAAAATTCAAAACTTGAGTTCATGCGGCCATTTCATCAAACAGGTTGCAGACACAAATCAAACAAAGCCACAAACACTATAGTGTGTAGTGTTTTGAGCCTAACTTGTTTCCTAGTTAGCTCACACACAAACCAGTAGATCATCTAGAAAGATTATCCCAACACTAGCACCCCTGTGAGCTTGCCATTGCCATTAATGGTGAACAGCCGAGCAACCCCATGTCACCCCATTGTGGACAGCAAGCTAGGAGCAGCAGCAAGCCTAGCCAGCATGTCTGGGAGGCAGCCCACCGCCACCGCCATCGCCTATCCTAGTCATGCCAAGCCCTGACCACGCGCAGACGAGACACGCCTGACCATGCCGAGCGACCGAGAGCCACCGCGACCAGCGTCCACAGCATCGCGCCGCCCTCACCGCGCACACACGATCACCACCGACCCAGGACACCGCCAGACACCCCGCTTGCCGCCTGCGCCATACAGCCACCGCCGCTGAAGACGCCGCCTGCCGCAGAGCGCCTGCCTGCACCAAACCACACCGCCCCATGCTCGCGATCATGTCGTTGAGCATCGCCAGAGACACAACACCGCCCCTACCCTTGCCCATGCCATTAGCTCAGAACGTCGCCCCGACGAGCTCACCTTGCGCCCCGACGGTCCCCTCGCTCGACTATAAATAGAGGCCATCCCCGCACGATTTCTTCACACCATCTCACTCCCCTCTCCCCACTGACCATGCCACACCATCCTTAGAGCAAGCCGAGCAGCACCTCCCAGAATTTCACCGGACCCCGCCGCCTCTGGAGAAGAAGGGAGCCAGCGATTGGAGCCGCCCCAGGAGAAGCCACCGGTACCAGGAGGATCACCGTCGTCGACTTCGTCGTTCGCCCGCCTCGCCGACCCTCATCCATACCCCGGTGAGCCCCCAGCAGGCCCCACTGGCCGCGCTAGGTTTCGTTCTCGCCGGAGCTGTCTCGCGTCGACGATGACCATCAGCCGTTGGATTAGAACTAGATCGGACGATCCACGTTGCCCCATACCGCTTCGCCCAGCCCCGTATCACTGACGAGTGGGGACACCCACTTACGCAGCCCGCGGGAGCACTGCGCTTAGCAGGCCGGCCCGTTAGAATTTCCCGCGCAGCCCAGCAATTCAAATTAAACCTTTTTCTTTTTAAATTCAAACATACTTCTGTACCCAACTTCAAAAATCAAACCAGATCGATTCAGTGCACCAAATTGGATGAAACCAATTTTGTTGGAAAGGTCTGTGAATGCTTAATCCAAGCCCGTTGGATTCAAGTCATTTGGATCTGTAGATCACCCATAGCAAAAATAACAAGGCAGAAGCTTTTCTGCATTCAAACATTTTTCAAATTTAAACCATAAAAGCTTTTGAGTTGATTCCAACTCTCAAAAATCACATTTAACCATACCTTTCAGAATATATAAAAAAATATAGGTTTACTTGCAGAAATAATGTTCAAGTAATAAAAGAATGCTTCATAAGCATTTCTAGCCACTTTAATTAATTGAAATAAAAGGGTAAAACCTTATTAAATTGTGACACCACTTTAAATCACATTACCTTGGACTACAATATGAGGTGATGACATGTGTCAAAATGATCCCATGTTTAGTTTGGAGAATATTAAATCTTAAGTAGTTTTTCAATGAGTAGAAATTACTTTTCTAAAAATAAGAAGTTTTAAACCAAGCCTTAACCTTGTAATGTTAGAGATGATGCTAGATCATCTATAGGACCCTTGTGTGTGATGATTGCAAGTAGTTAAGTATTGTTTGGTGATTGTGTACCTCGTATTTATTCTTAGACGCTAGTACCGACCAAGGATACTACAAGGAGGAAGGAGGATACTACGAAGAGGAAGCCGAGGAAAACTTCAACCACTGCTCTGCACAAGGCAAGCTAGTAACTATGCAAGCTTATATTGACACTGATGCAAGCTTTACTAACCGAGTTGACCAATGCAAGCTAACACTTGCAAGATACCCTACTGATGCCACAAACCCATACTTGTGATATGAATATTATATGCCTTAAGCATATGTGATCATACCTACTTGCTAAACCAATCCTAGTTTTATGGCAAGCTTCTTACTTTATTTCTTTATCAAAACTTACTTAGAGTCTACCTAAGAGTTTGGTAGATATTAGACAGTTGTGCTCAAGTTTGCCTAAAGAGCATAAAATTTGGCCTAAGCTAGAAACCTTGATCTCAGTCTAAGATATGATGTTGGACTTAGTGAAACTCCACTAGTTACCACCCCTCATTAGTACCACCCCCAGCTGTAGATGCTAGTGCTAAGCATAAAACTTGATCAACTTTAGATGGGAATACTTGGTGGAAAAATGGTTATGAAAACCTTGGAATGATGGATCATTCTATTGAAATGTTTTGGACATGTGTTTCCAAACACTTAATGATTTTGGTGATGAAAATGTTGAGGCATGAGCCTTAGCCCTTTTATAAAACTGATGGTTGTCTGGATGCGATACCATTCCAATTTTATCGCATAAACCACAATACCAATATTGGGTAGGGCTTGATCGAAACTTATATACCTTAGTATTAGTTCCTCCGCCAAGGTCTGAGCTGAGGCTACCTTGTGAAGATTGTCCACTGCAAGACCCAAGATGACAGTGGTCATGGTTGGGAGGCCAAACTCATGAGAGGTGCCGATACTAGGAGTGTAATTGAAAGGTTAGGATTGATTATCCGCATCGAGTATGGTGAATTCAGGATTTGTTCCCGACGATGTATCGAATGTTGTGGTGAAAGTGTACAATCTCGCAGAGTGTCAAACTATTCGAATAGCCGTCCCGTGGTTATGGATGGAGTGGCCATACTGCTCCCCGCCGACTTTTCAAAATGACTTGTGAACTGAAGTGAGACTTTGACTTGACCGCAACAGAGTTGTGACCTGAATTACAAGATCCCACTTAGGAGTTATAAAATTATGACTAGCTTTGGAACTTAGTAGAGATAAACCTGGCTTTTTGCAAAACAACCCTAGAGCCTAGTGTCCTATTATCCAAAAAACCCTTACTTGTTAGTATTAGTTTGCGAGTACTAAAAGAGTACTCATGGCTTTGTCCCTGCTATTCCCATGGCGGACTATGAAGAGGAGTACCGGAGGATGGACCCTGTGAAGGTTACGACAACTAGGATCATCTCCCATCGCCAAGATTGCCTCGTGACCTCAAGATGGAGTCACTTATGCTACCGTATTACTACGTATTCCGCTGCTTGATGTTGTATTAAGAACTGGATCATGAGATCCCTATTTGTGTAAGAACTTATGTATCGCTGTAATGGATGAAGTACTATGGTATCCAATTCTGTTATGTCTCAGAAAAAATGGTAACCTGGATTGCGATGTATGGCCACCTTTACCCAGCTTATGTTATGGTGTGGTGTTTGATACAATCAATGGTCCTTAGAGGTGATGGTGATAAGCATGATCTCATGGTCGAAGGAATTAGGTTACTATGTATGAGCTTATAGCAATTGAAATATTACTATGAAATGATATTAGTATTACGATTTAAAACTGCATTTCAGTCTGGTCTTCCATCTCATCATTCCTAATGACATGATTCTTGTTATACAACATCTCAAATGTTCATGATCAAGAAACCATGATCATCTAAGCTAGTATTATAAAGAGGCTTTGATATTCAAATATTATAGCATGAATGTAAACATTTAACATAAACACAAAGATATAATAATAACTACATTTATCATTGCCTCTAGGGCATATCTCCAATAGTCTCCCACTTGCACTAGAGTCAACTAATCTAGATTACATGGTAATATACCGAACACCTGTTGGAGATATGCCCTAGAGGCAGTAATAAATGTAGTTATTATTATATCTTTGTGTTTATGATAAATGTTTACATTCATGCTATAATAGTATTAACAAGGAAACATTAATACTTGTGTGCTTTGTAAACTTAATTTGAAGTCCCTAGTAAATCCTCTATACATCACTAGCTTGTTGGTTAATAAATGATTGTGGTTTCCCTATCATGAACATTGAGATGTTATTAACAACAAGATCATATCATTAGGAGAATGATATGGTGGACATACTCCTATAGATAAGCATAGCATAAAGATCAAGTCATTTTAATAGTTCAACTGCTATATGCTTTCTGATACATAGTAACCTAATTCCTTCGACCATGAGATCATGCATATCACCTTTACCGGATGGATGCTTTGATGACATCAAACACCACACCATAACTGGTTGGCTATAAAGGTGGCATTGAGTGTTCGGAAAGTATTGGTTGAAACACATGGATCAAGAGTGGGATTTGTCCATCCATATGACGGATAGATATACTGGCTTCTCTCTGAAATGTCATCCAATTAGCTTGCAAGCATGTGACTGGCTCACAAGGGATCACATATCACGGGAACGAGAAAAGAGTACTTATCGGTAACGAGGTTGAACTAGGTATGCAGAGATACCGACGATCATAACCTCGGATAAGTAAACTATCGTGAGACAAAGGGCAATTGGTATCGTATGTAAGTGGTTCATTCGATCGCAAAGTAATCGAGAAATATGTGGAGCCATATGAATTTCCATTCCTCTATTGGTTATTGTTCGGAGAAGTGTCTCGATCATGTCCGCATAATTCACGAACCGTAGGGAGACACACTTAAGGATTCGACGTTGTTTGAGTAGTTATGGAATGATGAGAAAGAGACCGAATGTTGTTCGGAGTCTCGGATAGGATCCGGGATATCACGAGGAGATCCGGAATGGTCCGGAGAATAAGATTCATATAAGGAAAGTCCTGTTTCGGAGTTGGGGAATGGTTCCGGTGTTTTCATCGGGAATATTCTAGAAGGTTCCGGAATGTCCGGCACTCCGGAGGGGAAGGGTACATGAATGTGTTATATCAAGTTGGTATGATTGCATTATGTACTCGGTGTCATCGCTGAACAAAATAGAGGGTTTGTTCAAATCCTAGTTTGAAAAGTCAAACGCCAAGTTTGAAAGTCAAACGGCTATTTTTGGGAAGTGGAGAAAGAGGAGGAAACCGAGTTGGGGAGGAGTCCCTCCTCCACCGCCGGCCCACCTCCAAGACGAGTTGGGGAGGGACTCCTCCCTTGGCCACGGGACCCTCCACCTATATAAGGAGGGGCAGGGCTCCCCTCCTAGACACACAAGATCCCCGCCTCCAAACCCTAAGCCACCGGCGCCGCCACCTGCTGCCGCCGCCGCCGCCCTAGGTCAAGTCGCCGCCGCCTAGCAACCCTAGCCGCTGGCCAAGCTTCCTCCTCGGCGTGTCTAAACCCTAGATCGTCGAGGGCTCTCTCATAGTCCACCATACTCGCTTCGGCTTAAGGCGAAGCCCTGCGAGATCTCCCCTCTACTTCCTGCATACACGCCAGTCCGGAATCGCGAGGAGAGTGCTACAACCTCTCACGTCACTGGAACAAGGGAGAGGAAGGTCTTCACGAAAACCGAAATGTGTGACTGATCAAGGAGCGCTGCCAGAACGCAGCGCCGGAAGGATCGTCTACGCGATCTTGAGATCGGGAAGAGTACGACTACATCACCCACGAGAATCCGCTCTCGTTAAACATTTTGGAATCTTCGAGGGTGAGTTATTCCATCGACTCGTTGCTACAATCTAGTAGATAGATCTTGGCTTGTTTGTTTGTATGCGATAGAAATTTTTTGTTTTCCATGCTACGAAACCCTACAACACCCATGGCAGTTTGGTGTTGGTCATGTTTTGCCCTCGGGAGAGGTTTAGTCAACGGATCCGCCACATTCAGATCTATGTTTACTTTGCAAATCTTTATGTCACCATCTTGGACATGTTCTCGAATAGCGTGAAAATGCAGCTTGATGTGCTTCAGCTTCTTGTGTGACCTTGGTTCTTGCGCATTGGCTATGGCGCCCATGTTATCACAGTAGATAGACATTGGGTCCAGCGCACTTGGAACCACACCAAGCTCTGTAATGAACTCCTTTATCCATATCGCTTCTTGTGAAGCCTCCGAAGAAGCTATGTATTACGATTCAGTTGAAGATCTCGCCACAACGCTTTGCTTTGCACTCCTCCAGCTAACTGCTGCACCATTCAAAGTAAATACGTATCCAGATTGAGATTTAGAATCATCCGGATCAGTGTTCCAACTAGCATCGGTGTAACCATTAACAACGAGTTGTTCATCACCTCCATAAGAAAGAACCATATCCTTAGTTCTTCTCAAGTACTTAAGGATGTTTTGATCATTGTCCAATGATCCACTCCTGGATCACTTTGATATCTACTAGTCAAACTAATAGCATATGTAATGTCGGGTCTAGTACATAGCATGGCATACATTAGAGATCCTATGGCTGAGGCATAGGGAGTCTTCCTCATCCTTTCTCTATCTTCTGCCATTGCTGGACCTTGAGTTTTACTCAACATCGTATTGGGCAACATGGGCAAGAACCCTTTCTTGCTATCTTCTATTCCAAACCTCTTTAGAACTTTGTCCAAATATGTACTTTGTGACAATGATATTATGCGTCTCGATCTATCTCTATAAATCTTTATGCCTAATATGTAAGCTGCTTTGCCAAGATCTTTCATTGAAAAACTATTATTCAAATATTCTTTGACACTATTAAGAAGGTCTACATCATTCCCAATCAACAATATGTCATCTACATATAGTATTAAGAATGCTACAGATCTCCCACTCACTTTCTTGTAAATACAAGCTTCTCCATAAGTTTGTATAAAACCAAAACTTTTGATTACCTTATCAAAATGTTGATTCCAACTTCAGGATGCTTGCTTCAACCCATATATGGACCGTTGAAGTTTGCATACCTTGTTAGCATCTTTAGGATCGACAAAACCTTTGGTTTGCATCATATACAACTCTTCATCAATGTCTCCATTGAGGAACGCTGTTTTGACATCCATCTGCCATATCTCATAATCATAATATGCAGCGATTGCTAACATAATCCTCACAGACTTTAGCTTCGCTACTGGTGAGAAAGTCTCATCATAGTCAACTCCTTGAATTTGTCGAAACCCTTTATGACAAGTCGAGCTTTATAGATAACATTACCATCAAAGATCTGCTTTTCTTCTTGAAAATCCATTTATTCTCGACAGCCTTCCGGCCATCTGGTAAGTCCACCAAAGTCCATACTTGGTTTTCGTACATGGATCCAATTTTGGATTTTATGGCTTCTTGCCATTTATTGGAATCTGGGCTCATCATCGCTTCCTCATATGTCGCAGGGTCATCGGTGTTGTCCACCAACATGACACTTATAACGGGATCATACCAATCAGGAGTGGTACGAGTTCTCGTTGACCTGCGAGGTTCTGTAGCAACTTCAACTGAAGTTTCATGATCATCATCATTAGCTTCCTCTCTTATTGGTGTAGGCGCCACAGGAACTACTTCCGGTGCTGCCCTACTCGCAAGTTCGAGAGAAGGTTCAACAACCTCGTTGAGTTCTACTTTCCTTCCAGTCAATTCTTTCGAGAGAAATTCCTTCTCTAGAAAGGATCCATTCTTGGCAACTAAGATTTTGCCCTCGGATCTATGATAGAAGGTATACCCAATAGTTTCCTTCGGGTATCCTATGAAGACGCATTTTTCCGATTTGGGTTCAAGCTTGTCCGGTTGTATCTTCTTTACATAGGCTTCACAACCCCAAACTTTAAGGAACGACAATCTAGGTTTCTTCCCAAACCATAATTCATACGGTGTCGTTTCAACGGATTTAGATGGTGCCCTATTTAAAGTGAATGTAGCTGTTTCTAATGCATAACCCCAAAATAATAGCGGTAAATCTGTAAGTGACATCATAGAACGAACCATATCTAAAAGAGTTCGATTACGACGTTCGGACACACCATTGCGCTGTGGTGTTCCCGGCGGTGTTAATTGTGAAAGTATTCCGCATTTCTTTAAATGCTCGCCAAACTCGTAACTTAGATATTCACCTCCACGATCAGAACGTAGAAATTTAATCTTCTTGTTACGTTGATTCTCCACCTCACTTTGAAATTCCTTAAACTTCTCGAAAGTTTCGGACTTATGTTTCATGAAATAGATATACCCATATCTACTCGAGTCATCCGTGAAGGCAAGAACATAACAATAACCACCGCGCGATGCTACACTCATTGGACCACACATATCGGTATGTATGATTTCCAATAAGTCCGTAGCTCGCTCCATCATACCAGAAAATGGAGTCTTAGTCATTTTACCCATCAGACATGCTTCGCATCTTTCAAGTGATTCAAGAAGTCCATCGGAATGGAGTTTCTTCATACGCTTCACTCCAATATGACCAAGACGACAGTGCCACATATAGGTCGAGTTATCGCTCAATTTCAAACGTTTAGCTTCAATTTTATTAATATGTGTATTTCCACTATCGAGATTCAATAAGAATAGACCATCTATCAAAGGTGCATGTGCATAAAACATATTACTCATATAAATCAAACAACCATTATTCTCGGACTTAAACAAGTAACCGTCTCGCAACAAACATGATCCAGATATAATGTTCATGCTCAACGCAGGCACCAAATAACAATTATTTAAGTATAAAACTAATCCTGATGGTAGATGAAGAGGTAGCGTCAATCGCGATCACATCAACCTTTATCCATTTCCAACGCGATCGTCACCTCGCTCTTCGCTAGCTTCCGTTTATTCCGCAAAGACTGCTTCGAGTTACAAATATGAGCAACCGAACCAAAGATCAAATACCGTGCACTACTATGAGTTATAGTGAGATACACATCAATAACATGTATATCGGATATACCTTTCTTCTTGATGTTGTCGTTCTTCAAATCCGCCAAGTACTTTGGGAATTCCGCTCAAAGGACCTCTCCCTTGCAAGAAAGCACTCAAGATCGTGCTTAGGTCCAGCCTTGGTCTTCTTCGGCGGCAACTTTCTTACCACCCTTCTTGAAGTTTCCCTTTTGCTTAGACTTGCCTTTCTTGAATTTGGTGGTCTTATTGACCAACAACACTTGATGCTCTTTCTTGATCTCCACTTTTGCAGATTTCAACATGGAGAAGAGTTCTGGCAATGTCTTGTTCATGTTTTGCATATTGTAGTTCATCACAAAGTTCTTGTAACTTGGTGGCAGTGATTGGAGGACACGATAAATCCCCAAAGAATTAGGAATCACTATACCCAAACTTTGGAGTTTGTTTGCGTGCCCAGACATCTTAAGCACATGCTCACTGACGGAGCTGCCCACTTCCATCTTGCAGTTAAAGAACTTTTCAGAAGCCTCATAACTCTCAACTGCCGCGTGAGCCTCAAATATCATTTTGAGTTCACGGACAATATCATGTGGGTCATGGTTCTCAAACCTTTTATGAAGCTCCGATTCCAAACCATACGAGATAGCACACTAAACTGTGGAGTACTGATTCTTCCGAGTGAGGTAAACGTTCTTTACTTCATCGGTAGCATCAGCTGCAGGCGGGTCACCCAGCGGTGCATCCAGCACATAGGTCAAATTACCAGCATTGAGGACAATCCTCAAATTGCAGAACCAATCCGTGAAGTTGCTTCCATTGTTTTTCAACTTTTCTTTCTCTAGGAACACATTAAAGTTGATGATAGGGGCCGCCATTGATCTACAACATATTTGCAATAGTTTAGACTAAGTTTATGACAAATTGAGTTCAAATTAATAGTTAAATTAATCTAGGTGAACTCCCACTCAAAAAATATCCCTCACATTGTTTTAGTGATCACACGAACCAAATCCACCACATCAAAACCGATCATCACGAGAGTTGATGTAGCTTCAATGCCGAACAATAGACATGTTCATCATATCTACTATATGATTCATGATTTACCTTTCGGTGATCCGTGTTCCGAGACCATGTATGTACATGCTAGGCTCGTCAAGATCAAACCTTAGCTTCTGCATGAGCAAATCTGGCTTGCTCACGTTGTATACACTTGTAGAATCTAATACACCCGATCATCACGTGGTGCTTCAAAACAACAAGCTTTAGCAACGGTGCTAACTAAGGATGAACACTTTAAAACTTGAAATTTATGTGCATGAGGGATCATCTTATAATGCTACCGTCGTTAACTAAGCAATACAAGATGCATAAAGGATTAACATCACATGCAATTCATAATATGTGATATGATATGGCCTTTCTTCTTGTGCTTCCGATCTCCATCTTCAAGCACGAACATGATCTCCATCATCACCGCCATAGCGTCAAGGTCAATGGCGTCGTTTCATGGTTGTCGTCCACCAGCACCAACTATTACAACTACTTTAAATAGACACGCGGGTCTTAACAGAATTTAAAGACAACCATATGGCTCCTGCCGGTTGCCAACCTACAATAAGGAACATTGCATACATCAAATATAATCACAATCATGGCCATATCACATCACAGCACACCCCTGCAAAACAGAGTTAGACGCCTCTAATTTTCTTTGCATATTTTACGTGGTTTGGGGCTTACAATAAGTGTCGATCTAACTTACGAACAAGAACCACAACGTTGATGATTGAACTATCAAGTGCCCGTTGTAAATTGGATCTATACTATAATGGGAGAGATAGACACCCGCAATGCCACTTATGCAATACAAGTTGCATGTTGAGCGTGGAGCAAGTCTCATGAGCGATGTCATGTAAGGTTAGCCCGGGCCGCTTCATCCCATCATACCGCAAGATGCAAAGTACACAAGAAGCAATTGATAATAAAAGCACCACCGCCCACAATGACCATTGTGTTCTACTCGTGCAACAAATCTACATATAGACACGGCTCTGATACCACTGTAGGGGTTCGTAGCATGGAAAACAAAAAATTTCTACCCCATGCAAACAAACAAGCCAAGATCTATCTACTAGATTGTAGCAACGAGTCGATAGAGGAACTCACCCTCGAAGATTCGAAAGCAGTTAACGAGAGCAGATTCTCGTGGGTGATGTAGTCGTACTCTTGCCGATCTCAAGATCGCGTAGACGATCCTTCCGGTGCTGCGTTCCGGCAGCGCTTCTGCAGACGGTCACACGTTCGGTACTCGATGAAGACCTTCCTCTCCCTTGTTCCAGCAGGCAGTGAAGGTTGTAGCACTCTCCTCACGATTTCGGCAGCACGACGACGTGGTACCAGAAGTAGAGGGGAGATCTCGCAGGGCTTCGCCTTAAGCCGGAGCGAGTATGGTGGACTATGAGAGAGGCCTTGGCGATCTAGGGTTTAGAAGGCACCAAGGGGCGGAGCTTGGCCGGTGGCTAGGGCTTGGGGAAGCCCCAAGTCGGCGGCTAGGAGAAACCCTAGGGGTGGCGGCGACTTGTAGGAGGCTGGCGGCTAGGGTTAGGGTTTGGGTGGTGTTGGGTGTAGGGAAGAGGGGCACCCTTGCCCCTTCTTTTATAGGTGGGAGGGCGCCGGTTGGGAGGAGGGAGTACTCCCCCAACTCGGCCTCCTTGGCCGGCGGGTGGAGGGAGGAGGACTTCCTCCCCAAGTAGGTTTCCTACTCGCCCTCCATCAAGCAAACTTGTCGTTTGACTTTTCAAATTGGCGTTTGACTTTTCAAACTAGGATTTGATTTCTCCCTTTATTTTGCCCAGCCATGATACCTAGTACATGATGCAACCATTCCACATTGTCATGACACATTCATGTACCCTTCCCCTCTGGAGTGTCGGACCTTCCGGAACCTTCTAGAACATTCCCGATGAAAACACCGGAATCATTCCCCAACTCCGAAACAGGACTTTCCTTATATGAATATTATTCTCCGGACCATTCCGGATCTCCTCGTGATATCCCGGATCCTATCCGAGACTCCGAACAACATTTAGTCTCTTACTCATCATTCCATACCTACTCAACAACATCGAATCCTTAAGTGTGTCTCCCTACGGTTCGTGAATTATGCGGACATGATCGAGACACTTCTCCGATCAATAACCAATAGAGGAATCTGGAAATTCATATGGCTCCCACATATTTCTACGATTACTTTGTGATCGAATGAACCACTTACATACGATACCAATTTCCCTTTGCCTCACGATAGTTTACTTATCCGAGGTTTTGATCGTCGGTATCTCTGCATACCTAGTTCAACCTCGTTACCGATAAGTACTCTTTTCTCGTTCCCGTGGTATGTGATCCCTTGTGATCCAGTCACATGCTTTCAAGATAATTGGATGACATTCCACCGAGAGGGCCCAGAGTATATCTATCCGTCATATGGATGGACAAATCCCACTCTTGATCCATGTGTCTCAACCCATACTTTTCGAACACTCAATGCCACCTTTATAGCCACCCAGTTACGGTGTGGTGTTTGATGTCATCAAAGCATCCTTCCGGTGATGGTGATAAGCATGATCTCATGGTCGAAGGAATTAGGTTACTATGTATCATAAAGCTTATAGCAATTGAACTATTAAAATGACTTGATCTTTATGCTATGCTTATCTATAGGAGTATGTCCATCATATCATTCTCCTAATGACATGACCTTGTTATTAACAACATCTCAAATGTTCATGATCAAGAAACCATGATCATCTATTAATCAACAAGCTAGTATTATAAAGAGGCTTTACTAGGGACTCTAATTTAGTTTACAAATCACACAAGTATTAATGTTTCTGGTTAATACTGTTATAGCATGAATGTAAACATTTATAATAAACACAAAGATATAATAATAACTACATTTATTATTGCCTCTAGGGCATATCTCCAACAGCATGTCACCTCAAAAATTATTCATTTTATCACTTACCTACTCGAGGACGAGCAGGAGTTAAGCTTGGGGATGCTGATACGTTGGAAATATATCTATAATTTTTTATGCTCGATGCTTGTTTTGTATCTACTTTGCTTTGCTTGTCTACACTTTGCAGGTGTCCTATGCATCTATTTGCTACTCTATGAGGGACAAGTTGATTGCCACTATGCTATGTTTTCTGCATGTGAAACAAACAAATGTTTTTCAATGCATGTTATTCATGATCTTTGTTTGTAGCTTGTCATGTTGCATGCATAGTAACTATGTCCTATTGTTAGAACTCCATCTTTCATGCACGCGTTTAGAGCTCTTTGATCCCATCTTTCAATGCTTGCAAATGGTTGGATCTTTATTGCGAGGGTGCATGTCACCTCAAAAATTATTCTGTTTATCACTTACCTACTCGAGGACGAGCAGGAGTTAAGCTTGGGGATGTTGATACATTGGAAACGTATCTATAATTTTTGATGCTCCATGCTTGTTTAGTATCTACTTTGCTTTACTTGTCCACACTTTGAGGTGCTTTTTACATGTTTTCTGGTACTAACCTATTAACAAGTTGCAACAGTGTCAGATGCCTGTTTTCTGCTATTTTTGGTTTCAGAAAAGTTAGTAAAGAAATATTCTCTGAATTGGACGGGACAAACGTCAAAGTCAATTACTTTCCATGGGGAACAAGAAGTCCAGAGGAGAGCCGGAGGGGCCAGCCAGGGGGGCAGACCCACCCCAGGAGCGGGGGCAGGTGGGCTCGCGCCTGGCTAGGGTTTGGTGTCCCTAGCCGCCTCCCGGTCTCGCCCCTTCGCCTATAAGAAGCCCCCGATGCAGAAACCCTGAGTACCCGGTCAAATCTCCACAAAACCGTCTGTAGCTGCCGCCACCATCGTCCCTTGATCGGGGGGGATCTGAAGTTCTTCCCGGCACCCTGCCGGAGGGGAGATCATCCCGGAGGCCTTCTCTCCGGTATGATGCGTGAGTAGTTCCACCTTGTACTATGGGTCCATGTAGTATCTAGATGGTTGTATCTCCTCCTTTGTGCTTTCATGTATAGATCTTGTGAGCTCCGTTCATGATCAAGATCTAATCTATTTGTAATCATGCATGTTGTGTTTGCAGGGATCCGATGGATATTGAGATTATTATGTTGGTTTGATTAATGGTTTTATCTTTATGGTTCTATTATGTCTATGTTGTTTGTGATCTTGCATGCTCTCCGTTGGTAGTGGTTATCTTGTCCAAGTAGTTGCTAGTGACTCCAAGAGGGGGTATTTATGCTCGATAGTGGGTTCATGCCTCTAGTTTCCAAGGGAAGTGACAGAAATCTCTTCGGTTGTAGATGTGCTATTGCTACTAGGGAGAAAACAATGGTCTCTTGTTCATGGAACATGTGGACTATTTACCTTACACACTTTTCTTAAAGCAGTTGTATGTTGCTTGCAACTTAATACTGGAGGGGTTTCAGATGATAACCTGAAGGTGGACTTCTAGTCATAGATGCATTTGGATGACAGTCTATGTATATTGTTGTATTGCCCAATCAACCTCATAGGATATTTCTGACTAGTAATTGCATTGTTATGCCTTGCTCGGTTCCTGTCAATTGCCCTGCTGTAATTTGTTTACCCTTCATGCCATGTTGTTTATCTAAGGAGAGCACCTCTAGTGAACTATGGACCCCGGTCCAATCTTTACCATTGATACATCTTCCACTGTTACTTGTTTACTTGTTGCAAACCATTACCTTACACACCATACGTTTAATCCTTTGTTACAGCAAACCGGTGATCTTGACAACCTCACTGATTCGTTGGGGCAAAGTCTTGAGTTTGTGTTGTGCAAGTCTCTGCGTTGCTTGCAACACCTGTGTGGCATTTCCTTCCTCCTTCTGGTTCGATAACCTCAGTCTCAACTGAGAGAAGACTTGCTACTGTGCTCTTCACACCTTGCTCTTGGGGTTCCCAACAAGACTCCACTTCAAGCACCAAGTTCTCTGGCGGCATCAAGGAGTCATCACATGGTTGGGGAGATGACAAGCTTCTGCTGACGCAGCTGCTTTCCCGCCTTGCTATCTGGCTTCACTTTGCTCTTCAAAACTAGTTTTTCTCTAAAACACATAAGTCCAAATATTAGGTGTGTTTCGGAAAGAAATAAACTTATCAAAAGTACTACAAGTATTGACAAGGTGCTTACCTTTTAATTACTGACAACACTTGGCTGCCAGCAGTGGCAGCAACCTCCTTGGCCTTGCGCTTCTTGGAAGCGGAGTCAGGAACTTCTTGCACCTCATCATCCTCCGTAGCCTCCAGATCGTCTAAAAGATAGCCCTCTAGTGGAGCTAGCTTAGACTCGGAGAGTTTCTCGAGCTAATAAAGTCAAAAAGCATCGATGAAGATAGAGTCGGAAGAAAAGACAATAAAGAACGACAAAACACAAATGCAAAGTCAAAATATTTACCGGAGTTAGAGGACGGGTAGATGTGAACATCTTCAGGGAGACATCCAGAACTTTTCTTACCACTCTCTCCTTGATCAAAAACTACATGCGGGTCTTGTAATCCTTCACCGGAATATGGTGTGGGCTAACCCGCAAGTTGTCCTTCTTATCGCTGGTGATGGTGTGCATAAGGCAATATCCATGATGCTGTAGAGGCTGGATCCGGCGATCTATCCAGCAGTGGATCAAGTTGGATCCACGGAGGCCCATATGTTTCATCAGAAACTGAATCCTCCTCTTGGCGAGGATCAAGATTTCCGATAGTTCTGGCGCCTCCGCGTCCCATGATTCTTGGTGGGGAGCAACATCGTCGACGAAGGCCGAAAGAACTTCGCCTTTTCAGGAGCCGGAATATCCTTGTTGTAGAAGAAAGTTCCGTCCCAACGCTTAACAGATTCACTAGCGTTAATCCTAGGATAAACTTGATTACTTCTAAGGACTAAGCTAAGAGTGCTAGTGGTGTAAGGAACACCGGCACTGATGGAATTCTTCTGGGTACCGTAGTAGTAGTACCGGAAAAGGGTGAGACTTGGCCTAATGCCAAGAAACCCCTCGTTCAATGTTGTGTGAGCGCTAAGTTCTAGCAAGGAGTTGGGAGGGAGATTATGGAGTGGCACACCATAGTATTTGAGGACCTCAATGAAGAAGTCCGACGGTGGCAGGCTGAGGCCACGGTCGATGTGCGTGCCAAACAGCACTCGCTCGCCGTCGCGCTGGGTAGGAGTGGCGTGTCCAGCGGCGCTCCGCCATGCGCCGGCAATGATGTAGCCCTCGTCCTCCATCACCTGGAGCTCATCATTGTACATGACGCTCGAGACCCAGAGGCCCCGCATCTTCCTTTCGTCCGCCGCCGCCGCCGCTCCAGAGCTAGATGCAGAAGCCATCGCTCTTGGAAAGGATAAAAGATTGGTGAGGGGAGGGGTTTTATCGTGGAGTGTAGATGAGAATGGATGCAGAGTGCTCAAGGAGTACGAGGAGGCAATAAGTGAAATGGTGGAGAGATGAATCTAGGGGAGAAGGGTTTCCTTTTTCTTTTATTTGCCTCTGCGCCAAGATTCGCGCTCAAGCCACGTGATTTACGTCAAGCGTATAGGAGAGAGGGAGGTGGCTTCCTCGCGACTCCTCCACCCCCTTGATTCTCGCGTGAGCATTAAAATGGTGCTTTGTTCCGTAGGGAGTGGACCCACCAACGGTCGTGTTGACGGGACTCCTGTCAGTGACAAGACCTGGTCTGAAAAGTTGTTAGACAACACACCGCTATTTAAAATCCGACTCATGTTTCAAACTGAGAAAAGGAAAAGACTCAAAGGTCACAATGAAATATATCCGACTTAGATGACTCGGAATCCTACACTATTGAAAGAAGTTTTCAGGAACCCTTCAAGATTCTCAAGACGAAGAAACCATCAAGCTAGATGATTTATCTGACTTTGGATCTTCAAGACTTCCGGGGGCTACTGTTGGGGATATACTTTCTGGGTATACCCATAGGACTCATTGACCAGGGTGGCCTACCAATGGGTTAGAGCTTTGCTTCATGGGCGGCCCAGTAAGAGAAATAGGAGGATCCACTTTTGGCTACGACAAGGCCCAGAAGAGTTACCGACTTAGGCATGTAGTATTACTTGTAGTCCAAGTTGTACCTAGTTACCGACTCTGTAACGTAGCCGGATAGGTCTCTCCTGTAACCCTAGGTCCTGGTGACTATATAAACCAGCCCTATGGGAGCCTTTAGGGAATAACCACAATCACAACTCGCACAAGCGAACCTCTCTTGTAATCCGCTGTAACATCCGTCTCTCACCGATATATTACTGGGTTGCTAGCAGGAGTAGGATCCGATCACCGCAGTCGGATCTGAACCTGGGTAAACTTGTGTTCATTGTTCCTGGAACATCTGACGTCTCACACCACATCTTCTCAACGCCTTCAGGACCCCCTATGGCGTACTTGTCGACAATCCGAGAACAACCGGTAAAACTTCCAGACTAAAAAATGTAATAGAAGATGCATAGGAATTCCATTTTCGTTGAACTTGGGCTCAAGAACCTCACACGGAGGAACACCAAGAATCAAAAAAATAGGGAGATGCAAAGTATGCAATGGATTGAGATCCCTAAGATGATGTGATCAAGTTACCCAACCGAAAGCCCCTCTTGATAGTGCGGCTATCTATCCTATAACCCGGTATCCCAACAACCACCATGAGACTAGTAAAAGTAAAACCTAGAAAGGACTTAACTTTGCCTTGCGCATCATACTTGATCTTAATGACAACGTTTCAATATCCATTCAAGTCGGAATGCTTAACTTGATCGATGTTGCCATGTGAAGACTCATAATTTTATCCCCCATACACCACTATGGGATAGTTTCATTAAGGCACATCTTCACATGTCTATTATCACCAATATGGACATCAAGATCCAACCATATGATCTTCTTGAGATGCTTATATTGAACTTTCACTTCTCAACCTTGATAACCATCACCACTTGATGTCATCCTCTCATGGGCTATATGGAATCTTCACTTTTGATGCATGCCCATGGAAAGATACCTAGCCCATTTAGAGAACGCAAAGGACCATATATAATGGGTTATTCCATGAAACATAATTGACAATGCTTATCATACCACAAGATCCATGTGGTACATTATTTATGCTTCATGTGTTGACCAACTTGAATTCACTCTCCACTCTTTGTATTGGTCAACCATGCACCTTCTCACGCTTTATCTAAATGTCTTGAGGTACATAAAGAATTCTTCATTTGATTGCATGCTCTAAATATTAGTCAACCATAGGTCAACTCATGAGGCTATCATGACACTGACTTATAGCCATACCTTGAATTCTTCTAATGAGATTAAACTCTCAAGATCTTTATCGTATCATATTCGTCTCTTCAACTCGCTGTTCTTGATGCCAATAATTAAGGTATATATTTATTTTCATGACATCCATACTCGAGTTGAACACATGGACTAAAAGCATGACCTATGGAATATTCATACATATAAAACTTAATGAAATCATTAGACCATAGGGATTTTCATTAATCACCAAAACCACACAGGAGCAATTACCCTTATAAACTCCACAACAATTTGTATTTTCCCATAGTCAGCAAACCATGACTATCAGTGATATATGAACTAATCTTAGAGGTGATACTAGGGATATCTAAATGGTGTTTATAGTTCCACACATGTATTAGGGAGTTGCTCCAAATACTCATTATCCAGGACTAGTACAATTGTAATATGGAATAATAAACTTAATCATGAACAAGAAATATAGAATAATACAACTTATTATTGCCTCTAGAACACATTTCCATCAATTTACTCATTCAATGCGGATTTTCTACCTGAGTGATAGCTATGTCATTAGCCATATGTGGACACATTTTCCATAGTCAGAATAAAAATATAGTATCTTCTCCACCATCTCAGATAAATATAACACACCTCTGTTTGAGAAAAAACAACGCTTTATTTTCCCTGTCCTAGGAAAAACTCTTGTTTTCCTTCGTCCCCAAAAGAAAGAAAAAATCTACAAAAAATGATGGCAACAATGAGGGGATGATGTCAAATAGATCTACTAAAAATATCCTACATGCTGATCCAATGGCTAGTTGTGGGCACGTAGCTATCCTAAAGTCTAAACTCTCTCTCTCTCTCTGCTTGGACACCATGGTTCACCAGTTATTTTACCTATATATATAACGAGATAAAGTGTAACTTCCATGGCATCAGATCACTAGGCTAGATCAAATACCCAGCCTACAAAAACCTTTGAGAGGGGACAAAACACCAAAAGACGCCACTCTAAGGCTGAAAGTACCAACTTTGGTCAACTAGAGGAGGGTGAATAGGAGACTACAAATTTTAGCCTATTATTCAATTTTAGGCTTTGCAAGAAGTAAAGTTATCTAGATATGCAACTAGGTGAGCAATCCTATATGCTAGAGAACATACAACAAGCGATAGAACAGTAAAGGACAAGAGTAAAGGTAAGGAGCGAGTAAACCAGAGAGGAGACGCGGAGATCTAATTCCGTAGTTCACTTCCAAGGAATCTACTTCTATGTTGGAGAGGTGTCAGGGCCACACAAGGTCACCCGAGCGCCACAAAATCCTCACCTTCTTCTCCGGTGAGCACCCCCACAAAGGAGGCCTCACAATCCACTAACCGGTGACCTTGAAGACGCCAACCGAAAACCTTTACAACAAGGTTGAGGAGGAAGCTCCACAACTCAATTGGAGGCCCTCAACGAATCCACGAAGCTTCACAATGTATGCCCTTAGCTCCGAGGCAGTCCTACACCGTCTAGGGTTCCAAGAACCCAAGAGCAACAAGATCCACAAAGGATAAGTGGGGGGAATCAAATATTCTTTGGTGGAAGTGTAGATCTAGGTTAACTCTCCCACTCCTCAAAAGATCACGAGGTTTGAGTGGGTGGGGAGAGAGATCTAGGGAGGTGAAGCTCTGGTATTAATGGAGGAGAGAGGAATTTAAGAGGTGAGTGGAAGGAAGAAGAAGGGCGCCTTAAATAGGCCCCTTCAAAAAGAGTCGTTTGGCTTTCCACGACTCCACCGGAATTTCTAGTGGGGAGCCAGAAGTGCCGCTCAGTGAGCCTCCAACAGCTCGAAGTGTAGGGGTTCATAGCATGGAAAACAAAAAAAATCTACCGCATGAACACATACAAGCCAAGATCTATATACTAGATTGTAGCAATGAGTCGATAGAGTAGTCACCCTTGAAGATTCCAAAGAGGTTAATGAGATCGTATTCTCGTGGGTGATGTAGTCGTTCACTTGCTGATCTCAAGATCGCGTATAGAATCCTTCCGGCGGTTCTCCCACAGTCGGTCACACGTTCGGTACTTGATGAAGACCTTCCTCTCCCTTCTTCCAGCAGGCAACAGAGGTTGTACATATCTCCTTGCGATTCCGGTAGCACGGCGTTGTGGTGTCGGAGTTTAGAGCGAGTATGGTGGAGTAGAATAGGGCCTCGGTGATCGCAACTTTAGAGGTTGCAACCATTCTAGGGTTTGATGTGTGGGGGCCAAGGGGGGCCCCCTCGCCTCTATTTATGAGAGGGAGGGGTAGCCAGGGGAGGGGAGTCCTCCCCCAACTCCCCTTGCTTGGTCGGCGGCAAGGAGAGGGAGGAGTCCTACCTTAGGTAGGACTCCTTCCCTCCCTCCACTAGGCAACCCAATGTTGGGATTTGACTTTTCAAATTGACGTTTGACTTTTCAAACTAGTGTTTGATTTCTCTCTTCCCATTGACCAGCCAAGTGACCTTGGACATGATGCAACCATTCCACTTTGTCATGACACATCCATGTACCCTTCCCACTCCGGATCGGTGGACCTTCTAGACCCTTCTAGAACATTTTGGTGAAAACACCGAAATCATTCCCGAACTCCAGAATTGGACTTTCCTTATATGAATCTTATTCTTCGGACCATTCTAGATCTCCTCGTGATATCCCTGATCCCATCCGAGACTCCGAACAACATTCAGTCTCTTTACTCACTTTCCATATCTACTAAACAACATCGAATCCTTAGTATGTCTCCCTACGTTTCGTGAATTATGCAGACATTACCGAGACTCCTCTCCGATCAATAACCAATAGAGGAATCTAGAAATTCATATGGCTACCATATATTTCTATGATTATTTCGTGATCAAATGAACCATTTACATACGATACCAATTTCCCTTTGTCTTGCGATACTTTACTTATCCGAGTTATGATCGTCGGTATCTCTCCATACCTAGTTCAACCTCATTACCGATAATTACTCTTTACTCGTTCCTATGATATGTGATCCCTTGTGATTCAGTCACATGCTTGCAAGATGACATTCCACCGAGAGGGACCAGAGTATATCTATCCATCGTATGGATGGACAAATCCCACTCTTTATCCATGTGCCTCAACACATACTTTACGAACACTCAATGCCACCTTTATAACCACCCAGTTATGAAGTGGTGTTTGATGTCATCAAAGCATCCATCCGGTAATGGTGATTAACATGATCTCATGGTCAAAGGATTTAGGTTACTATGTATCTGAAAGCTTATAGCAGACAAACTATTGAAACGACTTTGATCTTTATGCTACGCTTAACTATAGGAGTATGTCCATCACACCATTCTCCTAATGATATGATCTTGTTGTTAATAACATCTCAATGTTCATGATCAGGAAACCATGATCATCTATTAACCAAAAATCTAGTACTACAAAGAGGCTTTACTAGGAACTCTAACAAGTTTACAAATCACACGAGTATTAATGTTTTTGGTTAATACAATTGTAGCATGAATGAAAACATTTATCATAAACACAAAGATATAATAATAACTACTGTTATTATTGCCTCTTGGGCATATCTCCAACACGAAGACCATTGACGCACACTCCAAAGTTCGACCGGAATTTCCAGTCAGACTCGACCGGAAATTCCGATGAAACTTCCGGAGCAAGTTCTGGCCCAAGTTCAGTCAAATACGCAACTCCCAAACATGAGCATACAGTGCATGACCAGAACCTGGAGCGGAAACATCTGGGCCGCGAACCACCTTATCGAAAATTCTGGCTGCTGAGAGGAAGTTCCGCTCAGGGACTCAACAGCATCGGCAGGGAAGATTCCATTCAAAGAATTCGTTCATACTTGACCCGGCCTACGACCAGAACTTCTAGTGCTACTTCTAGTGGAAGTTCTGCCAAATAGAACATTTCAAAAACATAAGGTTGCTGATCGGGGTGGAACTTCGATCGGAAGTTGGGCCAGAAATACAACCAGATCAGTTTCGTGAAGATCCCTGGGCGGAACTTCCAGACCTTGGCCATAACTTCCGATCAGGAGAAAAACAGCACAAACGCCTCCAAAGGTCACTCTCTCTCTGAAGGATAGGATGGTTGTGGTGGTGCAAGTATGGTTTGTGCATGAACAAGTGATTCCCCACAGCCTTCCGAGGTGGACCCCTTCTTGATAGTACGATGACCTAAAACAATAAAAGGAGATAAAGAGGAAAACAAAAAGGCCGCCATCTTCGCGAGACTCCAAGAGAGGAATCCACAAAATCCACAAGATCCATGAAAAAACAAATAACCTGAAACTCAAGCACACAGTTAAATCACTAGTGTGATTTTCATCATCATCACCAAAATAGCAAGGGAAAAAACAAAGTCCTTTCAATCTCCCCTTTTTGGTGTTTGATGACAATCCCATAAGATTTGCATAAGAAAGAGCAAGAAGAGTTTGTAATGAACAAACGAGCTCCCCCTATGTGTGTGTAAGGTAGAGAGAATGCTCACGGGACAAAACAAGCACACATATAAATGGGCTCCCCCTCTCCATTACAAAAATAGCACAAGTGAAAGAAAGAAGATGATAGGAGTCATACCTTTGCACCAAAACATGCATGGTGAGAGACAATAGATGAGATGATATCAAAAGAAACTCCACCACCATATACAACCAGCCATAAGCCAATCAACATGCATAACATATCACATAGTCTCATACATACAAAGAGGCACAAATAACACAGAGTAGCACGAATAACGAGGTCCACAAAGACATAATAAGAGAGAGAGTTCACGAGCAAGAAAGGATCAACGAAAGAGAGATCTCATGAATCGACCCATGCAAATCATGTAAGCAACCTAATAGATATCTTTCTCCCCTTTGGAATCAAGACACCAAAAAGGGAGGAAAGACCAATCTAATCACCACAACCGAAGATAGGAGGAGGAGAAGGCACGGAGTCCTAGGAGGCGTTGTTCCAAGTAGGCGGGGGACCGGTGACTTCATCCTCAGAATCTGACCATCTGCAGTTGTCACAGACCCACTGATCCTTGGGCATTGTGAAGGAGCTGGTCTTGGGAGAGTAAGGAATGTTTATCTTGGACATGATCACCTTATGCCTCTAAGCATTGTGCCGCTGATCAGCATAAGCCTGATACTCATGGTCCTGCATAAAACAAAAGGTATTCTTCACCTTCTTCAGCAGCTTCTTGGCCCAAGATGACTGCCTCTCAAGACTATGAGGAGGGGAGCCCTCTGGGTGACCACTAGCACTGGAACCAGCACGCCCTAAAGGGGAACCTCTAGCAGCCCCAGACCTCCAGATGGCTTCTTACTTTTCTGCTTGGGACCTAGACTGCTCATGCTTCATCACATGCAGCTTCTTCTCCTCATGAATAGTGATGTTGTCTTGAGGGTAGTGGGTACCAGTTGCTTCCCTCCACTTGGTGTTGATAAGATTCTGGATGTAAGGAGCATAGGGACACAAGTGCTTATCAATCATAGCAAGCAAGATCTCATGGAACAGAAAGTGCATAACATCAAGCTTCTAGTCAGAATCATGGTGACGGTAAGTCTGGAGCATGAGGTCAATCTGAAAGGCATGAATCTGATCGAAGTTGCCTGCCTTGGGAGATATGGTGTTCTGGTAGACCTTGCGCATGATATTATAGACCGGCTGGAGGTGATTAACCTGACCACACACACCCCAGCCCTCAATGTAGAGAGGCTCCTGAACCTCAGGTGCACAAGCCTTGGAGAAGTGACATCGACATCCATTATCTCCCTTTCTAGGCAAGAGGGGATAGCATGGAAGATCACCAAACTTCTACCACGTGGCAGAAAACAACTGTGTCTTGGTCATACATTTCAAAGTGCCATTGATAGGATCTGAATCCATGTGGAGGGTGGAAAAGAACTGAGCAATAGCAGCCTCATCAAAGTTCTGACAGTGCTCCATGATGGTGATCAACCCAAAATTCTTGCACAACTCAAGAGCTTCCCCAAAGTACTCAGGCTTGCTTTCCATATGAGACACATTTATGTAATTTTTTAGGGGAAACAACAAACTTTTGCTTGGTGGCATAGATCTCTGCAAAGATTTCCTCTTGGCAACGATTATAGAATAGGGGATCCAAGCAAAGAGGATCACGCGGAACAAGGTAGGGATCAATCCTGCGAAACTCTGCATAAGATTTCTAAGGCCACTTGGAAATCTTCTTCTTGGTGACATCGGGTCCAGATGCAGTCACCTTCTTCTGAGAAGCAAGAGCAGGCCGCTTTCCTGCAGCTGCAGCAGCACGACAAGCAGCAATAGCTTTCTGACGGGCGGTCTAAATTGAAGGACGTATAACTTCTCGATCCTCTTCATCAATCTCCGAAGGATCTGTAGGAACACGGGTGCGCTTTCCTCCACGGGAACCACCTTTCTTAGGGTCCATGGCGAGAGATCAAGGTGGGAAGGATCCCACAGAGCAGATCTGGAAGAGGGTGGCTGGAGATGAGGGTCGTGCGCTTCCCTCCTGTATGATGTGGGTCTTGGGGAAGAAAACTGGGAGTGGTCCCCGTTTTCTCCCAGGGCCCGCATTATATAGATCGACGAGCCTCACCGGAATTTCCGATGCGAGACCGTAAGTTCCGATGACCCAGAAGTTCCGGGCGCAGGCGGAAGTAGCCGAGTCCGGGAGAAGTTCCGAAAAACTCCTAGATGACCGGTACTTCCGGCGTCTGGCCAGAAATTCCGGTGACGTCAGAAACACTTTCCCAAGTTTGGAAAGAGGCAAGGATGAACTTCTACATGGAATAGAAGAGGACCAGGGAAAAGAAAGGCCTAGGATAGAGGGAACAAACTGTGAAAAAAACAAAAGACGAACACCACCAAAAACAAGAACACAAGCACATATAAAAAACATGAGAAACAACCAAGGAACACAACGTGTCGGTGGCCGAGGCCACCTTATATAAGAGTAAATGGCTTGACACCGCAAAGATATATCTTGGGTGCATTACCAACACTCATCATGAAGCTCAAATGGTCTCCTTGAGAGACTATAGAGGATGAAAACTTTAATGTGCGCATAATAGGGATAGTGTGTGTGTTCATAAGAGGAACTACACTCCCCCTAAATCCATGCCTACATCCAAACAAAGATATACATTGAGACACAGGTAGGTGTGCAAGGTAATCAAGCCACATTGCTTGAATCTATTATATTTAGCTCATGCCTTAACTCCCGGAACCTTGCTTCATCAAGGGGCTTTGTGGATAAATCCGCAAGATTGGCCTTGGTGGGAACATACTCCAATGAAATGTATCCTCTTGCAACATGGTCCCGAATGAAATGATGACAAATCTCAATATGCTTGGTCCGGTTGTGTTGCGCAGGATTGTGAGCAATGGCAATGCCACTCTCATTGTCACAAAGAAGAGGCACCTTGTCAAAACATAATCCAAGATCCTTCAAAGTTTGCTTCATCCATAGTAATTGAGAACAACAACTAGTTGTGGAAATGTACTCAGCTTTGGCAATGGACATAGACACGCAGTTTTGCTTCTTTGAGGACCAACACACCAAGGATCTTCCAAGAAATTGACAAGCACCAGAGGTTGACTTCCTTTCCACTTTGTCTCTAGCCCAATCCGAGTCCTTGTAACCAATGAGATAAAAGCTAGCTCCCTTGGGGTACCACAACCCAAAGTTTGGGGTATGAACCAAATATCGAAAGATTCTCTTGACCGCCACCATGTGGGTTTCTTTTGGTGCTGCTTGGAATCTTGCACACATACCCACACTCAACATAATATCCGATCGGGATGCACAAAGATAGAGCAAAGAACCAATCATAGAGCGATAAAGTTTTTGATCCACATCCTTACCCTTGGGATCGAGTTCAAGATTAACCTTAGTTGGCATGGGAGTCTTGGCACCTTTGACTTGATCAAACTTGAACTTCTTGAGCATGTCTTTAGTATATTTGGCTTGGTTGATGAAGGTCCCCTTCCTCAATTGTTTGACTTCAAAACCAAGGAAGAACTCCAAATCACCCATCATAGACATCTCGAAGCGGTCGGTCATGAGCTTCGAAAAATCTTCATTAAAAGCTTTGTTAATAGACTCAAATATAATGTCATCAACATAGATTTGGCAACCGAAGAAATGGCCTCCAACTCTCTTAGTAAAAAGAGTGGGATCAATGAGGCCCACTTAGAAGCCACGGTCTAACAAGAGCTCTCTAAGGCAATCATACCACGCACATGGGGCTTGTTTAAGTCCATAGAGTACCTTATCGAGCTTGTAGACATGGTTTGGGAAAAGTGGATCCTCAAAGCCTGGAGGCTGCTTGATGTAAACCAACTCTTTCAAAGGACCATTAAGGAAATCACTTTTAACATCCATTTGATGAAGTTTGAAGTTATGATGAGTGGCAAAAGCAAGAAGCATACAAATGGATTCAAGGCGAGCAACGGGGGCATAAGTCTCACCGTAGTCGATGCCCTTAACTTGTGAGTATCCTTAGGAAACTAAACTTGCCTTGTTGTGCACGACTATCCCATTGGCATCACACTTGTTCTTGAAGATCCACTTGGTTCCAATGACGTTTTGACAATCTTTAGTCCGCTCAACCAAAGTCCATACTTTGTTCCTCTTGAAATTGTGAAGTTATTCATTCATAGAGTCAAGCCGATCATCATCTTCAAGAGCCTCGAAGACTTTTTGTGGTTCCACGTGAGAGATAAAAGCATGGTGAGAGCTAAAGGAGGCTAATTGTCTCCTAGTAGTAGAACCTCTATTGAAATCTCCATAAACATTATCAAGGATATGGCCATCTCGGATGAGCTTGGCGAGACGATAAGCTTGACGGTGGGCTTGGGCCTCAAGACGAGATTCTTGAGCAACCACTTGGTCATTGCCACCATTTGATTCCCCGCCTTGACTATAAGCACGAACATGAGGACCATATTCATCAATCTCCACCTCGGGAGGGTCTTCAGTATTATTTGGAGAGGAGGAGGAAGGTCCTTGATCAACACTAGCTTGTCCTTGTTCTTGACTAGCTTGACCTTGTGAGATGTCTTGAGATGGAGCCCCATCTTGGGGAGGTAGATGTTGTTGATGAAGAGCTTGAGTATTGGGGCTAGAATAGTCATGAGCATGAGGATCTTCGAAAGAACTTGAAGGAGCTTGAGCCAAAATAGTAGGTCCTTGAGGGGAAAGATGATCTTGTGAGAGTGAGTGATCCACATGGGTAGATCTTGGTCCTTCTCCTTCGTCCACAAGGGGTTCCTCAATGGGGCGAAAGAATCCTACACCCATTCTTCTTATGGCCTTGGGAGGAATTTCATCACTTAGATCATGAACACCATCTTGCCCTACAAGAGACTCATGGTATTCATGAAACTTGACATTGCATGTCTCTTCAACTCTTCCATTGGCTTTGTTGTAGACTTTGTAAGCATGGGACTGATTTGAGTACCCAACAAAAATCCCTTCTTGTGCCTTGGATTCAAACTTGGACAAATGAACTCCTTTCTTGAGAATGTAGCACTTGCAACCAAACACTCGAAAGTAGTTAACATTGGGCTTGTTCCCTGTGAGCAGCTCATAAGGGGTATTGTTATTTTTCTTGTGAAGGTAAAGCCGGTTGGTTGCATGACAAGCGGTGGAGATGGCCTCGGCCCAAAAGTTGTATGGAGACTTGAATTCAGCTAGCATAAACCAGTCCGCATCCATCAAAGTACAATTATTCCTTTCGGCAACACCATTTTGTTGAGGGGTGTAAGGAGTGGAGTATTGATGATTGATGCCTTCATCACTAAGAAACTCATCCAAGGTATAGTTCTTGAACTCGGTGCCATTGTCACTTCGGATGGAGATAATGGTTGCATTGTGTTTTCGTTGAACTTCATTAGCAAAGTCAATGACGGTTTGTTGAGTTTCACTTTTGTACTTGAAGAAGAACACCCAAGTGTATCTAGAGAAATCATCCACAATAACCAAGCAATACTTCTTTCCTCCAAGACTATCATGAGAGGGAGGACCAAAGAGGTCCATGTGCAAGAGTTCCAAGCATCTTTCCTTGGTGATTTGATTGAGAGCCTTATGGGGAGTTTCATGCATCTTTCCTTCAATACAAGCCCTACACACACGATATTTGGCAAAATAAACATTGTTAAGACCAAGGATGTGGCCCTCGGAGTGAAGTCTTTGCAAATTCGTCATGTTAACATGAGCTAGGCGGCGATGCCACAACCAGCCCTTATCGGCCTTAGCATAGAGACATAGAGCTTGTGGAGTGGTGGTCCTCGAAAAGTCCACCACATACAAGCCATGCTCTACATACCCTATGGAGGCCACCATGAGGGACTTTCTCCACATGAGGACCATGGAATGCTCATTAAAGAAGGAAGAAAGACCCATAACTGCAAGAGCACAAACTGGAAGGAGATTATAGCTAAGGGTTTTGACAAGCATGACAGCAACCAATGATACATTCGGGTTTACCACCACCTTGCCAAAACCCAATACCTGAGAGCTTGTTTTATCACCATAGGAGACCATAGTGTTTGCAATATTAGGTCTTAAATACGACATGATGGACTTACTCCCGGTCATATGACTTGTGGCGCCGCTATCAAGCACCCATTTTGCTCCACCGGAAGCATAGTCCTACAAGAAAATCAAGCTTTGGTTTTAGGTACCCATTTTGCAATGGGTCCCTTTTTGTTAGTGACAAGGGTCTTTGGCACCCAAATGGTCCAATGATAATCATGAGTGTAAGAGGTCCCGACATATTTTGCATAAACATGACCATCATAAGATTTGCAAAGAATGTAAGAGGGTTTGTTCTTTCTAGCAAAGTTGTCACTTTGCAAGAGAGTAGGACCATGAGGGGTCCTTTGAGCATTGCCCTTGTTATTTCTCCTTCTCTTGTTCTTCTTCTTCTTCTTTGGCTTGTTGACTTGAACCTTGGCAAGTTGATCCTTCAACACCTTGTTTTCCTCAATGAGGTTCTCATGCTTGCAAAAAAGGTTAGGAGAACCAGACAAGTCTAAAATTTGCATAGCGGAAGACTTAGCAAGTTCACAAGATAGTTGAGTTTGAAGTTGCTCATGAGCTTCAAGAAGACTTGAGAATTTGCTCTCCAAGGCTTTGTGCTTCTCTTTGAGTTTCTCAAGATCCTCTTGATTCCTATCATGACCAACACCACACTCAACTTTCTCCTTTTAAGCACTTTAACCAAGGCTAGATCATGATCACGTTCTTTAGTGAGGGAGCACATGGAGATGTTATGATCATCTACAGGCTTAGAAACATTTTCTTCAAGATTGATTCTCATATGTTGTTCATCCTCAAGGCTTTGAGTGAGAGAAACAATTTCATCGGTGGCATCTCTTTCATTTTTACTTAGCAAGTCAAGAAGTTCTTCCTTTTCATTTAAAGCATCCCTAGCATGATCAAGTTGACTAAGCAAAGCTTCAAAGCAAGTTTTAGTTTCATCATCTAGGGTAGCAATGAAATCGCATATGTCAACCATCTCTTTCTTTATCTCTAGACCTTCAAGATCAAGAGTGGAAGGTTCACTAGAGATGGGTTTAGAAGTGGCTTGGGGGTTACCTCTGTGGCCTTGGCCATGAGACACTTTTGGTTGGAGGAGATGACGTTCTCGTTGAGGGAGTCAAAGAGGGACAGTCGTGGAGTAGATGTAGTGGCAATAGCAGCAACTCCCACAATCTCACCACCTTGGACTTCATCGTCATCATCATCCGTGCCCGAGAGGTACTCTTCATGAACCACCATAGCCCGTTACTTGTTGGCAACATTCTTGACAGCGAAGTTCTTGTTCATGGGATGAGGAGGTATTGATTTGATCCTGCGAATGAGGCGTCCACCGTTGTCTTCTCGGTTGTCAAAGGGACAACTTGCGACAAAGTGACTCTTGTCATTGCAATTGTAGCATGATCTTCCTTTGGGGGGCTTGGTTGTTGAGCTTAATCTTGAGTTGTCCCTTGACCTTGACTTCATCATTGGCTTGTTACAAAAAGCTCTTAAGGCAAGGGCAAGATGTTCGTTGAAAGCACACTTGAGATCCTCTTGAGACCACTCTCTAGCTGTATCTTCATCATCAACCTCCATCGCCTTGGCCTTTAAGGCAAGATTCACCTTTTGTGACCCAATAGCACGAGCACGAGAAGATTCCACATTCTTCTTGGCAATGTTCATGGCAATCACTTCACTTAGGACTTCTTGAGATGTCATGATGTGAAAGTTGGTTCTTCCCTTGATGGAGTTAATCTTTTGTTCTTCAAAAGGAAGGAGAGCTTGAACAAACTTTTGCTTCATGAACTTGTCATCCACATAAGAAGCTCCAAGGTACCTCATGGTGCAACAAAGGACCTTGAGCCTCCTATACATGTCTTCAGGTGTCTCATCATCATGCATTGTGAATCCATCACACTCGTTGTTGATCTCATCAAACTTGGAGCTTTGGATGCTATCATTTCCCACAAAGATCTCGGTGAGATGATCCCAAGATTCCTTAGCGGTGGTGAAATGGCAAATGTGAGCAAAGTCCTTGGGAGTCAATGCATTTTGAGTCATGCCCAAAGCAGTGGCATTGAGTTGCTTGTCCACCACTTCACCTCGAGTCAACTTCTTCGGATCATATGGAGAAAAGCCTTCTTCCACAATCCTCATTAACTCAATAGAAGAGCTGGAAATATGAGATTGCATTAGATATTTCCAATTGGCAAAGTTTGATGTATCTAGCATGGGTGGTGCTCCTTGAGGAATGATATGTGGCTTGGGGATAGGTGGGCCCGGAGTATACTTCGGAGGTGGTGGCACCGCCGAGTAATCCTTTCCCCCTTCTCCCTCTTTGGAAGGTGAGTCGCCGAGCCCCTCGGAACTCCCGCTTGGGCCCTTGGAAGTTGTTTCAGCAACAAAACCAAGTCCCAAGAGAGTAGTGATGGCCACAGGATTCACCCCGAGGGCGGTCACCGGAACATTGGGAGGAGGCTCGGTGGCGTGAGGTGCAACAAGAGTAGTGGTAACCATGGGGTTTGGCTTAAGGGAATGCAACAGTTTCATCATTTCCTCAAACTTGGTCAACATGGAAGACTCCAATCTCTTGAGATCCTCCATGGAGGCCAAGTTCTTGGTGTTATCACTACCATCACCCTCATTGTCGGCCATCGTCTCTAAGGCGGTAAAGCCCGATGTAAGAGCCTTGGCTCTGATACCAATTGAAAGTACCAACTTTGGTCGACTAGAGGGAGGGATAGGAGACTACCAATTTTTAGCTTGTTATTCAATTTTAGGCATTGAAAGAAGTAAAGTTCTCTAGATATGCAACTAGGTGAGAAATCCTATATGCTAGAGAACATACAAAAAGCGATAGAACAGTAAAGGACAAGAGTAAAGGTAAGGAGTGAGTAAACCGGAGAGGATACACGAAGATATAATTCCCGTAGTTCACTTCCAAGGAAGCTACATCTATGTTGGAGAGGTGTCGAGGCCACACAAGGTCACCCGAGCTCCACAAAGGCATCACCTTCTTATTCGGTGAGTACCCCCCACAAAGGAGGCCTCACAATCCACTAACCGGTGACCTTGAAGACGCCAACCGAAAACCTTTACAACAAGGTTGAGGGGCAAGCTCCACAACTCAATTGGAGGCCCTCAACGACTCCACGGAGCTTCACAACGTATGCCCTTATCTCCGAGGCAGTCCTACACCGTCTAGGGTTCCAAGAACCCAAGAAAAAGAAGATCCACAAAGGATAAGTGGGGGGAATCAAATCTTCTTTGGTGGAAGTGTAGATCTAGGTCAACTATCCAACTCCTCAAAAGATCAGGAGGTTTGAGTGGGTGGGGAGAGAGATATAGGGAGGTGAAGCTCTGGTATTAATGGAGGAGAGAGGAATTGAAGAGGTGAGTGGAAGGAAGAAGAAGTGCGCCTTAAATAGGCCCCTTCAAAATGAGTCGTTTGTCTATCTGCGACTCCACCAGAATTTCCGGTGGGGAGCCGGAAGTTCCGCTCAGCGAGCCTCCAACGGCTCGAAGGCCGTTGACGCACGCTCCAAAGTTTGACCGGAATTTCCAGTCAGACTCGACCGGAAATTTCGATGAAACTTCCGGAGCAAGTTCCAGCCCAAGTTCCGTCAAATACGCTACTCCCAAACAGGAGCATGCAGTGCATGACCGGAACTTGGAGCAGAACCTAGAGCGGAAACATCTGGGTCACGAACCACCTGACCGGAAATTCCGGTTGCTGGGTGGAAGTTCCGCTCAGGGACTTAGCGGAATCAGCGGGGAAGATTCCGTTCGAAGAATCCGGTTACACTTGACCAGACCTACGACCAGAACTTCCGGTGCTACTTCTGGTGGAAGTTCCGCCAAATAGAACGCTTCAAAAACAGAAGGTTGCTGATCGGGGGCGGAACTTCGGCCGGAAGTTGGGCCGGAAATACAACCAAACCAGTTCCGCGGAGATCCCTGGGCGGAACTTCCGTCCCTTGGTCGAAACTTCCGATCAGGAGAAAAACAACACAAACGCCTCCAAAGGTCACTCTCTCGCTGAAGGATAGGATGGCCGTGGCGGTGCAAGTATGGTTTATGCATGAACAAGTGATTCCCCACAGCCTTCTGAGATGGACCCCCTCTTGATAGTACGGCGACCTAAAACAATAAAAGGAAAGAAAGAGGAAAACAAAAAGGCCGCCGTTCTTCACGAGACTCCAAGAGAGGCATCCACAAACTCCACAAGATCCGTCAAAAAACAAATAATCTGAAACTCAAGCACACAGTTAAATCACAAGTGGGATTGCCATCATCACCAAAATAGCAAGGGAAAAAACGAAGTCCTTCCAGAGGCCAACTAGCTAGCAATGAATATCACAAGCTGGATTTTGAGCACGATGTCGAGGCGTTGTTTGATATGTCATCGCCACCCCCAACATGGTGCCACACCACAAAACCCAAACCTCCTCCTACCAACACGTTGGACATAAAGATCTAGGGTTCCGCCACCTCCAGCCGACAGAGCACACCGCGGACAAACCATGAATTGTCGGCAAGGATGTAGAGGGACCTAACTTTGTGGAGATGGGGTAAGGAGAGAGACAAGAAGAAAGAGTGTCACCGTAAGTGTGTGTGTTATTCACGTGGTTTTTCCGATAAAAGCATTGATGTTGTTCTAGAGAAATGTGACTGTAATTTTAGAAAATTTCAGGCAAAGGAGAAAGAAATTCTACCATCTTAGAGCATCTCCAAGAGAATTGGTATATTTACCCCCAGATTGATAAAATCTGCATTTTTAGCTATCCAAACTAAATAAAATTGCTCCAAGAGCATTCCCATATGTGGTCCCTAGTTAGAAAATTTTAGCAATCTTGCTATAGTTTAGCTTTAGATTAGTAAATATGGCAATCCAAAACCAAATTGGTAAAAAAAATAGCAATCTACATTCTGTTCCATTGACAAGTGGACTGTACCTCCCCTAGATTCCTGCTGGCCCGCGCAGACCCCCTAGTTCCCCTGTTCCCGCATGTCATTGAGTGAATTGCTGAACTTCTTAAGAATCCTCTTCGAGTATTGTAAACTTTCTCCCTCCTCTTGCTATACCCTGTTTTTAGCGATCAAAAACACCAATGCTCTTGTCCCACTGAAACCGCCAACACGCATGTCAATTGGCTAGCTTCATGCATCCGTGTCGCATGAGTATCAAGGACAAAAAATTAAGCAAATCTGATGGAAAAGACTTGCCAGGTAAAATTTCACATACGAGTGTCATTTGAATACACAAGGAATTTCATGCATATAACTAGAGATTATCCATGTTCAAGATTACATAGAGAAGTAATTTGAATATACAAGTCAATGTCATAATCTATGTCTTCGGATTACACAAAACATTAGTCAGAACGGACACACAAGCCCGGCTTCAAGAACGAATTCACAATGGAGGTACGAGCAGTTAAAGCTAGCAGGTTAACTGGTGTACATATTTCTTGCTTGAGCCGACTAACTAAAACGGTAATGCTACATTTGGAAGCTGTAAACTGCTTAACCAGCTCAAAGCGGATAGCGATTACAATTGCTCCCCTGCACTCACAGCGACCATGACTACAATATAAGAATAGATGCGATCACTGAATCTCCACCAGCCATCCTATCACAATCTAGCTGTTTTAGCAGAGGCCTGGTGGTTCTCATTCTGCAGGGCACAAATTGCTCATGATTTATGTTGCTGCATTAGTCATAATAGCAAATGAATTACTATCACGGAGAAAAGGGAACATCTGCTAACATGATTTTAGTGCCGAGGATCGTCAACAGCTCCAGCCACTTGGTCCGATGGCTGATGAAAAAGCAGCAGTGCTATAGAACGATCAATTGGATTTGTCTGCGTCTCAATGCTCCTACGATCAACAAACCTGCAATACAGGGACATCAACGTGTTAAGGCAACACGCAGATATTGCAGCTTTCTGAACTCCAATGTAGTGTAACTAATAAAAATGGTCATTATCAATCAAGATAAGGTCTAAAATAGCACCATCTATCTCTAAAGGTCTACTACCAGTTAGCTGACTACGAAATCAGCTATTCCACTGCATCGATTATAAAGAAAAACTGTTGTCCCAATGCTCATCATAAATAAACTAGTTATCTTGAATGATTTGATCCACAAAGCTTAACTTTTTAAGGAGTAAGATATCATTATTTGTTTTCATCAGTAAGATATCATTACTCCCTCCGGTCCATATTAATGGCCTCAACATTGTCTAGATACGAATGCATCTAGTCTAAATACTTAACTAGATACATACGAATCTAGATAAAGTTGAGGCCATTAATATGGACCAGAGGGAGTATTTGTTTTCATGAAGTATGATTCAATATTTCAGATATAGTATTAAGATAACCGATTGTACAAAGATAAAGTAGACATGTTACCACACGTGAGAAGTTTGTGAATTAAACAACCACCAAATTTTACTGGACAACAGCAGTATCCGAAGCCGCAAACAATCATTCATGATTAGAGAAAGTGTTGTCTTTTGTGAGAAATCCACCGTACCTGCCCAAAGTATCTGTATTTTGCATAGCCTTTACATCTTGGCTATCTCCATGGCTGTTCATCGCATTGGAAAAAACTGGTCTATTTTGCGCACTTCTTGCCAGGCGGTATAAACCATCTCTAATGCACAGTTTGGTTTTTACATCCAGCTGAATAAGCGATGGAAAAAAAAGGTAAGCTCAACAATACAACACATATGATTACATACTGTAGTTTAATATCCACGAGGCAGGCACCAAGTCATTGGTTGTGTCAATGTTATATCACTGATTTGGTGTTCAGTCCAAGATTATGACAAAAATGAAGAAACATCAAAGCTGCTATGAATCCCATCACAAAATTGCAAGTGGCTTGAATAAAGGACCATGACTGGAGGCAAGGTAATTTGACTTCCTGAACCATACACATGAAGAGGAGGACAGAAAATAACCATGTACCTGACTAACTGCATCTTGAAGTTGTCGAAAGCTGCTTTCTTCAACAGAATTATCAGAAGAAAGAGATGACATGAAAGAGCCATCCACCACCGTTGATGTACCCAGTGCTTCCTGACGATCCCCCATACTTCTTTTTCCTAAGCCCTTTTTTCCAACCTCATAGTTCTCACGAGGATACGAAGCTCTTCTACTCAATGTTTGTTGACCAAGCTGTTCTTTATCATGTATGGGCTGTCCTAGTTGTTGCACTGCACTCGTACAAGTGAGTCGGACAATTAGACCACAAGGCAGAGAAACATGCTCATAAAAATAGCGAAATACTAAAAAAAATCTGTAGAACATCTTTAACATATATTACCCATCGAGTTCCTCTGTCCAAAAGATCCAGACGGACTGAACTGGCAACTTCTATGTGGATAGCACTCAGAAGTAATGTTGCTTGGTGAAGTTGAATCTGAGTGAAGCTTTTGTGTCAGCAAATTCTGTGAGGAGCTTAATTGAGATCCTGAAGATATAGAAAACTTCCTGTCCTCAAACTGTTGCATGGAATTTTCTGATGAATATCGCTCTCCAATCTGCAATATTACCATGGCAGTAAATCAATGAAAATAAGTTTTGTTCTGTAACTAGTTTGGAAAAGCAACATCTGAAATGGACACTACTCTACTAGAAAATGATCATGCGGTAATAGAAATAGGTGATCTGTTCTCCCTACGGCGCTACCTACTAAGTACATGGCAGACATAAAATACATAGCCTAATAGTACATCCATTACGCATATCTAAGATCACTAAATGCAGTTGCATTCTGTGCTTACAAATCAATTCAACTGTTTCAGGGCTTCTAACCAGAAGCGAAAGGAACATGCCTAAAGGACATGCATGCTACCTACACCAGAGCAGCAAATTACCAGAAAAAAGAAAAATCTAATCAAAACAATAAGAGAATGAAAGAACTGTATTTTGTTTACGGGTAGCCAACTTTTCAGAAGATTGGCCACAGATGAACTATGAAACTATAGGGGACACAGAAACTCTACCTCGGATAAAAAAATGTTGGAACTGAAAACTTGAATTACTTGCCTAATTACTCTAACGAGGACACACCACTGACTAAATTACCATATCAAAGCTTCCGTATCCGAACTTGAAACATGACTCACTATCTTAACTACTCTATCGAGAACATACCATTGACAAAGCCATACAAATTGTAAATCTTAAACATCATACTAATTAAGGAGGTGTATTTACCATATCAAGATTTCCATCTCCAATGGATATCTGGTCAGTGGACAATAATTCCATTGCGTCCCCTTGGTATGCCTATGGTATATAAAAATATTGATAGCAAAAATAAAATAGTACAACTTGAACTGCGCCAACCAATAAAACAGTGAGAGAAAAGGATAATCAGTTTACTTGCCTGTTCTCCATATACATTAACATTCTTTTGCTCGTCAAATGGATAATTGTCATTGAATTGCTCGTCGGCTGTTGGCAGGGATTTATCTTGTGCACAATCAAATGCTGGCAGGTCATCCAGCATACCATAGTCTGAATAAGAAGAGTCAAACCCTGCCTGCAACGCAACATCAGAAGAGTACATGGCATCTGAAGAAGGAATCCATGACAGCCCATCAGTGTTCTCCAGTTGTTGTTCACCATATGTCGAATCACACCTCCTTTCACGGAATAAAACCGATTAGCCAAACAGGATAATTTGTGTTCACTACTTTTTACGTAAGATCTTACACAGTCAGCAAGCGAAACATTCTAAGTACCTGAATAGTGTATCAACATCCTCGAAATTATCAATGCTAGGCCAATCAATGAAGTTTAGATCATTGTCTCCATAATTGAGGTCACTTTGCGGAACACTGTTATTGAGAACGGCTGACCCGTTGCTCAGTGCAAACTGGCAACTATTCCAGTTTTCTGTTTGGAATCTTGTTTCAGATATAGTATCATCTGTGCTCAAGGTAAAATCACTTGATTCATTTTTGCAGTCTCTTGCATGGTCATCGGCACTGTTGATACCTTGGGAAGCTATCACACTGGTAGAATGGATGTGCTCTGAGTTACATTTCTGTAAGTCTGAATTATTTGCTGCAGACACGACAGCCTGCGGGATTTTTTCACTAGTAATCTCATGCTTCAGTTTTTTATTGGAGATATTCAAAGGGCCAGCTCCGTCTTCTTGCACGTTGTTATTATTTTGAGCAAATTCATCCTTGAATTTACCCTCAAACTGTAAAAACATTACATTCTTAGTCACAGGCCTATAGCAGGGGAATCCAATTACTTTTATTCAGTATTCAGGAAATAACTGAACATGAAAGAACTCTATTGCTTGGAAAGAATCAATGCAAATTGAAATACTGACTAAATTTGACCCATTACATATAGTTGAGCATCCGGCTGATTATACCATGTAAGATTGCTCTATCAGTGGAAACTATAGGCAAGACCTGTCAAGGAACATCAATCTGACCATAAAATTTCTTATGCCAGGTCAACTTGCGTCCTTAGTAGATTGTCGATACATTGCAATATCAGGGGTTATTTTGCTAGCACACTCACTCCACAGGTGCTGAAAGGCAGCAACACTTCCTAAAAAGAGAATGGTCCGAATCAATGTGAGCACAAGGTTCCTATGTCCCTTTCTATTGGGTTCACCTGCTTACCTCAACAAAAGGTAAGCAGATCCAAAGCAGGGCTCTGTGATCCAAGTTAACCGAACAGTAAAAAGAGAGCTTTTGAGGCATAAAAATTAGCTACAGGATACAAGTTACAAAAGTTAGCTTGACGACTAGAGTAGAATCTAGAGCTGACGGGCTAAACTGAATTCCCCATTTTGGTTAGGTATCTTATTCCAGTCATTATCTAAGCAAGGCATGTCACATCCAAGGACACAAGAACTTGTACGCCTAAATTTCTAGTGAAAACCGATAAAGGTAAAGCCATAGAGTATCAAGGCATCAAACATATTCGGCTGTTGCGGAAACTATTGGGATGCCATATCCAGCAAGAAATTGAGAGACTACAACATCAAAATCAGAAGATCACCTCTCCCACCTTCCAATCTGGCATCACTTCAACTTCTATCCGGGCCCGAAACTGTACCAATTGACCGGATTTGATATCATATTCAACTCAGGATCCCCAGTTGTTGATCGAATCCTAGAAAATAATAAACGAGCAAGCATTAAGCTGAGTAGTAGTATGAATAACAGGAAGACTGCAAATTCTATCTACTACTAGTAGGAGACCGACTACGGTAGGAGCGGTTGTAAACTAAAACAGACGGTGAGATAAGAGTTCAGGACTTCTCACCTTGCCAAATCAAAGGATTTGGGTTGGATCAAACCTGCAGAAACAACAACAAGGAGAATGTTTCGTTAAATCACCAGAAATAGGCACAAAAACATAGAAGTCGCAGGGGGGGCCATTCTAACCAAAGACCGCCGAAATGAACACACGGAAGATGGAGAAATCTCCCAAAAGGAAGAAAAAAAAAGGAAAAGAAAAAGGGCGAAACCGGATAAACAAGTAGGGAACCGAGAGGATAAACTCAAACCTAAAAAAAAAAGAGACACAAATCTGAAGAACAATCCCCATACGCAGAATAAACAGGCGCGCACCACCGGAAACAGCAAATCCCACGGAACGGAACGAGAAGACCACTCTGAAATTCGCCCACCTGAATCCGAAACCAAACCAAGGCCAATCCGCCCAGGCTCCCTGGTCCGCCTCCGGGAAGAAGCAGAAGAAATCGACGAATCCGCGCGTAGTTTCGAGACGTCTCGTCGCTCAGCCGCCGCAGCAAGAGGACGAAAGGGCTTGTTCGCTCGCTTCCCTGCCTCTAGAGCCTTCCGGAGAAAATTTTATTTTATTTCTTCTGGCCTGAATTTTTTCCTCCGCGAGTATTTCTCCTTTTTTTTCAGTAGCAGTGTAGAGCAGTAGGATTGCAGGCAGCCACGGCAGCAGTGTGTGGGTATGGCAACAAACTGAGCAGGGAATAAAGTATAATAAATCAGCGAAGATTTTATATCTTATTTGCGGCTGGTGTGTGGTGGAGGGTAGATTAACTAGCGGCTGGGAGAGCCTCCGGGGTGGGGCCCAGGGCGGCGTGGGAAGTAGTGGACGCCAGGCGCCCGGCGCGATCCGATCACTTGCTCGTCCCTCATTGGTCCCAAGGGGTGGCGGGCTCCACGTGGGGCCAGTCGCGTGAAGCATCACTCGCCGTGGGGTGCTGTGCTGGAGTGGGGTCCCCCACCACGCCACCCGAATTAGTGCAGGCGGCCCCCGACTTTTCTCCTCTCCTCGTGGTCGGACCCGGATAGAGCCGAATCGTGTGGCTGTGGCGGGCAGCGGGCTCCTATTTTCTCTCCTTTCCAGTGCGCGACCACGAGCGTTTCTCGCGGACGCCTGTCACACCTGCACCTCTTGCAGTAACTAGATAAAAAAAATGACGTGGCAATTAATAAATAAGAAGGAAGATGTATTAAGTAAGAGCAATTATAATAGAAGATGATATCAGCTGGCTATAAGAGTTAAAACACTATATTTTAGCTGAGTTAGAAGAGAGAAGAAAAGCTGACTGTAAGTTAAAGCTGATCACATGTATATGTTACTAGTGGGAAGTAACTTAGAGTAGTAACATGTATATGTTACTAGTCTAAGTTACTATCTCTATAGTGTAAAATAACATAGGTGTGATATCATGTAAAACCTTATTTATTACAATATAGACTCATTTTGTCTAGAAATGTGTGATGTTATGGTAACATAGCTAGTTACCACAAGCATCTCTCTCATCATTTAATTGCATGCCATGTCATCTAAATGCTTAGTTGGCAATACATGTAAGACTATGTTACTATCTAAGTTACTCCCACTATAACTAACCTAAGAGTCAACTACAACACGTGTTACTAGACACTTTCTTGGAGTGACCTGTAAGCCATGTGTTAGTAAAATAGTACACATTTGTAGCTAACTATTGGACCTTTCACAATAGGGTGTTTTTAGCATGTTCTTATAGAAGTAATTAAAATTTAAGATACAAGAATGACAATGCATTGTTTCTTAGATGGTGTTTCTTAATGGTGTTGCGGTTAATGATTTTAGTCTCATGCATGTGTGTGATTGGTCTAGCCAATTTTTTTTCCTATGATAACGTGTAAGGGATGTATCTTAGCTAAGATATGACAACACTCTCCTTCTTCATTAAGTGACATGCCACATAGGCAAAACACCTAGGATATCGCGCTAAGAAACACCCATTGTGAAAGCCTTATAGTTGTTGGCTATAGTGATGGCTATAGATGACATGACAGTAGCTTATAGCCAATAGTGGGCTATACTATTAAACTTGCTCTAAGGCCTTTTCCAATGGGCGTTTCTTAGCACAGTATCATAGGCAAATTGCTTATGTGGCACTATACTTAATGAAGAGAGAAGGTGGGGTTGTATCTTAGCTTAGCTACAAGCCTTGCACGGCATCATAGGCAAAATACATGGTTAGCCAATCACATGCATGCATGTACCCAAAATCATTAAATGTAGATACAACTCTTAAGATACATCCATTGTACTAGTTGTTTCTTAAGATACACCACTACCTAAGATAACGAGTTAAGAGACACCCCATTGTGAAAGGCCTAACATAGTACTATGTTACCGTAACATCACATTTACCAATGAAAGATAAGTCTATAAAACAAATAAATGAGGATTTCTATGTTACTACTAGGTCTATGTTACTATACACTATGAGGCTGATCATAGTGGAGAGCAACTTAGAGTACTAACATGCATATGTTACTAGTCTAAGTTACTACCTTCATAGTAGAAAATGACATAGGTGTGGTATCATGAAAATTCTCATTTATTGCAATGTAGACTCATTTTCACTTGAAACATGTGGTGTTATGGTAACATAGCTAGTTACCACAAGCCTCTATCTCATCATTTAATTAAATTTCATGTCATCTAAATGCTTAGATGGCAATGCATGTAGCTCTATGTTACTACCTAAGTTACTCTTATTATGACTAGCCTCGAGATAGTAACTTAGACTAATAACTTGTACATGTTACTAGTCCAAGTTACTTCCCACTATGACTAGCCTTAATCTTACAAGAATCACCTCAAGACATGTTCAGTGATTAACTTAGGACGTGTTTGGTATCCTGGTCCAACTGAAATATTCCCATCTCAACCGAGATTTTTAGTCGGATGTTTGGTATCTAGGCCGATTTTCTTGCTCGGGCAATGCCCACCTCGCACGAAAAAGGGCTCTCAGCCCTACCCGATAGAGAATCTCAAATCGAGCTTCGCTCCTCGGTAGGGCTGGAGTCGCCCGAAAATCTCCCCCATGTTCCCGCGACTGGGCCTGAGACCAACAGGGGTCATATCCCCACTCCTCATCCCCTTCCCCAAAAAACTGCTCTCTGTCACGCGCTCATATGAACACCTCCGTCGCCGCCCTTCCATGACGTGGCCTCCACCTCCTCCCTTCCTCTCGATGCCGGCCTCCACCACCGCCTTCTAGTCGATGTCGGCCTCTGCTGCAAGCAACACCGCCTCCTCGTGCCGCCATGGACCAAGCACCACTTCTTGCCCTCAGATGAACAAGGGCCCTCCACTGGCTGACGTGTCCTCCTCATATACCAATTTGCGGCGGCTTCCTCCTCACCTCCAAACCACTGACTTCCCTCGTCGTCTCCCGTTGGCGCCCTCCCAATCTCACGGCAGTCGTCCTCCTCCTCTCCCGCATGCCGTCCTCCTCCCGCGACGAGCAGAGGCAGCAGGTCGTGTCGGCGCGCCACCGTCCTCTGCGTCACTCCACCATAACCACTATGTCGCTCCACCGCTCAGCACACACCACCAGCACCCCACGGTCCGCCGTCGCCGACGAGGAGCTCCCAGCACGGCGAGGTGGAGAAGAAGGGGTCGATTGCTTTATTTTATTTTAGTTAGGGGTCTTTGTGTAAGAGTTTGGACCGCTCTATAATTACTTCATTTTTGGGTCAATCTCAGCCCATGCATACTACCAAACAAAGTATTAGTTCAGCTTGTCTCAACACATACGGGGCTACCAAACAACCACAAAATCTCAGGTCAGCTTGTATAAGGTCAGCATATCTCAAGTGGGAGAGTGAATTCCTAGTGGAACAGGCTACCAAACACACCCTTAGGAATCACCTCAAGACATATTCTTACAGTTAAGAGCTTGTTCTTCCAACCAGAATCTTGGGTCATATTACGTCGAGTATATAATATGGTTCTATGGAAGAACCTATGACTGAGGCATATGAGATGCAACACTTCTCTTTATTTCTTTTAACCAGAGTTGTAATACTGAGACTGTTGGGGATATGCTATATGGGTATCCTCATAGCATGTCACTTATCCGGATAACCCGGGTGGCCCATAGTCGGTAGCATGGCCTATGGCTCCTGGCGCCCATTAGATGGATCAAGGGAGGCCCATGGGATAAAGGAAGGCTATGGTGGAGTCACCAACGCATTTTGAGCCTTGGAGTGCAAGATACACAAGACTAGTAATAGACGGTGTAGGACTCTGTGACCTGTCCGGCTAGGAATTTTCCCTGTAACCCTAGGACCTGGCGACTATATAAGTCGGACCTATGGGAGCCTTTAGGGCATCGATACACACAACCTCGCACAGCGAACATATCTCTGTAACTCGGCGTATTGCCCTTATAGTGATTTATAGCAGGAGTAGGATTCCGCCACCGCCAGGATCTGAACACGGGTAAGCCGTGCTTACTGCACTGCCAACCGCCCGCCTTACCCCACGTCTCTAAACACGCACTGTGAGGACCCCTCCATGGCGTACTCATCGGCAATACCACGACAGTTGGCGCCCACCGTGGGGCAAGAGGCGCTTCAGGCTCTTCAGCGGGCGAGGACCAAGATCTTCGCGGGAATCGGCGAAACCGTAGCCATCGGTCGCGTTCTCTTCTCCGGCAATGTTCCGATCGTCCCTCCTGACGAGTTCTGGATCCCGGCGAAGATGAACCCTACACGGTGTTTGATCGTTCCTATCGGAGACATCCACCTCTTCATCGGTGAAACCGACTCGGGCACTAGTTCCCTGGGAGTCGGAGGAGCATCAAGACCCGCACGGACCGCCCACGGGCTGGATACGTTCGCGGAAGGATCGATGTCGGATCTCTCTTCGGAGTTTGCCGGCAAAGATCGGAAAGCACCAAGGCCCGCACGGACCGCCTACGGGCAGGATACGTTCGCGGAAGGATCAATGTCAGATCTCTCCTCAAAGTTTGTCGGCAAAGATTGAAAAAATTCAAGGCCCACCCAAACTGCCCTTGTGTAGGATATAAAGGTGGAAGATCGCTGCAAATCCGCTGGCTTCGTCCGTGCGTCCGGACAGCAGAGATCCAAGTTCGTCGGCGTGGTTACCATCTTCGATCTGGCGCGCTGCATTCAGAGAGAGGGCGAAAACCCCCGCGATTACCTGGCCAGGTGGCTCCACATACGAGACGATCTGGCCCACTACCCCGATGATAACGCTTTGTATCACTTCGTGGAAGGACTGGACCGTGGTACACTTCTCCGACATTCTTTAAGACGACAGCAGGCAACGGGACGCCTTACCCTCGAAGAGATGGTGAGCACTGTCAACAGCTACGCGGAAGCTAATGCAGCAGCCTAGATGGAGCTTGCGCTCAGAGACGGAGAACCTCCGATTCAGCAGCCACCGCCACCGCCTCCCGCCTCCATCGTCGCAGCAGCACCACCACCTCCATTCATCGAGGAAATCCTAGCACCCTCCGACTCTTTCATTGACGCACTTTATGCTGATTTCAGTGCAGATTCAGAGGAGATAGACTTCAGTCCAGAAGAGCTAGACTCCGCTATGCAGGAGATGGAGGAGGAGTACTCGCGCGACGAGCAAGCCAACAACGTTGTCACGTCTCGAGGGGTGTTCGTCACCATTGGGATGGTGATGGATGAAGATCAACCCGGACAAGCTCCGCCTACGGCACTAGAAAAGGGGAAGGGGCCACTTATTGCTGCTGACGATGATCGCGCAAAAGTCATGCCTCCTATGCCTAACCCAAAGGCAAGCCGCAGAACTCGCAGATCGCCGAGCAACAACAACACCGCAAACTTGCCGCCCGGCATCACGTCGCAAAGCCCAAGTTACTCCAGCTGATAGAGTGATATACGACAATCTCCTCGTCGAGCCACTAACCGTTGCTCATATCCGGAACATGACCCAGCTTGACGAGAAGCGCCAGCAGCTGCTGGAGGAAGCGCAGGCCATCGCGGAGCAAGGCGCTCAACTAGATCGAGATCTGGTCAACGCGCAGAAGTCCATAGAGAAAGCTATAGCAATGGAGGCCGAGTACAAGACTTTGTTGCTGCAGCAGAAGGCTAAGAAAGCTCCGACTCGCGTCATCAACGATCCTGGTGTACCGCGCAACCTAGGATGGGCTCCCTCGAAGCCGGCACAGGCCAAGCCATACATTGACAGTGAAGGCAAGCAGGTGATGCCCACCCCACTCGTTAACCTCGCCGTCGCCAAGACCCTTCTGGAGCAGGATAGATCGCCGGAGGCAGTGGAACAGGTCTATGACCTAGTGGCGAAGGCGGTGAAGTAGCAGGAAAAGGCCACCTCTCAGAGACTTGAGTCTGACCCAGCGCTCTGCCAATCTAGCCAGTACAAGCCGCCAAGGGACAGATCTCCTCTTGATGTCGAGTCCCAGACGGGTTCATCAGAACAAAGACGGAGGGATGCGCGCAACAGGAAGGATGCTATCCCCATATCCTCCGATCATGGAGAAAAGGCCTGACCTCTTCACCCTTCGCCACCGCCCCGATCTCCCCGACATCATGAAGATTACAAGGCTCACCATCGTACGGATATGCCCCCACCAAAGCAGTGTGGCATCGTCATCCGCGACAACACGGAGCGTGCATCTGGCCATGACGGAGAGCGCAACCAAGGACACAAGAGCAGGTCACGCCATGACCCTCCGCGTCCGACAAGCAACCGTGACAGGCGTGAGGCGTCGCAGGAGGGTAACAGCAAGAAGGCTAACCCACCGCCACCTCCGCCTCCGTCACCACCAAGCAGTCACCATGGCGGAGGGGGGCCCGCGTCGTTCACGTAGCCCAGCCCCTGTTAACAAAAAGAAGAAGAACCCGGAGCCGTACGATGCATGTTCTCGGATCGATAAGATCCACGAAGCCCGGGAAGGACCATACCTGGGACCACATTGCTTTGGACCTGCAATTCCGGATTGACAAGACCATCAAGCCCTATGATGGCACCGCCAAGCCAGCCACATGGTTGCAGGACTATGACAACACGGTGGAGATTGCCGGAGGCAAACCCAACGTCGTCGTCAAGTACCTCCCATTAATGTTGGCGGGCACGGCCCGTCAATGGATCGACGACTTGCCGGAGAAATCTATCTACAACTGGCTGGACATGCAAGAAGCGTTCACCAAGAACTTTGAGGGTACATACAAACGTCCTTGTACTATGGGGGATCTATAGCGATGTGTGCAAGAGAAAGATGAGACATCTCGCGCCTACCTCTCCCGCTGGCTGGATATGAAGAATTCCTGCGCAGGAGTGCACGCTCAGACCGCCATGGCCGCCTTCATCGATGGGTTGGAAAGAGGCACGCTGCTCCGACATAAGCTGAAGCGCTTGCAGGACAATCACCAGCTTGACTTGAACCAGATGATTCAATTCGCTAGTGAGTTCGCAGCGGCCGACGACGATGCTCGTGGCTCCTTGCCGGCAACAGCCTTTCCAACTCAAGCTCGGAGGAACAGCAGTACAAAGCGGAAACCCGCTCCAGAAGAAAGCAATCTACCGACATGGTCGCCATGACTTTTGCAGGACGAGGTGATGGCGGACAACGTGGCCGAGGAAGGGGAACTGGTCATGGGCAGCAGCGAGGAAGTGAAACCACCTCGGCGCCGCTCCGTGTTCCCCAAACCTATGAGGAGTACTGCGATATGTTGTGCCTCGTACACCTCGACGCCAATGGCAAAGCCACCCATACCAATCGACACTGCAAGTTCGTCAACGACCTCAAGGAAGACCCGGAGTCCGGCTACAAGCGAAGTCGGAAGAACAGACCGCGAGGCAAGGGCAAGGGGAAGAAGAAGGAGTAGGAGTCCAAGGATTCAAGTGACATGGACGAAGACGTTGTCCCCAAGCACGCCGCCAGGAGCGACGACAAGGGCAAGAACCCCTTCGCAAAGAAGGCTCCAGTCTACCACACTTTCCTTGGCACCCCCACCATCCGACAACAGAAGACTTCTCTGAGGATCCTGATGGCCACTCTCCCCCCAGTTCCCCAGTACCTGCGCTGGTCGAAGGTTACAATAACTTGGGACAGGACGGACCACCCAGACCTTATACCCACGGAGAACCAGTACGCCATGGTCATCAACCCCTTGATTGACGGCGTGGAGTTCACCAAGTGTATGGTGGATAGTGGAAGCAGCATTAACATCATGTACCTGGATACACTGCAGAAGATGAACTGGACAGAGGCAAACCTAAGGCGGACCAACACCATCTTCCACGGCGTAGTTCCTGGTCGGGAGGCTCGGTCCCTTGGGTGCATTACACTTCAGGTTGCCTTTGGCGATGTTAATAATTACCGCCAAGAGTGCATGACCTTCGAGGTGGTCCCCTTCAAGAGCGTGTACCACGTCATATTCGGCCGCGACATATTCCACACGTTCATGGCCAAGCCATGCTTCGTCTACAACAAACTCAAGATACCCGGACCAAATGGTATCATCACCGTATCCGGAAGCTTTATCAAGGCAAGGGACTGCGAGATCAATGAAGCATCCGTTGCATAAGCTATCCTCTACAGCAAAGAATTCAAAGAGATCCAGACCAAGGTCGATGACTTAGAGATGCCCGCGTCGAAGAAGCAGATCTCTGACTCCGCTCCTGCGTTCAAGGCCGCCATCGAGACCAAGCCGGTGGAACTTGTGGTAGGCGATGCCTCCAAGGTCACCGCCATTGGGACGAACCTGGATCCCAAATAGGAAAGCGCGCTCGTCGAGTTCCTCCGTGAGAATAGGGACATCTTTGTCTGGCAACCAACCAACATGAAAGGTGTACCTAGGGAACTTGCCGAGCACAGCTTAAACATTGATCCAAAATGTAAACCAGTGAAACAACCTCTACGACGCTTTGGAGATGAGAAGAGACGCGCCATTGGCAAAGAGATAGCTAGGTTACTTAAGGCTAGATTTATCCGAGAAGTCCTTCACACCCGATGGGTGGCCAATCCTGTACTTGTCCCAAAAAAGGGAACCAATGAATTAAGAATGTGCGTTTATTACACCGGCTTGAACAAAGCATGTCCCAAAGATCTGTTTGCTTTGCCTCGCATTGACCAAGTCATTGACTCGACGGCTGGCTCGGAACTTCTGTGTTTTCTCGATGCATACTCAGGATACCACCAGATCAAGATGAGGAAGTCGGACCAATTGGCCACTTCGTTCACTACCCCATACGGCACGTTTTGCTATGTCACGATGCCCTTTGGGCTGAAAAACGCAGGTGCTACGTACCAGCGGATAATGCAACATTGCCTCCACGACCAAATTGGTCAGAACGACCACGCTTATGTGGACAATATTGCGGTGATGTCTAAAAAGTCAAATGACTTAATCTCTGACTTAAAAGAAACCTTTGACAATCTCCAGAAATACAACATGATGCTTAACCCTAAGAAGTGCGTCTTCGGGGTTCCAGCCGGCAAATTGTTGGGCTTCATCGTTTCCCAACGTGGAATCGAGGTCAACCCGGAGAAAATCAAGGCCATCTTAAACATAAACCGTCCGACATGCCTAAAGGACATTCAACGACTAACAGGTTGTGTTGCAGCAGTTAGTCGGTTCGTCAGCCGACTTGGAGAGAAGGCTCTGCCGCTGTACAAGTTGCTGAAGAAGGCGGAAAAATTCACGTGGACGGACGAAGCAGATGCAGCATTGAAGCAGCTCAAGGAGATTTTTTCCTCAGCGCCCATCCTTGCAGCACCCCAGCCTGGAGAGCCCCTGTTAATTTACATGGCGGCAACCAACCGGGTTATCAGCATCGTCGTCTTGGTAGAGCGGAAGGAACCAGGCTATGAGCACGGAGTTCAACGACCAATTTACTATGTGAGCGAGGTCTTGACGGAGTCCAAGCAGCGTTACCCGCACTACCAAAAGATAGCTTATGGAGTATTCCTTGCTTCTCGGAAGCTGAGGCACTACTTTCAGGAGCACCCAATCACAGTGGTGAGCAAGACTCCACTGTCCGACATTATCAATAACAGCGACGCTACAGGAATGGTCGCGAAGTGGGGCATTGAACTTGCCGCCTTCGAGATCACTTACAAGAGACGTGACGCTATCAAGTCACAAGCCTTGGCGGATTTTGTTGCAGATTGGACGGAGATGCCAGATGCTACTCCGTTGTCGGAACCAGAGTACTGGGTGATGCACTTTGACGGATCAAAGCTACTCAACGGCTCAGGGGCTGGTGTATTGCTACAGTCACCAACAGGAGACAAGCTACACTACGTTCTGCAAATCCACTTCGAGGCTACAAACAACATGGCGGAGTATGAAGCACTCATTCACGGACTACGTGTAGACAAGGATATTGGCATCAAGCGCATAGTTTGTTGTGGAGATTGTGACTTGGTTGCCCAGCAAGTGGCTGACACCTGGAATGCATGGAACTCTATGATGGCGGCCTATCGAGACGAAGTGGACGAGATAGCCAAGAGCTTCTTGGGCTACGAAGTCAAGTATGTACCTAGGGAACAAAACGAGGCGACTGATCTGCTATCTAAGCTTGGATCAGGGCGCAAGCAAATTCCGCTAGGAATTTTCCTAGAGCACCTGCGCACACCATCCGTGAAGGGGGCCTACATTGACAACCCGGATAGAGCTGACTCTTTCGTCAACATGGTGACTAAGGTCCCTCCGGCTTGGACAAAACCGTTCATGGAATACCTAGAACACAGAACTTTGCCCGACGACGAAGTCGAAAGACGGCAAATAGTACGACGAGCAAAGGGTTATACCATAATCAATGGGCAACTCTATAAGAGGATCACTACTGGTGTATACCTAAAGTGTGTTTCCCAGCTAGAAGGTATGGAAATCCTACGCGAAATCCATCTCGGAGATTGCGGGCATCACGCCGCTCCCCGATCGTTGGTCACGAAAGCCTTCCTAAGAAGGATTCTCTTGGTGATCAAGGCGGACGCCGACAAGCTGGTTGAGACATGCATGGGATGCCAGTATTATGCCCGACAACCACATGTTCCTGCTGAAGAACTACGAACAATACCAATAACTTGGCCATTTGCAGTCTGGGGGCTAGACATGGTGGGACCGTTACAGACGGCACCTTGTGGGTTTACGCATCTGCTTGTAGCAATTGACAAATTCACTAAATGGATAGAAGCTAAACCCATTAGAAAGCTTGATGGGGCAACTTCCCTCAGGTTTGTCCGAGATCTAGTGGTGAGATTTGGTCTCCCGCACAGCATTATCACCGACAATGGCAGCAATTTATCACTCGGAGAAGTGGAGGCTTATTGCTGGGAGAAAGGCATCCGACTTGACCTTGCATCTGTGGCACACCCACAATCCAATGGTCAAGTTGAGCGAGCCAATGGATTAATTATGCAGGGAATCAAGCCACGTCTTGAGGCACCGCTACATAGAGCAGCTGGAGCCTGGGCGGAAGAATTGCCATCTGTGCTGTGGAGTTTACGAACTACACCCAACAGATCCACTAGCTACACCCCTTACGTCATGGTATATGGAGCAGAAGCCATCCTGCCTTCTGACATCCTCCACGATGCACCAAGAGTTGCCGCCTAAGACGAGGATGACGCTGAAGAATCTAGACGCCTAGATGTGGACCTTCTCGAGGAGGAGCGTGTTTTGGCATGCCAAAGATCCGCCATCTACCAGCAGAAGCTATGAAGCTACCATAGTCGCCGCGTTCGGCATCGCTCGTTTAAAGAGGGAGATTTGGTGCTCTGACTTAAGCAGAAGAGGTCGCACAAATTATCCCCGCCATGGGAAGGACCGTTCATCATAAGCAAGGCGCTACTCAATGGGTCTTACTACCTTGTTGACAATCGTGAACTAAAGGATAGACCCAACGAGGATCATAAGCGTAAGCGACGTGACCCGGATGATGACTACTCGGAGCTTGATCGACCATGGAACATAGCACAACTACGTCCTTTTTACACTTAGCATTTTTTATCTAATTGTGTATCTCTTATATGATCAATGAAATAAAGCTCTCTGGTTCACTCATATTTCTGAGTCTTTTACCTCCTTTAGTGTTCATTTTTGGATCATGTAAAACCTTTATGCACAAGTCTTGCGTTTGCACTTGTGAAAATTCCGCCTACGGGCGTTAGCTTAAGTTTTCTGGTCTACACGTTCTTTGTTGTTTTTATGTGGATTATGGAGTAGTGACTTTCGACACTTATTGTCGGCGATTTTGTGCTCAGGTTATTGACGGTGCCATTGGGCATCATCACCTAAGCGCATGGTTCCGACAACGAGTCTTCCGACTCATGAAAAGTCCAGCATAAGAACCAAAGTAATGGATAAGCCAGCACTTGCTTAAAAAATATATACATGCTGGAAACTAGTTCTTAAGTAGCAGGAAATAACAACCATTGTTTTCCGCCTTAAGTCACATCAACAAGTTTTTTCCGCGTATACACCAAAGGTGAAACAAATATTACAAAGTTGTTTTTCATTCCTTTGGCGCAGGAGACTTGGAAGCAGCATCGTCACCAGCCGGAGAATCACCCTCAACGTCGGCACTGTGGTGGGACTCGGAGGAATCTTGGTTGCCGTTGTCGATGGTGTTTATGGGCACGAAGACATCGACGTCCACCAACTCGGCAACTCTGGTGTCATAACCCGCGAGTGACGACAGGATGGCTTCATGATCAATCTCTTTGCCATCATCGTCAATGTCGGGGATACCAGAGGTCACCGTGTCGATGTCGGCACCTTAATAGTGTGCCTTCACCATTGACAGCGCCATCCTCGTGCCAGCCCGTGCACATGAAGCTTTCCAGCTTGTGACACGCTCGAGGGCTCAGCGCAAAATCTCCGAGTACTTCGCCACAGAGTTTGATGCCTTGATATTTATCTGGAGGGGCTTGGCAATTTCTTTGGCTTGGGTGATGGCGGTGTTGATGAAGTTGCCGGCAAGAACCATGCATTCCTTGTCCGAAGGAGGCGATCGGGTTAAACCCATAGGAGCTGCAAGTTCCGACAAGGAGCACATGAGTTCAATAAATGCAAAGTATCCAGACTACAGAAATACAAGCGGAGGAAACTTACTGAAGATGCTGGCCTTAGCCTGCCAGAGGGTGTCTGCCAGGGATTCTTTCTCTTGTTGGAGGAGCTTATACGCCTCGTTGTGGCATTGGTTTTGCTCATCAGCAGCTTGCTTTTGATCTTTTAAGATCGCAATCTCCTCCTTCAAGCGATTGATTTCCGCGGAGGCGGAGTCCTGCAGGGCCTTCATTGAATCCCCATGCATTTTCAGCATGTCTTTCCTCTCCTCCTTAAGGATCTTGTTCTCGCTGTCCAGTTGTTGGATGTGCTTGGACTGCTCGACAATGTCCTTGGCCTTGGCAACATGTTCTGCAAAGTCGGAGAAAAAAAAGTACACAGTAAGTACTCGGAGAATGTAGGCACCAAACCAAGACGGAATGCGCAAACAAGAAAACAGACTCTTGTTTTTGATGATCTGTTCCTTCAAGATGGCAGTTTTACCCTTTTCGGCTTCAAGATTTGCGCGCGTCTTCTGGTACTTGTCGTTGGCCATGCCCCTCCGAGCATTCTCGTTATGTGGAAAAAAGAACAAAGTTAAACCGTTGTTTAGTCTACTTGGAGCATCTAGTCAGAAATTTTCCACCTAAACACTTGGGGGCTATAGCGAGAGTTTTTGACTTAACAATATGCATAGCTTTATTTAAGCATCTAGTCGGAACTAATTCAGTTGCAACTAGAAGCTTGGGGGCTAGTGTATAAAGTTTTTAATTCAGATATCTGCTTAGCTTTTCTTTAAGCATCTAGTCCGAACTAATTCAGTTACAACTAGAGTCTTGGGGGCTACAGTGTTGAAATTTATAAACACTGCGTATGCTACTCTTAAAGCATCTAGTCGAAATAGTTCATTCCATCTAAATTCTTGGGGGCTACAGTGAGAAGTTTTCTAGCTTAGTCACTCTTAGAGCATATAGATGCAAAACCTATGGTTTTCCGTCTACATCCTCGGGGGCTAAAGTGGGATACTCATATGAAATGCAAAAGGCAAAGTAAAACTTACAAGTGCAATGATCTTGAGGTTTGTAGCTCTCTCGGCTATCAGCTTGCCAAAGGAGATGCTATTTCCTTGCAATATTTCTGCATGTCGGAGGAGCTCCTCAAGACCGCATGTAGGAGATGTAGGTGCTGCTCCAGGAACCAGAGTTGTGCTTCTCGGCGTAGTGCTGGGTAGACTATCTTGGGGAACTCAAAAGGTTTCTAGGGAGCAAGGGCACCGCCTTAGGCAGAAGTACCAGCTTCCACCACCGCCTTGCTGCCACCGATGGAATCCTTAGCCGGAGCTTCAGCCATTTGTTGAGTGGTGCTCTCCTGCGTTGCCTACTCGCCGACAACAACGAGTTCAGTAGAGGCGCCAGAATCCACTTCCATGACGGAAGGGCTTGATGCCTCCTTAGCTTGTGAGCTTGTCGCGGCAGAAGAGGGTTTGACAGCAGGAGTAGCAGGGGCGATGGCGGGGGAGGCGTCGCGATGCAGCATGTCTTTGATATTTCGAGAAGCCCCCAATGTTTTGGAGGTCTTCTTGAGGTTGGTCGTGGCTTTCTTCCTGAAACATGCGAAATGCATAAGTAGAGGAACAAGACAGATAAATACACAATGTTGGAGAATGAGAAGTTTACACTAATGGGGGTGCTTTGGCAAAAATCCCGTTGGTTCTTCTCTTTTCCGCCTCCAGGGTGGCGGTAGTCTTTTTGGAGGCTCCACCCTCCGGCTTCTTCTTCTTCCCTCCGCCGGCAGTGTTAGAGGTGGAGGTCTTCCGCTTCCGCGCCAACGGAGCTTCGTCGTCGGACACGACCGTGACCTCCTTCATCTTTGGATCATAGATTTGGGCAGCCAGGTTGGCCTCCTCTAGATCGCTAAGTTGTTAAGTAAGAAGTCACCGTGTTAGATAAAATGACATTTGCAAGACGGAAGAACTGGAGTATATGTTATACACGGAAAATAAAAACCTACCTTTGGGCACTTGCCGTCTACGAACATGTCATAGGTGATGGTGAAGCCCCGCTTCTTATCCTTCGCCTTGACGATGTCCTTAAGGCGGAGCTTGGCGGAGTCGCTCGAGAAGTTGTCCACGGAGATGCGGAGACTATCCCTTCTGTCGCTGGTATACTTGTGCATGAGCTTCACGCGGTGCTGCAGAGGTTGGATTCGCCTGATGAACCAACACATGGCTAGGTCCAAGCCGGTCAGACCCGTATCTACAAACCACTCGATCCGCCTTATGGCCCGAGAAGCGTCGAGGTCGGAGGGAAGGGAGGCTTGGTATCTCCATGACGAGGCTTCAGCGGCGGCTCCGTCAACGAAGTCCGGGTACGTAACTTGTCGGCCAGCCAGAGGGATGTCTGGACCGTAAAAGTATGTCCGCTGCCAATTCTTACAGGACTCGTGGCCGACAATGTTGGGGAACCGCCGGCTAGGTCGAATCTTGAAGCTTATGGTGCCACAGTTCCTAATCTCTTCCTTGCTATGTCCGGCTTCACGTTTGACGGTGAAGAAGTACACAAAAAGGTCTAACCTAGGCTTTATCCCTAGATATCCCTCGCAAAGTGCCGCGTAGTTGCTAAGCACAAGGATACTATTGGGGGAAAGGTTCTGGGGCTGGACCCTATAGTGGTTTAAGACAGAGAGGAAGAAGTTGGAGATGGGCAGGGAGACGCCGCGTACCAGCTGAGCTTTTAGGTACACCTTTTCTCCGGCTTGGGTAGAAGGTGTCACCTTGCCGGCCGGCGCCGCCCGCCAGGCAAGTCCCTCTGTCGCGGGGAGGTAGCCTTCGGCGACCATCTCTTGGATATCGCAGTCGGTGATGTTAGAGCCGCGCCAGTCGCCCTTGTGTGAGTCTGGCTTCTCTTCCAGTGGCTTTAGCGCTGCCAAATTTGGGTCACCGCCGGTGGACTCGATCACTGCCGATGCAGGGATGACTAGACCCTCTAGGGGCACGACGACGGAGCTCGCCGGCTTCGCCGCGGCTTTGCTTGATGCCGCCATTGAGGGTGAAGTGCTGCTGCTAGCCATGGAGTGAAGATTGGGTGCGACTGGTGCAGATGGGAGCTAGGGTTTTCTCAAGGTTTCTCGCGGAGAGCTCGAGGAGACGCGCGACTGGAGGAAGAAGATGATGCGAGGAGAATGAGGTAAAAAGTGGAAATTTCCCCACGGTTACTATTTATCATCCTCGGCGTCAAGATTTGTGCAGCTTGATCAAACGGTTGCCGCGTAGATGACATGTTCGCGAATGTGCGCGGAAATTCCGCCACGTCTCCAACCGTCGCCGCCAACGTCGCTCGCGCAGGAAAATCGGATGTGATTGCGTTCTCTGCATGTGTGAGTTACGAGGTGTCGCTGACCTAAGCCTACGTCATCCTAGCTGACATGGGTAGATGAGCCGTCACATCGAAGATTCCGATATAGACGAATTCAATCCGACTATGGAAGAGTACTATGGAAGATTCAACATTTTTCTAGCTTACAATTTAAAGATGGAGAAAGCTTTGCAGGGTTCTTTGGGAGGACTACAAGATATTGCTTGACGATTTGTCGACATCCAACTAGACGGAGCATACATCTGAAGAGGCAAGACGGTTCAAGATCTCGGAGTTCTCCGGGGGCTACTATTGGGGATATGCTATATGGGTATCCTCATAGCATGTCACTTATCCGGATAACCCGGGGTGGCCCATAGTCAGTAGCATGGCCTATGGCCTGCTGGGCGGCCCAGTTAGATGGATCCAGAAGGGAGGCCCATGCCGGATAAAGGTAGGCTACGGTGGAGTCACCAACGTACCCGGAGCCTTGGAGTGCAAGATACACAAGACTAGTAATAGACGGTGTAGGACTTTGTGACCTGTCCGGCTAGGACTTTTGCCTGTAACCCTAGGACCTGGCGACTATATAAGTCGGGCCTATGGGAGCCTTTATGTCAACACCCGGATTTTTAATCCCAGATGCCTGTTATGCCATACATCGCAATCCCAGGATTACCATTTTTGCGAGACATAACAGAATTGGATACCATAGTACATCATCCATTACAAACCGTACATAAGTTCTTACACAAATAGGGATCTCATGATCCAGTTCTTAATACAACATCAAGCAGCGGAATACGTAATAATAACGGTAGCGTAGGCGAAGCTCCATCTTCGGGATCACAGGCAATGCTGACGATGGGAGATGATCCTAGTTGTCGTAATCTTCCTGGGGTCCATCCTCCAGGTACTCCTCTTCATAGTCTGGCCATGGGAATAGCCAGGGACAAAGCCATGAGTACTCTTTAAGTACTCGCAAACTAGTACTAACAATTGAGAGGGTTTTTTGATAATAGGACACTAGGCTCTAGGGTTATTTTGCAAAAGCCAGATTTATCTCTACTAAGTTTAGAAGAAATGAATGCTAGTTGAAAGTTTATAACACCTAAGTGGGAACTTGTATTCCAGATCACAACCCTGTTGTGGTCAAGTCAAGTCTCAATTCATTTCACAAGTCATTTTGAAAAGTCTGACGGGGGAACAGTATGGCCACTCCAACTGTCCATAACCGCGGACGTGGCTATTCGAATAGTTTGACACTCTGCAGAGATTGTACACTTTCACCACAACATTCGATACATCCGTCAGGAACAAATCCTGAATTCACCATACTCAGTATGCAGATAATCAATCCTAACCTTTCAATTACACGCCCTAGTATAAGCACCTCTCTTGTGAGTTTGGCCTCCCAACCATGACCAACTGTCATCTTGGGTACTGCACAGGTGGACAATCTTCACAAGGTAGCCTCAGCTCAGACCGTGGCCGTGAGGGAACTAATACTAAGGTATATAAGTTTCCAGTCAAGCCCTACCCAATCTTCGGGTATTGTGGTTGTACGATAAAATTGGAATGGTATCGCATCCAGACAACCATCAGTATTATAAAGGGCTAAGGCTCATGCCTCAACATTTTCATCACCAAAATCATCAGGTGTTCGGAAACACATATCCAAAACATTTCAATAGAATGATCCATCATTCCAAGGTTTTCATAACCATTTTTCCACCAAGTATTCCCATCTAAAGTTGATCAAGTTTTATGCTTAGCACTAGCATCTACAAGTGGGGGTAAGCAATTAATGAGGGGTGGTAAACTAGTGGAGTTCTAACTAAGTTCAATCTCATGCCTTAAGATGACATCAAGACTATCTATCTTAGGCCAAATTTTATGCTCTTTATGCAACCTTCACATATTCTTCTAGTATCTACCATTTACTTAGGTAACATATAGGTAAGAGTTTTGATAAAGAAACAAAGTAAGAGGCTTGCAAGTAAAACTAGGATTGGTTTATCAAGTGGTTATGATCATATATGCTTTAAGGCATATAGTTGATATGGTAACAAGCAAACATTGGCTTGCACAATATCAGCATAAGCTTGCTAAATTGCAAGTGTTAACTTGCAAGGTTAATATCTTGCATTGGTCAACTTGATTAGTAAAGCTTGCCTTGTGCAGAGCAGTGGTTGAAGTTCTCCTCGGCTTCTTCTTCGCAGAATCCTCCTGCTTCCTCCTCGTATCCTTGGTCGGTACTAGCGTCTATAAATAAATACGATGTACACAATCACCAAACAATACTTAACTACTTGCAATCCTCACACAAAAGGGTCCTATAGATGATCTAGCATCATCACTAACCTTACAAGATTAAAGCTTGGTTTAATTCCTTTTATTTTTAGAAAAGTAATTTCTACTCATTGAAAAACTACTTAAGATTTAATATTCTCCAAACCAAACATGGGATCATGTTGACACATGTCATCACCACATATTTTAGTCCATGGGCATGTGATTTAAAGTGGTGTCACAATTTAATAAGGTTTTACTCTTTTATTTTAATTAAATAAAGTGACTAGAAATGCCTATGGGGCATTCTTTTATTATTTGAACATTATTTCTACAAGTAACCCTATATATTTTTATATATTCTGAAAGGTATGGTTAAATGTGATTTTTGGGAGTTGGAATCAACTCAAAAGCTATTATGGTTTAAATTTGAAAAATGTTTGAATGCAAAAAAGATTCTGCCTTGTTATTTTTACCATGGGTGATCTATAGATCCAAATGACTTGAATCCAACGGTCTTGGATTCAGCATTCCCAGACCTTCCCAACAAAATTGGTTTCATTCAATTTGGTTCATGGAATCAATCTGGGTTGAATTTTGAAACTGGGTACAGAAGTGTGTTTGAAATAAAATAGAAAAGGTTTAATTCAAATAACTGGGCTGCGCGGGAAAAGTTAACGGGCCGGCCTGCTAAGCGTAGTGCTTCCGCGGGCTGTTTAAGTGGCTGTCCCCACTCGTCGAGAAGGCGGGTGCAAGACGGGCAACATGGGACGTTCGATCTGGTTCTAATCCAACTAGGGAGTCATCATCGATGTTGGGCAACGCCGGGCGAAAGAAACCTAGCGCCAGTGGGGTTCTGGGGCTCACCGGGTGCGTAGGGTCGGCGAGCGAACGACAAAGTCGATGACGACGAATCTCCTAGTACCGGTGGCTCCTCCTAGGGCGGCTCCAATCGTTGGCTCCCTTCTTCTCCAGAGGCGGCGGGCTCCGGTGAAATTCCGGCGAAGTGTTGCTCGCCTTGCTCCGGGAACGGGGTGGAATGGTCAGTGAGGAGAGGGGAGTAGAATGGTGTGCTTCGTTCGGCTGGGGGTGGACTCTATTTGTAGTCGAGCGAGGGGACCGACGGGGCGCACGGTGAGCTCATCGGGGGCGATGGTATAGACGGCTATTGGCATGGGCGAAGGTAGGGGACGGTGCGGTGTTCCCTGGCGATGCTCAACGATACGGTGGCGAGACGTGGGGCGGTGCGGGTTGGTCTAGAACATGCGGCCTTCTGCTGGCGAGGCGGCGTCTTCGACGCGGCGGTGGTCGTGCGCACGGGCGGCAAACGGGGATGTCTGGCGGTCTCCTGGGTCGGTGGTGATCGTGTATGCACGCGGCGAGGGCGGCGCGCGGTCTGTGCGTGTGGTCCAGTGGCTGGCAGGGTTCAAGTGCTGGACAGGGAGTGGCGATGGACGGTGGGCTGCCTCCCAGACATGTTGTTTTGGCTTGGTGCTTGCTCTGGCTAGCTAGCCATTGTCGGCTGGCAAGGAGGTGCTCGGGTTGGCATGGCATGGAGCAAAGGGTAGGGTCTAGGGTTGGTCCAAGCACTGGTTGGCACTATGGGAGACAAGGGTGATCAATGGTGAACATTGCTTAGACCAATTACTGCTCCAAATAGTGAAGTTAGGCTAGTTTGATTTGAATCTGCCAAGTGTTTGATGAAATGGCCGCAAGAATTCAAGTTTTGAATTTTGAAAAGATTTTTGGTGGGTGTGCTAGATTGGTGCTGGTGAGTCTGCAGATGCTTTGGTTTTGAAAGTTGAGCTTGTTTGAGTGGTTTTTGAAAAAGTGGGATCTTCCCATATGATAAGGATTCAATTTTGAATTGTCATTTAAACTATGCATTTGAAAGTTTCTAGATGATCACAAAGTGGGCCTTGATACCATGTTATGAGTACATTCAAGGGGTGCAAAGATCCAGAAAAGTTTCTGTTAGGTTCTAAAAGTTTGAGACAGCCAAAGTAGGCATGGGAGTTAAATTGGTCAAAATGACCATTCCTTTATTTCATTTGTTTTGCTTTACTTGTCTTTGTGAAAAGTGTGGGAAATGTTTAGATGATGTTTATTTCACCTAAGCATCCATTTACAAGCAAAGAAACACACAAAAAAGGTGGTTCAAAATAATTTCAAATTCAATGCATACACATATGCATGCTTTCATAATTTTATTTAGAAAAGTTTTTGTTAACCCTAATTTTGATGCTTAGAGTTTGATGATTTAAGTTTAGTATTTTTGGGATGTTACACTTTAGGGCATCGATACACACAACCTCGCACAGCGAACATATCTCTGTAACTCGGCGTATTGCCCTTATAGTGATTTATAGCAGGAGTAGGATTCCGCCACCGTTGTGGGATCTGAACACAGTAAGCTGCTACCTCGTGCAAATCCAACCGTCCGCCTTACCCCATGTCTCTAAACACACATTGTGAGGACCCCTCCATGGCGTACTCGTCGGCAATACCACGACAGAGACTAACTCAATTCTTCATACAAGTAAGAACTTTTTTCTGACCTTGTTCCATTATGTACTATTTTAGAATCTTGTCTAGGATATTCTGAACATCTTTAGAATCAAGTCCAAGAAGCATTTGAAAATAATGTTTATTAAACTTAGCAATCTATCTCAATAGATTTCATTATTTAATAACTTGTTTAACTTCATCCATATATATTTACTTTAAATGTTATTAATACCAATCACAACATTCATATATGTCATCTACATATTTCAGAATGATTTCATGCCCCCACTCAAATATGGCATCCATATATGAGATATAGGGATTTCACTTAGCTCCCACTCAAAATATGTCTCTTACATATTAAGATTTAGCCAAGCTAATTAGTTCCCATTCAAATGCAGGTCCTCTCAATAATCTTGAACATTCCAAAATTCTTTGATCATCATCAAATTGAGAATTCTAGCTACAATATTCCAATATCCATATATTGCTGGTGTAAATCCAATAGGCTCAAGCATCGCTACATTTGTACTCAACTCCTTGAATTTGTCGAAACATACTTAATAATAAATCGAGCTTTATGTCCTTCATTAAGTTTCATTTCCTTCTTATGACTTTGTAGTCAATAAAAAATATCAAGTAAACATCTTTACTTAATAAGATCAAGCAACATATTACTTTGCAATCTTAAATGTACTTAACATAGGATTTTATGACTCCTAGTCATTTCTCGCACTTAGGTGAAGGGAATATACCCTAGAGGAAAATAATAAAAGGTTTATTATTGTCATATCCCAATAAGTTCGTTATAGTTTCATGTTGTGCTATAACTGTATCAAGTGGAAACATTGATACAGGTGATATGAAACATAAGTCCCTAGTATCCTCTATTACTAGTTCGTTGGGTAACATGATGATCAAGGTTTCCTGATCATAAAGTGATAGCGCTGGTTGACAACGAGGTCAATGATGTGATGGACATTCTTCAAAGATTGCGACACAATCAAGTCACGAAGTTCATTGTTGCAATAGTCGAAAACGAAATCTCCTTATCCTTAGACCATAAGACCATATCAAATCATTGTCTCCTGAGGTTACTTTGATGGCATCAAGTGCCACTTAGTGAAATGGTGATTATAAAGGTGTTATTGGGTATCCGGAGGAACACGTTGAAGAGATTACGTCAAGAGCGAGATTTGTTCACCCAGTGATGGGTAAGATACAGTTAAGCCGACTTGGTGAGATAACATCCATAAATGTTGCAACATGTGACTGTGTCACGGGGATGTAATATCGTGGTAACAAGTAAACAGTACTTGTAGGTAACGAGGTTGAACAATGTATGGAGATACCTTAACGATCGGATCTCGGACAAGTAGTATCGAAGTAACAAAGGGAAATGGACTCGACGTTTACAGTTCAAACGACATAGTCAATCTAGAATGCACCGGGATCATTATGGGCATCACGGTCTCGATGTTGATCATTGACGCAAGAGAGTCTAGGTCATGTCTGTAGCGTTCTCGAGCCGTGAGGGGATCTACTTAAGGGTGCGACGAGCTGGAGATTATCCATAAGTTGGGATAATAGTAGAGAAAGAGAAAGCTAGAATTGTTCCAAGGAGAAAGGTCTGAAGTTGTTCGGATAAATAAAGGAAACCGGAAAAGTTCCGGTGAGAGGACCAGAATTATTCCGGAAGTTCCAAAGCTATTCGGAGAATATAGAAGGGGAATCAAAAGGTGTTTCGGGTCGAATCGGATTTGGTAATATGTATTTACATATTAATTAATGTAATTAATATTAAATATAATATTAAAATCTAATTTTAAAGGTTATTCCACTAATGGGCCAGCTTCTCTAGGGAAAAATGGCCCACTATGGAAACCGGAAGGGAGAAGTGTTGGGTTCGCAGCATAGAAAACAAAAAATTCCTACGATGGGAACTACTAAGCACCAAGATCTATCTACTAGATACAAGCTATGGGTGGATATACATCCATAGAGAACATACCCTTATAGACCGACAAAGTTTAACGAGGTTGAACTCATGGATGATGTAGTCGAACGCTTACCGATCTCAAGATCGAGAAGAAGTCCAACGCCGTAAATCAGCAGCGCATCTGTGATCGCACACACGTTTAGGACACCGAACAACCTCCGCCGCCTCGCTCTAGCGATGCAGCGAAAGCAGCAACTCCTTCTAGACGAAAATCCACCAGGAACATGTATCTCTCTTGTCCGAGACCATGGGGGAATAATTCTATAGGGGGAGAGATATCCTTCACGAGGAGGTGTGAGTGAGAGAGGGGGAGGAGGGCCTCTTATAGGAGGAGGGGGCACCCCAAGGGGCATGGCCTGCAGCCATGGTGGCTACCCCCACCCCTTCCTCCATTCATGTGAGTGGATCTTCCACTCAAATTTGACTCTCCATTTCCTCCACTCAAAATCCCATTAAATTTCCACCAAATTTAATGTAATATATCATTAAATAAAACTCCTTTTATTTATTTATTCAGAATTTTGTCAATTACATTAATTAACAAACATTCACATAAAACACCTTGCTAATTTTCAATTTCACATGCAGAACCAATTTGAGCAATTTCACCCGAAACAATTTTGGTGTCCATTGAAATAATTCTAGCGCTTTGCAATTCTTTCGTCTAGAACATAATTGCTCCAAATGGTGTCGATATACCTTAAGTGTGTCACCCTATGGTTCACGAATAATGCATACATGATCGAGACCCCTCTCGGATCAATAATCAGAAGCGGGACCTGGAGATCCATACTGACTCCCACACATTCAACGATTACTTCTGTGATCGTGAGAACCTTTTATGCTAGTAACTTAATCCCTTTGTCTCGCGATATGTTACATGTCCGAGATTCGATCATCTCCATACCTAGTTTGATCTCGTTACTGACATGCACTCTTTTCTTGTTCCTGTGATATAACATTCTAGTGATCACATCACTTGCTTGCAAGCTAACTAATGTGATATCACCGAGAGGGCCCAGAGTATATCTATTCGTCATCGGGATGTAAAAATTCTACTCTTGATCCATGAGACTCTACATAACACCTTCGTAGCACTAAACCCACCTTTGTAGTCACTCTGTCACGGTGTGACATTTGATGTTATCAAGATACTCTTCTAGTGTTAGTGATTGACATGATCTCATGGTCTAAGGACTAGGATTACTTCATATGATGTTATAGAAATATAAATACAATGACTTTGATCGTAATGATATACTTCGAATGAATGTTCATCACATCGTTCCAACAATGTTGTGACCTTGTTATTAACAACATCCAATGTCCATGATCAGAAAACCTTGATCATCTTGTTAATCAGCGAGCTAGTTTATAAGAGAGGCATAACTAGGAACTTTCTATTTGTTTATTAAACACACATGTATTAACGTTTACATATTAATACAATTACATCATGCAAAATAAACATCTATAATATACTTGGAATACATATAATAACAACTTTATTATTACCTCTCAGGGCATATTCCCTTTAGTCTCCCACTTGCACTAGAGACAATAATCTAGTTACATAGTGATAAATCTAACACCCATGGAGTTCTGGTGTTGAACATGTTTTTCCCTAAGGAGAATTTTAGTCAACAGATCTGCTACATTGAGATCCGTGTGTACTTTACAAATCTTTATATCTCCATCCTTGACATGTTCACGGATAGAGTGAAACCAACGCTTAATATGCTTGGAATTCTTGTGAGAACTTGGTTCCTTGGCATTGGCTATGGCTCCATTGTTGTCACAGTAGATCACCATTGGGTCCAACGCACTAGGAACCACACCTAGTTCGGTTATGAACTCCTTCATCCAAACCGCTTCCCGCGCTGCTTCTGAAGCAGCAATATATTTCGTCTCCATTGTTGATCTTGTCACCATAGGTTGTTTGGAGCTCCTCCAACTAACTGCTGCTCCGTTCATGAGAAATATGTATCCGGATTGAGACTTAGATTCATCTGGATCAGTGTTAAAGCTAGCATCAACATAACAATTAGCGACCGACTCTTATTCACCTCCGTATACAAGAAACATTTCCTTAGTTCTTCTTAAGTACTTAAGGATATTCTTGACCACTATCCAGTGTTTCGTACCTGGATCAGATTGGTACCTACTAGTCAAACTAATAGCATGTGCCACATCTGTTCTTATACATAGCATGGCGTACATTTTAGAGCCTATGGCTGAAGCATAGGGGATCTTATCCATCATCTCTCTTTCTTCCGCCGTAGCCGGACTTTGAGTCTTACCCAATGTCTTGATTTGCAACATAGGTACGAACCCCTTCTTACTTTCGTTCATTTTAAACTTCTTTAAAATCTTATCAAGGTATGTACTCTGTGATAACCCTATTAGGCGTCTTGATCTATCTCTATAGATCTTTATGCCTAATATGTATGACGCTTCACCTAGGTCCTTCATCAAAAATTTGCTATTTAGATAACTTTTAGCACTGTTTAAAAGATCTACATCATTTCCAATCAGTAATATGTCATCCACATATAATATCAGAAATGCCACATTGCTTCCACTCACTTTGTTGTAAATACAAGCCTCTCCATAAGTTTGGACAAATCCAAACTCTTTGATCACCTCATCAAAGTGGAGATTCCAACTCCGGGATGCTTGCTTCAGTCCATAGATGGATCGCTGAAGCTTGCATACCTTGTTAGAATCCTTAGGATCAACAAAACCCTTTGGTTGTATCATATACAACTCTTCTTCAATGTTTCCATTGAGGAATACAGTTTTGACATCCATCTGCCATATCTCATAATCGAAATATGAAGCAATTGCTAACATAATCCTAACCGACTTTAGCATTGCTGTGGGAGAGAATGTCTCATCGTAGTCAACTCCTTGAATTTGTCGAACCCCCTTTGAGATAAGTAGAGCTTTATAGATGGTTACATTACCATCAGCATCAGTTTTTCTTTTGAAAATCCATTTGTTCTCAACGTTCTTTTGGTCGTGAGGTAAGTCCACCAAGGTCCAAACCTGGTTTTCGTACATGGATTCCATCTCGGATTTCATGGTTTCTAGCCATTTTTTTTGGAATCTGGGCTCATCATCACTTCTTCATATGTCGCAGGGTCATCTATTTCATCAACCATGAAATTCATAATAGGATTTCCGTACAGTTCAGGAGCTGCATGTGTCTTGCTTGACCTGCGAGGTCCGGTAGTATTCTCTTTCAGAGTTTCATGATCATTATCATTTGTTCCCTCTTCATTTGGTGAAGTCAACTTCGGTACAATTTCTGGCTCTGCGCCACTCGCTGTTTCATGAAGAGAAGGTTCAATAACCTCTTCGAGTTCTACCTTCCGACTACACACAACTTTCACGAGAAACTCTTTCTCTAGAAAGGATCCATTCTTGGCAACGAAAACCTTGGCCTTGGATCTATGATAGAAGGAATACCCAATAGTTTCCTTAGGGTATCCTATGAATACACATTTTTCCGCTTTGGGTTCGAGTTTATCAGGCTAAAGGTTCTTCACATAAACATCGCATCCCCAAACTTTAAGAAATGACAACTTAGGTTTGTTTCCAAACCATAATTCACACGGTGCCTTTTCAACGGATTTAGATGGTGCCTGATTTAAAGTGAATGCAGTGGTTTCTAGTGCATAACCCCAAAATGATAGTGGCAAGTCAGTCAGAGACATCATAAATCAAACTATATCTAATAAAGTACAATTACAACATTCCGACACACCATTACGCTGTGGTGTTCTGGCAGGTGTGAGTTGCAAAACTATTCCGCACTCTCTCATATGTGCGCTAAACTCGTAACTTAGATACTCGCCTCCACGGTTGGACCTCGGAAATTTGATCTTTCTATTATGATGATTTTCCACTTCACTCTGAAATTCCTTGAACTTTTCAAAGGTTTTAGACTTGTGTTTCATCAAATAGATATACCCGTATCTACTCAAAGCATCTGTGAAAGTGATAGAATAATGATATCCACCTCACGCCGACACACTCATTGGACCACATACATCAGTATGTATGATTTCCAATAAATCTGTCGCCCGTTTCATCGAACCGGAAAAGGCATTCTAGTCATCTTGCCCATAAGGCATGGCTCACATGTATCAAATGATTCGAAATCAAGTGATTCCAAAAGTCCATCTGAATGGAGTTTCTTCATGTGTTTAACACCAATATGACCTAGACGGCAGTGCCACATATATGTAGATATATCATCATCAAGTTTAATCCTTTTAGCATCAACATTATTAATATGTGTAACACTATTATCTAGATCCAACAGAAATAAACCATTCATCACAGGTGCATGACCATAAAAGATATCATTCATATAAATCGAAACCATTGTTTTTTCAGATTTAAATGAATAACCACTTCGCATCAAACATGATCCGGATATAATGTTCATGCTTAGTGCAGGCACCAAATAACAATTATTTAGATTTCTCTCTAATCCCGACGGTAAGTGGATAGGCAACCTTCCAACGATGATCACATCAACTCTTGATCCATTGACAACACGCATCATGACCTCACCCTTGCTAGAAGTCGCTTGTTCCGCAACCCCTGATTCGAGTTACATATATTAGCAACCAATCCAGTATCAAATACCCAGGTGCTACTGCGAGTACTAGTCAAGTACACATCAATAACATGTATATCATATATACCTTTGTTTGCCTTGCCGGCCTTCTTGTCTGCCAAATACTTGGGGCAGTTGCGCTTCCAATGGCCAGTCCCCTTACACTAATAGCACACGGTATCAGACTTAGAGCCAGCTCAGGATTTCTTTTCAGGCATGGCAACATATTTTCTATCCTTCTTTCTCTTCTGTTTACCCTTATTGTCTTTCTTGAAACCGGTGGTCTTATTGATCATCAACACTTGATGTTCTTTCTTGATTTGCACCTCTATAGTCTTAAGCATTGACAGAAGCTCGAGGAGAGACTTCTTCATGCCCTGCATGTTATAGTTCATCACGAAGCTCTTGTAGCTAGGTGGCAGAGATTGGAGAATACAGTGAATGCCTAAGTCAATGGGAATCGTTATTCCCAAGGACACAAGCCTATCGGTGTACCTAGACATTTTGATTACGTGCTCACTAACGGAGTTGTTCTGTTCCATCATGCAGCTAAAGAACTTTTCAGAAGCATTATAATTCTCTACAGTAGCATGGGTATCGAAAATCATTTTAAATTCACCCATTGTATCAAAGGCATTGCCATTTTCTAAACGCTTTTGAAGTTCTGTCTCTAGCCCATATAGTATGCCGCAATGAACTAAGTTGTGGTCCTCCTGACGAGTCTAATAGACATTCTTTACCTTGTCAGGGGCATCAGGAGCTGGTGGGGGGCCTAGCGGCGCTTCTAGCACATATTGATTTTGTGCAGCATTGAGGAGAATCCTCAAATTCATGGCCTAGTTGGTAGAGTTGCTACAATTCGTCGCAAGTTTCTCTTTCTCCATGAACACATTGAAATTAAAAGCAGGTGGTGCCATCTACAACAGAATTTTTAAAGTTTAGACTAAGTTTATGATAGATTGAGTTCAACTAATCCAAATTATGAATTAACTCCCTCTCAAAAGCAACATCCCTCGTGTATTTTTGGTGATTACATGAACCAAATCCACTACACCAAGTCCGATCATCACGTGAGTCGGTGTAGTTTCAAAGGCGAGCATCTATATGGGCATCATATCAAATATATGACACATGCTTAACCTTTCGGTCCGTGTTCCGAGGCCATGTTTGTACATGCTAGGCTCGCCAAGTAAGGACCTTAGTACTTGCGTGTGGAAAACTATCTTACACCCGAAATATGATCGTGGATTCAAGTACACCCGATCATCACGTGATGTCTTGAAGCGGCGAAACATAATCGGTGCATACTTAAGGGAGAACACATTTTTATCTTGATATCTACATGAGGGATCATCTTATAATGCTATGAACACGCCAAACAAGCAATATAAGATGCAAAAAACATCATATGTGAAAAGTGAATGATATGGTTCTTGCACTTAATCACTATCATGTGCATCGTGGTATGATCTTTATCAATCCTTTATGTGTAAGCCAAGGTCTATGGAACTTACATGTTAGGTGTGTTGTAAGAGTATCAACTATACATCAACTTACAACATTACCATATCATGACACTAGCCCAAGAACAATCTAAACTAGATGCTTCTAATTTATCCATTGCAAGTTTTATGTGGCTTAGGGCTTTTGTCACATCCCAAAATTCTCCAAATTTTGAAATGTGAAAAATAAACAAACAAAATAAATAATTATTGAAATTTAGGGTGAAAATAAACTTGTTTGCTTCTAAATGGAAACAAAACCCTACTTGAACACAATTTGAATGAGAAAAACAACAAACAGGTATTCAAAGAAACAAATGCATTTATGCAAGGAAAGAATCTTTAATTTAAACACTTAGGAAAAGTTAAACCAAAACCACAAATCTTAATGAAGAAATCATTTCCAAGATTACTCTAAGACTATGGCTTTGTTCCATATAAAAATTCAGCAACAAACATTTCTAAATGATAAAAAATGATAAACAAAAATGTTATAAAACCATAGAAATTGGTTTCATTCATGGGACCATGGATAAAAACGTATGAATTTAATAAGATAAAAGGAAATAATTTCCAAAGCTAATAAAGCTCCTAACTTAAATCAACACCAAATTGTGAGCAAAGTAATCCTAAAAGGATTTAAAAAAGATAAACAAATATTAAATAAAATTATACAAAGTGGAATCACTAATTTTGGAGATAAATAAAAATATATGGATTTTATAAGACAAAGAAAGAAAGAAATGAATAAGAAAATTATTTAAAAGACAAAATAAAAATCTTAACCAAATCCATAAACAAATGGAATAAAGATAATCCAAATAAAAAATAAAGGAATAAAGATTATTTAAATAAAATTATATGGTCTTTTAACCATATTCAATTTTATTTGAATGAAGGCAAAATTACCTAATATAAATGATTAATTAAATCATGAGAAAAATAATTGAAATTGCCAAAATGGACTAAAAGTTATCTAATTAACTTAAAAAGAATAAAAGATTATTTGAATAAAATTTATATGGGTTTAAACCATATTCAATTTTATTTGAATAAAGACAAATGCCTAATTTAAATAAATAATAAATCATAGGTGAATATTGAATATTCTAAAATGGACATTTAAGCACACTAAATAACTAGAATAAAAAATTACTGAAAGTTTGGAAAAGGTTTGAAATCAAATGAGTGTTTGAATCATTTGAATAAAATGAAAACAGAAAATATAAATAGAAAAAGAAAAAGGATTCAGAAAAAAAGGAAAGAACCTGCCCAACTAACCTACCCAGCCCACCTAGCAAGCCCAACAGCGCAGCCCACCCGACACCCCCTCTCTTCCCCGCAAATCGTTTCTCACCGCGCGTAACCCCACCCCCTCTCACTGATCGCATGACCCCACTGCCAAGTCATCATCGTCTCCACCCCGCTGAACCCGCCCCCCAATTCACCTCGTCGTTTCTGGCCGTTGATGGCTCTCTTAAATTTAGGTTATGTAACATCCCAACAATACTAAACTTGGATCATCAAACTCTAATCATCAAAATTAGGGTTAACAAAAACTTTTCCAATCAAAATATGAAAGCCTTCATATGTGTGTGCATTAAAATTTGGATTCTTTTGAATTGCCATGATTGTGTGTTTCTTTGCTTGGAAAATGATTCTTAGGTGAATTCAACATCATCTAAACAATCCCCACACTTTTCCCAAAGACAAATAAATCAAAACAAACAAAATAAGGGAATGGTCACTTTGGCCAATTTAGCTCCCATACCTACTTTGGCTGTCTCTAACTGTCAAAACTTAAAAGAAACTTGTTTGGATCTTTACACCCCTTGATAGTACTCATAACAAAGTACCAAGGCCCACCTTGTGATCATCCAAAAGCATTTGAATGCATGGTTTAAATGACAGTTCAAAACTGAATCTATATCATATGGCAAGATCCCACTTTTTCAAAAACCACTCAAACAAGCTCAACTTTCAAAACCCAAGCATACACATACTCACCAGCATATGCCTAGCACACCCACCAAAAAACTTTTCAAAATTCAAAACTTGAATTCATGCGGCCATTTCATCAAACACCTTGCAGATTCAAATCAAACAAAATAAAAACACTATAGTGAGCAGTGTTTTGGGCCTAACTTGTTCCCTCTCTGGACACCACTAGCCTTAGTAGATCATCTAACGACCCTAACTAATCCCTAGCACCACTGTAAGCTTGACAATGTCATCAATGGTGAACAGCTGAGAGCACCCATGTCACCCCAGTGTGGACAACAGGCTAGAGGAAGAACTAGCCGTGCCAACCTTGTCTGGGAGGTATCCCATGCCTCACCGCCCCCTCTCGACCAGCACCAGCCCTGCCTCATGGGATAGCTGAACCGCCAGGAACGCCGCGCCCGTGCCGCTATCGACCATGCCGACCCGCGCCGCAGAGCACACGCCGTTCCCACTCAACCAGACCACCTCGAGCCCTCGCCGCCCGCCAACATGCTCCCCACCGTCCCAGGAGACCGCCAAACATGCCCATTTCACTGCCCGTGCCCTGTAGCCACCACTCGCCGTCGAAGACGCCGCCTCTGCCTCGCAGAGCATCGAGTGTTCCAGACCGTTTGCCACCACCCCTACACGCGCATTAAAGCCATAGAGCATCACTAGGAGACCACCGATCGATCGCCACCCTCGGCCACGCCTCTAGCAACCCGTAGTCATGTCGCCACCGTCGCCTGCCCATCCCGTTCGGTCTCGTCGTCGAGACTATAAATAGAGGCCTCCCCCGCTCAAACTCTTCACACCATCTCACTCCCCTCTCCTCACTGATCATTCCACCTCTTTCCCAGAGCAAGGCGAGCAGCGCAGCGCCCGAATATCATCGGAGCCCGCCGCCTCTGGTGTAACATCCCTAAAATCATTTTTCAAAACTCATGCATATCATCCATGCATCCATGAGCATTTAGGGTTCCATTTCAAAACCATTTCAAAAACATGAGCATATGTTGCTCATTATTTTATGTGAGAATGCTCTAGCCTTAGTGCTACCTTCTTTTGAGAAAGGTACTTATTGTATTCAGTAATGTTTTGAGTTCAAACTTAAGTGATTTCCAAAGCTTGGGCAGAGTTTTCAAAACAAAGTATGAATATAAAACCAATTTTATGCTTATTATTTATATCTCATTAAGGCTTGGTTTTATTTTATTTTTCAAATGATCAAAGTGTGTTTGGGTAAACAGAAGTGTTTGACACACACTTGAGTACAAAGTTCACTGTATAAAAATCTAGAGAAGATTTGAAGTCAAACTTGTTTGAATTAGGGTTTGAAAATCATTTCTAAAAATCAAACAGAAAAAGAAAAGCAAAAAGGAAAAAAAAACCTGCGCCAGCCTTTCGGCCCAATCCAACCACTCAGCCCATCTAGCCCAGCAACTCTCTCCCGCGAAGAAAACGATTCGCACTCAGAAACCCACCCCCCCTCTCGCTGACGCCCCGGACCCACCTCCACGTCACTCTGTCGTCCCCAAATCTCGCCCGCAGACCACGTCGTCGCTGCCATTGATGCCGATAATGGCGCGGCGTAATTAGCCTTGATTCTGCGAGCGTTTCCTGTCACGCTGCTGCCTACTTAAACCACACCCCGCCGCGTTCATTTCCCCCCACACTACACACTCTTCTCGCCACCAGGCTGCCTCTATTTCGTATTACACCGCCGCAGTCAGAGCCAACTCCGGCGAGGTATACCGGTAAGCCTAGTGCTCGCGCCTACTCGTTGTTCACCCTAGAATGATCCTCTGATCCTTGCGCACCTCCTGATCCCCTTTGTCCGTCTGCTTGTGATCCAGAGCGTTGACTTCGACGAGCACCGTGGGCATCTGACGCCGTCTCCAACTCCGGCGAGAGATTGAGGTAAAGACGACTGCCCCACGCCTTCTACTTGACCGCTCGAGTTCGCTTTGTGCAGTACACGCTGATACCCTCGGTTTGTGCTAGGGTGGCCAGTAACGTCGCCTTCATCGCCGTCCGAGCAAACCCGACGCCGTCTCCAACTTCGACGAGCCCCAGCAGCCTCTGCAGCATGCCCTCGCCCACGCCAGCAACAACTTGAGCTTCGTCATGATCCCGCGAGTCTGGTAAGCCATTGCTCGACCCTTAGCCCCATCTGGAATCACCGCTGCGTTGCCGGCAGAAGTGCCGCCGCCGCCAGCGACCATTCGCACCGCCACTCTTTGGTCAGAGCAGCACCCGCCGTTAGATCTGTATCGTAGGGTTTAGATTAGATCTGGAGCGAACCATTTTCTTTAGATCTGGCGCGTTGGATCTAACTTGATCCGACGGTGCGGAAGCATGATCCTGAGTGAAGCGGTATTGTCCAATCAGGAGACGCCGCGTGGCATGAGTTTCGTTTTAAAAATTTGAATTAGATCAATTAGATGTTTAAACTTGTTTAAATCATAACTTTTGATCCCCACATCCAAATTTGACAAATTTTATATCAATGGAATCAGGAGAGAAAATCCTTTCCATTTATGCAATGTGTTTAATGTTTTGCTTCTGTTAAAATGGTTGTTTTTGCAGAAACATTTGTAGGCATAAATTGAGTATAGTAATTATTTGGAAAATGTTTTGTAATTCAAATAAAGTTTATTTAGCTTGTTTTGTACTTGTTTATGATTCAGTACAGTGCACTTGTCTTGTTTGGTGTAGAAAAATCATCACATGTCATATTGCATACATTCATGTATTTTTGCTTGTATTAATTGTGTATGTGATTTTGTGCCATTATTTTATGTGTAGATTTTGGTGCAAATAGTGATTGTGATTGTAGCTACTCTCCAAACTACCAAGGCAAGTGGTGCTTCATGATTTTATACCTATGTTGTCAACTATGCATTAGAAATATTTTGCTAGTCTTGCATGGATATTTTTGATCTATATGCTATGCTTGGGAAATCCTAGTAGTTGTAGAATTGCTAGAAATTTCTAAGTTAAGATTCTTATCAATGCCATGCTTAGCCTAGCTAGTAGCAACCAAGGGTGGTTATATATTCATGTTATGAGAAAATATTTCTAAGTCTTTGGACTTGTATTTTGTTTAATAAAACAACTAAGTGAATGAAACACCTGGGTGGAATGGAAGGAATGGTTTATGTTGAGTGGTTACACAAGGCCCATTTCTATGGTTTACCTTGTGTATCTCACTTGTGGAAAGCCACCCAGGAACAAAGGGATTTGAGAGGCCAAATGTTAAGAAGCTTCTAGTGCAGCCACTTGGCAATATGGGCTCTTCCTGGATCACATAGGTTGCAATAACTTAGCCATTTGGACAGTTGGTGGTAGTGGGATGATAGGTTGGAACGCGTCCATTTGGTTTAAGGGAAGGCTTCTGAAAGGTCCTGTCTTGGTGAAAATCAAGTCTTGTGGGGAAAGTGCACAATCTCTGCAGATGGAAGAATCTAAGTACTTAGCCATGTCCTTGGTATTGGACAACTTGAGCATCAAGACATGGAAGCTATCAAGAATCTCCTCATCCCAATTTCTAAGTAAAAACTTGTGGTTGAACAAGGGTGAAGGTTCCCCAATGTCTATTGGTGGTTCCTTGGGAAAGATTTTGACAAAGAAAAACTTAGAGTTTTCAACTAATAGGTAAACCTATTTTGAGCAAAGCAAGCCTAAGCTACACTTAGCCAAAATGCATATAGTATTTAGTCTATCAATATTCTACTAAGGTATCACTTTCCAATACTATTCCAATGTATTGACCCACTGTGGCTGTAACTTGTGATGTTGCAGGTTATTCTGATGATGATTAGGGGTTATGAGTCTACACTCAACATGCTTGCCTGTGGCACATGAAGATGAAGACTTATTTATCTTATTGTATATTTGAACTCTTGTATTAGGCCTGTGGCCATGGAGTTCGTAAAAGACTATGTTTGTCTCTGGAATGATATGTAATAATGACCTTTGTTTCTGTGTACTTCATCTTAAACTGTGGATGCTAGCATTGATCCAGGGACTAGCATTGCAATCATAGGGATCTTTACCTTTATAAAGGGAGGTATCTTACATCTGGAGAAGAAGGGAGCCAGCGATTGGAGCCGCCCCAGGAGAAGCTGCCGGTACCAGGAGGTTCACCGTCGTCGACTTCGTCGTTCGCCCGCCTCGCCGATCCTCGCCTGAGTCCCGGTGAGCCCCCGATGACCCCCATGTCAACACCCGGATTTTTAATCCCAGATGCCTGTTATGCCATACATCGCAATCCCTGGAACACCATTTTTGCGAAACAAAACAGAATTGGATACCACAGTACATCATCCATTACAAACCATACATAAGGTTTTACACAAATAAGGATCTCATGATCTAGTTCTTAATACAACACAAGCAGCGGAATACGTAATAATAACGGTAGCGTGGTTGAAGCTCCATCTTCGGGGTCACATGCAATGCTGACGATGGGAGATGATCCTAGTTGTCGTAACCTTCCTGGGGTCCATCCTCCTGGTACTCCTTTTCATAGTCTGGCCACGAGAATAGCCAGGGACAAAGCCATGAGTACTCTTTAAGTACTCGCAAACTAAGACTAACAAGTGAAGGGGGTTTTTGTAGTAGGACACTAAGCTCTAAGGTTGTTTTGCAAAAAGCCAGATTTACCTCTACTAAGTGCAGGGGTGAGAGAAAACTAGTCAAATTTTATAACACCTAAGTGGGAACTTGAATTTCATGTCACAACTCTGTTGTGGTCAAGTCAAAGTCTCAATTCATTTCACAAGTCATTTTTTGAAAACATCTGACGGGGGAACAGTATGGCCACTCCAACTGTCCATAACCGCGGATGCGGCTATTCGAATAGTTTGACACTCTGCAGAGATTGTACACTTTCACCACAACATTCGATACATCTGTCAGGAACAAATCCTGAATTCACCATACTCAGTATGCGGATAATCAATCCTAACCTTTCAATTACACGCCCTAGTATAAGCACCTCTCCTGTGAGTTTGGCCTCCCAACCATGACCAACTATCATCTTGGGTACTGCACAGGTGGACAATCTTCACAAGGTAGCCTCAGCTCCAACCTTGGACGTGAGGGAACTAATACTAAGGTATATAAGTTTCCAGTCAAGCCCTACCCAATCTTCGGGTATTGTGGTTGTACGATAAAATTGGAATGGTATCGCATCCAGACAACCATTAGTTTTATAAAGGGCTAAGGCTCATGCCTTAACATTTTCATCACCAAAATCATCTGGTGTTCGCAAACACATGTCAAAACATCTCAATAGAATGATCCATCATTCCAAGGTTTTCACAACCATTTTTCCACCAAGTATTCCCATCTAAAGTTGATCAAGTTTTATGCTTAGCACTAGCATCTACAAGTGGGGGTAAGTACTAATGAGGGGTGGTAAACTAGTGGAGTTTAACTAAGTTCAATCTCATGCTTTAGGATGACATGAAGATTATCTAGCTTAGGCCAAATTTTATGCTCTTTATGCAACCTTCAATTATCTTTATAGTATCTACAAGTTACTCAAGTAAACTCTAAGTAGTAGCTTTGATAAAGAAATAAAGTAGAAAGCTTGCAAGTAAAACTAGGATTAGGTTATCAAGTGGGTATGATCACATATGCTTAAGACATAGGGTTGGCATAGTAACAAGCAAGTATTTGCTTGCATCGGTATCAGTATAAGCTTGCTAATTGAATAGCTTGCACATTCAACTAGTAGTATTAGGCTTGCTAAATTAGAGTATCTTGCAAGTGTTAGCTTGCCTTGTGCAGAGCAGTGGTTGAAGTTCTCCTCGGCTTCTTCTTCGTAGTATCCTCCTTCCTCCTCGTATCCTTGGTCGGTACTAGCGTCTATGAATAAATACGAGGTACACAATCACCAAACAAAACTTAACTACTTTCAATCATCACACAAAGGGGTCCTATATATGATATAGTATCATCACTAACATTACAAGATTAAAGCATTTGGCTTATTGATTTTATTTTTAGAAAAGTAATTTATACTCATTGAAAAACTACTTAAGATTTAATATTCTCCAAACCAAACATGGGATCATGTTGACACATGTCATCACCACATATTTCAGTACATGAGAATGTGATTTAAAGTGGTGTCACAATTTAATAAGGTTTAACCTTTTATTTTATTTAAATAAAGTGACTAGAAATGCCTATGTGGCATTCTTTTATTACTTGATCAATATTTCTATAAGTAAACCCATATATTTTTATATATTTTGAAAGGTATGATCAATTTTGATTTTTGAGAGTTGGAATCAACTAAAAAGATATTATGGTTTAAATTTGAAAAATGTCTGAATGCGGAAAAGCTTGTGCCTTGCTATTTTCACCAAGGGTGATCTACAGATCCAAATGATTTGAATCCAACGGGCTTGGATTCAGCACTTCTAGACCTTTCTAAGGAAATTGGTTTCATTCAATTTGGTTCACTGAATCGAGCTGGGTTGATTTTTGAAACTAGGTACAGAACTAGGTTTGAATGAAAATGGAAAAATCCAAATTCAAACGAGTGGGCTGCGCGGGAAGGGTTAATGGGCCGGCCTACTACGCACAGCGCTTACGCGGGCTGGTTAAGTTGCTGTCCCCACGCGTTAGTGAGATGAGGGGTGCGAAGCGGTACGGGGCAACGTGGTGCGTTAGATCTAGTTCTAATCCAAAGGTCCCGGTTCATCATCCACGTCGGCACGCCGGGCAGATGTAACCCTAACGCGGTGGGGGTCGCTTGGGATCACCGGCTCAAAGTAGGGTCGGCGATGGGGGCAAACGACAAAGTCGATGACGACGGACCTCCTGGTACTGGCAGCTTCTCCTGGGGCAGCTCCAATCGCTGGCTCCCTTCTTCTCCAGAGGCGGCGGGCTCCGGTGAAATTCCGGCAATGCGCTGGTCGCCTTGCTTCGGGAACAGGGTGGAATGATCAATGAGGAGAGGGGAGTGGAATGGTGTGAAGAGTTTGAGCGGGGGAGGCCTCTATTTATAGTCTCGACGACGAGACCGAACGGGATGGGCAGGCGACAGTGGAGACATGGCTACGGGATGCTAGAGGCATGGCCGGCGGTGGCGATCGATCGATGGTCTCCTGGCGATGTTCTATGGCTTTAATGCGTGTGTAGGGGCGGTGACAAATGGTCTGGAACATGCGATGCTCTGTGCGGTAGTGGCGGCGTCTTCGACGGCGAGCGGTGGCTGTGAGGCATGGGGCGGAGAACGGGGATGTCTGACGGTCTCCTGGGATGGTGGTGATCGCGTATGCACGCGGCGAGGGCGGCGCATGGTATGTGGGCGTGTGTCGAGGGTGGTGCTCTGGCGCATGCTCGGCATGGTTGATAGAGGCACGGGCGCGGTGTTCCTGGCGGTTTTGGTCGCTGTCTACGAGGCAGGGCTGGTCGAGAGGGGGCGGTGAGGCATGGGCTACCTCCTAGACAAGGTTGGCACGACTAGTTCTTCTCCTAGCTTGCTGTCCACACTGGGGTGACATGGGTGGCTTTGGCTGTTCACCATTGATGACATTGCCAAGCTTACAGTGGGGCTAGAGCTTAGTTAAGTTTGCTAGATGATCTACTGAGGTTGCTGTGAGCTAGAGAGGGAACAAGTTAGGCCCAAATCACTGCTCACAATAGTGTTTAGGATTTTATTGATTTGCATCAGCAAGGTGTTTGATGAAATGGCCGCAAGAATTCAAGTTTTGAATTTTGAAAAGATTTTTGGTGGTTGTGCTAGACATGTGCTGGTGAGTCTGTGGATGCTTGGGTTTTGAAAGTTGAGCTTGTTTGGGTGGTTTTTGAAAAAGTGGGATCTTCCCATATGATAAAGATTCAATTTTGAACTGTCCTTTAAACTATGCATTCAAATGTTTTTGGATGATCACAAGGTGGGCCTTGGTACTCTGTTATGAGTACTATCAAGGGGTGCAAAGATCCAAACAAGTTTCTGTTAAGTTTTGAAAGTTAGAGACAACCAAAGTAGGCATGGGAGTTAAATTAGCCAAAATGACCATTCCCTTATTTTGTTTGTTTTGATTTATTTGTCTTTGGGAAGAGTGTGGGTATTGTTTAGATGATGTTTATTTCACCTAAGAATCCTTTTACAAGCAAAGAAACACGCAAACAAGGAAATTTAAAAGAATCCATATTGGAATGCATACACACATGCATGCTTTCATATTTTTATTTAGAAAAGTTTTTGTTAACCCTAATTTTGATGATTAGAGTTTGATGATCCAAGTTTAGTATTTTTGGGATGTTACAAACCTTCCCCCCTTAAACAAAATCTTGTCCCGAGATTTGAAAAAGGACGAAAAGATTACCTAGGATTTGAAGAGATTGGGAAACTCTGTCCTGATGTGATCTTTGCGCTCCCAGGTAGCTTCCTCTTCTGTGTGGTTGCTCCACTGAATCTTGAGAAACTTGATGCTTCGGGTTCTGGTAGTTCTGAAAGCTTCTTCCAAAATATGGATGGGTACTTCGGGATAGGTCAGGTCATCGTTGATTTCTATGGTCTGGTGATCGATATTGTTGAACACTTCGGTCTTCTCGGGAACTTCGAGGCACTTGCGAGATAATGAGATATGGAACACATTGTGCACTGCTGACATCTCTTCGGGCAGTTCCAATTGATACGGCGCTTCTCCTCGACGGTTCAGAATCTTGAAGGGGCCTATATATCTGGGGGCTAACTTTCCTTTGAGTTGGAAACGCTGCATTCCCTTTAATAGCGACACTTTCAGATACACAAAATCTCCTATGTTGAAGGTGATGTCTCGACGTGTCTTGTCGGCGTAACTCTTCTGTCGGGACTGGGCTGTCTTGAGGTGCTCACGAATCTTGTGAACCTTCTCTTCTGCCTCTCGTAGGATGTCGGGTCGGAAAATCTGACTCTCTCCTACTTCCGACCAGTTCAAAGGGGTGTGACACTTCCTTTCGTACATGAATTCAAATGGGGCCATTTGTAAACTAGCTTGATAACTGTTGTTGTATGAAAATTCTGCAAACGGCAGATAGTCTTGCCACTTAGATCCATATTCTAACACACATGCTCTCAGCATATCTTTGAGTATTTGATTTACTCGCTCCGTTTGTCCATCGATCTAAGGGTGATAAGCGGTGCTGAAATCTAGGCGGGTTCCTAAACCTTCTTGGACTTTCTTCCAGAATCTCGAGGTAAGCTGAGTTCCTCGATCTGATACGATGTTCTTGGGGACTCCATGCAAACTGACGATTCTAGCGATGTATAACTCCGCTAGCTTCGAACTCTGATATGTGGTCTTGACGGGTAAGAAATGGGCGACTTTGGACAATCTGTCCACTATGACCCAGATAGAGTCATTTCCCCTACTAGAAGTAGGCAATCCAGTGATAAAGTCCATTCCAACGGAATCCCATTTCCATTCTGGAATCTGCAAGGGTTGCAACAATCTAGCGGGTCTTTGATGTCCTGCCTTGACTCGCTGACATATATCACACTTGGCGATATAGCTTCCGATTTCTCTCTTCATCTTATGCCACCAAAATTGCTCTTCCAAATCTTGATACATCTTAGTCCCTCCGGGGTGGATAGAATAAAGAGTATCATGAGCTTCTTTCAAAATAACTTCTTTCAACTCAGAATCTGTGGGTACACAAAGGCTTCCTTTGTACCACAGAACTCCTTATTCGTCTTCGGTGAATCCGGGTACTTTGCCTGTACCGATACGACGCTTGATTCCGTCGATACTAGCATTTCCTTTCTGCGCCTCTTTGATCTGGCTGATCAAAGTGGGTTGAAGTTCTATGCTAGCAAAAAATCCTTCACTCACTAATTCCATTCGGAAATCTTCCATCTCTTTGTGCAAACTTGGCTGCTCCTTCAAAATCATGAAGTTCAAGTGGCACGGCAATCTGCTAAGGGCATCTGCTACCACGTTGGCTTTACCAGGGTGATAGTGAATGTCCAGGTCATAATCCTTGATTAGCTCAATCCATCTTCTCTGCCTCATATTCAGCTCCTTCTGAGTGAATATATACTTCAGGCTCTTGTGATCAGAATAAATCTCACAACGGTTTCCCATCAGGTAATGCCTCCATGTCTTCAGGGCTAGAACTACGGCTGCGAGTTCGAGGTCATGGGTTGGGTAATTTTGCTCATGTTGTTTCAATTGTCGGGATATATAAGATATAACTTTGCCTTCATGCATTAGCACACATCCGAGACCGATCTTGGATGCATCACAATACACGTCGAAGGGCTTCGTGATATCCGGCATGATTAAGATTGGGGCTGAAATCAATCTCCTCTTGAGTTCTTGAAAACCCACTTCACATTTGTCTGTCCATTCAAACTTCTTGTCCTTCTTCAGCAATTGGGTCATGGGTCGGGCGATACTCGAGAATCCTTCTACAAACTTGCGGTAATATCCCGCCAATCCGAGAAATGCACGAACTTGGGTTTGAGTGGTTGGGGCTTGCCAATCTTCTACATCTTTCACTTTCGCAGGGTCAACGACAATTCTTCCGGCTGATACAATGTGACCGCGGAATCCTACCTCCTGTAACCAGAATTCACATTTGCTAAACTTGGCATACAACTAATGCTCTCTAAGGGTTCCAAGAATGGTCCTTAGGTGTAGCTCATGTTCTTCTTCCAATTTGGAATAAATCAGAATGTCATCGATGAAAACAACGACAAACTTATCCAGGAAGTTCATAAAAATCTTATTCATGAGATTCATGAAATAGGCGGGGGCATTGGTTAATCCAAAGGACATGACAGTGTACTCGTATAATCCATAACGGGTGGTAAAGGCAGTCTTGGGAATATCCTCTGCGCGAATCTTGAGTTGATGATAGCCAGTCCTAAGATCAATCTTAGAAAACACTTTGGCACCGGTCAACTGATCAAACAAATCTTCTATCTTGGGCAATGGATACTTGTTCTTGATGGTGACATCATTCAACTTCTGATAATCCGTACACAAACGGTTACCTCCATCTTTCTTGTCCACGAACAAAACAGGTGATCTCCAAGGCGACGCACTTGGTTGAATCAATCCAATTTCCAACATGGCATCCAGTTAATTCTTCAGTTCTGCTAGTTCCGACAGGTTCATACTATAGGGTCTCTGGGCTATGGGTCCTGTTCCGGGGATTAGTTCAATGATAAACTCGATATCCCGATCTGGGGGCATACCGGGCAAAACATCTGGAAATACATCGGGGTATTCGCAGACTATCCGGACTTGGTCAATGGTAGGTTGGGCTATACTCTTGTTGCACTTGAATTGGCGAGGTAAGGTTTAAGATATATGCTCGACTGATATTTCGGCTATACTGGTCATGGTGATGGCTTTCTTGGCACAGTCAATCAATCCTTTATGTTTGGACATCCAATCCATTCCTAGTACTACTTCCAAACCTTTAGTTCCGAGTACTATCAGATTAGCATAAAAATATATGCCATGGATTCGGATAGGGATGGCTTTGCAAATTTGCCTAGCTTTGGTGGTTGATCCGGGAATTTGAACAATCATTACATGCTTCAATTTGGTTGGTTGAATTTTACTAGTGCATGCAAATTCTTCGGTGACAAATGAGTGCGATGCACCAGAATCAAACAACACTCAATCAAGTACTGAATTAACAGAAAACATACCCAGCACGATGTCTGGCGGTTCCTGAGCTTCTTCAGCATGCATGAGAAAAAGACGGCCGTTGCGGTTGAGTGAATTCCCTGGGGCAAATCTTCTTCCAGGGTGAACACGACGCTGCTGCTGAGCTGGGGCGTTTACATTGGGTGCTGCGGCATTCTTCTTGTTGGGACACTCGTTGGAGTAGTGACCCTTATTTCCATAGTCATAACAAGTTACCTGCGACTTGTCCTTTGCTGCAACGGGCACAACATTGCTTCCAGTCCTAGGGGCAATGTTGGTGTTGGCGGTAGCATTGTTGTTGTTGAACTTGGGTGGGACACGGTTGAAATTGCTAGAGTTGCCGGGGTTGTTGTGTTTTCCTCCGGGCCTAGGGTTTCCACGGTTGGGATAGGTCGGACGGTTCATTGGGGGTCTGTTGGTTCTTGGGGAAAATCCTGGAGATGGGTTGGGGCGATACTTTGGGGTCTGATGGGTTCCTGGCTGATGCATCATGCGATGCTTGCGGTTCTCATTGGCTTGGTTGATCTTTCCTTCCATCTGTATAGCAGAGTTGACAAGGGCTTCAATATCAGCAAAGGGGATATTGACTAACACAGTCTGCATCTCATCGTGCAGACCATTCATGAATCTCTCTTTCTTCTTGGCTTCGGTGTCGATCTCATCCGGGGCATACCTAGCTAATGACAAGAATTTGTCATGGTATTCCACTACGGTCATTCGTCCTTGCTTCAGTTCTCTGAACTCATCTCTCATTCTCTTAATCAAACCCGGTGGCACATGGGTTCTGCTGAACTTGACCTTGAATTCCTCCCAGGTCATCATCTGTCCTCCGGTCATTGCACGAACACTGTTCCACCATGCTCTGGCATCTCCGGCTAGATAATGGGTGGCAAACAGAACTTTCTCGTTGGCTTCCACTCCGGCGACTTCTAGGTTATTTTCCATGGTTTGCAGCCAATCGTCGGCATCTAGGGGCTCTTCTGACTTAGTGAAAATAGGTGGGTTGGTGTTCTGGAAATTCTTGAGCTTAGATCCATGGTTGTCCTGATTTCCTTGGCCTTGATTGTTGTGGGCCAGCTGGGCTATCTGTTGAAGGGTGGCTAGGTTGGCTTGACGTTCGACTCTTTCAGCTTCGCGGTCAGAAACCAACATTTACAGGATCTGCAACATCGGGTCCGGGGATGAACCACTTCCTCCGCGTGGCATCTAAAGATTGAGATAGATCATGAGAAAAGAGGGGAATTTCTAAGGTTCTGGGACTTTGAAAAGTTTTTGAAGTTTGACTCAGATTTTCTAGCAACTTGTTTTTCATCCATTCATTCACACAATACAAACACACACCACAAAACAAGAAAAACAGATGGTTTTAAGAACCATTCTGGAAACTTGAATACAGTGGGACCAAATACTACTCACTACGCTAGTGCTCAAGTGCTACTACTCCTCGGAGTTGGTGTAGTCATCATCCTCATCGTCATCGATGAAGGCGGAATCATCCTCATCGGTGAAGAAGTTCATAGCTTGATCCTCTAGAAAATCATCATCGTCGCTGAGATAGGAGTAGGGGTCTCCAGGAAGATCCTCTCCTGCATTCTCCCTTTCCTCCAACTGCATGTCTCTCTCGTGGATGGTCTCCTCCAAAGCCGAGATATGGTGGTGAAGACGGGCAATGATGCGCTCCTTCTTGTCGAGGTGATGGCGGCGAGACTTGCGATCCTTTGCTAGCATGGCGATGGTCTGATCCTTTGTCTTGATGATGGCGGACATGTTGTTGGAGTAGTCACGGCAGTTGTCCAATTACTGCTGACGATCGTACATCATGAAGCTAAGGTGGTCCAATTGAGTCTTCAGCTCGTGGTGGTATGGGGCTTCCAGTGGTTGTCCATTAGCATCACGCCTTGGGCAAAACTCAAAGCGGGTTCCCTTGATCTAGTTGATACTCTGCCCACACAGACGGGCAAGAGCTTCCTGCATGGCCCTGGCAAGTCCATCGAGCCAGTTGTTCTCTCTTAAGGTGAATTGAATTCCCTCGTTAGTGGGAGGTTCAATCTTTCCTCGGAGACTTGCAACAATTAGCCACTTCCGATCTTCTCCTCCTTGATCATTGAGCTGAGCTCCGAAGAACTCGGGGTGCAGACGCTCCAGAAGTTCTGAAAGCTGGTCCAAGTCCCTCTCAAATATAAGGTCTCCTCCATTCCCCACCTGATAAAACTTGCTGTACTTCATGTCCATCTATTAATAATATAGGATGAGTAAGTTAGTAGAGTGATCAAGTGTGTCAAGTTTTATGTATTTGGAAAAAGTTTTGGAGGAACATGAATTTTCATGAAAGAATAAAGGTGATAAGAATGGGGATACGTTTTTGTAAATATTTGCTTTCTTTGGTTTTGAAACTAAGTTTTTGATTCAAACGTCCAGTCTAACTAGGGTCTCCTATGGTCAGGATGGCTCTGATACCAACTTGTCAACACCCGGATTTTTAATCCCAGATGCCTGTTATGCCATACATCGCAATCCCAGGAATACCATTTTTGCGAGACATAACAGAATTGGATACCACAGTACATCATCCATTAGAAACCATACATAAGGTTTTACACAAATAAGGATCTCATGATCCAGTTCTTAATACAACACAAGCAGCGGAATACGTAATAATAACGGTAGCGTGGGTGAAGCTCCATCTTCGGGGTCACAGGCAATGCTAACGATGGGAGATGATCCTAGTTGTCGTAACCTTCCTGGGGTCCATCCTCCTGGTACTCCTCTTCATAGTCTGGCCACGATAATAGCCAGACACAAAGCCATGAGTACTCTTTAAGTACTCCCAAACTAAGACTAACAAGTGAAGGTTTTTTTTTGTAGTAGGACACTAAGCTCTAAGGTTGTTCTGCAAAAATCCAGATTTACCTCTACTAAGTGCAGGGGTGAGATAGAACTAGTCAAATTTTATAACACCTAAGTGGGAACTTGAATTTCATGTCACAACTCTGTTGTGGTCAAGTCAAAGTCTCAATTCATTTCACAAGTCATTTTGAAAACATCTGACGGGGGAACAGTATGGACACTCCAACTGTCCATAACCGCGGACGCGGCTATTCGAATAGTTTGACACTCTACAGAGATTGTACACTTTCACCACAACATTTGATACATCTGTCAGGAACAAATCCTGAATTCACCATACTCAGTATGCGGATAATCAATCCTAACCTTTTAATTACACGCCCTAGTATAAGCACCTCTCCTATGAGTTTGGCCTCCCAACCATGACCAACTGTCATCTTGGGTACTGCACTGGTGGACAATCTTCACAAGGTAGCCTCAGCTCCAACCATGGCCGTGAGGGAACTAATACTAAGGTATATAAGTTTCCAGTCAAGCCCTACCCAATCTTCGGGTATTGTGGTTGGACGATAAAATTGGAATGGTATCGCATCCAGACAACCATAAGTTTTATAAAGGGCTAAGGCTCATGCCTTAACATTTTCATCACCAAAATCATCTGGTGTTCGGAAACACATGTCAAAACATCTCAATAGAATGATCCATCATTCCAAGGTTTTCATAACCATTTTTCCACCAAGTATTCCCATCTAAAGTTGATCAAGTTTTATGCTTAGCACTAGCATCTACAAGTGGGGGTAAGTACTAATGAGGGGTGGTAAACTAGTGGAGTTTAACTAAGTTCAATCTCATGCTTTAGGATGACATGAAGATTATCTAGCTTAGGCCAAATTTTATGCTCTTTATGCAACCTTCAATTATCTTTCTAGTATCTACAAGTTACTCAAGTAAACTCTAAGTAGTAGCTTTGATAAAGAAATAAAGTAGAAAGCTTGGAAGTAAAACTAGGATTGGGTTATCAAGTGGGTATGATCACATATGCTTAAGGCATAGGGTTGGCATAGTAACAAGCAAGTATTTGCTTGCATCGGTATCAGTATAAGCTTGCTAATTGAATAGCTTTCACATTCAACTAGTAGTATTAGGCTTGCTAAAGTAGAGTATCTTGCAAGTGTTAGCTTACCTTGTGCAGAGCAGTGGTTGAATTTATCCTCGGCTTCTTCTTCGTAGTATCCTCCTTCCTCCTCGTATCCTTGGTCGGTACTAGCGTCTATGAATAAATACGAGGTACACAATCACCAAACAAAACTTAACTACTTTCAATCATCACACAAAGGGGTCCTATAGATGATCTAGTATCATCACTAACATTACAAGATTAAAGCATTTGGCTTATTGATTTTATTTTTAGAAAAGTAATTTCTACTCATTGAAAAACTACTTAAGATTTAATATTCTCCAAACCAAACATGGGATCATGTTGACACATGTCATCACCACATATTTCAGTACATGAGAATGTGATTGAAAGTGGTGTCACAATTTAATAAGGTTTAACCTTTTATTTTATTTAAATAAAGTGACTAGAAATGCCTATGTGGCATTCTTTTATTACTTGATCAATATTTCTGTAAGTAAACCCATATATTTTTATATATTCTGAAAGGTATGATCAATTGTGATTTTTGAGAGTTGGAATCAACTCAAAAGCTATTATGGTTTAAATTTGAAAAATGTTTGAATGCGGAAAAGATTCTGCCTTGCTATTTTCACCAAGGGTGATCTACAGATCCAAATGATTTGAATCCAACGGGCTTGGATTCAGCACTTCCAGACCTTTATAAGGAAACTAGGTACAGAATCGAGCTGGGTTGATTTTTGAAACTAGGTACAGAACTAGGTTTGAATGAAAATGGAAAAATCCAAATTCAAACGAGTGGGCTGCGCGGGAAGGGTTAATGGGCCGGCCTACTACGCACAACGCTTACGCGGGCTGGTTAAGTTGCTGTCCCCATGCGTCAGTGAGATGGGGGGTGCGAAGCGGTACGGGGCAATGTGGTGCATTAGATCTAGTTCTAATCCAACGGTCCTGGTTCATCATCCACGTCGGGCAGTGCCAGCGAGACAGAACCCTAACGCATCAGGTGGGGGTCGTCGGGGGCTCACCAGGGCTCAGGCGAGGGTCGGCGATGCGGGCGAACGACGAAGTCGACGACGGCGAATCTCCTGGTACCGGCAGCTTCTCCTGGGGCGGCTCCAATCGCTGGCTCCCTTCTTCTCCAAAGGCGGCAGGCTCCGGTGAAATTCCGGCGATGCGCTGCTCGCCTTGCTCCAAGAACGGGGTGGAATGATCAGTGAGGAGAGGGGAGTGGAATGGTGTGAAGAGTTTGAGTGGGGGAGGCCTCTATTTATAGTCTCGACAACGAGACCGAACGGGATGGGCATGCGATGGTGGCGACATGGCTACGGGCTGCTAGAGGCATGGCCGGCGGTGGCGATCGATCGGTGGTCTCCTGGCGATGCTCTATGGCTTTAATGCGCGTGTAGGGGCGGTGGCAAACGGTCTGGAACATGCGATGCTCTGCGCGGTAGTGTTGGAGATATGCCCTAGAGGCAATGATAAATGTAGTTATTATTATATCTTTGTGTTTATGATAAATGTTTACATTCATGCTATAATAGTATTAACAAGGAAACATTAATACTTGTGTGATTTGTAAACTTAAATTGAAGTCCCTAGTAAAGCCTCTTCATAATACTAGCTTGTTGGTTAATAAATGATTGTGGTTTCCCTATCATGAATATTGAGATGTTATTAACAACAAGATCATACCGTTAGGAGAATGGTATGATGGACATACTCCTATAGATAAGCGTAGCATAAAGATCAAGTCATTTTAATAGTTCAATTGCTATATGCTTTCTGATACATAGTAACCTAATTCCTTCGACCATGAGATCATTCTTATCACCATCACCAGAAGGATGCTTTGAAGACATCAAACACCACACCGTAACTGGGTGGCTATAAAGGTGGCATTGAGTGTTCAGAAAGTATTGGTTGAGACACATGGATCAAGAGTGGGATTTGTCCATCCATATGACGGATAGATATACTCTGGGCCCTCTCGGTGGAATGTCATCCAATTAGCTTGCAAGCATGTGACTGGCTCACAAGGGATCACATATCACGGGAACAAGAAAAGTGTACTTATCGGTAACGAGGTTGAACTAGGTATGCAGAGATACCGACGATCAAAACCTCGGATAAGTAAACTATCATGAGACAAAGGGAAATTGGTATCGTATGTAAGTGGTTCATTCGATCGCAAAGTAATCGTAGAAATATGTGGGAGCCATATGAATTTCCAGATTCCTCTATTGGTTATTGTTCGGAGAAGTGTCTCGATCATGTCCGCATAATTCACGAACCGTAGGGAGACACACTTAAGGATTCGACATTGTTGAGTAGTTATGGAATGATGAGTAAGAGACTGAATGTTGTTCAGAGTATCGGATGGGATCCGGGATATCACGAGGAGATCCGGAATGGTCCGGAGAATAAGAATCATATAAGGAAAGTCCTGTTTCGGGGTTGGAGAATGGTTCCGGTGTTTTCATCGGGAATGTTCTAGAAGGTTCCGGAATGTCCGACACTCCGAAGGGGAAGGATACATGAATGTGTCATAACAAGTTGGAATGGTTGCATCATGTACTAGGTGTCATCGCGGAGCGAAATAAAGGGATATATCAAATCCTACTTTGAAAAGTCAAACGCTAATTTGAAAAGTCAAACGGCTATTTTGCTTGGTGGAGCGAGAGTAGGAAACCTACTTGGGGAGGAAGTCCCTCTCCCTCCACCGCCAGCCTTGAAAGCCGAGTTGGGGAGGGACTCCCCTCCCCTTGGCCGGCCCCCTCCACCTATATAAGGAGGGGCAGGGCTGCCCCTCCAAGCACACAACTTGCACCCCGCAAACCCTAGCTCCAAGCCGCCGGCGCCGCCACCTCCTTCTGCCGCCTAGGGCAAAACCCTAGCCGCCGAGTTGGGGAATCCCCTTTCCCTATCCGCCGGCCTAGCCACTCCTCCTTGGTGCGTCTAAACCCTAGATCACCGAGGCCTCTCTCATAGTCCACCATACTCGCTCCGGCTTAAGGCGGCCTCGAGATCTCCCTCTACTTCGGTACCACGCCAGGTCTTTGGAATCGCGAGGAGAGTGCTACAACCTCCGCTGCCTGCTGGAACAAGGGAGAGGAAGGTCTTCGTCGAGTACCGAACGTGTGACCGACTAAGGAAGCGCTGCCGGAACGCAGCGCCGGAAGGATCGTCTACGCGATCTTGAGATCGGTAAGAGTACGTGTAGAGGTCCCAACCTTTAATAAGGTATAGATCCATGTGTTTACAATGCTAGTCCCTGGATCAATAGCTAGCATCCACAGTTAAGATGTAATATCAAGAAACAAAGGTCATAATACAACTTTATAACCAGGAATAAAATAATTCATTACATCTTACATAGCTCATTTGGCTATCACATTACATTGCAGCAGAATATCTATAAGCATGGGGTCCTTCATCTTCAAAGTGCCACAGGCAAACATGTTGGTTGTAGACTTGTAATCCTAATCAACACACTTAACATCAAACAAACCTGCAACATAATAAGTTGCAGCCACAAGGGTCAATACATTTGAATTGTATTGGCAAGTTTCACTACTATGTAGAATATAAGTGGATCCTATCAATACATGCATATTTGGCTAAGTGGGGTTTAGGCTCATTTGCAGAAAGCAATATAGTTTTATCCTATCTTTTCAAAATAGTTATGATCTTTTGAAAAATCTTTCTGAACTCCTTGGAAAACTCCAAGTGCTTTAAAATCCCTTGTTGTCACCATCAAGTTTTACTTTGAGAAATTGGAATGTCGAGATCTTCCATAGCTTCAGGCCTTAGTTGCTCAGTAGTTGTCCATAACCGGGGACACGTCTAAGTACTTAGAATTTGATCTTCTGCAGAAGTTGTACACTTTACCCACATGACACAATCTCGTCTTGATGCCACCAGTGGCCGCTGGATAAGTACTCACCAAAATGGAGTACTGGCAGATCGAGAATGTGACAAAATCTTTCCATAGGAGTCCTCCCAATACACAATGCTAGCTTGTCTACCAGGCACCAATGTAGGGATAAATTTCCCTTACACAATTCTAGTTAACCTGAAGATGCCAATGCATGGGTCTTCCACTATGTAGTTGACTAAGCCAGAGCCCATTTAGCATGTGGCTGTACACGGAAGCCACTGTACGAGAAACATGTTCAATCTCTAAGTCCCTGGGTGGTTTTCTTCTAGTGCACACACAAAAAGATAGCCATATAAACATGGTTCCCTTTGTTGCGACCTTGCCCAAAACTTGAGTATCCTTGTCCACCCAGTTAGTTCATTGAGTACTTGTTTTATTATATAAAACATAAATCTTTTCAACTCTTCATATAATCATATCATGTATCCCATCCCAAATATATAGCAGGGCTAAGCATACTACAACTATAATGTTTCCACTAAGGGAGATATAATGATATCCTATTAGGATTTAGCATAGCATAAAATATAGTAGTCCTTATCATGCATGTTACAAAAATCCACTAAGTGTAATTAAAATATTAGGACATGTATGATAGTGTCACTTGCCTTAGTAGTTGGTGGTGTTGGTACACTCTTCGCAATAACACACTTGACAATCAACACAATCTATGAAGCAAAACAACCAAGACAAAACATACACAAGATCAACACTAATGGCAACACAAAAATCATGCAAAACATGCAAACATGCAAGATGGTAATTTTTATTGTACAAATTTTTATAACAAGGTTCTGAACATTACTAAGTGATTTATGGACATTTTATATTTTCAAGATTACAAATGCAACCATTTGTGCAATTGTAGCAATTAGCAACATTTTCTAACAGTTGGAAAGGCTATTCTTATTAAATAATTGCCACGGTCTTATTTATACTAGAATAAAAATATATTTTGGTTTTACTGTATAGAGGGTTCAATGTACAACCATTTGCAAAAGTATTTACTTAAAAATAATTTACACCACAATTTTTATACTCAAAATACTCCACAAATGGTTCTGTATAAAACGTGATTTTAATAGAATCAAAAATACGGAATTATGGCTCCACTGTGTTCTACTCGTTTTTTTGAATCCATAGACATATTATTTGCTAAATTTGGATATACAGAACTAAAGATATAATTTTTATGGTGAAAATGACCAATTAAACCATTTAATTTATAAAATCAAATTTTTGTATAGAGAATAAGTAATATTATTTCAGAAATGGATTCTACATAATCTCAGCTTTTCAGGGATACCAAATTTATAATTTTTGGGCTTCTAAATCTTTTTCTATGAATTATACGAGTTCGTACTAAAATTGGAAAAGTCAAACTCGGAATTGACTGAAATTGAGTTTGACTAATCTGACTGAGTTGACTGCTGACTACGCTGATGTCATGATGATGTCAGATTTGACTACAGAAAAAGTTGCTCGGATGGAAAAACTTTCTACATGAAAGTTGTAGATAACAACTAGATTTATCTACTGTTTAAAGGAAATTGTGTTTGGAGCAACGAGGTGGGCGTAAAATGGATTATACCTTCTAAGATCTGAATCTTTGACCGTGTTTTTCTCTCTGCTCGATGAACGAAACGAGGTGAAACCAGCGGGAATGGAACCGTCTTGACGAGGGGAACAACTTCCGTCTTCAAGCCGCCGCGATCCGAGGTCGTCTTGAAGGTCTATTTTGGTGGAGAAGATTGGGAAGAATTTTGGACGAAAATGGAGGTATGATGAGTTGAAAACTTTGAACTTTCCTGTAATAGGGTTTATATAGGAGGGGGGTGGGGGCTGGATTAAAGGAGATTAAAGAGGGAGAGGAATTAGGGGACATTTAGTGCAATTTAGGAGGGCAATTGAAGGTTATTTAAGTGCATTAGATACAAATAGGTGCACACTGGTTTCTCATTCACGTATAGGTTCACGTACCTCTCCTGGCCGATCGGCCTGGTTGGACCGGTCCATTTTGGCTGGCCTGGCCGGCCACTCTATTTTTTTCCGTTTTTTTTTTCTATTCCTTAATTCTTTTATAACTTTTGATTTAGAGCTCCGAATTTGTTGATTCAAATTTCTGTGACTTCGTAAATGCATGGGCAATATTTTAGGACATAAATTTTATATATTTAGAAATATTTAATTTTTTCAATTATTAATTAGTCAATTATTGTACGATTGCGTGTGTGCGATATTGGCCTAGTTGCAGGGCAATATATTTGGAATGACTTGGATTCTTTTCTTATTTAAATTTGATTCAATTTAGTTCCACCTTACATGGATAACCCATGAATTAAAGTTTTAAAATATGAGAGGATAATTTTATAAATCTTAAAATAGCTCACATAAGCTATGGTGCGTATTTTAAAACGAGACTCTTTGCTTTTATTTTTGGTTCAAAACAAAATAAAGGTTGTTTGAAAAATGTAAATTAAGTAGTTGAGATGTATAGATGGTTTTTTGGTTGAGAATATTCCTCAAGATTAAAAATAGATTTTCAAATACAGGAAGTTTGTGAAAAAGATGTTGAAGGGGAACCTTGCAAATTAAAATTTTTAAGTAGAGGAGATATATGGATAATCTTGATGTATTGATCTTAGGGTTTTTGTTAAATGCTATTTTTATTTTAAGGAGTACCTTTATTTGGGGGAAAACTTTTGTAATAGTTTAAAAGGTTTTAATGTTTCCAATTAGAAGCAAAAAGTTTCTTTTCCCCATAAATTTCAACAATTGTTTCTTTTGTTTATTTATTTTTCACATTTCAAAATTTGGAAAATTTTGGGATGTGACAGGCTACCACCCTTAAAATAAATCTCGTCCCGATATTTGGGAAGGCTAGGGTTACAAGTTGGATTGAAGACAACTAGGGTACTACCACCCTTAAAAGATTTTCAACTAGATTACATCATGTGTATCTCTTGGTTGTTGTTACCATCCTTGATGTTGGAGTCTCTTGGAGTAGTCATCTGTTTGGGTTGGATTGGGATTAGAATAGGCAAAAGATTTATAGGGAAGAAGTCTACTCACACACAACAATTCACACAAGCAATCACAATCAACATTCCACTCAAACAACAAGATTCTAGCATATTTTAGGCAACAAAATATTTTTGCTACACCACATAAGTTGGTGGGTTTGATCTAAACTAAATATGGTGGTCCAACTATATGGTTCACTTGAGATTATTCCATCCTTCTTTGTTGTTTCTTCTTGAATGAGATCATGGTTTCCTGGGGAAAAATTCTTGTGTCTTGGCTACAAACTCCAAAGATGATGATGATTCTTCTAAGTTGTGTTTCCTTAGTCTTCAAGTCTTGAGTAATATTTCTTGTCTCACTTGTAGTCCTTAGTGATATCCAAGTTGAAGTCCTTGGTGCAAATAAAGTTGAAGTATTTGATGATGTTGAAGTTGAAGTCATTTGAGTTGGTGAAGTCCTTTGCTCATGGTTGAGGCTTTGTCCATCAAGTTTGAAAAGGAAGAGATGTATAATCAAAACCAAAATGGTTGAGGAAAGAGTTTACAAGATTGTTTGTAAATAAGTTTTGGAACAAATACAACTCCTATTTTTTCTAAGGGGTTTTGTCCAATCCTAGGGTTACAAATCCTACAGGCAACATAGTGCTCTGGTACCATCTGTAGAGGTCCCAACCTTTAATAAGGTAGAGATCCCTGTGTTTACAATGCTAGTCCCTGGATCAATAGCTAGCATCCACAGTTAAGATGTAATATCAAGAAACAAAGGTCATAATACAACTTTATAACCAGGAATAAAATAATTCATTACATCTTACATAGCTCATTTGGCTATCACATTACATTGCAGCAGAATATCTATAAGCATGGGGTCCTTCATCTTCAAAGTGCCACAGGCAAACATGTTGGTTGTAGACTTGTAATCCTAATCAACACACTTAACAGCAAAAAAACTTGCAACATAATAAGTTGCAGCCACAAGGGTCAATACATTTGAATTGTATTGGCAAGTTTCACTACTATGTAGAATATAAGTGGATCCTATCAATACATGCATATTTGGCTAAGTGGGGTTTAGGCTCATTTGCAGAAAGCAATATAGTTTTATCCTATCTTTTCAAAATAGTTTTGATCTTTTGAAAAATCTTTCTGAACTCCTTGGAAAACTCCAAGTGCTTCAAAATCCCTTGTTGTCACCATCAAGTTTTACTTTGAGAAATTGGAATGTCGAGATCTTCCATAGCTTCAAGCCTTAGTTGCTCAGTAGTTGTCCATTACCGGGGCACGGGTAAGTACTTAGAATTTGATCTTCTGCAGAAGTTGTACACTTTACCCACATGATACAATCTCGTCTTGATGCCACTAGTGGCCGCTAGATAAGTACTCACCAAAATGGAGTACTGGCAGATCGAGAATGTGACAAAATCTTTCCATAGGAGTCCTCCCAATACACAATGCTAGCTTGTCTACCAGGCACCAATGTAGGGATAAATTTCCCTTACACAATTCTAGTTAACCTGAAGATGCCAATGCATGGGTCTTCCACTATGTAGTTGACTAAGCCAGAGCCCATTTAGCATGTGGCTGTACACGGAAGCCACTGTACGAGAAACATGTTCAATCTCGAAGTCCCTGGGTGGTTTTCTTCTAGTGCACACACAAAAAGATAGCCATATAAACATGGTTCCCTTTGTTGCCACCTTGTCCAAAACTTGAGTATCCTTGTTCACCCAGGTGGTTCATTGAGTACTTGTTTTATTATATAAAACATAAATCTTTTCAACTCTTCATATAATCATATCATGTATCCCATCCCAAATATATAGCAGGGCTAAGCATACTACAACTACAATGTTTCCACTAAGGGAGATATAATGATATCCTATTAGGATTTAGCATAGCATAAAATATAGTAGTCCTTATCATGCATGTTACAAAAATCCACTAAGTGTAATGAAAATAGTAGGACATGGATGATAGTGTCACTTGCCTTAGTAGTTGGTGGTGTTGGTACACTCTTCGCAATAACACACTTGACAATCAACACAATCTATGAAGCAAAACAACCAAGACAAAACATACACAAGATCAACACTAATGGCAACACAAAAATCATGCAAAGCATGCAAACATGCAAGATGGTAATTTTTATTGTACAAATTTTTATAAAAAGGTTCTGAACATTACTAAGTGATTTATGAACATTTTATATTTTCAAGATTACAAATGCAACCATTTGTGAAATTGTAGCAATTAGCAACATTTTCTAACAGTTGGAAAGGCTATTCTTATTAAATAATTGCCACGGTCTTATTTATACTAGAATAAAAATATATTTTGGTTTTACTATATAGAGGGTTCAATTTACAACCATTTGCAAAAGTATTTACTTAAAAATAATTTACACAACAATTTTTATACTCAAAATACTCCACAAATGGTTCTGTATAAAACGTGATTTTAACAGAATCAAAAATACAGAATTATGGCTCCATTGTGTTCTACTCGTTTTTGTGAATCCATAGACATATTATTTGCTAAATTTGGATATACAGAACTAAAGATATAATTTTTATGGTGAAAATGACCAATTAAACCATTTAATTTATAAATCAAATTTTTGTACAGAGAATAAGTAATATTATTTCAGAAATGGATTCTACATAATCTCAGCTTTTCAGGGATACCAAATTTATATTTTTTGGGCTTCTAAATATTTTTCTATGAATTATACGAGTTCGTACTAAATCTGGAAAAGTTAAACTCGGAATTGACTGAAATTGAGTTTGACTAATCTGACTGAGTTGACTGTTGACTACGCTGATGTCATGATGATGTCAGATTTGACTACAGAAAAAGTTGCTCGGATGGAAAAACTTTCTACATAAAAGTTGTAGATAACAATTAGATTTATCTACTGTTTAAAGGAAATTCTGTTTGGAGAAACGAGGTGGGCGTAAAATGGATTATACCTTCTAAGATCTGAATCTTTGACCGCATTTTTCTCTCTGCTCGATGAACGAAACGAGGTGAAACCAGCGGGAATGGAACTGTCTTGACGAGGGGAACAACTTCCGTCTTCAAGCCGCCGCGATCCGAGGTTGTCTTGAAGGTCTATTTTGGTGGAGAAGATTGAGAAGAATTTTGGACGAAAATGGAGGTATGATGAGTTGAAAACTTTGAACTTTCATGTAATGGGGTTTATATAGGAGGGGGGTGGGGAATGGATTAAAGGAGATTAAAGAGGGAGAGGAATTAGGGGACATTAGTGCAATTTAGGAGGGCAATTGAAGATTATTTAAGTGCATTAGATACAAATAGGTGCACACTGGTTCCTCATTCAGGTACAGGTTCACGTACCTCTCCTGGCCGATCGGCCTGGTTGGGCCGGCCCATTTTGGCTGTCCTGGCCGGCACTCAATTTTTTTTGTTTTGTTATTTTTTTTCTATTTCTTAATTCTTTTATAACTTTTGATTTAGAGCTCCGAATTTGTTGATTCAAATTTCTGTGACTTCGTAAATGCATGGGCAATATTTTAGGACATAAATTTTATATATTTAGAAATATTTAATTTTCTCAATTATTGTACGATTGCGTGTGTGCGATATTGGCCTAGTTGCAGGGCAATATATTTGGAATGACTTGGATTCTTTTCTTATTTAAATTTTATTCGATTTAGTTCCACCTTACATGGATAACCCATGAATTAAAGTTTTAAAATATGAGAGGATAATTTTATAAATCTTAAAATAGCTCACATAAGCTATGGTGCGTATTTTAAAACGAGACTCTTTGCTTTTATTTTTGGTTCAAAACAAAACAAAGGTTGTTTGAAAAATGTAAATGAAGTAGTTGAGATGTATAGATGGTTTTTTGGTTGAGAACATTACTCAAGATTAAAAATAGATTTTCAAATACAGGAAGTTTGTGAAAAAGATTTTGAAGGGGAACCTTGCAAATTAAAATTTTTAAGTAGAGGAGATATATGGATAATCTTGATGTATTGATCTTAGGGTTTTTGTTAAATGCTATTTTTATTTTAAGGAGTACCTTTATTTGGGGGAAAACTTTTGTAATAGTTTAAAAGGTTTTAATGTTTCCAATTAGAAGCAAAAAGTTTCTTTTCCCCATAAATTTCAACAATTGTTTCTTTTGTTTATTTATTTTTCACATTTCAAAATTTGGAAAATTTTGGGATGTGACAGTACGACTACATCACTCACGAGAATCCGCTCTCGTTAAACACTTTGGAATCTTCGAGGGTGAGTTATTCCACCGACTCGTTGCTACAATCTAGTAGATAGATCTTGGCTTGTTTGTTTGTATGCGGTAGAATTTTTTTGTTTTCCATGCTACGAACCCCTACAGTGGTATCAGAGCCGTGTCTATATGTAGATTTGTTGCACGAGTAGAACACAATGGTCATTGTGGGCGGTGGTGCTTTTATTATCAATTGCTTCTTGTGTACTTTGCATCTTGCGGTATGATGGGATGAAGCGGCCCGGGCTAACCTTACATGACATCGCTCATGAGACTTGCTCCACGCTCAACATGCAACTTGTATTGCATAAGTGGCATTGCGGGTGTCTGTCTCTCCCATTATAGTATAGATCCAATTTACAACGGGCACTTGATAGTTCAATCATCAACGTTGTGGTTCTTGTTCGTAAGTTAGATCGACACTTATTGAAAGCCCCAAACCACGTAAAACATGCAAAGAAATTAGAGGCGTCTAACTTTGTTTTGCAGGGGTGTGCTGTGATGTGATATGGCCATGATTGTGATTATATTTGATGTATGCAATGTTCCTTATTGTAATTTGGTAACCGGCAGGAGCCATATGGTTGTCTTTAATTTCTGTTAAAACCCGCGTGTCTATTCAAAGTAGTTGTAATAGTTGAAGCTGGTGGACGACAACCATGGAGCAGCGTCATTGACCTTGATGCAATGCCGGTGATGATGGAGATCATGTTCGTGCTTGAAGATGGAGATCGGAAACACAAAGAAGAAAGGCCATATCATATCACATATTATGAATTGCATGTGATGTTAATCCTTTATGCATCTTGTATTGCTTAGTTAACGACGGCAGCATTATAAGATGATCCCTCATGCACATGAATTTCAAGTTCTATAGTGTTCATCCTTAGTGAGCACCGTTGCTAAAGCTTGTTGTTTGAAAGCGCCACGTGATGATCGGGTGTGTTAGATTCTGCAAGTGTATACAACGTGAGCAAGCCAGATTTGCTCATGCGGAAGCTAAGTTTGATCTTGACGAGCCTAGCATGTACAAACATGGTCTCGGAACACGGATCACCGAAAGGTAAAGCATGAATCATATAGTAGATATGATGAACATGTCGATTGTTCGCCATTGAAGCTACATCAACTCTCGTGATGATCGGTTTTGATGTGGTGGATTTGGTTCGTGTGATCACTAAAACAATGTGAGGGATATTGTTTTGAGTGGGAGTTCACCTAGATTAATTTAACTATTAATTAGAACTCAATTTGTCATAAACTTAGTCTAAACTATTGTAAATATGTTGTAGATCAATGGCGGCCCCTACCATCAATTTTAATGTGTTCCTAGAGAAAGAAAAGTTGAAAAACAATTGAAGCAACTTCGCGGATTGGTTCCGCAATTTGAGGATTGTCCTCAATGCTGGTAATTTGACCTATGTCTTTGGATGCACATTGGTGACCCGCACTACTGCTACCGATGAAGTAAAGAATGTTTACCTCGCTCGGAAGACTCAGTACTCCACAGTTCAGTGTGCTATCTTGTATGGTTGAGAATCGGAGCTTCAGAAAAGGTTTGAGAATTCAGACCCACATGATATTGTCCGTGAACTCAAATTGATTTTTGAGACTCACGCTGCAGTTGAGAGCTATGAGGCTTCTGAAAAGTTCTTTAACTGCAAGATTGTAGGGTTCCCAACCTTTAATAAGGTAGAGATCCCTGTGTTTACAATGCTAGTCCCTAGATCAATAGCTAGCATCCACAGTTAAGATGTAATATCAAGAAACAAAGGTCATAATACAACTTTATAACCAGGAATAAAATAACTCATTACATCTCACATAGCTCATTTGGCTATCACATTGCATTGCAGCAGAATATCTATAAGCATGGGGTCCTTCATCTTCAAAGTGCCACAGGCAATCATGTTGGTTGTAGACTTGTAATCTTGTTCAACAAACTTCATTAACATCAAACAAACCTGCAACATAGTAAGTTGCAGCCACAAGGGTCAATACATTTGAATTTTATTGGCAAGTTTCACTACTATGTAGAAATAAGTGGAACCTATCATTTACATGCATATTTGGCTAAGTAGGGTTTAGGCTCTTTTGCAGAAAGCAATATAGTTTTATCCTATCTTTTCAAAATAGTTTTGATCTTTTGTCAAAATCTTTCTGAACTTCTTGGAAAACTCCAAGTGCTTCAAATCCCTTGTTGACCATCAAGTTTTACTTTGAGAAATTTGAATGTCGAGATCTTCCATAGCTTCAGGCCTTAGTTGCTCAGTATTGTCCATAACCGGGGACACGGCTAAGTACTTAGAATTTTGATCTTCTGCAGAAGTTGTACACTTTACCCACATGACACAATCTCATCTTGATGCCACCAGTGGCCGCTGGATAAGTACTCACCAAGATGGAGTACTGGCAGATTGAGAATGTGACAAAGTCTTTCCATAGGAGTCCTCCCAATACACAATGCTAGCTTGTCTTCCAGGCACAAATGTAGGGTTTCAAGTTCCCTAGCACAAATCTAGTTAACCTGAAGATGCCAATGCATGGGTCTTCCACTATTTAGTTCATTAAGCCAGAGCCCATTTAGCATGTGGCTATACATGGAAGCCACTGTATGAGAAACATGTTCAATCTCTAAGTCCCTGGGTGGTTTTCTTCTAGTGCACAACAAAAAGAGATTGCCATATAAACATGGTTCCTTTTGTTGTCACCTTGTCCAACCTTGAGTATCCTTGTCCACCCAGGTGGTTCATTGAGTACTTGTTTTATTATATAAAACATAAGTCTTTTCAATACTTCATATAATCATAACATGTATCCCATCCCAATATATAGCAGGGATAAGCATACTACAACTACATTGTTTCCACTAATGAATATATAAGGGTATCCTATTAGGATTTTAGCATAGCATAAAATATAGTAAACTTTATCATGCATGTTTCAAAAATCCACTAAGTATAATGAAAATAGTAGGACTTGGATGATAGTGTCACTTGCCTTTTTGGTAGAGAATGTTGGTTCACTTCTTGATCTTGCTAATATCACACTCTCCTAACTTCACTACAAATCAATCAAGCAAACATAGATTCAACTTAGCATTCCAACCAATATTCAAACAATTCATCACACATAAAATAATAGAAACAAAGTCATGCATGCAAGCATGCAAAAGATAGTTTTATTTGGAAAGGTGGTTTCTACTAGGCTCTAAACATTATAAAGTTCAAATTGGTCATTTACTAAAGTGGTAAAACCATTTGCAAAAGGTTTTATCTATAAACCATTTCTAAACCAAATCATTATTTTATGTGTTTGAAAATGCTTTTATTAAAGCAATAATTTTATATTGTTCATCAAATAAGTTGTTAATTCACAAAACTTGGTGTTTAGGGTCAGAAGGTCTGAATCAAAACATTTCCCAAAGGTTTTACTCAAAAATCATTTCCATATCAAAATCAATATTTTTATTTGACTATAAATGAGCTAATTCAAGTATTTATTCCTAAACTTCACAAAATTCATTTTTAAATCCATGAGTTGGTTCCTAAGGTCAGTAGGTTCACAACAATCCATTTTGCAAAGATTTCACATTAAAATTATATCTAGAATTTTTTTTATATTCAAAATAAGCCTACACATGTTTCTGCAAATTCAACCAATTTTCCAGAAGCAAATAATTAAACAAATTGCATGGTTGCAAAGTACATTTTCTACTAATTCCATTGATATACAATTTGCAAAAATTGGACGTGTAGAATTAAAGTTATGAATTTTACAAGTTTGCATATCAATCTGATTCAAAATTCTGTTTTAAATCAAACCAGTGCCACGCGGCGTGTTTCTACTGGCCGGTACCGTTTCGTGCGGATCGGCCTCTGCGAACCGTAGGATTTAAGTTAGATCGCTCGGCTCTGATGTGCTCATACCTCTTCGTTTAAGTTCTAATCTTAGCCGCAAGATTTACATCTAACGGTCACAGACACTGGGCCAAAGATTGGCGGCGCTGCGCGGCGGCGAGCGGCAGAGCACGCTCTGGCGGTGGCGTTGCGGTGATTCCAGGAAGCGAGGAAGAGGGGGAGAGGGATCACCGTGCTCGCAGAGGTGTGGCGAAGCTTGAGGTGGCGCTGGCTTGGCGAGGGGCGCTCAGGAACGATGGGAATCTCTCGCCGGAGTTAGTGGCGGCGTCGGGCACGCTCAGGTGTCGTCGGGATGGGGTTGCAGGTCGCGCCGAGGCACGGCAGGGGCACAGTTAGACGCGGGCTGAACTGGGGATGATGTGAGCATCAATAGGAAGGCTCGGGGTGGTCGAGGCTTACCAGGAGGAGTCGCCGGAGCAATGGCAGACGGCAGCGCACACTCGGTGTCGATGAAGCCGAGGCTACAGGGCACGCGTGGGCGAATGAGTGGCACGGGAAGATGCGCAAGATGCTGCTGATGAAACGCGTGTGAAGCAGGGGCCGAGGGGAAGTATGTCCTCGCCAGAATTGACGAAGGAGCTCGTCGGAGCAGAGTGGGCTCGAGCTCGAAATTTACCCAGCCTGGGGGCAGAGAGGGAGAGGCGAGTGAGGGGAAAGGTAGAGGATAGGCGTGCGCTTAAGTGTGCGTGGTCACCAGGGGAGTTAACGCAGGCAATTAAGCGTATTGATGCCGGCAATAACGAGGCAGCAACGGCAGGGGCGACGAGGTCATGGTGGAGACGATGAACAGGAGTGTGGGGCCGTGCTGTCAGCGAGGTGGAGGGAATAGGAGTGGGGCCTGCCTGTCTGTGACTCTGCGGGTGCGTGTGTGGGTGAAAACGATTCACTGGGTTTAGTTAATGAGCTGCTCTGGGCCTTCTTAGTTGGGTTGCTGTTTGTTTCATTTTTTTGTACTGAATCTTTTTCCTTTTCCATTTGATTTTCTGATTTGATTTTATTCAAACAATTCAAACACTCAAATGAATTCAAATCCTTTGCCAAACTTTGTATAATTTTTAGTTCTGTTTAACAACACAAACCAAAGTCCAAAATAAAATAATACTTTTATTCTTTTAGGATCTATTTAATAATTAAATAAAATAGTCCTTAGTTATTAATTCAAATAGGATTTGATTTATTAAAATCTCCATTTGAAATCTAAATAATACCAAAATCAATTCAGTAGGTTTTATTTGAATAAATAAAACACTTGGAAAACTTATTTAAAATAAATTAACAAGTTTTAGTGTTTATTTAAAATGGAAAAGCCTTTACTTTAATAAAATTGGATTATTAATATATCCTCATTATTTAATTTAAATAGACCTTTACTCTTTTTATTAAATAGAAATATTTTATTTCAAAAGCTTGGCCAAGTTTTAATTGGCTTTATAAAATAATCCTTATTTATAATTCTACCTTTGCTTTATAAAAACCATATCTTTTTATTTAAAGGTCCAAAATAGTAATTCCAATTATTAAAACTTTCTTTATTAATTGTTTATCTTTTTAAATCCCTTTAGGATTTTATTTGATCCAAATAGGTTTGAAAGTTTCAAATTGGATTAAAAAAATTTCTTCTCACCTTGAATTTCAACAAAGTTTATTTTGTTTATTTATTTTTCACATTTCAAAATTTGGAAAATGTTGGGATGTGAGAAAGATGGAAGAGTGCAGCTCCGTCAGTGAGCATGTGCTTAAGATGTCTAGGCACGCAAACAAACTTCAAAGCTTGGGTATAGTGATTCCTAATGCTTTGGGGATTTACCGTGTCCTCCAATCACTGCCACCAAGTTACAAGAACTTTGTGATGAACTACAATATGCAAAGCATGAACAAGCAGTTGCCATAACTCTTCTCCATGTTTAAATCTGCAGAAGTGGAGATCAAGAAAGAGCACCAAGTGTTGATGGTCAATAAGACCACCAAATTCAAGAAAGGCAAGTCTAAGCAAAAGGGACACTTCAAGAAGGGTGGTAAGAAAGTTACCGCACCGACGAAGAAAGTTACCGCGATCACATCAAGAAGGGACAATTCATAAAGAGTGCTTTTACTGCAAGGGAGAAGGTCACTAGAAGCGAAATTGCCCAAAGTACTTGGCGGATTTGAAGAACGGCAACATGAAGAAGAAAGGTATATCCGATATACATGTTATTGATGTGTATCTCACTAGTACTCATAGTAGTGCTGGTATTTGATCTTGGTTCGGTTGCTCATATTTGTAACTCAAACAGTTTGCGAATAAACGGAAGCTAGCGAAGAACGAGGTGACGATGCGCTGGGAAACGGATCAAAGGTTGATGTGATCGGATTCGACACTACCTCTTCATCTACCATCGGGATTAGTTTTATACTTAAATAATTGTTATTTGGTGCCTGCATTGAGCATGAACATTATATCGGGATCTTGTTTATTGCGAGACGGTTACTTTTTTAAGTCCGAGAATAATGGTTGTTCGATTTATATGAGTAATATGTTTTATGCACATGCACCTTTGATAGATGGTCTATTCTTATTGAATCTCGATAGTGGAAATACACATATTAATAACATTGAGGCTAAACGTTTGAAATTGAGCGATAACTCAACCTATATGTGTAATCGCTGCCTTGGTCACATTGGAGTGAAGCGTATGAAGAAACTCCATTCCGATGGACTTCTTGAATCACTTGATTTCGAATCACTTGAAAGATGCGAAGCATGTCTGATGGGTAAAATGACTAAGACTCCATTTTCTGGTTTGATGGAGCGAGCTACGAACTTATTGGAAATCATACATACCGATGTGTGTGGTCCAATGAGTGTAGCATCGCGCGGTGGTTATCGTTATGTTCACGGATGACTTGAGTAGATATGGGTATATCTATTTCATGAAACATAAGTCCGAAACTTTCGAGAAGTTTAAGGAATTTCAAAGTGAGGTTGAGAATCAACATAACAAGAAGATTAAATTTCTATGTTCTGATCGTGGAGGTGAATATCTAAGTTACGAGTTTGGCGAGCATTTGAAGAAATGCGGAATACTTTCACAATTGACACCGTCGGGAACACCACAACGTAATGGTGTGTCCGAACGTCGTAATCGAACTCTCTTAGATATGGTTCGTTCTATGATGTCACTTACAGATTTACCGCTATCATTTTGGGGTTATGCATTAGAAACAACCGCATTCACTTTAAATAGGGCACCATCTAAATCCGTTGAAACGACACCGTATGAATTATGGTTTGGGAAGAAACCTAAATTGTCGTTTCTTAAAGTTTGGGGTTGCGAAGCCTATGTAAAGAAGTTACAGCCGGACAAGCTTGAACCCAAAGCGGAAAAATGCGTCTTCATAGGGTACCCAAAACAAACTATTGGGTATACCTTCTATCATAGATCCGAAGGCAAAATCTTTGTTGCCAAGAATGGATCCTTTCTAGAGGAGGAATTTCTCTCGAAAGAAGTGACTGGAAGGAAATTAGAACTCGACGAGGTTGTCGAACCATCTCTCGAACTTACGAGTAGCGCAGCACTGGAAGAAGTTCCTGTGGTGCCTGCACCAATAAGAGAGGAAGCTAATGATGATGATCATGATACTTAGGTTATAGTTGCTACAGAACCTCGCAGGTCAACGAGAACTCGTACCACTCCTGATTGGTATGATCCCGTTATGAGTGTCATGTTGGTGGACAACACCGATGACCCTGCGACATATGAGGAAGTGATGATGAGCCCAGATTCCAATAAATGGCAAGAATCCATGAAATCCGAGATTGGATCCATGTACGAAAACCAAGTATGGACTTTGGTGGACTTACCGGATGGCCGGAAGGCTGTCGAGAACAAATGGATTTTCAAGAAGAAAACAGATGCTGATGGTAATGTTACTGTCTATAAAGCATGACTTGTCGCAAAAGGGTTTCGACAAATTCAAGGAGTTGACTACGATGAGACTTTCTCACCAGTAGCGAAGCTAAAGTCTGTGAGGATTATGTTAGCAATCGCTTCATATTATGATTATGAGATACGGCAGATGGATGTCAAAAAAGCGTTCCTCAATGGAGACATTGATGAAGAGTTGTATATGAAGCAACCCAAAGGTTTTGTCGATCCTAAGGATGCTAACAAGGTATGCAATCTTGAACGGTCCATATATGGATTGAAGCAAGCATCCCGAAGTTGGAATCAACATTTTGATAAGGTGATCAAAAGTTTTGGTTTTATACAAACTTATGGAGAAGCTTGTATTTACAAGAAAGTGAGTGGGAGATCTGTAGCATTCTTAATACTATATGTAGATGACATATTGTTGATTGGGAATGATGTAGACCTTCTTAATAGTGTCAAGGAATATTTGAATAATAGTTTTTCAATGAGAGATCTTGGCGAAGCAGCTTACATATTGGGCATAAAGATTTATAGAGATAGATCGAGACGCCTAATATCATTGTCACAAAGTACATATTTGGACAAAGTTCTAAAGATATTTGGAATGGAAGATAGCAAGAAAGGGTTCTTGCCCATGTTGCCCAATACGAACTTGAGTAAAACTCAAAGTCCAACAACAACATAAGATAGAGAAAGGATGAGTAAAACTCCCTATGCCTCAGCCATAGGATCTCTAATGTATGCCATGCTATGTACTAGACCCGACATTGCATATGCTGTTAGTTTTACTAGCAGATATCAAAGTGATCCAGGAGTGGATCATTAGACAGCGGTCAAAAACATCCTTAAGTACTTGAGAAGAACTAAGGATATGGTTCTTTCTTATGGAGGTGATGAACATCTCGTTGTTAATGGTTACACCGATGCTAGTTGGAACACCGATCCGGATGATTCTAAATCACAATCTGGATACGTATTTACTTTGAATGGTGCAGCAGTTAGCTGGAGGAGTGCAAAGCAAAGCATTGTGGCGAGATCTTCAACTGAATCGGAATACATGGCTGCTTCGGAGGCTTCACAAGAAGCGATATGGATGAAATATTTCATTATAGAGCTCGGTGTGGTTCCTAGTGCGCTGGACCCAATGTCTATGTACTGTGATAACATGGGCGCCATAGCCAATGCGCAAGAACCAAGGTCACACAAGAAGCTGAAGCACATCAAGCTACGTTTCCACGCTATTCGAGAACATGTCCAAGATGGTGACAAAAAGATTTGCAAAGTACACATAGATCTGAATGTGGCGGATCCGTTGACTAAACCTCTCCCGAGGGCAAAACATGACCAACACCAAACTGCCATGGGTGTTCGGTATATTACCATGTAATCTAGATTAGTTGAATCTAGTGCAAGTGGGAGACTACTGGAGATATGCCCTAGAGGCAATGATAAATATAGTTATTATTATATCTTTGTGTTTATGATAAATGTTTACATTCATGCTATAATAGTATTAACAAGGAAACATTAATACTTGTGTGATTTGTAAACTTAAATTTAAGTCCCTAGTAAAGCCTCTTCATAATACTAGCTTGTTGGTTAATAAATGATTGTGGTTTCCCTATCATGAACATTGAGATGTTATTAACAACAAGATCATATCGTTAGGAGAATGGTATGATGGACATACTCCTATAGATAAGCGTAGCATAAAGATCAAGTCATTTTAATAGTTCAATTGCTATATGCTTTCTGATACATAGTAACCTAATTCCTTCGACCATGAGATCATGCTTATCACCATCACCGGAAGGATGATTTGATGACATCAAACACCACACCGTAACTGGGTGGCTATAAAGGTGGCATTGAGTGTTCAGAAAGTATTGGTTGAGACACATGGATCAAGAGTGGGATTTGTCCATCCATATGACAGATAGATATACTCTGGGCCCTCTCGGTGGAATGTCATCCAATTAGCTTGCAAGCATGTGACTGGCTCACAAGGGATCACATATCACGGGAACAAGAAAAGAGTACTTATCGGTAACGAGGTTGAACTAGGTATGCAGAGATACCAACGATCAAAACCTTGGATAAGTAAACTATCATGAGACAAAGGGAAATTGGTATCGTATGTAAGTGGTTCATTCGATCGCAAAGTAATCGTAGAAATATGTGGGAGCCATATGAATTTCCAGATTCCTCTATTGGTTATTGTTCGGAGAAGTGTCTCGATCATGTCCGCATAATTCACGAACCGTAGGGAGACACACTTAAGGATTCGACGTTGTTGAGTAGTTATGGAATGATGAGTAAGAGACCGAATGTTGTTCAGAGTCTCGGATGGGATCCAGGATATCACGAGGAGATCCGGAATGGTCCGGAGAATAAGATTCATATAAGGAAAGTCCTGTTTCGGGGTTGGAGAATGGTTCCGGTGTTTTCATCGGGAATGTTCTAGAAGGTTCCGGAATGTCCGGCACTCCGGAGGGGAAGGGTACATGAATGTGTCATAACAAGTTGGAATGGTTGCATCATGTACTAGGTGTCATCGGTGAGCGAAATAAAGGGATATATCAAATACTAGTTTGAAAAGTCAAACGCCAATTTGAAAAGTCAAACGGCTATTTTGCTTGGTGGAGGGAGAGTAGGAAACCTACTTGGGGAGGAAGTCCCTCTCCCTCCACCGCCGGCCTTGGAAGCCGAGTTGGGGAGGGACTCCCCTCCCCTTGGCTGCCGCCCTCCACCTATATAAGGAGGGGCAGGGTTTCCCCTCCAAGCACACAACTTGCACCCCGCAAACCCTAGCTCCAAGCTGCCGGCGCCGCCACCTCCTGCTGCCGCCGCCTAGGGCAAAACCCTAGCCGCCGAGTTGGGGCATCCCCTTGCCCTAGCCGCCGGCCTAGCCACTCCTCCTTGGTGCGTCTAAACCCTAGATCACCGAGGCCTCTCTCATAGTCCACCATACTCGCTCCGGTTTAAGGCGAAGCCCTGCGAGATCTCCCCTCTACTTCCGGTACCACTGTCAGGTCGCCGGAATCGCGAGGAGAGTGCTACAACCTCCGCTGCCTGCTGGAACAAGGAGAGGAAGGTCTTCGCCGAGTACCGAACGCAGACCGATCAAGGAAGCGCTGCCGGAACGCAGCGCCGGAAGGATCGTCTACGCGATCTTGAGATCGGCAAGAGTACGACTACATCACCCACGAGAATCCGCTCTCGTTAAACACTTTGGAATCTTCGAGGGTGAGTTATTCCATCGACTCGTTTCTACAATCTAGTAGATAGATCTTGTCTTGTTTGTTTGTATGCGGTAGAAATTTTTTGTTTTCCATGCTACGAACCCCTACAGGTAGAGGTGGCGTCTTCGACGGTGAGCGGTGGCTGTGAGGCATGGGGCGGCGAACGGGGATGTCTGGCGGTCTCCTGGGTCGGTGGTGATCGCGTATGCACGTGGCGAGGGCGGCGCGCAGTCTGTGGGCGTGTGTCGAGGGTGGTGCTCTGGCACATGCTCGGCATGGTTGACAGAGGCACGAGCGCGGCATTCCTGGCGGTTTTGGTCGCTGTCTGCGAGGCAGGGCTGGTCGAGAGGGGGCGGTGAGGCATGGGCTACCTCCCAAACAAGGTTGGCATGGCTAGTTCTTCTCCTAGCTTGCTGTCCACACTGGGGTGACATGGGTGGCTTCGGCTGTTCACCATTGATGACATTGCCAAGCTTACAGTGGGGTTAGAGCTTAGTTAAGTTTGCTAGATGATCTACTGAGGTTACTGTGAGCTAGAGAGGGAACAAATTAGGCCCAAATCACTGCTCACAATAGTGTTTAGGATTTTATTGATTTGCATCAGCAAGGTGTTTGATGAAATGGCCGCAAGAATTCAAGTTTTGAATTTTGAAAAGATTTTTGGTGGGTGTGCTAGACATGTGCTGCTGAGTCTGTGGATGCTTGGGTTTTGAAAGTTGAGCTTATTTGGGTGGTTTTTGAAAAAGTGGGATCTTCCCATATGATAAAGATTCAATTTTGAACTGTCCTTTAAACTATGCATTCAAATGTTTTTGGATGATCACAAGGTGGGCCTTGGTACTCTGTTATGAGTACTATCAAGGGGTGCAAATATCCAAACAAGTTTCTGTTAAGTTTTGAAAGTTAGAGACAGCCAAAGTAGGCATGGGAGTTAAATTGGCCAAAATGACCATTCCCTTATTTTGTTTGTTTTGATTTATTTGTCTTTGGGAAAAGTGTGGGGATTGTTTAGATGATGTTTATTTCACCTAAGAATCCTTTTACAAGAAAAGAAACACACAAACAAGGCAATTTAAAAGAATCCAAATTGGAATGCATACACACATGCATGCTTTCATATTTTTATTTAGAAAAGTTTTTGTTAACCCTAATTTTGATGATTAGAGTTTGATGATCCAAGTTTAGTATTTTTGGGGATGTTACACCCCACCTGCCGCGTTAGGGTTCTGTCTCGCCGGCGCTGCCCGACGTGGACGATGAACCAGAGCCGTTGGATTAGAACTAGATCCAACGCACCACGTTCTGCATCTAAGCACTTCTGCCTCACTGACGTGTGGGGACAGTCACTTAACCAGCCCGCGTAAGCGCTATGCGTAACAGGCCGGCCCATTTTCTCTTCCCGCGCAGCCCACTAGTTTGAATTTGGATTTTTCCATTTTAATTCAAACATAGTTCTGTACCTAGTTTCAAAAATCAACCCAGCTCGATTCAGTGAACCAAATTGAATAAAACCAGTTTTGTTAGAAAGGTATGGAAGTGCTGAATCCAAGCCTGTTGTATTCAAATCATTTGAATCTATAGATCAACCTTGATAAAAATAACAAGGCATAAGCTTTTCTGCATTCAAACATTTTTCAAATTTAAACTATAATAGCTTTTGAGTTGATTCCAACTCTCAAAAATTACATTTGATCATACCTTTCAGAATATATAAAAACATATGGGTTTACTTATAGAAATAATGTTCAAGTAATAAAAGAATGCCACATAGGCATTTCTAGTCACTTATTTTAATGAAAATAAAAGGTTAAACCTTATTAAATTGTGACACCACTTTAAATCACATTCCCATGGACTGAAATATGTGGTGATGACATGTGTCAACATGATCCCATGTTTGGTTTGGAGAATATTAAATCTTAAGTAGTTTTTCAATGAGTAGAAACTACTTTTCTAAAAATAAAATCAATAAGACAAATGCTTTAATTTTGTAATGTTAGTGATGTTGCTAGATCATCTATAGAACCTTTGTGTGTGATGATTGAAAGTAGTTAAGTATTGTTTGGTGATTGTGTACCTCGTATTTATTCATAGACGCTAGTACCGACCAAGGATACGAGGAGGAAGGAGGATACTATGAAGAAGAAGCCGAGGAGAACTTCAACCACTGCTCTGCACAAGGCAAGCTAACACTTGCAATTTAGCAAGCTTATACAAATACTGATGCAAGCCTTACTAATCAAGTTGACCTATGCAAGCTAACACTTGCAAGATACTTTACCTATGCAAGCTAACACTTGCAATTATGAGAGTTAAATAACCTATGCAATGCACTAAGCATGCTTGGTTAGACACATTTGATGATACCCAATCCTAGTTTTACTTGCAAGCTTTCTACTTTATTTCTTTATCAAAGCTACTACTTAGAGTTTACTAGAGTAAATTGTAGATCCTAGAAAGATAATTGAAGGTTGCATAAAGAGCACAAAACTTGGCCTAAGCTAGATAATCTTCATGTCATCCTAAGGCATGAAATTGAACTTAGTTAAACCCCACTAGTTTACCACCCCTCATTAGTACTTACCCCCATTTGTAGATGCTAGTGCTAAGCATAAAAGTTGATCAACTTTAGATGGGAATACTTGGTGGAAAAATGGTTATGATAACCTTGGAATGATGGATCATTCTATTGAGATGTTTTGACATGTGTTTCCAAACAACAGATGATTTTGGTGATGAAAATGTTAAGGCATGAGCCTTAGCCCTTTAAAAAACTTATGGTTGTCTGGATGCGATACCATTCCAATTTTACCGTACAACCACAATACCCGAAGATTGGGTAGGGCTTGACTGGAAACTTATGTACCTTAGTATTAGTTCCCTCACGGCCAAGGTTAGAGCTGATGCTACCTTGTGAAGATGGTCCACCTGTGCAGTACCCAACAGGATAGTTGGTCATGGTTGGGAGGCCAAACTCACAGGAGAGGTGCTTATACTAGGGCGTATAATTGAAAGGTTAGGATTGATTATCCGCATACTGAGTATGGCGAATTCAGAATTTGTTCCTGATGGATGTATCGAATGTTGTGGTGAAAGTGTACAATCTCTATAGAGTGTCAAACTATTCTAATAGCCGCGTCCACGATTATGGACAGTTGGAGTGGCCATACTGTTCCCCCGTCAGATGTTTTCAGTGACTTGTGAAATGAATTGAGACTTTGACTTGACCACAACAGAGTTGTGACATGAAATTCAAGTTCCCACTTAGGTGTTATGAACTTTCAACTAGCTTTCGTTGCTTCTGAACTTAGTAGAGGTAAATCTGGATTTTTGCAAAACAACCTTAGAGCTTAGTGTCCTATTACAAAAACCCCCTTCACTTGTTAGTCTTAGTTTGCGAGTACTTAAAGAGTACTCATGGATTTGTCCCTGGCTATTCCCATAGCCATACTATGAAGAGGAGTACCAGGAGGATGGACCCCAGGAAGGTTACGACAACTAGGATCATCTCCCATCGTCAGCATTGCCTGTGACCCCGAAGATGGAGCTTCGCCTACGCTACCTTTATTATTACGTATTCCGCTGCTTGAGTTGTATTAAGAACTGGATCATGAGATCCTTATTTGTGTAAGACCTTATGTATGGTTTGTAATGGATGATGTAATTTGGTATCCAATTATGTTATGTCCCGCAAAAATGGTAATCCTGGGATTGTGATGTATGGCATAACAGGCATCTGGGATTAAAAATCCGGGTGTTGACAGGTTAATGCCGCGATTAATCCTCCCTGCGACCATGCCCTATTAAGCACCTCCCTTCCCTCTCCATTTCCCCTCAAACTCCTCTACCAGTGAGACACCAGGCTACCTCAAATTGACCTTGCACCGCCACTGCTCCGACGTGCTCCGCGCCAATTCCGGCCAGCTCCGACCCCGCCCCTTGCCCTAGCTTCCACGAGCTTGCTAGCCAACACCTCGTGTACCTGCTGCCGTGCTCCGCTTGCTCGCGCGTGCCCCAGAGCGTCGGCTCCGTCTTCGCCCGTGCACCACCGACAACCCCTGCAACTCCGGTGAGCCCTGACACCCGAACCCGTGCGCGCATCGCCCTCCAACTCATGCTATCGTTCTGGCGTGTGTCTTGCGACTCTTATGACCCTCGCCGTTCACCTACTCATGGCTTGTAGCTTCGCCTTCGACGTCGTCTGAGCACCCTTGACGCTGATGCGAACTTCGGCAAGCGATTTAGGCCGACCCCGTGCGCCCCTTCGCCACCCACGAACATGTTGAGCATCGTCACGTCACTGCGAATCTGGTAATGCTCCGCATCTTCTTCCTTTCTTCCTATTTTCGCCGGACCACCGCTGACAAAGCCGCCGTCGCCGCTCACTGTCGCCAGCGCCGCCAGAACTTGGTCGTTGCGCTTTGGTCCGTTAGATCCAGATCGTAAGGTGTGGAATAGATGTCTTAACCAAAGCGGTATCTTTTGATCTTAGCCACACAGATCCAATTAAATCCTACGGCCCGCGTAACGCGATCCTGCCGAAGTGGTACCAGCCAATGAGATCATGACGCGTGGCCAGTTCTGTCTGTTTAAAATTCCAGAAATGAATTTGAATGTTTAAACTTGTAAAATCTATAACTTTTGATCTGCTTGGCAAAAAATTGCAAATTTTATATCAATGGAATCGGGAAAATGTAAAATTTGCAACTATTGCCTTAGTTTAGTATTTTTATTCTGAAAATTAGTTGTTTTTGCAGAAACATTAATAAGGCTATTTTGGTTATAAAAATTGTTTTAAAAATGATTTTGAGTAAATCCTTTTGCAAATGGATTTGATTTGAACCCTCTGACCACAAACACTAATATTTGAGTTTGAAAATATATTTGGTTAACACTAGGAATTATTCCTTTGAATAAAATCATTTCTAGCAAAACAAAAATGATTTAAAAGGGATATTTTCACTAACTTGTTTTGAAATGTTTTGCCACTGTTATAAATGACTAGTAGGTGTTTTGAAATGTTTAGAACCTTGTTACAAACCACTTTTCCAATAAAACAATCGTTCGCATGCTTGCATGCATTGTTTTGTTTTCATCATTTTATGTGGTGAATTGTTTGAATGCTAGTTTTGAATGTGTGTTTGCTTGATTGAATTGTAGTGAATTTTGAGGAGTGTGACAATTGAAAGATCAAGGAGTGTACCTAGTTTCTCTACCAAAAAATGCAAGTGATACTTGCTCATCAAAAGTCCTATCTTTTCAATATCGCATTAGTGATATATTTCTAGTATGCATGATAGGATTATCTTTTATATAAAGCTATGCTATAGTAGACCCTATAGAATATATCTTGGTAGGGTTATTCCTTAGTCAAGATACAAGTTTTGCTAGTATGCTTAGTCTAGCTAAAAGATTTCAAGGGTGGAATATTCATGCTATGATATTATGCAAAGTCAATGACTATGTTTTTGATTAATAAAACAACTAAGTGAATGAAACACTTGGGTGGAAAGGTAATTGCTTGGATGGATTTGTGTTGAGTGGTTACACAAGGCCCATTTCTATGGTTCACCTTGTGTATCACACTTGTGGATTGCCACCCAGGAACAAAGAGATTTGAGATGTTTTGTGTTGAGAAGCTTCTAGTGCAGCCACATGGCAATATGGGCTCTGCCTTGATCATATAGGTTGCAATAAATTATCGAGATGGACAGAAGGTGGTAGTGATGATAGGATGGAACACGTCCATTTGGTCTAAGGGAAGTCTTCTGAAAGATCTCATCTCGATGCATGTCGAGTCTTGTGGGGAAAGTGCACCACCTCTCGAGAGAGTAAAACCTAAGTACTTAGCCGTGTCCCGGCAATGGACAATTTGAGAATCAAAGGCATTGAAGAAATCAAGGATCTCCTCATCCCAATTTCTCTAAGTTAAAACTTGTTTGGTAAAGAAGGGAAGCACCTAGAGGGTATCCAGTGTGCCATTGTGTGATGAAAGGTTTTGTCAAAGAGAAAAACTATTTTCAAAGGATAGGGAAAACTTGTTTATGCAAAGGCAAGCCAAAAGTCCACTTAGCCAAATATTCATGTAGATAATAGATTCTCCATGCTAATATAAAATCACTTGCCAATACAATTGAAATGTATTGACCCTTTTGGCTGTAACTTATTATGTTGCAGGTTTGTCTGATGTTAGTGAAGTTTATTGAGTAGGGATTACAAGTCTACAACCAACATGATTGCCTGTGGCATTTGAAGATGAAGGACTCCATGCTATATAATTATATTTGCTGCTTTGTAATAAGATATCCAAATGAGCTATGTAAGGTGTAATGAATTATTTTATTCCTGGTTATGAGTTGTAATATGACCTTTGTTTCTTAATATTACATCTTAAACTATGGATGCTAGCTATTCGATCCAGGGACTAGCATTGTAAACACATGGATCTCTACCTTATCAGGTTGGGACCTCTACAGATGGTATCAGAGCACTGTGTTTCCTGTAGGATTGTAACCCTAGGATTGGACAAAACCCCTTAGAAAAATTAGAGCTGTATTTGTTCCAAACTTATTTACAAACAATCTTGTAAACTCTTTCCTCAACATTTTGATTTGATTCTACATCTCTCCCTTTTCAACTTGGTGGACAAAAACTTCAACATGAGCAAGGACTTCACCATCACCAATGACTTCAACTACAATATCACCAAGGACTTCAACTTGGACAACACTAAGGACTACAAGTGAGACAAGAATGATACTTAAGACTTGGAGACTAAGGAAACACAACTTAGAAGGAACCATCATCACCTTTGAGTTTTGTGAACATGTTGCAAGAATTTCTTCCAAGGATACCATGATCTTGTTCAAGAAGAAACAACTAAGAAGAATGGAATGATCTCAAGTGAACCCCATAGTTGGACCACCATACTAGTGTTTAGTTTAAATCGATTTATTGATCACACCAACTTGTGTGGTGTAGCAAAAATATTTTGTTGTCTAAAATATGCTTGAATCTTGTTGTTTGAGTGGAATGCATGATTGTGATTGCTTGCACATTGCTTTGAGTGAATTGTTGTGTGTGAGTAGAATTCTTCCTCTAGAAATCTTTTGCCTAATCTAATCCCAATCCAACTCAAACAGATGACTTCTCCAAGAGACTCCAACATCGAGGATGGTGACAACAACAACCAAGAGATACACCTAAGAGAACAACTACTAGCAACCCAAACCTAGTTGAACCAAGTGACAAGTCAATTTTTAGCCAACAACATTGATTTAAACCCAGCCATGCAAAAATTCTTGGAAACCCAATCTCAGTTGTTGCAAAAGATGACCAATCAAATGATCAACATGAGAAGCAACCCTTCCCAAAGATAATGTGAAAACAATGATATCAAGGATGACATTATAGAAGGAACTCAAGCTTGCAAAATCTATGGAGACGTAGTACACACTTACAAAGAACATGTGGACCAATGCCCTAATTGTGAAGAGAAACATCCAACTAAACAATGCCCCACATCTCAAGTTTCTTGTTTCCTATGTGAAGGAAATGATCATGTCCCTATACAATGCCCCATCTATCCTATAGTTCAACAGATGAAACAAGATGGAATGCATCAAATGTTTGGAAACCTCCATGAAGGAACAACTTCTACCAAGAATGATGAAGACAAAGTCAAAACTCAGTTTGCACCTCCATACATTGTGACCCACTATGGTGGACAAAAGAGGAACATGGACGTTATCCTAGGAACCGTTCTAAAAATCGAGGTAGTTTTCAAACCTTTGAGGTGAAGTATGAAGAACATTAACTAAGAGAACTTATAGCTTTGGAGAAACCCAAGAACAAGAAGAAATGCCCCAACCCCAGCAAGAAAGACATTATCCCGGTGCAATGTTACAATTACAAAGAGATGGGACACTATGCTAATGAATGCCTAGAAAAGAAGAAGGGCCAAGGAAACAAACAAGAGGCAGTGATACTAAAGATCAAAGAGGATATTATCCAAGTGATGTGCAACACATGCAAAAAGTCAGGCCATTATGCATCACATTGTCCAAAAAAGAAGATGAACAAGACAAGCAAGCCTATGAAGGATCTCAGCCTTGTCACATGTTTCAAGTGTGAAAATAAGGGACACTATGCAAAAAACTGTCTAGAGAAGATACATCTGGACCCCATGAAAGCCAAGAGGTAATCTAGTTAAAAACCTTTTAAGGGTGGTAGTATCCTAGTTGTCTTGGAGCCAACTTGTAACCTCTAGCCTTCCCGATTCTCGGGACGAGATTACTTTTAAGGGTGGTAGTCTGTCACATCCCAAAATTCTTCAAATTTTGAAATGTGAAAAATAAACAAAAAAAATAAATAATTGTTGAAATTTAGGGTGAAAAGAAACTTTTTGCCTCTAAATGGAAACATCAAAACCCTACTTGAACAAACTTTGAATGAGAAAAACAACAAACAAATATTCAAAGAAACAAATGCATTTATGCAAGGAAAGAATCTTGAATTTAAACACTTGGGAAAAGTTAAACCAAAACCCCAAATCTTAATGAAAGAAATCATTAGATCACTCTAAGACTATGGCTTTGTTCCATATAAAAATTCAGTAACAAACATTTCTATGATAAAAAATGATATACAAAAATGTTATAAAACCATATAAATTGGTTTCATTCAATTTGGGACCATGTATAAAAACTTATGAATTTAATAAGATAAAAGGAAATAATTTCCAAAGCTAATAAAGCTCCTAACTTAAATCAACACCAAATTGTGAGAAAAGTAATCCTAAAAGGATTTAAAAAGATAAACAGATATTAAATAAAATTATACAAAGTGGAATCACTAATTTTGGAGCTAAATAAAAAGATATGGATTTTATAAGACAAAGAAAGAAATAAATAAATAAGAAAATTATTTAAAAGACAAATTAAAAATATTGACCAAATCCATAAACAAATAGAATAAAGTTAATCCAAATAAAAAATAAAGGGATAAAGATTATTGAAATAAAATTATATGGGCTTTTAACCATATTCAATTTTATTTGAATGAAGGAAAAATTTCCTAATATAAATGATTAATTAATCATGAGAAAAATAATTGAAATTGCCAAAATGGATTAAAAGTTATCTAATTAACTTAAAAAGAATAAAAGATTATTTGAATAAAATTTATATGGGTTTAAACCATATTCAATTTTATTTGAATAAATACAAATGCCTAATTTAAATAAATAATAAATCATAAGTGAATATTGAAATATTCTAAAATGGACATTTAAGCACACTAAATAACTAGAATAAAAACCTACTGAAAGTTTGGAAAAGGTTTAAAATCAAATGAGTGTTTGAATCAATTGAATAAAATTAAAATAGAAAATAGAAATAGAAAAATAAAAAGGATTCAGAAAAAAAAGGGAAAGAACCTGCCCAACTAACCTACCCAGCCCAGCAGGCCCAGCAAGCCCAGGAAGCCCAACAGTGCAGCCCACCCGGCGCCCCCTCTCTTCCCTGCGAATCGTTTCTCACCGCGTGTAACCCCACCCCCTCTCATTGACCGCGTGATCCCACTACCAAGTCATCATCTCTCCACCCCGCTGAACCCGCCCCCCAATTCCCCTCGCCGTTCCTGGCCGTTGATGGCTCACTTCAATTCACGTTAATGCCGCGATTAATCCTCCCCACGACCACGCCCTAATAAGCGCCTCCCTTCCCTCTCCATTTCCCCTCAAACTCCTCTACCAGTGAGCCATCAGGCTGCCTCGAATTGACCTTGCACCACCACTGCTCCGACGTGCTCCACGCTAATTCCGGCCAGCTCCGACCCCGCCCCTTGCCCTAGCTTCCACGAGCTTGCTCGCCAACACCTCGTGCACTGCCGCAGCTCGCTTGCTCGCGTGCGTTCTAGAGCTGCTCGTCGCTGCGTGCACCACCAGCGACCCCTGCAACTCCGATGAGCCCTGGCACCCGAACCCATGCACGCCTCGCCCTCCAACTCATGCTATCCTGCTCGCCTGTGTCTTGCAACTCTTTTGACCCTCGCTGTTCACCTGCTCATGGCTTGTAGCTTCACCTTCGACATCGTCTGAGCACCCCCGACGCTGATGCGAACTCCGGCGAGCGATTCAGGCCGACCCCGTGCGCCCCTTCGCCACCCACGAACACGTTGAGCATCGTCACATTGCTGCGAATCTGGTAATGCTCTGCATCTTCTTCCTTGCTTCCTTTTTTCGCCGGACCACCGCTGACAGAGCCGCCGCCGCTCACTGTCGCCAGCGCCGCCAGAACTTGGTCGTTGCGCTTTGGTCCGTTAGATCCAGATCGTAAGGTGTGAAATAGATGTCTTAACCAAAGCGGTATCTTTTGATATTAGCTGCACAGATCCAATTAAATCCTACAGCCCGCGTAGCGCGATCCTGCCGAAGTGGTACCAGCCAATTAGAACATGACGCGTGGCCAGTTCTGTCTGTTTAAAATTCCAGAAATGAATTTGAATGTTTAAACTTGTAAAATCTATAACTTTTGATCTGCTTGGCCAAAAATTACAAATGTTATATCAATGGAATCAGGAAAATGTAAAATTTGCAACTATTGCCTTAGTTTAGTAGTTTGCTTCTGAAAAATTAGGTGTTTTTGTAGAAACATTAATAAGGGTATTTTGGTTATAAAAATTGTTTTAAAAATGATTTTTGAGTAAATCCTTTTGAAAATGGATTTGATTTGAACCCTCTGACCACAAACACTAATATTTGAGTTTGAAAATATATTTGGTTAACACTAGGAATTATTCCTTTGAATAAAATCATTTCTAGCAAAACAAAAATGATTTAAAAGGGCTATTTCACTAACTTGTTTTCAAATGTTTTGCCACTTTTATAAATAACCAGTAGGTGTTTTGAAAAGTTTTGCCACTTTTATAAATGACCAGTAGGTTTTTTTAAAACAGCCTTTACCACCAGATATGGCTTATATGAGTATACAGTCATGTCATTTGGATTAACCAACGCACCTGCCTACTTCATGAATCTCATGAACAAGGTATTCATGCCCTACCTAGACAAGTTCGTGGTGGTATTCATCGATGATATCTTGGTCTATTCCAAATCGGAAGCCGATCATGATAAATATCTGAGACTAGTACTAGGAACCCTTAGGGAACACCAGCTTTATGCCAAGTTCAGTAAATGTGAATTTTGGTTGAAGGAAGTGGGATTCCTTGGCCATGTATTGTCAGCCGGAGGAGTCTCAGTCGATCCTGCCAAGATATAATTAGTACTAGAATGGAAGGCCCCCACCAACCGTTCAGAGATCCGAAGCTTTCTGGGTCTAGCGGGTTATTACCCCAAATTTGTTGAGGGGTTCTCCAGCATTGCAAAACCCATGACCCAGTTACTAAAGAAGGACAAGAAATTTGAATGGACTGACAAGTGCGAAGAGAGTTTCCAAGAACTCAAAAAGAGATTAGTCTCAGCCCCTATCCTAACCATGCCAGATATATCCAAAAACTTTGAAGTCTACTTTGACGCCTCCAAGTTAGGACTTGGAAGCGTATTGATGTGGGAAGGCAATGTCATTGCTTACCTATCTCGTCAGCTGAAGCAGCATGAAATGAACTATCCCACCCATGATCTAGAATTGGCTGCTGTTGTGCATGCCCTCAAAACATGGCGCCACTACCTGATGGGAAATCACTGTGAGATTTATACGGACCATAAGAGTCTGAAATATATCTTCACCTAGAAAGAGTTAAACATGAGGCAGCGAAGATGGATCGAACTGATCAAGGATTATGATCTAGGTATTCAATACCACCCCGGTAAGGCCAATGTGGTAGCCGATGCCCTCAGTCGGGAACCCTGTTCCTTGAATGCCATGATTAAACGAGACCAACCAGAATTAGTGCAGGAATTCGAAAGGTTTGGGCTGGAACTAGTCAGTCCTGGATTCCTGGCTCACCTTGAGTTAAAGCCAACCCTGCTAGACCAGATAAAGGAAGCCCAGAAAGGTCATCCCAGCATTGAAGGAATCAAGAGACGTATGGAGAGGGAGAATGTTCCTGGATTCAAGATCGATGATAAAGACGTCCTATGGTACAAAGGACGCATTTATGTACCCAGCAGACACGACCTAAAGCAGACCATCATGAAAGAAGCTCATGAGACCCTCTACTCCATCCACCTGGGGAGTACTAAGATGTACCAAGATCTAAAGGAACAGTATTGGTGGCATGGAATGAAAAGAGATATCGCTCTATTTGTAGCCAAGTGCGATATTTGTCAGAGGGTTAAGGCAGAACATCAACGCCCTGCAGGATTACTGCAACCAATGAAGATCCCAGAATGGAAGTGGGAGAAGGTAGGGATGGACTTCATCACCGGATTACCCAAGTCCAGAGAGGCCACGACTCCATCTGGGTTATCGTGGACTACTTATCCAAGGTAGCTCATTTCCTTCCGATACGGACCACCTTTAATGGACAACAGCTCGCAGAACTCTACATCTCAAGAATTGTTAGTCTCCATGGGGTACCCAAGGAGATCGTATCCGATCGCGGACCTCAGTTCACCTCTCACTTCTAGAAAATCATGCACAAAGCCTTAGGCACAAAACTGTCCTTCAGTACTACCTACCATCCCTCCACAGGAGGACAGACCGAAAGAGTCAAAAGTCCTAGAAGATATGCTTCGTTCTTGTGTTCTAGCCTACGGGACCAAGTGGGAGGATTGTTTACCGTTCGCCAAGTTCTCATATAATAACAACTACCAAGCTAGTCTGAAGATGGCCCCATTCCAGTTCCTCTATGGGAGAAAGTGCCGAACACCCCTCAACTGGGCCGAAACCGAAGAAACCCAAATCTTTGGTCCAGATGTAATCAAGGACACCGAAGAACGAGTTCAGCTAGCTCGTGACCATTTGAAGGCCGCCCAATCCCGTCAAAAGAGCTATGCCAATGCCAAGCGTCGGGAGGTAACCTTCCACAAAGGAGATTTCGCATACCTTCGCGTCTCTCCCCTCAAAGGTATGCAACGTTTCCATGAGAAGGGAAAGCTCGCTCCCCGGTATATTAGGCCCTTCAAAATCCTCGCCCAACAAGGTCGAGTCTCATATCAGCTAGAGCTGCCCTCCGAATGTCTGAATTCCATGACGTCTTTCACGTATCTCAACTCCGGAAGTGCCTTCAAGTGCCCGACAAGCCTGAAGTCTTCAAGAAGGTCTATTTCAACGCAATTGATCTCAATCAAGACCTGACCTACAGAGAAGTCCCGATCAAAATCCTAGAGAAGGCTAATCATTCGACCAGGCGCCATAACATACCCCTCTACAAGGTTCAATGGAGAAACCACTATGAAGACGAAGCCACCTGGGAACGCGAAGATTACGTTCGAAAATAATACCCCAACCTCTTCACTCCTCAACTTGCAAATCTCGGGATGAGATTTCTCTAAGGGGGGAAGGTCTGTAACATCCCAACTTTTCTATCCTGATTGCCTAGGTTAAAACTCCAAAGTTTAGGGGGAATTAAAACCTTTTAAGTTAACCTAGCCACTGTCTGTTATTTACTTAGTTTGTATGATCCTTAGTTTTGTCTGATTTAAAACTTGTGCTTGCCATTCTAGTGTGTCCTAGTGGTTCTTGCATTTAGAATTAGTTCTGATTAAACCCTAGAACCACTCTAATGGGTGCTTTGGGAAAAATCAGAGAAGGATTACCTTGATTGATCAAGCCCCAAACCCTTGGGCCATAAAGATCCCATGCCTCTATATCTTGCCATGATCACAAGCAAAACTACAAGGCACCTGGTTAAAACCCCAACCTTGCTCCATTTGCATGTTGGTGCTATGAGCATATTTGGCAACTATAGAAAATGGTCACCTTATTTCCTACCTACTTTAGAGGATCCTTGCAAGCTTTTTGGAGTTGATCTAGGAGGCAACCAAGGCCTGGACTCACTCACCCCACCTTACTCTACACCCCCATACCCCTACCCCTGCCATTGGTGGCTTGTGCTCGACATGGGCATCGAACAAAGTCGACCCCGAGCGTGTGCCGCCCTAGATCACCCTACACCCTCCCCACTCTCTACACCTTGCTGCATCGCATGCATGTGCCCTGGCACGTCTCCAACGTTGCAATGCCCCTCTCTCCACCACCCTGTCCATCATTGATCACCCTAGACGAGAGAGAGAGGGAGTGGCAGGCGACAGATCGGCAAGATCTTGCATTGCCACCCTCCAGCCCCACTAGCCATTATGCTGTCGTGTCCTTGGGCCCACGCAGCTCGCGTCTTCCCCAGGCACCGCCCACCCCTTCTCCCTCGCCACCCTGCGGGCCACGTCGCACACCCCCGCGTCCCTCAGTTCCCCGGTGTAGAACCACGGCTCGCGCGCGTAGTGGACACCTCCCATTGCCCTCTCCACCACCCCAACATCTAGACCTAGCACCCCTAGCCCACCCCTAGGCCGACCACGACGTGACCTGGCGTCGAGCACCTGACGGGCAAGGGCGCCGTTGGGATAGCCCGCACAGTCCCGAGGCCGTGCACCGGTCCACATGCCCCCTAAACCTCCCCTGGCTCCTAGTGACACACTCCCTCCCTCTCTTGGTATATCCACACTCCCCAACCTCGCCATGGACAGCCCCTGCACACGGTGCACCGTGAGCCGCTCCGCCTCGGCATAAAAACCCCGAGCCACCTACCGCTCTCGCCACCCACCTCATTTCCACCCTAGCACACTCCCACTCCACCCCAGGAAGGACCCGAGCTTGCTCGGCTCCTACCTCCCTCTCCGTCCATCTCACCTCCGAGGTGCCGACCAAGGAGAGGTGAAGGTTGACGTCGCCACCTCTCCTCCCTTTCTCTTCCCAACCATCCATGCATGCATGTAGGACTCATACAACCCCCTCTGACCTTGTTTCCCCTCTTCCCCAGGATCTGTGGGAGCGTCACCAGAGAGGATCCAAGGACACCGACGCTGCGATCCCGTTCCTGACTGTCCCCGGAGCCCAAGCCGCTGTTGACGCCCCTCGTTCGAATCGGTGTCGTCACCCACGTCGAACCGAGCCATCTCCGACGCTGCTCCGCCCCTAGGTGAGCCTCCCCAAACCTCCCTAGTAGCCTCTAGGGTTCATCGCCGACGACACCACCCTCACGAGGAAGATAGGCCCGAGGCCGTTGGATATGTTTAGATCTGATGACCCACGATGCTGGATACCTCTTCGCCAACCCACAGACACCAACGTGCGGGCCCCCTGCCAGGGATTTGAAATCCCCAGCTCCCGCGCATGCTGCCGCGCGAGTGGGCCGGCCCAGCTCCGGCGCAGGCCTTACCCAGGCCTCAGATCCACCCAGCCCCTTTTCTTTTTCCATTTGTTTAAAGATCCAGAAAATTGTGTTGCAGATTTAAATCTGCCAAAAATCACTAAAACCTCGGTTTGACCTGATTCAAACTCTGGAGGTTAGCCCCTGTAAATCCCTACCACCTCACACCTGTAGCTTGCCAAAATATTGGCTGTGGTTTCCTTAATAATTTGTGGAGTAAGACTAGGCAGTTTTCGCTGTTTTATTTTTATTAAGTTTTTTGCAAGTCACAAAAATATGAAACCAATTCCAAGGCCTTCCTTGTTAACCTATCTATCTAGTAAAATTGGAATCACACCTTTAGGAGTTGTTTAGAACCTGTAGTAATTTTTGCAAGTTTGGGGCATAAGCTTCTTGCAGAAATTCTAGAAGCTTCCGTGAAACTCCTTTTCGAGTAATTCCAACTCCAGGAGTTGAGCACCATCTATACCTACCTAACCCCAGAAGTTCATATTTTTAGTGTGAATATTTCTATGCTGGGGATTATTTGAGTGATTGTAGTCTTTGCTGCAGTGCTAAAATTGCTATAAATCAACCATATTAGCTAAAATAATGAATCCAATTGGGTTGGCTTAGTATTTCTATTACCTACCCATCAATATTATTTTTGATCCCTGTTTCCTTGCATAATAGTGGTGATGAACTTGTTTGCTTATTAGGATAGGGTTCACTAGTAAATCCCCCATTACTTTTAGGAGTGCCAAAATTAGTTGTTTCCAATGACTTTGACTTGCTTATTTCAGTTGCTACAAATGTGTGTTTTGGCTGGTCCAGTTGAGTACTTATTCTATACTATTCAACATGTTTGCTCCATGTTTGATGAATGGTGTGTTGCTTGTCGCTTATTTTCTTTGCGACGATAGATACGAACGAGGAAGGGTACGAGAAGGTGATTGGGAGTATCTTGAAGAAGGAGATCAGGGACAAGTTGCCAACAAAGGAAAGCCACCTTCTTGCTCATATGCCTTGTCCCATTATTTTACTTATGCATGTTTTATCTACTCATTTCTGCAAATTGTATTGTTTTACTATACTATGTTTTATATGGGAAATGTTTGGATCCTCCAAATAATTACCCCTTAGTACCATTAGGTACAACCCCTTTGTATAACACCTACATTCCTTAGTATGGTAGATGGTGTCTAACACCATAACCTCTTGCAGACCCGTTTTAGCCTAAACCAAAGTGTAGGATTGGAAGACCCCGGGAAAAAGAATTACAAAAATGTTTTATGAGAAAACCTTGGTGAGGCTTGGCCGATCAAGTGGTTTGGAAAATGGGAAGTGTTTTGTTTTATAAAAAGGAGGTCAAAATCTGGAGGAAAAATGTTTACGAAAACACGCCCGGCTGTACAGTTCCTAATGCTTGAGCAATTAACCCGTGCAACCACATTACTCTGGAATGGGACGGGGCTGGACTGAAAGTTTGTCTAATCCGGTATGGGTGTCTCAAACTACTATAGGGAAGAACAAATTCCCGGAGGCTGGGCTTTCCCCTGTAAAGGCCCATGCGATACATCGGTCTAGGGAAGGTAAATACCGTCTAAATGGCGGCCAGACGATACTATGAGCCCCTCATTGAAAGTGCACACCCTGCGGGGTGCAAAATGCGCTCCAGTTGGCTTGTGACTATATAGGGCGTCCCGGTTTTGAGGGGATTAACCTCATAGGGTAGGCACTTGTGCCAGAGAGGGCAACCGGAAGGTCTTGACTGGTTAGTCGACCCACGATCTGTGTAGATCAGGGACGGGTAATCGGATGGTGTGGGTATAGTGTACAACATCTACAGAGTGTAAATCTATTCGAATAGCCGAGTCCTCGGTCATGGACGGTTGTGATGGCTGCTGTACGGGGGCGATGGTTTTGTTTTCAAAAAGGACTTCGGAAAAGCAATGGCTCGAAAATGTTTTGACCATGGGATGGTCGGGAAAATGGAGGAAAGAGTTTAGTCATGAGATGACCGGAAGGAGAAACAAATGGGTGACCCAATCCTAGTGTTTTCCTAAAACTTTTCAAAAAGGTTTTCATTTTTTTTTACAAAAGTTTTCAACAAATATATAGAGACATTCTATATCTACAAGAGAAACTAATTTACAAAAGAACCCCTTAAGGAGCCATCCTACCACATACATACTGCATATCCTTTACGTTTTGTTATCTTAAGGTGGTTTGCGAGTACATTCAAAAGTACTCACCGACACTGTCCTTGGCTATTTACTTGGCCAGATTATGAGAAGGAAGATGGGAATAATGAAGGTTACGACGGTGACTTCGCGAACTAGGGTGTTACTCCGAGTCAGGCACCCTATGGGCTATGGCATGACTCGGGCCTTCTACGTTTAGTGTTTCCGCTGCTATTATCTATTTGTGCCCAAGTGGCCCTTTTGTAAGATTATCTATGTAAGACTTATTGTTCCGGTACTGTAAGGGATGTGTACTTTGATACTATGTCGATTATGGTCCATGAGTCACTGATCATGGGATCGTGGTGGTGTGCATAATGGGTTATATCGGACCATAAATCTAGGGTGCCACAGTTTTGTTTTCATTATTTTATGTGGTGAATTGTTTGAATGCTAGTTTTGAATGTGTGTTTGCTTGATTGAATTGTAGTGAACTTTGAGGAGTGTGACAATTGCAAGATCAAGGAGTGTACCTAGTTTCTATACCAAAAAGGCAAGTGATACTTGCTCATCAAAAGTCCTATCTTTTCAATATCGCATTAGTGATATTTTTGTAGTATACATGATAGGACTATCTTTTATATAAAGCTATGCTATAGTAGATCCTATAGAATATATCTTGGTAGGGTTCTTCCTTAGTAAAAATACAAGTTTTTCTAGTATGCTTAGCCTAGCTAAAAGATTTCAAGGCTGGAATATTCATGCTATGATATTATGCAAAGTCAACGACTATGTTTTTGATTAATAAAACAACTAAGTGAATGAAACACCTGGGTGGAATGGTAATTGCTTGGATGGATTTGTGTTGAGTGGTTACACAAGGCCCATTTCTATGGTTCACCTTGTGTATCACACTTGTGGATTGCCATCCAGGAACAAAGAGATTTGTGATGTTTTGTATTGAGAAGCTTCTAGTGCAGCCACCTGGCAATATGGGCTCTGCCTTGATCATTTAGGTTGCAATAACTTAGCCATATGGATAGAAGGTTGTAGTGATGATAGGATGGAACACGTCCATTTGGTCTAAGGGAAGGCTTCTGAAAGATCTTGTCTCGATGCATGTCGAGTCTTGTGGGGAAATTGCACCACCTCTCGAGATAGTAAAACCTAAGTACTTAGTCGTGTCCCTGGCAATGGAAAATTTGAGCATCAAAGGCATTGAAGCAATCAAGGATCTCCTCATCCTAATTTCTCTAAGTTAAAACTTGTTGGGTAAACAAGGGAAGCACCTGGAGGGTATGTAGTGTGCCATTGTGTGATGAAAGGTTTTGTCAAAGAGAAAAACTATTTTCAAAGGATATGGAAAACTTGTTTATGCAAAGGCAAGGCAAAACTCCACTTAGCCAAATATTCATGTAGATGATAGATTCTCCATGTTAATATAAAATCACTTGCTAATGCAATTCAAATGTATTGACCCTTGTGGCTGTAACTTATTATGTTGCAGGTTTGTCTGATGTTAGTGAAGTTTATTGAGTAGGGATTACAAGTCTACAACCAACATGATTTCCTGTGGCATTTGAAGATGAAGGAATCCATGCTATATAGTTATATCTGCTGCATTGTAATAAGATAGCCAAATGATCTATGTAAGGTGTAATGAATTATTTTATTCCTGGTTATGAGTTGTAATATGACCTTTGTTTCTTGATATTACATCTTAAACTGTGGATGCTAGCTATTCGATCCAGGGACTAGCATTGTAAACACAGGGATCTCTACTTTATCAGGGTGGGACCTCTACAGCTTTTGAAGATATAACCGTTCTTACCTATGAACATGGAACCACAACAATGATAACTAAGTTATTATCAACTCGTTGTAAATCAGATATTGACTATAGAACTAGCCACTTATGCAAAACTAGTTGCATGCCAAGCGTGGAATTGGTCTCATGTGCGAGGACATATAAAGTTAGTCCAGGCTGCTTCATCCCACTATGCCACCAATATCGAAAATACAAATAAGAAGCAATAACATGATCATCATCGCTCACATACTCATATGTGTACTACCCGTGCAAAGCATCTATGCATAGATCAGGCTCTGACAGCATTGTTGGGTTCGCAACATAGAAAACAAAAAATTTCCTATGATGGGAACTACTAAGCACCAAGATCTATCTACTAGATACAAGATACGGGTGGATATACATCCATAAAGAACATACCCTTGTAGACCGACAAAGTTTAACGAGGTTGAACTCGTGGATGATGTAGTCGAATGATTGCCGATCTCAAGATCGAGAAGAAGTCCAGCGTCGCAAATCAGCAGCGAATCCGTGATCGCACACACGTTCAGGCCACCGAACAACCTCCGCCTCCTTGCTCCAGCGATGCAGCGGAAGCAGCAACTCCTTCCAGACGAAAAGCCACCGGGAACATGTATCTCGCTAGTCTGAGACCATGGGGGAATAATTCTAGAGGGGGAGAGATCCTTCACGAGGAGGTGTGAGTGAGAGAGAGGGAGAGGGGGGCCTTTTATAGGAGGAGGGGGCACCCCAAAGGGCATGGACGGCGGCCATGGTGGCTGCCCCCACCCCTTCCTACATTCATGTGAGTGGAGCTCCCACTCAAATTTGACTCTCCATTTACTCCACCCAAAATTCCACTCAAATCCCATTAAATTTCCACCAAATTTAATGTAATCTCTCATTAAATAAAACTCCTTTTATTTATTTATTTAGAATTTTTCAATTACATTAATTGACAAACATTCACATAAAATGCCTTGCTACTTTTCAATTTCACATGTAGAACCAATTTCAACAACTTCACCTGAAGTAATTCCGGTGTCCATTGAAATAATTCCAGCGCTTTGCAATTCTTTCGTCTAGAACATATTTGCTCCAAATGGTGTTGGTATCCCTTAAGTGTGTCACACTATGGTTCGCAAATAATGCAGACATGACCGAGACCCCTCTCGGATCAATAATCAAAAGCGGGACCTAGAGAGCCATAATGACTCCCACACATTCAACAATGACTTCTGTGATCGTGATAACCTTTTATGCTAGTAACTTAATCCCTTTGTCTCACGATATATTACATGTTAGAGATTCGATCATTGGTATCTCCATACCTAGTTTGATCTCATTATTGATATGAACTCTTTTCTTGTTCCCTTGATATAACATTCTAGTGATCACATCACTTGATTGCAAGCTAACTAATGTGATATCACCGAGAGGGCTAAGAGTATATCTATCTGTCATCGGGATGGACAAATTACACTCTTGATCCATGAGCCTACACATAACACCTTCGTAGCACTGAACCCACCTTTATAGTCACCATGTCATAGTGTGACGCTTGATGTTATCAAGATACTCTTCCAGTGTTAGTGATTGACATGATCTCATGGTCTAAGGACTATGATTACTTCATATGATGTTATAGCAATATAAACACAATGACTTTGATCATAATGCTATACTTCAGATGAATGTTCATCACATCATTCCAAAAATGTTATGACCTCATTATTAACAACATCCAATGTCCATGATCAGGAAACCTTGATCATCCTGTTAATCAACAAGCTAGTTTATAAGAGAGGCACAACTAGGAACTTTCTATTTTTTATTAAACATGCATGTATTAACATTTTCGTATTAATACAATTATAGCATGCAAAATAAACATCTATCATATACTTGGAATACATATAATAACAACTTTATTATTGCCTCTTAGGGCATATTCCCTTTAAGAAGGGCCTGGCGCCTAGGGTTTTGCGCCTAGGGTTTCCCCTTCCTGGTTGGCGGCTAGGGTTAGGGTTTGGGCGCCCTAGGGTTGCCGCTGCCTCCCTCCTTTGGCCACCACCTGGTTGCCTTGGGGGAGGGTCAAGGCTGCCCCTCCCCCTATATAAAGAGACCCCCTCTCCCATTTGGAGAATACACACCAATACAACAGATCCCATGATTTGGGAGCTCTCGTCCTCCTCCTCTCCAATCTCTCTTCCTCTAGTTGTCTCCATGCGTTGGCATGACCCAGGGTTGTTCGCACAAGAGACGTGCACCTATATCACGCCGTTAGGCTGCGAGGATTCCATAGCCGGAGATCTACTTCCGCACTCCATCAGGGGTCAAGGAACCGGAGGTCTCGTCGTACACCATATGTGTAATAAGCCACGAGGTGCAACACTTGGGGCACTTTGGATGTTGTGAGCCAGACTGATGCACGGTGTTGGAGCAAGGGTGACCTGCGAGGAGCTTCGCGACCTTGAGCTCGGCTACGAGCACGACTACTTCAACCACGTTCTCCTTGGAACATTAACCACTTTCGTACTACAAGGGTATGTATCCTAAACCTCTCGGCCGTTACTGCATTACTGTAACATCCCTAAAATCATGTTTCAAACCTTTGCATATCATCCATGCATGCATATTCATTTAGGGTTCAAATTCAAACTCTTTTGAAAGAAACAGAAGCTTTGAGTGCTATTATTTCATGTGGACAAACTTTGATCCAATGCTACTCTCTAGTGAGAGATTATTTGTTTTAAAACCATTGTTGTGTGTTCATAGGATTGTTTGATGAGTTCCAATCTTGAACAAAATTCCCAAAAACAAAATATGGTTTTTAAACCATTTATTTATCTTCATTAAATCATGTGCTAAGGCACTGTTTATTTTGAATTTTCAAAAAGACCAAGCAAGTCTAATGAGACAACATGGTTTTATGCCCAAAAATATGAAGGTTACACTTTATAAAAGTCCAGAAAAAGTTTGGAATTCAAATGCTTTTGAATTTGTTTGAAAAGGATTCCTGAAAATTGATTTAGAAAAAGAAAAGGAATTAGAAATCAATACTGGGCCTGGCGCCACGTTTTCGGCCCAACAGGCAAAGCAGCCCACCCGGGCCACTCCTCTCTCTGCTTTTCCCCACCCACGCAGAACATACCCCCCAGTCACTGATCGATGGGCCCCGTCCACGTCACCGTCGTCTTCCCCAAATCCCGCGCAAGAACACGTCGCGCTGCCGTTGCTGCCGTTGATAGCGCGGCGTAATTGCCATTGATTCAGCAGGCGTTTCCTGCCAAGCCTCTGCCTACTTAAACCTCTCCGCACCGCGAGTCTTTCCCCTCACTCGTCACACCATTTCTGCCACCAGGCTGCTGGCAATTCAAGCTGCAATGCCGCTGCCCGACGCACTCCGGCAACCTATTCCGGTGAACCTCGTGCTCCCCTTCACCTCTCGTTCTTGCGAGCTTGCTTTTCATGCCTGTGCGCATCTCCTCACACCTTTGGTTTGCTCTATAACGCCCCAGGTCGTCGTCTCCGTCGAGCCCCGCAAACAACCGAAGCGCCGCCCGACTCCGACGAATAATCACGGTAAAACCAGACTGCCCCTTGACCCCTAGTTCATACGACTGTGTTCGCCTCGCCTCTGTGCATCTCCTAATGCCTTTCGTTCATCTTATTGCGCCGTAGAACGTCGCCTCCGTCTCTGGCAGTGAACACCCGACGCGAAAGCAAACTCCGACGAGGTCCTGCCGCTGCGTCCGTGCGCCCCTCGACAAACTACTGCCATGTTGAGCTTCCTCGTGACCTTGCGAGTCTGGTAAGCCATGCCACACACCCCAGCCCCTCATGTATTCGCCGGAGCATCGCTGACAGAGTGCCGCCGCCGCGCCACCATCGCCAGCGCCGCCAATCCTTGGTCGTTTGATCGCGAGCCCTTAGATCTAGATCTAACGCATGAGATAGAATCACTTAACGAAGGGGTACGAGTCAGATATGGCCGTGCAATTTCATTTAGATCGTGCGGTCCACACTGGTCGATCCGTGGCAGGAAGAGAGCGTCGCGTGGCCTGAGTTTAAATTTAAAACAAAAATTTGATCTATTAGTTAATGAAACTTGTAAAATTCATAACTTTTGTTCCACATGTTCAAATTTTGCAAATTTTATATCATTGGAATCAGGAGAGAAAATCCTATCTGTTTATGCAATGTGTTTAATGTTTTGCCTATGTAAAATGGTTGTTTTTGCAGAACTTGTGTAGGCTTATTTTGGATATAGAAATGATTGAAAAATGTTTTAAAAATCAAATAAAGTCTATTTTTGAGTATCTTGGACTTTTTTATGTTTTAGTACTGTTTAATTGTCTTGTTTGGTGTAGAAAAATCATCACATGACATTTGCACGCATTCATATATTTTTGTTTGTATATTTTGATAGGTGATTTTGGTGCCATTATTTTATGTGTAGATTTTGGTGCAAATAGTGATTGTGATTGTGAAGATTGTTGCTACTCCCCAAACTACCAAGTCAAGTGGTGCTTCATGATTTTATTCCTATATTTTTCAACTATGCACTAGAAATATTTTGTATATGACTTGCATGAATATTTTGATAAGTATCTATATGCTACTCTTGGGAAATCCTAGTAGTTGTAGAATTGTTAGAATTTTCTCTAAGTTAAGATGCTTACCATTGCCTTTCTTAGCCTAGCTAGTAGCAACCAAGGGTGGTTATATATTCATGCTATGTGAAATATTTCTAAGTCTTTGACTTGTGTTTTTGCTTAATAAAACAAGTAAGTGAATGAAACACCTGGGTGGAATGGAAGGAATGGTTTGTGTTGAGTGGTTACACAAGGCCCATTTCTATGGTTTACCTTGTGTATCTCACTTGTGGAAAGCCACCCAGGAACAAAGGGATTTGAGATGCCATATGTTAAGAAGCTTCTAGTGCAGCCACATGGCATTATGGGCTCTGCCTGGATCATATAGGTTGCAATAACTTAGCCATTTGGATAGTTGGTGGTAGTGGGATGATAGGTTTGGAACGCGTCCATTTGGTCTAAGAGAAGGCTTCTGAAAGGTCCTGTCTTGGTGAAAATCAAGTCTTGTGGGGAAAGTGCACAACCTTTTGCAGATGGAAGAATCTAAGTACTTAGCCATGTCCCTGGTATTGGACAACTTGAGCATTAAGACATGGAAGCTATCAAGAATCTCCTCATCCCAATTTCTAAGTTAAAACTTGTGGTTGAACAAGGGTGAAGGTTCACCAATTTCTATTGGTGATTCCTTGGGAAAGTTTTGTCAAAGAAAAACTTAGTGTTTTCAACTGATAGGTAAAACCTATTTTGAGCTAAGCAAGCCTAAGCTACACTTAGCCAAATTCATGTAGTATCTAGATGCTAATATTCTACTAAGGTATCACTTGCCAATACTATTCCAATGTATTGACCCACTGTGGCTGTAACTTGTGATGTTGTAGGTTATTCTGATGATGATTAGGCCTAATACAAGAGTTCAAATATAGTATAAGATAAATAAGTCTTCATCTTCATGTGCCACAGGCAAGCATGTTGAGTGTAGACTCATAACCACCATCGCCAGCGCCGCCAATCCTTGGTCGTTTGATCGCGAGCCGTTAGATCTAGATCTAACGCATGAGATAGAATCACTTAACGAAGGGGTACGAGTCAGATCTGGCCGTGCAATTTCATTTAGATCGTGCGGTCCACACTGGTCGATCCGTGTGAAGCGGTATCGACGAATCAGAGAGCGTCGCGTGGCCTGAGTTTAAATTTAAAACAAAAATTTGATCTATTAGTTAATGAAACTTGTAAAATTCATAACTTTTGTTCCACACGTTCAAATTTTGCAAATTTTATATCATTGGAATCAGGAGAGAAAATCCTATCTGTTTATGCAATGTGTTTAATGTTTTGCCTATGTAAAATGGTTGTTTTTGCAGAACTTGTGTAGGCTTATTTTGGATATAGAAATGATTGAAAAATGTTTTAAAAATCAAATAAAGTCTATTTTTGAGTATCTTGGACTTGTTTATGTTTTAGTACTATTTAATTGTCTTGTTTGGTGTAGAAAAATCATCACATGACATTTGCACGCATTCATATATTTTTGTTTGTATATTTTGATAGGTGATTTTGGTGCCATTATTTTATGTGTAGATTTTGGTGCAAATAGTGATTGTGATTGTGAAGATTGTTGCTACTCCCCAAACTACCAAGTCAAGTGGTGCTTCATGATTTTATTCCTATATTTTTCAACTATGCACTAGAAATATTTTGTATATGACTTGCAAGAATATTTTGATAAGTATCTATATGCTACTCTTGGGAAATCCTAGTAGTTGTATAATTGTTAGAATTTTCTCTAAGTTAAGATGCTTACCATTGACTTTCTTAGCCTAGCTAGTAGCAACCAAGGGTGGTTATATATTCATGCTATGTGAAATATTTCTAAGTCTTTGACTTGTGTTTTTGCTTAATAAAACAAGTAAGTGAATGAAACACCTGGGTGGAATGGAAGGAATGGTTTGTGTTGAGTGGTTACACAAGGCCCATTTCTATGGTTTACCTTGTGTATCTCACTTGTGGAAAGCCACCCAGGAAACAAAGGGATTTGAGATGCCATATGTTAAGAAGCTTCTAGTGCAGCCACATGGCATTATGGGCTCTGCCTGGATCATATAGGTTGCAATAACTTAGCCATTTGGATAGTTGGTGGTAGTGGGATGATAGGTTTGGAACGCGTCCATTTGGTCTAAGAGAAGGCTTCTGAAAGGTCCTGTCTTGGTGAAAATCAAGTCTTGTGGGGAAAGTGCACAACCTTTTGCAGATGGAAGAATCTTAGTACTTAGCCATGTCCCTGGTATGGGACAACTTGAGCATTAAGACATGGAAGCTATCAAGAATCTCCTCATCCCAATTTCTAAGTTAAAACTTGTGGTTGAACAAGGGTGAAGGTTCACCAATTTCTATTGGTGATTCCTTGGGAAAGTTTTGTCAAAGAAAAACTTAGTGTTTTCAACTCATAGGTAAAACCTATTTTGAGCAAAGCAAGCCTAAGCTACACTTAGCCAAATTCATGTAGTATCTAGATGCTAATATTCTACTAAGATATCACTTGCCAATACTATTCCAATGTATTGACCCACTGTGGCTGCAACTTGTGATGTTGCAGGTTATTCTGATGATGATTAGGGGTTATGAGTCTACACTCAACATGCTTGCCTGTGGCACATGAAGGTGACTACTTATTTATCTTATACTATATTTGAACTCTTGTATTAGGCCTGTGGACATGGAGTTGTAAAAGACTATGTTTGTCTCTAGAATGATATGTAATAATGACCTTTGTTTCTGTGTACTTCATCTTAAACTGTGGATGCTAGCATTGATCCAGGGAATAGCATTGCAATCACAGGGATCCTTACCTCTATAAAGGGAGGGATCTTACAATTACTCATAGATAGATCTTGGGCATCGGGGCAATCTGTTGTAGTATTTTTTTTGATTTTCTCCTCGGAACCCCAACTGTGGTATCAGAGCCGATCTATGCGTAGTAGTGATATGCGTCGAGTACGCACATGTGTTGTGCGGGCATTGATGCTATAGTTGTTACCCTCCCACGTCTAGTTATTTATATCGTAGGATTGTTTGATGAAGTGTCCTGTACCGACCTTACGCGTAAGCTTACGAGAGACTGGTTCCACGCTCAACATATGGCTTGTTCCGTATAAGTGGCTAGCGGGTGTCTGTCTCTCTTACAATAGTTGATATAACATCTACAACAGATGGCCCCGAAAGGGGTGTAGTAGAGACAACTATATGGATCCATGTTGTGGTTGGAAAGTTCGTAGATTAGAAACGAGTCTATTATGAAAGCCCTAACAACCACATAAAACTTGCAATAGATAAAGTAGAGGCGTTTAACTTTATGTTGCAGGTGGAGCATGTGATTTGATATGGTCATGGTTGTTGCAAAGGTAAAGTAGTTTACTTTTATGTTAATAAGTTGTAGTAATAGTCATCGTTCTGGTGGCGCTGTGGACTTGGCGTCAAAACCGGTGGCACGATGGAGATCATGCCGGAGCGCTCGATGAATATCAAGGCGCAAGAAGGATCATATCATATCACAATATACATATGATGTTGATACCTGCTTTGCATCTTATTGTGTGATAGTATTTAATAATCAAGGGTAGCATATATAAGATGATCCCTATTAAAACCAATGTTGAATTGGCGAGCCTAGCATGTGGAGACATGGACTCGAAATTCCAATGATAGTGTTCCCCTTGTGTGTGCACCACCAAGAAAGTTCTTCGTTATGAAGCCGACCGTGACGATCGAGGGCTAGACATATCTACATTCGCATACAATGGGTGTAAGAAAGTTTACACTGCAATACACACAAGTTTGAGTTTGCGAGCGTAGCATGTGCAGACATGGCCTCGGAACATAGGAGATCGAACGATCGAGCATGATTCACATGGATGATGTGATTGACATTGGAGAATGTCTACCTTTCAAGCTATGTTGTCGGCCGTGACGATTGGGGGTTGCATAGTGAATTGAGATCGTGTGATCACTAAAATCTTCCAGGGGATTACTATTTTAGTGGGATCTCAATTATGAATTGAACTGATTATTATGAACTAAGTATAGATGTCTGTTTGCAAATATCTTAGTAGATCATGGCCTATCTCATTGAGGTCCTTTGCGACCATGAGAAATTTCTTGCTAGAAATGGAACTTATCAAAAGGGTCCAACTTCATAGATTAATACCCACTCCCGAGGGATATTCTCGGAATAAGCCAATCTTCTATTCTTGATACAATAACAATTAGGAGATAATCCAATAACTCCAAAAAGTTTGTGTTTTCTCCATAAATCATCCAAAAGGGGTCATTATCCATTTGATGGAGAGTTGGACTAATATTTTACATTCTGCAAAATAAGGCACATAAGGTATGAGCCGTTGGATGAGTTTTCTTCTATGGTGGATGAAAATAGAATATTTGGAGAATCACTTAGAAATCTTGCATTAGAGTTGAGAACTCTTAGAAGGGCTTGATTGTCATGGAGGTCATGGATAAAAAGGGTATATGTTAGATATACAAAGTTATAAATGTGATTCTTGCAAAACTCGTTGCAGTTTACAAAGTATTGGATACTTGTCCCGTTTTGTGAAAAACAGGATGGTCTTCTTGAGAATTGCTAGAATTGAGGCAATGTGGCTTGATGACGTCAAGCAAACTAGTTCGTGGTCGACATTGCTCCTCCCCTCAAAGTTCATCATTTGGATTAGTGGACTTGAATACAATTTTGTAATCCTTGTTTATGTGTCTTGCTTTTGGCCAGACGACTATTCATATGAATAATTTACAATCCAGTTGTACTATTCTTATGAGTAATACCTTTATGGTCACATTATGATTATAAATGAGTTATTATCATCACTATGTTAATGATAAAAGGTTAAGCATTTCTAAAGGATTAGAATGCTAAAAGATATCCAAAGGTTAATAATGAAATAACACTATTTTTTAAGTCATGATGGTTATTGCATGTTTTTCACTTAGATGAAAATAGGGGTCTTAGATATTTGATCTAGAGACTTGCAAAACCATGCCTCATTTGGTAAGATGACTAAAACTCCGCATTTTGGTAAAACAGTGATATGCAAAGAAATGTTGAATTTTATACATAGTGATGTATCACATTTTCAACAAATAGTGGAAATCATTATTTCATTGTGGACTTAAGTGAATAGGTGTATTTACTTAATGAAACAGAAGTTTTGAAACAATTTGAATTGTTCAAATGAGTTCAAAAACAAAGTGGGATATGGAATTAATAGGAATACAAAGTCTCTTTGATTTGATCGATATGACTAAAGTATTTAAGTTAAAGTTTGGCATAAAAGGACTTGTGAAAGTTGTTTCACAAATGATGATAATTGGACAAAATCAAGGTGTTGAAATGTCTAGATATCATAATCATTTTGTATTAGATACATGTGGTCTAATATTATCTCTTATCAGGGTTATAGTTATCATTTAGAGTTAGAGGTCGAAATAATAAAACACTCATTTGAAATACAAAGGAACATCTAAATATTCATGGAAACAACACCATAAGGGTTATCACATGTTCGAGTTTCTGGAGATTTTGATGATTCAAAATCATGGCAAATAAACGAATCTTTGTAGCGTATTCTTAGGGTGACTATGAATACATGTTCCATAGAGGGCAAACCTGCTGTTGTCCTAGGTTTATGTGTCTTAATGAAAGATACATGCGGAAGGAAGTAAAAGTTCAAAACAAGGTACTTTGACCTTACCTCCTGATTGTTGAGTGGCGCAGCGAAATGTTTCATGAAACCAAAGTCTACAAATAGAGAAGAAACTAATGATAATGATCATAAAGTTTCAGCGAATACTTTTACCAAAGAAAGTAGGATTAAAGAATATATTCTGCAATTCAGCGGAGTTATATTATTGATTCACTTGTCATGTTTTTAAACAATACATACCTACGGATTACAAAGAAGCATGATGGACCTAAATGCGAGAAATGACTAGAAGTCATGAAGTCCTGTATTAAGTTACATTCAAGATTGAAAAGTAACGTGTTACTTGATCTTATTAGGTTTACTTAATATTTCTAAATGACTGCAAACGTCATGAGAAAGTAATGAATGAAAGACATAAAGCTTGATTTGTCGCAAAGCAAGTTTGGAAAAATTCAAGGAGTTGACTACAAAAGTAGAGATGCTTGGGTCTATTGGATTTTTACCAGCAATATATGGATACTGGGAACTCGTAGCTGGAATTCTCAATTTGATGGTGATCAAAGAATTTTGGAAAGTCCAAGATTATTGAGATGACTTTCATTTAAGTGGGAGAATATTGGCTTGGCTTAACCTTGATATGTAAGAGACATATTTTGTGTGGAAGATTAATGGCTTGGCTAAGACTCAATATGTATGAGACATATTTTGAGTAGGAGCTAAGTGAAATCCCTGGATCTCATATGGATGCCATTTTGAGTGGGAGCTAGTCCCTAGATCTCATATATGGATGCCATATTTGTGTGGGAGCATGTTATCATTCTGAAATATGTGGACAACATATATGAATGATATGATGGTATTAATAATATTTAAGTTAGTAAATATGGATGAAGTAGTAGAAGTTATTAAATAATAGAATATATCGAGATAGATTGAAAAGTTTAATAAACATTATTGTCGAATGCTTCCTGGACTTGATTCTGAAGATGTTCAAAATGTCCTAGGTAAGATTATGAAGGAGTTCAGAATGGAACAAGATAAGAAAGTGGTTCTTACTTGTATGAACCATTGAGTTGGTCTCATTATTACAACTATGGTTAAAAGAAAGACAGAGATTCATTGCATCTCATATGCCTCAGTCATAGGTTCTTCCATATAACCATATTGTATACTCGACGTAATATGACCCAAAAGGATCTGGTTGAAATAACATGTCTTGAAGTGATTACGTAGTTAATCACTGAACCAAGTATATACTTGATTTATCTATCTTCCAAATTAAACTTGTTATGTGAAAGTTAGTGATTAAAGCTCTCACAAAATTGATGGCACACTTTATTTTTCTTGCCCCTAATAAACTTGAACCATTGTGTCATCTATGTTGTATATGCTTGCACTTATAAGTTGGGAATTAGCAGAACCATGTTGTCATGGGGAACGCTTTCAACATTGCACTTGTACATTGTACCCAATTGATATCATGATCTTTTGTTTGCAGATGTCGCCGGTGTGAAATAAAAGGGGAGCTTGTAAGTCCATGGAGTTATGTATGTGTGTTAGAGAAACGCCTGAGCCACTAGACTAAGCCATGCCTAATCATGGTGGAAACTTGCAGCATCACCATAGTGAGCAATCTATGAAGCATTCTTCTTATAGAAACAAGAGAGATTGAGAAAAAGAAAAAAAGATATGAGAAAAGAGGAAAGAGAGAAAAAAACACCATTTTCCCATGGTAAATAAGAAGATTGCTGAGATGCTCATTGTCTGCTTGCCTTGTCATTTTGATATGGGATAGCTCCTGTGTCATGGGGCAAGGGGTACCCCGTTGGTGGTTCTCTATGATACACATGTACTTACTATGACAAGAACTTACCGGTGACTAAAGTTGAGTAGCATGAGGAGCGGCCCTCGTACTCAAGGGACATGAGATTTCCAACTTATACTTTGTCAAGCATATACTCCATATTTTGTTCACTTTAACCTTAATCACTTCAAGATGCTTATGATAGGGGCAATGAGAACTGAAAGCTAACAAATACCATAATTTTTGGAAGCTCTTTATGAGACTTGAAATCCCTTCTTCCCTTTGAAGGGCCTTTCTTCCACTTTTATATTGAGTCTCCACCTTCTATCCTTAGGCACCAATTAAGAGAGCATAGTTGCCATTCTTAGTTCTATGTGCATTGTCCCAAAACTTATTGATTGATTCATATTGTTGATATTGCTTGCTCTTGAACAAATTGTATCTAGTCACCCTTATGAACTTTGAAGGTGTCCTATGCAATTATGTTTTGCTACTCCATGAGAGACAAGCTGAATGCCACTATGTTATGTTTCTGTTTGTGAAACAAACAAACAAACATCTTTAAATGCATTGTTATTCATGAATCTTTGTTCGTATCCTTTCATGTTGCAGCATAGTTGCTATGTCTTATTGTTAGAACTTCATCTTTCATTCTCATGTTTATTGTACTTTGATCCCAGCTTTTAATGCTTGCAGATGGTTTGATCTTGATTGTGATGGTGCATGTCACCTCAAAAAATATTCTTTTTATCACTTACCTACTCAAGGACGAGCATGATTTATGCTTGGGGATGCTTGATACGTCGAAAACGTTTCTATAATTTTTGATGTTCCAAGCTTGTTTAGTATCCACTTTTCTTTGCTTTGTCTACACTTAGAGGTATTTTTATACATTTTCTGGGTCTAACCTATTAACAAGTTGCCACAGTGCCAGTTGCTTGTTTTCTACTGTTTTTGGTTCCAGAAAAGACAGAAAATGAATATTCTCGGAATTGGACAGGACAAAAGACAAAGTCAATATTTCACCGAGGAGAACACAGAGCCAGAAGACGAGACGGAGGAGGGCCACGAGGGGCCCACACCCCTGGCCGTGTGGCCAGGCCTGGCTCGCTCCTGGGGGGAGGTGCGGCTGCCTCGGGTACCCCTTCGGTCTCCCCCTTCGCCTTTAATAAGCCCCCGATACCAAAACCCTAAATACCCGATCAGATATCCACGAAACAGTCCGTAGCCGCCACGACCATCATCCCTAGATCGGGGGGATCTGAAGCTATTCCCCACACCCTGGCGGAGGGGAGAGATCATCCCGAGGCCTTCTTCATCACCATGCCAGCCTCCGGTATGATGTGTGAGTAGTTCCACCTTGGACTATGGGTCCATACAGTATATAGATGGTTGTTTCTCCTCCTTTGTGCTTCCATGTTTAGATCTTGTGAGCTCCGTTCAAGATCAAGATCATCTATTTGTAATCATGCATGTTGTGTTTGCGGGGATCCGATGGATATTGATATTACTATGTCAGATTGATTAATGGTTTTATCTTATTGATTCTATCATGTCTGTGTTGTTTGGATCTTGCATTCTCTCCGTTTCTAGTAGCTATCTTGGCCAAGTAGATGCTAGTGACTCCAAGAGGGGGTATTTATGCTCGATAGTGGGTTCATGCCTCTATTGAATCTGGGGAAGTGACAGAAATATCTAAGGTTGTAGATGTGCTGTTGCTACTAGGGATAAAACAATGATCTTTTGGTCATGGAACAATTGTATTGTTTACTTTACACACTTTGCTTAAAGCAGTTATCCGTTGCTCGCAACTTAATACTGGAGGGGGTTCGGATGATAACCTGAAGGTGGATTACTAGTCATAGATGAATTTGGATGGCGGTCTATGTATATTGTTGTATTTCCCAATCGAATCTCATAGGATCATGAATGTCTAGTATTGCATTGTTATGCCTTGCTCAGTCCTGTCAATTGCCCCGCTGTAATTTGTTTACCCAGCATGCTATGTTATTTATCTTAAGGAGAACACCTCTAGTGAACCATGGATCCCGATCCAATCTTTACCATTGATACATACTCCACTATTACTGTTTACTTTCCGCAAGCCACCATTACCTTCCACACCATACGTTTAATCCTTTGTTTTCAGCAAACCGGTGAGATTGACAACCTCACTGTTCGTTGGGGCAAAGTCTTAAGTTTGTGTTCTGTAGGTTTCCAAGTTGTTAGAAACACCTTTGAGTCGTTTTCTTCCTCCTACTGGTTCGATAACCTTGGTTTCTTACTGAGGGAAGACTTACGGTTGTGCTCATCATACCTTCCTCTTGGGGTTTCCATATGAAGCTCTACAGTGATCTAAGCCGCATCAATGGCACAGACATGATCTCCATTAATGATCAATAGCGGTACCAGGATGCCCATAATGACCCATGTGCATTCCATGATGACACTGTTGTAGGGCCACGTGAAGAAAAACAAAACTTTTTCCTCTAACGTGGTGATCCCAAGATCTAGCTGAGGTAGAAGGCCACGAGGTTTACCACTAGGCCAGCGATTGCGGATTCGATGAAGCGGCGTCGATTGATGCAAGGCAGATCCTAACGATCCGATCGTCCTGGTGCTGATCGACAACACCTCTCTGGTATCCACATTACAAGGAGGAGCGCCGTGGCGAATCGCTAGGTTAAATGGCGGCTAGACTGTGTGGAGCTAGGGTTTCAACACATGGAATGACCTAACCGAACAACGATTAACCTTTACGGGTTAAGGTGCTCCACTATATATAGGAGTGAACGTGGACTCGCCATGGCGACCCATTCACTAAAGCCCATATAACACTAGTCACCGTGAGTCCAACTCACTAACTCAGTCCTAATCTGGTTTAGGTCCAACCCAACAGATTACGATTCGGATCCAATCCGAACTTGCTCCTGCCTCAAGTGTGTGACCTCAGAGCTCATGGCTACTTGGACACGATTAGAGTCCGACTCACAATCGATCGATCGGCGGCGGCTCCTAGCGAGCGTGCCGACTCCAAGTACCAAAGAGTCATGACGACTTGCCTTTCCAATGCGACTTACGTCCGAGTCCCTTTTGCCTCACGATATACCTTGTCAGACTATAGGCGAATATATGTCATCCCTTAAATAGTCCGACTCTCTTCTCGATCCGAGATAAGTGATTCACCCGACTAACTCTTAGTCGATCGCCTCGGTTAACACTTAACCGAGTCGTGCATGGCCATGCTTTCCGAATCATATCTCACGAGAGGGCCCAGAGAATATCTCTCTGAGTGGTGGGGCCAAATCCCATCTTGGTTATTCATCACAGCTTGATTCTCAGTCGACCCGAACCCTGCCTTTATAACTGCCCAGTTACGGATCAGCGTTTGACAGAACCTAAGTCGGTGATCCTCAACTCGGACTATGCAACAACCTCAGGTCTAAGGATTACATTGATTGAGATATACAAATGACAGCTAGTTCGTTGCACCTCAATATGGGTCAATCCGACTCGCTAAACTCTTTAGCCGAATCTGTGTAAGTTGGAATAGCATCTCCATGCTCATGACAAGTGGAACCGTGTCATCAAGCCAATTTTCACATTGATCTAAGTTGTGTGTCCAGCACAACCTCAATGACCAAGGATATTTAGTACAAACAACATGAATGCATAGTTCCACAACCGAATCACAAATTCAATGATACACATCAGATGTTCATACAAGGACTACTTAATATCTTTATGAATACAATGGGAAATCTCATCATACATGATTGCCTCTAGGGCATATTCCCAACAGTCTCCCACTTGCACTAGAGTCAATCTTTCGACATCACATGTCTAAGCATCTAATGCCCATGGCTCTCAGGTGCGCCTCATGCTTCGGCTGGGGTAACGGCTTTGTCAACGGATCCGCAATATTTGCATCCGTGTGTACCTTGCATAACTTGATATCACCCTGATCCACGAACTGGCGAATCAGGTGGTACCTCATGAGTATGTGCTTGTTCTTCTGGTGCTGTCTAGGTTCCTTGGCATGTGCAATAGCACCATTGTTGTCACAATACACGTCCAACGGATTGGACGAGCCCTGAACCACACCAAGATCCATGAGGAAATTCCTCATCCAAACAGCTTCCTTTGCTGCCTCCGAGTGACAATATACTCAACCTCTGTTGTGACGCGATACGTCTCTTGCTTGGAACTCTTCCAGCTCACAGCACCTCCGTTTATAATAAACACGTATCCGGATTGCGAACGAGAATCATCAGAGTTGGTAAGATAACTCGCATCCGTGTAACCCTTTACACTGAGTTCATCTTCACCACCATAAACCAAGAACATATCCTTAGTCCTTCTCAAGTACTTTAGGATATTTTTAGCCGCTGTCCAGTGGATCTCTCCAGGATCAGCATGGTATCTGCTCACAACACTTAGAGCATAGGAAACATCCGGCCTAGTACAAATCATGGCGTACATGATGGATCCGACTGCAGAAGCATATGGAATCGCACTCATCCGACTTCGCTCATCAGCTGTCGAAGGACACTGAGTCTTGCTATGTTTTACACCATGGGACATCGGTAAGAACCCCTTCTTAGAAGATTCCATGTTGAACTTCTTCAACACTTTGTCCAAATAAGTACTCTGACTCAATCCAATGAGCCTCCTTGATCTATCTCTATAGATCCGGATTCCGAGGATGTATGTTGCCTCACCCAAGTCTTTCATTGAGAAAATCCTTTCCAATGATTCCTTGGTTTCTTGCAACATCTAGACATCATTTCCAATCAGTAATATGTCATCCACATATAAGATTAGAAAATTTACTTTGTTCCCACTAAACTTCTTATACAAACAAGAATCATGATCACTCTTGATGAAGCCAAACGATTTGACTACCTCATCAAAGCGAATATTCCAACTCCGAGATGCTTGCTTCAACCCATAAATTGATTTCTGAAGTTTGCATACCTTGTCAGCATTAGCCGGATCGACAAAACCCTCGGGCTATATCATATACACGTCCTCGGTTAAATTTCCGTTAAGGAAAGCCGTTTTGACATCCATCTACCATATCTCATAGTCGAAATAGGCTGCTATAGCTAACATGATCCGAACTGATTTAAGCATCGCTTCTGTAGAAAGTCTCGTCGTAATCAACTCCTTGAACTTGTCGGAACCCCTTCGCGACAAGGCGTGCTTTATAGACGGAAACATTTCCATCCATATCAGTTTTCTTCTTAAAGACCCATTTGCACTCGACGGGTCTTGCACCGTCTGGCAGATCAACCAAGTTCCAAACTTGATTTTCATCCATGGACTTTATCTCGGATCTCATGGCTCCAAGCCATGACTCGGAATCATATCCCACCATCGCTTCCGAATAATTTGCCGGCTCATCACTGTCTAACAGTAACACATCACGAACACTTCGTAATCTTGCCGATCTTCGTAGTATTGTCTTTGCTGCGGCTCAGCCGCCACGACGGCTCAACCTCCAAGGTTTTGCCGACTACGCTACTAGGTTGCTCTCGAATTTCTCTGAGTTGCACCGTGCTCCCACTTACTCCCCGACTGAGAAACTCTTTCTCAAGGAAGACACCGTTCCGAGCGACAAACACTTTGCCCTCTTCTCGGTTGTAGAAGTAGTAACCCAAGGTTTCCCTCGGATACCCCACGAAAATACACTTATCCGACTTGGCTGTAAGCTTGTCCGACTAAAGTCGCTTGACAAATGCTTCACAACCCCAAATCTTAAGAAAAGACAAAATTGGCTTTTTGCCTGTCCACATCTCATGCGGTGTCTTCTCTACCGACTTTGATGGTACTTTGTTTAGTGTGAACACCGCTGTTTCTAGATAATAACCCCAAAATGATAAAGGCAGATCTGTCCGACTCATCATTGATCGTACCATGTCCAACAAGGTCCGATTCCGCCTTTCCGAAACACCATTCCTTTGTGGCGTTCCTGGCGGAGTAAGTTGAGGAACTATTCCACAACTTTTCAGATGGTCATCAAACTCATGGCTCATGTACTCGCCTCCTCGGTCCGACTGAAGAAACTTTATTTTCTTGCCGAGTTGATTCTGTGCTTCATTCTGGAATTCTTTGAACTTTTCAAAGGCTTCCGACTTATGTTTCATCAAGTAGATATATCCATACCTACTCAAATCATCAGTGAAGGTAATGAAGTACTCATAACCACCCCTGGCTTTCGTGCTCATTGGTCCACATACATCACTATGTACTAGTCCCAACAAGTCGGACGCCCTTTCGCAACTCTTTGCAAAAGGTGTCTTGGTCATTTTGCCGAGTAGGCAAGATTCGCATGTCTCGAACGACTCCAAGTCGAACGAAGTTAGGAGTCCATCATCATGGAGCTTCTTCATGCGTTTCCAACTTATATGACCAAGCCGACAGTGCCAAAAGTAAGTCATATTCAGATCATTTGGTTTCAACCTTTTAACATTTATGTTATAAACCGACTCACCATCAAGATTCAAAATAAATAACCCGTCCTGGACGGGTGCAAAGTCGTGAAACATATCATTCAAATACAAAGAACAACCATTATTCTTGATATTCGACTCATAGCCTTGCCTCATCAAACATGAAGCAGAAATAATGTTTCGACTGAGCACTGGAACATAATAACAATTATTCAGTTCCATAATGAATCCGGAAGGTAAATGAAGTTGCATCGTGCCGACTTCCAACGCAGCAACTCTTGCTTTGTTGCCGACTCGAATATCAACCTCGCCTCTTGCTACGCTCCTAGTTCTTACCAGTCCCTGCAACGAGTTGCAGATGTGAATAACTGATCCGGTATCATATACCCAAGAACTATTAGGTGCATCAACAAGATATATGTCTATAACATTGCAAACAAGTGTACCAGAGTCGGAAGTCATACCTCCACTCTTGGCTTTGTCGGCCAAGTACTTGTTGCAGTTCCTCTTCCAGTGGCCATCCGCCTTGCAGTAAAAGCAAGTGGATCCGGCTGAAGGAGATGGTTTAGTCCCTGAGGAAGCGCTTGGGACCGGGTCCTAAGCCTGCTTTTCCCCTGACTTAGCCTTCTTCTTAGTCCAAGAACTCTTCTTGAACTTAGCCTTATTCTGCACCATCAACACTTGACTGGTGCCCTTCTTGAGATCCGCCTCTGCCTGCTTGAGCATCCCATGCAATTCAGTGAGCTTCTTATCCATACCATGCATGTGGTAGTTCGAAATGAACTGCCCATATGCACTAGGAAGAGAGTTCAGAATTATATCCGTAGCTAACTCTTCGCTAATGGGGTAGCCAAGCCTCTCCAAAGACTGCACGTAACCAACCATTTTGATCACATGTGGACTCAGTGGATCACCATCCTTAAGCTTGCAACTCAGCAAAGCCTGAGAGACTTGATACCTCTCAGTCTTCGCCTGAGCTTGGAACATACTTTTGAGGCTTTCGATCATATCGTAGGCCTCAACATGCTCGAACTGCTTTTGCAAGTCCGGTTCCATGTGAGCAAGCATAAGACAGCTAATATCCGTGGACTCATCCTTAGCCCGACGGTAGGCATTGGTGGCTGACGATGCATTCTCATTCGGCTCATCTGGAAGTGGGTTGTCTAGGACATGGTCCTTCTTTTCTTGTTTGAGAACAATTCTCAGATTTCGATACCAGTTGGTAAAATTAGTGTCATTCAGTTTATCTTTCTCAAGAATGGTTCTCAACGCAAAACCGGATATCTGAGAGTGACTGCTACTTGGTGCCATGATCTACAACAGAAAATATGCAAAAACACTTAAGACATGTATTCATAAAAGAGCAAGCATATTAAACATTTTAATATTTTATGCTCCCACTAGAACCAACACCCCTCAAGATGGTTACTTAGTGATTCAGGATCCTAAATAAGCAAGTCGGCTAGTGAGCTTTAGCATCACCGCTAGCCGCTAAGTGATCTAGGTAGACAACTCCTTGTCAATCGCATCTCATGCGACTCCTGTTGGACGGGTGGCATCACATGCCCCGGCTCCCATCCGACTTTTCCCCGAGTCCCACAACCGTTGTGATAGACCCGTCTAGCTTACCGAGTGTTTCTGCAGTAAGATTCCGACTCGAACCCACCTAGTCGGAAAGAATTGGCAGCACCTCAATTTTATGAGCCCACTACCAAAAATGTCCGACTTGTGATGGTGCAAACACTGGCGGGAAAACCGACTAGACCTTCTTTGAGGGATTAAATTTTACCGACTATCTAATAGAGGTAAAACTGAGACATAACAATAACACAAAATAAAGCAATTATAATGTGAAATGGTATGGCTCTCTTCATGGCGACCTCCATCTCCACAAAGCCTGTAATCCGACTCGTGCCAACTCTTGTCACTTGCCGTCTTACTCCATGTCGCCGACATGTACAACGCCTTTCATGCCTTCCGGGTTCTCCAAACAGCTACACTAGCTTAGTAAAGTAAATTACATAGAGAATCGACACATGAGTCGTTATACAATAAAATGACAGCACCTAGGCTCCAGCGTTGACATAAACCGTGATTCGCAGATCACGTATGGATTACACACATACATCACATGCACATGAACCATACCATTCACAACTTCCTGCAAAAACAAGTTATGCATAGATACAATATCTATCGGCGTTGTGAAACTCGCAATGACATCTAAGGCGCTACGACAGGGCGAAGCCGGCGGTCCGAACATGGATTCCGACCATCGTTCTGATTCGATCAAACTCTTTGATCTTCGATCACCGCTTCTGGATTTACGCGTCACAGTCTACCCCGATGGCGGAAGCCGACCGGTAGGGGTATGTCGTTCCACGACCTCAGCAGTATGATCACGGAAATCAGATCTACCATTCCCCGAGTACAGTTGATCCAATCAACTTCATACAAAACCGATCTATCTCATAGATCGACCACCAAACATCACATATATCTCATCTACATCCCACCGCATATCACATATGCGAGATCTCGAGCCTAAAACCAGAAACTATCGCTCTGATACCACTGTAGGGCCACGCGAAGAAAAACAAAACTTTTTCCTCTAACGTGGTGATCCCAAGATCTAGCTGAGGTAGAAGGCCACGAGGTTTACCACTAGACGCGTAGTTGCGGATTACTGATGAAGCGCGTCAGTTGATGCAGTGCAGTCCTAACGATCCGATCGTCCTGGTGCTGATCGCACAGCACCTCTACTGGTATCCACGCATTACAGGAGGCGCGCGCGGCTCGCTAGGTTAAATGCGGCGCTGGACTGTGGAGCTAGGGTTTCCAACACATGGAATGACCTAACCGAACAACGATTAACCTTTCTGGGTTAAGGTGCTCCACTATATATAGGGAGTGAACGTGGGCTCTGCTCGCGCGACCCATTCACTAAAGCCCATATAACACTAGTCACCGTGAGTCCAACTCACTAACTCAGTCCTAATCTGGTTTAGGTCCAACCCAACCAGATTACAGATTCGGATCCAATCCGAACTTGCTCCTGCTCTTAAGTGTGTGACCCCGCAGGCTCATGGCTACTTGGACACGATTAGAGTCCGACTCACAATCGATCAGTCGGCAACGGCTCCTAGCAGAACGTGCCGACTCCCAAGTACCAAAGAGTCATGACGACTTGCCTTTCCAATGCAACTTATGTCCGAGTCCCTTTTGCCTCACGATATACCTTGTCATACTATAGGCGAATATATGTCATCCCTTAAATAGTCCGACTCTCTTCTCGATCCGAGATAAGTGATTCACCCGACTAACTCTTAGTCGATCGCCTCGGTTAACACTTAACCGAGTCATGCATGGCCATGCTTTCCGAATCATATCTCACGAGAGGGCCCCGAGAATATCTCTCCGAGTGGAGGGGCAAAATCCCATCTTGGTTATTCACATCACGCAGCTTGATTCTCGATCGACCGAACCACCGCCTTTATAATCGCCCGATTCACGGATCAGCGTTTGACAGAACCTAAGTCGGTGATCCTCAACTCGGACTATGCAACAACCTCAGGTCTAAGGATTACATTGATTGAGATATACAAATGACAGCTAGTTCGTTGCACCTCAATATGGGTCAATCCGACTCGCTAAACTCTTTAGCCGAATCTGTGTAAGTTGGAATAGCATCTCCATGCCCATGACAAGTGGAACCGAGTCATCAAGCCAACTTTCACATTGGTCTAAGTTGTGTGTCCAGCACAACCTCAATGACCAAGCATATTTAGTACAAACAACATGAATGCATAGTTCCACAACCGAATCACATATTCAATGATACACATCAGATGTTCATACAAGGACTACTTAACAACTTTATGAATACAATGGGAAATATCATCATACATGATTGCCTCTAGGGCATATTCCCAACAACTGTCGTTTGAACCATAAACATTGAGTCCAATTACCTTTGTTTTTAGATACGACTTGTCTGAGATCTGATCATTGGTATCACATACCTTGTTCACTCTCGTTACCGACAAGTTTTGTTTCACTTGTTCCCACGATATTACATCCTCGTGACCTAGTCACATGTTGCAACATTATGGATATAATCTCACCAAGTCGGCCTTATATATTTTACTCGTCACGCGGTTGAAGAAATCCTGCTCTTTATACATAGACTTCAACTGTTCCTCTGGAATACCTAACGTACACCTTTATAATCACCATTTTACTGAGAGACATTTGACGCAGTTGATGCTGCCTCGGGAGACAGTGATTAATATGATCTCGCGGTCTAAGGAGAAGAAGACTATTTTTCTAACTATTACAACGATGAACTTTATGACTTGATTATGTCACAATCTTTGGGTAATGTCTATCACATCATTCACTAATGATATGACCCTGTTGTTAACTGGCATAAATGCTCCATGATCAAGAAACCTTGATCATCGGTTTCCTAACAAACTAGTATGAATAGAGGCTACTAGGGACTTTTGTTTCATATCACACCTATATCAATGTTTCCACCTGATACAGTTATAGCACAATATAAAACTATTACAAAGTAATTGAGATATTACAATAATACCCATTTATTATTTGCCTCTAGGGCATATCTCCTTCACCTTTATGGCTCTAAGTGGTTTAAACCCATGATTCTAACATGCTATCACAATTTCTTCTCATATCTTATCAATACTTTATTAGTGTGGAAGACCCTAAAATCATAATAGTGGTACAAGTATTATAGCATTCATCCTAATTAATACATCTAATACAACAATCATAAACCGAAATCATTTCAAATATCATAAAATCTCAAAACTCAAATGATATAATTCTTTACTTTGACAAAGGAAGTTGATTATGCAACTAATGCAAACTTTGGAATTAAAAACCTATCATGAATACAAGAAGGTAAACAAGCTAAAACTGAAAGATAGATTACAAGGTGTTAAAGATCTCCCAAATCTTGGAATCAATACAGGTGGGATCAAATAATCCCTCGTGATTATTCGATACCATGGTGTGTCCTATTTTGGAAAGGATCCCTTGTGATATGAAGCCTTCATCAAGTGTCTTGTTTGTTGCCTCCATGATCATGATGTGAATTCTACGTTGCTCGCTAATTGTTTCTAGCTGAGCTATGCATGCTTTGTACATCTCAATCGTTTTCTTCTGTGTCTTGATGGATCAAAGGCTAATGTAGAGGTTGGATTCCAATCCTTTCATTATCTTCAGGTCCATATGATCCAGGTAATGACACAATAGTTGTGACGGGCGAAGTGTACAAGGCCCGGGAACGGATTCACCATCGTATGGTTGACCAGCAATTACTAGCAATTCCTGCTTCGTGTAACCAGCAGGATGTTGTAGCCTCACTACTACTTAATTGATGATCATTAATTAAGGGCAACTAAGCAATTTCATAGCCTAAGTTTGACTTAACCAGCTAACCTTACTTCAATATGCTTAGAAGATCCCGGAGATTTTACCTCAATCTTCTTGATACGATGATCAAGGTTATCAAGAGAGAGGTTTGCATCTCCTTTCCTTGTTGGTTTAGCCTTTCCAAATAAGACTCCCCTTCTTCCTTGGGATTGAGCTGGACTTCTTCAAAATTACTATCTTGACCTACCATGAAGCTAAGCACCTTACGCCCATCCTTGACCATCACCATCAGCTTAAATCTGTCTTTAGCTCCTAGTTGATTGCACCAGACTTCTTCCTCTATCTTCTCTTTGATGGATATATCCTTGGTATCATCCGAGATCACGTGTGACGAGGGGTAACCTCGGTAATGCCCATTGTTATGGACTTAGGGTTTCGTGGAAAAGGGAGCGTTGGGGATTTTTGTCGGCTGATTAGACAAACAAGGAATTCGATGCAGTCTGATTATTGAGAAATCTTGGTTACAAAGTCACCGATTTTCTAGTTGTGATCTAGCTTATGGCGGATTGCTGGAAAAATACGGTGCCCTCTCCGTCAGGCCCTCCCAGCCTTTATCTGAGAGGATGGGTCCTGGATCCATAGCCGGAGAGGTTACAAGTTAATGTTTATAATATGAACTCTATGTCGGTTCCTGAATATTCCTTAGCAGACAAGGAAAGTCTTTATTATATCGGGTGCTTCTTGGAATTCGTTGGGCCGTCTTGGGCCATAAGCCTTTATGCGCCTAGGGTAACTAATCATAGGGACCCGATATGCCATACCCATGTCATTAGCCCCCGAGACTCTATCTGAATCATAGATTTGGGTCGAGTCTCAAAATTCTGTTTAGCTCTTTCAGCCAAAGTTTTTGATGCAAGCAGATGCTTTTTATTTATTTAAGGTTTGTAGGGATTTGGTATAATAACGAGCCCGATGCATCCGACGGATCCGGAATCAGTTAATTTCTCTTAGGAAAAAACAACGTAAACCTACATCAAACTCAAGTCCCTAGACTTGAACTCGGTATTTGCTGGCATAATTTAGTTCGGGCCACAGAGATCTTGTCGAATGCTGAATTCCAGTGCTAATATATCAGGTACATGATGCGTCCATCGGTACTTTTCATCGTATTGTAGATACAGATAAGTATTGGCAGAGCGCATTCGTGTGCGGTTACCAAGCCACTTCAGGATAAATCCTAGGGTCTTACCTTCATGTCATGGACATGGCATTCAGACAAGTTATCGCGGTGGACACGGTCTGAGAAAATTTTATTGACTGCCTTGTTTGGCTATTGGAATAGCTGAAGTTATCGGCTTCTTTATTTTTTATCGTGTACCCCCGATAGGAGTATCCGTATGAGTATATGAATATTTAATACTCATAGGTTTATTTCAGAATATCTATCGGGTGCGCGATAGCGCTCCCGATGGGAGTAGCCCCCGAGGCTACTGTCGAATACTTGGATTCGAGTGTAAGCTCGGTTTTATGATTTTCTCATGCTGAAAGTGTCAACTCCGTAGGAGGATTTGTTTTATCGGGCGCGACAGTGCTCCCGATGGGAGTAGCCCCCGAGGATATGTTCCGGTGCTTGTATTGAAGCATAGGCTCAAATTAGATCCTTCATTTGTGAAATGTACTATGTTGGATTTTATCGGGTGCGCGACAGTGCTCCCAATGGGAGTAGCCCCCGAGTGTATGTTTGGATGCATGCATCAGAGCATAGACTCCATGTTATTTATTTGGATGAACTTTGCTTCATTGCTTTTTTGACCACACATGATGTCATGGATGACGAAGATGGTGTGTCGCAGTTCTGTCGATGGGACGTATCTTTTTGTGGGCCCAAATGATCAGTGCATACTGATGCATGGACGGCGTAGTGGTGCTACTGTTACTGTATGGCCCCACATTTAGCTCGAAAATCAAGGTGTCATGCGGCCGCCCATAGATTTACCGCAATACTTTTAACTGTACGAGATTTTTTCTTCTTTCATTGCCGCCACGTGTATGTATCTTGTTCCTTTTGATGCTTCATACCTCTCAATCAACGGTGCTGAATCACGCCGCCTTTCTTTATATTGATTGAGTTAGGGATTTACTTCCCTTCTTGTTCCTTTGCCATCATATTCCTCATCTATTCCGCTGCTCAGAGAGCTTCATCGTTCCTGCACACCTCTACTTCCTTCTTCCCTTTTTGCACTGCTTATTTTGAGAGCCACCATGGGTCAATCCAAGGGAGCATCTTCCGCCGCTGATGCCACCGCGAAGAAGGTGCGGGCGATTGGGTGGATGTCGTCGAAGTGCACGGCTCGTGATCTGCGTGAGGCTCGCAACTTTCACTTGTTGGAGGAGAAATCCTGCAAGCTTCCCAGTGATGAGAGTATGCCCATGTCAGAAGCGGGATGGTGGGTAATGTTCCTATCCTTCCTCTTCCGTGGTCTTTCTATTCCTGCCAACGAATTCCTTCATGGGTTTCTCTTTGTCTATGGCGTACAGCTCTATCAGCTTACGCCGAACTCCATCCTCCACATAGCCTTTTCATCGCCTTGTGTGAGTGTTTCCTAGGGATCCATCCCCACTGGACCATGTGGTAGCATTTATAATTTGTTCGCTGCAATTCCACCGACACTGTCGTCCACGACGTCGGAGGCGTCATAATTTCTGTGCGCTCAGACATAGAATACTTTGAATTGAAAATTGCGGACTCTGTCCAAGGTTGGAAAACAAAGTGGTTCTATATTAAGGACCAGCAAGTCAAAGGTTAGAAGTTTGGGTTGGCCCCTTTTGACACGACGAAGACTTTCTTGAGGCTTGGTTCATGGGAGGAGCGCCCCTCATCCGAAGAAATGAAAGAAATCAAGCCGCTGCTGGACCGAATCGAAAAACTGTGCACTGATCAATTCTTGGGTCTTCAGATTCTGACTTATTTTATTTGAATTTGTATTCAACCTGTCCAAGCTCGGTTGGCCGGTATGTGGAGCTATAGGAAAGATCCAATGAGGATTAGAGCCGAGGATCTCACACATAAGATTTTAGAGAAGAAGATGTGCTAATTCACAACACTGACAAAGAAAAGCTCTGTTCCTACTGACTATCGGGTGAAGCCCTTCACCAGGAAAATTCTGGTGGGACCCCCAGAATAATGCCCCGAGAATCGCTGTTATGCATACACCATGATCCCATGATCAGTCTGTCGTAGCACATAACCAACAAGCATCAAGTTTAACATACAATACTTAATGGATACATGTTATACCATATTTGCCATTATGGCTACATCAATCATCATTAGTGGAACTTCATCAAGCGTAGAGCCCGAGCCATGCCTTAACCTACATGCAGCTGACTGGAAGAACGTCCTAGCTCGCATAGTCGTCAACTTCAACTTCTTCTTGATATCTGACCAAGTTAATAGCCAGGGACAATGCTAGTGAGTACTTTGATTGTACTCGCAAACCACCTTAGATAAAGACAGTAACAAAATAGGATATGCAATATGGTTGTAGTAGTAGGAGGGCTCTAGGAGGGGTTCTTTTCTAAATTAGTTTCTCTTGTAGATATAGCATCTACACATCTTTGCTGAAAACTTCTATAAAACATTTTACAAAAGTCTTGGAAAATGCTAGGATTGGGTCACCCATTAGTTTCTCCTTCCAGTCATCCCATGACTAACTCCTTCCCTTTCTTTCAGACCATCCCATTGTTAACACATTTCCATAGCCTTTGATTTTTCGGAAAACCTTTTTAAAAATCAAAACCAGCACTGCTCTACAGCAACCTTCCCAACCGTCCATGACCGTGGAAACGGATATTCAAATAGATTTACACTGTGTAGAGGTTGTACACTTTACCCACAAAATTTGATACATCTGCCAGGATCACCCCCGGTTCGTCATACGAAAGTATGCGGTTCTCGGATAATCAAACAAGACCTTCAGAATACCCACTCTGACATAAGTGTCTACCCTATGAGTGTTGTTCCCCTCAAATCCGGGATGCCCTGTACAGTTCAAAAGCCAACCGGAGCGCCGTTTTTCACTCCACAAAGACAGGTTTTTCTTCTCTTGGTCTCTACTTGCAGGGACTGTTGTACTAGAGAAGACCCAGCCTCCAAGGATGTTTATACCCTGTAGTAGTTGTGAGGCAGCTTATACCAGAGTAAACAAACTTCGAGTCCAGCCCCTTACCATATAAGGGTAATATGGTTGCATGGGTTAATTGTTCTAGAAAAACTATAAAGAACCGGGTGCATTTTCGTAAACATTTTCCTACTTATTCACTCCAACATCATTTGCAAAACCAAAACCTTTTTCTTTCTCAAATTCTCTTGGTAGGTCAAACCTCACCAAGGTTTTCTCATAAAACATTTTTGGTAAACTTTTTCAGGGGTCTTCCCAACCAATAGTTTTGCTTTGGCTAAAACGGGGTTTCTAAAGAGGTATGGTGTTATACACCATCTACAATACTAGAGGAAAGTAGGTACCATCAAGGGGGTTGTACTTAGTAGTACAAAATTTTAATGACTTGTAGGATCCAAGCCTTCTCCACAATTAAGCATCATATAGTAAAACAATGCAGTTTGCATAAATTGCTAGATAAAACATGCATACATAAAATAATAGGGCAAGATCTTATGGGCAATAAGGTGGCTTGCATGTGATCAGAAATATGGCAATATGTCCCTGTACTTCATCTTCTTAGAATACCATAATAATAAGATGATCCTTTCTTGTCGTCGTCAACACAATAACAATTATCGTTGTTAGGGATCATACATGCAAACAAACAAGGCCATAATTGTAGGGTTTGCAGCATAGAAAACAAAAATTTTCCTACGATGGGAACAACTAAGTACCAAGATCTATCTACTAGATACAAGCAACGGGTGGATATACATCCATAGAATACATACCCTCGAAGACCGAATAGCGTTAACGAGGTTGTACTCGTGGATGATGTAGACGAACGCTTGTCGATCTTAAGATCGTGATGAAGTCCGTCTGGTCCAGCCGGTCCAGCACGATCAAGTCCAGCACCTCAAAGCAGTGGTGCATCCGTGATCGCACACACGTACGGGTAACCCGACAATCTCCGTGCCCTCGCTCGAGAGAAGCAGCGGAAGCAACAAATCCTTCCAGAAAAAGCCACCGAGAACATGTATCTCGCTGATCCGAGACCATGGGGAAATTCTAAAGGGGGGGGAGAGAGATCCTTCGCGAGGAGGTGTGCTTTGAGAGGAGGAGAGGGGGGCCTTTTATAGGGGAGAGGGGGGGAACCCAAGGGGCATGGCGCCCAGCCATGGGGGATTCCCCCACCTCTTCCACATTCATGTGGGTGGAGCTCCCACTCAAAATGAAAAGCCTCCACTCCCATTAAAAAGCCTCCACTCAAAAATCCACTCACATGCATTAAATTTCCACCAAATTTAATGAAAGCTCTCATTTAAATAAAACTCTTTTATTTATTTATTCAGAATTTTGTTAAATACTTTAATTAACAAACATTCACATAAAACCCCTTATAACATTTCAATTTCACATGCAGAACCAGTTTCAGCAATTTCAACCGAAACAGTTTCGGTGTCTAGTGAAATAAATTCCTGCGCTTTCCTTTTTCTTTCTCTGGCATATCATTTGCTCTGAATGGTGTTGGTATCCCTTAAGTGTGTCACCCTATGGTTCGCGAATAATGCGGACATGATCGAGACCCTTCTCCGATCAATAATCGATGCGGACACGGAGATCCATACTGACTCCCACACATTCAACGATGACTTCTGTGATCGTGTGAACCTTTTACGCTAGTGTCTTAATCCCTTTGTTTCACGATATATATTACATGTCCGATATTCGATCATCGGTATCTACATACCTAGTTTGATCTTGTTACCGACATGTACTCTTTTCTCGTTCCCGTGATATAACATTCTAGTGATCAAATCACTTGCTTGCAAGCTAATCAATGTGATATCACCGAGAGGTCCCAGAGCATATCTATCCGTCATCGGGATGAAAAAATTCCACTCTCGATCCATGGGTCTCAACATAACACTTTAGTAGTTCTGAAGCCATCTTTATAATCACCCAGTTACGCTGTGACGTTTGATGTCATCGAGAAACTCTTCCGATGTTAGTGATTGACATGATCTCATGGTCTAAGGATTAGGATCACTTTGTAAGTTATTATAGCAATATAAACTCAATGACTTTGATCGTAATGCTATACTTCGGATGAATGTTCATCACATCATTACACTAATGTTGTGACCTCGTTATTAACAACATCCAATGTCCATGATCAGGAAACTTTGATCATCATGTTAATCAACGAGCTAGTTTATAAGAGAGGCATAACTAGGAACTTCCTTTTTGTTTATTAAACACACATGTATTAACGTTTCCGTATTAATACAATTATAGCATGTAAAATAAACATTTATCATAAATAAGGAATACGATAATAACCACTTTATTATTGCCTCTCGGGCATATTCCCTTCAATAATCAACACAAGCATACAACACTAATAGAATACAACAATCAATTAAACAATATAGTATTTACTTAAGTAGGTTTTTGACAATTTGGTTTTGGAAACAAAGGAAATGCTTTGGTGGCATTTGTGGATTTGCCTTTATGATTTAATAGTCAAAATCCAAATACACAAGGGATTTTGAACTAAGGCTTGAGTACGTATGGTATAAATTAATAAAATTGATACCATCAGATAGGTATTGTCAAAATGAAACCATCAAAAGTGGTTTCACTAATTTATCAATTTTCTTTGATTTACTATGAATTTCCTAGTGATAAAAGCTCTAGTTTTAGGAAATAATTCACCAGAAATGATCCGTGGTTCCAAAATTTATTTTCTCTTAGGGTTAGGTAGAATTGTATGGAATGATTCACTGAGACTTGGAATCACTTTAGGATAATTAGAAGAATTCCCTTGGGAAAATCCTAAAGTTAGTTCTGCAAGGTATTTGTCTTTTCCACCAGATTTAATCTACCAAGGATTTTGATATGATTCCAAGGACACATGTTAGGTATTGGAAGTAACTTTCTATATAAATTGGAATAACCCTTTTTGTATTTACAGAGATACTGGAATGATTTTATAGGTGAATCAACCATGCACATAATAGTTTTATTCACTAAAAATCAACCAAGGATTAATAAATTTTGGTCTCCTAGGGTTTGAAGGATATGAGGATTTTTGAGTTCTAAGAGTTGGAATTAGGTCAATACCACTTTTGGTTTGTCCTGAAGAATTTTCTACATGATAAAATGGGTTGTTTTGTCATTTTTACTAGGGGAAAACTAGCAAGCAAATTGAAATGGTGCTAGTGGAGCATGCAAGGTATACCTGATACCTTTAAGTACCCAAAAGTTTGAATCTATTTATAGTTGAAAAACTCTCTAGAGAAATTTATTAGTAAAAAGGACACCTGTAGACACTGGATTTATTAGAATTAATATGGACATATATTTGGTGAAGTTACTGTACTACATGTTGAAGGAAACACTCAGAAACCTTGGAAAAAATAGATCTAGACCTTTGGAGTTATTTTCCATTTTCATTTCTATTTAAAGTAATTGGCTAAAATGCAGATCTGGAAAAGAAATCCAAAAAGGAAACAGGGGTCGGGGCTAGCTGGGCTGGGATCTATATGAAGGGCCACGCCGCGCCGACCGACCCATCTTTCGGGCGGGCACGTGCGAGAGACGGGTTTGAAGCCGCGCGGGCGTGGCATAGTGGTCAGAGGGAGAGAGGGTGGTGAAGGGGCATGGAGGGTTGGCGATCGTTCGAATAGATCACCATCGATGCTCGATGAGCTTCACCTAGCTCGCGATGGCGGTGATGATATGGAACCCTAGTGCGGGCAGGGAAGGAACGGGGTGGCTCACCAGGGGCTCGCGAGGCAACGGGAAGGCGACAAGGTGACGCGGCATGCCAAGACGCATCCAGAGAGGGGCGGCACGATGGGGTTTTCTTCCAAACGGTGGCTTGCACAGGGACCACGACTATGCCAACCTTCAGGGCTCGCTGGAGTTACTCCTAGAGCTGCTGCAAAGGAACCATCAACATCAGGAGGGCGAGGAGAGTGCATGAGTGTGACATGTAGAGGGGAAAGGGAAGGGAGTAGGGATCCTTGCTTGAATCTATGGAGTAGGACGAGAGCTACTTCTCTCCTTCTCTCGAGCAGGATAGATCAAAAGAGAGGGAGTGGGTTACATGGGAGGTGAGTGGGGGTGAGAGGAAGCAAATGAGCCAGAGAAGGGGTGGCTGGGTGGCCTCTGGCCTTATCAACCGGGGGAGAGGCCTTTGGTGGACCATGTCCATGGGGGACTTAGGGAGGAGAGCTGGGCGCTGGTTGGGTGAGCTGGGCGGTGTTGGGAGGTGTGTGGGTAATAGTACATGACTAGAGAGGGGGTGAGGCGTGTTGTAGCTGATGTGGCCTTTATTTCCCAAGATATTGCAAGATATGTCCATCTCTCTCTCTTACTTTCTCCAAGAGCTAAAGGACAAGGGAGAGGGCTGCTTTTATAGTGGTTTCGACCAGGGATGATAGGTGGTGTGTTGGGATGGACAGGGTTGGTGATGTAAGAAGATTTGATGGGGTTTGTCTTATGATTTTGAAATATGTCAAGATTTGTTATAATGATGATTACTATGCAAAGTCTCAAAATTTGTTCAGGGCAAGGTGAGGTAAGGTTACTATTTGATGGTCAGGATCATATATACCCTAGGAAATTATTTGGGGTTTTTCAGAAGATTTTTAGTCCACTTTGCACCATTTATTCAAATAATGTAGAAATGGTTTCTAGAATCTCATTTGATATTTTTACATTGGACAAGGTTGGTTTTTGATGTGGGATGGTCCTAAATACCAAGTCACACATTGGTAAATTTTCTTGGCATTTATTTGGAAATAAAAATATTTTTAAGGTATTATTTCGTGTTTCTGCCATTTAAGAAGAAGGGAAAAAAGAAATAATAAAGCATCTCAAAAATAGTTATTTTTTAGATGTGAAGATTGGATATGATATATAGGCCTCAATTGGGGTTTGAGTTGGTAAGGTACTTTGTAGAAAAATCAAACTTCCTATATAGGGAAGGTTTTGATGATTTGATCAAGAAGGAAGAATAAACATTTTTATGGCCCAATAATTATGAAAATTATTTGAGAAATACTTATATCCAAGGTGGATGATGTATACTTGGGGTATGCATCATTATCAACCTTGGGTTTGGAATAAGGGATATTGGTTTTGGAAGAAAACAATGTTTTGAGGATCTAGGGCAATGATAATTTTATGCCACCTAAACCTTGCTAGTTTATTGAGCTGATAAATCACCTTGGGTCATGGGCTAGATGGATGAGTATACCAAGTTATGTATATTATCAATATTCCAATATTTGGGATTGGTGGTATTTGAGGTGGTATATATAAGAGGGGAGGCAAACTTTGTTGAAAATAAGGATCCCATTGCAGATTATCATGAATCCTCATAAACCACGTGGGTCTAAGAAGCAAAAATCTCCAAAGGAAATAAGTAAACTAGGGATTGATAGACCATAGTTAGTAGAAATTAACCATGCAAAGAGTTGGTCAAAGTTGGCCAAAGGAAGATAACATGGGAAAGTGAGCTTGTGTCAAAGTAGGCATGTTGACTAGTTTTGCAGAATATATTATTATCTTGCCTGGAAAACCATCAAGAACAAGTAGTTCAAAGGATGATTTGTTCAAGGGAAATAGTGGTATTTTGTATTCCTTATGATGGTCTACAAGTTAGTTCAAGTGCATTTCCAAAAATGTATAAAGGTTGGGAAATGCAGGGACTCAAAGATGTGATGTTGAGAACATTTCCAGACTTAGCCATTTTGACAAATTTAGGGTTTTAGACTAGATTACATAGAGTAGATGGTTTTGATATAGTGCTAGGTTCCAAACTCATCATCAAGGGGATGATGTTGGAGATTAGACTGAGTGGAAAGGATAAATGCTTAGAGTTTGTCTTTATTGAGTTGGAAACTCATAGAAGGGATTTACCCTAGATTGACCTGGTTAAGAGAGGATATGGTCACTCTAGTGAATAAATATTAAATCAAGCTTAGGGGGCTTGCTTAGGATTTGTATTATTGATTTAGATTGATCCTATAGGATGATCTCCTTGGGTGGCTCATGCTACTTCCTAAGTAGACAAGTCATCACACATAGCAGATCAAAGCAATTCATCAAACAGAAGATCAAGGAAATTCATCTTACCAAACTTATCAGACTACTACTAAGATTACCATCAAGCCTAGCTTGAGGTAAGGATGGGTATGTTTAAATGTTGGAGTTTGAATAAGGTGAGAGCCCTTGGTATCTCTACCAAGAGTAGGGTTTAAAAGCTTTATAAAAAGGTTTTGGAAAAACCTAGAGGTAAGAGTAGTTGAATGTTCTGTCTAGAAAACATAAGGAGATTATATTATATAGCTCTCCATAGTTTTGTTAATTAGAAGCTAAGAAATAGTTGTTTTTAAAAGGACATCTTGGATCAGGTTTTGAAATGAGAGAAAATTTGAGAATATATAAAACAAGCCAAGATAGTTTTGTTAAATAGCTTTTATCAACTGTGTTGAGGTAAGGAGTATATCAACTGCTACTCAATCAGATGCATCATCATAAAAAAGCAAGCATTGCATCTCTTAATAAGAATAACTTTTTTATTCCCCTGATTTTTGCAATCTGGACAAAAAACCAGTGTTGCTGAATTTGGGATGTTACAAATCCTGCGCATGAGGTAAATCCTTTGTTCCGTTTACATCTATTTGATGCTCATATCTTGATTTGCATTTTATCGACTTCAATTTTTTCCTTTGCAATTTTATCTTGCCAATAGGGCCATGAACACTTGTTATGTCTGTCTCCATTACCCGAAGCTAGAGATCTGCCCGATAGTGCCACCCACTACTAGAAAAACGTCTGCTCGTGGCGCACCTGAAAAGGCCTTCTGTGGCGCACTAGCAGTGCGCCACGGGCCTCACGCTACGGCTATCTCGTAGCCATGGCGCACTGCATGGTGCGCCACGGTTGTGTCGAGATAGGCGTGGCGCACCTGGTAGTGCGCCACAGAAGGCCTTTTCAGGTGCGCCACGGATGTGTTTTTCAAAAAACAAAAAAAAATGCAAAAAACACCCTCATTTTGAATTGCAAAAGCAATCGGGTCCGTGCATCGCCACCGCAGTCGTGTCACCTCGCCGGAGCATGGCCGTGGCAGGGAGGTGCGGGAGGGGTAGTGGTTGGAGAAAGGAAGGTAGGAAGAGAGGGAGGAAGGAAGAGATGGAGGAAGAGAGGGAGGAAGGAAGAGATGGAGGAAGAGAGGAAGGTAGGAAGAGATGGAGGAAGAGAGGAAGGAAGGGAGGTCGGTGAGGAGAAGGATGCCGCCGTCGCCCGTTGTCACTATGAGGAGGAGGAGAAGGAGGCCATCGTTGCACCGCCGTCGCCCGTTGTCACTGTGAGGAGGAGGAGAAGGAGGCCACCGTTGCACCGCCGTCGCCCGTTGTCACTGCGAGGAGGAGGAGAAGGAGGTCGACGTCGTGCCGTCACTGCAAGGAGAGGAGAAGGGGAAGGAGGAGAAGGAAGAAGGGAGAAGGAAGAAGAAAGAAGGAAGAAGGAGAAGGGAAAGGGAGAGGAAGAGGAAAAAGGGGAAGGGAAAAGGGGAAAGGAAAAGGGAGGAGGGCGGGGTGGGGATTCAAATTTGAATCCCGCCCAAGCTTATCCGTGGTGCACTAGGTGGTGGTGCGCTACGGGTAAGTTGCCCTCTATTTTTTTTTCTACAGAAAAAAACGGTCTTTTGACCGTAAGTTTTTACTCTTTTTGAATTTTGAAAATATAAAAAATCGCTAAACGACCAAAGGTCGTTGCGAGCGGATGCGAAATCTCGTTCTCATCATTTTGGTATATTATACGATTTTTTTCGACATCGTATGCAAAAGTTACGGCCATTTTACCGTGGCATGACTTTTTTTTGCAGAAAAAGTCAAAACTCATGTTTGTTAATTTTCCTAGAAACTATACCATATTATCTTCCTAAATATGAAAGGATTTAATTTTTTGAAGTGTTTATCATTTTCTTTTATTTTTTGCAAAGCCTAAAAAGGCGATCCACGGGGTTAGTGCAGGATAGTTAGGCGTGGGCACTAGGGCAAGGTGCCCTACTACTAAGTTTATACATCCGTGGCGCACATGGCATAGTGCTACAGAACTTGTTACAACCGTAGCGCACCTACCCCATGTGCGCTTACGGCACGCAGTGCATGCGTGTGCCCCTGGCCCATACATATCTGTGGCACACATACCCCATGTGCGCCACGGTTGTTCTAGTTACTAGTAGGGCACTACCCACAGGTGAGCCACGCCTATTTTACCCGTGGGGCACTTCAACCATGTGAGCCACGGATGTGCGGATTACCTATAGCCCTTTTCCTAGTAGTGACCGTATCTGAGGGATACGCCGAGGCTCCGGGCGTAGGTGAGGAAGACTATTCTTCAACCACTAGCTCCTTCCATGACACTATGTTGGTTCCCTCGGGTCATTCTGAAGATTTCGAGGTGGTACCTACTGTTGGAAAGCGAAATCGTGCTGATACTATTGAAACGGCCGAGGACTCCGACGATTCAACATGATCCAATCCGCAAAATTTCAAACCTACTCCTGCTGCTACCCACAAGGGGATATTCCGAATGGCGTGAGACATTAGCTGATAAGTTACTTGCCTTTTTGCCCTTTGTTTGTATTTTTTATCCAAGAAAATACTTAGTCAATAAATTTTTGTTTTACCAGGAGCAACGAGGATGATGATTCATTTACGAAGTCGCCAGCTAGTACTGCTACTATGTATCCTCCTCCGAAGCACATGGGCCAACAAACAAGCACAACCGATCCTTTGTAAAAATCTGTTGCTAAGTTGGACCCGAAGAACATAGCTTCGTCGCCCTTCGAACCGCCAATGAAGAAAAAGAAAACCTCGGGCAAGGGTATAGTGATAGCCGAGAATCCTTTAGAGCCCAACATGCAATATGTAAGTGCCTACTATTTTTATTTTCCTGAAGTACTTCTCTTGTACAACCCTCGAGTGACCTTGTCTTCCTTAGCGCAGCCGCTGATGCATGAGATGGTCGAGATGGCCTCTTTCTTTATAAAGATATGTCATGAAGCCGAAGAAACCAAAGGTATGTCTTCTTTTACTTTTCACTGGCTTCTTGTACCCTAACATTGTATGTTATGAAAATTTTCCCTCTGACATAGCTGATGCTGCTGAATCCACGGTTATTCGAGATCAAGCGCTGAAAAGAGTTGACGAGCTAGAAGCCAAGCTAAAACAGACAAAGGTGTTGCTTGAAAAAGCTAAACAAGTTTCTTCTTCCGAAGCAGAATCACTTCAGAAGAAAGCCAAAGCCGCGTCTACGTGGGACAAGGATCTTCACCTTCACGTAGAAGCTTTAAATTCCTCCCTGACTAGTAAGTTTTGCACTACATGCTTTGTTTGTATGCTCATATACCTTTCTGCTTCCTGGAAATCCTGAATCATTCCCTTTTTACAGAAAGCACTGGCTAGTCTCTGACCTGGAAGAGGATCTTAAATCCGATCCATTGTTGGATGCCATTGGTACTTTGGAGGAGAATAGCATGCACATGCTTAATATTTTGATTCTCTCCCACCGTGCTTTCAAGACTCTTCATGCGGAGACTTTACTAGTAAGGATGTACCCACCGATCGAAATGATTTGGCGGCTATATTCCTTGCTGATCCAAACCCATTGACGGGGTACAATCTGACACAGGCAAAGAATAGCACAGAAACCTCGATGGCATTGGCGCTAGCTCACGATGAAAAGATCGACTAGAAGAAGGTTAGCTCTTCTCTTCCAGTCAATGACGCCGGCAAAGACATTGAGCTTAAACCATATATAAAGAAGGTGAAGAAGTTCTCTCACATGTTTCTATCCATTGGCACGGGTCAAGAAGTTCCTGATGCCAAGGCTTCAACCGATACTCCTTCTACTAGTGCTGCTGCTATCGCCAAACCTGCGACGGATGCTCCTTTGGCTAGCGCCACCGCTTAGCTCAAAAATCTGCATAGTTGTAGTTTCTGTTTGTTTCCAAGTTGTAAAAGACTTTGTTATGTACTTATGCTTGTCGTGTTTTTCCTTTGAAGATAACATTTTATCCTTATATATATATTTCGCCTACTTTGTTGGCTCATTTGATTGTAAAGAAGATCTGAATTTTTTGTCTTGCCATATCTCGTTCTAGATGATGTTTGATGATTTTGGCCCTTCAACTGGTCCCTCCGTGCCAATTACATGTGCGACGTCTGCTGAAAATATAACTACTTGTGTAATCGACCTCCTTTGTATGTTGAGAAGATCCAACGCATAAAGCGGATGGAAACTGATCCGCGGGTTGTGTAATCCGTGGTTGATATCACCTAGTCAAAAAACCCAAAAACTTTGGAACGCGAAGCTTTCATTTTGGAAGAAATCTCCAGGGTGAGCAAGAAGATGCTCTGTAAGTATCCCTCACGGAGCCCCCGAGTCTTTTTGCATACCCAAAGATTTGAACTCATGATTTTTAACTTCCTTATGCATCCGATTAAATGAAGTGGAAGAAGGACATCGACTAAGCGCTCGGATGAATGCATTGATAGAAGATTCTCGAGGAACTGATGCCGACTTCTGGACTAATCATAAACACGCGTTCACACTTGCACTTCTTCAGGATCGGGTGTCTGAGGTGGAGGAGTTTGTCGAATGCTGTCGCCAAGCGCCGTCCATGATTTACAATGTGATGTTTCCTCGAGACGTACAACCTCAAGGCCTGGCCGAAATGATGGTGAAGTTTCAATAGGGCGAGAGGATTCACCACTATATCAAGCTTCAATTGGTTGCTGGTGAAAAGTTGGTTTCTGCATGGGTTCATGCTCATTTCCCCACTTTAAGCTTAGATTATATATCCCAACATCTTCCTATTCCGCTAGATGTTGCCTTTACCATGTATCCTTATTATCAAGCTGCTCGTCGTCCTGCTATTCAGATTATCCGAAAAATATTGGATGAAGACGAAGATTTTTTCCTCAACTTCGAGTTGTAGTTTTGTATATAGAAGAACTCCTGCATATAAAATGCAAAAAATATGTATGTAAATTCTATTTTGTAAATGAAGTATATGTATATTTTGTGTGCTTTTCTTTGCAAAAAGTTGGAAGTATTTTGCCTTTATGTGAGACCCTTTTGTTTGCCTAACGCCCTGAACCCGAGTCAGCTATTCAGGTCAAGGATTTTGGGCTGGACGACATAGCCGAATATTTTATTGTGCTGTTATAGCAAAGCCCCCGAGTATCGCGTGACATGTTTTTGTAAATACTTGTGATACGAAGAGCCCCCGAGTATCGGGTGGGTGAAAAAAGATGGAATCAAAATATGAACAATGTAGACTGAGTTTCGGGAACTTAGCTTTATTGATTCTTCGGGTATGGAGGTACATTTGGCGTAATCGCCTGGCTGTAGGACTTATTGTTTATTAAACACGAGTCTTTGGCTAAGAAGCCTGCCCGTAGACCTCATTGAATGTAAATTGCATAAAGTAAAAGTTCCTAAGCATAGAAACATTGCAGCTGTGCAACGTTCCACTAGTTGGAGTACTTGACTCTGGTCTTCTTGTATTTAAGTTGATATACCCGCCGGGGATAACTTCAATGACGATGAAAGGCCCTTCCCACGGGGATTCTAGCTTGCGGTGGCCATCTTGCTTGAGGCGAAGAATCAGGTCCCCAATGACGAAGGACTTGGGACGCAATCGACGGCTATGATAGTTGCGCATGATCTTTTGATATTGTGTTGCTCATTGTAGAGCGACGTCCCTTACTTCATCGAGTGTATGGACGTCATCTTTGAGTGCCTTCTTTTAAGCTTCTTCGTTGTAAGCGACGACCCAAGGGGAGTCGTGAGTTATTTCGACTGGGAGTATGACTTTCGTGCTATGTACCAGAAAGAAAGGAGTTTCCTGCATAGCCGTATTTGGAGTCATACGTAGGCTCCATAGGACGTAGGGTAGTTCATCTACCCAAGCACCTTTTGCTTTGTCGAGCAGGGCCAACAGCCTTTTCTTGAGACCGCTGGTGATAAGGCCGTTGGCTTTTTTTGACTTGCCCGTTCGTTTGCAGGTGGGCCATAGAGGCATAGCTGATGTTTATGCCCATCTTTTTGCAGTAGTCCTTGAACTCATTGGATGTGAAGTTTGTGACATTGTGTGATAATGTTGTGGGGTACCCCAAAGCAAAAAAATATTGATTTGATAAAGTAGACGGCTAAGGCTGCATCTTGGTTGGTTACGGATGCTGTGTCGATCCACTTTGTGAATTTTTCAACTACGACTAGCAGAAAGACGTGAATGCCAGGAGAAGATTTATGGAGTTTTCCTACCATATCAAGGCCCCACTAAGCGAATGGCGAAGCCAATGGTATAGGGGCCAGTTCTGCAGATGGTGCATTGGGATTGTTTGCGAAGCGCTGGCATGCTTCACATGTCCTTACAATGTCCTTGGCATCCTGGACTGCTGTGATCCAATAAAACCCTGCCCAAAAGGCCTTTGCTGCAATTGCACGACTATTAGCATGATGTCTGCAAATTCCTTTGTGTATATCTTTAAGGATGAGCTGCCCTTGTTTGGGTGTGACGCAATGCTAAAGTACTCCTGAGATTCTCCTTTTACAGAGTTCACCATTGATGATTCTGAAGCCCCTAGAATGTCAGGTGATGCGTCTTGCCTCAATTGTATCTTCGAGGAGTTCTTCGCACATCATGAATGCAACATATGGATGCAACCATGTAGTTCCTACCACCATTACTTCTGCGGGTTCTGTCGTTTCATCGTGGTCCTCCTCTTTGTGCTCCTCAACTGATGCAACCCCCGATCCCTTTGTTGGTTTGGATTGTTTGCCCATGGTTTCCGCTGTAGTTTCCTCGATCTTCTTGGGCTTAATGGAACACTCCATGATCTCTTCCCAGAAAACTCCAGGTGGCACAGGAAGGCATAAAGATCCAATGTTTGCTAGAATGTCAACTTCCTTGTTGCTTGCCGGCTGATATGAGATACCTCGCACTCATCAAAGTGGGCCTCCATGATGTTGTATAGATCTCAATATGCGATCATGTTGTCACTAGCAGCGTCGCATTTGTTCATCACTTGTTGTGCCACAAGGTTTGAGTCACCGAAGATTTTTAGGTGAGTTGCACTGTAAGCTCCGGCCATACGATATTCAACTTCATTGTTTGAGGCATTGGGGAAGCTCATCCGCAAAACATACCGCATCTTTTCACCTTGTGGAGAGATCACCATTATGCTTGCTCCTTCTTCTGTTCGCTTGGACCCATCAAAGTACATTGTCCACGCGCTGGATAGGTCTGGGGGACCCATGCATTGTAGTTTTGTCCACTCCGTGATGAAGTCAGGCAATACTTGGGATTTTATCGCTTTTCTCTTCTCGTACGTGATATCTCGAGGGGATATCTCAATTCCACAAAGAGAGACACATCCTGCGGCTTCTGGATTATTCATTATGTTGGAGAAAGGGGCCTTATTGACAACTATACTCAGGCGCTCTTAGAAATAGAGGCGCAGTTTGCGCGCCGTCATAAAGACGCTGTATGCGAGCTTCTGATAATGAGGGTACCTTTTTTTCGAAGGCGATAAAACTTCACTGAGGTAATATATTGGCCTATGGACACCATGAGTCTTCCCCTCTTCGGGTCTCTCGATGACTAAATCTGTGTCGACTACCTAGTTAGTAGTGATACGCCGAAAATGTATCTATAATTGTTGATGATCCATGCTTGTTTAGTATCTACTTTGCTTTGTTTTGTCTACACTTTGAGGTGTTTTCATATGTTTTCTGGTACTAACCTGTTAACAAGATGCCACAGTGCCAGTTGCATGTTTTCTTCTGTTTTTGGTTCCAGAAAGGCAGAAGATCAATATTCTCAAAATTGGACGGGGCAAAAGCCAAAGTCAATATTTTACCGTGGGGAACACGGAGCCAGAAGACGAGATGGAGGAGGGCCTCGAGGGGGCCACACCCCCTGGCCGCACGGGTGGGCCCACCCCATGCCAGGGGGGTGCAGCCGCCTCGGGCACCCCCTCGGCCTCCCTCTTCGCCTATAAGAAGCCCCTGATGCGTAAACCCTAAGTACCCGATCAATATTCCACGAAACCGTCTGTAGCTGCTGCCGCCACCGTCCCTAGATTAGGGGGATCTGCAGCTCTTCCCGGCACCTTGCCGGAGGGGAGATCATCCTGGAGTCCTTCTTCTTCATCATGCCAGCCTTCGGTATGAAGCATGAGTAGTTCCATGATACGTTGGAAACGTATCTATAATTTTTGATGCTCCATGCTTGTTTAGTATCTACTTTCCTTTACTTGTCCATACTTTGAGGTGCTTTTTACATGTTTTCTGGTACTAACCTACTAACATGTTGCAACAGTGCTAGATGACTGTTTTCTGATGTTTTTGGTTTTAGAAAAGTTAGTAAAGAAATATTCTCGGAATTGGACGGGAAAAACGTCAATTACTTTCCGTGGGGAACAAGAAGTCCAGAGGGGATTCGGAGGGGCAGCCAGGAGGGCCAGACCCACCCCAGGCGCGGGTGGGCCCTGCCCCGCGCCTGGCCAGGTTTTGGCCACCTTGGCCGCCGCCTCGGTCTTCCCCTTCGCCTATAAGAAGCCTCCAATGCAGAAACCCTAAGCACCTGATCAAATCTCCACGAAACCGTCTATAGCCGCCGCCACAATCGTCCCTAGATCGGGGGGTCTGAAGTTCTTCCCGGCACCCTGCCGGAGGGGAGATCATCGCGGAGGCCTTCTCTCCGATATGATGCGTGAGTAGTTCCACCTTGGACTATGGGTCCATGTAGTAGCTAGATGGTTGTATCTCCTCCTTTGTGCTTTCATGTAGATCTTGTGAGCTTCGTTCATGATCAAGATCTAATCTATTTGTAATCATGCATGTTGTGTTTGCGGGGATCCGATGGATATTGAGATTGTTATGTTAGTTTGATTAATGGTTTTTTCTTTATGATTCTATCATGTCTGTGTTGTTTGTGATCTTGCATGCTCTCCGTTGTTAGTAGCTATCTTGGCCAAGTAGTTGCTAGTGACTCCAAGAGGGGGTATTTATGCTCGATAGTGGGTTCATGCCTCTAGTTTCCAAGGGAAGTGACAGAAATCTCTTCGATTGTAGATGTGTTGTTGCCACTAGGGAGAAAACAACGGTCTCTTGTTCATGGAACATGTGGACTGTTTACCTTACACACTTTGCTTAAAGCAGTTGTCTGTTGCTTGCAACTTAATACTGGAGGGGGTTCGGATGATAACCTGAAAGTGGACTTCTATTCATAGAAGCAGTTGGATGGCGGTCTATGTATATTGTTGTATTGCCCAATCGAATCTCATAGGATCTTTTTGTCTGGTATTGCATTGTTATGCCTTGCTCAGTTCCTGTCAATTGCCCTGCTGTAATTTGTTTACCCTTCATGCCATGTTGTTTATCTAAGAAGAGCACCTCTAGTGAACTATGGACCCCGGTCCAATCTTGACCATTGATACATCTTCCACTATTACTTGTTTACTTGCTGCAAACCATTACCTTCCACACCATACGTTTAATCCTTTGTTACAGCAAACCGGTGAGCTTGACAACCTCACTGATTCGTTGGGGCAAAGTCTTGAGTTTTTGTTGTGCAGGTCTCCGCGTTGCTTGCAACAATTGTGTGACATTTCCTTCCTCCTTCTGGTTCGATAACCTCAGTCTCTACTGAGGGAAGACTTGCCGTTGTGCTCATCACACATTGCTCTTGGGGTTTCCAACAAAGTGTTCCACGTCAGCACCATCAACAAGTTTTCTGGCGTCGTTGCCGGGGAGGCCAAGGACGTCTTCACTATGGGAGTCCTTCAATTCCTTTCTCCTTACTTTGTTTTTAGTTTGCTTTGTTTATTTTTCTTGGTTTTGTTTGGCTCGTTTCAAAAAACCCCAAAAAATTAGTCTAGTTTGGTTTGCTTTCTTTATTCAAAAAAAATTAGTTCCTACTCTAGTTGTTGGTCTGTTGTTGCCTTGCTTGGTCATGCTTCCTATCAATGGATGGTTTCTTTGAAACTAGTTCTTATTGGCAAGGTGGGTTCATGGAAGAACAAAAGTATTATTATAAGGAACAACGATTTGTCACAAAAGGGTAATACTTATGGGAACAAATTGATAAGTTGAATACTATTGCTAGAGACGTGTGATCTACTTATAATGTTACTTATTTCTTTGATAAAGCTTGTTGCTGCAGGAGGAATAAACACCTACCCTTTCAATGTGAGTATAATGATAATGTTACCGTATCTTCTTATGTTAAAGGAAATTATGATTTTGATGATGTGGTATAAATTGAAGAATTTATTGCTTTCAAGGGTGCATTTGAACTTGCCAGTTTGCTTGAAAATACTGATGATGCACCTTATGACAATGAGGTTTTTGAGATACTTAAATTTTGCTTTGATAATTACAATGAAGAAAATGGCTATATTCTTGAATATTTGAATAGGTGTTTTCCACAAATGGAAGAGACTAATGCCTTACAGGAGCCTATGGAAGAAGAAATTGCTGAAGCTGAAAGCTCATTAGATGAAAAAGAGGAGGAGAGTGATGGTCAAGAGGAGGAAAAATGGATCTACCCATGTCTACCTTCTAATGAGAGTAACTCTTTACCTCTTACATTATTTGACTGCCCCCATGCTTACCAAAGGAGGATGAATGTTATGTTCCTGTGGATCCTTTTGAAATATATACTTTGGATAAAACCTCTAGAGGTTTTAATCCCACTATTTTGAGCTTGATAGAAATTATGTGTTTGTAGCTCATGAAAAGCCTGTTTTATGTGATAGATATATTGTTGAGTTTATTCATGATGCTACTGAAAATTATTATGAGAGAGGAAAGTATGGTTGTAGAAGTTTCATGGTACTAAAACACCTCTCTTTGTGCTGAAAGTTTTGAAGTTACTCTTGTTTTCTCTTTCTATGCATGTCACTTTGTTCTTTGTGAACTTATTTGTGTACAAGATTCCTATGCATAGGAAGTGGGTTAGACTTAAAGGTGTTTTAAATTTGCTTCTTGATGCTCCCTTTTACTTCAACTCATAGTTCTTATGAGAGCATCTTCTCAACCTATCAAGCCTAACTTAAAGGCGTTAAAGAAAAGTACTTGTTGGGAGATAACCCAAGAGTTTCCTTGAGTCTGGGAAGTTATTACTTCAGTAATGATCTCTCCTTATCCTTTTTGTTTTCTTTTTGTGCCAAGAATGACCTCTAATGAGAGGGATGTAAGATTATGGGAGTTGCTGTCCCGAAACAGATTTCTGTCCTCCACAAAAAAAATTCGTTAGGAGGCTCTGTAACTCGGATTAAGCTCAAAATTTACGAATAAATCCCTAGTATGTTAGCTAACTTTCGTTAGTTCAACACTTTTTTATTTTAGCAACAGAAGATGTTCGAAAAAATCGGTTTCTACCTACTGATCTGTTTTGACAGATTTCTGCCATTATTTGCATTTCCTTCTTATTGATTCCTTTTTGAGTTCTCTTTAGGTGAATTGAGATTTTTGAAGGAGTTAATACAGTAGCTTGTGTTTTTAGTGAAAATCCTTGTTGTTCCAAAGCTTTGCCAGGGGTCTAATATCTTTTGAATACACTAATATTGCTAATGAAGATTGTGTGAAGTTTTGTATGAAGGAAAAATTTCAGGTGTAGAGAGAGAATGATGCAATGAGATGAATAATGGACAAAAGCTCAAGCTTGGGGATTCCACCATGGTGTCACCCCAAGAAATATCCAAGAGGTACAAGCGTCAAAGCTTGGGGATGCCCAAGGCATCCCCTTCTTCATCAATAAAAAACTCAGGTCTCTCTAGACACTTCGTTTTTATTGTTTCATGCACAGTTGTGTTGTTCTTGGAGCGTCTTAGTTTTCGTTTTCTTTGCTTAGGATGTTTAGTTTTCTTGAATAAAGTAGTTTGGACCCCCGTTCTCGCTGTGTTGTTTTGCAAATAAGTTGCTTGGTGTTGGAAAGGAGTAGTAAGTTCTTGCTTGAAGTGCAAGAGGAGCTTGCATTGACTGTTACTTAGACTTTAGCATGACATGCTAGGTGTTGTTTTAGCATTATTCTTAGTGATTATTGTTGTAGCATGTCTTGTTCCAAACAATTGGGATTGCTTAGTGTGCCTTGAAAGAAATTATGCGTTGTTTTAGCATGAAAAAGCATAGTATTGTGGTATTCTCCTTTGATGCTTTGCTTGGGTTGACTTGGCACATGCTCACACCATGTTATGACTCTCGCAAGCCACAATTAGCCTCTATGATCATTTAGTCCTTGACTTGTAGTACCACTCTTTGATTTGATTAGTATGCTTTGTTGCACTACATGATTATGGCCATTATTGCTCTCTTAGTTGGTTGCTCCCAGTCTTTTGCTAGCCTCCACTTGTATGAGTAAGTTCTACTCATGCTTCCAACTCCCAAGAAACCAAGTTATTCCAAAGTGTCCATGATAAAATCCTATGCATGGTGTGTTACACCATTCCAAGTATATTCTTGTTTTCATCTATCTTCCAATTAAAACTATTTTGTTATGTGAAAACTTAGTGATTAAAGCCCTCACGAACTTGATGGCACACTTTATTCTTTGCCCCTAATAAACTTGAACCATTGTGACAACTTTGTTGTATATGGTTGCACTTATAAGTTGGAATTAGCAGAACCGTGATGTCACGGGGAACGTTTTCAACATTGCACTTGTACTCGGTACTCAGTTGATATCATGTTCTTTTGTCTATGGATGTCACCGGTGTGATATAAAGAGGGAACTTGTAAGTCCATGGAGTTTGTATCTTGTGTTAGAGAAACGCCTAGGCCGCTAGCCTAAGCCATGCCTAATCATGGTGGAAACTTGCAGCATCACCATAGTGAGCTATCTATGAAGCATCCTCAATAAAAAGCTATGCATATGGTAAATAAAAAGATTGCTGAGATGCTCATTGTCTGCTTGCCTTGTCATTTTGGTTATGGGAAAGCTCCTGTACCATGTGCTAGGGGTACCCCATTGCGGTTCTCAATGATATGCAAATACTTACAGTGACAAGAACTTACCTGGACCCAAAGTTGAGTATGCATGAGGTGTGTCTCTCGTATTCAAGGGACTTGAGATTTCCAACTTATACTTCGTCAAGCATATACTCCAGCTTTGCCACTTTAACCTTAACCACTTCAAGATGCTTATGATAGGGGCAATGAGGGATGAAAGCTAACAAGTACCATAATTTTTGGAAGCTGTTTTTGAAACTTGTAATCCCTGCTTCCTTTACAAAAATGGCCTTTCTTCCACCATTATTTGAGTCTCCACCTTCTACCTTTAGGCACCATTAAGAGAGCATAGTTGTCATTCTGTGTGCAATGTTCCAAAGCTTATTAATTGATGCATATTGTGATATTACTTGTTCTTGTGCTATTTGTTTCTAGTCACCCTTGTGAACTTTGCAGGTGTCCTATGCATCTATTTGCTACTCTATGAGGGACAAGCTGATTGCCACTATGCTATGTGTTCTGCATGTGAAACAAACAAACGTTTTTCAATGCATGTTATTCATGATCTTTGTTTGTAGCTTGCCATGTTGCATGCATAGTTACTATGTCCTATTGTTAGAACTCCATCTTTCATGCACATGTTTAGGGTTCTTTGATCCCAGCTTTCAATGCTTGCAAATGGTTGGATCTTTATTGTGAGGGTGCATGTCACATCAAAAATTATTCTTTTATAACTTACCTACTTGAGGACGAGCATGAGTTAAGCTTGGGGATGCTGATACATTGGAAACGTATCTATAATTTTTGATGCTCCATGCTTGTTTAGTATCTACTTTGCTTTACTTGTCCATACTTTGAGGTGCTTATTACATGTTTTCTAGTACTAACCTACTAACAAGTTGCAACAGTGCCAGATGCCTGTTTTTTGCTGCTTTTGGTTTCAGAAAAGTTAGTAAAGAAATATTCTCGGAATTGGACGGGACAAATGTCAAAGTCAATTACTTTCCGTGGGGAACAAGAAGTCCGGAGGGGAGCTGGAGGGGCCAGCCAGGAGGGCCAGACCCACCCCAGCACGGGTGGGCCCTGCCCCGCGCCTGGCTAGGGTTTGGCCACCCTGGCCGCCGCCTCGATCTCCCCCTTCGCCTATAAGAAGCCCCCGATGCAGAAACCCTAAGCACCTGATCAAATCTCCACAAAACCGTCTGTAGCTGCCACCACCATCGTCCCTAGATCGGGGGGATCTGAAGTTCTTCCCGGCACCCTGCCAGAGGGGAGATCATCCCTGAGGCCTTCTCTCCGGTATGATGCGTGAGTAGTTCCACCTTGGACTATGAGTCCATGTAGTAGCTAGATGGTTGTATCTCCTCCTTTGTGCTTTCATGTATAGATCTTGTGAGCTCCGTTCATGATCAAGATCTAATCTATTTGTAATCATGCATATTGTGTTTGTGGGGATCCGATGGATATTGAGATTATTATGTTGGTTTGATTAATGGTTTTGTCTTTATGATTCTATCATGTCTGTGTTGTTTGTGATCTTGCATGCTCTCCATTGTTAGTAGCTATCTTGGCCAAGTAGTTGCTATTGACTCCAAGAGGGGGTATTTATGCTTGATAGTGGGTTCTTGCCTCTATTTAGTCTAAGGGAAGTGAAAAAAATCTCTAAGGTTGTAGATGTGTTGTTGCCACTAGGGAGAAAACAACGGTCTCTTGTTCATGGAACAAGTGGATTGTTTACCTTACACACTTTGCTTAAAGCAGTTGTCTGTTGCTTGCAACTTAATACTGGAGGGGGTTCGGATGATAACCCAAAGGTGGACTTCTAGTCATAGATGCAGTTGGATGGCGGTCTATATATCTTATTGTATTGCCCAATCGAATCTCATAGGATCATGAATGTCTAGTATTGCATTGTTATGCCTTGCTCAGTCCTATCAATTGCCCTGCTGTAATTTGTTTACCCAGCATGCCATGTTTGTTTATCTAAGGAGAACACATCTAGTGAACTATGGACCCCGGTCCAATCTTTACCACTGATACATCTTCCATTGTTTACTGTTTACTTGTTGCAAACCACCATTACCTTCCACACCATACAGTTAATCCTTTGTTACAGCAAACCGGTGAGATTGACAACCTCACTGTTCCTTGGGGCAGAGTCTTGATTTTGTGTTGTGTATGTAAGAGGTCCCAACCTTTAATAAGGTAGAGATCCCTGTGTTTACAATGCTAGTCCCTGGATCAATAGCTAGCATCCACAGTTAAGATGTAATATCAGGAAACAAAGGTCATATTACAACTTTATAACCAAGAATAAAATAATTCATTACATCTTACATAGCTCATTTGGCTATCTCATTACAATGCAGCAGAATAACTATAGCATGGGGTCCTTCATCTTCAAAGTGCCACATGCATTCATGTTGGTTGTAGACTTGTAATCCTAAACAACACACTTCACTAACATCAAACAAACCTGCAACATAATAAGTTACAGCCACAAGGGTCAATACATTTGAATTGTATTGACAAGTGATTCTATGATAGTACAGTGGAGTCTATCATCTATATGCATTTGGCTAGGTAGAGCTTAGGCTTGCTTTGATCAAAATAGATTTTCCTTATCATTTGAAAATACTAAGATTTTGTTTGTCCAAAAATCACCCAAGGAACCACCAATAGAAATTGGTGAACCTTCACCCTTGTTCAACCACAAGTTTTTAACTTAGAAATTGGGATGAGGAGATTCTTGATAGCTTCCATGTCTTGATGCTCAAATTGTCCTTTGCCAGGGACATGGCTAAGTACTTAGATTTTACACTCTGCAGATGTGGTGCACTTTCCCCACAAGACTTGGTTTCACCAAGACAAGATCTGTAAGGTTCCCAACCTTTAATAAGGTAAGGATCCCTGTGTTTACAATGCTAGTCCCTGGATCAATAGCTAGCTTCCACAGTTAAGATGTAATATCAAGAAACAAAGGTCATAATACAACTTTATAACCAGGAATAAAATAATTTATTACATCTTGCATAGCTCATTTGGCTATCTCATTACAATGCAGCAGAATATAACAATAGCATGGGGTCCTTCATCTTCAAAGTGCCACAGGCAGTCATCTTGGTTGTAGACTTGTAATCCTAATCAATAAACTTCCCTAACATCAAACAACCTACAACATAATAAGTTACAGCCACAAGGGTCAATACATTTGAATTGTATTGGCAGTGATACTATGGTAGTATAGTGGAGTCTATCATCTATATGCATTTGGCTAAGTGGAGCTTAGGCTTGCATTGCGCAAAATAGATTTTCCTTATCATTTGAAAACACTAAGTTTTTGCTTGACAAAATCACCCAAGTCATCTCCCAATAGAAATTGGTGATCCTTCAACCCTTGTTCAACCACAAGATTTTAACTTAGAAATTGGGATGAGGAGATTCTTGATAGCTTCCATGTCTTGATGCTCAAATTGTCCTTTGCCAGGGACATGGCTAAGTACTTAGATTTTACACTCTGCAGAGGTGGTGCACTTTCCCCACAAGACTTGGTTTCACCAAGACAAGATCTTTCAGAAGCCTTCCCTTATACCAGAATGGACGCGTTCCAACCTATCAAACCCCTACCACCAACTGTCCATTTGGCTAAGTTATTGCAACCTATATGATCCAGGCAGAGCCCATAATGCCAAGTGGCTACACTTGAAGCTTCTCAACATTTGACATCTCAAATCTCTTTGTTCCTGGGTGGCCATCCACAAGTGAGATACACAAGGTAAACCATAGAAATGGGCCTTGTGAATCACTCAACACAAACCATTCCTTCCATTCCACCCAGGTGATTCATTCACTTAGTTGTTTTATTAAACAAAACACAAGTCCTTGACTTAGAAATATTCCATAGTATGAATGTAATCCACCCTTGTTTTCTACTAGCTAAGCTAAGCATGATAGTAGTAGGAATCTTAATTTAGGAGAATTCTACTAAGGTTTCATCTACTAGGATTTCCCATGGCATAGTTTATACTTAGCAAAATTCCATGCAAGTCCTACGTAAAAATATCACTAATGCATAGTGAAAATAATGGGACAAAGTATGAAGCATCACTTGCCTTTTTGGTAGAGAATAATAGTTCACTCCTTGTCTTTGCAATGATCACACTCTTCAATTCACTACAATTAAATGAAGCAAGGCACAATCTCAATCTACCATTCAAGCAAACATCACATAAAATATTAAAAATAAAGTAGTGCATGCAAGCATGCCAAAGATTGTTTTTTTTGGAAAAGTGGTTTCTAATAGGTTATAAACATTTGAAAACACCTATTGGTCATTATATAAAGTGGCAAAACCATTTGCAAAAGATTTTATCTATAAACCATTTTTAAACCAAATCAATATTTTATGTGGTTGAAAATGCCTTTAACAAAGCAACAATTTTTATATGGTTCACCAAATACATTTTCAATTCTAAAACTTGGTGTTTGGGGTCAGAGAGTTTAAATCAAAACATTTCCCAAAGGTTTTCTTCCAAAATCATTTTTAATAAATAGACATTATTTTTATTTGTCTAGAAATGGTTTAAATCAAAGATTTATTCTTTTGCTTCACCAAATATATTTTTGAAACCAAAAATTGATTTGTATGGTCAGTAGGTTCAAAACAAACCATTTTCCAAAGGTTTTATCTCAAAAAACATTTTAGAACAAATTTTATATTCTAAATATGCCTACATAAGTTTCTGCAAAAACAATCAATTTAACAGAAACATTTTACTAAACAAAGTGCATGGTCAGAAAGTAATTGTTTTGCTGAATCCATTGATATAGAATTTGCAAAATTTGGACGTGTGGTTTGAAAGTTATGAACTTTGCAAGTTTACCAATACAATAGATCAAATTCTGTTTTTAAATCAACACACTGGCCACGCGTCACGATTCTATTCGCCCATACCGGTTCGTGCGGATCGCTTATTCTGGTGCGTTGGATTTAAGTAACATCGCACGGCTCAGATGCACTACTTACCCCTTTGGGTTAGATTCTATCCTAGCCATTAGATCGTAATCGAACGGCGCTCAGCATGATTGCCAATGAATGGCGGCGCTGGCGGCGGCAGGTGGCGGCGGAGCGGTCAGACGATGGCGGTGTCGATGTTACAGGAAGCGAGAGAGCGAAGGGAGAAGCTCACCGAGTTCGCCGTGGTGTGGGGATGCTCAAGGTACTCGTAGTTGACGAAGGGGCGAACAAAGCTGTTGTCAATTGCTCGCCTGAGCTGCACTTCTCGTTGGTATGTGCTGGTCTTGACGGGGGGTGAGGCTACAGCGCACGAGAAGGCAAAAGAGGTGTGGAGTTATACACGCAAGAGTGAGGCGAGCATGAGAGGGTCAACGAGGGAGAGCGGCACGGTCAGTACTTACAGGGAGGGGTCGCCAGAGTTGACGCAGACCATGGTGGTGCTCGAGTATGGTCATTGTCGAGCCTATGGGACGCGCGCGAGTGAGCAAGAGGTGATGGCAGATGCGCGAGATGCTGGCGAGCAGGCTCGCGTGGTCGAGGAGGCAAGGGCGATGGCGAGTGGCCGGAATTGCCGCCGGAGCTTGTCGGAGACAGTGGCGGTCCTGGTGGAATTGGGGACAGCCTGGGGGCAGAGAGGGCCGGGCGAGAGAGGGGAAAGAGAGAGAGGGTGTCGAGGCGCTTTAACGAGCGTCGTTACTGGGAGGAATCACTCGGCCATTTACTCGAATTTACCTGCTTTGATTCGAACCAGAAACTGCAGAGGGAGAGAGGAGCGTGGTCAGCGCGAGGAGGACCAGCAGGCGAGGCGATGGTGGAACGCTAGAGAGAGAAGGAGGAGGTGGGGTCCAACTGTCATTCGCTGTGCGGGTGAGCTTCTGAGTAAGAATAAAACGGTTCGGGGGTGAGAGGGAGTGGGCTGCTGGGCCTTAGTGGGCTGCCAGATGGGTTGGGTTTGTTTCCATTTTTTTATACTAAACCTTTTTCTTTTCTGTTTTGAATATCCTCATTTGATTTTCATTCAAACAATTCAAGCAACAAATCAATTCAAACCTCAACCAAAATTTGTGTAGATTCATATACTGATTAATAACACATTCCAAAGTCAAATTTAGAATAATTTATTTATCCTTTTTAGTGTCTTTTAATTATTTAAAATAGGCTCTAGTATTAATTAAATAAGATTTAATAATATTTTTCAATCTCCATTTGAATTCAAATCACCACTAAACTTTGGGTGAAATTCAATTCTGTTTATCAACATATTTCAAAGTTCAAAATAGAATAATGCTTTTATTCTTTTAGGATCTATTAATAATTAAATAAATAATCCATAGTCTTTAATTCAAATAGGTTTTAATTTATTTTAAAAAATCTTTTTGAAATCTAAATAATTTCAAAATCTTTTCAGTAGGTTTCATTTGAAAACTAAAACACTTGGAAATATTATTTAAAATAAATTAACAAGTTTTAGTGTTTATTTAAAATGGAAAAACCTTTACTTTAATAAAAATGGATATTAATAAATCCTTATTATTTTATTTAAATAAACCTTTACTCTTTTTATCAAATAGAAATATTTTATTTCAAAAGCTTGGCCAAGATTTAACTTGGCTCTATAAAATAATCCTTATTTATATTTCTAGCTTTGCTTTATGAAAACCATATATTTTTTATTTAAAGACCCAAAAATAGTGATTCCAACTATTATAACCTTATTTATTATTTGTTTATCTTTTTAAATTCCTTTTAGGATTATTTGCCCACCATTTGGTATGGATTTTAGATAAGTGCTTTATTAGGTTTGGAAATTACTTTTCCTTATCTTCTTAAATTCACAAGATTTTATTCATGGCTCCAAAGTAAGTGAATCCAATTTTATATGGTTTTATAATAATTTTTGATCAATTTGAAATGTTTGTTTGTCCAATTTTTATATGGATCAAATCCATAGTCTTAGAGATAACTTGAAAATGATTTTCTTCCATTAGGGTTTTGGTTTATTTCTCAAGTGTTTAAATTTCCAGATGCATTTAAGAAGAATGCATTCCACTTGATTTGAATTTAGTTGGATTCAAATGTTAACCAAAGTTTGTTCAAGATGGGATTTTAAGTTTCCATTTAGAAACAAATGTTTCTTTTCACCCTAATTTTCAACAATTATTTATTTGTTTATTTATTTTTCACATTACAAGATTTGGAAAATCTTGGGATGTGACAAGATCTTTCAGAAGCCTTCCCTTATACCAGAATGGACGCGTTCCAACCTATCATCCCCTACCACCAACTGTACATTTGGCTAAGTTATTGCAGCCTATATGATCCAGGCAGAGCCCATAATGCCAAGTGGCTACACTTGAAGCTTCTCAACATTTGACATATCAAATCTCTTTGTTCCTGGGTGGCATTCCACAAGTGAGATACACAAGGTAAACCATAGAAATGGGCCCTGTGTAACCACTCAACCAAAAACCACCAAGCAAGTCCCTTTCCACCCAGGTGATTCATTCACTTAGTTGTTTTATTAAACAAAACACAAGTCCTTGACTTAGAATATTCCATAGCATGAATATAATCCACCCTTGTTTTCTACTAGCTAAACTAAGCATGATAGTAGTAGGAATCTTAACTTAGGAAAATACTACTATGGCTTCATCTACTAGGATTTCCCATGGCATAGTTTATACTTAGCAAAATTCCATGCAAGTCCTACTTAGAAATATCACTAATGCATAGTGGAAATAATGGGACAAAAGTATGAAGCATCACTTGCCTTCTGATAGAGAATATAAGTTCACTTCTTGATCTTACAATAGTCACACCCTTTAAATGTCACTATAATTCAATCAAGTAAGGCACAAATTCAAACTACCATTCAAGCAATCATCACATAGAATAATAAAAACAAAGCAATGCATGCAAGCATGCCAACGATTGTTTTTTTGGAAAAGTGGTTTCTAATAGGTTATAAACATTTGAAAACACCTATTGGTCATTTAAAAAAGTGGTAGAACCATTTGATACTAAGTTAGTGAGAAATGGCTACTTTAAGTCATTTTTGTTTTGCTAGAAATGGTTTAAATCAAAGTGATAATTTCTAGTGTTTTGGAAAATACATTTTGAAACACAATTGTTAGTGTTTTAAGGTCAAGTGTTTATTATTAGAACCATTTGCAAAGGGGTTTTTACCTATAAACCATTTTTACACCAAATCAATATTTTATGTTGTTTAAATTGCCTTTAGCAAAGTAATAATTTATAGGGTTCATCAAATATATTTTTTAATTCTCAAAACTTGGTGTTTAGGGTCAGAGAGTTTAATTTAAATCATTTCCCAAAGTTTTTTTTTACTCAAAAAGCATTTTAATCACATAAACAATATTTTTGTTTGACTAGAAATGTTCTAATTCAAAATTTTATTCTTTGGCTTCATCAAATACACTTTTAATTCCACAAGTTGTTTTATATGGTCATTAGGTTCAAAAAAATCCAATTTCCAAAGATTTTACTATAAAAATATTTCTAGAATAAAATTTATATACAAATTATGCCTACACATGTTTCTACAAAAACAAACAATTTAACAAAAGCAATTTACTAAACAAAGCACATGGTTGGAAAGTACTTGTCCTTATGATTCCATTGATATAAAATTTATAAAATTTGGACGTGTGGATTAAAAGTTATGCAATTTACAAGTTTGATCATCTAATAGAACAAATTCTGTCTATTTAAACAAAACAGTGGGCACGTGGCAGAATCTAACTGATCTATACTGTTTCGCGAGGATCGATCGACACTAGCCGTTATATCAGAGTTGCATCGCACGGCACAAGACGCACGATACCGCTTCACTGCTCATTCTATCCCATCCGCCAGATCTACAACCAATGGTCCAGATCGTATCGACCGAAGATGGGTGGCACGACGATGGTGGACAGCGGCGGCGCACTCTGCCCACGGTGGTTCTGGCAAAGCTAGGGTGTGCGGGGGAGTGTGAAGCAGCTTACCAGACTCATCGTGAAGCGCTGACTCTCGGGATGGTCTTTGTCGAAGGAGGGGCACACGATGACGGCGTTAATCGCTCGCCGGAGAAGCTCCTGGCGATGGATGCTCACTGTCGAAGACGGAGGCGACGCTACGGTGCGAGCTAGGACACAAAAATGGCAGTGTTAGTTGCGGACGAGGTCACTGGCCACACGCGAATCATTGGAAGGAAGGGGGGCGGTAAGAATGTTACCGGGGGCATCGCCGGAGTTGAAGCAGATGACGGCGGTGTTCGGGTGTGGTCGTTGTCAACGTTTCAGAGCGCACGTGATCTAGATAGAGATACTGGAGGATGCAGGAGACGATGGGGATCACGCTCGAGAGCTCTGGGGGCAGTGGGGCTGGCGGTGGTGGCTGGAATTGCTTGCGAAGCTCGCCGGAGTCCGCGATGGTGTGAGTTAAAATCGAGGCAGCCTAGGGGCTCTCTGGCAGAGAAGTTTGAGGGGAAAGAGGGAGGGGGAGGAGGGGATTATGATAGCATGGTCGGAGGGCGGAATCACTAAGGCATTGATCACGGTTAAATCGCAAATCAATCGAAAAGGAGAGAGAGAGGAGGAAGAAGGGTCCATGGGGTTGAAGGCGTGGCGTGGCGTGGGGGTAGCGTCATCAGTGAGAGAGAGGGGGAAGGTGGGGTCCAGACGTCAGGGACTGAGTGGGTTAGTTAGTGAGTGAGAAAAACGGTTCGGGGGTTTGGTTGGGCTAGATGGGCCTGGTGGGCTGGGGTCTGATTCATTTTTTTATACTGATTCATTTTTCTTTTTCTGTTTCCATTATTCTGTTTTGATTTTGTTTAAATAATTCAAACACTAATTGAATTCAAACTTTTGCCAAACCTTTAATATATTTTAATACTGTTTAATAACATATTCCAAGGTCCATTTTAGAACAATTCTTTTATTCTTTTAGGGTCTATTATTAAATTTAAAAATATATATTTGTCTCTATTTCAAATAGGATTTAATTATATATTAAAACTCTAATTGAATTCTAAATTTTGCCAAACCTTTTCAGTAGGTTTTATTTAGAAATAAATCACTCTGAATTATTATTTAAAATATTTTATTATGTTTCTAATGTTCAATTAAAATGGAACAAGTATTTACTTAAATGAAATTGGATAATAATAAATTCTCATGATTTTATTTAAATAATCCTTTACTCTTTTTATTAAACAAAAATATTTTATTTTATTTGCTTGGCCAAGTTTTAATTTGGCCTATTAAAATAGTCCTTATTTATTTATTTCTTCCTTTTCTTAAAGGATCCAAAAAATGATGATTCCAACTTGTAAAAACTTGTTTAATATTTATTTATCCTTTTAAATCTCTTTAGGGTTAGTTGCTCACCATTTGGTATGGATTTTTAGATAGGTGCTTTATTAGCTTTGGAAATTCAATTTCCTTATCTTATTAAATTCATAAGATTTTATCTATGGCTCCAAATTAAGTGAAACCAACTCCTATGCTTTTATAATATTTCTATTTGTCATTCTTGATCATTTATAAATGTTTGTTGACAAATCTTTATATGGATCAAATCCATGGTCTTAGAGATAACTTGGAAATGTTTTTCTTCCATTAGGGTTTTAGGGTTTTGGTTTATTTTCCAAGTGTTTAAATTTCAAGATGCATTTATGAAGAATGCATTTCATTTGATTTGAATTTAGTTGGATTCAAATTTTATCCAAGGTTTGTTCAAGATGGGTTTTGATGAATTCATTTCAAAACAAAAAGTTTCTTTTCACCCTAAATTTCAGCAATTATTTATTTTGTTTATTTATTTTTCACATTACAAAATTTGGAAAATTTTGGGATGTGATCGTGTAACACCCAAGTTTTAGCTAATCCTTAATTAGGGTTTGATTGTGCATTGCATGAGAATCATATCATAAATTGTGCATCAGAGAAATAAAGCCAAAACCTAAAACCCTAGTTTTCCTCTCTCTCTCAAATACATTCAAATTGTTTTGTATTTTGAAAAGTGCCAAAATTATTGAGCCCAAATGGACTAAGAGGGCCCCCCAATATTTTAATAGTTCTATAAAACCTTCTGGTATTTTTGAAATATACAAAACAGATTTTGAAATGAAAATACAAACATACAATATAAACAGAGAAAGAAAAAGCTTTTGCAAAATAAAATAGAGCCAGACCTCAGCCAGGCCAGCCCAATTCCTCTCTCCCTCTCCCTGCCGCTCAGCACGCGTAAGCCAGAGACCCAGCAGTGGCCCATCCGTCCTGGTACCGCTTCACCCTCCCCTCGTCATCTTCGTCCCCGACATGAAGCTTCTGCATGTCGTCGGCGCCGTTGTCGCCCTGCGCCATGATTCGTGTCGTCCCGCCGCCACTCTACGCGAGGATAAGACCCTCCCTAAGCCGTGCTCATCTTCTCCTGTCTTTCTTCTCCTCTCTCGCGAGCTCTCTCTATCTCGCATGCGAGACCGATCCCTAGCCACCGCCAGTCACCATGTCGCACTGCCGTTGGAGGCTTCCCCGTGGCCAGTGGAGCACGCCAACACCTCTTCCTCGTTGCCTTGTCCATCTCCACCAGGCAGATGGAGCTAGGGCGCTGCAAATCAAGTGGATCAAGCTCGTCTCCCTCAGGTCTGGTCGCCACCGTTGTCTTCAATCGCCATCGTTATGGAGCTCCTCCGGCCTCAACACCGCCATCAACACGCTCAGGGTGAGCATGCGGTGCTCCAGCACCACCTCGCATCTATCCTCTCCCTCTAGTTCCAGCGCCAGCACCGGCCGCCGTGGTTGCTTGTTGTCTAGGCCACTCCGGTGATCACCCCGCAACGGTGCCGCTAGGTTTAGGTTCTCCGCGATGCCCTTGTTCAAACGCGCTAGCTCCCGCAGCCCCGCGCGCACGCAGTCGCTGGCCCCAACACCGTCCTACAGGGCACCGTCGGTGTGATGTCGCACTGATGTTAACATGATGACGCCAGCATGCGCATGGTCAGCCCGGTCAAACCAGCCCCGGTCCCATTTGCTTGCATGGCTGACAACGTGGCCTCGGCCCCACTGGTGAGTCAGTGTGGGTAGCCCTAGACCCGGTGAAAAATGACCCCCACCCCTAGCTGATGTCACAGTGACGCATTAAATCATTTTAAATGATTTAAATAATTCCAGAATTTGATTTAAACTTGTAAATTCAATAACTAATTATTTATAAGTCAGAAAAATACAAATAATATATCAAAATGTTCAGAAAAATGAGATCTAGATATTTAATCTATAATAATGCATTGTTCAACAACTTACATAGCAAGTTTAATTATAAAAACATAGTAACCCCTCACAGGTGATTCCAGAGTTTTCCCGGATTAGGGTTTATACCCCTCGGAACCCCGATTAATCTACTGAGCATGTTTTAGGGTTTTAATTTAATACAATTTAACTTGTCATATCATAATCCTCGCTTGAGCATTGCATCAATGCCATGTATTGATTGTTTCCCTCTTTTTTCAGTGTTTGGTTCTTCTCTAGTAGAATACGATCGAGATTGAGATCGAAGCCCGATATCAAGACCATCGAAGATTGAAGACCAATACTTGACCAACTGTAATCAAGTCAAGTGCAAGCTACCCAAAGCTCTGCTTTCTGGTTATCAATAGGCAAAGGCAAGCATGGCCCCACAATGATATAATCCTATGATTTCAAAAGCATTTCAATTCCTTCCATGATGCATATGATTCTACTATGGTCTTTTATCGATAGATAGAGAATCCTATCTTTTGCATCACTCCCTTGAGCTTATATTACCTGATCCACTGCTCCTGGCATAACTAGGTTTGGCTTGTGTGCACTGCTAGAGCTATATTTGTGTCTTGCTTAGCCATGCATAGCTGTCAGTGCTAGTTCATCTAGATGATGTATCAGATGCAGCGAATCTAGTATGATAGGAGAACGTGATGAGATGATACTAGAGGTGATATAAGTAAAACATGCTAAGGCTTGTATGGGAGGCCACGGTGGGATGTTGTTTTTCTAGTCCCATGCTCGCCACCACTAGGACCTGAGTTCTTGCCTTTGGAACCGAGACGAGCGTACAACCACACGGGGCCTCGAAAACCTCACAAGTGACTAACTTGCCTAGTAGATTCCATGAGTCACATAGTTCGGGCGTTCCATTTGATATGCGCATTGAAAACATTTTGAAAGATTTGGCGGGTGAAGGTGCATCATAACATGTAGGTAAGCGTGGCCGGGGTTGCTTAGGGTCGATGGATCCCCTGGTGAACCAACCTCTCCTCACATATTTAAGGACCGGCTTTGGGATTTGACCCGTTATGGCGGAACCATCCTTAGGGCGTGACTCATGGTCTCACCGAAAGCAAGGTAAAGGTCGTGTCTAACCACCCTCTGCCGGCCTTCCAAGGAAGAGGGCTAATCATCTGGCATTAAGAGAAGGTTAGTATGTGTGGGTAAAGTTGTACACCCCTACAGGGTAATAATATTTTCGAAAAGCCATGTTCACGGTTATAAACGCTTGGTGACCAGATTCTAAGATCATAGAGAACTTGAACGTAATCGTAAAACTTGGTAGATCAACATGTGCTTAAGGATGCTTCCTCATGGGTACGAGGGGGATCCTAGTTAAGGTTCAGATGATGATGACTTGGTGGATATCAATGGCGATGATCAATATTTCAGAGATGTCACTCTCTTATCCCTTTAAAAAAATACTCTAACTAGACGAGCTTCTTCTCCCTCTTGTTTTACAAAGAAAAGTGGCTTTTTGCAAAACAACCCCACCAGCCATAAGTCTTGCAAAGTACACCTTGTACTCACCCTTGCTTTGTTGATACTTTTTGTAGCAGAGTAAGTGTTCCCTGAAGATCAGTTTGGTACTACATCGACATCGACGAGTAGCTTGGGGTTCCTGGCCGATAGCCTGTAATCTATGGGCTGGGATGTCATCATTATGCTTCAGGCCTCTTAGGCCATTTGTTAAGTTTGCTATACTTAATAGCATAATTTGCCTTCATGTTTGTGGTCAGTGACCTCTGCTTGTAATAATTTGGTTCTTTGCTCAGTTATGAGCTTGCTGTAATAATTTTGTGTTGTAGGGTCACCGCTGTGTTATTGATTCTTCACTGGATATCCTCGACCTCAAGGTTAAGCTTATATCAGACAGAGGTCTAGGATTTGTTTAGCCCTGATCCCGGGGGTGTCATAGGTTTTGGTATCAGAGCAGTACTGACCATAGGAAAATGTGCTATTGGTAGATGTTGAGTCTAGTGTTTGTGAAAACTATTTTAAAGCTGAAAAATATCTGCGAAAACTCTAGTATGCTTCTTTTACTCCTCGTCCAATTTTGCTCTAACTCTGGGTCATCTTATCTGTTGTTGTTTTTTGAAAAGTTTTGATATCTCTTATAATCTTTCAAAGCTTAGGTGCCTTTTGGGCATGTCGTTTCTAAGCAAGTTGACCTAGTGTTGAGTTCTCTAGAGTAATGTGTGTTGTGAATTCCTTTTTCCCCTTGCTCTTGTTCATCTGAGAGATTCCTTTCTATCATGATCTCTCTGTTTTATGGATCCTACAATATAATGATCCATGGTGCTCTTCTCTAGGCTTCGAGGTTTTCTTTCACCTCGTGTGACTCCTTTTTATTTGTTTGGGTACTTCAGAAGTCGTTTCTTCTCTTGGAAGCTACCTCGTGAACATTACCTTGCAGTGTACGCTATGTCACTCAAGTAGTAGTAACTCCTTTTCTTGGGTTTTAACCCTTGGACTTGAACCTAAGATCCTTGACTGTGCATGATTCTGGTGTTGTGAATCTTGTACATGAAGCTGACCTTTAACCCAAGATCCTTTCTTTGACCCCTGTCGTTAATGTTCACACATTACCTTAGGATGGCTAGTACTAAAATTCTAGCCTTCAAGATTGTGCTTTTTGTCATGATTGAATTGTGACAACTATGGACTTCCCCTAACACTAGCTATGGCAGATGTTCTTTGATGGAACCAAATAGATCACGACAAGAGTACTCCTCGGGAGTCTCGCATCTATATTCGTGACTCTGCCACACCTTACCTTATCTATGCATTTGTTTTTGGGATATTGTTGACTTATGCATCCACATCTTGGGATTCTATCCTGAGCATGTTCCTCTTCCCCTTGTTGTTTTTCGACCTTTGTCTACCAGTTCATAGCCAAGTAGTAAACCTGCATCAGTGTCTTCTGATGTAAGATACTCTTATGGTCCATCATGATAAACCATTTCGGGATGTCAGGAGAAACAAACTCCAGTACCTCGTCATATCTAGGACCAGGTCAAAGTGTTGTAATCCACAGATTAAGAGGCATTAATTACCTTCTATCTGTTCCACCTTAAAGTATCACACTCTTTTATAACTAAGAGATCGTGCTAAGTTTCATGACCCCTTAATGAAGTGGTGCTCTTATACATAATTACCCACCCTCCCTCGAGCTTTCGCGCTTGTGAATGATGCGTGTGTGTAATAATGTGGCCATCTAAGATTCTTAGCAATTATTATTGCTTTGAACTCTAAGGACATTTGTGTCATTCTTAGCATGATTGGTTAACCCCATCACTAAGCGAAGAATTGTTGTGCTACCAATTTTGCTATTCTGGTGCACTCTCTTCAGTCAAAGAGATAGGCCTGTGCCGAAACTCTGAGACTATGTCTTGTTGCCTTACTATGCAAGTTTCCTCCCGAACTAAGTGACATATCGGTGGTTCATGATATTCTGGATGTCTTCCTAGAAGTATCGCCATATTGCCACATGACTGTCTTGTCAAGTTCTTGAGCAAGCAAGTTCTCTAAACTGCTCTTTTCTCCAAGAATCCGCACTGGATACCCCTGAACTAGTTGGTTGAGCCTCAACAATAACCTAGAGAGTTGTAAGACAAAAGTTCTACTCGACTCTATTCATTCGTAAAGGGATGTCTAGTTTTGTTCGCGTTGAAGAAAGATAGTATTTACTTTGTGGGTATATTATTTCTCCCACCTTTCATTTGATTGGATTATCGTAAAATCAAACTCAGTTCCAAGGACTATATTGATAATGTCTCTTCTTGTGATTTTTCACTTGGGTACATCTTCATGTCCTTTGGTCTGACCAATATGTTTGCCTCGTTCAAGAAACATACGAGTTCATCTTCTTGGAGTGTCTCGATAAGTTTGTTGTTGAGCCCATCGATGACATCCTTATCTCCTCCATGCTAGATTAGATTCATATGGAACATTTGGCATTAATGTTGGAAACTTTGGAGAACCATCTTCAAGTTATCTCAAAGTATGAGTTCTGGATGTTAGAAGTAACCTTCTCCGGTTCACGTGCAGTTGTTGAAAGATGTCTCCATGAATTCGAGAAGAGTTATCCCTTTCCTTAAGGACACTGTCAACACCCGGATTTTTCAATCCTAGATGCCTGTTATGCCATACATCGCAATCCCAGGATTACCATTTTTGCGAGACATAACAGAATTGGATACCATAGTACATCATCCGTTACAACGATACATAAGTTCTTACACAAATAGGGATCTCATGATCCAATTCTTAATACAACTTCAAGCAGCAGAATACGTAATAATAACGGTAGCGTAGGCGAAGCTCCATCTTCAGGTCACGAGCAATCTTGACGATGGAGATGATCCTAGTTGTCGTAACCTTCCTGGGGTCCATCTTCCAGGTACTCCTCTTCATAGTCTGGCCATGGGAATAGCCAGGGACAAAGCCATGAGTACTCTTTAAGTACTCGCAAACTAATACTAACAGGTAAGGGGTTTTTGGATAATAGGACACTAGGCTCTAGGGTTGTTTTGCAAAAAGCCAGGTTTATCTCTACTCAGTTCCAAAGCTAGTCACAATTTTATAACCCTAAGTGGGATCTTGTAATTCAGGTCACAACTCTGTTGTGGTCAAGTCAAAGTCTCAATTCGTTTTACAAGTCATTTTGAAAAGTCTGACGGGGGAACAGTATGGCCACTCCAACTGTCCATAACCGCGAACGCGGATATTCGAATAGTTTGACACTCTGTAGAGATTGTACACTTTCACCACAACATTCGATACATCCGTCAGCAACAAATCCTGAATTCACATACTCAGTATGCGGATAATCAATCCTAACCTTTCGATTACACACCCTAGTATAAGCACCTCTCCTGTGAGTTTGGCCTCCCAACCATGACCAACTGTCATCTTGGGTACTGCACAGGTGGACAATATTCACAAGGTAGCCTCAGCTCAGACCTTGGCCATGAGGGAACTAATACTAAGGAATATAAGTTTCCAGTCAAGCCCTACCCAATCTTCGGGTATTGTGGTTATACGATAAAATTGGAATGGTATCGCATCCAGACAACCATCAGTTTTATAAAGGGCTAAGGCTCATGCCTCAACATTTTCATCACCAAAATCATCAAGTGTTTGTAAACACATGTCCAAAACATTTCAATAGAATGATCCATCATTCCAAGGTTTTCATAACCATTTTTCCACCAAGTATTCCCATCTAAAGTTGATCAAGTTTTATGCTTAGCACTAGCATCTACAAGTGGGGGTAAGAACTGATGAGGGGTGGTAAACTAGTGGGGTTTTAACTAAGTTCAAACTCATGCCTTAGGATGACATCAAGGTTATCTAGCTTAGGCCAAATTTTATGCTCTTTATGCAACCTTCAGCACAACTGTCTAGTATCTACCAAACTCTTAGGTAGACTCTAAGTAAGCTTTGATAAAGAAATAAAGTAAGAAGCTTGCACATAAAACTAGGATTTGGTTTATCAAGTGGGTATGATCACATATGCTTAAGGCATATAGTAGTCATATCACAAGTATGGGTTTGTGGCATCAGTAGAGTATCTTGCAAGGGTTAGCTTGCATAAATATCCGTATAAGCTTGCATAGTTACTAGCTTGCATCAGTGTCAATATAAGCTTGCATTGGTATAGTATCAGCTTGCCTTGTGCAGGGCAGTGGTTGAAGTTCTCCTCGGCTTCCTCTTCGTAGTATCCTCCTTCCTCCTCGTATCCTTGGTCGGTACTAGCGTCTATGAATAAATACGAGGTACACAATCACCAAAAAATACTTAACTACTTGCAATCATCACACACAAGGGTCCTATAGATGATCTAGCATCATCTCTAACATTACAAGGTTAAGGCTTGGTTTAAATCTTTTTATTTTTAGAAAATTAATTTCTACTCATTGAAAAATTACTTAAGATTTAATATTCTCCAAACTAAACATGGGATCATGTTGACACATGTCATCACCACATATTGTAGTCCATGGGAATGTGATTTAAAGTGATGTCACAATTTAATAAGGTTTTACCCTTTTATTTTAATTAATTAAAGTGGTTAGAAATGCTTATGAAGCATTCTTTTATTACTTGAACAATATTTCTACAAGTAAACCTATATATTTTTATATATTCTGAAAGGTATGGTTAAATGTGATTTTTGAGAGTTGGAATCAACTCAAAAGCTATTATGGTTTAAATTTGAAAAATGTTTGAATGCAGAAAAGCTTCTGCCTTGTTATTTTTACCAGGGGTGATCTATAGATCCAAATGACTTGAATCCAACGGGCTTGGATTCAGCATTCACATACCTTTCCAACAAAATTGGTTTCATTCAAATTGGTGCACTGAATCGATATGGGTTGATTTTTGAAGTTGAGTACAGAAGTGTGTTTGAATTGAAATAGAAAAAGATTTAGTTTGAATAACTGGGCTGCGCGGGTAATTCTAACGGGCTGGCCTGCTAAGCGCAGTGCTCCCGCGGGCTGCTTAAGTGGGTGTCCCCACTCGTCAGTGACACGAGGCTGGGCGAAGCGGTATGGGGCAACGTGGATCGTTCGATCTAGTTCTAATCTAACGGCTGGGAGTCATCGTCGACGCGAGACAACTCCGGCGAGAACGAAACCTAAGCGCTGAAGTGAGGGTCGCTAGGCTCACCGAAGTCTTGGTGAGGGTCGGCGAGGCGGGCGAACGACGAAATCAACGACGGCGAACTCAGGGGTGGTCGCGGCAGCTCCTGGGCGGCTCCAATCGCTGGCTCCTTTCTTCTCCGGCAGCGGCAGGCTCCAGTGAAATTCCGGCGAGGTGGTGCTCGCCTTGCTCTGAGAATGGTGTGGCACGATCAGTGAGGAGAGGGGAGTGAGATGGTGTGAAGAATTCGAGCGGGGGTGGCCTCTATTTATAGTCAAGCGAGGGGACCGTCGGGGCGCACGGTGAGCTCGTCGGGGGCGACGTTACAGGCGGCTATTGGCATGGGCAAGGGTAGGGGACGGTGCTGTGTCTCCTGGCGATGCTCAACGACATGGTCGCGAGGCATGGGGCGGTGTTGTTTGGTCTGGAACGGCCGGTGCTCTGCTGTGGCGCGGCGTCTTCGGCGCAGACGGTGGCTGTCTTGACGCAGGCGGCAAATGGGGATGTCTGGCGGTCTCCTGGGTTGATGGCGATCGTGTATGCCTTGCGGCGAAGCGGTGATGCATGGATGCTGGTCGAGGTGGCGCTCTGGCGCCGCTCGGCATGAATGCAGGTGCAGCTTGTGCGCGTGGTCCAGGGCTTGGCAACGCTTGCGGCTGGGACAGTGAGTGGCGGTGGACGGTGGGCTGCCTCCTAGACAAGGTTGGCGCGGCTAGTTCTTCTTCTAGCTTGTTGTCCACAATGGGGTGACATTGGGGTGCTCGGCTGTTCACCATTAATGGCAATGGCAAGCTCACAGGGGTGCTAGTGTTGGGCTAATATTTCTAGATGATCTACTGAGCTGTGTGTGAGCTAACTAGGGAACAAGTTAGGCAAGAATCACTGCACACTATAGTGTTTGATGTTTTGTTTGATTTGTGTCTGCAACCTGTTTGATGAAATGGCCGCATGAAATCAAGTTTTGAATTTTGAAATGATTTTTGGTGGGTTTGCTAGATTGGTGCTGGTGAGTCTGCAGATGCTTGGGTTTTGAAAGTTGAGCTTGTTTGAGTGGGTTTTGAAAACGTGGGATCTTCCCATATGAAGAAGATTCAATTTTGAATTGTCATTTAAACTATGCATTTGAAAGTTTCTAGATGATCACAAAGTGGGCCTTGATACTCTGTTATGAGTACATTCAAGGGGTGCAAAGATCCAGAAAAGTTTCTGTTAGGTTCTGAAAGTTTGAGACAGCCAAAGTAGGCATGGGAGTTAAATTGGTCAAACTGACCATTCACTTAATATATGTGTTTTGATTTACTTGTCTTTAGGAAAAGTGTGGTAAATGTTTTAGATGATGTTCATTTCACCTAAGAAACATTTTACAAGCAATGGATCACACAAACAAGGTGGTTTTTAAAGAAATTCAAAATCCATGCATACACCATACATGCATTCATGAGTTTATTTAGAAAAGTTTTTGTTAACCCTAATCTTGATGATTAGTGTTTGATGATCTAAGTTTGGTATTTTTGGGATGTTACAAACCTTCCCCCCTTAAACAAAATCTCGTCCCGAGATTTGAAAAAGGACGAAAAGATTACCTAGGATTTGAAGAGATCGGGAAACTCCGTCCTAATGTGATCTTCGCGTTCCCAGGTAGCTTCCTCTTCTATGTGGTTGCCCCACTGAATCTTGAGAAACTTGATGCTTCGGGTTCGGGTAGTTCGAAAAGCTTCTTCCAAAATGCGGATGGGCACTTCGGGATAGGTCAGGTCATCGTTGATCTCTATGGTCTGATGATCGATATTATTGAACACTTCGGTCTTCTCGGGGACTTCGAGACATTTGCGAAGTAATGAGATATGGAACACATTGTAGTTCCAGTTGATAAGATACTTCTCCTCGACGGTTCAAAATTTTGAAAGGTCCGATATATCTGGGGGCTAACTTTCCTTTGAGTTGGAAATGCTGCATTCCCTTCAATGGCGACACTTTCAGATAAACAAAATCTCCGATGTTGAAGGCGAGGTCTCGACGTCTCTTGTCGGCATAACTCTTCTGTCGGGATTGGGAGGTCTTGAGGTGCTCACGAATCTTGTGAACCTTCTCTTATGCTTCTCGTAGGATGTCGGGTCCGAAGATCTGACTCTCTCCTACTTCCGACCAGTTCAAAGGGGTGCGACACTTTCTTCCGTACATGAATTCAAATGGGGCCATTTGCAAACTGGCTTGGTAACTATTGTTGTAAGAAAATTCTGCAAAAGGCAGATAGTCTTCCCACATGGATCCATATTCTAGCACACATGCTCTAAGCATATCTTCGAGTATTTGGTTTACTCGCTCCGTTTGTCCATCAGTCTAAGGGTGATACGCGGTACTGAAATCTAGGCGGGTTCCTAAACCTTCTTGGACTTTCTTCCAGAATCTCGAGGTAAACTGAGTTCCTCGATCCGATACTATGTTCTTGGGGACTCCGTGCAAACTAACTATTCTAGCGATGTACAACTCCGCTAGCTTTGAACTCTGATAGGTGGTTTTGACGGGCAAGAAATGGGCGACTTTGGACAATCTGTCCACTATGACCCAGATAGAGTCATTTCCCCACTAGAAGTAGGTAGTCCAGTGATAAAGTCCATTCCTACAGAATCCCATTTCCATTCCGGAATTTGCAAAGGTTGCAACAATCTAGCGGGTCTTTGATGTCCTGCCTTGACTCGCTGGCATATATCACATTTAGCGATATAGCTTCCGATTTCTCTCTTCATCTTATGCCACCAAAATTGCTCTTTCAAATCTTGATACATCTTCGTTCCTCCGGGATGGATAGAATAAAGAGTATCATGAGCCTCCTTCAAGATAACTTCTTTTAACTCCGAATCTGCTGGTACACAAAGGCGTCCTTTGTACCACAGAACTCCTTCTTCGTCCTCGGTGAATCCGGGTACTTTGCCTGTACCGATATGACGCTTGATTCCATCGATACTAGCATTTCCCTTTTGCGCCTCTTTAATCTGACTGATCAAAGTGGGCTGTAGTTCTATGCTAGCCAAAAATCCTTCACTTACTAATTCTATTCGAAAATCCTCCATCTCCTTGTGCAGACTTGGTTGCTCCTCTAAAATCATGGAGTTCAAGCGGCACGGCAATCTGCTAAGGGCATCGGCTACCACATTGGCTTTACCAGGGTGATAGTGAATGTCCAGGTCGTAATCCTTGATTAGCTCAATCCATCTTCTCTGCCTCATATTCATCTCCTTCTGAGTGAATATATACTTTAGGGTCTTGTGATCCGAGTAAATCTCACAACGATTTCCCATCAGGTAATGTCTCCATGTCTTCAGGGCTAGAACTACTGCAGCGAGTTCGAGGTCATGGGTTGGGTAGTTTTACTCATGTTCCTTCAATTGTCGAGATAGATAAGATATAACTTTGCCTTCTTGCATTAGCACACATCCGAGACCAATCTTGGATGCGTCACAGTACACATCGAAGGGCTTCGTGATATCCGGCATGATCAAGATTGGGGCTGAGATCAATCTCCTCTTGAGTTCTTGAAAACTCGCTTCACACTTGTCTGTCCATTCAAACTTCTTGTCCTTCTTCAGCAATTGGGTCATGGGTCTAGCGATACTCGAGAATCCTTCTACGAATTTGCGGTAATATCCCGCCAATCCGAGAAAAGCACGAACTTGGGTTTGAGTGGTTGGGGGTTGTCAATCTTCTACATCTTTCACTTTGGTAGGGTCAACGACAATTCCTCCTGCTGGTACAATGTGACCGAGGAATCCTACCTCCTGTAACCAGAATTCACATTTGCTAAATTTTGCATACAACTGATGCTCTCTAAGGGTTCCAAGAATGGTCCTTAGGTGTAGCTCATGTTCTTCTTCTAATTTGGAATAAATCAGAATGTCGTCGATGAAAACAACGACAAACTTATCCAGGAAGTCCATAAAAATCTTATTCATGAGATTCATGAAATAAGCGGGGGCATTGGTTAATCCAAAAGACATGATCAGATACTCGTACAATCCATATCTGGTGGTAAAGGCAGTCTTTGGAATATCCTCTGCACGAATCTTGAGTTGATGATAGCCAGTTCTAAGATCAATCTTAGAAAACACCTGGGCACCGGTCAACTGATCAAACAAATCCTCTATCTTGGGCAAGGGGTACTTGTTCTTGATGGTGACATCATTCAACTTTCGATAATCCGTACATAAACGGTTACCTCCATCTTTCTTGTCCACAAATAAGACAGGTGATCTCCATGGTGACGCACTTGGTTGAATTAGTCCAATTTCTAGCATGGAATCTAGTTGCTTCTTCAGTCCTTCTAACTTTGATGGGTTCATACTATAGGGTCTCTGGGCTATGGGTCCTATTCCAGGGATTAGTTCAATGATAAACTCGATATCTCGATCTGGGGGCATACCGGGCAAAACATCTGGAAATACATCGGGGTATTCACAGACTATCTGGACTTGGTCAATGGTAGGGTAGGCTAGACTCTTGTTACACTTGAATTGGCGAGGTAAGGTTTCAGATATATGCTCGACTGTTATTCCAGCGGTACTGGTCATGGTGATGGCTTTCTTGGCGCAGTCAATCAATCCCTTATGTTTGGACATCCAATCCATTCCTAGTACTACTTCCAAACCTTTAGTTCCGAGTACTATTAGATTAGCATAGAAATCTATTCCATGGATTCGGATAGGGACGGCTTTGCAAATTTGCCTAGCCTTGGTGGTTGATCTGGGGATTTGCACAATCATAACATGCTTCAGTTTGGTTGGTTGAATTTTACTAGTGCAGGCAAATTCTTCGGTGACAAATGAATGCGATGCACCAGAATCAAACAACACTCTTGCAAGTACTGAATTAACAGAAAACATACCCAGCACGACGTCTGGCGCTTCCTGAGCTTCTTCAACATGCATGAGAAAAAGACGGCCATTGCGGTTGAGTGAATTTCCTGGGGCAAATCTCCTTCCTGGCTGGACATGACATTGTTGCTGAGCTGGGACATTGGTATTAGGGGCTGTAGCATTCTTCTTGTTGGGGCACTCGTTGGAATAGTGGCCTTTATTTCCACAGTCATAACAAGTCACTTGTGACTTGTCCTTGGCTGCGACAGGCACAACATTGCTTCCAGTCCTCGGGGCAGTGTTGGTGTTGGCGGTAGCATTGTTGGTGTTAAACTTGGGTGGGGCACGGGTGAAATTGCTAGAGTTGCCGGGGTTGTTGTGATTACCTCCGGTTCTAGGGTTTCCACGGTTGGGATAGGTTGGACGGGTCATAGGGGGTCTGTTGGTTCTTGGGGAAAATCCTGGAGATGGGTTGGGGCGATACTTTGGGGTCTGATGGGTTCTTGGTTGATGCATCATACGACGCTTGCGGTTCTCATTGGCTTGGTTGATCTTTCCTTCCATCTGGATGGCTGAATCGACAAGGGCTTCAATATCAGCAAAGGGGATATTGACTAACATCGTCTGCATCTCGTCATGCAGACCATTCAGGAATCTTTCTTTCTTCTTGGCTTCGGTGTCTATCTCGTCCGTGGCATACCTAGCTAATAACAAAAATTTGTCACGGTATTCCACTACAGTCATCCTCCCTTGCTTCAGCTCTCTGAACTCGTCTCTCATTCTCTTGATCAAACCTGGTGGCACATGGGTTATGCTAAACTTGACCTTGAATTCCTCCCAGGTCATCATCTAGCCTCCGGTCATGGCACGAACACTGTTCCACCATGCCCTGGCATCTCCGGCTAGATAGTGGGTGGCAAATAGAACTTTCTCATTGGCTTCGACTCCTGCTACTTCTAAGTTATTTTCCATGGTTTACAGCCAATCATCGGTGTCTAGGGGTTCTTCTGACTTGGTGAAAACAGGTGGGTTGGTATTCTGAAAATTCTTGAGCTTAGATCCATGGTTGTCCTGATTTCCATGGCCTTGGTTGTTGTGGGCTAGCTGGGCTATCTGTTGCAGAGTGGCTAGGTTGGCTTAACGTTCCGCTCTTTCAGCTTCGTGGTCAGAGGTCAACATTTGCAGAATCTGCAACATCGGATCCGGGGCCGAACCACTTCCTCCACGTGGCATCTGAAGATTTAGATAAATCATGAGAAAAGAGGGAAATTTTCTAAGGTTTGGGGGTCTTTGAAAAGTTTTAAAGGTTTGACTCAGATTTTTCTAGCAACTTGCTTTTTCATTCATTCATTGATAGCACACAGTACAACACACACCACAACAAGGAAAAACAGATGGTTTTAAGAACCATTCTGAAATCTACCATACAGTGGGACCGACTACTACTCACTACGCTAGTGCTCAGTGCTACTACTCCTCGTAGTCTGTGGCTTCATCATCTTCATTATCATCGATGAAGGCGAAATCATCCTCATCGGTGAAGAAGTCCATGGCCTGATCCTCCAGAAAATCATCGTCATCACTAAGATAAGAGTAAGGGTCTCCACGAAGATCCTCTCCGGCATTCTCCCTTTCCTCCAACTGCATGTCCCTCTTGTGGATGGTCTCTTCCAGAGATGAGATGCGGTGGCGAAGACGGGCAATAATGCGCTCCTTCTTGTCGAGTTGACGGCGACGAAACTTGTGATCCTTTGCTAGCATGGCTATGGTCTGATCCTTCGTCTTGATGATGGCAGCCTTGTGGTTGCAATAGTCATGGCAGTTGTCCAACTCCTGCTGACGATCATACATCATGAAGCTAAGGTAGTCCAATTGAGTCTTCAGCTCGGGGTGGTATGGGGCTTCCAGTGGTTGTCCATTTGCATCACGCCTTGGGAGAAACTCAAAGCGGGTTCCCTTGATCTGATTGATGCTCTGCCCACACAGACGGGAGAGAGATTCCTTCATTGCTCTGGCAAGTCCATCTAGCCAGTTGTTCTCTCTTAAGGTAAACTGAATTCCTTCCGCCGTGGGAGGTTCAATCTTTCCTCGGAGACTTGCAACAGTTAACCACTGCATATCTTCTCCTCCTTGATCATTGAGCTGAGCTCCGAAGAACTCGGGGTGTGGACGCTCCAGAAGTTATGAAAGCTGATCCAGATCCCTCTCAAAGATAAGGTCTCCTCCATTCCCCAACTGATAAAACTTGCTGTACTTCACGTCCATCTATAAAAATAGAGGATGAGTAGATTAGCAGAGTGATCAAGTGTGTCCAAATTTTATGTATTTTGCATGAGTTTTTGAGGAACATGAATTTTTATGAAAGAAGCAAAGAGATAAGAATGAGAATAGGTTTTTGTAAATATTTGTTTTTCTTTGGTTTTGAAACTAAGTTTTTGGTTCAACGTCCAGTCTAACTGGGGTCTCCTATGGTCAGGATGGCTCTGATACCAACTTGTCAACACCCGGATTTTTCAATCCTAGATGCTTGTTATGCCATACATCGCAATCCCAGGATTACCATTTTTGCGAGACATAACAGAATTGGATACCATAGTACATCATCTGTTACAACGATACATAAGTTCTTACACAAATACGGATCTCATGATCCAGTTCTTAATACAACTTCAAGCAGCGGAATACGTAATAATAACGGTAGCATAGGCGAAGCTCCATCTTCAGGGTCACATGCAATGCTGACGATGGGAGATGATCCTAGTTGTCGTAACCTTCCTGGGGTCCATCTTCCAGGTACTCCTCTTCATAGTCTGGCCATGGGAATAGCCAGGGACAAAGCCATGAGTACTCTTTAAGTACTCGCAAACTAATACTAACAGGTAAGGGGTTTTTGTATAATAGGACACTAGGCTCTAGGGTTATTTTGCAAAAAGCCAGGTTTATCTCTACTCAGTTCCAAAGCTAGTCACAATTTTATAACCCTAAGTGGGATCTTGTAATTCAGGTCACAACTCTGCTGTGGTCAAGTCAAAGTCTCAATTCGTTTCACAAGTCATTTTGAAAAGGTCTGACGGGGGAACAGTATGGCCACTCCAACTGTCCATAACTGTGGACGCGGCTATTCGATTAGTTTGACACTCTTCAGAGATTGTACACTTTCACCACAACATTCGATACATCTGTTAGGAACAAATCCTGAATTCACATACACAGTATGCGGATAATCAATCCTAACCTTTCGATTACACGCCCTAGTATAAGCACCTCTCCTGTGAGTTTGGCCTCCCAACCATGACCAACTGTCATCTTGGGTACTGCACAGGTGGAAAATCTTCACAAGGTAGCCTCAGCTCAGACCTTGGCTGTGAGGGAACTAATACTAAGGAATATAAGTTTCCAGTCAAGCCCTACGCAATCTTCGGGTATTGTGGTTGTACGCAACCATCAGTTTTATAAAGGGCTAAGGCTCATGCCTCAACATTTTCATCACCAAAATCATCAAGTGTTTGGAAACACATGTCCAAAACATTTCAATAGAATGATCCATCATTCCAAGGTTTTCATAACCATTTTTCCACCAAGTATTCCCATCTAAAGTTGATCAAGTTTTATGCTTAGCACTAGCATCTACAGGTGGGGGTAAGAACTGATGAGGGGTGGTAAACTAGTGGGGTTTTAACTAAGTTCAAACTCATGCCTTAGGATGACATCAAGGTTATCTAGCTTAGGCCAAATTTTATGCTCTTTATGCAACCTTCAGCATAACTGTCTAGTATCTACCAAACTCTTATGTAGACTCTAAGTAAGCTTTGATAAAGAAATAAAGTAAGAAGCTTGCACATAAAACTAGGATTTGGTTTATCAAGTGGGTATGATGACATATGCTTAAGGGATATAGTAGTCATATCACAAGTATGGGTTTGTGGCATCAGTAGGGTATGTTGCAAGGGTTAGCTTGCATAAATATCCGTATAAGCTTGCATAGTTACTAGCTTGCATCAGTGTCAATATAAGCTTGCATTGGTATAGTATCAGCTTGCCTTGTGCAGAGAAGTGGTTGAAGTACTCCTCGGCTTCCTCTTCGTAGTATCCTCCTTCCTCCTCGTATCCTTGGTCGGTACTAGCGTCTATGAATAAATACGAGGTACACAATCACCAAACAATACTTAACTACTTGCAATCATCACACACAAGGGTCCTATAGATGATCTAGCATCATCTCTAACATTACAAGGTTAAGGCTTGGTTTAAATCTTTTTATTTTTAGAAAAGTAATTTCTACTCATTGAAAAATTACTTAAGATTTAATATTATCCAAACTAAACATGGGATCATGTTGACACATGTCATCACCACATATTGTAGTCCATGGGAATGTGATTTAAAGTGATGTCACAATTTAATAAGGTTTTACCCTTTTATTTTAATTAATTAAAGTGGTTAGAAATGCTTATGAAGCATTCTTTTATTACTTGAACAATATTTCTGCAAGTAAACCTATATATTTTTATATATTCTGAAAGGTATGGTTAAATGTGATTTTTGAGAGTTGGAATCAACTCAAAAGCTATTATGGTTTAAATTTGAAAAATGTTTGAATGCAGAAAAGCTTCTGCCTTGTTATTTTTACCAGGGGTGATCTAAGATCCAAATGACTTGAATCCAATGGGCTTGGATTCAGCATTCACATACCTTTCCAACAAAATTGGTTTCATTCAAATTGGTGCACTGAATCGATATGGGTTGATTTTTGAAGTTGAGTACAAAAGTGTGTTTGAATTGAAATAGAAAAAGACTTAGTTTGAATAACTGGGCTGCGCGGGAAATTCTAACGGGCCGGCCTGCTAAGCGCAGTGCTCCCGCGGGCTGCTTAAGTGGGTGTCCCCACTCGTCAGTGACACGGGGCTGGGCGAAGCGGTATGGGGCAACGTGGATCGTTCGATCTAGTTCTAATCTAACGGCTGGGAGTCATCGTCGACGCGAGACAACTCCAGCGAGAAACCTAAGCAGCGGCGGTGAGGGTCACTGGGGCTCACCGAGAATCTTGGCGAGGTCGGCGAGTAGTGAGCAGCCGAAATCGAACTCAGGGGTGGTCGCGGCAGCTCCTGGGGCGGCTCCAATCGCTGGCTCCTTTCTTCTCCGGCAGCGGCAGGCTCCAATGAAATTCCGACGAGGTGGTGCTCGCCTTGCTCTGAGAATGGTGTGGCACGATCAGTGAGGAGAGGAGAGTGAGATGGTGTGAAGAATTCGAGCGGGGGTGGCCTCTATTTATAGTCGAGCGAGGGGACCGTCGGGGCGCACGGTGAGCTCGTCGAAGCGATTCTGGCGGCTATTGGCATGGGCAAGGGTAGGGGCGGTCTTGTGTCTCTGGCGATGCTCAATGACATGGTCGCGAGGCATGGGGCGGTGTTGTTTGGTATGGAGCCGGTGCTCTGCTGTGGCGAGCGGCGTCTTGACGGCCAGACGGTGGATGTCTTGACGCAGGCGGCAAATGGGGATGTCTGGCGGTCTCCTGGGTTGATGGCGATCGTGTATGCACGCGGCGAGGGCGGTGCGTGGTCTGTTGATGCTGGTCGAGGGTGGCGCTCTGGCGCACGCTCGGCATGGTCTGGGTGCGGCTTGTGCGCGTGGTCCAGGGCTTGGCAACGCTTGCGGCTGGGACAGTGAGTGGTGGTGGACAGTGGGCTGCCTCCTAGACAAGGTTGGCACGGCTAGTTCTTCCTCTAGCTTGCTCGGCTGTTCACCATTAATGGCAATGGCAAGCTCACAGGGGTGCTAGTGTTGGGCTAATATTTCTAGATGATCTACTGAGCTGTGTGTGAGCTAACTAGGGAACAAGTTAGGCAAGAATCACTGCACACTATAGTGTTTGATGTTTTGTTTGATTTGTGTCTGCAACCTGTTTGATGAAATGGCCGCATGAAATCAAGTTTTGAATTTTGAAATGATTTTTGGTGGGTTTGCTAGATTGGTGCTGGTGAGTCTGCAGATGCTTGGGTTTTGAAAGTTGAGCTTGTTTGAGTGGGTTTTGAAAAAGTGGGATCTTCCCATATGAAGAAGATTCAATTTTGAATTGTCATTTAAACTATGCATTTGAAAGTTTCTAGATGATCACAAAGTGGGCCTTGATACTCTGTTATGAGTACATTCAAGGGGTGCAAAGATCCAGAAAAGTTTCTGTTAGGTTCTGAAAGTTTGAGACAGCCAAAGTAGGCATGGGAGTTAAATTGGTCAAAATGACCATTCACTCAATATATGTGTTTCTATTTACTTGTCTTTAGGAAAAGTGTGGGAAATGTTTTAGATGATGTTCATTTCACCTAAGAAACATTTTACAAGCAATGGATCACACAAACAAGGTGGTTTTTAAAGAAATTCAAAATCCATGCATACACCATACATGCATTCATGTGTTTATTTAGAAAAGTTTTTGTTAACCCTAATCTTGATGATTAGTGTTTGATGATCTAAGTTTGGTATTTTTGGGATGTTACAGACACATGTGTGTTTTATTGTTAGTACTTTATGTATGTGCAGTTGTCTTTTGACAAGTTGCCAATACATGAGAATAGCAATCTAGCTCATCTTTTGGAGCTTGACACTTTAGTCCATATCTTGAGAATCTAGTAAGTTTACCTTCGCGGTAAATGTTGCAAACTTTCTATTCAGACATGCTGAGTATGAAGTATCATTCCACTAACCAAAGCTGAATCTCAAGAAACAATGATGGTTGGAGTTTCTTAAGGTTTTGACATAGGTCTCTTTGTAATTCTGGCAAGATTGATGTAATGGTTGACACACTTAGCCGGAAGGGCCTACCGTCATATTCTTTTGATTCAGCAATAACAACCACTCTTCATGAGGCTCCTTCTATGATTTATTGTAGGAGTTGTGCTTATGGTCTCCTTTATATCCGAAGTCCGACCTTCACTTGATGTCTGATTTCTCGAACATCAAGGAGAACATTTAAAGTAGTGTTGCTAAATGTCTCTAGGTCGATCCTCCACACCCTTTTATGTTGGTATATGTTTTGTTGTGCCAAGTAATTGAAGTCTGAGAATAAAGTTCCTTTTTCTCGTGTCATCAGGAATATTTTTACCTATTCATTCTAGTGGTGTAAAGAGATATCATGATCTTTGGCAAAGATTTTGGTATACCTAGATGAATAGAGTTTCCTTTGATTTTCTAATCATGTTTTAAGAGTGACTATGATTTTTGTAATCAGAAGTTTCTCTACATACATGCCTCTTGTGACTCTTATGAGTCCTCTCCACCAAAACACCTTTCTGTCTTGGCCTTCTGTTGAATGAAAGAGTGAGCATTCTGTGTCAAAAGTAGTTCAACAACTTGGTTTTGTTGATCCATATCCCTGAATCTAAAATCTCTACTTAAGTTGTGTAGTAAGTCTATGGTTATGTTCTTTCTATTGTAAGCTCTCCTTTTCAGAATCTTAAACTCTTCTGAATTTTCATGGTCTCAATCCTTATGAAGACCACCTATCTAACAACTTGAAACCATCTCCTCTTGTTTCCTCATTTACCTTGACGTGTTTCATGTTTGTCATCTCAGAGTTGTTCTAAACACTCCATCCAAAAGTTGACCATGAGATACTATATGTGTTGTTTAGTGTGTTTCCCTCTTATCTTTAGAATGAACTTGTTTCTTTCTCTCTCTGTCTCTTTTCCTATGTTAGGAATCTCGGGTCGAGATTCTCGTAAGGGGATAGAGCTGTAACACCCCAGTTTTAGCTAATCCTTAATTATGGTTTCATTGCGCATTGCATGGGCATCATATCTTAAATTGTGCATCGGAGAAATAAAGCCAAAACCTAAAACTCTAGTTTTCCTCTCTCTCTGAAATACATTCAAATGATTTTGTATTTTGAAAAGTGCCAAAATTATGGAGCCCAAATGGACTAAGAGGGCCCCCCAATATTTTAATAGTTCTATAAAACCTTATGGTATTTTTGAAATATACAAAACAGATTTTGAAATGAAAATATAAAAAGAGAAAGAAAAAGCTTTTGCAAAATAAAATAGGGATAGAGCTCAGCCAGGCCAGCCCAATTCCTCTCTCCCTCTACCTGCCGCTCAGCGTGGGTAAGCCAGCGGCCCAGCAGTGGCCCATCCGTCCTGGTACTGCTTCACCCTCCCCTCGTCGTCTTCGTCCCCGACATGAAGCTTCTGCGTGTCACTGGTGTCGCTGTCGCCCTGCACCATGATTCGTGTCGTCCAGCCGCCGCTCTATGCGAGGATAAGACCCTCCCTAAGCCGTGCTCATCTTCTCTTGTCTTTCTTCTCCTCTCTCGCGAGATCTCTCTATCTCGCACGCGAGACCGAACCCTAGCTGCCGCCAGTCACCATGTCGTGCCGCCGTTGGAGGCTTCCCCATGGCCAGTGGAGCACGCCAGCACCTCTTCCTCGTTGCCTTGTCCATCTCCACCAGGCAGATGGATCTAGGGCACTGCAAATCGAGTGGATCGAGCTCGTCTCCCCAATGTCCGGCCGCCACCGTTGTTTTCAATCGCCATTGTTATGGAGATCCTCCGGCCTCGACACCGCGATCAACACATTCAGGGTGAGCATACGGTGCTCCAGCACCACCTCATGTTTCTCCTCTCCCTCTAGTTTGCTCTGCTGCCAAATGCCAGCGTCGGCCGCCATGGTTTCTTGTCGTCTAGGCCGCTCTGATGATCACCCCGCAGCGGCGCCACCAGGTTTAGGTTCCCCGCAATGCCCTCGTTCAAACGCGCTAGCTCCCGCAGCCCCGCGCGCATGCAGTCACTGGCCCTGACACCCTCCTATAGGTCACCACCGGCGTGACGTCACGCTGACGTCACCATGACTCCAGCACACGCACGGTCAGCCCGGTCAAACAAGCCCAGGTCACATTTGCTTTCGTGGCTGACGACGTTGCCTCGGCCCCACTGGTCAGTCAGTGTGGGTAGCCCCAGACCCGGTGAAAAACGACCCCCACCCCTAGCTGATGTCACAGTGACGCATTAAATCATTTTAAATGATTTAAATTATTCCAAAATTTGATTTAAACTTGTAAATTCAATAACTAATTATTTATAAGTCAGAAAAATACAAATAATATATCAAAATGTTTAGAAAAATGAGATCTAGCTATTTAAGCTATAATCATGCATTGTTCAATAACTTACATAGAAAGTTTAATTAGAAAAACATAGTAACCCCTCACATGTGATTCCGGAGTTTTCCCAGATTAGGGTTTATACCCCTCGGAACCCCGATTAAACTATCGAGCATGTTTTAGGGTTTCAATTCAATACAATTTAACTTGTCATATCATCATCCTCGCTTGAGAATTGCATCGATGCCATGTATTGATTGTTTCCCTCTCTTTTTGGTGTTTGGTTCTTCTCCGGTAGAATACGATATCGAGATTGAGATCGAAGCCCGAGATCAAGACCGTCGAAGCTCGAAGACCAATACTTGACCAACTGTAATCAAGACAAGTGCAAGATACCCGAAGCTTTGCTTTCTGGTTATCAACAGGAAAAGGCAAGCATAGCCCCACCATGATATAATCCTAGGATTTTGAAAGCATTTCAATTCCTGCCATGATGAATATGATTATACTATGGTCTTTTATCGATAGATAAAGAATCCTATCTGTTGCATTACTCCCTTGAGCTTATATTACCTGATCCACTGCTCCTGGCATAACTAGGTTTGGCTTGTGAGCACTACTAGAGCTATATTTTTGTTTTGCTTAGCCATGCATAGCTGTCAGTGTTGGTTCATCCAGATGATGTATCAGATGCAGAGAATCTAGTATGACAGGAGAACATGATAAGATGATACTAGAGGTGATATAAGTTAAACATGCTAAGGATTGTATGGGAGGCCACGGTGGGATGTGGTTTTTCTAGTCCCATGCTCACCACCACTAGGACCTGATGTCACATCCCAAAATTTTCCAAATTTTGAAATGTGAAAAAATAAATAAACAAAATAAATAATTGTGAAATTTAGGGTGAAAAGAAACTTTTTGATTCCAAATGGAAACATCAAAACCCATCTTGAACAAACTTTGAATAAAAAAGGGAATCAAACAAAATTTCAATCAAGTGAAATGCATTCATCCAATGAATGTATCTTAAAATTTAAACTTGGGAAAATAAATCAAAACCCTAAAACCCTAATGGAAGAAAATCATTTCCAAGATCACACTAAGACTTTGGATTTGCTCCATATAAAATTTAGCAACAAACATTTATAGATGATCAAAAATGATAAACAAAAATATTATAAAACCATAGAAATTGATTTCATTTAGTTTTGAACCTTGGATAAAATCCTATGAATTTAATAAGATAAATATAAATAAATTTCAAAGATAATAAAGTTCCTATCTAAAATCCATACCAAATTGTAAAAAAAACCGTAAAGAGATATAAAAGGATAAACAAATATTAAATAAAATTATGCAAATTGGAATCACCAATTTTGGATCTATAAATAAAAAGATATGGATTTGATAAGATAAAGATAGATAGAAGTAAATAAATAAGGAATATTTAAAAGCCAAATTAAATCTTGGCCAAATCCATAAGCAAAGTGATGGGGATGCGCCTACCGGGGTATACTCAGCAGGACGTTTCCGACTGGCCCAAGACCTGGCGAGTGGGCCTGCAGGACGGCGACTGGATCAAGGCCCAGGCGTGGATTCAAGCGACTAGAAGCTGAAGGCCCAGGCGAGTGGATAGGCCCAGTCGGATTAGGTTAAAGGAGTACCGAAGCCTTAACTAATTCGGTTGAGATATGTAAACCCTAGGGGAGGTGAGCTTATATAAACCTCCCTGCAGGGCGTGTAGAGGGACGTTCCATCATACACCCAAGCGACTCGCTGTCTAGTCGCCGAGCTTGCCCATTGTACCACTTCCATAATACAATCTAGCAGGAGTAGGTCTTTACCCTCCGGGGGGCCGAACCTGGGTAAAACCCTGTGTCTCCGCCCCCATCTCGCACCGCAGATGGCTGGCCGCCCTTGCCCCTCGTTCTACTACTCGCTGCCGATTGCAGCATCTGCCGTGACCATTCCCACGACAGTGGCGCCCACCGTGGGGCCTGGCCGGTCTGGCCGGTGTTCTGCGGCGAGATCCAATCTGCCCATCAACGAGACGGTCGCCATCGGCCACATGATAGCGATCGGCGAGATGCTCCAAATCTTGCCGAGCAGCTACGTCCCGGCGGCGCGACCCGTCACGCACAGCGTGATCCTGCCGGTCGGCACGATCAGCCTCTTCGTCAGCCTCACCGACGTCATCGTCTCGGAGGACTCGGCTCGCATCCGCGAGTCACCGCCACGCGATCGGCTCTCCGAGAGCCAGATCCGCACGATCCATCGCCTCGCCTCCGAGTACAACTCGGCCCACAGCGACGTGGCCGAGAACTCAGCGGCCGCAGAAGACGCGCCCCTCAACGAAGACGCCGACTCGGCGACCCTGGCGTCACTCGCCGGGTCCATCACCGCGGCTTCACCTGCGGGCTCCATCATCCAGGTCTCCAATGTGGGAGACTTCGAGGACCCCTCCATCCTCGGAATCTTCGAATTCGATTCCGGATCGGAGAACTCCGCCGACCTCCGCGACGGAACCGGTCGCCATGCCGCGACCTACATGGCGACCGGCACCGAACCGCCGGAGGACCCATTCTCCACCCCAATTCCTCCTAACGCCACGGCAGCGAGTGAGAACTCCGCCTGAAATGGCGGAGGCGGTGCGCAAGGAACAAGTTGGCCGAAAAATTTCGCCTCGAGCAGGTGACGGCGCGGGAACTATCGCGCTACCATCAGCGGGATCAGGTCGCCTGAACCCCACCGTTCAGGCGCGCCCTGAACCGGCACGGCAACGACCGGCCGCGTGGTGGCGCGCGATCTGCGAGCAGCGCCACCGGGAAGCGCCCGATCCCCGCCAGGGTCGACGGCGATGGGCGCCCCACCTCCACCCAACCGCACACCTCCCAGGGACCAGCCGCGGATAGTAGTCTCCTCATGGGAGCGAGACGCAAACGGCCTCCCACTATTGTCCACCCCGATGGACAATCTCGTGGCAGGCCGAGCAGCAGCTGACAACATCACGGCCACGGGCGACGGCGCCCTATAGATCCAGTACGTCAGGGCCCTGCTCACAAAGGCCGTCGAGCAGCAAAACGCGGGCGCCGACTCGCAGGGTCGAGTATACTCGCGTTCTTGAAGCGAAGCGGCCTCAGCGGCCAATGGCGGCAAACACCCTCAACTGCCCGCCACCGGAGCCACTGCAACTCCAACACCGACCCGCGAACGCGGCACTCTCCACCAACGACCCCAGGCTAGCGACTAACTTCGTCGCCGCCAACGGTCAACCCATCGATGCCCGCACTCACATCATCAACAACCAAAGATGGCGCGCACGCCAGCCCGATGACCTGCGACACACCCTGACGAATCGCCGCGACGGCGAGCCCATGGGGTCTCTCAGTTGACTCGGCCCCAAGTGCTTTGGACCAATGATCCGAGGCGAGAAGTATCCGCCAAACTTCAAGGCGCCGGAGGAGATAGAAAAGTACGACCCCTCGTATGACCCCGCTGTTTGGCTCGATACATACCTCATGGCGATGGGGATCGCAGGCCACACCGACCTGCTAGCCGCTCGTTACCTCCCCCTGATGATGGAGGGGATGTGGAGGCAGTGGATCAACACTCCCCCAGGACAGTATCGACTCCTGGGAGGAGATGCGCGACGCCTTCGTAAGGCACTTTGAGTGCTCCTACACCCGCGCCACCACCATCGAGGACCTGGGCGTCGTCTAGGGACCCATGAGTCGACCCAACTGGATCCAACGGTGCAAGAACTACTGCATAACGCGGCATCCACCCGGACACCGCGATCCACTGCTTCAAGACCTCATGCCGCTACGAGCCCCTAGTCGCCAAGCTCAAGCGACACTCTCGCACACTCGACAACATTCCGGACCTCCTCGAGATCGCCAAACGGTACGCGGAGGAAGATCCAAACCAGGAAAGCGGCGGCAGTCAGGAGGTCAACGCCGCCTGGCCGGCAGCGGCGGATTTAAAGTCCGACCTACGCTACAGCAACACTCGCCTCACCGGCAAGCGCCGCAGTGACGGGCGAGTCGACTTCGTCGCCAACGCCGGGCACGCACAACGCGAGCCCAAGAGCTTCCGCCGCGACGGAGGACAACGCGGTGACGGTGGCAACTACAAGGCCAAGCCAAGGTTCGACCCCGCGGCCCTCCTTAACCAACCATGTGCGTTTCATAGCAGGGAAGGGAAGCCCGCAATGCACACAACCGCCGACTGCCACACCCTCAGGGAGATCGAGAAGGCACGGCGAGCACGGGAGGACCCCGACAACGACCCGCCAAACGGCGGAAAATTCGGCAAAGTGGCCGGCTCGCTCCATACCTTCACAGGCTTCAACACGAAGCGCGAGAAGAAGGTCATTGCCCGCGCCGTCGCCGTCAACGCGGTGGCCCAGGTGGACGTTCCCCAGTTCCTCAACTGGTCGGAGCAGCCCATCACATGGAGCCCCCAAGACCACTCGCCACGCATCGAGTACCCAGGTCGAGTCGCCCTGGTGGTCAAGCCTAAGGTCGGCGACTACTGGCTCCCCAAGACATTGATGGACGGCGGCAGCTCCATCAACATCTTGTACCTGGACACCTTCAGGCGGCTGTGGCTCCCGCAGTCGATGATCGAGACGACCCACACCACGTTCCATGGCATCGTCCCCGGTCGGAAGGCGTACCCGATCGGCAAGGTCACGCTGCCAGTCACCTTCGGCACACCAGCAAACTTCCGCACCGAGCGGATCGTCTTCGAGATCGTGCCCTTCGACAGCCCCTACCACTGCGTCCTGGGGCGCCTGGCCTTCGCCAAGTTCATGGCAGCGCCCCACTATGCGTACAACGCGATGAAGCTCCCCGGGCCGTGCGGCGTCATCACCATCAACGGCGATCCCGACATGGCCGCCGAGTGCGAGGCCAAAGGAGCCGAGATCGCTGACGCTGTCATCGCGGCGGAGACCAACCCGATGAGCTCGCCAAGTACGCGAGCGGGGTCAACAAAAACGACCCCACCATACTCAAAAAGCCCAACTCAGAGGGCGCAAACACCTCAACCTTCGAGGTAACGACGCACACCCACACCGTCGAGCTGGTCCTAGGCGACTCCAGCCAGACGGTGACGATCGGGACGGGCATGAGCCCAGCATAGGAAGGGGAGCTCATCGAGTTCCTCCGTGAGAACAGGGACATCTTCGCATGGAAGCCCTCTGACATGCCTGGTGTCCCTAGGTAGCTCGCTGAGCACAAGCTAAACGCTGACCCCAAAGTGCGACCCGTCAAACAGTCACTGCGGCCCTTCAATGAAGAGCGCCGCCGAGCAATCGCCGAGGAGGTGCAGCGTCTACTCGCTGCAGGCTTCATCCGACCAATCAAATACTCCAAGTGGCTGGCAAACCCAGTCCTGGTCGAGAAGGAGAACGGGACCTGGAGGATGTGTATCGATTACACAAACTTGAACAACGCCTGCCCAAAGGAGCAGTTCGTCCTCCCGCGGATCGACCAAATATTCGATTCCACCACGGGCTCGGAGTCGCTATGTTTCCTCGACGCCTACTCCGGGTACAATCAGATTAAAATGGCGAGAGGGCGAGGAAGGCGGCGTTCATCACGCCATTCGGAGCCTTCTGCTACACCGCCATGACCTTTGGTCTCAAGAACGCCGGGGCGACCTACCAGCGATGCATGCAAGAGTGCCTCGCGAGCCAATTTGGCCGCAACAACCACGTCTACATCGACGACGTGGTCGTAAAGTCCGCTCGCCAGGGTGACCTACTCGCCGACCTGGCGGAAACATTCGCCAACCTGCGAAAATACAAGATAAAGCTTAACCCAGGCAAATGCACCTTCGGCGTACCAGCAGGACAACTGCTGGGGTACGTCGTCTCCAAGCGAGGGATCGAGGCGAACCCCACGAAGATCGACACGATCGCCCGGCTCGGCAAACCCGAGTGCCTGCGGCGTCGTAAACTGGCGGCGGTAGCGGCTCTCGGTCGCTTCATCCCCGCTGGCGAAAAGGCGATGCCCCTATACCGCCTGATGCGCAAGAACCCCACCTTCCAGTGGGACAAGGAGGCGGATGATGCGCTCCGCGACCTCAAGAAGGTGCTACTCGCCGCACCGCTACTCGCCGCCCCCGCCGACAAGGAACCCATGCTGGTTTACGTCGCGGCTTCCGAGCGCGTCGTCAGCGCCGTGATGGTCGTCGAACGACCGGAAGAAGGCAAGGAACGCCCAGTACAACGACCGGTGTACTACATCAGCGAGGTCCTTACCGAGTCGCGCCAGCGGTACCCGCAGTACCAAAAGCTGGTATACGCGGTCTTCAGAGCTCAGCGGCGCCTGCCGCACTACTTCCAGGAGCACCCGATCACGGTCAGTCCTCAGCACCACTGCAAGACATCATCCGCAACCGCGAGGCGACCGGGCGGGTCGCCAAGTGCGCCGTCGAGATCGGCATCCACAATATCAAATACGAGCCGTGAAAAGCGATCAAGTCGCAGGCCCTAGCGGACTTCATCGCCGACTGGGAAGAGGCCCAGCAGCCAGAGAAGCTGCCATACCTCCATTACTAGAGCCTGCACTTCGACGGCTCCAAGAACGCGGACGGCGCAGGCGCATGGGTCGTGCTAACTTCACCAAAGGGTGACAAGCTCCGCTACATCCTCTGCCTCGACTTCACACCCTGCACCAACAACATGGCCGAGTACGAGGCCTTGCTCCACGGCATGCGAGCTACCAAGGAGATGAATGTTAACCGCCTACGCTGATACGGCGACTCCGACCTCGTCGCTGGCACCTGCGACGCCGTCTCCCCCACCATGGCGGCGTACCGCCAAGCAGTGGACAAGCTGGGCGGACACTTCACAGGCTACTCCGTCGAGTGGATCGATAGGCGGAAGAACGAGGAGGCCGACGCCCTCTCTCGCATTGGGTCGGCTCGACTCGCACCACCCGCCGGCGTCTTCCTCGACACAATAACCAAGCCATCAGTCTCTCCCCCGAGGGAGATCGACATCGGAGTCCCGTTACAGCCGGAGGCAGTCCTGGTCGCGCTCGTCACCGAGCCAGACGACTGGACCAAGCCCTACGTCGCCTACCTGGAGGCCGGTACCTTGCCGTGAGGCAGGCGGCCTTTCGGATGATCGCCAGCCGATGCAAGTCCTACACCATCATCGACGACGAGCTCCACAAGCGCAGTGTCACCGGCGTGTTCCAACGCTGCGTCCAACCCGCCGAAGGACGCAAGATCCTCCACGATATCCACTCCGGTGACTGCGGCCACCACGCCGGCGCCCGCTCTCTGGTAGCCAAGGCTATGGGCATGGCTTTTACTGGCCCACCGCACACGCCGATGCTGTCGACATTGTCCAGCGGTGCGCCGGGTGCCAGAAGTACGCCAACCAGACGCACGTGCCGAGCTCAGCGCTCAAAACAATCCCCATCACCTGGCCATTCGCTGTGTGGGGCATGGACATGGTAGGCCCCTTCAAGAAGGCTCCCTCCGGTTACACCCACCTCCTTGTCGCAGTCGACAAATTCACAAAGTGGGTGGAGGCCAAGCCAGTTCGGAAATGCGACGGGAAGACCGCCACTAAATTCCTACGCGAGCTCATATATCGCTACGGGTTCCCAAACAGCATCATCACGGACAACGGCACCAACTTTGCCAAAGGAGCCATGGCCGAGTTCTGCGAAGAGCACCACATCCGGCTCGACCTCGCATCGGTCGCCCACCTGGAGTCCAACGGCTAGGCAGAACGGGCCAACCAAAGCATCCTCCACGGCCTGAAGCCGCGACTCCAAGTACCACTCGAGCGCACCGCCGGGTGCTGGGTCGAGGAGCTTCCCTCTGTCATCTGGGGGATTCGCACCTCGGTCAACAGGTCGACAGGATTCACCCCCTTCTTCATGGTGTACGGCGCCGAGGCAGTCATGCCCAACGACCTCGAACATGATTTGCCCCGGGTCGTCCACTACACGGAGGCTGCAAACGAACTCGCCCGCCAAGACGGAGTCGATCAACTCGACGAGGCACGCGACCTCGCTCAGTCATGCACCGCCATCTACCAGCAGGGACTCCGCCGCTACCACAGCCGACGGGTGAAAACTCGCACCTTCCAAGAAGGCGACCTGGTGTTGCGCCTCATCCAGGACAAGAAGGGCATGCACAAGCTTTCCCCTCCGTGGGAAGGGCCGTTCGCCATCGGGCGAGTACTCAGCAACGACGCTTACTACCTCATCGACGTCCGCGGGGACGGCGAACTCGACGTCAAGCGACCATGGAATGTAAACCTCCTACGGAAGTTCTACTCCTAGAACCCACACATGTACTCTCCAGTCGCTATGAAATAAAAAGAATCGGTTATCGCAAATTGCGCCTACTCTCTGTGTCTTGTGCCACTCGCACTCGTAATAACAACGTCAAGCTAACCGCAGAATTCAACCTTTGGTCAAGCGATCGGCACGGCTAAGTAGTGCGATGCACAAGCACTGGATCACCCCAGGTTGTACATCGTCCACGAAAAACGCCTACCCGGAGCCCCATTGGAGTCGCCTAGCCCGACTGGCTCTACGAGCCAAGACAACTGCCTTCGCTTCTCACAGCGACCAACGATCCTTCGCATCCTCGACATGTCGACTCGAACGGCCAAGTACCACGCTCGGGGACTGATGACCAGTTCAACACGAGCGGCTCGGGAAAACGCCAAGTATGAGAGCATGACCAGGACTCGCCACGCGACTGACCCCATGGGCCAGGCAGAAGTGATGCGCTCAAACTAACGCGCCAAGTCCTCACCCACCCTCGAGTCGCGCCTGGAACAACCAAGTACCACGCTCGGGGACTCGGCCACCCGACCTCGTTCGCGCAAGGGAAAACGGCGAAGTACGGAGCGCTCAAGGGAGTCGCCTAGCGACTGGCTCTTCGAGTCCGGGCGAGTCGACCACAATAACAAAACACTCAAAAACAATAAACACATCACACACGAGGTAAACCCCACAAAAGGGCGGACGCGCTCGGGGACTCGTTCAAACCTAAATCATAAAACACATGACAAATCCCAAAACAGACACGATGTCTCATTCAGTAGCATGTCGCATTGTCTCATATTACAAAATATGCCCGTATGGCAGACCCTCTACTAATGCCCCAGGGCAAACTATCCTATTCTGCAGGCTTCGACGACTCGCCAACACCCCGGCGATTGCGGATGAACGGCGTGTATGGGTTTGACGGGTACGTCGTAAGTTCACCCGCCATCGCCGCGCGGAAGGGCTGCTCGACCTTGAAATCACGGTGCGATGGCTCGGGGTCGTTGGGCACGATGACCGTCTCCTGGTACGGAAGGAGGTTGCCCATTGCCCAGACACGCTCCGAGTACTTCGCGGCGCGGTTCGTCAGCTTGAGCACCTCGGAAAGCTCCACTGCGCCAGTCGACGAAGGGTATCCACTCGTCACATCGTCGAGGTCGAAGTCCTCCGGGAAGTGAGCAAGTCCAAGGCTAAGCGCCGTCGCTGCTCCGCGCCAAAACGCCGACCGCGTCATGAACTCAACGACCGCGGGAGCCTTCTCCAAGTACTTCCACACCTCCACGAGGTCGCTGGGAATTACTTCCATGGGCGATATCTCCTGGAGATAGGCTCGGATGCACGTCGCCGACAACGTCACCGAGTTGACGAGAGTGGCTACACACTGCCGCGCGTCGAACGAGCTTGCTTCTTCCGTGCTATCAATGATGCGACCTGCGAGTGGAAGACAACAATGAATACAACGGACACCACAAAAAGGCACACGCTACTGACAGAGGCAGATGCACTTACCAATCAACGGGCGGGCAAGATCCGTGATGAAGCATTGAAGCGAAGTATGGTCATCCTGAAGCCCAGCAACAAGGGCGTCCGACACTTTACGATCCTCTTCGGCGGCTGCAATGGCGGCCTTGGCTCGCCCATCAGCCGAGATCGCATCCTCTTTCGCTTCCCACAGCTCGCGCTCGAGATCGGCGATCCGCTTTTCAGCTGAACTCAAAGCCGATTGCGCTGCCGCCAATTCACCTGCGGGGACAAGTCCCTGGTGAGCTTCCTCCGCATTCGCGGCAACCACCTGAAGCCCCTTATTCGCCTCCTGGACAGTAGCCAGTTCCTTTTCCGCGCGGTGTTTCGCTGCCAATCGGTCAGCTGATTCACGTTGCAGACCATGCACATCACACAAAAATTAATCAAAGCAAAATTCCTAAGTGCCCACTCGCTGAAATTCAGCGAGTGTGCACTCGGGGACTGGCAATCAAGAAATTCCTCAGTGCCCACCCGCTGAAATTCAGCGAGTGCGCACTCGGGAACTGGCGATCAAGAAATCCTAAGTGCCCACCCGCTGCAATTCAGTGGGTGCGCACTCGGGGACTGGATGCGAAAAATAAAAACGAGACACTGAAAGGATCAGACCGCTGCATATCACCGGCCTGATCCTCGGGGACTGGACATACCTGGATGGCTGCGCCAAGTATACCATGGAGTTGTATCGCGTCCACGGACGCAAGGAGAGCTGGCGTGTACCCACGACGCTGGTCGACCTCCGCATCGGCGACCCCAGGTGCGCGGCTCGAAGGCGAAGTTCCACTCGCCCCGGCCGCTTTGGCCATGAAGCGCGGAAATGTCGCGATGGAGGCACCCGCCCCAAAGGAGGTCGGCTCGGCGCTCGAGCGAGGCGCCCTCGCCGTGGGACGGCCGCCTCCGTTACAGGTCCAGTCGGCGCGACTGCCGTGTCGTCAGAAATCATGACGACGTCATCGCCCTTGGCCTTCTTGCCGCCATCTGTAGGGACAACGACCTCGTCCGCCTTCCTCTTACAGGAAGGATCCTCCTCGCTGATGACCGATGGCACCTTAGCCACGATCGGATGGCCCATCCTCTTCACTCCAGTCCTGTAGATCAATCATGTAATCAAGATAATTCAAGCTGCTATGGAAGACAAAGGAAGGTGAGTGTACTCACTTGGCGACTGGAATGAAGCGTAGCCCCGTGCGGAGGCCGGCCGGCTTCTCCAGTTCAGGGCCCAGTCGGCGGCTGAGACCCATATCCAGGACGTCGCGTGCCTAAGAAACGGACGGTTTCTTCGTCGTCGAGGCTGCAACCGGAGCCTCTGGGACATCTTCGGCAGGAGCTTCCCTGCGGCGAAGCCCTGGCGGAGCATCCCCAGCCGTAGATCGGGCGAATGGCGGAGGCATCGACGCCAGTGGTACCTCGGTGGTGGCCGTGTCCAGCACGGCTGTCGTCGGCGGCGCCTTGTCCTTGGCCGGGCTAGGGGCGTCAGAGCTGCTTGTCGAGTGTGGTGGCGAGGCCGGCCTCGTCGGCTTCGTCTTCTTCTTCTTCTTCGGAGGGGCCCTCGCCTCCTTCTCCTTCTTTTTTTCGATGGAGTAGCCTGGCGGCGCGAGGTGGTTTCCAGAAGCTTTTCGTCGTCGTCATGGCGCTCGAGGCTTTTGCTTGCCTCAAGCTCACGTTGACGCTGCCCACGGGTCTTGCGGACCAGTGGGGCGACCTCCTCCTCGGACTCGTCGTCGCTATCACCCTCATCGCTCCCGGCATCGCCCTTTGCGGGAGGCGACTCGCCCATGTCCTGGACGGACGAGCTCGAGTTCTCGTCGTCCGAAGGCGGGAGCCATCCTTCCACCACTTGGAATAGCTGCAATGAACGCAAGATGAAATTAGAATTACCGCGACTGCAAAAACTGCGACTGCGAATAAAGCGAGGTGATTACCGTTGGGGCTGGACGCTTTGCGGTGTAGGGGGCGACCCCAGCCTGTGCGTCCAGGTACACCGCCTGGGTGATCTTCTTCAGCGCTGGGATGTAGTCCTCGAGCTTCCATTCGGCGAGGCAGGCCTTCGTCGAGTCCTCCCGGCCGGTATACTGGTACATGTAGTGCTTTGGCGAGCGGTAGGGACACAAGCCGCCCGAGCCAGCAGTTGTACAGGTTTATTGTCTGGAGGCCCCTCTTCTTCAGACCGCGGATGGTCTGGAGCATTTCGTCGACGACCATCCGCTGGTCGCTGGGGAGCTTGCCGATTTGAAGACGGCACGGCTCGGACCGGTCGGCTGAGTACCGTGGGATCGCCGTTTCGCCCTCCGGAGTCGCCTCGGCAACGTAGAACCACGACTTCTTCCAGTCGCTCGCTGCCTTGGCAGGCAGCATCAAGTCGAAGAATGAAGCCTTCGACTTCAGCTGATAGGTTAGGCCGCCCGCGGCAAGCATTCGGCCGCCCGCTTCCTCGCGGCTGATCCGTCCGTGGAACAGATCTTGCCATAGAGGGAAGTAGGGCCGGCAGCCCAAGTAGCATTCGCAGAACGCCACGAAGATGGCGAGCTGCTCGATGCTGTGGGGACCCAGATCCGATGGCTGGATCCCGTAGTAGGCGCAGAAGCGCCGGAAGAACAGGGACGTGGGGAGCCCTAGCCCCCGTTCTAGGTGACTGGTGAAGTAGATGAATTCCCTCTCTCGCGGGCTCGGGGTCACCTCTCCGGCCGCGGGAATGCGCCAGCAGCCGGCTCGCAGGATTCCGGCCTCCTCAAAGGAAGCCAGTTGCGCCCTTGTGCATTTAGATCTACCCCAAGGTTCGGTGGAGAGGGCCATGGTGGAGAGATTTGCGGGGGGTCGGAGGATTTCTGGTCAGATGGATCGCGGTGCGAAGGGAGGTGAAAGTGCGCGCAGTCGGAGGAAATGGTGAGAAGATGGTTCTCTGATCGCCTGCCATTCCCCTTATATAGCGGTTGTTATCCGCCAAATCAGTGAGCCGTTACTGTGCGGTGATTACGCCGAAGGTTACCGTTGGATTACCCCAACGGCTAGTTTGACCACGTATAACGGTCCAACTTCAGCCACTCGGCTTGCCGACCCGATCACTATGACAGTGTTTCGCCGACTCGACTCGCCAAAGCTGTGACCAGAATGACTAGTTTTCTCCTTTATACAGGAGCCCGCCGACGATTCGACTGGATGTCTACTCAGCGGCCGCATACTCCGACTGCCAGCAGCCACCTACGCCTAATCACCGATGGCCTCGGGGACTACTGATGGGGATGCGCCTACCGGGGTATACTCAGCAGGACGTTTCCGACTGGCCCAAGACCTGGCGAGTGGGCCTGCAGGACGGCGACTGGATCAAGGCCCAGGCGTGGATTCAAGCGACTAGAAGTTGAAGGCTCAGGCGAGTGGATAGGCCTAGTCGGATTAGGTTAAACGAGTACCGAAGCCTTAACTAATTCGGTTGAGATATGTAAACCCTAGGGGAGGTGAGCTTATATAAACCTCCCTGCAGGGCGTGTAGAGGGACGTTCCATCATACACCCAAGCGACTCGCCGTCTAGTCGCCAAGCTCGCCCATTGTACCACTTCCATAATACAATCTAGCAGGAGTAGGTCTTTACCCTCCGGGGGGCCGAACCTGGGTAAAACCCTGTGTCTCCGCCCTCATCTCGCACCGCAGATGGCTGGCCGCCCTTGCCCCTCGTTCTACTAATCGCTGCCGATTGCAGCATCTGCCGTGACCATTCCCACGACACAAAGGAAATAAAGATAATCCAAATAAAATAAAGGGATAAGGATTATTCTAATAAAATTATATGGCATTAAACCATATTCAAATTATATTTGAATAAAGATAAAATTCCGAATAGAAATGATTAATTTAATCATGAGAAAATAATAAATAGGAATTTACCAAAGTGGATCAAAAATTTATCTAATTAACTTAAAAGAATCATTTGAATAAAAATTTATATGGATTTAAAACCATATTGGATTTTATTTGAATGAAGACAAATGCTTAATTTAAATGATTAATAAATCATATTAAAAATATTTCAAATAATTCAAAGTGAATTATTTAACACCCTATTAAATAAATAAAACCTACTGAAAAAGGTTTTGTGAAAAATTAGAATTCAAATAAGGATTTGAAAATATAATCAAAATCTTATTTGAATAAAAACAAGTGCCTAATTTAAATAAAGAATAAACCATAATTGAATAAAGGAAATATTCCAAAATGGTCTTTAAAAACACATTCAGAACAGTACTAAAGTATATTGAAAGTTTGGAAAAGTTTTGAATTAAAAAGAGGTTTGAAATCATTTGAACAAATTCAAAACTGAAAAAGAAAACAGAAAAAGAAATAGGAAGAAAAAAATAGGAAACGAACCATTCCAGCCCAGCTAGCCCAGTCCGGCCCAACTAGCCCACTTCTTTTCTCCCCCGTGGAAAAAGATTCGCACTCAGCAGCGCACCCGCGTAGTCAGTGATTCCCCGACCCCACCACGTATTTCTCTCTCTCGCTGACGCCAGACCCCAGCTGTCAGCTCATCGTTCTCACCCGCCGCGACCCTTTCTCCCCCAAACCTCATCGCCGTTTCTGGTTTTGAATCCACCGATTAATTCACCATAATGCTACAGTAATCCCTCGTTGCAACGACTCCATCTTAAACGCCTAGTCCCTCTCTCCTGTTTCCCCCAGATGCCACTCCCCCTCGGCCCCTAGGCTGCATGAATTGCTCCCTGCAAGCCACACTGCCGTTGACCTTTCCCGGACGATTCCGGTAGAACAAGACCACCCCTCCACTCACAGTAACCGCTAGTGTGACCCCCATCATCAGGCACACCTGCCCATAGCTCTACTTCGCCCGCACATGCTCTAGGAGCTCGCCTCGGACTACCTCCGAACATCACCGCCCACTGCTCCGACTCCGGCAGCTTTCACCGGTAAAATCTGAGCACCCCCTCTCTCTGGATGACCCGAGCATGTTCGCCTAACTCATGCGCGCCTAACACACTTCTTGTTTCGACTTAGCGTAGTCCATAGCGTCGCCTCCGACGACGAATAGAAGCGCTTATCGCCAGAAGCTTCTCCGGCGAGCGATTCAAGTCATCCCCGTGCGCCCCTACGCCAACCAAGGACACGTCAAGCATCAGCGAGATCACGCGATTCTGGTGAGCCATACCAATTATTCTCTCGCTTCCTGTATCGCCGGTAGCATCACTACCCGAGCGGGCCACCGCCAGCCACCGTCGCCGCGCCGCCCATCCATGGTCTTTTCATCCTGGAGCGTTAGATCCCGATCCAGCGGCTAGGATAGATGACTTAAGTAAACCGGTATGAATAGATCTGAGCCGCACAAATTCATTTTAATCCTGCGGTCTGTAGTGTGTGATCCAGACGAAATGGTACAGGCGAATAGGATTGCTCCACGTGGCCAGAGTTTTGATTTAAACGCAGAAACTTGTCTATTAGATGGTTGGATTTGAAAAATTCATAACTTTAAATCTATACGTCCAAATTTTGCAAATTTTATATCAATGGAATCAGCAAAAAGAAACCTTTACAACCATGCACTTTGTTTAGTGTTTTGCTTTCGCAAAATTAGTTCGTTTTGCAGAAACTTGTGTAGGCATATTTTGTGTATAAAATATATTCTAAAAATGATTTAGGGGTAAAATCTTTTGAAAATGGTTTTTTTTGAACCTAATGACCATAGAAACCAACCTTTGGATTTAAAAATATATTTTGTGACACTTAGGAATAAATCTTTGAATAAAAGCATTTCTAGTAAAATAAAAATGTTGAATATGTTTTAAAAATGCTTTTTGAGTAAAACCTTTTGAAAATGGTTTGAATTAAACTCTCTGACCCTAAACACCAAGTTTTAGGATTTAAAAATATATTTGGTGAACCCTAGAAAATTATTACCTTGTTTAAAGGCATTTCCATAAAAATAAAATGTTGCTTTGATTTAAAAATGGATTTTTGGATGAAACCCTTTTGCAAATGGAATTGTTTTAAAACATTATGACCATAAACATTAATATTGGTGTTTAAAAACATTTTGACTAACACTAGAAATTATTCTTTGAATAAAATCAATTCTAGCAAAACGAAAGTGATTTAAAGTGGCCATTTTCATGAACTTGTTATCAAATGGTTTTGCCACTTTGATAAATGACCAATAGGTGTGTTAAAATGTTTATAACCTATTAGAAACCACTTTTCCAAATAAAACAATCTTTGGCATGCTTGCATGAATTTCTTTGTTTTTATTCTATGTGTTGAATTGTTTGAATGCTAGATTGAATTTGTGCCTTGATTTAATTGTAGTGAAATTTGAAGAGTGTGACTATTGCAAAGATCAAGGAGTGCACTTATATTCTCTACCAAAAAGGCAAGTGGTGCTTCATACATTTTATCCTATTATTTTCACTATGCATTAGTGATATTTTGAGTAGGACTTGCATGGAATTTTTACTAAGGATACTATGCCATGGGAAATCCTAGTAGATGATGCCTTAGTAGAATTTTCCTAAGTTAAGATCCCTACCACTATCATGCTTAGCTTAGCTAGTAGAAAACAAGGGTAGATTATATTCATGCTATGAAATATTTCTAAGTCAAGGACTTGTGTTTTGTTTAATAAAACAACTATGTGAATGAATCACCTGGATGGAATGGTTGTGAATGGGTTATGTTGAGTGGTTACACAGGGCCCATATTTATGGACTACCCTAGTGTATCTCGCTTGTGGAAAGCCACCCAGGAACAAAGATATTTGAGATGTCAAATGTTGAGAAGCTTCAAGTGCAGCCACTTGGCATTATGGGCTCTGCCTGGATCATATAGGTTGCCATAACTTAGCCAAATGGACAGTTGGTGGTAGGGGGTTATAGGTTTGGGAACGTGTCCATTCTGGTCTAAGGAAGGCTTCTGAAAGATCTTGGCTCGATGCATGTCGAGTCTTGTGGGGAAAGTGCGACACTTCTCGAGAGAGTAAAACCTAAGTACTTAGCCGTGTCCCCAGCAATGGACAATTTGAGCATCAAGACATGGAAGCTATCAAGGATCTCCTCATCCCAATTTCTAAGTTAAAACTTGTGGTTGAACAAGGGTTAAGGGATCACCAATGTCTATTGGTAGATGCCTTGGGTGATTTTGACAAATAAAAACTTAGTGTTTTCAAATGATAAGGAAAATCTATTTTGAGGAAAGCAAGCTTAATCTCCACTTAGCCAAATGCATATAGATGATAGTTACCACTATTCTACCATAGTATCACTTGCCAATACAATTCAAATGTATTGACCCTTGTGGCTGTAAATTATTATGTTGAAGGTTTGTTTGATGTTAGTGAAGTGTGTTGATTAGGATTATAAGTCTACAACCAACATGCTGCCTGTGGCACTTTGAAGATGAAGGACTCCATGCTATATAGTTATTTCTGCTGCATTGTAATGAGATAGCCAAATGAGCTATGTAAGATATAATGAATTATTTTATTCCTGGTTATAAAGTTGTACTATGACCTTTGTTTCTTGATATTACATCTTAACTATGGATGCTAGCTATTGATCCAGGGACTAGCATTGTAAACACAGGGATCTCTACCTTATTAAAGGTTGGGACCTCTACACCTGAGTTCTTGCCTTTGGAACCGAGACGAGCGTACAACCACACAGGGCCTGGAAAACCTCACGAGTGACTAACTTGCCTAGTAGATTCCATGAGTCACATAGTTCGGGCGTTCCATTCGACATACGCATTGAAAACATATTGAAATATTTGGCGGGTGAAGGTGCATCATAACAGGTACGTAAGCGTGGCCGGGGTTGCTTGGGGTCGATGGAGCCCCTGGTGAACCAACCTCGCCTCACATATTTAAGGACCGGCGTCGAGATTTGATCCGTTAAGGCGCAACCATTCTTAGGGCGTGACTGATGGTCTTTGCGAAAGCAAGGTAAAGGTCGTGTCTAACCACCCTCTGCCGGCCTTCCAAGGAAGATGGCTAATCATGTGGCATTAAGAGAAGGCTAGTACGTGTGGGTAAAGTTGTACACCCCTGCAGGGTAATAATCTTTTCGAAAAGTCGTGTTCATGGTTATGAACGCTTGGTGACCAGATTCTAAGATCATAGAGAACTTGAACCTAATCGTAAAACTTGGCAGATCAACGTGTGCTTAAGGATGCTTCCTCATGGGTACGAGGGGGTGATCCTAGTTAAGGTTCAGATGATGATGACTTGGTGGATATCAATGACGATGATCAATATTTCAGAGATGTCGCTCTCTTATCCCTTTTAAAAATACTCTAACTACCCTCTTGTTTTACAAAGAAAAGTGGCTTTATGCAAAACAACTCCACCAGCCATAAGTCTTGCGGAGTACACCTTGTACTCACCCTTGCTTTGTTGATACTTTTGTAGCAGAGTAAGTGTTCCCTGAAGATCAGTTTGGTACTACATCAACACCGATGAGTAGCTTGGGGTTCTCGGCCGGCAGCCTGGAATCTATGGGCTGGGACGTCATCATTATGCTTCAGGTCTCTTAGGCCATTTGTTAAGTTTGCTATACTTAATAGTATAATTTGCCTCCATTAATTGATGTTTGTGGTTAGTGACCTCTGCTTGTAATAATTTGGTTCTTTGCTCAGTTATGAGCTTGTTGTAACAATTTTGTGTCGTAGGGTCACTGTTGTGTTATCGATTCTACAATGGATATCCTCGAGCTCAAGGTTAAGCTTATATCAGACAGAGGTCTGGGATTTGTTTAGCCCTGATCCCGGGGGTGTCACATGTTGTGCAGGTCTCCAAGTTGCTAGCAACACCTTTAGTCATTTCCTTCCTCCTCCTGGTTTGATAACCTTGGTTTCTTACTGAGGGAAAACTTGCTGCTGTGCTCATCATAACTTCCTCTTGGGGTCTCCCAACAAAGTGTTCATGCACTCATCAAGCCTTTTTCTGGCGCTGTTGCTGGGGAGGCTAAGGACGTCTTCACAAGGGGAGTCCTTCTCAACCTTTCTATTTACTTTATTTTTGGTTCGCTTAGTTTCTTTTGCTTGGTTTTGTTTGCCTCTTTTTATCAAAAAACTCAATTTTTTTAGTTTAGTTTGGTTTGCTTTCCCTTATCAAAAACACAAAAAAATTAGTTCCTGCTCTAGTTGCTGCTGCTATTGGCTTGCTCCACTTTTGCCAAAATGAACTCTGCTGAGAACACCAAGTTGTGTGGCTTCACTAGCACGAACAACAACGATTTCCTAAGCACCCTGATTGCTTCGCATGCTCCTGATGCTACCTTTTATGAAATTAAGCCAGCTTTGTTGAATCTTGTGATGAGAGAGCAATTTTCTGGTGCTAGTTCTGATGCTGCTGCTGCCGACCTCAATAACTTTGTTGAACTTTGTGAAATGCAAAAGTATAAGGATGTAGATGGATATATTATTAAGCTCAAGTTGTTTCCTTTCTCCTTGAGAGGAAAAACTAAAGAATGGTTGCTATCCTTGCCTAGAAATAATATTGATTCTTGGATTAAGTGAAAAGATGTTTTTATTAGAAAGTACTACCCTCCTACTAAGATTATATATATGAGAAGTGATATTATGAAATTTAAACAACTTGATAACGAACTTGTTGCTTAGTGTAACATTCCTAAAATCATGTTTCAAACTCATGCATATCATCCATGCATCCATGATCATGTAGAATTCATTTCAAACAAATCAATTCAAAAACAGGAGCATATAAGCTCATTATTTTATGTGATCAGCATTTAAAAACAAATACAAATCTCCAATGTGAGATAGATGTTCAATGAACCAAACCTTGTGGCTTATTGCTTTCAGAGTGTATTGCTAGATTGCTAAGATTTAAACCAAAGTTTCAAGACAAATATAATTTGAAAACCAATTTCAAAAACTATTAAAAACAAGTGCTATGTCACTGCTTATTTTTTTTGTTCCAAGTGACCAGGCCAATTCAAAGTGACCACTTGGTTTTATGCCCAGAAATGTGATTGTTGCACACTGCAAAAATCCTGAAAAGATTTGAATTCAAATAGATTTTGAAATCATTTGAGAAAGGTTCCTGGAAATTCATTCAGAAAAAGAAAAAAAAAAGAGAAAAGGAAAAGGGCCGGCGCCAGGATTTTGAACTAAACAAGCAAAGCAGCCCGTTAGCCAGCCCACCCGGGTTTTCCCCCTCCTTCTGATTTTCTCACCGCACCCGTGCTACCCAACGGGTCACTGACTGGTGGACCTCGCCAGCTCATCATCATCTTCCCCAAATCGCGCCCACGACCACGTCGTCGGCCGTTCCCTCCGCCATTCACTGCCGCATTTTAAATCGAGTTATTGCCAGCGTTTCCTCGCGTGATTCTCGCTCCCTCTCTGGATATAAGACCACCTCCCCCTCGCGGCCATTTCCCCCAACAAAGCCAGACAGAAGCGCCCCCAGGCTGCCCTCAATCGCCCTTGCACCGTCGCATACAGAGCTCACTCCGGCGACCAATCCCGGTGAGCCCCGTGCGCCCGTTCTCCTCTAATCTGTGCAGACAGATTCGCAACTTCCTTGCTTCTGACACTATTGATACATCCTATACCGCCCCAGGTCGTCGACTCCATCATGCGCAGCAAGCTCCCAACGACGTCTCCAACTCCGGCGACTAAATTCGGTGAGCCCCTTGTTTCCCTTCGCCTCTGATTCACACGAGCGTGTTCGCCTGATGCCTTTTATTCATGCTAGGGTGACCAGGAGCGTCGCCAACGTCGCCGTCCACCCGAGCCCGACGCTGTCAGCAACTCCGACGAGCCCATGCAGCCGTGTCCGTGCGCCCCTTGCCAAGCCGTCGCCACGTTGAGCATCAGTGCATCGCTACGAACCTGGTAAGCGTCTCCGATGACCCCAGAACCCCGATGGCGCAGCCGCCGTGAAGCAGAGCGTCGCGCGATTGCCACCGCCCGCGCCGCCCATCTATGGTCGCTTGATCGCGGACCGTTAGATCTAGATCCATCGGCTGCGATAGGTTCACTTAACGAAGGGGTACGCGCTAGATCTGGCCGTGCATCTTCACTTAAATCGTGTGGCTCTCGTTGATCGATCCGCCCGAACCGGTATCAGCCAATAGAAACAGGCCGCGTGTCTGCTAGTTAGATTTAAAATCAGAATTTGAATCTATTAGATGTTTGATTTTGTTTTAGCCATAACTTTTGTTTCCCACGTTCAAATTTGACAAATTTTATATCAATGGAATCAGGAGAACTAGCCCTTTCTAAATATGCAATGTGTTTAATGTTTTGCTTCTGTTAAAATGGTTTTATTTACAGAAACATGTGTAGGCCTATTTTGTGTATATAAATTATTTGAGAAATGTTTTAGTGTTTAAATAAATGTTGTTTGGCAAGTTTTGAACTTGTTTATGAACCAGTACCGTGAACTTATCTTGTTGTGTTTAGAAAATCATCACATATCATATTGCATGCATCCATATATTTTTGCTTGTATTTATTTTGTATGTGATTTGTTGCTATGATTTTATGTGTAGATTTTGGTGCCAATAGTGATTGTGATTGTGAGGAGTGTAACTACTCTCCAAACTACCAAGGCAAGTGGTGCTTCATGATATTTTTATCCCTATGTTTTCTACTATGCATTAGAAGTATTTTGCTAAGTCTTGCATGGTTATATTTTGCTTATATGCTATGCTTGGGAAATCCTAGTAGTTGTAGAATTGCTAGAAATTTCTAAGTTAAGATGCTTATCTATGCCATGCTTAGCCTAGCTAGTAGCAAACAAGGGTGATGAAATATTCATGCTATGATAAAAAAAATTCTAAGTCTTTGGACTTGAGTTTTACTTAATAAAACAACTAAGTGAATGAATCACCTAGGTGGAATGGAAGGAATGGTTTATGTTGAGTGGTTACACAAGGCCCATTTCTATGGTTTACCTTGTGTATCTCACTTGTGGAAAGCCACCCAGGAACAAAGGGATTTGAGAGGCCAAATGTTAAGAAGCTTCTAGTGTAGCCACTTGGTAATATGGGCTCTGCCTGGATCACATAGGTTGCAAGAACTTAGCCATTTGGACAGTTGATGGTAGTGGGATGATAGGTTGGAACGCGTCCATTTGGTCTAAGGGAAGGCTTATGAAAGGTCCTGTCTTGGTGAAAATCAAGTCTTGTGGGGAAAGTGCACAACCTCTGCAGATGGAAGAATCTAAGTACTTAGCCATGTCCCTGGAAAAGGACAACTTGAGCATCAAGACATGGAAGCTATCAAGAATCTCCTCATCCCAATTTCTAAGTAAAATTTGAGGGTAAACAAGGGTGAAGGACCCCAATGTCTATTGGTGGTTCCTTGGGAAAAGTTTTGACAAAGAAAAACTTAATGTTTTCAACTAATAGGCAAAACCTATTTTGAGCAAAGCAAGCCAAGCTACACTTAGCCAAAATTGCATATAGTATCTAGTCCACCAAAATTATACTAAGGTATCACTTGCCAATACTATTCCAATGTATTGACCCACTATGGCTGTAACTTGTGATGTTGCAGGTTACTCTGATGAGGATTAGGAGTCATGAGTCTACACTCAACATGTTTGCCTGTGGCACATGAAGATGAAGACTTGTTATCTATTTACTTATTTAAACTCTTGTACTAGGCCTGTGGCCATGGAGTTGTAAAGACTATGTTTGTCTCTGGAATGACTGTAATAATGACCTTTGTTTCTATGTACTTCATCTTAAAATGTGGATGCTAGCATGATCCAGGGACTAGCATTGCAATCACAAGGATCCTTTTCCTTTATAAAGGAGGGTTGCAATGGGAATACATGGTGCAGCTGTGTATAAAGGTTTTCCTGTGATGGATGAAGGAGTTGAGTACTGGTGGGTGCAACTTCACTTGTATAAAAACAAGGAAGACAACCACAAGGACTCAGGATTCTGCATGGTCACCAACACAATGATGCACACTACATTCTTTGATTCAGCAAGGGATGCAGCTTGGAGGGCCATCAAAGAACTTGGTGATAGAATCAAGTGCAGAATGCTTAACACTCAGAATGATCTTAAGGAAGATAAGAAACATGCCCAAGAGTTAGAGGCTACCAACCAAAGCCTAAGGAAGGACATCATAGACTTAGCAATGGAGTCTTGTGATCTAGACAAATAGATTGCCTCTAGGGATGCCCTGTTAGCCAACTTGGCAAGTGAGATGGGATTGTAATGTACCACATTAGTTGGACCACCACACTTACCACCTTATTTTACAAATGTTGCTTGAAATAAGTTGAACCTTGGTTATATGTAATGGATCCATGTATGCCATGACTTGTGTGTTTGATTTCCAAAGTTATGCTTGTGATGCTTTGTCTTGTGACTTGTCTTAAAATTGTGTTAATTCTAACTTTTTCTATGTTATTAAATAGATGCCTAATGTTACCATCAGCACTGTTGAGGAGTTCCAAGGAACTCGTTTTGGCCCTCGTATTATTGAGCTCACTACTTTGCTCAATCTCCCTCTTCCTACTATCATGGTGCTTCCCCTCACCAAGTTTGAGAGGAAAGACCTTTGGGGTTTCAAGGTCAATCAGCCAGAATGCCAGACTGAGCCTACCACAGAGGCTATCATCTTCAAGCTCATGCACGATGACAAGGAGAGAGGCCTAGAGGTAGTCATGCAGGACTTGATTGGACGTCTGTTAGGGAGACACTCTCGACAGGTTAGACGTACTCACTTCCACGTATTCGGTAGACGTGATGAGGATGGAGAGGCCATCGACTTCGAGGACACTTTGAGGGAGACAGCAGAGCCGATTCGTCTATACCTCCAGGACTTAGAGGTTCTTCTTAGGCACGTGGACACTGATAGGACCAACGTCATGCTCAGCAATGACGAACTCCAGGTGCAGCTGACGAGGTTTAATCTCGTCAATGCCCATTGTTATGGACTTGGGTTTTGGAGAAGATGGGGATGCTGGAGATCGTGGCACGGTTAACAGACAAGCAACCAGGGGACACGAGATTTACCTAGGTTCAGGCCCCCGGAGGGAAAACCCTACTCCTGCTTGTCTGCTCCTCTTGATTATGGTGGAACCGAAGATTACAGGGTGCGCAGATTCGATCTGGCGTGGACGCGTGTGCGAAAGTATGAATCGAGGGATCTAGGACGTGCCCTCCTGGCCTTTATATAGACTTAGGCAGGTCCCGGGCATAGTCCTAGTCGGTTACAAGTTCTAGGGTTTTACCCCTTTGAATTTCCTATCTCTGCTAGTCTTGCTCTTCAAGAATCCGAAGGCGTCATGGGCCTTGGCCACCCGAAAATCTTCATGGGCCAGCGTATATCTGCTGTGGGCCTTCCTTGGGCTGGACCAGGTATGCTAAAGTCATGTACCCGTAGGGTATAACCATGTCAGCATCTTCGTGAGAAGGACAAGCTCTTCGCGGAGCAAGATGAGATAGTCAAGGAGATGGAGGAAAAGTTCGAGAGTCAGGACAGAAAGTTCAAGAGTCAAGAGAAGCGAGTCCAAGATAGGAACAAGAGGATTCGGGACATGACTGCAGAACTGGAGGCCAAGGACTTCGAGCTCGAGCATCAGCAGACTGTGATTGAGAGACTTCGTTCTTAGAAGAGGACTCTCAAAGCCAAAGTAGAGACCTTGACCACCAATGTCGAGGAATAGAAGACCGCTATGGAGAATGCAGGTCTTACCTTTGTTGAGGAGGAGGTTGATGCCGAGGAGTAGTGATGACTACTCATTTATCATTTATTTATCATGATTTTCATTGAGTCGCAATGACCATCCAACATGTGGATGGCTTGCTATTGGTGTGTTTACTTTGCAAACTTGTCGTTTATGTTGTTGAACTATTTTATTATGATGCATGTTTGGTGATTGTTTATGTGATGTATTGTGCATGTTAGCATCTATGGGTATCTCATTCTTATCTCTATTGAACCAACCACAGATGCCTCCCCGTCGTGCCAATCCCAACCCCAACAACAACAACATCACCCCTGAGATGCAGCAAATGATGACAGCTCAGACTCAGCTGATGCAGATGATGACTACGTTCATCCAGAATCAGAACAACAACAACAACAATCAGAACAACCCACCGGGTTTTGACATGCTTACCAAGTTTTTGAGATTGAGGCCAGCAAAGTTCTCAGGAACAACTGATCCTATGGTGGCCAATGATTGGCTACGCTCTGTGAACAAAAACTTGGTAACTGTTGGGTGTACTGATGAACAAAAAGTTAGGTTTGCAGCTCACTTGTTGGAAGGACCAGCAGCTACTTGGTGGGATAACTTCCAAATCACCACTCCCATTGAGGATGTGACATGGGCTATCTTTGAAGATGGTTTCCGTACTGCTCACATCTCATCCGGAGTGATGAGTTTGAAGAATAAAGAGTTCCATAATTTGAAGCAGCGCCACCGCAGCGTGGCTGAATATATTGAGGAGTTCAACAATCTGGCGCGTTATGCACCGGATGAAGTTGACACTGATGCTAAGAGGAAGGAAAAGTTCCTTGAAGGGTTGAATTATGAACTAAACCTGCAGCTATCAGTGGCCTATGTTCCCACTTACCAGTCTCTTTGTGATAAGGCTGCCATTTTGGAGAACAAAATGAAGCAAGTTGAGAGTAGGAAGAGAAATCACTCGGACAAGCACAACTCGGGATCGTCTCACAAACGTTCCCATTATGATGATAGTGGAAGCTCAGGATCCCACAAGCATGGGAAATTCAATAAGCACCACAACCACAACCGTCATCATGACAACAAGCATCACCGTAGTCATGACAATGACAAGTACAAGAACCACAAGGGTGGATATAAGAACCACCACAGTGGTAGTGGAAGTAGCAGTGGAAGCTAGCCTGTCAAGAAGGACATTTGTCAGGTTGAGTGTTTCAAGTGCAAGAATATGGGGCATTATGCAAATGAATGCCCGGAAAAGAAAGTTGAAGGACCCAACAAGCCCAACCCTTTTCAGAAGGGACAAGTGAACCACATCAATGTGGAGGAAATTTATGAGGAGCCTGATGCTGTTGCTGGTAAGTTCAAACTCAATTCTGTTCCAGCATTTGTTCTCTTTGATACTGGTGCATCTCATTCATTCATATCAAAAGCATTTGTTGAAAGAAATGAACTACCGGTAGAAACTATTGGGTGTCCTATAAAAGTAAGTTCTCCTGGCGGAGAAATGATAGTGAATTCAGGATGTCACGATCTAGTCATAGAGTTTGGGAAGTATAAGTTTCCCGTTAACTTGATAATCCTAAACTCCCAAGGATTGGATGTCATTTTGGGAATGGACTGGATGATTAAGCACAAGGGAGTGATAGATTGTGCCAACCATACTGTCTCACTCACAACTACAGAAAATAAAAGGATCAGATTCAAGACCAACTTTGAAGCAAAAAGGAGTATGCTAAATTCTCTTAAGGGGGTTAGCATAGGCGATTAATTGTGAGTGAATATCTGGATGTGTTTCCGGAAGAATTGCCGGGAATGCCACCAGATAGAGCTGTGGAGTTTCTTATTGATTTGCTACCAGGATCTGGACCAATAGCAAAGAGACCGTACAAGATGTCAGTTGATGAACTGAAAGAACTCAAGAAACAACTTGGAGAACAGTTGCAGAAAGGTTTTATCCAACCAAGTTCTTCATCTTGGGGAGCACCAGTTTTATTTGTGGAAAAGAAAGATAGAAGTCAAAGGTTATGCATAGATTACCATTCACTCAATGAGGTGACTATCAAGAACAAATACGCTTTGCCTAGAATCAATGATTTGTTTGACCAGCTAGAAGGAGCTTGTGTGTTCTCAAAGATTGACCTTCGGTCAGGTTATTTCCAACTCAAGATAAGAGAGCAAGACATACCTAAAACAACTTTCACCACAAGGTATGGATTGTATGAGTATACCGTGATGCCATTTGGTTTGACCAATGCACTAGCATACTTCATGAATATGATGAACAAGGTGTTCATGGAATTTCTTGATAAGTTTGTTGTCGTTTTCATCGATGACATTTTGATCTACTCCAAGAGTAAGGAAGAGCATGAGGGACATCTACGTTTGATACTTGAGAAGCTTAGAGAGCATAAGCTATATGCCAAATTCAGCAAGTGTGAATTTTGGCTGAATGAAGTTGGTTTTCTTGGACACGTTGTGTCAGGAGATGGTGTAGCGGTTGATCCTGCTAAAGTTTCAGCTGTGACTGAATGGGAATCACCTAAGTTAGTAAAAGAAGTTCGTAGTTTCCTTGGCTTGGCAGGATACTACAGAAGGTTTATTGAGAATTTCTCCAAGGTAGCAAAACCTATGACAGAATTGCTAAAGAAAGATAAGAAATTTGCTTGGTCTAAAGGTTGTGAACTCAGCTTTCAAGAATTGAAGAAGAGACTAGTGACAGAACCAGTCTTATGTTTGTCAGATTTGGAGTGTGATGCATCTCATCATGGACTAGGTGCAGTACTTATGCAAGAAGGAAAAGTTGTGGCTTATGCCTCGAGACAACTCAAAACTCATGAAGTAAACTACCCTACTCATGATTTAGAGTTAGCCTCTGTTGTCCATGCACTCAAAACATGGAGACACCACCTTTTGGGAAAGCGTTGTGAAGTGTTCACTGATCACAAGAGTTTGAAGTATATCTTCACCCAGAAAGAAATTAATATGAGACAAAGAAGATGGTTAGAACTCATCAAGGACTATTACTTGAGTTTGCAATACCACCCCGGTAAACCAAATGTTGTAGCGGATGCTCTAAGCCGTAAAGTTTTTGTGAATGGCCTCACTAAGGGAGAACTGCCAGATGATCTGTGTGCCCAATTTAGAGATCTCAGATTGGAGATAGTGCCTGAAGGACATCTTATGTCTTTGGATGTTCAACCCACTTTGTTGGACAAAATCAAAGAAGCCCAGAAGACTGATAAGGAAATTGAAGAGATCAAGGTAAAGATTGGGAAGGGAAAAGCCAAAGGATTCCATGAAGACGAACAGGGTACTTTCTGGCATGGAAAACGTATCTGTGTTCCACAAGATCCGGAGCTTCGGAAATTGATTTTACAAGAAGCATACAACTCATTGTATTCCATTCATCCGGGTAACACCAAAATGTACATGGATATGAAGGAAAGATTTTGGTGGAATAATCTCAAGAAGGACATCGCCGAACATATTGCTTTGTGTGATGTATGTAATAGAGTGAAAGCGGAACATCAGAAACCAGCAGGTTTGCTTCAACCACTACCTATTCCTGATTGGAAGTGGGACAAGATTGGTATGGATTTCATTACCGAATTGCCAAGGACCCGGTCAGGATATGATTCTATTTGGGTAGCAGTGGATCGCCTAACTAAAGTGGCTCATTTCATACCCGTGAAGACAACTTACACAAGTGCTAAATTGTCCAAGATCTATATGGGTAGAATTGTATGTCTACATGGAGTACCCAAGAGTATTGTGTCTGATAGAGGAACCCAATTCACTTCCCATTTTTGGAGACAGCTACATGAGTCATTGGGAACGAGGTTGGAATTCAGCACCGCTTTTCATCCTCAAACTGATGGACAAATAGAAAGGACTAATCAGATTCTTGAAGATATGTTGAGGGCATGTGCCCTAGACTATGGAGCCAGTTGGGATGAAAGTCTGCCTTACGCAGAGTTTTCTTATAACAACAACTATCAAGCCAGCATTGAGATGGCACCATTTGAGTTTCTCTATGGGAGAAAATGTACCACCCCATTGATATGGAATGGTGTGGGAGAAAGAAGTTTGTTCAGACCAGAACTTATCAAAGAGGCTGAAGAGAAACTCAAGCTGGTTAAGGACAGATTACAGATAGCATAGTCCCGACAGAAAAGCTACGCAGATCCTAAGCGTAGAGAAGTCACCTATGCAGTTGGTGATAGAGCTTATCTTAGAGTATCACCACTTCGTGGAGTGAAGAGATTTGGTGTCAAAGGTAAATTAGCCCCAAGATATGTTGGACCATTCAAGATTCTGAGTCGCAAAGGAGAAGTAGCTTATGAGATTGAATTTCCAGAGTCTTTGTTAGCTATTCATAATGTGTTTCATGTGAGTCAGATTAAGAAATGCCACCAGAAATGGAAGAAACTTCTTTGAAGGATACTATACCTTTGGAAGAGGTTCAATTGTAAAGTGACCTCACTTATGAGGAGAAACCTATCAAAATTCTTGAGACTGCAGAAAGAGTCACACGGACTAAGACTATCAAGTTTTGTAAGGTTCAATGGAACCATCATTCCGAAGAAGAAGCAACATGGGAAAGAGAAGATGATCTTCGAAAAGACCACCCTCACCTATTTGCTAGCCAATCCAAATCTCGAGGGCGAGATTCACCTTAAGGGGGTTAGATTTGTAACATCCCTAAAATCATGTTTCAAACTCATGCATATCATCCATGCATCCATGATCATGTAGAATTCATTTCAAACAAATCAATTCAAAAACAAGAGCATATAATCTCATTATTTTATGTGATCAGCATTTAAAAACAAATACAAATATCCAATGTGAGATAGATGTTCAGTGAACCAAACCTTGTGTCTTATTGCTTTCAGAGTGTATTGCTAGATTGCTAAGATTTAAACCAAAGTTTCAAGACAAATATAATTTGAAAACCAATTTCAAAACCTATTAAAAACTAGTGCTATGTCACTGCTTATTTTATTTTATTCCAAGTGACCAGGCCAATTCAAAGTGACCACTTGGTTTTATGCCCAGAAATGTGATTGTTGCACACTGCAAAAATCCTGAAAAGATTTGAATTCAAATAGATTTTGAAATCATTTGAGAAAGGTTCCTGGAAATTCATTCAGAAAAAGAAAAAAAAGAGAGAAAAGGAAAAGGGCCGGCGCCAGGATTTTGGCCCAACAAGCAAAGCAGCCCGTTAGCCAGCCCACCCGGGTTTTCCCCCTCCTTCTGATTTTATCACCGCACGCTTACCAAACGTCATCGGTGGTGGACCTCGCCAGCTCATCATCATCTTCCCCAAATCGCGCCCACGACCATGTCGCCGGTCGTTCCCTCCGCCATTCACTGCCGCATTTTAAATCGAGTTATTGCCTGCGTTTCCTCGTGTCATTCTCGCTCCCTCTCTGGCTATAATACCATCTCCCCCTCGCCGCCATTTCCCCCAACAAATCCAGACAGAAGCGCCCCCAGGCTGCCCTCAATCGCCCTTGCACCGTCGCAGACAGAGCTCACTCCGGCGACCAATCCCGGTGAGCCCGTGCGCCCCTTCTCCTCTAATCCATGCAGACAGATTCGCAACTTCCTTGCGCACCTTCTGACACCATTGATTCATCCTATACCTCCCCAGGTCGTCGACTCCATCAAGCGCAACAAGCTCCCGACGACGTCTCCAACTCCGGCGACTAAATTCGGTGAGCCCCTTGTTTCCCTTCGCCTCTGATTCACACGAGCGTGTTCGTCGTAGCCTTGCCCATCTCCTGATGCCTTTTATTCATGCTAGGGTGACCAGGAGCGTCGCCAACGTCGCCGTCCACCCGAGCCTGACGCTGTCAGCAACTCCGATGAGCCCGTGCAGCCCTGTTCGTGCGCCCCTTGCCAAGCCGTCTCCACGTTGAGCATCAGTGCATCGCTACGAACCTGGTAAGCGTCTCCGATGACCCCAGAACCCCCTGTAGCGCCACGCCGCCGTAGACAGAGCTCGCCGCCGCCAGTTGCCACCGCCAGCGCCGCCCATCTGTGGTCGCTTGATCGCGGACCGTTAGATCTAGATCCATCGGCTGCGTTAGATTCACTTAACGAAGGGGTACGCGCTAGATCTGGCCGTGCATCTTCACTTAAATCGTGTGGCTCTCGTTGATCGATCCGCCCGAACCGGTATCAGCCAATAGAAACAGGCCGCGTGTCTGCTAGTTAGATTTAAAATCAGAATTTGAATCTATTAGATGTTTGATTTTGTTTTAGCCATAACTTTTGTTTCCCACGTTCAAATTTGACAAATTTTATATCAATGGAATCAGGAGAACTAGACCTTTCTAAATATGCAATGTGTTTAATGGTTTGCTTCTGTTAAAATGGTTTTATTTACAGAAACATGTGTAGGCCTATTTTGTGTATATAAATTATTTGAGAAATGTTTTAGTGTTTAAATAAATGTTGTTTGGCAAGTTTTGAACTTGTTTATGAACCAGTACCATGAACTTGTCTTGTTGTGTTTAGAAAATCATCACATATCATATTGCATGCATCCATATATTTTTGCTTGTATTTATTTTGTATGTGATTTGTTGCTATGATTTTATGTGTAGATTTTGGTGCCAATAGTGATTGTGATTGTGAGGAGTGTAACTACTCTCCAAACTACCAAGGCAAGTGGTGCTTCATGATATTTTTATCCCTATGTTTTCTACTATGCATTAGAAGTATTTTGCTAAGTCTTGCATGGTTATATTTTGCTTATATGCTATGCTTGGGAAATCCTAGTAGTTGTAGAATTGCTAGAAATTTCTAAGTTAAGATGCTTATCTATGCCATGCTTGGCCTAGCTAGTAGCAAACAAGGGTGGTGAAATATTCATGCTATGATAAAAAAAATTCTAAGTCTTTGGACTTGAGTTTTACTTAATAAAACAACTAAGTGAATGAATCACCTGGGTGGAATGGAAGGAATGGTTTATGTTGAGTGGTTACACAAGGCCCATTTCTATGGTTTACCTTGTGTATCTCACTTGTGGAAAGCCACCCAGGAACAAAGGGATTTGAGAGGCCAAATGTTAAGAAGCTTCTAGTGCAGCCACTTGGCAATATGGGCTCTGCCTGGATCACATAGGTTGCAAGAACTTAGCCATTTGGACAGTTGGTGGTAGTGGGATGATAGGTTGGAACGCGTCCATTTGGTCTAAGGGAAGGCTTATGAAAGGTCCTGTCTTGGTGAAAATCAAGTCTTGTGGGGAAAGTGCACAACCTCTGCAGATGGAAGAATCTAAGTACTTAGCCATGTCCCTAGAAAAGGACAACTTGAGCATCAAGACATGGAAGCTATCAAGAATCTCCTCATCCCAATTTCTAAGTAAAATTTTAGGGTGAACAAGGGTGAAGGACCCCAATGTCTATTGGTGGTTCCTTGGGAAAATTTTTGACAAAGAAAAACTTAATGTTTTCAACTAATAGGCAAAACCTATTTTGAGCAAAGCAAGCCAAGCTACACTTAGCCAAAATTGCATATAGTATCTAGTCCACCAAAATTATATTAAGGTATCACTTGCCAATACTATTCCAATGTATTGACCCACTATGGCTGTAACTTGTGATGTTGCAGGTTACTCTGATGAGGATTAGGAGTCATGAGTCTACACTCAACATGTTTGCCTGTGGCACATGAAGATGAAGACTTGTTATCTATTTACTTATTTAAACTCTTGTACTAGGCCTGTGGCCATGGAGTTGTAAAGACTATGTTTGTCTCTGGAATGACTGTAATAATGACCTTTGTTTCTATGTACTTCATCTTAAAATGTGGATGCTAGCATGATCCAGGGACTAGCATTGCAATCACAAGGATCCTTTTCCTTTATAAAGGAGGGATCTTACACTTAGGCTTGGGAAAGAATGAAATCTTTGGTTAAGAATTGTCCCACTCATGGACTTACTGCTTGGATGATTATCTAGACTTTTTATGCAGGTTTGAACTTCTCTTTAAGAACCTGTTGGATTCAGCTGCTGGAGGTACCTTTATGACCATCACCTTGGGTGCTGCAACAAAACTCCTTGATAATATGATGGTTAATTATTCTGAATGGCACACCGAGAGGCTCCACATGGTAAGAAGGTAAATTCTGTTGAAGAAACCTCCTCCTTGAGTGATAAGATTTATATTATCATGGCTATGCTTGTTAATGGGAAAGCTCCTTTAGATCCAAATAATGTTCCCTTAGCCTCTTTGGTTGCTCAAGAAGAGAAAGTTGATGTGAACTTCATTAGAAACAAAAATTTCAAACAACAATGCCCATAGGAATAATTTTGGTAGCAACAACAATTATAGGCCTTATCCTCCTAATAATGGCAATACCTATAGAAACTCCTACAAAAACATTAGAAGTGCACCCTCTGAACATGAAGTCATGCTCAAAGACTTTATTAGTAAACAAACCACTTTCAACAAGACTATGGAGGAAAAGCTTTTAAATGTTGAGAACAATATTTCCTCTTTGTCTGAAGCACAGTTCTTTTTGATTAATAAAATGGCCGCTAAACCTGAAACCATGGAAAGTACCTTTACTGCTAGTCATGCCATACAAGTTACTATTGATGAAAATGTTAGACCGTTAGCCCAACTTCAAGCTAAGTGGGAAAGAGAAGCTGAAATTGCTAGAAACAATATTGTGTGTACTATCACCACCACCAATATGGATGCCACTAAACCACAAGAAGTCCCTATTACTCCTCCTACAATGCCTAAGCCCAATGAGTCTACTACTAGTGATGCTAAGTTTGATTTTGATATAGATGGTTGCAATATTTCTGAAGTGATTATGTTCCTACAAAAGCTTTCTAGAAGTCCTGATGCTAGTGATATGCATGTTGCTTTCACTAAACATATTACAGATGCTCTTGTGAAAATTAAGGAAGAGAAGCTAAAACACAAAGCTTCTCTTTCTAGGAAAGTAGAAGATAGTTGGGAACCCATTATTAATGTGCAAGTGAATGACTTTGATCTCAAAGCTTCATGTGATCTTGGTTCTAGTGTCTCTATTATACCTAGGAAGATTTATGAAATGCTTGATTTGCCACCTTTAGAAGATTGCTCCATTGATGTCCCACTCAATGATAATGCTAAAAAGAAACTCATGGGTAGTATTAATGATGTTCACATTATGGTTAACAATGCTTATGTCCATGTTCATTTCTATGTTTTGGATGGTATATACAATGCTTCTTGTCCTATTAATTTGGGAAGACCTTTTCTTAAAACTGTTGGTGCCATCATTGATATGAAAGAAGGCACCATTAAATATCATTTTACATTCAAGAAAGGTATTGAACATTTCCCTATGAGGAGAGAGAAATTGATTTTTGCTCCTCCTTTGAAAGCAAGGTTTGATGTTAATGCTTCCTCATTTGAAAATACTTGATTCTTCTTGCGTCTTGTGCCTAACTTAAAGGTGTTAAAGAAAATTACTTGTTGGGAGATAACCCAAGAGTTTCCTTGAGTCTTGGAAGTTATTGCTTCAGTAATGACCTCTCCTAATCCTTTTTGTTTGTTTTTTGTTCCAAGAATGACCTCTAATGAGAGGGAAGTAAGATTTGGGGAGTTGCTGTCCCAAAACAGATTTCTGTCCTCCACCAAACAAAAATCATAAGGAGTCTCTATAACTTGTATTGATCTCATAATTTATGAATAAATCCCCCAGTATGTTAGCTAACTTTCGTTAGTTCAACACTTTTTTATTTGAGCAACAGAATATATTCGAAAAAAATCGGTTTCTACCTGTTGGTCTATTTTGACAAATTTCTGCCATTATTTGCATTTGCTTCTTATTGATTCCTTTTTGAGTTCTCTTTTGGGAAATTGAGCTTTTTGAAGGAGTTACTACAGTATCTTGTGTTTTTAGTGAAAAGTTTTGCTGTTCCAAAGCTTTTCCTAAGGTCTAATATCTTTTGAATACACTAATGTTGCTAATGAAGATTGTGTGAAGTTTTGTGTGAAGGAAAAATTTCAGGTGTAGAGAGAGAATGATGTAATGAGATGAAGAATGGACAAAAGCTCAAGCTTGCGGATACCACCCCGATGTCACCCCAAGAAAAATCCAAGAGGTACAAGCATCAAAGCTTGCGGATGTCCAAGGCATCCCTTTCTTCATCAATAAAAAGCTCAGGTCTGTCTAGACACTTCGTTTTTATTGTTTCATGCACTGTTGTGTTGTTCTTGGAGCGTCTTGATTTTCGTTTGCTTTGCTTAGTTTGTTTAGTTTGCTTGAATAAAGTATTTTGGACCCCCGTTCTCGCTGTGTTGTTTTGCAAGTAAATTGCTTGGTGTTGGAAAGGAGTAGGAAGTTCTTGCTTGATAAGTGCAAGAGCAGCTTGCATTGACTGTGAATTAGACTTTAGCATGACATGCTAGGTGTCGTTTTGACCTTATGCTTAGTGATTATTGCTGTAGCATGTCTTCTTCCAAACAATTGGGATTTCTTAGTATGCCTTGAAGAAATTATGCGTTGTTTTAGCATGCAAAAGCATAGTATTGTGGTATTCTCCTTTGATGCTTTGTTTGGGTTGCCTTGGCACATGCTGACACCATGTTATGACTATGAAAAGTCACCATAGCCTCTATGATCATTTAGTCCTTGACTTGTAGTACCACTCTATGCTTTGATTAGTAATGTTTTGTTGCTCTGCATGCTTATGGCCATTATTGCTCTCTTAGTTGTTTACTCCCAGTCTTTTGCCAGCCTCCACTTGTATGAGTAAGCTCTAATCATGCTTCCAACTCTTGAGAAACCAAGTTATTCCAAAGTGTCCACTATAAACTCCTATTCATGGTGTGTACACCATTCCAAGTATATTCTTGTTTTCATCTATCTTCCAATTAAAAAGTATTTTGTTATGTGAAAACTTAGTGATTAAAGCCCTCACAAACTTGATGGTACACTTTATATTCTTTGCCCCTAATAAACTTGAATCATTGTGTCATCTATTTTGTATATGCTTGCACTTATACGTTGGAATTAGCATAAATGTGCTGTCACGGGGAACGTTTTCAACATTGCACTTGTACTTTGTACTCAGTTGATATCCTGCTCTTTTGTCTATGGATGTCACTGGTGCGAAATAAAGAGGGAACTTGTAAGTCCATGGAGTATGTATTTTGTGTTAGAGAAACGCCTGGGCCGCTAGCCTCAGCCATGCCTAATCATGGTGGAAACTTGCAGTATTACCATAGTGAGCTATCTATGAAGCATCCTCAATAAAAATTTATGCATATAGTAAATAAAAATATCACTGAGATGCTCATTGTCTACTTGCCTTGTCATTTTGGTTATGGGATAGCTCCTGTACCATGTGCAAGGGGTACCTCATTGGCGGTTCTCTATGATATGCATGTACTTACAATGACAAGAACTTACATGTGACTGAAGTTGAGTAGCATGAGGTGTGGCCCTCATATTCAAGGTACTTGAGATTGCCAAATTATACTTTGTCAAGCATATACTCCATCTTTGTTCACTTTAACCTTAATCACTTGAAGATGCTTATGATAGGGGCAATGAGGGCTGAAAGCTAACAAGTACCATAATTTTTGGAAGCTCTATTTGAAACTTTAAATCCCTGCTTCCTTTATGGAAGGCCTTTCTTCCACCATTATTTGAGTCTCCACCTTCTAACTTTAGGCACCATTAAGAAAGCATAGTTGTCATTCCATGTGCAGTGTCCCAAAACTTATTGATTGATGCATATGGTGATATTATTTGTTCTTGTGCTACTTGTTTCTAGTCACCCTTGTGAACTTTGAAGGTGTCATATGCATTTATTTGCTACGCTATGAGGGACAAGCTGAATGCCACTATGCTATGTTTTCTGTATGTGAAACAAACAAATGTTTTTCAATACATGTTATTCATGATCTTTGTTTGTAGCCTTTCATGTTGCATGCATAGTTACTATGTCCTATTGTTAGAACTCCATCTTTCATGCACATGTTTAGAGTTCTTTGTTCCCAGCTTTCAATGCTTTAAAATGGTCTGATCTTGGTTTTGATGGTGCATGTCACCTCAAAAATTATTCTTTTTATCACTTACCTACTCGAGGACAAGTAGGAGTTAAGCTTGGGGATGCTTGATATGTCGGAAACGTATCTATAATTTTTGATGCTCCATGCTTATTTCGTATCTACTTTGTTTTGCTTTGTCTACACTTTGAGGTGTTTTTATATATTTTCTGGAACTAACCTATTAACAAGTTGCCACAGTGCCAGTTGCCTGTTTTCTTCTGTTTTTGGTTCCAGAAAGGCAGAAATTCTATACTCTCAGAATTGGACGGGACAAAAGCCAAAGTCAATATTTTACCGTGAGGGACACGAATCCAGAAGATGAGATAGAGAAGCAAACCAGGGCGGCCAACCCCCCTAGGCACGGCCAGGGGTGGGCCCGCGCCTAGGCAGGGTATGGCCCCCCTGGTCGCCTCCCGGTCTCGCCTCTTGGCCTATATGTATCCCTCGATGTAGAAACCCTAAGTACCCGATAAAAACTCCACTAAACCTTCTGTAGCCACCGCCACCGTCGTCCCTAGATCGGGGGATCTGAAGTTCTTCCCGGCACCCTGTCGGAGGGGAAATCATCCCGGAGGTCTTCTCTCCGGTATGAAGCGTGAGTAGTTCCACCTTGGACTATGGGTCCATGTAGTAGCTAGATGGTTGTATCTCCTCCTTGTGCTTTAATGTATAGATCTTGTGAGCTCCGTTCATGATCAAGATCTAATATATTTGTAATCATGCATGTTGTGTTTGCATGGATCCGATGGATATTGATATTACTATGTTAGATTGATTAATGGTTTTGTCTTTATGATTCTATCATGTCTGTGTTGTTTGTGATCTTGCATGCTCTCCGTTATTAGTAGCTATCTTGCCCGATAAGTTGCTAGTGACTCCAAGAGGGGGTATTTATGCTCAATAGTGGGTTCATGCCTCTAGTTTCCAAGGGAAGTGACAGAAATCTCTTCGGTTGTAGATGTGTTGTTGCCACTAGGGAGAAAACAACGGTCTCTTGTTCATGGAAGAAGTGGATTGTTTACCTTACACACTTTGCTTAAAGCAGTTGTTTGTTGCTTGCAACTTAATACTGGAGTGGGTTCGGATGATAACCTGAAGGTGGAATTCTAGTCATAGATGCAGTTGGATGGCGGTCTATGTATATTGTTGTATTGCCCAATCGAATCTCATAGGATCTATTTGTATGGTATTGCATTTTTATGCCTTGCTCAGTTCCTGTCAATTGCCCTGCTGCAATTTGTTTACCCTTCATGCCATGTTGTTTATCTAAGGAGAGCACCTCTAGTGAACTATAGACCCCGGTCCAATCTTTACCATTGATACATCTTCCACTGTTACTTGTTTACTTGCTGCGAAACATTACCTTCCACACCATACGTTTAATCCTTTGTTACAGCAAACTGGTGAGCTTGACAACCTCACTCTTCGTTGGGACAAAGTCTTGGGTTTGTGTTGTGCAGGTCTCCGTGTTGCTTGCAACACCTATGTCACGTTTCCTTCCTCCTTCTGGTTCGATAACCTCGGTCTCTACTTAGGGAAGACTTGCTGCTGTGCTCATCACACCTTGCTCTTGGGGTTTCCAACGAAGTGCTCCACGTCAAGCACCAATTACTTGTTCTTGTGCTATTTGTATCTAGTCACCCTTATGAACTTTGAAGGTGTCCTATGCATCTATTTGCTAATCTATGAGGGACAAGCTCAATGCCACTATGCCATGTTTTCTGTATGTGAAACAAACAAACATTTTTCAATGCATGTTATTCATCATATTTGTTTGTAGCCTTTCATGTTGCATGCATATTTACTTTGTCTTACTGTTGGAACTCCATCTTTCATGCTCATGTTTAGAGTTCTTTGATCCCAGCTTTCGATGCTTGCAAATGGTTTGATCTTGATTTTGATGGTGCATGTCACCTCAAAAATTATTCTTTTTATCACTTACCTACTCGAGGACGAGCAAGAGTTAAGATTGGGGATGCTTGATACGTCGGAAACGTATCTATAATTTTTGATGTTCCATGCTTGTTGTGTATCTACTTTGCTTTGCTTTGTCTACACTTTGAGGTGTTTTTATATGTTTTCTGGTACTAACCTATTAACAAGATGCCACAGTGCCAGTTGCCTGTTTTCTTCTGTTTTGGGTTACAGAAAGGCAAAAAATCAATATTCTCGGAATTGGATGGGACAAAAGCCAAAGTCAATATTTTACCCTGGGAACACAGAGCCAGAAGACAAGACGGAGGAGGGCCTCGAGGGGGCCACACCCCCTAGCCGCACGGGTGGGCCCACCCTACGCCTGGGGGGTGCATCCGCCTAGGGCACCCCCTCAACCTCCCTCTTCGCCTATAAGAAGCCCCCAATGCCTGAACCCTAAGTACCCGATCAATATTCCACGAAACCGTCTGTAGCCGCCACCGCCACCGTCCCTAGATCGGGGGGATATGAAGCTCTTCTCGGCATCCTGCCAGAGGGGACATCGTCCCGAAGGCCTTCTTCTTCATCATGCCAGCCTCCGGTATGAAGCGTGAGTAGTTCCACCTTGGACTATGGGTCGATGTAGTAGCTAGATGGTTGTATCTCCTCCTTTGTGCTTTCATGTCTAGATTTTGTGAGCTCCGTTCATGATCAAGATCTCATCTATTTGTAATCATGCATGTTGTGTTTGTAGGGATCCGATGGATATTGATATTAATATGTCAGATTGATTAATGGTTTTGTCTTATTAATTCTATCATGTCTGTGTTGTTTGTGATCTTGCATTCTCTATGTTGCTATTAGATATCTTGGCCAAGTAGTTGCTAGTGACTCCAAGAGGGGGTATTTATGCTCGATAGTGGGTTCTTGCCTCTTTAATCTAAGGGAAGTGACAAAAATCTCTAAGGTTGTAGATGTGTTGTTTCCACTAGGGAGAAAACAACGGTCTCTTGTTCATGGAACAAGTGGATTGTTTACCTTACACACTTTGCTTAAAGAAGTTGTCTGTTGCTTGCAACTTAATACTGGAGGGGGTTCGGATGATAACCCAAAGGTGGACTTCTAGTCATAGATGCAGTTGGATGGCAGTCTATGTATCTTGTTGTATTGCCCAATCGAATCTCATAGGATCATGAATGTCTAGTATTGAATTGTTATGCCTTGCTCAGTCCTGTCAATTGCCCTGCTGTAATTTGTTTACCTAGCATGCCATGTTTGTTTATCTAAGGAGAACACCTCTAGTGAACTATGGACCTCGGTCCAATCTTTACCACTGATACATCTTCCACTGTTTACTGTTTGCTTGTTGCAAACCACTATTACCTTCCACACCATACAGTTAATCCTGTTTTACAGTAAACCGGTGATATTGACAACCTCACTATTCGTTGGGGAAAAGTCTTGAGTTTGTGTTGTGCAGGTCTCCATGTTGCTAGCAACAACTTTGAGTCGTTTCCTTCCTCCGACTAGTTCGATAACCTTGGTTTCTTACTGAGGGGAAACTTGTTGTGCTAATCATACCTTCCTCTTGGGGTCTCGCAACGAAGTGTTCACGCACTCATCAAGTAGCAGCTATGTAGAGCAGCAGGGGTTCTTTCTGTTTAGGCGAAACGACGATGGGCGATGACGAAAGTGTTTTATGAGTGTTTCGAACGCTTGCTGAGCCTCATCGGTCCACTAAATTTTTTCTAATTTTTTATGAGATTGTAGAAGGGGAGTGCTTTTTCTCCAAGTCGATCAATGTACCTACTTAATGCTTCCATGCAGCCCGCTAGTTGTTGGACACCACGAAGATCCGTCGGCTTCTTCATTGTTAATATTGCTTGTATTTTTTCTGGGTTTGCCTCCATCCCTTTGCTTAGACCAAGTACCCGAGGAGTTGTCGTGCTGGAACTCCAAAGGAGCACTTTAGCGGCTTGAGATTAATGCAGTATCTATCAAGGTTATCAAATGTTTCCCGAAGGTCATTGTTAAAAGTCGACTCTTGCTTGGTGGTGATGATGACGTCTTCGATGTAGACTTGGACGTTTTTGCCAAATTTGGTTCCCGAGGTAGTTTTGCATCATACGCGGGTACGTAGAACTCACATTTTTAAGACCAAACGGCATCATTGTGTAGCAGAACACACCATAAGGTGTTATAAATGCGGTTTTGTCTTGGCCTTCTACCTTCATCCAGATCTGGTGATATCCGGAGTAAGCATCCATAAAGGAAAGATGTTCGTAACCCATGGTTGTGTCGATGATTTGGTCGATTTGTGGGAGTGGAAAGTGATCCTTCGGACAATGCTTATTGAGCGTAGTGAAGTCGATACACATGCGCATCTCTTTGGTGTTTTTCTTCGGGTCGCATACGGTGTTAGCGACCCACAATGCTTGCTTGATTTCCACAATGAATTTAGCGTCCATGAGGTGATGGATTTCTCTTCCAATAGCCTTTCTCTTGGGTTCCGCAAAACGGTGGAGTGATTTCTTCACAGGTTTGGCGTCAGGGTATAGGTTAAGTGCGTGCTCAACAACTTCCTTAGGGATTCCTAGCATGTCCGATGGTACCCATGCAAAAATCTCCCAGCGCTCATGGAGGAACTCAATGATCGTGCCTTCCTATGCGGGACTGAGCTTGGTGGACACCAGGGCGGTTTTCTTCGGGTCCGTGGGGTGGACCTAGATTTCCCTTGTATCTTTTGTTGTGTCGAACGCTAAGTAAGGAATAAACCGAGACTCTAGCAGGGGCTCTATATCCGCTGATATCCTGAGTTTCTCGAAATTTTTCTGTATCCCGAAGGACTTAGAAATTTTGTTGAACTCCTTGTCGCATTTATCAAATCGTGTCAAACTTCCTCTGACCGTGATGATTCCATTGGGCGTTGGCATATTCATCATCAGATAAGCATAATGTGGTACTGCCATGAATCTTGCAAAAGTTGGGCGCCCCAGGATCGCTTGATACTGCGATGGCCAGTCCATGACCTTGAACTCGAATTTCTCCCGCCTGGGACTATTCCCATGCAATGATGTTTATGTCGGTGTGAGAATTGTCAAGGAAATGCTCTTGTCTCTCAGAGTTTTGGCATAGATGAGGTTGATGCTGCTAGCCGCGTCCATGAACACTTTTCTCATATCAAATCCAGCAAAGTGTTTGTCAACAATGAGAGCTGAATGATCCGGTCGAAGTACTCGAAGCGGATGATTGATGCGTGCACCCAGTGTTGACGTGGGACACTTTGTTGGAACCCTCAGAGCAAGGTGTGATGAGCACAACGACAAGTTTCCCTCAGTAGATACCGAGGTTATCGAACCTGAAGGAGGAAGGAAATGTCTCAAAGGTGTTGAAAGCAACGTGGAGACCTGCACAACACAAACTCAAGACTTTGCCCCAACGAATCAGTGAGGTTGTCAAGCTCACAGGTTTGCTATAACAAAGGATTACACGTATGGTGTGGAAGGTAATGGTTTGCAGCAAGTAAACAAGTGACAGTGGAAGATGTATCAATGGTAAAGATTGGACCGGGGTCCATAGTTCACTAGAGGTGCTCTCCTTAGATAAACAACATGGAATAAAGGGTAAACAAATTACAGCGGGGCAATTGACAGGAACTGAGCAAGGCATAACAATGCAATTACTAGCTAGAAAGATCCTATGAGGTTGATTGGGCAATACAACAATATACATAGACCATCATCCAACTGCATCTATGACTAGAAGTCCACCTTCAGGTTATCATCCGAACCCCCTCCAGTATTAAGTTGCAAGCAACAGACAACTGCTTTAAGCAAAGTGTCACATCCCAAAATTTTCCAAATTTTGAAATGTGAAAAATAAATAAACAAAATAAATAATTGTTGAAATTTAGGGTGAGAAGGAACTTTTTGATTCCAAATGGAAACATCAAAAACTATTTTTATCAAATAAAATCCTAAAGGGATTTTAAAAGTTAAACAATTAATAAATAAAGTTATAATAGTTGGAATCACTATTTTTGGATCCTTAAATAAAAAGATATGGTTTTTATAAAGAAAAGGTAGAAATATAAATAAGGACTATTTTAAAGAGCCAAATTAATCTTGGCCAAGCATTTAAAATAAAATATTTCTATTTGATAAAAAGAGTAAAGGATTATTTAAATAAAATAATAAGGATTTATTAATATACAATTTTATTTAAGTAAAGGCTTTTCCATTTCAAATAAACCTTAAAACTTATTAAAGTTTTTAAAATAAAAATTCCAAGTGTTTTAGTTTTTCAAATAAAACCTACTGAAAAGGTTTTGGTATTAATTAGATTTCAAATAGAGTTTTAAAATAAATTAAATCCTATTTGAAATAAAGACTAAGGGCTATTTATTTAATTATTAATAGTTCCTAAAAGAATAAAAGAATTATTTTATTTTTGACTTTGGATTTTGTTGATAAACATAATTAAACTATACCTAAAGTTTGGTGGTGGTTTGAATTAAATTGGTGTTTGAATTGTTTGAAATAAAATCAAAACAGAAATTCAAATTGGAAAAAGAAAAAGGTTCAGTACAAAAAAAACGAATCAAACCCAACCCATCCAGCCCAAAGAAGCCCACTCAAGCCCACCAGCTCTCTCCACTTTAAAACGTTTTGACCCATCGCACAAGACCCGCTGAGTCGCCTCTCTCTCTCTCTCTCTCTCCCTCTCTCTCTCTCTCTCTCTCTCTCTCTCTCTATCTCTCTCTCTCTCGCTGTCAACGGGACCCACTGGCCACCTCATCATCGTCTCCACCACGACCATGTCCCCCTCGCCGTGTCTGCCATTGATTGTGGCGATCAATTCGCATTGATGTCTGCGTTAATCTCGCCAGCGACCACACGCCTTTAAACACCACGCTCTCCTCTACCTTTCCCCTCACTTGCCTCTCCCTCTTTTCCCCTAGGCTGAGCGAATCGCGAGCTCGAACCTCACTATCTCCGACGTGTTCTCAGGCAAATTCCGGCGCCGTCCTACTGCCCCTCGTCTCCTACTGCACGCTAACTTGCTCCCCATCTCCTAGCGCGTCTCCCAGTGCCGCTCGTCAGCCTGCGCGAGCACCGTAGCATCGGCAACAAACTCACTAGTGCGCCACCGCTGTATGCCATTTCTCCGGCGAGTTTCCCTAGTAAGATCAGACCACCCCGAACCCTCCCGATGATGCTCCTGTACTCCCCACGCTCGCCCGTGTCTAACCATGCCTTTATATTGCCTTAGGGTGACTTGCAGCCTCGCCCCCGACGACAACCAGAGACACCCGACGCCGCTGCTAGCTCCGGCGAGCAATCCACGCAGCTCCTGTGCGCCCCTCGACAAACAGACCACACCTCGAGCTTCACCTCGACCACGCGAACACGGTGAGCTACTCCTCCCTCTCCCTCGCTTCCTAAATCGTCGCCAATGCCACTGGCCGAGCGTGCGCCGCCGCCAGCCACCGCTAGCGCCGCCAGTTCTTAGTCAAACGCGTTGAGCCCGTTGGATCTAAATCTTGCGGCTAAGATTAGATTTAGGCGAAGGGATATGCGTCCATCTGTGCCGCACGATCTTATTTAGATCCAACGACTCGCAGAGAGCGATCCGCGCGAACTGTTACCGGCCAATAGAATCGATCCACGTGGATAGAGTTTGGTTTAAAATAGAAATTAGAATCTATTAGATTTGCAAACTTGTAAAATTCATAACTTTAATTATACATGTCCAAATTTTGCAAATTTTATATCAATGGAATCATCAATACAAATCCTACCCAACCATGCATTTTGTTTAATGTTTTGCTTATGGAAAATTGGGTGAAATTACAGAAACATGTGTAGGCATGTTTTGAATATAAAAATTGTTCTAGAAATATTTTTTAAGATGAAATCTTTGATAATTGGTTTGTTTTGAACCTACTGACCATAGGAACCAATTATGGATTTAAAAATTTATTTTGTGAAGTTAAGGAATAAATATTTGAGTTAGCTCATTTCTAGTCAAATAAAAATATTGTTTATGGTTTAGAAATGAATTTTGAGTAAAACCTTTGGGAAATGATTTGATTCAAACCTTCTGACCCTAAACACCAAGTTTTGAGATTTAAGAACATATTTGATGAACCATATAAAGTCATTACTTTGCTAAAAGATATTTTCAACTACATAAAATATCACCTTATCATAATATTTGGTTTATGAGATGAAACCTTTTGCAAATGGTTTTACCACTTTTGTAAATGACCACTTTGAACCTTAAAATGTTTAGAGCCTAATAGAAACCACTTTTCCAAATAAAACTATCTTTTGCATACTTGCATGCATGACCTTGTTTTTGTTATTTTATGTATGAGATATGGTTTGAATGCTAGTTGAATTTGTGTTTGCTTGATTGAATTGTAGTGAAGTTAGAAGGGTGTGATATTTGCAAGATCAAGAAGTGAACCAACATTCCCTACTAAAAAGGCAAGTGACACTATCATCCATGTCCTACTATTTTCATTACACTTAGTGGATTTTGTAACATGCATGATAAGGACTACTATATTTTATGCTATGCTAAATCCTAATAGGGTATCCTTATATCTCCCTTAGTGGAAACAATGTAGTTGTAGTATGCTTAGCCCTGCTATATATTTGGGATGGGATACATGATATGATTATATGAAGTGTTGGAAAGATATATGTTTTATATAATAAAACAAGTACTCAATGAACCACCTGGGTGGAAAAGGATACTCAAGATTTGGACAAGGTGGCAACAAAGGGAACCATGTTTATATGGCTATCTTTTTGTGTGTGCACTAGAAGAAAACCACCCAGGGACATAGAGATTGAACATGTTTCTCGTACAGTGGCTTCCGTGTACAGCCACATGCTAAATGGGCTCTGGCTTAGTCAACTACATAGTGGAAGACCCATGCATTGGCATCTTCAGGTTAACTAGAATTGTGTAAGGGAAATATATCCCTACATTGGTGCCTGGTAGACAAGCTAGCATTGTGTATTGGGAGGACTTCTATGGAAAGACTTTGTCACATTCTCGATCTACCGGTATTCCATTTGGTGTGTACTTATCCAGCGGCCACTGGTGGCGTCAAGACGAGATTGTGTCATGTGGTTAAAGTGTACCACTTCTGCAAAAGATCAAAAATTCTAAGTACTTAGCCATGTCCCCGGTTATGGACAATTCTGAGAAACCAGGGCCTGAAGCTATGGAAGATCTCGACATTCCAATTTCTCAAAGTAAAACTTGATGGTGACAACAAGGGATTTGAAGCACTTGGATTTTTTCCAAGGAGTTCAGAAAGATTTGACAAAAGGTCAAAACTATTTTGAAAAGATAGGATAAAACTATATTGCTTTCTGCAAATGAGCCTAAACCCTACTTAGCCAAATATGCATGTAATGATAGGATCCACTTATTTATACATAGTGGTGAAACTTGCCAATACAATTCAAATGTATTGACCCTTGTGGCTGCAACTTATTATTTTGCAGGTTTGTTTGATGTTAGTGAAGTTTGTTGAATAGGATTACAAGTCTACAACCAACATGATTACCTGTGGCACTTTGAAGATGAAGGACTCCATGCTATATAGATATTCTGTTGCATTGTAATGTGATAGCCAAATGAGCTATGTAAGATGTAATGAATTATTTTATTCCTGGTTATAGAGTTGTATTATGACCTTTGTTTCTTGATATTACATCTTAACTGTGGATGCTAGCTATTGATCCAGGGACTAGCATTGTAAACACAGGGATATCTACCTTATTAAAGGTTGGGAACCTTACACAAAGCGTGTAAGGTATACAGTCCACATGTTCCATGAACAAGAGACTGTTATTTTCTCCCTAGTAGGAACAACACATCTACAACCGAAGAGATTATTGTCGCTTCCCTTGGAAACTAGAGGCATGAACCCACTATCGAGCATAAATACTCCCTCTTGGAGTCACTAGCAACTACTTGGCCAAGATAACCACTAGCAACGGAGAGCATGCAAGATCACAAACAACATAGACATGATAGAATCATAAAGATAAAACCATTAATCAAACCAACATAATAATCTCAATATCCATCGGATCCCCGCAAACACAACATGCATGATTACAAATAGATTAGATCTTGATCATGAACGGAGATCACAAGATCTATACATGAAAGCACAAAGGAGGAGATACAAACATCTAGCTACAACATTTGTGGCGCACTAGGGGTGCGCCACGGGCCTCGTGCTACGACTATCTCCTAGCCGTGGCGCACTGCCTGGTGTGCCACGATTATATCGAGATAGGCGTGGCGCACTACCAGGTGCGCCACGGGTAGGGGTACAGGGTGCGCCACGGATGTGTTTTTCAAAAAACAAAAAAAATGAAAAAAACACCCTCGTTTTGAATTGCAAAAGCAATCGGGTCCATGCATCGTCGCCGCAGTCGTGTCACCTCGCTGGAGCATGGCCGTGGCAGGGAGGTGCGGGAGGCCTTGGCCGCTCTAGTCCTCGCCGGCGTCGAGGTGGTAGGGTGTGGTTGGAGAAAGGAAGGTAGGAAGAGAGGGAGTAAGGAAGAGATGGAGGAAGAGAGGGAGGAAGGAAGAGATGGAGGAAGAGATGGAGGAAGAGAGGGAGGAAGAGAGAGAGGAAGGGAGGTCGGACATCGCCATCACTGCAAGGAGAGGAGGAGGCCGCCGCCGCGCCACCGTCACTGCAAGGAGAGGAGGAGGAGGAGGTCGTCGTCGCGCCGTCACTGCAAGGAGAGGAGAAGGGGAAGGAGGAGAAGGAGAAGGAAGAAGGAGAAGGGAGAAGGAAGAAGGAGAAGGAAAAGGAAAAGGGAGAGGGAAAAGGGGGAGGGAAAAGGGGGAAGGGGTGGTGATTCAAATTTGAATCCCGCCCAAGCTTATCCGTGGCGCACTAGGTGGTGGTGCGCTACGGGTAAGTTGCCCTCTATTTTTTTCTGCAGGAAAAAATGTCTTTTAACCGTAACTTTTTACTATTTTCGAATTTTGAAAATCTAAATAATCGCTAAACGACCAAAGGTCATTGCGAGCGGATGCGAAATCCCGTTCTCGTCATTTTGGTATATTAAACGATTTTTTTCAACATCGTATGCAAAAGTTACGGCCATTTTACCGTGGCATGACTTTTTTTTGCAAAAAAAGTGGAAAATAATGTTTGTTAATTTTCCTAGAAACTATACCACATTACCTACCTAAATATGAAAGGATTTTATTTTTTTAAGTGTTTATTATTTTCTTTAACCTAAAAAGGCGATCCACCGGGGGGGTGGAGTTGGTGCAGGCCACTTAGCCGTAGGGCACTAGGGCAGAGTGCCCTATGGCTAAGTTGACCCAGTTGCTGCAGGACACATGCCCGTAGCGCACTAGGTCAAGGTGCGCTATGGCTAAGTGGCACATCCGTAGCGCACCTTGACCTAGTGCGCTACGGGTATGTGTGATGTGGCCACATGTGCCCTGGCCCACACATAGCCGTGGCACACCACCCACATGTGCGCCACGCTTACGACAGTTAGCCATACGGCACCTGTGGGCAGTGCGCCACGCCTATTTTACCCGTGGGGCACCACTAGCAAGTGCGCCACAGAAGTGTGGATTACCTATAGCCGTTTTCCTAGTAGTGGGCTACAGACGGTTTCGTGGGATTTCTGATCGGGTACCCAGGGTTTCTGCATCGGGGGCTTCTTATAGGCGAAGAGGCGAGACCGGGAGGCGGTCAGGGCCACCAAACCCTAGCCAGGCGCGGGCCCACCTATGGCCGCGCCTGGGGGGGGGGTTGGCCCCTCCGGCTCTCCTCTGGACTTCTTGTTCCCATGGAAAGCAATTGACTTTGTCCTTCGTCCTGTCCAATTCCGAGAATATTTCTTTACTAACTTTTCTGAAACCAAAAACAGCAGAAAACAGGCATCTAGCACTGTTGCAACTTGTTAATAGGTTAGTACCAGAAAAATGTAAAAAGCACCTCAAAGAGTGGACAAGTAAAGCAAAGTAGATATTAAACAAGCATGGAGCATCAAAAATTATTGATACGTTTCCAACGTATCAGCATCCCCAAGCTTAACTCCTGCTCGTCCTCGAGTAGGTAAGTGATAAACAGAATTTTTTTTGAGGTGACATGCACCCTCACAATAAAGATCCAACCATTTGCATGCATTGAAAGCTGGAATCAAAGAACTCTAAACATATGCATGAAAGATGGAGTTCTAACAATAGGACATAGTAACTATGCATGCAACATGGCAAGCTACAAACAAAGATCATGAATAATATGCATTGAAAAACGTTTGTTTAATTCACATGCAGAAAACATAGCATAGTGGCAATCAGCTTGTCCCTCATAGAGTAGCAATATAATGCATAGGACACCTGCAAAGTTCACAAGGGTGACTAGAAACAAACAGCACAAGAGAAAGTAATAACACAATATGCATCAATTAATAAGCTTTGGAAAACTGCACACAGAATGACAACTATGCTCTCTTAATGGTGCGTAAAGGTAGAAGGTGGAGACTCAATAATGGTGGAAGAAAGGCCTTTTTGTAAAGGAAGCAGGGATTACAAGTTTCAAAAAGAGCTTCCAAAAATTATGGTACTAGTTAGCTTTTAGCCCTCATTGCCCCTACCATAAGCATCTGAAGTGGTTAAGGTTAAAGTGGCAAAGATGGAGTATATGCTTGACAAAGTATAAGTTGGCAATCTCATGCCCCTTGAATACGAGGGCCACACCTCATGCATACTCAACTTTGGGTCCAGGTAACTTCTTGTCACTATAAGTGTTTGCATATCATGGAGAACCGCCAACGGGGTACCCCTTGCACATGGTACAGGAGCTTTCCCATAACCAAATTGACAAGGCAAGTAGACAATGAGCATCTCAGCAATTCTTCTTATGTACCATGGGAATATGGTGCTTTTTTCTCTCTTTCCACTTTTCTCAATGTGTCTCTTTTTTATAAGAAGAATGCTTCATAGATGTCACTATGGTGATGCTGCAAGTTTCCACCATGATTAGGCATGGCTTAGGCTAGCGGCCAAGGTATTTCTCCAACACAGGATACAAACTCCATGGACTTACAAGTTCCCTGTTTATTTCACACCGGTGATATCCATAGACAAAAAGAACATGATATCAACTGAGTACAACAACGTACAAGTGCAATGTTGAAAACGTTCCCGTGTGAAAGACCAGTTACGCTAATTCCAACTTATAAGTGCAAGCATATACAACAAAGTTGTCACAATGGTTCAAGTTTATTAGGGGCAAAGAATAAAGTGTGCCATCAAGTTTGTGAGGGCTTTAATCACTAAGTTTTCACATAACAAAATAGTTCTTAATTGGAAGATAGTTGAAAACAAGAATATACTTGGAATGGTCTAACACACCATGCATAGGAATTCATACAAGTGGAGGCTAGCAAAAGACTGGGAGCAACCAACTAAGAGAGCAATAATGGCCAAAATCATGTAATGCAACAAAGCAAACTAATCAAAGCAAAGAGTGGTACTACAAGTCAAGGACTAAATGATCATAGAGGCTAATGGTGACTTGTCATAGTCATAACATGGTGTGAGCATGTGCCAAGTCAACCCAAGCAAAACATCAAAGGAGAATACCACAATACTATGCTTTTGCATGCTAAAACAATGCATAATTTCTTCAAGGAACACTAAGCAATCCCAATTGTTTGGAACAAGACATGCTACATCAATAATCACTAAGCATAATGCCAAAACAACACCTAGCATGTCATGCTAAAGTCTAAGTCACACTCAATGCAAGCTTCTCTTGCACTTCAAGCAAGAACTTACTACTCCTTTCCAAACACCAAGTAAACTTATTTGCAAAACAACACAGCGAGAACGGGGGTCCAAACTACTAAAGCAAACGAAACAAACTAAGCAAAGAAAACAAAACTAAGACGCTCCAAGAACAACACAACTATACATGAAACAATAAAAACGAAGTGTCTAGAGAGACCTAAGCTTTTTATTGATGAAGAAGGGGATGCCTTTGGCATCCCCAAGCTTTGACTCTTGTACCTCTTGGATATTTCTTGGGGTGAAACCATGGTGGCATCCCCAATCTTGAGCTTTTGTCCATTCTTCATCTCATTGCATCATTCTCTCTCTACACGTGAAGTTTTTCCCTCATACAAAACTTCACACAATCTTCATTAGCAACATTAGCTTATTCAAAAGATATTATACCACTGAAAAAGCTTTGGAACAGCAAGGATTTTCACTAAAAACACAAGCTACTGTAGTAACTCCTTCAAAGAAACTCAATTTACCTGAAGAGAGCTCAAAAAGGAATCAATAAGAAGCAAATGCAAATAATGGCAGAAATCTGTCAAAACAGACCAGCAGGTAGAAATGAATTTTTTCGAACATATTCTGTTGCTCAAATCAAAACCTGTTGAACTAACGAAAGTTATCAAACATACTGGGGGATTTATTCGTAAATTTTGAGCTCCATCCGAGTTATAGAGCCTCCTAACGAATATTTTTGGTGGAGGACAGAAATCTGTTTCGGGACAGCAACTCCCCAAATCTTACTTCCCTCTTATTAGAGGTCATTCTTGGCACAAAAAGCAAACAAAAAGGATATGGAGAGGTTATTACAGAAGTAATAACTTCCAAGACTCAAGGAAACTCTTGGGTTATCTCCCAACAAGTACTTTTCTTTAACGCCTTTAAGTTAGGCACAAGAAGCAAGAAGAATCAAGTATTTTCAAATGAAGAAGCATTAACATCAAACCTTGCTTTCAAAGGAGGAGCAAAAAGAAACTTCTCTCTTCTCATAGGGAAGTGTTCAATACCTTTCTTGAATGGAAAATGATATTTAATAGTGCCTTCTTTCATATCAATGATGGCACCAACTGTTCTAAGAAAAGGTCTTCCCGAAGTGATAGGACAAGAAGCATTGTATTCAACATCCAAAATTTAGAAATCAACAGGGACATAAGCATTGTTAACCATAATGAGAACATCATTAATACTCCCCATGAGTTTCTTCTTAGCATTATCATTGAGTGGGACATCCAAATAACAATCTTCTAAAGGTGGCAAATCAAGCATTTCATAAATCTTCCTAGGCATAATAGAGACACTAGAACCAAGATCACATGAAGCTTTTGAGATCAAAGTCATTCACTTGCATATTAATAATTGGTTCCCAACTATCTTCTACTTTCCTAGGAATAGGAGCTTTGTGTTTTAGCTTCTCTTCCTTAATCTTAACAAGAGCATATGTAATGTGTTTGGTAAAGGCAACATGCATATCACTAGCATCAGTACTTCTAGCAAGCTTTTGCAGGAACATAATCACTTCAGAAATATTGCAACCATCAATATCAAAGTCAAACTTAGCATCACTAGTGGTAGGCTCACTAGGCTTAGGCATAGTAGGAGGAGGAATAAGGGCTACCTGTGGTTTAGTGGATAGTGCACACACTATTGTTTCTATCAATTTCAGCTTCCCTTTCCCACCTAGCATGAAGTTGAGCTAACAGCCTAACATTTTCATCAATAGTAACTTGTATGGCATGAGCAGTAGAAAAGGTTTTTTCCATAGTTTCAGGTTTAGCAGCCATTTTATTAACCAAGGAAGTTTGAGATTCAGACAAAGAGGATATATTTTACTAATAAAGTCCTTGAGCATTACTTCAAGTTCAGAGGGGACACTTCTAGCATTATTGTAAGAGCTTCCATAGGAATTGCCATTATTAGGAGGATAAGGCCTATAATTGTTGTTGCTACCAAAATTATTCCTATAGGCATTGTTGTTGAAATTATTGTTTCTAATTAAGTTCACATCAACTTGCTCTTCTTGAGCAACCAAAGAGGCTAAGGGAACACTATTAGGATTTAGAGGAGCTTTCCCATTAGAAAGCATAGCCATAATAACATCAATTTTTTTCACTCAAAGAGGAAGTTTCCTCAACAGAATTTACCTTCTTACCATGTGGAGCTCTCTCAACATGCCATTCAGAGTAGTTAACCATCATATTATCAAGGAGCCTTGTTGCAGCACCCAAAGTGAGGCCCATGAAGGTACCTCCAGCAGAAGAATCCAGCAGGTTTCTTAAGGAGAAGTTCAAACCTGCATAAAAATTCTGGATAATCATCCAAGCAGTGAGTCCATGAGTAGGGCAATTTTTAACCAAAGATTTCATTCTTTCCCAAGCAGGAGCAACATGTTCACTATCAAGCTATTTAAATTTCATAATGTCACTTCTCATAGCAATAATTTTAGCAGGAGGATAATACTTTCCAATAAAAGCATCTTTGCACGTAGTCCAAGAATCAATACTATTTTTAGGCAAAGATAGCAACCATTCTTTAGCTTTTCCCCTCAAGGAGAAAGGAAAAAGGCTGAGCTTAATAATATCTCCATCTACATCCTTATACTTTTGCATCTCACAAATTTCAACAAAGCTATTAAGATGGGGAGCAGGATCATCAAAACCAGCACCAGAAAATTGATCTCTCATCATGAGATTCAACAAAGAAGGCTTAATTTCATAAAAGATAGCATCAAGAGAAGGTGGAGCAATAGGAGTGCTTAGGAAATCATTGTTGTTGGTACTAGTGAAGTCACACAACTTGGTGTTCTCAACAGAGTTCATTTTGGCAAAGGTGGGCAAGCCAAAAACAGCAGCAGCTAGAGCAGGAAGTAATTTTTTTGTGTTTTTGAATAAGGCAAGCAAACCAAGCTAGACTATTTTTTTTGGGTTTTTTGAAAAGAGGCAAACAAAACCAAGAAAAAGAAACAAAGCAAACTAAAAACAAAGTAAAGAGAAAGGAAGTGAAGGACTCCCCTAGTGAAGACGTCCTTAGCCTCCCCAGCAACGGCGCCATAAATCTTGATGCGTGCACCCAGTGTTGACGTGGGACACTTTGTTGGAACCCCAAGAGCAAGGTGTGATGAGCACAGCAGCAAGTTTCCCTCAGTAGAGACCGAGGTTATCGAACCTGAAGGAGGAAGGAAACGTCTCAAAGGTGTTGAAAGCAACGTGGAGACCTTCACAACACAAACTCAAGACTTTGCCCCAACGAATCAGTGAGGTTGTCAAGCTCACCGGTTTTCTATAACAAAGGATTAAACGTATGGTGTGGAAGGTAATGGTTTGCACCAAGTAAACAAGTAACAGTGGAAGATGTATCAATGGTAAAGATTGGACCAGGGTCCATAGTTCACTAGAGGTGCTCTCCTTAGATAAACAACATGGCATGAAGGGTAAACAAATTATAGCGGGGCAATTGACAGGAACTGAGCCAGGCATAACAATGCAATTACTAGCCAGAAAGATCCTATGAGGTTGCTTGGGCAATACAACAATATACATAGCCGCGAGGCACTCCGCCTGGGTTATGGTCCTCCAGTGACACTGCCAGAATTTTGAGTGGAGCTGATCTATGCCTGAATTAGACTGGATTCATCAGCTATCCTTTTCCTTTCATCCAGGGACCATTGCAACCGCACTAGATCTTTCCTTTTGTGGTGCAACAAGTACCGGTAAGCCATTAGGTCCTCTATCGTGGCATCTGCTGACATGGTACCACACCGTATTGTATCTCGAGCTTTCTGCGAGACCGCAGGCGCGAACCAGAATGTTAGGCGTTCAGTGCGCTCTCCTTCTCTGTTCACAACTCAACAGTCTCCTTCTGACAGGTTCTCCCATTCTTCGCGACGTCCTGGAGCATCATCCAAAAAAATATCATCAGGGTTAATTATTGGGTTACCGTTGGAGTCGCAGGGTGACGAGGTTCCTTCATCCTTGATCATGCACACTTGACGGTGCCTCATGCTCAGTTGGTTATCATCGCTGTTGTACCCATAAGAGATGCTTATTTGTGATCCAGCGAAGTCCCAAGGTTCTTGCTCTAGGTATGATTCCCCCTTCTTGATTCCCGAGTCGACGCTTTCTTTGGCTTCGTCAGGAATTGACCTGAATGAGCTTAGGCTGCACTGCAGTGTTGACTCAGAGACTGAGACGAAAGAGAGACTGTCATATAGACCAACCAAATCTTCCAGATCTATGGGGTTCCCGAGAATTTCTTTGATGTTTGTTGGATCATAGATGACCTTTCCTGTTGAGCCGATGGATGATGTTGGAGTCACTATAGGCGATGCTGGTGTCACAGACGGGTCCGGGTTGAGTGGAGCTGAAAGGCTGAGGTTCTTAGGTGCTCCCATGCAGAAGTGGAAACTTCCGATCATGAGATCGGTCTCCTGGTTGAATTCAATGAGAGCCGACAAAGGGGTGGGCATGCACGGATTAGATAGATCGTAGTGGACCTCGCCAATCTTGATCGTCAGATTGTTGCTTGATGAAGGGGAAGCCGCCAAATCCATGGCTCCAACGCTCAGATTTCTCACAGACAGCGCCAATTGATGAGGGGCAACCTCGGCAATGCCCATTGTTATGGACTTAGGGTTTTGTGGAAAAGAGATCATTGGGGATTTTCGTTGGATGATTAGACAAACAAGGAATTCGATGTATTCTGATTATTGAGAAAGCTTGGTTAAAAAGTCATAAGTTTGCTATGCGATCTAGCTTACTACGGATTGCTGGAAAACTACGATGCCCTCTCCATCAGGCTCTCCCAGCCTTTATAGAGGTTGGGTCCTGGATCCGTAGCCGGAGAGGTTACCAGTTAATGTTTACAATATGAACTCTATGTTTGTTCTTGAATATTCCTTAGCGGACAAGGAAAGTCTTTATTCCGTCGGGTGCTTCTTGGAATTCGTTGGGCCATCTTAGTCCATAAGCCTTTATGCGCCTAGGGTAACTAATCATAGGGACCCAATATGTCATACCCATGTCAACGTTCCTCGAGGTTGAGACATTAGCTTGAGCAATATTCCAAGGTTGAGACATAGCTGCTGATATTTGGAGAGAATAACAACTTGTATATTGTGTAGAGATTACAGGGGTATATATGAGGGCCAAAACCAGCTAGGGTTTAGAGCCGAACCGACCAAAGAGTATAAACCGAATACAACAAGAATAAATCGCTAATACCCCCCCGTAGTGGCAACGTCTGGCTCGACAACGCTGAGACTGGACCGAATAACGCAGAAGGGTGCAGTAGGTAGCCCCTTTGTGAAGATGTCAGAAAACTGAGCACTGGTCGGTACGTGAAGAATGCGAACCTCGTCAAGAGCCACCTTCTTGCGGACAAAATGAATATCTATCTCAATGTGCTTGGTTCGACGATGATAAACGGGGTTGCTGGCCATGTAGACGGCAGAGATATTGTCACAGTAGACAATGGTGGCGCTCTCAAGTGGTCGATGAAGCTCGGCAAGAAGTTGACGAATCCAGATGGCTTCGGCGACAGAGTGTGCAACAGCTCTGTATTCGGCTTCAGCAGAGGACCTGGAGACCGTGACCTGCCTTTTAGATGACCAAGAAACAAGATTATCCCCCAAATAAACACAAAAACCAGATGTGGATCGTCGAGTGTCTGGGCAACCAGCCCAGTTTGCATCAGAATAAACTGTCAAGCTTGTTGGAGAGGAAGAATTTATGAGAAGACCATGGTCAAGGGTTTCTTTGAGATAACGAAGAACGCGTTTGACATGAGAGAGATGAGGAACACGAGGATCATGCATGAAAAGACAGGCTTGTTGAACAGAGTACGATATTTCTGGACGTGTTAAAGTAGCATACTAGAGAGCACCAGTGAGATTGTGATACAAAGTAGGATCAGAAACAGGTTCACCGTCAGTAGAAAGTTTAGAACCAACATCAGCAGGTGTATAGGAATGCTGGCAATCAGTCATCCCAGCGCGAGAGAGTAAATCAAGAATATACTGACGCTGAGAAAGAAAAAGAGAGGTGGGAGTGCGAGAAGCAGTGAAACCAAGAAAATGATGTAGAGGTCCAGGATCAGTCATAGAAAATTCAGTATGAAGAGACAAGATGATTTGTTGTAAGAAGGAGTCAGAGGAGACAGTGAGAACAATGTCATCAACGTAAAGGAGAAGATAAGCCGTGTGTTCGTGGGAATGAAAAAGAAATAGAGAAGAGTCAGATTTTGAAGGAGTGAAGCCGATGGTTTGAATGAAAGAGGCAAAGCGATGAAACCAGGCGCGAGGAGCCTGTTTTAGACCATAAAGAGACTTATGAAGGAGACGGACAAAATCATCAGTGGAGGAGTTCTCAAAACTAGAGGGTTGTTTACAGTAGACAGTTTCGTTGAGAGTGCCATTAAGAAAAGCATTTTTGACATCAAGCTGGTGAATGGGCCAGGAAGAAGAAACAGCGAGACTAAGAACTATACGAATGGTGATGGGTTTGACAACAGGAGAATAAGTTTCATCGAAGTCAATCCCATGCTGCTGGGAGAAACCACGGAATACCCAACGAGCTTTATAACGAGCGAGAGTGCCATTCGAGTGAAATTTATGACAGAAGACCCATTTACCAGAAATGACATTGGCGCCGGAGGGTTTGGGAACGAGAGACCATGTGTTGTTTTGGAGAAGAGCATCAAATTAATCATGCATAGCGGAATGCCAGAGAGGGTCAAGAAGAGCATGTTTGTAGGTTGTTGGGATTGGGGAGATAGGTGTGGTAGTGGTGGTCGCAGAAAGATTTAGAAGGCGATGAGGAATGTGAAAACCTCGTTTGCCTCGAGTACACATAATGTGATCGTTCTCGGTAATGGTTGTGGGAACAACATTGAGAGGAATCGGAGGTGGTGTAGGAGAGGGAGAAGATGGAGTGGAGGAGGTGAGAGAGCTGTCGGACGATGGAGGGGAGAACTCTGTCGCGGCAGAGGAGACAGGGAGAGATGTTGCCGTGGCAGAGGAGGGTGTGAGAGCTGCCGCGGCAGAAGAGAGAGGTTGCGTGGCTGCCGCGGCAGAGGAAGAGGGCGCGGGTGCTGCCGCGGCAGGAGGAGCAGGCACGGGAGCTTCCACGGCAGGAAAAATAGAAAGGGTCTCTGCCACGGCAGAGCGCGCGGCAGCGATGATGACAGGAGGATTGGTGGTATGTGCAGGGGTAGTTTGGGGGGTGGTTGGGTGTGTGGTAGCATTGGCGATGATGTAGGGGAAGGTGTGTTCGTCGAAGATGACATGACGGGAGGTGAGAACCTGACCAGAGGCGGGATCAAAACATCAAAATCCCTTGTTATCAGTAGAGAGACCAAGGTGAATGCACGGTAGAGAGCGAGGTGCGAGTTTATGGGGAGAAGTGGAAGTGGTGTTGGGAAAGCATAAACAGCCAAAGACACGTAACATGGAGTAGTCCGGAGAGGTGAGAGAAAGAGATTGGTAAGGAGTGTATAGAGGGCATGTTTTGGTTGGACGAACATTGATGAGAAAGGTGGTGACATTGAGAGCTTCTACCCAAAAGGGTGGAGGAAGAGAGGCCTGAATTAGGAGCGTGTGGAGAATATCATTGATGGATCGAAGAGAGCGTTCAACTTTGCCATTTTGTTGGGAGGTGTAAGGACAGGAAACACGAAGAAGAATGCCGTGAGAGAGAAAGAAGTTGCGATTTTTGGTGTTATCAAATTCACGTCCATTGTCACATTGGATGAAACGGATAGGAAGACTGAAGTGAGTATGGACATAATTTTGGAAATTTTGAAAAATGGTGTGGACGTCAGATTTTGCACGGAGAGGAAAAGTCCAGATGTAATGAGAATAATCATTAAGAATAATGAGATAATATTTGAAACCAGAAACATTAGGCACGGGAGATGTCCATAAATCACAGTGTAATAATTCGAAAGGAAATGAGCTATGAGTGGATGAAGTGCTAAACGGTAATCGAACATGTTTGCCACACTGACAGGCATTACAAACAGAGGAATCTCGAGGAGAACTAATACTAGGGATACAAAATTCATGAAGTAACAAAGACAGTGTGGCTTTATTTGGATGACCTAGTCAACGATGCCAAAGTCCAACGGAAGCGATCATGGCATGAGGTGTAGAGGTAGGTGCGCCATGGAGAGGATAGAGATCCCCGGACCTATTGTACCAGGCGAGAAGCTTCCCCAATTGGAGATCCTTCACAGATAAACCAAAGGGATCAAATTCAAGAGAGACATGATTATCAATGCTAAATTTGCGAACAGATATGAGATTTTTAATTAAAGAAGGTGCTAAAAGAATCTGACGAAGAAGAAATTGAACATGTGGATGCGATATATAGGAATCACCGGTGCTAGAGATAGGAATAGAAGATCCGTCACCAATGGTAATGGAAGAAAAAGGATAAGAAGAACAAGCTGACAGAAAATCCAAATTCGAAGACATGTGCGAGGAAGCACCAGAATCAAAAATCCAATCCGTACCTTCGGTGTTATTGAGGGTAAAATTGTTCATGGCAGCTATGAAGGCGACCTGGTCCCAGCTTGGCGTAGAAGGCGATGACGATGGCCCGGGCGCGGTTGACGAAGATGCGTACATGTACGACGGAGCCGAAGAAGGGCTATACATGTAAGGTGGTGCCGTGTAGCCGGGGTACGAAGCCTGAGCATTGTACACCTGTGCAGGAGGTCGAGGACCGAGAAGTCCAGGGGAGCCGATGGGCGGACGGAGGCCGGAGTTCCAAGTCGGTGGAGCGCCGTATGATGCAGGAGTCATCCACGGCATGGACCAGGCCTGGACCATACCGGTCTAGGGATCGTGCTGGTGGTGCCAAGTTGGTGCAGCGAGGCCGTCGGTGCAGGGGCTTTGCCGGAGGCGGCGGGAGGGGGGCGATAGATGGGATTCTTGCCGCGGTAGTTGGGGATAGGGTGCCAGCTGGCAGGTGCTGCCGCGACAGGGTTTTGCCCTGAATTTGCTGCCACGACAGGAGGTTGCATGGGAGGAGCTGCCACGGCAGGCGCGGGCACCGTCGGCCGTGGGGTGGCGACGAAGGCGTGATGGCGCAACTCCCGGTTCTGACGAGTGTGATCTGCACTTTGAAGGATCGACCGAACCTCGGCGAAAGTGGGGCGGGGCCGCATCAGATGTATGAACGAGGCCTGCTTGTCGAAGTCCTCGCTAAGGCCAATAAGGAGGATGTTGATGAGTGGCCGATCTTCAATGGGATCACTTAGTTCACGGAGTTTGTCAGCGATGGAGGAGAGATGCTGACAGTAGATGCCCACGGGAGAGGTGCCTTGGACGATGTTGCGAAGCTCGATGTTGAGGGCGTTGACGCGGGAGTCGATGTTATCCTGAAAGAGCTGACGAAGGGTCGCCCAGAGAGCGGCGGCGGACGAGGCGGTGCGGTAGAAGAGATTGAAGATCTCGGTGGAGACGCGCGTGTAGATCCATTGGATGATCGCTAGATCATCCTTGACCCAGCGAGGGTCGTCGCGGCGAGGGACGCAATCCGTGGCGACGTGATGAAGAAGATTGCAGCGCCCTAGGTGAACTTTGAATAAATGGCGCCAATGATAGTAGTTGTAGGTTGAGAGATCAATGGTAATGGTGATGAAGGGAGATATATCTGTGATCGTGTCGGTGAACAACAGGGTGGCTAGGGTTTGGGTGGTGGTGACGCCGGCAGCAGGAGGAGAGGGTGAGTCGGCAGTGTGAAGGAGGACTAGGGTTTGAGAGGAATAAGAAGAGGAGGAGGGAGCGCCGACGGCGTGGAATTCCGCCAGGGAGAAGAGAGAGCACGACGGCGGCGGAGGTGGGGTGGGTGGAGCCATGCCAGGTGCGGAAAAACCTAAGCGTCTGATACCATGATATTTGGAGAGAATAACAACTTGTATATTGTGTAGAGATTACAGCGGTATATATGAGGGCCAAAACCAGCTAGGGTTTAGAGCTGAACCGACCTAAGAGTCCAAACCGAATACAACAAAAATAAATCGCTAAAAGCTGCGAGGTCCTTAGAGGATTGGAACAGCATGGGTGAGATCTGTCGATAAGAGAGGAAGAAAGACCTTTGGAAAGGCTTATAAAGGGTTAGCAGTAGGCATAAACTCGTGATAAAGGTAAATGGGTCGGCAAACAAAAGTATCCCAACAAAATAGGAAATAAAATAAGAAAAAGAGTCAAAGGCGGTAATGACCAACAGTACGTGCCCGTACTGGCAGTTACTGACCTTTTTAGGCGGTAAAGAGAGTTTTTTTTAGCAATACGATACAAAAATAAGATAAAAATTACAGAGGGAATAATGATCTGACGTACGGTGGGAGCCGACCATATGTTCCAGTCGTACCAATCCGCAAAACAAGTAGAAAACAGAACAGAGTACGAACACTTAACAACCTTTGGTATGGGCGGGTGCGGGCGCGGCCGTACCGTTCGCTTGTACCCGTTTCAAAAAACTAGAAGTGAACACAAAAAATACGAGGAGCTCAAAAACAAAAACAAAAATAAAAAACAGCGGCTGAAATCATAGAAGAGCAAGGTTGAGATTACCATACTTACTTGGTGACTGCAAAGTTTGCTTTGGGGCCTTTCGTCCCTTCAGTTTTTGCATTATTTTCTTATTCCCTTGAATATGGTTGGTCGAAAGAAATTGCTAAAACCATTACAAAGAGAAATAGAAAATTTTCTTTCAAGACGAATAGTTCCTAGGGCTATGCATATTGATGACACTCTTTCTTGCGGTGTCATCTCTTCAATCATCATTGTTGTGTCAACCTGTTCCTCTTTTCTTTGCAAGATCTATAAGTCAAACTTTTGCAAAAGTAAAGTGTCACCTCCCAAGATTTTCCGAATTTTGTTATGTGAAAAATAAATGAATAGAATAAAACTTTGTTGATTTTCAGGGTGAGAAGAAACTTTTTGATTCCAATTGGAAACCTTCAAACCTATTTGATCAAACAAATCCTAAAGGGGTTTAAAAAGATAAACAATTAATAAAGAAAATTTTAAATAAATAGAAAAACTATTTTTGGATCTTTTAAATAAAAAGGTTTGGTTTTCAAATGAAAAGGTAGAAATATAAATCAGAATTATTTTATAAAGCCAAATTAAACCTTGGCCAAGCTTTTGAAATAAAATGTTTTTCTTTGATTAAAAGAGTAAAGGTTTATTTAAATAAAATAATGAGAGTTTATTAATAAACCAATTTTATTAAAGTAAAAGGTTTTTCCCATTTTAAATAAACACTAAAACTTGTTAATTTATTTTAAACAAGTTTTCCAAGTATTTTATATTATCAAATAAAACCTACTGAATTGATTTTGGTATTATTTAGGTTTCAAATGGAGACTTTGAATAAATCAAAACGCATTTGATTTAATAACTAAGGTCCATTTTATTTAATTATTAATGCATCCTAAAAAGAATAAAAATATTATTTTATTTTGGGACTTGGAATATTGTTGTTAAACAGAACTAAACTCAATACAAAGTGTGGTGGAAGTTTGATTGATTTGAATGTTTAAATTGTTTGATTGAAATTCAAAACAGAAAATCAAATGGAAAAAGGAAAAAGTTTCAGTACAAAAAAAATGCTAAAGGACTCGACCCAACTAAGCAGGCCCAGCAGCCCAGCTCCAGCCCACCAGCCCGCCCTCATCGAATCGTTTTTCTACTCAACCACGAACCCGCAGAGTCCCAGACAGGTGGCCCCTCGCCCTATCTCTCTCCCTCGCTGACAGCAAGGCCCCACCCCTCCTGTTCATCGTCTTCAACCACGACCCCGTCGCCCTGCCGTTGCAGCCAGTAACTCTAGCGTTGATTACGTGTTGATGGAGGCCTTGATTCCTCCCAGTAACCACGCCCATTTAACCGCCTGCGTCTTCCCTCTCTTTCCCCTCAAACCCCGCTGCGAGTGAGCCACCAGGCTGCCCCCAATTCCCTTTGCCTTGCCCTTTGCTCGCAGCGTCCCCGACAAATTCCGGCGCCGTCCAGCCTCGCCTTGCCTTCCCAAGCACACAAGCTCGCTCCTCACCTCCTGGCGCTTCTCCCTATACTTTCCGTTCAACCGCGCTCGCCCCAGAACGTCGACAAGGACAAGCACAAACGCACCGCCGCATCTGCCACCTCTCCGACGACCCCTCCCCGTAAGAACTAAACGCCCCTTTCCCTCTGCTTGTAAGCTGCATGTTCAGTATCTTCACGCGCACCTAACCATGTCTTTCTTTTGCTCTAGCATGGCCTATAGCCTCGCCTCCAACAAGAACTAGACGGACCCGACAGTGAGCACAGCTCCGGCGAGCAATCCGCTCCGTTCCTGTGCGCCCCTCGCCAAGACGACCACGCGTTGAGCATCACCTCGACCTCGCGAGCATGGTGAGCACCCCCGTTTCCTTCTTTGCTTCTTGTAGCGGCCGCCGCATGCCGTCGACCGCGCACGCCACACCGCCAGCGCCCGCCTATGGCCGGTGTCTTTGTGCGTCGTGCGATTAAGATCCTGCGGCTGCGATTAGATCTAACCGAAGGGGTACGCGCCCATATGAGCCACGCGTTCTAAGTTAGATCCTACGGTCCAGCAAGCTCGATCCTCCCGAAGCGGTACCGGCCAATGATATTGAGCCGCGTGGCACTAGTTCTGTGTAAAACAAAATTTTGAATCAGATTAAGTTGCAAACTTGTAAATTCCATAACTTTTGATCCACACGTCCAAAATTTGCAAACTTTATATCATTGGATTCAGAAAAACAAGCCCTAGCCAACCATGCACTTTGTTTAGTAAAAAGCTTCTGGTAAAATGGTTGTTTTTGCAGAAACTTGTGTATGCTTGTTTAGGATATAAAATTTATTCCAAAATGATTTTGGGGTTGAAATCTTTGCAAAATGGTTTGTTGTGAACCTACTGACCATAGGAAAAAAACTCATGGATTTAAAAATGAATTTTGTGAAGTTTAGGAATAAAAACTTGATTTAGCTTATTCTAGTCAAATAAAAATATTGATTTTGATATGAAAATGAATTTTGAGTAAAGCCTTTGGGAAATGATTTGAATCAAACCTACTGACCCTAAACACCAAGTTGTATGAATTAACAACTTATTTGGTGAACAATATAAAATTGTTGCTTTACTAGAAGCATTTTTCACCACATGAAATAATAATTTGATTTAAAAATGGTTTATAGATAAAACCCTTTTGCAAATGGTTTTGACACTTTAGAAAATGACCACTTTGAACCTTGCATTGTATAGAGCCTAGTAGAAACCACCTTTGCAAATAAAACTATCTTTTGCATGCTTGCACGCATGACTTAGTTTCTATTATTTTATGTGTGATGAATTGTTTGAATATTGTTTGGAATGCTAGTTGAATCTATGTTTGCTTGATTTGTAGTGAAGTTAGAAGAGTGTGATATTAGCAAGATCAAGAAGTGAACCAACATCCTCTACCAAAAAGGCAAGTGACACTATCATCCAAGTCCTACTATTTTCATTACACTTAGTGGATTTTGAAACATGCATGATAAGGACTACTATATTTTGCTATGCTAAATCCTATTAGGATAACCTTATACCTTCCTTAGTGAAAACAATGTAGTTGTATTATGCTTAGCCCTACTATATATATTGAGATGAGATACATGTTGAGATTATTTGAGGATGGGAAAAGACTTGTGTTTTATATAATAAAACAAGTACTCAATGAACCACCTGGGTGGAAAAGGATACTCAAGTTTTGGACAAGGTGGCAACAAGAGGAACCATGAATCTCTTTTTTGTGCACTAGAAGAAAACCACCCAGGGACTTAGATATTGAACATGTTTCTCGTACAGTGGCTTCCGTGTACATCCACATGCTAAATGGGCACTGGCTTAGTCAATTACATTGTGGAAGACCCATGCATTGGCCCTTCAGGTTACTGGAATGAGGGAACTAGGAACCCTACATTGGTGCCTGAAGACAAGCTAGCATTGTGTATGGGAGGACCCTATGGAAAGACTTCGTCACATTCTCAATCTGCCAGTACTCCATCTTGGTGAGTACTTATCCAGCGGCCACTGGTGGCAACAAGATGAGATTGTGTCATGTGGGTAAAGTGTACAACTTCTGCAGAAGATAAAAATCTAAGTACTTAGCCGTGTCCCCGGTTATGGACAATACTGAGCAACTAAGGCCTGAAGCTATGGGAAATCTCGACATTCCAATTTCTAAAAGAAAAACTTGAAAGTGACAACAAGAGACTTGAAGCACTTGGTGGATTCCAAGGAGTTCAGAAAGATTTGACAAAACATTTTTCAAAAGATCAAAACTACTTTGAAAAGATAGGATAAAACTATATTGCTTTCTGCAAATGAGCCTAAACCCCACTTAGCCAAATATGCATGTATTGATAGGATTCACTTACATTCCACATAGTAGTGAAACTTGCCAATACAATTCAAACGTATTGACCCTTGTGGCTGTAACTTGTTATGATGCAGGTTTGTTTGATATTAGTGAAGATGATTGATTAGGATTACAAGTCTACAACCAACATGTTTGCCTGTGGCACTTTGAAGATGAAGGACCCCATGCTTATAGATATTCTGCTGCAATGTAATTTAATAGCCAAAAGAGCTATGTAAGATGTAATAAAATTATGTTATTCCTGGTTATAAAGTTGTATTATGACCTTTGTTTCTTGACATTACATCTTAACTGTGGATGCTAGCTATTGATCCAGGGACTAGCATTGTAAACACAGGGATATCTACCTTATGAAAGGTTGGGACCTCTACAGATGGTATCAGAGCATTGTGTTGCCTGTAGGATTTGTAAACCTAGGATTGGACAAAAACCCTTAGAAAAATAGGAGTTGTATTTGTTCCAAAACTTATTTACAAACAATCTTGTAAATTCTTTCCTCAACCATTTTGGTTTTGACTCTACACCTTTTCTATTTCAACTTGATGGATAAATCCTACCCCATGGCCAAAGACTTCACCATGTGCAAAAGACATCTTCAACTCTAATGACTTCAACATCTTCTACTCTAATGACTTCAACATCTTCAGCATTTTCACCAAGGACCTCAACCTTGGATATCACTAAGGACTACAAGTGAGACAAGAAAAGTTACTCAAGACTTGAAGACTAAGGAAACACAACTTGGGAATCATCATCACCTTTGAAGTTTTGTGACCAAGAGTTTTCCCAAGGAAACCATGATCTCATGCAAGAAGAATCAACCAAGAAGGATGGAAAGATCACAAGTAAACCATATAGATGGACCACCATATTTTGTTTAAGTCAAACCCACCAACTTATGTGGGGTAACAAAAATATTTTTGGTTGCCTAAGAATATGCTTGGAAACTTGTGTTTGAAAGGAGTGTTTGTTTGTGATTGCTTGCACATTGCTTGTGTGAATTGTGAAGTGTGTGATTAGAATTATTTCCTTAGAAATATTTTGCCTATTCTAATCTCAATTCAACCCAAACAGATGACTACTCCGAGAGACTCCAACATCAAGGTTGATGACACCAACAACAACCAAGAGGACAACATGAGAGAACTCATAGCAACCCAAAACCAGTTGAACCAAATGACAGCTCAATTCATAGCCAACACCAGTGGGGAAGATCCAACCCTGCAAGGATTTTTGGAAACCCAAGCCCAAATGTTGCATAAGGTGACAGATCAAATGATCAACATGGAAGGCAACTCTTCCAAAGGAGTTTGTGACAACAAGGATGACAAAGATGTTATTCTAGAAGGAACCAAAGCTTGCAATATTTGTGGAGACAAGGATCACACTTCCAAGGAGCATGGAGATCAATGCCCCAACTGTGAAGGGAAACATCCAGTTGGCCAATGTCCCACCTCTCAAGCTACTTGTTACCTATGTGAAGGAAATAATCATGTCCCTATCCAATGCCCCATCTATTCCATAGTTGAACAAAGGAAACAAGGTGGAGTGCAACAACTGATTGCAGACTACCAAGAGGGAGCTAAGTCTACCAAAAAGGATGAGGACAAAGGAAAATCTCCACTTGTACCACCATGCAATACAACCCAATTTAAAGGACCAAGGAAGAGGCATATGAATTATCCAAGGAGCAATAGAAGGTCCAAGAAACCAGTAGACGTTCCTACCTATGAGATAGCGTATGAGGAACATGAACTAGAAGCACACCTAGCTTTGGAGAAACCCAACAAAAAGAAGGACAAAAGCCATGTGCAATGTAATCATTGTAAGGAATTGGGACACTATTCTAGTGAATGTCTAGAGAAACAGAAGTATAAGGAGATTGGCCAAGTATGGTGCAACAACTTCAAAGAGCTAGGCCATTATGCAGCAACCTGTCCACAAGAGATACGTGAAGAACTCAAACTTATCACATGTTACAACTTTGGTAACCAAGGACATTATGCAAGCAACTGTCCAGAAAAGATGAAGCACAAGATAAACAAGCCTATGAAGAATCTCAGCCTTGTCACATGTTTCAAGTGTGGAAACAAAGGACACTATGCAGATGTTTGCCCAGAGAAGTTTCCCCAAGATCCCAAGCAAGCCAATATGTAATCTAGTTGGAAATTTTTTTAAGGGTGGTAGTACCTTAGATGCTTTGAGCCAACTTGTAACCCTAGCCTCCCCAAATCTCGGGACGAGATTTATTTTAAGGGTGGTAGCCTGTCACATCCCAAGATTTTCCAAATCTTGTTATGTGAAAAATAAATGAATAAAATAAAACTTTGTTGATTTTCAGGGTGAGAAGAAACTTTTTGATTCCAATTGGAAACCTTCAAACCTATTTGATCAAACAAATCCTAAAGGGGTTTAAAAAGATAAACAATTAATAAAGAAAATTTTAAATAAATAGAAAAACTATTTTTGGATCTTTTAAATAAAAAGATTTGGTTTTCAAATGAAAAGGTAGAAATATAAATAAGGATTATTTTATAAAGCCAAATTAAACCTTGGCCAAGATTTTGAAATAAAATGTTTTGCTTTGATTAAAAGAGTAAAGGTTTATTTAAATAAAATAATGAGAGTTTATTAATAAACCAATTTTATTAAAGTAAAAGGTTTTTACCATTTTAAATAAACACTAAAACTTGTTAATTTATTTTAAACAAGTTTTCCAAGTATTTTATATTATCAAATAAAACCTACTGAATTGATTTTGGTATTATTTAGGTTTCAAATGGAGACTTTGAATAAATCAAAACCCATTTGATTTAATAACTAAGGTCCATTTTATTTAATTATTAATGCATCCTAAAAAGAATAAAAATATTATTTTATTTTGGGACTTGGAATATTGTTGTTAAACAGAACTAAACTCAATACAAAGTATGGTGGAATTTTGATTGATTTGAATGTTTGAATTGTTTGATTGAAATTCAAAACAGAAAATCAAATGGAAAAAGGAAAAAGTTTCAGTACAAAAAAAATGCTAAAGGACTCGACCCAACTAAGAAGGCCCAGCTCCAGCCCACCAGCTCGCCCTCAGCGAATCGTTTTTCTACTCAACCGCGAACCTGTAGAGTCCTAGACAGGTGGCCCCTCGCCCTATCTCTCTCCCTCGCTGACAGCAAGGCCCCACCCCTCCTGTTCATCGTCTTCAACCACGACCCCGTCGCCCTGCCGATGCAGCCAGTAACTCCGGTGTTGATTACGCGTTGATGGAGGCCTTGATTCCTCCTAGTAACCGCGCCCATTTAACCGCCTGCGTATTCCCTCTCTTTCCCCTCAAACCCCGCTGCGAGTGAGCCACCAGGCTGCCCCCAATTCCCTTTGCCTTGCCACTGCTCCGACGATGTCCCCAAAAAATTCCGGCGCCGTCCAGCCTCGCCTTGCCTTCCCAAGCACACGAGCTCGCTCCTCACCTCCTGGCGCTTCTCCCTGTACTTTCCGTTCAACCGCGCTCGCCCCATAACATCGACAAGGACAAGCACAAATGCACCGCCGCGTCTGCCACCTCTCCGGCGACCCCTCCCCGTAAGAACTAAACGCCCCTTTCCCTCTGCTTGTAAGCCGCATGTTCGGTATCTTCACGTGCGCCTAACCATGTCTTTCTTTTGCTCTGGCATGGCCTATAGCCTCGCCTCCAACAAGAACTAGACGGACCCGACAGTGAGCACAGCTCCGGCGAGCAATCCGCTCCGTTCCTGTGCGCCCCTCGCCAAGACGACCACGCGTTGAGCATCACCTCGACCTCGCGAGCACGGTGAGCACCCCCGTTTCCTTCTTTGCTTCCTGTAGCCGCCGCAACGCCACCGTCTGACCGCGCACCGCCACCTGCCGCCGCCAGCGCCGCCCGTCTATGGCCAGTGTGCTGTGCGTCGTGCGATTAAGATCCTGCGGCTGCGATTAGATCTAACCGAAGGGGTATGCGCCCATCTGAGCCACGCGTTCTAAGTTAGATCCTACGGTCCAGTGAGCTCGATCCGCCCGAAGCGGTACCGGCCAATGAGATTGAGCCGCGTGGCACTAGTTCTGTTTAAAACAAAATTTTGAATCAGATTAAGTTGCAAACTTGTAAATTCCATAACTTTTGATCCACACGTCCAAAATTTGCAAACTTTATATCAATGGATTCAGAAAAACAAGCCCTAGCCAACCATGCACTTTGTTTAGTAAAAAGCTTCTGGTAAAATGGTTGTTTTTGCAGAAACTTGTGTATGCTTGTTTAGGATATAAAATTTATTCCAAAATGATTTTGGGGTTGAAATCTTTGCAAAATGGTTTGTTGTGAACCTACTGACCCTAGGAAACAACTCATGGATTTAAAAATGAATTTTGTGAAGTTTAGGAATAAAAACTTGATTTAGCTTATTCTAGTCAAATAAAAATATTGATTTTGATATGAAAATGAATTTTCAGTAAAACCTTTGGGAAATGATTTGAATCAAACCTACTGACCCTAAACACCAAGTTGTGTGAATTAACAACTTATTTGGTGAACAATATAAAATTGTTGCTTTACTAAAAGCATTTTTCACCACATGAAATAATAATTTGATTTAAAAATGGTTTATAGATAAAACCCTTTTGCAAATGGTTTTGACACTTTAGAAAATGACCACTTTGTACCTTGAATTGTATAGAGCCTAGTAGAAACCACCTTTGCAAATAAAACTATCTTTTGCATGCTTGCATGCATGACTTAGTTTCTATTATTTTATGTGTGATGAATTGTTTGAATATTGTTTGGAATGCTAGTTGAATCTATGTTTGCTTGATTTGTAGTGAAGTTAGAAGAGTGTGATATTAGCAAGATCAAGAAGTGAACCAACATCCTCTACCAAAAAGGAAAGTGACACTATCATCCAAGTCCTACTATTTTCATTACACTTAGTGGATTTTGAAACATGCATGATAAGGACTACTATATTTTGCTATGCTAAATCCTATTAGGATAACCTTATACTTTCCTTAGTGAAAACAATGTAGTTGTATTATGCTTAGCCCTGCTATATATATTGAGATGAGATACATGTTGAGATTATATGAGGATGGGAAAAGACTTGTGTTTTATATAATAAAACAAGTACTCAATGAACCACCTGGGTGGAAAAGGATACTCAAGTTTTGGACAAGGTGGCAACAAGAGGAACCATGAATATCTTTTTTGTGCACTAGAAGAAAACCACCCAGGGACTTAGAGATTGAACATGTTTCTCGTACAGTGGCTTTCGTGTACAGCCACATGCTAAATGGGCATTGGCTTAGTCAATTACATTGTGGAAGACCCATGCATTGGCCCTTTAGGTTACTGGAATGAGGGAACTAGGAACCATACATTGGTGCATGAAGACAAGCTAGCATTGTGTATGGGAGGACCCTATGGAAAGACTTCGTCACATTCTCAATCTGCCAGTACTCCATCTTGGTGAGTACTTATCCAGCGGCCACTGGTGGCAACAATATGAGATTGTGTCATGTGGGTAAAGTGTACAACTTCTGCAGAAGATAAAAATCTAAGTACTTAGCCGTGTCCCCGGTTATGGACAATACTGAGCAACTAAGGCCTGAAGCTATGGGAAATCTCGACATTCCAATTTCTAAAAGAAAAACTTGAAAGTGACAACAAGAGACTTGAAGCACTTGGTGGATTCCAAGGAGTTCAGAAAGATTTGACAAAAGATTTTTCAAAAGATCAAAACTACTTTGAAAAGATAGGATAAAACTATATTGCTTTCTGCAAATGAGCCTAAACCCCACTTAGCCAAATATGCATGTATTGATAGGATCCACTTATACTCCACATAGTAGTGAAACTTGCCAATACAATTCAAATATATTGACCCTTGTGGCTGTAACTTGTTATGTTGCAGGTTTGTTTGATATTAGTGAAGATGATTGATTAGGATTACAAGTCTACAACCAACATGTTTGCCTGTGGCACTTTGAAGATGAAGGACCCCATGCTTATAGATATTCTGCTGCAATGTAATGTAATAGCCAAAAGAGCTATGTAAGATGTAATAAAATTATGTTATTCCTGGTTATAAAGTTGTATTATGACCTTTGTTTCTTGATATTACATCTTAATTGTGGATGCTAGTTATTGATCCAGGGACTAGCATTGTAAACACAGGGATCTCTACCTTATGAAAGGTTGGGACCTCTACATAATGTCCAATGGATTATCCTTGGCTTAACGCAAGTTCTTTCAAGAATTTATTTATGATATTATGATCAGTATGCACCCCAACTTTCGAGTTAATTATATAAGATCTAAATTTATCACATGAAAAAACATCGACAAAGAGTTCCTTCTCTATAATTGGTTATTTATTTTGAGCGCCGTTTAAGGCGCGGCTAGCATGATGAATGATATTAAGTTTATCACCACATGCTGAAAGAATAGCTCCCATAGTTTCATGACTGGCTTCACAAAATAAATCAAAAGGCTTTTTCCAGTTCGGTGGTTTAATAATAGGAGCATTAAGAAGGGATTGTTTTAATATGGTGAAAGCAGTAAGACAGTTTTTATCAAAATTAAAAGTAACATTGTTTTGTAAAAGGTTAGTTAGCGGTCTTGAAACCTTAGAGAAGTTATTAATAAAGCTTCTATAAAACCATGCATGACCTAAGAAACTTCTTATACCTTTTACATCTTGAGGATGTGGTAGCCTCTCTATTACTTCTATTTTGTTTTATCGACTTCTATGTCCTTACCTGAGATCTTGTGACCAGGTACTATAACTTTCTGAACCATGAAGTGGCACTTCTCCCAATTCATAACCAGGATAGTGTCTTCACATCTCTGCAAAACCTTATGAATATTATTGACGTAATGGTTAAATGAAGTCCCATAGACCGAGAAGTCATCCATGAATACTTCCATCATATTTTCAACATAATTAGCAAATATAGCGGTCATACATCTTTGAAAGGTAGTAGGGCCATTACAAATACCAAAAGCATATGCCTATAGGCATATAAACCGAAAGGACACATGAATGTTGTTTTTAGTTGGTCATCTGGATGGAAAATTATTTCATAAAAACAGAGTATCCATCTAAGTATCTAAGTACCAAAAATGAGAGTGCATAGAAAGTATCTCTAATGTTTGATCTATAAATGGCAAAGGGTAGTGATCCTTTCGAGTTTCCTTATTAAGTTTTCTAAAATCAATGCACATCATATGACCAACGATGGTTCAAGTAGGGACTAGCTCATTGTGTTCATTTGGACTATAGTGAACCCACCTTTCTTTGGAACACAATGTACAGGACTTACCTAATCGCTTTTCTCCACATGATAAATGATACCTGCATCAAAGAGGAGGATTACTTCATTTCTCACCTCTTCTTTAATTTGCGGTTTAAGTCTCCTTTGGAAATCTGCAACCAGCTAGGCTCCTTCTTCCATAAGTACTCTACGAGTGGCTATAGAGGGACTAATCACATTTAAGTCATCCATAAAATAACCAAGATCCTTACAGTGCATCCTTAAAACTATCATTAAATTTTCCTCTTCCTTCTCTACAAGATTAGAAATTATAATAACAAGATATTTTTTAGTACTATCAAGAAACCTATATTTTAATTCCTTAGGAAGGGGTTTGAGTGTAGCAGGGGGAAGCTCCTTATATCCTTTTCTCTCTGGTGTCTCATAAACTTGATTCATTTTAGGATCAACTATAGGGAACGAGTTAAGATATTCCGGAAGATTTTCATTTTCAACCAAGCTTCTTTCTAGCTTATCATTAAGAGTTTCAAAAAACATAGCAGCAAGGCTAGTAATGTTACCTTCCTCTTCTTGCTCTTGTTCATGTTCTTCAAACTCCTCATAAGTTGGCTTGTGTTGGATTTTATAAAAATGAAAATTCATTTTATCTTCACTAAACTTGAGAGACACCGTCTCTTTTTTGTATTCAATGTTTGCTCCTGCAGTATTCAGAAAAGTTCTTCCAAAAATAATTGGACAATAAACATCAGTAGGCATACCAACAAGTAAAAAATTAATAGGGTACTTGTAAGGTCCAATACAAATTGGAACATCTCTAATTATTCCCATAGGAATTCTAAGTGTTTTATGCGCTAGCATAATTGTCCTATCAGTATTTTCTAATTCAGCTGGTTTGAGTTCATCCTGACTGTCTAAGTAAAAGTTATAAGGTCCAATATCACAAAGTCCATAATAAGAAGATTCACCAAAGGTGCAAGGAATAATAGGTTTACCAACATTTTTAGCTTTTACCTTCCCTTCAACAAATTGAGAGGCTTTAGTGTCCAATTCAACTACATGGCAATGCGCATACATAGTCAGTATATTCTTTAGTTACCTCACCCATATCCTGCATGCTCCCTTGAACAATTTCTTCTATCTTTGCCTCTTCTTCTCACTTTTTGAGGATCATTCTTTCCTCTTCTAGCTATTCTTCAAGTTGTTGGGCTGCCATATGTTTTCTCACCGTCCTTGGGAAAGGAAGTGGGTCAGCCTACAGTGTACTTTCACTTGATGGCTCTACAAGGGCCACAATTTCCATTTCTACATCTTCAACTTACTTAGAATGTGGAGTATATTGAAGCCATTCTTTCTTCGGAGCTTCAATATGTTCTATAAAAGACCAAAGGATTTGCAAGATAATATTATCATCAATTTGAAGATCATTAGCAGTTTCCTTAACCTTACCGGATTCCCTATAAACATTGAGACAATATTCAACTTTTATACCTTCTTCTCCGCCTAAATCGAATCCCCAAGTTTCTCTATTACGATGATTTGTTTTCTAAAAGTTCCCAAGCTTTAGTTATAGTTAGTTCCATAAAGGAACTTCCAGAATTTGAGTCAAGTTCATGCTTTATTTCTCGATTAAGTCCCCATAAAAATGTGTAAAACATACCATTCAGGTAAATCATGGTGGGGACATCTATTAAGAATATATTTATACCTTTTAAAAGCTCTTACTAAACCTTCTCCTGGGTGATTCTTGAAGTTCGTGATCTCCCTTGTTACCTCAGCCATCTTTGCTTTGGCAAAAAATCAAAATATAGATTCTCCTTTAAGCTTTTCCCATGTGTCAATTTTCTCTGCATGACAAATTCTATACCGTGCTAGAGAAGTGTTGGTTAGAGATTGGCTAAACAATTTAAGTTTTAATTCATCATCAGAAAAACCTTTCAATTTAAGTGTCCAACATAACTCAGTAAAATGCATTAAATGAGCATATGGATCCTCATCAGGATCATCTACTGCAAAAGTTTTATCATGAATAATAGCGATGAAATGAGAGTTAACCTCATATTCTTGTTCGCTTCCCCTTCGGAATTCCTCAATGAATCCTCTATTGAAATTCCCAAGGTATTTGGTTGCATCAAGCTAATTCGTTATCCCAAGTATAGTCATGGTGTTCACCTAAAACTAAACAACTTTAGTAAAACAATTAATAAATTAGAAACTAAGAACAAAGACCAAAAGTGCTTAGCTCCCCGACAAATAGCTTGATCACTCAAGTGCATAGGTCAATTGTAGCTAGTTTTGAAATAAGAGTATCGAACCCACAAAGAGATATTTGGTTAAGGTCTTTATGCCCCTCGTCACTATTTACCAAAGGATACTCGTAATTTTCCATTGCTCTTAAGTAAAGAGTGTTGTGTTTGTGTGCAAGAAAGTAATGGAAGCAATTAAACAAAGTAACAAGTACGTTGGGATTGGTGTTAGAACTCAATAAGGCTTAAATGTTGTCGGGGATGTAGGATACACCACTAGCATGTGAGAATTACTTATGATTAGGATAACCTATATCTTTTGTCATGATATGTGTGTGGGGAGTTCCATAATAAGATGTTCACCAACAAGTATCATGAGCAAGCCACTTCTACGAGTCATGTGATGAGGTCATCTCTAAATAACCACCGCGATGCCTACAATCAATTCACTTATACAGACCACCAAAAATATGGGTTTCCCCATGGATATCGTTATGAGCTTAGTGAATCTCTCAGTACCCCCCTTTGACAGTGTAAGTTATAAGCCAATGCTTGCAGTCACAAAGTAGCATCAGACATAATCCCATACACATACAAAGGGTAGTTCCCTCTCTTTAGTCCTGAAGGAAAATGTTATGTGGTCGACTTCACATACCATCTAGAGAAAGAGATCGAACACAATATCATAGATCAAGTAAGGATCAAAGACCAAAGCTATAGATCATATTTATTTCATTTCATAATAATGCTAGGGTTTCTCCACCTCCCCAAGAACAAAGGGAACTACTCACACATGGAGGCAATCAACAACATTGTCATATTCATATGGATGGATTGAAAGTGCAAAGGTAGAATCAAGTGCAAACCAATAATTATATTTAGAATTACAACAAGATCTAATGAATGAGAGATGGGATGATGGTGTTGATGGAGATGGAATGGTTGATGATGAAGGGGATGATGTGTTGTCCTTCGATGATCCGTGTAGCAGCAAAGATTTGCCCTTCTCTAAGTTCCTCCTCCAGATCCCTTTCCTGGTGTGGTGTTTGTGAAGGAAATATGCCCTAGAGACAAATAATAATATTGATTATTACCATATTTCATAAAGTTTATGATTAAGTTTTATATCATGCTATAACTGTCTTGAATGTAAACATCAATGCACGTGTGATATACAAACATCCAGGAGTTCCTAGTGAAACTCTAGTCACTCGTTCATTGGTCAACGGATCAAGGTTTCCTAATCATGTTGGTGCCTCAACATCAATTGACAATGGAGTCATATCATTTGAGAATAAGATGTTGAACATACCCTATCTAAATCATCGTAACAAGATCATGTCACAGAGTTCAATGTGCGATGATTAGGAAACATAGTTACTCATTCCTTAAACCGTGAGAACATATTCAATCAGTGTCTCCCGAGAATAATTTAATGGCAACTAACGTCACTCGGTTGAATGGTGATCATAAGGGTGACATTAGGTATTCAGAGGAACGGGTAGAGGAATATGCATCAAGAGCGGGATTTGTCCATCCGCGTGATGGAAGACACTCTGGGCCCACTCGGATAGTTTATATCCATAATCTATGCCGTGTGTGACTAGGTTACAAGGGATATTACTTACCGCATTGAGTAAATTAGATATTATCGATAACGAGGTTGAACCTGAAATGGTGATGTCATTGATCAAGCCTCAGACAATACAAGTATCATAAAGACAAAAGGAATAAAACACAATTTTTATGGTTCAACGACAAGTTTCCTGGAATGCATAGGTGGTCATCATGGGCATCCAGGTCCCGCTGTTGATCAATGGTCAAAGAGGAGTCTGAACCATGTCTGGAGTGTTCCCAAACCATTGGGTAGCACACTTAAGGGCTTGACGAAGATCAGAGATCGTTAAGGGCTCATTCGTAATCACTGAAGAAAAGAAAAGAGAGAAACCAGAAATGTTCACAAGACATGCTCAAGACTCGGATGACCGAAAGTAGTTTCAGATAAATGGTGATTTAAATATGCATTTATTAGATGTTAATTGTAATTAATATGTTCTAAATAAATATGTCAATAAAGATTTTAAAGGCATCCTTCTTATTAGGCAAAAACCTCAGAGGGATTTTACCTAAAAAGAAAGTGCGAGAAAAGGAAAGAGAAAATAGCAACATGGCTGGTTTGACCAGCCCATGCGCATGGGCGGAAATAGCTGTCGCCGCCCATGGGTGACATCTAGTATGTTCCATGCACAAGAGCTGCTGGGCCGCGAGGTGTGGGGGCAGCCGACCCACCTGGGCTCCAGCCGCTGCTGCCGCTAGCCGTGGACTAGGCCACGGGGGGGGAGGGGGGGGGGGGGGGAGCCGGCCCACCCGGGATCCTGCCTGCCGCCGCCACTTGGCTCCTAGGCCTCGGGGTGGGTAGGCAACACACCCGGCCGACACCGCCTCTCCGACCCGCTGCTGCTGGGCTGGCGTCGGGTGGCCCAACCGGGTTGCCCTAAGGCCCAACCGGCTAGGAGCACGAATTTTGCCCTTTTTTCCTATGGTTTTTAGTCCCACATGGGGCACCTAAACGGGAGGGAGACCCTCCCTCCGCCTATATATATAGGAAACCATAGGAGAATTAAAAACACACAATAAAATAAAGAAAATGTCTGTGTAGCCTATCTCTTCATTCTCTCTTGCGATTGTGGCCCCCTTGTCAGGGTTGTGCGAGCGAGGAGTTCTTCACCACGGAGAACCCTCATGCTGCTGGATTCGGAGCCGGGAGATCTACTTCCGCAATCTCGGCTAGATCAGGAAGAAGCGGGAGTCGTCGTCAAGCATCATACATGTGTGACTCCCTCGGGTGGCGCCGTGCTTTTGGCACTATGAGTTGTCGGGGTCGTTGGACTTTGTGACCTTGAGGTCAGCGTCAAAATTACTTCATCAACCATGTTCCTCATGGTACGTTACACATGCTCGGTGTTTAAAGGTATGAATATTGTATCTCCTCCCATTACTGCATTACTAGTAGATATATCCTAGCATTAGGGTTTCGATCATAGGAATTTTTTTGTTTTATGCCCCTCAAACCCCAACAATGGTATCAGAGCCGATCTATGTGTAGTACTACTAATACGGGTAGAACACACAAGTTGTAACGTGTCTATGGAATTGGGTAAGTGAAAACAAGAGCACATTGTAAAGAATGCATACTCCCTCCGTTCCTTGATATAAGGTGTATAGTTTTCTGTAAAAAATTCCAGAATATAAGATATATGGCGGGATTGTGGGATTTTTTTTACATAATTTAGGAGTCAAACTGATTTGGAGAGATGAGATACCGATATTTCCATATTTTCCTGTATTCTCACATCGGTCACCTACATGTATTAACATCTAAAAGTATCGATTTTTTTCCTTTTAGCCTATGTGCTAATATTCGTGCAAAAAAACTATACACCTTATATCAAGGAACGGAGGGAGTACTTCTTAGCACCAAAAAGTTATACATCACTTACACCCACTAGTGATATAATTATAAATCACAAGGGTCTAGCTAAAGACTTGGTTGATTATGAATGGTTTGCCTCACAATATGTCGATCTGTCTCAAACTAAGCAGGGCACCATGGTTTACAACTTATGATTGTTTATCATACTTTCATTCCAGAAGATACCGATATGTCCATTGGGAATTAGGCTCCTATGCTGCTAGCACGGTGGAGGTTCCGTAGCGCGTCATGAGCACTGGGAAAAGGGACGGTTTAGCAACTGAATAGAACCACCGATCACATCCCAAAAGGAAGCTAGTTTGATCGCAAGCTTAGTCATTGATTGCCTTTAATCTGGATCCTTGGTTCTGAGGTGAGAATCTAGAGCAAGGAGAAACTAAAGACACCTAGGACATGGAAAACTAGGTTTTAAGTAAACTACCTTTCCAAAGGCTTGCTTGATATGAGTGGGAAGTTTACACTTGAAGATACATGCCTCTATTCCGCCTTTCGGCCTCCCATAAGTCGTCCTGGATGTAGGGCATTTCGTGATGCTAAGATACTAGCTAGTGGGTGTTGATTCTTTAATTGTTACCCCCTACATGTACTTGTTTATATCGCGGTATTGATTGATGAAGCGGCCCAGACCGACCTTACACGTACTCTTACGCGAGACTGATTCCACGCTCGACTTACATATTGTTCGGTATAAGTGGCTAGCGGGTGTTCTATCTCTCTCTCTCAATAGTTGAAATAGAATTTACAAAGGAGGGCCCCGAAAGGGGTGTGGTATAAAAAATTATCTAATCAGCGTTGTGGTCGAAGTTTGTAGGTAAGAATGGTTCTTGCGCGAAAGCCCTAACAGCCACATAAAACATGCAAAGATGAAGTAGAGGCATCTAACTTTGTTTTGGAGGGGCATTGTGATGTGATATGGTCATAGTCAAGGTAAAGTAGTTTACTTTCTATTGCTAATTCATAGTAACGGTTGTAACACTACAGTACTGAAAAGACTGTAGCTTCTATGCAACTTGCCAATCTCTGGATCGGTTCATTGGCTTACATAGAACTTACATGAAATAACAAATTCAAATATCCGTGTATCATAAATAACAAAGATCCAGAGTATACATTTATTACAATAAATCTTAGCTCGAAGGCTAGCTCAAACTTATTCAAGTATCAAACATAAATAAATAACTCCTTCAATCTCCAAATTTCCCACAAGCGAACAAGTGCAGAGTGAAGTACCGTGACCTAGCTGATCAATCAGAGTCGGAATATCCTGCAACATAAAACGTAGCAGCCCCGAAGGGTCAATACATGGAATGTATGGCAAGTAGCGCTAAATAGGGAGACAATAGACTTAGCAACTACATGCTTATTTGGCTGGTGGAGCTGTGGCTAGATTGTATTTTCCAAACACTTTGTCCTACTTTATTAAACCAATTTGAGTCACAACAACCCATTAAGTTCACCCATCAAGTTTTAGAAATCAAGAAATAAGGATGAGCGAGAATATGTCATAGTATCAATATCAAGCAACTCATTTGTCCATAATCGGGGACACGGCTAAGCACTTAGTTTATACACCCTGCAGGGATTAGTACACTTTACCCATGTGACTTGGACAGCCTAGCTCGTACCACCACACGCATATTGTGTGACGATAGGGAGAAGTCCGAGAAGAGACCGTTCGGGAAGTAGATCCCCAAACCTCACTGCGCACCGGTCCCAACCTACCATTCACTACATCTCTGGCTACGCTGGGTTCGGGTCACCACGACCTACTGAGTCCAACCAGCCACCCATTCTTACTGGCACATGGTTATACACGTGAGCTACTGGAATAAAGACAACTAATCCTTCTTAGTGCCCTGGGCGGCATTCCCCACCATTATTCACACTCCAATGACCAATCCATCCACTCCGCCCAGGTAGTTCATTGACATTAAGTTGTTTTAGTAGAGAAAAACCTTTACTTTACCAAAGCATGATCTCTTCCTCGTATCTACAGCAATGCTAAGCACATCTACCATACGGGATCTCGACAACGAAGGATTTCCCTACCACAATACATAGGACATAGCATAGCATAGTAGTACCTACACATGTAGATACAAAAATACACTACAAATGCACAAGGGAAAATAGAAGGACAAATTCATGATCAAAATAGCAACTACTTGCCTTGACGGTAGGAGTCGAGAGTACAATTCTCACAGAAGCAAGCGTTGCACTCGTCACAATCTACACGATACACAAATGCAATACATAAACAATCATATACAAACATAACAATGCAAGATGCATGCGTGGCAAGTTGAACAAAGCTTCGGTAGCATTCTATAACCTTTGATCAGTATACCTATTGTATCCATGCATGGAAAACATTTATAAGCATGGAAAACAAAACATGCAATTTAAATGGCCAAACAATGGAGCTATAACCCAATTATTGAGCCACTACTATTGACCAGTTTGTAAAATCTTGGAAAAATAACTACTGCATAGGAAACCTAAAATAGAGCCTAGGCCAACTGGAATCACTAAAAAATGATTTACAGAATTTTTTATACAATTAAAATACTCTAGAAAGCCTTTTAATTGTTTCTGCAACTTCCAGTATAGTAAGGCTAGCGTTTTAATTCACAAACATAATCTACTTGTTCTACTGAATCCAGGGACATCTCATTTGTAATTTTCTGAGTGGTAAAACTTTTCCTATGAATTTATTACTCTAATTAAGCCATTAAACTATTTAATTAATCACGGGAAAACCTTGATGCAAAAATCTGAAACAATTGCACAACAATATTCTACGTGAAAAACTAAATCCTTTGATATCATATTTGCAACTTTTGGTCCAGTAGATTAATGTTTACAAATTTTACAAGTTTCAGCTATTTTCTGCAATTTACTTAATTCAATTTTGTCAACAGTTGAACAGTCAACGCTGACTGGCGGTCAGCGCGCTGATGAGGCGCCACGCGGCAGGACTTGAGTGGGCGATACCCCTTCGTGGGCTCCTTCTAATCTGGTGCGTTCGTTTTGGATCGAATGGCCAGGGAATGTCTCGCCGTGGGTTGGAGGTCAACAGCGACGACGGTGGTCAACGGCGGCAGTAGCTTCGTGCGGCGTCGTTGACGAGGGGCTCCAGCGGTCCTGGTGGCGGTGGCGGGCATGGCGGTGCTCAGCGGGACGCAGCGGTCTCGGGGGTATATTAAGATGCCTCCTTTGCTTCCTCTAGCGGCGGCAGGGAGCGGCTGGAGGCGGCGGCAGTGCGCAGACTCTGGCCCGGAATCCAGCGGTGTTCGGCGAGCTGCAGATGGGAAAATGTGTGAGGCGAAGCGGTCTAGAGAGGCGAACACCATAGAGGAAGAAATAGACCACGGGGCGGTCAGTAGCGTCGGGCCCGACCTTGGCTGCGAGCTCCGACGGCGGCGAACTCCGACGTTGTTTTTTTCTAGGGTTTTGAGGCAGGGTTTTTCGAGGCCGGGGTAGGGGATTAAGTAGATGGTGGCGGGTACTAGGAAGGCGAGAAAAATACAGCCTGATTCGTAGTTTGTTCAAACGAACTCGTGCTGGCCTCAGCCTCCAGCACGAGGTAGGCGCTGACAAGCGGGTCCCGCCTGGCAAGCGGCACAGGGAGAGTGGGCTGGCTGCGGGCACGCGCTGTTATTTGCCGCTCACGCGGTTGTGTGTTGCTGCTGCTGGCTGCTGTGCTGGCAGGCCCTGGGTGGGACGGACGGATGGGTCGCGGGCTGGCGCGCGCTGCGACGCGGTTCTCTCTTTTTTTCCAATTCTTTTAATCTTTTTCCTGGGACTATTCTTAACTGACTTTTCCGTCTGAACTTTACTGAAAATTCAGTTTGCTGTAACTTTTGAACCGAAGCTCCCATTGGGGAGATTCAAAGTGTTACGGGTTCATGATGGAACCCTCTATGCACATGTGCCTTCCAAATAACTAAACTATAAACTTCTAGCAGATGCAAGGTAGAAACCGATAAATCATGTGTATGTGACAAAAGGCATGCAAGTGAGATTTTGGCAAAAGTTTGAAACTGAATTTTTTTGCAATGATGTTCATGATGCAATGAGATGTATGAAATGCAGTACCAAATCTAAAATTTGTTATGTGACAACGGTCATCCTGATGGTGGACTAGACATCGGAGGCGTCGGACCTGGAAGCACCGGATGGAGATCACAGCGCGAAGGACCATATCACATTGCACTTACATTTGATGTATTTTGTTGAGTGTATCTTGTTGTGTGCTTAGTATTAGATACTCGATGGTAGCATTAATAATATGATCCCTAAACAACTGTATTCCAATGATAGTGTTCCCTTGTATGTGCACCACCAATAAAGTTCTCTGTTATGAGGCAGACCATGACGATTGGGTGTCAGACATAACTGCGTTTGCATATAGTGGGTGTAAGCCATGTTGCACTTCAATACACACGAGTTAGAGTTGGCGAGCCTAGCATGTACATACATGGACTCAGAACACGAGATGATCGAGATATCAAGCATGAGTCACATGAATAATGTGATCGACGTGTTGACGTCCACCTTTGCAACTATATCGCCGACCGTGACGATCGGGGGTGATGTAGGGAATTAGGATCATGTAATCACTAAGACATTCTTTGGGGATTTTTTTCTAGTGGAGTTGTTTGAACTCATATTTTTCATAAACACAGTCTAAAACCTTTGACCAATTTTAAATATAGAACGTGGCCGATCACTAAGCCTATTTTGATGTTGTTGATTGGGTAGCTGCCGAGAAACTCAAGTTAGATGGATCCAACTTCCTGGATTGGCTAGTGCGTCTGAACTATCTCCTTGCCAAGAATGACGTGGTAGAATACATAGGCTACATTATGGATTTGGGGGAGCCGCATGATGATATAGAGACCCCACAGCAGCGGGCTGTAGGGGTTCGTAGCATGGAAAACAAAAAATTTCTACCACATGAACACACACACAAGCCAATATCTATCTACTAGATTATAGCAACGAGTCGATATAGTACTAATCCTCGAAGATTCCAAAACGGTTAACAAGATCGGATTCTCATGGGTGATGTAGTCGTCCATTGCCGATCTCAAGATGGCATAGACGATCCTTCAAGCGCCGCGTTCCAGCAGTGCTCCCACAGTCAGTCACATGTTCAGTACTCGATGAATATCTTCCTCTCCCTTGTTCCAGCAGGCAACAGAGGTTGTAGATCTCTTCTCGCAATTCCGGCAGCACGACGGCGTGGTGGCGGAAGTAGTGGGGAAATCCCGCAGGGCTTCGTCTAAGCCGGAGCGGGTATGGTGGAGTAGAAGAGGGCCTTGGTGATCTAGGGTTTAGAGGGTCGACGAAAGGTGGTGGCCAGCAAGTAGGGTCTAGGGATTAGCCCTAGTCGGCAACTTGGAGGAGATCCCTAGGCGGCGGCGACTTGGGATGGTGGCGCCAAGCAAGGGTTTGAGGTGTGAGGGGTAGGGGCGCCCGTACCCCTCCTTATAGAGGTGGGAGAGGCAGTGGGGAAGTGGAGTCCTCCCCCAACTCCACCTTGTGGCCGGCAGCAAGGGAAGGGGAGGAATCCTCCCCTAGGTAGGATTCCTTCCCTCCCTCCACTAGGCAACCATGTTGGGATTTGACTTCTTCAAACTGGCGTTTGACTTTCAAACTCGAGTTTGATTTCTCTTTTCCCATTGCCCAGCCAAGTGACCAAGGACATGATGCAACCATTCCACTTTGTCATGACACACCCATGTACCCTTCCCACTCCGGATCGGTGGACCTTCTAGACCCTTCTAGAACATTCTAGTGAAAACACCGAAACCATTCCCGAACTCTGGAATTGGACTTTCCTTATATGAATCTTATTCTACAGACCATTCCGGATCTCCTTGTGATGTCTCGGATCCAATCCGAGACTCCAAACAACATTTGGTCTCTTAACTCACATTCCATATCTACTAAAAACATCGAATCCTTAAGTGTGTCTCCCTACGGTTCGTGAATTATGCGAACATGACCGAGACTCTTCTCCGATCAATAACCAATTGAGGAATCTGGAAATACATATGGCTCCCACATATTTCTACGATTACTTCATGATCTAATGAACCATTTACATATGATACCAATTTCCCTTTGTCTCATGATACTTTACTTATCCGAGGTTTGATTGTCAGTATCTATGCATACCTAGTTCAACCTCGTTATCGATAAGTACTCTTTACTCATTCCTATGATATGTGATCCCTTGTGAGCCATTCACATGCTTGCAAGCTAATTGGATGGCATTCCACCGAGAGCGCCCATAGTATATCTATTCGTCATATGGATGGACAAATCCCACTCTTGATCCATGTGCCTCAACACATACTTTCCGAACACTCAATGCCACCTTTAGAGCCACCCAGTTACGAAGTGGTGTTTGATGTAATCAAAGCATCCATCCGGTGATGGTGATTAACATGATCTCATGGTCATAGGATTTATTTTACTATGTGTAACATCCCAAAAATACTAAGCTTGGATCATCAAATTCTAATCATCAAAATTAGGGTTAACAAAAACTTTCCTAAATCAAATCATGAATGCATGCATATGTGTATGCATGGATTTTGAACTCTTTTACAAACCACCTTGTTTGTTTGTTTCATTGCTTGTAAAATGTTTCTTAGGTGAAATAAACATCATCTAAAACATTTCCCACACTTTTCCTAAAGACAAGTAAATCAAAACACATATATGAAATGAATAGTCATTTTGGCCAATTTAACTCCAATGCCTACTTTGGCTGTCTCAAACTTTCAGAACCTAACAGAAACTTTCCTGGATCTTTGCACCCCTTGAATGTACTCATAACAAGGTATCAAGGCCCACTTTGTGATCATCCAGAAACTTTCAAATGCATAGTTTAAATGACAATTCAAAATTGAATCTTTATCATATGGGAAGATCCCACTTTTTCAAAAACCACTCAAACAAGCTCAACTTTCAAAACCCAAGCATCTACAGACTCACCAGCACCAATCTAGCAAACCCACCAAAAATCTTTTCAAAATTCAAAACTTGAGTTCATGCGGCCATTTCATCAAACAGGTTGCAGACACAAATCAAACAAACATCAAACACTATAGTGTGCAGTAAAATTGGCCTAACTTGTTCCCTAGTTAGCTCACACACAGCTCAGTAGATCATCTAGGAAGTTTAACTAAGGACTAGCACCCTTGTGAGCTTGCCATTGCCATCAATGGTGAACAGCCGAGCACCCCCTTGTCACCCCATTGTGGACAGCAGGCTAGAGGAAGAACTAGTCGTACCAACCTTGTTTGGGAGGCAGCCCACCGTCCACCGCCACTACCTGTCCCAGCCGCGAGCGTTGCCAAGCCCTGGACCATGCGCACAAGCCGCGCCCAGACCACCAGAGACCATGCCAAGCATGCGCCAGAGCACCACCCTCGACCAGCGCCCACAGACCGCGCGCCGCCCTCACCGCGTGCATACACAATCCCCACCGACCCAGGAGACCGCCAGACATCCCCGTTTGCCGCCCCGTGCCGCACAGCCACCGCCCGCCGTCGAAGACGCCGCCTCTGCCGCGCAGAGCACCGCCCGTTCCAGACCAAACCACACCGCCCCATGCCTCGAGACCATGTCGTTGAGCATCGCCAGGAGACACCGCACCGTCCCCTACCCTCGCCCATGCCATTAGCCGCCTGGAACCTCTCCCCCGACGATCTCACCGTGCGCCCCGACGGTCCCCTCGCTCGACTATAAATAGAGGCCACCCCCACACGATTTCTTCACACCATCTCACTCCCCTCTCCTCACTGATCGTGCCACACCGTTCTCAGAGCAAGGCAAGCACCACCCCGCCAGAATTTCACCGGAGCCCGCCGCCTCTGGAGAAAAAGGGAGCCAGCGATTGGAGCCGCCCCAAGAGAAGCCACCGGTACCAGGAGATTCGCCGTCGTCGACTTCGTCGTTCGCCCGCCTCGCCGACCCTCGCTAGTACCCCGGTGAGCCCCCAGCAACCCTCACTGGCCGCGCTAGGTTTCGTTCTCGCCGGCGTTGTCTCGCATCGACGATGACTCCCAGCCGTTGGATTAGAACTAGATCGAACGATCCACGTCGCCCCATACCGCTTCGCCTAGCCCCGTGTCACTGACGAGTGGGGACACCCACTTAAGCAGCCTGCGGGAGCACTGCGCTTAGCAGGCCGGCCCAGTAACTTTTCCCGCGCAGCCCAGTTTTTCAAATTAAACCTTTTTATATTTCAATTCAAACACACTTCTGTACCCAACTTCAAAAATCAACCCAGATCGATTCAGTACACCAAATCGAATGAAACCAATTTTGTTGGAAAGGTCTGTGAATGCTAAATCCAAGCCCGTTGGATTCAAGTCATTTGGATATATAGATCACCCATGGTAAAAATAACAAGGCAGAAGCTTTTCTGCATTCAAACATTTTTCAAATTTAAACCATAATAGCTTTTGAGTTGATTCCAACTCTCAAAAATCACATTTAACCATACCTTTCAGAATATATAAAAATATATAGGTTTACTTGCAGAAATAATGTTCAAGTAATAAAAGAATGCTACATAAGCATTTCTAGCCACTTTAATTAATTAAAATAAAAGAGTAAAACCTTATTAAATTGTGACACCACTTTAAATCACATTCCCATGGACTACAATATGTGGGGATGACATGTGTCAACATGATCCCATGTTTGGTTTGGAGAATATTAAATCTTAAGTAGTTTTTCAATGAGTAGAAATTACTTTTCTAAAAATAAAAGGAATTAAATCAAGCACTAACCTTGTAATGTTAGGGATGATGCTAGATCATCCATAGTACCCTTGTGTGTGATGATTGCAAGTAGTTAAGTATTGTTTGGTGATTGTGTACCTCGTATTTATTCATAGACGCTAGTACCGACCAAGGATACGAGGAGGAAGGAGGATACTACGAAGAAGAAGCCGAGGAGAACTTCAACCACTGCTCTGCACAAGGCAAGCTTATACTGATATTGATGCAAGCTGATACTATACCTATGCAAGCCTTACTAATCAAGTTGACCTATGCAAGCTAACCCTTGCAAGATACCCTACTGATGCAACAAACCCATACTTGTTCTATGACTACTATATGCCTTAAGCATATGTGATCATACCCACTTGATAAACCAATCCTAGTTTTATGTGCAAGCTTCTTACTCTATTTATTTATCAAAGCTTACTTAGAGTTTACTTAAGTGACTGGTAGAGATTGGAAAGATGCTGAAGGTTGCATAAAGAGCATAAAATTTGGCCTAAGTTAGAAACCTTGACATCAGCCTGAGACATAAGGTTGTACTTAGTTGAAACTCCACTAGTTACCACCCCTCATTGGTACTACCCCCACCTGTAGATGCTAGTGCTAAGCATAAAACTTGATCAACTTTTAGATGGGAATACTTGGTGGAAAAATGGTTATGAAAACCTTGGAATGATGGATCATTCTATTGAGATGTTTTAGACATGTGTTTCCAAACACATGAGGATTTTGGTGATAAAAATGTTGAGGCATGAACCTTAGCCCTTTATAAAACTGATGGTTGTCTGGATGCGATACCATTCCAATTTTATCGTACAACCACAATACCCGAATATTGGGTAGGGCTTGACTGGAAACTTATATTCCTTAGTATTAGTTCCCTCACGGCCAAGGTCTGAGCTGAGGCTACCTTGTGAAGATTGTCCACAGTGCAAGATGAGTTGGTCATGGTTGGGAGGCCAAACTCACAGGAGAGGTGCTTATACTAGGGCGTGTAATTGAAAGGTTAGGATTGATTATCCATCTTGAGTATGGTGAATTCAGGATTTGTTCTTGTGGATGTATCGAATGTTGTGGTGAAAGTGTACAATCTCTGCAGAGTGTCAAACTATTCAAATAGCAGCGTCATGATTATGGACAGCGATTAGTGGCCATATCGTTCCCCATCGGACTTTTCAAAAGACACATGAAATGAATTAAGACTTTGACTTGACCACAACAGAGTTGTGATATGAAATACAAGTTCCCACTTAGGAATTATAAAATTGTGACCAGCTTTGGAACCTAGTAGAGATAAATCTGGCTTTTTCAAAACAACCCTAGAGCCTAGTGTCCTATTATCCAAAAACCCCCTTTTACCTGTTAGTATTAGTTTGCGAGTACTTAAAGAGTACTCATGGCTTTGTCCCTGGCTATTCCCATGGCCAGACTATGAAGAGGAGTACCTGGAAGATGGAACCCAGGAAGGTTACGACAACTAGGATCATCTCCCATCGTCAGCATTGCCTATGACCCCGAAGATGGAGCTTCGCCTACGCTACCGTTATTATTACGTATTCCGCTGCTTGATGTTGTATTAAGAACTAGATAATGAGATCCCTATTTGTGTAAGAACTTATGTATCGTTTGTAATGGATGATGTACTATGGTATCCAATTCTGTTATGTCTCGCAAAAATGGTAATCCTGAGTTTGCGATGTATGGCATAACAGGCATCTAGGATTGAAAAATCCGGGTGTTGACACTATGTATCTGAAATCTTATAGCAAACAAACTATTGAAATGACTTGATCTTTATGCTACGCTTAACTATAGGAGTATGTCCATCACACCATTATCCTAATGATATGATCTTGTTATTAATAACATCTCAATGTTCATGATCAGGAAACCATGATCATCTATTAATCAACAAGCTAGTATTACAAAGAGGCTTTATTGTTTCTGGCTAATACAATTATAGCATGAATGTAAAAATTTATTGTTTCTGGCTAATACAATTATAGCATGAATATAAAAATTTATAATAAATACAAAGATATAATAATAACTACTTTTATTATTACCTCTTGGGCATATCTCTAACAGTCTCCCACTTGCACTAGAGTCAATAATCTAGATTACATGGTAATATACCTAACACCCATGGCGGTTTGGTGCTGGTCATGTTTTGCCCTCGGGAGAGGTTTAGTCAATAGATCCGCCACATTCAGATCTGTGTGTACTTTCCAAATCTTTATGTCACCATCTTGGACATGCTCTCGAATAGCGTGAAAACGTAGCTTGATATGCTTCAGCTTCTTGTGTGACCTTGGCTCCTGCGCACTGGCTATGGCACCCATGTTATCACAGTAGATATCCATTGGGTCCAGCGCGCTAGGAACCACACCAAGCTCTGTAATGAACTCCTTCATCCATATCGCTTCTTGTGAAGCCTCCGAAGCACCCATGTATTCCGATTTAGTTGAAGATCTCGCCACAACGCTTTGCTTTGCACTCCCCCAGCTCGCTCCTGCACCATTCAAAATAAATACCTATCCAGATTGTGATTTAGAATCATCTAGATCGGTGTTCCAACTAGCATCGGTGTAACCATTAACAACGAGTTGTTCATCACCTCCATAAGAAAGAACCATATCCTTAGTTCCTCTCAAGTACTTAAGGATGTTTTTGACCGCTATCCAGTGATCTACTCCTGGATCACTTTGATATCTGCTAGTAAAACTAACAACATATGCAATATCTGGTCTAGTACATAGCATGGCATACATGATAGATCCTATGGCTGAGGCATAGGGAGTCTTACTCATCCTCTCTCTATCTTCTGCCATAGCGGGACATTGAGTTTTACTCAAGGTCGTATTGGGAAAAATGGGCAAGAACCCTTTATTGCTATCTTCCATTCCAAACCTCTTTAGAACCTTGTACAAATATGTACTTTGTGAAAGCGATATTAGGCGTCTCGATCTATCTCTATAAATATTTATGCCTAATATATAAGCAGCTTCGCCAAGATCCTTCATTGAAAAACTATTATTCAAATAATATTTGACACTTTTAAGAAGGTCTACATCATTCCCAATCAACAATATGTCATCCACATATAGTACTAGTAATGGTACAGAGCTCCCACTCACTTTATTGTAAATACAAGCTTCTCCATAAGTTTGTATAAATACAAAACTTTTGATCACCTTATCAAAATATTGATTCCAACTTCGGGATGCTTGCTTCAATCCATAAATGGATCACTGAAGTTTGCATACCTTGTTAGAAGCTTTAGAATCGACAAAACCTTTGGGTCGTACCATATACAACTCTTCATCAATGTCTCCATTGAGGAACGCTGTTTTGACATCCATATGCCATATCTCATAATTGTAATATGCAGCGATTGCTAACAAAATCCTCATAGACTTTAGCTTCGCTACAGGTGAGAAAGTCTCATCATAGTCAACTCCTTGAATTTGTCGGAACCCTTTCCTAACAAGTCGAGCTTTATAGACGGTTACATTACCATCAGCATCTGTTTTATTCTTGAAAATCCATATGTTTTCGATAGCCTTCCGGCCATTCGGTAAGTCCACCAAAGTACACACTTGGTTTTCGTACATGGATCCAATCTCGAATTTCATGGCTTCTTGCCATTTATTGGAATCTAGTCTCATCATCGCTTCCTCATATGTCGCAGGGTCGTTGGTGTCGTCCACCAACATGACACTCATAATGGGACCATACCAATCGGCAGTGGTACGAGTCCTTGTTGACCTACGAGGTTCCGTATTAACTCGTTCTAAGTTTCATGATCTTTATCATTAGCTTCCTCTGTTATTGGTGTAGGTGCCATAGGAACCTCTTCCGGTGATGCGCTAATCTCAAGTCTGAGAGAAGGTTCGACAACCTCGTCGAGTTCTAGTTTCCTTCCAATCACTTCTTTCGAGAGAAACTTCTCTAGAAAGGATCCATTGTTGGCAACAAAGATTTTGCCTTCGGATCTATGATAGAAGGTATACCCAACAGTTTACTTCGGGTATCGTATGAAGATGCATTTTTACGCTTTGGGTTCAAGCTTGTCGGGCTGTAACTTCTTTACATAAGCTTCGCAACCCCAAACTTTAAGGAATGACAATTTAGGTTTCTTTCCAAACCATAATTCATATGGTGTCGTTTCAATGGATTTGATATGGTGTTCTATTTAAAGTGAATGCGGCTGTTTGTAATGCATAACCCCAAAATGACAAAGGTAAATCTATAAGTGAAATCATAGAACGAACCATATCTAAGAGAGTTCGATTATGACGTACGGACACACCATTAAGTTGTGGTGTTCTCGGCGGTGTCAATTGTGAAAGTATTCCACATTTCTTCAAATGCTCTCCAAACTCGTAACTTAGATATTCACCTCCATGATCGGATCATAGAAATTTAATCTTCTTGTTATGTTGATTCTCTACTTCACTTTGAAATTCCTTAAACTTCTCGAAAGTTTCAGACTTATGTTTCATGAAATAGATATACCCATATCTACTCAAGTCATCCGTGAAAGTAAGAACATAACGATAACCACCATGCGATGCCACAATCATCAGCCCACACACATCGGTATGTATGATTTCCAATAAGTCCGTAGCTCGCTCCATCATACCATAAAATGGAGTCTTAGTCATTTTTCCCATCAGACATGCTTCACATCTTTCAAGTGATTCAAGAAGTCCATCGGAATGGAGTTTCTTCATACGCTTCACTCCAATATGACCAAGACGATAGTGCCACATGTATGTAGAATTATCATTCAATTTCAAACGTTTAGCATCTATATTGATGAAAATGTGTACCACTACTATCGATATTCAACAAGAATAGACCATCTATCAAAGGTGCATGACCATAAAAGATATTACTCATATAAATCGAACAACCATTATTCTCGGACTTAAACAAGTAACCGTCTCGCAATAAACAAGATCTTGATATAATGTTCATGCTCAACACAGGCACCAAATAACAATTATTTAAGTATAAAACTAATCCCGATGGTAGATGAAGAGGGAGCGTGCCGACCGCGACCACATCAACTTTTGATCCATTTCCAATGCGCATCGTCACCTCGTCTTTCACTTGTCTCTGTTTATTCTGCAGCACCTCTTTCGAGTTACAAATATGAGCAACCGAACCAGTATCAAATACCCAGGAACTACTACGATTACTAGTAAGATACACATCAATAACATGTATATAGGATATACCTTTCTTCTTTATGTTACCGTTCTTCAGATCTGCCAAGTACTTGGGGCAATTCCTCTTCTAGTGACCTTCTCCCTTGTAGTAAAAGCACTCAGTATGAGGCTTAGTCCCAACCTTGGTATTCTTTGCAGGCGCGGCAGCTTTCTTGCTGCCCTTCTTAAAGTTACCCTTTTTCTTAGGCTTGCCTTGCTTCTTGAAATTGGTGGTCTTATTGACCATCAACACTTGGTGCTCTTTCTTGATCTCCACTTTCGCAGACTTCAACATAGAGAATAGTTGTGGTAACAACTTATCCATGCGCTGCATGTTGTAGTTCATCACAAAGTTCTTGTAACTAGGTGGTAGTGATTGGAGGACATGGTGAATCCTCAAAGCATTAGGAATCACTATACCCAAGCTTTGGAGTTTATTGGCGTGCCCAGACATCTTAAGCACATGCTCACTGACGGAGCTGCCCTCTTCCATCTTGCAGTTAAAGAACTTTTTAGAAGCTTCATAACTCTCAACTACTGCGTGAGCCTCAAATATTATTTTGAGTTCACGGACAATATCATGTGTATCAAAGTTCTCAAACCTCTTTTGAAGCTCTGATTCCAATCCATACAAGATAGCACACTAAACTGTGGAGTACTGATTCTTCCAAGCGAGGAAAACATTCTTCACCTCATCGGTAGCATCATTTTCATATGGGTCACCCAGTGGTTCATCGAGCGCATAGGTCAACTGACCAGCATTAAGGACAATCCTCAAATTGCAGAACCAGTCCACGAAGTTGCTTCCATTGTTTTTCAACTTTTATTTCTCTAGGAACGCATTAAAATTGATGGTAGGGACCGCCATGATCTACAACATATTTGCAATAGTTTAGACTAAGTTTATGACAAATTGAGTTCAATTCATACTTAAATTAATCAAGTGAACTCCCACTCAAAACAATACCCCTCAAATTTTCTTAGTGATCACACGAACCAAATCCACTACATCAAGTCCAATCATCACGAGAGATGATGTTGTTTCAAAGTCGAACAATCAACAAGTCCATCATATCTACTATATGACTCATGCTTTACCTTTCGGTATTCCGTGTTCTGAGACCATGTCTGTACATGCTAGGCTCGTCAATGTTAACCTTAGTAGCCGCATGAGCAAATTTGGCTTGCTCCCGTTATATGCACACGTAGAATCTATCACACCCGATCATCACGTGGTGCTTCGAAACGGCGAGTCTTAGTAGCGGTGCTTACTAATGATGAACACTTTATTACTTGATATTTTGTGAGAAAGATCATCTTATAATGCTACCATCGCGATCTAAGCAATACAAGATGCAAAAAAGGATTAACATCACATGCAATTCATAATATGTGATATGATATGGCCTTTATTCTTGTGCTTCCGATCTCCATCTTCAAGCACGAACATGATCTCCATCATCACCAGCATGGCATCAAGGTCAATGGCACCGCTCCATGGTTGTCGTCCACCAGCATCAACTATTACAACTACTTTGGATAATAAACACGCAGGTCTTAACGAAATTAAAAAACAACCATCAGGCTCCTTCCAGTTGCTGACTTACAATAAGGATCATTGCATACATCTGTCACATCCCAAGATTTTCCAAATCTTGTAATGTGAAAAATAAAATAAACAAAATAATTTTTTGTTGAAAATCAGGGTGAAAAGAAACTTTTATTTCTAAATGGAAACTTAAAATCCCATCTTGAACAAACTTTGGTAAAGTTTGAATTCAACAAAATCCAAATCAAAAGAAAATGCATTCCTCAATGAATGTATCTGGAAATTAAAACACTTGGAAAATAAATCCAAATCCTAAAACTCTAATGGAATAAAATAATTTCCAAGTTATCTCCAAGTCTATGGATTTGATCCATATAAAAACTTGTCAACAAACATTCACAAATGATCAAGAAAGACAAATAGAAATAATATAAAGCATATAAATTGGTTTCACTTAAATTGGAACCGTAAATAAAATCTTGTGAATATAATAAGATAAGGAAATTAAATTCCCAAAGCTAATCAAGCCCTTATCTAAAATCCATACCAAATGGAGAGAAAATAATCCTAAAGAGATTTAAAAGGATAAACAAATATAAAATAAGATTTCACAAATTGGAATCACCAAGTTTGGTTCTCTAAATAAAAAGATATGGATTTTATAAGAAAAGAAAGAATTATTAAATAAAGAATATTCAAAGATCCAAACTAAATCTTGGCCTAATCCATTAAGCAAATGGAATGAATTTAATCCAAATCCAAATAAAAATATTGATAAAGAATTTCCAAAATAAAATGTCTTAAACCAAATCCATTGGAATAAAGACAAATCCAAATCTTTTAAATGATTAATAAATCTTATTAAAAGCTTTTCCAAATAATTGAATTATTTGACACCCTTTTAAATAAACAAAACCTACTGAAAAGATTTGGAAGGTTTAAAAGAATTTAAATGATGTTTGAAACATTATTTAATCCTATTTGATTTAAAACTAGGACCTTTTTGAATAAATAAAAGACCCCAAAATGAATAAGGTTTTATTCAAAAATTGACATCAGAATACAATACTAATCAGTGTTTAAAGCTACACAAATTTTGGCAAAGGTTTGAATTCAATTAGTTGTTTGAATTGATTAATCAAAATCAAAACAGATAAATAGAAAAAGAAAAGGGAAAAACAATCAGTACAAAAAAAAAGAAAGAAGCCAGCCCAACCTAACCTAGCCCAGTCCAGGCCCAACTAGCCCATTTATTTCTCCCCCGCAGGAAAACGATTCGCACCAGAGTTTTAACCCGCAGAGACACTGACCGCTAGACCCCACACTTTCTTTCTCTCTCACGTTGACGAAATGACCCCACTTGCCAGACCTTCGTCCTCACCCACGCGATGACCACGCCGGCCGTTTCTGCTTGTTAATCCTCGGATCAATTCGCGTAATCACGCCAGTAATTCCTCCCCTCGTTTACTCTCATTTAACCAGCACCCTCTCCCCCCCATTTCCCCCCAACCAGCGCCACCAGGCTGCTCTAATTCCCTTTTGCACCGCCGCGGCCTCCGACGCACTCCGGCGACAAATACGGTGAGTACACGCCGCCCCCTCCTCTCTGGTTCACGCTCACTGGATCTCCATCACTTTGCGCATCCACTGACCCCAGCCACACTTACTCTGGTGACCCAGAGCATCGGCAACCACCTCGACTGAGCGCCGCCACGGTCTGCTTCAACTCCAGCGAGCAGTAGCCGACAAACCAGCGCGCCCCTTTCCCTCTAGTAAGTTCTTTCACAACCTAGGCAACCTTGCGCACCCTACTGACACGTTTACTTGATCAGTTGCGACCCAGACGCTCGCCTTCGACCACGGCCGTGCGTACCCGTGCCAGAGAGCAACTCCGGCGAGAGATTGTCGACCCGTCCGTGCGCCCCTGCCCTGCGACAACCACGTTGAGCACCAGTACGTCGTGGAGATTCTGGTGAGCTACTCCTCTGTCTCCCTTGCTTCCTAAATCACCGGCGACTACACCGTCTGACCGCGCCGCCGCCAACCACCGCCGCCAGCGCCGCCACTTTGTGGTCAAATAGATCAGGGCCATTCGATTTAGATCGGACGCGTAGAAACAAGCGACTTAAGCGAAAGGGTAAGCACTGATCTGTGCCGCACGATCTCATTTTAATCCAATGCCTCGCAACGCTTGATCCGCACGAACCGTTATCGTCCAATGAGAAACAGCCACGTGGCCAGCCTTTTGATTTAAAAACAGAAACTAATCTATTAGATGTTCCAATTTGTAAAATCCATAACTTTAAATCTACACGTCCAAATTTTGAAAACTTTATATCAATGGATTCAGAAAAACAAGACCTAGCAAACCATGCACCTTGTTTAGTAAAATGTTTGTTTTTGTAGAAACTTATGTATGCTTGTTTAGGATATAAAAATTATTCTAAAATGATTTTGGGGATAAAATCTTTGGCAAATGGTGTATTTTGAACCTACTGACCATAGGAATCACTTTGTGGTTTCAAAAATGTATTTGGTGAAACAAAAGAATGAATCTTTGATTTAAACCATTTCTAGTCTAATAAAAATATGGTTTTTTTATTAAAAATGGTTTTGGAGGAAAACCTTTGAGAAATGTTTTGGAAATAAACTCTCTGACCCTAAACACAAGGTTTTATGGTTTGAAAACATATTTTGTGAAACCTATAGAATTTTGCCTTATTAAAAGCATTTCTTCATTTCTTCACCACATAAAATAATGACTTAGTTTAAAAAAAGTTAGTGAAGGAAAACCCTTTTGCAAATGATTTTGCCACTTTATAAAATGACCATTAGGTGTTTTCAAATGTTTGTGACCCATTAGAAACCACTTTTGCAAATAAAACAATCTCTTGCATGCTTGCATGCATTGTTTTGTTTCTACAATTTTATGTGATGAATTGCTTGAATGGTAGATTGAAATATTGTTTGCTTGATTGAATTGTAGTGATTTGAAGTGAGTGAACATTGCAAAGATCAAGGAGTAAACTTATACTCTCTACCAAAAAGGCAAGTGATGCTTCATACTTTTGTCCCATTATTTTCACTATGCATTAGTGATGTTTCTAAGTAGGACTTGCATAGAATTTTTGCTAAGTATAAACCATGCTATGGGAAATCCTAGTAGATGAAACCTTAGTAGAAATTACTAAGTAAAGATTCCTACTACTATCATGCTTATCTTAGCTAGTAGAAAACAAGGGTGGAATATATATTCATACTATGGAAAAATCTCTAAGTCTGAGGACTTGTGTTTTGTTTAATAAAACAACTAAGTGAATGAATCACCTTGGTGGAATGGAAGGAATGGTTTGTGTTGAGTGGTTCACAAGGCCCATTTCTATGGTTTACCTTGTGTATCTCACTTGTGGATGGCCACCCAGGAACAAAGAGATTGGAGATGTCAAATGTTGAGAAGCTTCAAGTGCAACTGTAGAGGGAGTGTCCCAACCTTTAAATAATATAAGGTGGAGTCCCCTGTGTTTACAATGCTAGTCCCTGGATCAATAGCTAGCATCCACAGTTAAGATGTAATATCAAGAAACAAAGGTCATAATATAACTTTATAACCAGGAATAACATAATTTTATTACATCTTACATAGCTCATTTGGCTATTACATTACATTGCAGCGGATTAACAATAAGCATGGGGTCCTTCATCTTCAAAGTGCCACATGCAGACATGTTGGTTGTAGATTTTGTAATCCTAATCATTCAATCTTCACTAAAATCAATCAAACCTGCAACATTACAAGTTACAGCCACAAGGGTCAATACATTTGAATTGTATTGGCAAGTTTCACTACTATGTAGAATATAAGTGGATCCTATCATTACATGCATTTTTGGCTAAGTAGGGTTTGAGGCTCACTTGCAGAAAGCAATAGTTTATCCTATCTTTTCAAAATGGTCTTGATCTTTTGTCAAATCTCTTTATCAAAAATCCCTTGAACTCCTTGGTAAATTCCCAAGTGTTCAAGTCCTTGTCAAAAATCTCTTGAGCTCCTTGGTACCCCCAAGTGCATCAAGTTTTATCAAAATCTCTTGAGCATCCTTGGTACCCCCAAGTGCATCAAGTTTTATCAAAATCTCTTGAGCTCCTTGGTACCCCCAAGTGCATCAAGTCTTTTGTTGTCACTTAAAAGTTTTTCTTTTAGAAATTGGAATGTCGAGATTTCCCATAGCTTCAAGCTTTAGTTGCTCAGTATTGTCCATAACCGGGGACACGGCTAAGTACTTAGATTTTATTATCTTCTGCAGAAGTAGTACACTTTACCCACATGTCACAATCTCATCTTGTTGCCACCAGTGGCCACTGGATTAGTACTCACCAAGATGGAGTACTGGCAGATTGAGAATGTGACGAAGTCTTTCCAGAGAGTCCTCCCATACACCATTGCTAGCTTGTCTTCAGTACCCATGTAGGATTCCAGGTCCTCATTTTCAGTAACCTGAAGACAATGCATGGGTCTTCCCAATGTAGTTGACCAAGCCAGAGCCATAAATAGCATGTGGTTGTACACGAAAGCCACAATTGGAGAAACATGTTCAATCTCTAAGTTTCCTGGGTGGTTTTCTTTTGGAGCACAACACAAAGAGATTGCCATAGACATGGTTCCTTTTGTTGCCACCTTCTCCAAACTCAAAGTATCCTTGTCCACCCAGGTGGTTCATTGAGTCCTTGTTTTATTATATAAAATCACAAGTCCTTTTTCTCAACTTCATAAAATCTCAACATGTATCTCTTTTCAAAATATAGCATGGCTAAGCATGTGATAACTACATTGTTTTTACTAAGGAATGTATAAGGTATCCTATTAGGATTTAGCATAGCATAAGTATAGAAATTCTTTTCATGCATGTTTCAAAATCCACTAAGTATAGTGAAAATAGTAGGACTTTTAGATGATAGTGCAACTTGCCTTTCTTTTGGTAGGGAATGTTGGTTCACTCCTTGATCTTGCTAGTTTCACACTTTTCTAACTTCACTATAAGTCAAACAAGAAAACACAATATCAACTTTCATTCCAACCAAAGCAATCAAACAATTTAACACACATAAAATAATGGGACCTAAGTTATGCTTGCAAGCATGCATAAGATAGTTTTATTTGCAAAGGTGGTCTCCACTAGGCTCTAAACTTTGTAAGGTTCTAAGTGGTCATTTTTCTAAAGTGGCAAAGTCATTTGCAAAAGGGTTTTGTCTACAAACCATTTTTAAATCCAATCATCATTTTATGTGGTGGAAAATATTTTTATCAAAGCAACAACTTTAAGTTGTTCACCAAATAAGTTGTTGTTTCTCAAAACTTGGTGTTTAAGGTCAGTAGGTTTGATCCAAATCATTTTCCCAAAGTTTTTACTCCAAAAACATTTTCATATCAAAACCAATATTTCCATTTGACTAGAAATGGCTAAATCAAGTTTTTATTCCTAAACTTCACAAAATCCATTTTTAAATTAATGGGTTGGTTCCTAGGGTCAGTAGGTTCACCAAAACCCATCTTGCAAAGGTTTCAACCTCAAAAACATTTTTGAATAATTTTCTAATCTAAACAAGCATACAAATGTTTCTGCTAAAACAAACAATCTATCAGAAACTTTTTACTAAACAAATTGCATGGTTGGCTAGGGCTTGTTCCACTGATTCCAACGATATAAAGTTTGCAATTTTTGGACGTGTGGATCAAAAGTTATAGGGTTTTCAAATCTGCATCTAATTCAGATTCAAAGTTTGTTTTTAAATTGAACACTGGCCACGCGTCATGTTCTTATTGGGCGTACCGCTTCGTGCGGATCAGCCTCTCTGGTGCGTTGGATCTTAAGCAGATCGCACGGCTCAGACTAGCTCCTACCGCTTCGCTCAGGTTCTAATCTTATGCGTCCGAATCAGATCTAACGGCTCCTACGCTTTTGACCAAAAGCATTGGCCGGCGGTGGCTATTGGCGGCAGTCGTGGCTAACTGTGATTCTGAGGAAGCTATAGAGGAAACAAGGATGCTTAGCGTGTTCGCAGTAGTGTGGGGGAGCTCAACATGGAGTCGTCTTGGCAAGGGGCGCACGGGGACAGAAGGAATCGCTCGCCGGAGTTGTCGTCGGCGTCAGATGGTCGGATACTACCTGGGCAACTCGCCGGAGTAAGGCAGACGCGGTGGCGCGGTCAGAGGTTGTCGGAGTCGATGCTCTGGGGCGCCCGCGGTTGAACGGAGGGCACTGACAGGTGCGCCAGGGAGTGGGGATCACGGTCGTGGGCTCAGGGTGGCAATGGGTGGCGATGTTCGGCCAGAATCGAGGAGGGACGATGGTCGGAGCAGTGGCGTTGCGAGCTCGATTTGGGGCAGCCTGGAGGCAGAGAGAGGGAGGAGCTTGAGGGGAAATGGAGAGAAGGCGCAGGCGGTTAAATGGGTGCAGTCACGGCGAGTAACGGTCGCGGAATCAACGCGTATTGATCGCCGGAGTGATGGCTGCAACGGCAGGGAGTAATCGGCGCGAGGAAGAAGAGAAGGAACAGTGTTGTGGGGCCTTGCTGTCAGCGAGAAAGCGAGAGGGAGAAGAGGTCCACCAGTCAGCGTCCGCGCGGGTTAAAAGCTGAGTGTGAATCGTTTCCTTCGGGAGAGGGAAGTGGGCTAGTTGTTGGGCTTCCTGGGCTTGGCCAGCTGGGCTGAGTCCAGATTCTATTTTTTTTTCTTCCTGACGTTTTATCTTTTTCCAAATCTATTTTCTGTTTTGAATTTCCAAACAACAAATCAACATTCAAACTAATTCAAACAATCAACACACTTTTCAACTTTGAAACTGGTTCTGTTCAGCAACATAAACAAAAAACCAAAAACAAAATAATATTTTTATCATAGGGTCCATTATTAATAAAATAAATAGACCTTGTTTATTATTCAAATAGATTTTTGTTTTATTTAAAACCTCCATTTGAAATCTAAACATTTTCAAAACCAAATCAGTAGGTTTTATTTGAATTTAATGAATACTTGGAAAGCTTGTTTAAACAAATAAATAAGATTTGATGTTTAATCAAGATAGTAAAACTTTTATTTCCAATAAACTTGGATATTAAATCCTTATTAATTTGTTTTAAATAAACCTTTACCAATCTTTATTAAAACAAAAAGCTTTATTTCAAATGCTTGACCAAGGTTCAATTTGGTTTCTTAAAATAATCCTTACTTATAAATCTACTTTTCTTTTGAAAACCAAATCTTTTATTTAAAGATTCCAAAACAGTAATTCCAAAATATTTTATTTTCCTTTATTAAATGTTTATCTTTTTAAATCCCTTTAGGGTTTATTTGATCCAAATTGGTTTGAAGGTTTCCAATTTGATTCAAAAAGTTTCTTCTCACCCTGAAAATCAACAAAGTTTTATTTTATTCAAATATTTTTTTCACATTACAAGATTTGGGAAATCTTGGGATGTGACAGCAACCACATGGCATTATGGGCTCTGCCTGGATCATATAGGTTGCAATAACTTAGCCAAATGGACAGTTGGTGGTAGGGGATTGATAGGTTGGAGCGCATCCATTTTGGTCTAAGGGAAGGCTTCTGAAAGATCTTGTCTTGGTGAAACCAAGTCTTATGGGGAAAGTGCACCACCTCTGCAGAGTGTAAAATCTAAGTACTTATCCATGTCCCTGGCAAAGGACAATTTGAGAATCAAGACATGGAAGCTATCAAGAATCTCATCATCCAAATTTCTAACTTAAAAAATTGTGGTTGAACCAGGGTTTAAGGTTCACCAATTTCTATTGGTGGTTCCTTGGGTGATTTTGTCAAAGCAAAAACTTAGTGTTTTCAAATGATAAGGAAAAATCTATTTTGAGCAAAGCAAGCCTAATCTCCACTTAGCCAAATGCATATAGATGATAGAGTCCACTATACTACCATAGTATCACTTGCCAATACAATTCAAATGTATTGACCCTTGTGGCTGTAACTTGTTATGTTGCAGGTTTGTTTGATATTAGTGAAGTTTGTTGAATTAGGATTACAAGTCTACAACCAACATGTTTGCCTGTGGCACTTTGAAGATGAAGGACCCCATGCTTATAGATATTTTGCTGCAATGTAATGTAATAGCCAAATGAGCTATGTAAGATGTAATAAATTATGTTATTCCTGGTTATAAAGTTGTACTATGACCTTTGTTTCTTGATATTACATCTTAATTGTGGATGCTAGCTATTGATCCAGGGACTAGCATTGTAAACACAGGGATCTCTACCTTATTAAAGGTTGGGAACCTTACAGATGGTATCAGAGCATTGTGTTGCCTGTAGGATTGTAACCCTAGGATTGGACAAACCCCTTAGAAAAATAGGAGTTGTATTTGTTCCAAAACTTATTTACAAACAATCTTGTAAACTCTTTCCTCAACCTTTTGGTTTTAACTCTACATCTCTTCCATTTCAAACTTGATGGATAAAGCCCCCTCCATGACCAAAGACTTCAACTATATTTTCACCAAGGACTTCAACTTTGGATATCACTAAGGACTACAAGTGAGACAAGAAATATTGCTCAAGACTTGAAGACTAAGGAAACACAACTTAGAAGGAACTATCATCACCTTTGAAGTTTTGTGATCAAGACACAAGAATATTCCCAAGGAAACCATGATCTTGTTCAAGAAGAATCAACCAAGAAGGATGGAAAGATTTCAAGTGAACCATATAGATGGACCACCATATTTAGTTTAAGTCAAACCAACCAACTTAGTGTGGTGTAACAAAAATATTTTTGGTTGCCTAAAAATGTGCTTGAACCTTGTTGTTTGAGTGGAATGTTTGTTTGTGGTTTCTTGCACATTAGTTGTGTGAATTGTGATGTGTGTGATTAGAATTATTTCCTTAGAAATCTTTTTGCCCATTCTAATCTCAATTCAACCCAAACAGATGACTACTCCAAGAGACTCCAACATCAAGGTTGATGACACCAACAACAACCAAGAAGACAACATGAGAGAACTTATAGCAACCCAAAACCAGTTGAACCAAGTGACAGCTCAATTCATAGCCAACACCAGTGGGGAAGATCCAACCATGCAAAAGTTTTTGGAAACCCAAGCCCAATTGTTGCATAAGGTGACAGATCAAATGATCAACATGGAAGGCAACTCTTCCAAAGGAGTTTGTGACAACAAAGATGACAAAGATGTTATTCTAGAAGGAACCCAAGCTTGCAATATTTGTGGATATAGGGATCACACTTCCAAGGAGCATGGAGATCAATGCCCCAACTGTGAAGAGAAACACCTAGCTGACCAATGCCCCACATCTCAAGCTACTTGTTACCTATGTGAAGGAAATAATCATGTCCCTATCCAATGCCCCATATATTCCATAGTTGAACAAAGGAAACAAGGTGGAGTGCAACAACTGATTGCAGACTATCAAGCCAAGAAGGATGAGGACAAAGGAAAATCTCCACTTGTACCCCCATGCAATATGACCCAATTTAAAGGACCAAAGAAGAGGCATATGAATTATCCAAGGAGCAATAGAAGGTCAAAGAAACCAGTAGACATTCCTACCTATGAGATAACATATGAAGATCATGAACTAGAAGCACTCCTAGCTTTGGAGAAACCCAAGAAAAAGAAGGACAAAAGCCATGTGCAATGTAATCATTGTAAAGAAATGGGACACTATGCCAGTGAATGTCCAGAAAAGCAAAAGTATAAGGAGATTAGCCAAGTGTGGTGCAACAACTGCAAAGAGCTAGGACATTATGTAGCAGCTTGCCCACAAAAGATACGTGATGAACTCAACCTTATCACATGTTACAATTGTGGTAACCAAGGACATTATGCAAGCAACTGTCCAGAAAAGATGAAGCACAAGATAAACAAGCCTATGAAGGATCTCAGCCTTGTCACATGTTTCAAGTGTGGAAACAAAGGACACTATGCAGATGTTTGCCCAAGAAGTTTTCCCAAGATCCCAAGCAGGCCAAAATGTAATTTAGTTGGAAAATTTTTAAGGGTGGTAGTACCCTAGATGCTTTGAGCCTACTTGTAACCCTAGCCTTCCCAAATCTCGGGACGAGATTTATTTTAAGGGTGGTAGCCTGTCACATCCCAAGATTTTCCATATCTTGTAATGTGAAAAATAAAATAAACAAAATAAATTTTTGTTGAAAATCAGGGTGAAAAGAAACTTTGTTTCTAAATGGAAACTTAAAATCCCATCTTGAACAAACTTTGGTAAAGTTTGAATTCAACAAAATCCAAATCAAAAGAAAATGCATTCCTCAATGAATGTATCTGGAAATTAAAACACTTGGAAAATAAATCCAAATCCTAAAACTCTAATGGAATAAAATAATTTCCAAGTTATCTCCAAGTCTATGGATTTGATCCATATAAAAACTTGTCAACAAACATTCACAAATGATCAAGAAAGACAAATAGAAATAATATAAAGCATATAAATTGGTTTCACTTAAATTGGAACCATAAATAAAATCTTGTGAATATAATAAGATAAGGAAATTAAATTCCCAAAGCTAGTCAAGCCCTTATCTAAAATCCATACCAAATGGAGAGAAAATAATCCTAAAGAGATTTAAAAGGATAAACAAATATAAAATAAGATTTCACAAATTGGAATCACCAAGTTTGGTTCTCTAAATAAAAAGATATGGATTTTATAAGAAAAGAAAGAATTATTAAATAAAGAATATTCAAAGATCCAAACTAAATTTTGGCCTAATCCATTAAGCAAATGGAATGAATTTAATCCAAATCCAAATAAAAATATTGATAAAGAATTTCGAAAAATAAAATGTCTTAAACCAAATCCATTGGAATAAAGACAAATCCAAATCTTTTAAATGATTAATAAATCTTATTAAAAGCTTTTCCAAATAATTCAAGATGAATTATTTGACACCCTTTTAAATAAACAAAACCTACTGAAAAGATTTGGAAGGTATAAAAGAATTTAAATGATGTTTGAAACATTATTTAATCCTATTTGATTTAAAACTAGGGCCTTTTTGAATAAATAAAAGACCCCAAAATGAATAAGGTTTTATTCAAAAATTGACATCAGAATACAACACTAATCAGTGTTTAAAGCTACACAAATTTTGGCAAAGGTTTAAATTCAATTAGTTGTTTGAATTGATTAATCAAAATCAAAACAGATAAATAGAAAAAGAAAAGGGAAAAACAATCAGTACAAAAAAAAGAAGCCAGCCCAACCTAGCCTAGTCCAGGCCCAACTGGCCCATTTATTTCTCCCCCGTAGGAAAACGATTCGCACCAGAGTTTTAACCCGCAGAGACACTGACCGCTGGACCCCACACTTTCTTTCTCTCTCACTGATTTAAATGACCCCACTTGCGGACCTTCGTCCTCACCCACGCTGATGACCACGCCAAGCGTTCGCTTGTTAATCCTCGGATCAATTCGTAATCACGCCATAATTCCTCCCTCGCTTACTCTCATTTAACCAGCACCCTCTCCCCCATTTTCCCCAACCAGCGCCACCAGAGAGCCACCAGTGCTCTAATTCCCTTTGCACCGCCATGCCTCCGACGCCTCGGCCAAATACGGTGAGTACACGCCGCCCCCTCCTCTCTGGTTCACGCTCACTGGATCTCCATCACTTTGCACATCCACTGATCCCAGCCACACTTCCTCTGGTGACCCAGAGCGTCGGCGACCACCTCGACTGAGCGCCGCCACGGTCTGCTTCAACTCCAGACGATGGCAAGACACAAACCAGCGCCCCTTTCCCTCTAGTAAGTTCTTTCACAACCTAGGCAACCTTGCGCACCCTCCTGACATGTTTACTTGATCAGTTGCGACCCAGACGCTCGCCTTCGACCACGGTCGTGCGTACCCGTGCCAGAGAGCAACTCCGGCGAGAGATTGCCGACCCGTCCGTGCGCCCCCTGCCCTGTGACAACCACGTTGAGCACCAGTACGTCGTGGCGATTCTGGTGAGCTACTCCTCTATCTCCATTGCTTCCTAAATCACCGGCGGATCGTGCCGTCGACCGGCCACCGCCAACCACCGCCGCAATACTTTGTGGTCAAATAGATCAGGGCCATTCGATTTAGATCGGACGCGTAGAAACAGGCGACTTAAGCGAAAGGGTAAGCACTAATCTGTGCCGCACGATCTCATTTAATCCAACGCCTCGCAACGCTTGATCCGCACGAACCGTTATCATCCAATGAGAAATAGCCACGTGGCCAGCCTTTTGATTTAAAAACAGAAACTAATCTATTAGATGTTCCAATTTGTAAAATCCATAACTTTAAATCTACACGTCCAACTTTTGCAAACTTTATATCAATGGATTCAGAAAAACAAGCCCTAGCCAACCATGCACTTTGTTTAGTGAAAAGCTTCTGGTAAAATGTTTGTTTTTGCATAAACTTATGTGTGCTTGTTTAGGATATAAAAAATATTCTAAAATTATTTTGGGGATAAAATCTTTGGCAAATGGTGTATTTTGAACCTACTGACCATAGGAATCACTTTGTGGTTTCAAAAATGTATTTGGTGAAACAAAAGAATGAATCTTTGATTTAAACCATTTCTAGTCTAATAAAAATATGGTTTATTTATTAAAAATGGTTTTGGAGGAAAACCTTTGAGAAATGTTTTGGAAATAAACTCTCTGACCCTAAACACAAGGTTTTATGGTTTGAAAACATATTTTGTGAAACCTATAGAATTTTGCCTTATTAAAATCATTTCTTCACCACATAAAATAATGACTTAGTTTAAAAAAAGTTAGTGAAGGAAAACCCTTTTGCAAATGATTTTTCCACTTTATAAAATGACCATTAGGTGTTTTCAAATGTTTGTGACCCATTAGAAACCACTTTTGCAAATAAAACAATCTCTTGCATGCTTGCATGCATTGTTTTGTTTCTATAATTTTATGTGATGAATTGCTTGAATGGTAGATTGAAATATTGTTTGCTTGATTGAATTATAGTGATTTGAAGTGAGTGAACATTGCAAAGATCAAGGAGTAAACTTATACTCTCTACCAAAAAGGCAAGTGATGCTTCATACTTTTGTCCCATTATTTTCACTATGCATTAGTGATGTTTCTAAGTAGGACTTGCATAGAATTTTTGCTAAGTATAAACCATGCTATGGGAAATCCTAGTAGATGAAACCTTAGTAGAAATTCCTAAGTAAAGATTCCTACTACTATTATGCTTAGCTTAGCTAGTAGAAAACAAGGGTGGAATATATATTCATACTATGGAAAAATCTCTAAGTCTGAGGACTTGTGTTTTGTTTAATAAAACAACTAAGTGAATGAATCACCTTGGTGGAATGGAAGGAATGGTTTGTGTTGAGTGGTTCACAAGGCCCATTTCTATGGTTTACCTTGTGTATCTCACTTGTGGATGGCCACCCAGGAACAAAGAGATTGGAGATGTCAAATGTTGAGAAGCTTCAAGTGCAACCACATGGCATTATGGGCTCTGCCTGGATCATATAGGTTGCAATAACTTAGCCAAATGGACAGTTGGTGGTAGGGGATTGATAGGTTGGAGCGCGTCCATTTTGGTCTAAGGGAAGGCTTCTGAAAGATCTTGTCTTGGTGAAACCAAGTCTTGTGGGGAAAGTGCACCACCTCTGCAGAGTGTAAAATCTAAGTACTTAGCCACGTCCCTGGCAAAGGACAATTTGAGCATCAAGACATGGAAGCTATCAAGAATCTCATCATCCAAATTTCTAAGTTAAAAACTTTTGGTTGAACAAGGGTTTAAGGTTCACCAATTTCTATTGGTGGTTCCTTGGGTGATTTTGTCAAAGCAAAAACTTAGTGTTTTCAAATGATAAGGAAAAATCTATTTTGAGAAAAGCAAGCCTAAGCTCCACTTAGCCAAATGCATATAGATGATAGACTCCACTATACTACCATAGTATCACTTGCCAATACAATTCAAATGTATTGACCCTTGTGGCTGTAACTTGTTATGTTGCAGGTTTGTTTGATATTAGTGAAGTTTGTTGAATTAGGATTACAAGTCTACAACCAACATGTTTGCCTGTGGCACTTTGAAGATGAAGGACCCCATGCTTATAGATATGCTGCTGCAATGTAATGTAATAGCCAAATGAGCTATGTAAGATGTAATAAATTATGTTATTCCTAGTTATAAAGTTGTACTATGACCTTTGTTTCTTGATATTACATCTTAACTGTGGATGCTAGCTATTGATCCAGGGACTAGCATTGTAAACACAGGGATCTCTACCTTATTAAAGGTTGGGAACCTTACAACATCATATATAATCATAATCATGACCATATGACATCACATCACACCCCTGCAAAACAAAGTTAGACGCGCCTCTAATTTTCTTTGCATGTTTACGTGGTTTGGGGCTTTCGAATAAGTATCGTTCTAACTTACGAACAAGAACCACAACGTTGATGTAAGTACTATCAAGTGCCCATTCTAAATTGAATCTTCACTATGATGGGAGAGACAGACACCCGCAAAGCCACTTATGCAATACAAGTTGCCTGTCAAGCGTGGAGCAAGTCTCATGAACGATGTCATTTAAGGTTAGCCTGGGCCGCTTCATCCCACCATCCCGCAAGATGCAAAGTATATAAGAAGCAATTCATAATAAAATCACCACCGCCGACAATGACCATTGTGTTCTACTCGTGCAACATATCTACTTATAGACATGGCTTTGATACCACTATAGGGGTTCGTAGCATGGAAAACAAAAAGTTTCTACCGCATAAACACACACAAGCCATGATCTATCTACTAGATTGTAGCAACGAGTCGATAGAGTACTAACCCTTGAAGATTCCAAAGAGGTTAACTAGATCGGATTCTCGTGGATGATGTAGTCGTTCACTTATCGATCTCAAGATCATGTAGATGATCCTTCTGGCACCGCATTCCAGCAGCGCTCCCGCAGTCGGTCACATGTTTTGTACTCGATGAATACCTTCCTCTCCCTTGTTCCAGCAGAAAGGGGAGGTTGTTGATCTCTCCTCGCAATTCCGGCAGCACGAAGGCGTGGTGGCAGCAGTACAGGGGAAATCCCGCAGGGCTTCGCCTATGCCGGAGCGGGTATGGTGGAGTAGAAAAGGGCCTCGGCAATCTAGGGTTTAGAGGGCCGAGGGGAGGTGGTGTCTAGCGGCTAGGGGATAGGGCTTATCCCTAGTCAGCGACTTGGAGGAGATCCCTATGCGGCGGTGGCGCCAAGCTAGGGTTTGAGGTGTGAGTGGTTGTCACATCCCAAAATTTTCCAAATTTTGAAATGTGAAAAATAAATAAACAAAAGAATTTATTATTGAAATTTAGGGTGAAAAGAAACTTTTTGCTTCTAAATGGAAACATCAAAATCCCTCTTGAATAAAATTTAAATGAAAGCAACAAAAATTATAAATGATCAAAAATGATGAACAAAAATATTATAAAACCATAGAAATTGGTTTCACTCAATTTGAAGCCATGGATAAAAAACTTATGAATTTAATAAGATAAAAGGAATTAATTTCCAAGGCTAATAAAGCTCCTAACAAAAATCAATACCAAATTGTGAGCAAAGTAATCCTAAAAGGATTTGAATAGATAAATAAATATTAAATAAAATTATACAAATTGGAATCAACAAATTTAGAACTATAAATAAAAAATATGGATTTTATATGACAAAGAAATAAATAAATAAATAAATAAATAAATAAGGAATATTTAAAGGACAAATTAAATGTTGGCCAAATCCATAAGCAAGTGGAATAAAGATAATCCAAATAAAAATAAAAGAAATAAAGATTATTTATGGGCCTTTAACCATATTCAATTTTATTTAAATGAAGACAAAATTCCTAATAATAAATGATTAATTAAATCATGAGAAAAATAATTGAAATTGCCAAAATGAATTAAAAGTTATCTAATTAACTTAAAAAGAATAAAATAATTATTTGAATAAAATTTATATGGGTTTGAACCATATTTAATTTTATTTAAATAAAGACAAATGACCAAATTAAATAAATATTAAACCATAAGAGAATATAAAAAATATTCTAAAATGGATTATTTAAACACACTATTAAAATATATAAAAACCTACTGAAAGTTTGGAAAAGGTTTGAAATCAAATGAGTGTTTGAATCATTTGAATAAAATGAAAACAGAAAATAAAATAGAAAAAGAAATCAAAAGGAAAAAAATATAAACAGATTCAACCCACTAACCTACCCAGCCCAGCAAAGCCACAGGCCCATTAGGCAGCCCACCCGACACTCTCTCTTCTCGTGCCTGTTCTTTTCTCACCACACAACATACCCCCTCATCTCACTGACGGAACGACCCCACTGCCACGATGTCTCGTCTTTAACCCCGCGCTGACCCCGCCCCCAACTCCTCCCCGGCCGTTTCTACCATCATTAATCCTCGTAAAATTTGCATTAATGTCGCACTAATCCCTCCCCACGACCATGCACGATTTAACCCCTCCACCCCCTCTCCATTTCCCCTCGCTCGCTCGCACCCGAACGCCACCAGGCTGCGCTGAATTTGGCTCGCTCCGTCGCTGCCTCTGACGAGTTCCCCGTCGAATTTCGGTGACACCCGACCATTCCCTTGCCCCTGGCTCACACGAGCTTGCTCGCCAGCACCTCGCACACCTTCCAGCACCTTCTGCTCGCTCGCGTGCACCCCAGAACATCGGCAACGACGACGCCTACTCACCACCGTCTCATTCCTCCACTCCGGCGACCTCTCCCCGTAAGTTCTGACCGCCCCTCTCCTCCTTGTTGACACTCATGCACTCAACGTTCTCGCGCGCATATAACGTGACCCTCTGCTTGTTTTCACGTGGCCCGTAGCTTAACCTCCGATGACGCCAGTACATGACCGACGGTGACGGAGACTCCAGTGAGCAATCGATGGCAACCCCATGCACCCCTGGCCTTCCCACAACCACCTCGAGCATCCCCACGCCACGGAAAACCTGGTGAGCCCCTTCCCCCTCTTCCTTGCTTCTGTTTTCACCGAACCTTGACGGGCGCCGCCTCCCAGCGTCAGCTGGCCGTACCATCTCGATCACGAAGCTCGTAGATCACGAATCTAGTGGATAGGATTAGAATTAGATGAAGGAGTATCTTCTGATCTAATCTGTGCAATTATAATTATATCCAACGGCTGGTGTTGCTCGATCCACCCGAACCGGTACCGTCCAGTTAGATTCAGCCACGTCGCCTAGCTGTTGATTTAAAAACCAGATTTGATCTATTAGTTGTATGAATTTGTAAAATCCATAACTTTTGTTCTGTTTGTCCAAAAATTACAAACTTTATACCAATGGATTCAGAAAAATGTAAAATTTGCAACCATGGCCTTAGTTTAGTATTTTGCTTCCGAAAAATTAGGTGTTTTTGCAGAAACATTTGTAAGGATATTTTTGTTATAAAAATTATTCTAAAAATGATTTTTGAGTAAAACCTTTTGAAAATGGTTTGATTTGAACTATCTGACCCTAAACACTAACTTTTGGATTGAAAAATATATTTTATTAACACTAGAAAATTATTCTTTGAATAAAATCATTTCTAGCAAAACAAAAATGATTTAAAAGGGCCATTTTCACTAACTTGGTTTCAAATGATTTTGCCACTTTTATAAATGAAAAGTAGGTGTTTTGAAATGTTAAACCTTGTTAGAAAACGCTTTTCCAAATAAAACAACCTTTTGCATGCTTGCATGCATTTCCTTGCTTTTCTTATTTTATGTGGTGAATTGTTTGAATGCTAGTTTGAATATGTGCTTGCTTGATTGAATTGTAGTGAACTTTGAAGAGTGTGACAATTGCAAGATCAATGAGTGAACCTAGTTCCTCTACTACAAAGGCAAGTGGTGCTTCATATATTTTGTCCTATTATTTTCACAATGCATCAGTGATATTTTGAGTAGGACTTGCATGGAATTTTCTAAGTAGCTATACTATGCTATGCCTTGGGAAATCCTAGTAGATGTTGTCTTAGTAGAATTATCCTAAGTTAGGAAACTTGCCATGTTATCATCCTTAGCTTAGCTAGTGGAAAACAAGGGTGGATTATTCATGCTATGAAATATTTCTAAGTTTATGACTTGTGTTTTGCTTAATAAAAAAACTATTTGAATGAATCACCTGGGTGGAATGGTATGAATGGGTTATGTTGAGTGGTTACACAAGTCCCAGGATGGCAACCTTGTGTATCACACTTGTGCAAAGCCACCCAGGAACAAAGAGATTTGAGATGTCAAGTGTTGAGAAGCTTCTAGTGCAGCCACATGGCAATATGGGCTCTGCCTGGATCATATGGGTTGCAATAACTTAGCCAGATGGACAAAAGGTGGTAGGGTGATAGGATGGAACACGTCCATTTGGTCTAAGGGAAGGCTTCTGAAAGATCTTGTATCGATGCATGTTGAGTATTATGGGGAAAGTGCACCATTGTCAACACCTAGATTTTTAATCCCAGATGCTTGTTATGCCATACATCGCAATCCCAGGATCACCATTTTTGCGAGACATAACAGATTTGGATACCACAGTACATCATCCATTACAAACCATTCATAAGGTCTTACACAAATAAGGATCTCATGATCCAGTTCTTAAAACAACTCAAGCAGCGGAAATACGTAATAATAAAAGTAGTGTAGGTGAAGCTCCATCTTTGAGGTCACAGGCAATGCTGACGATGGGAGATGATCCTAGTTGTCGTAACCTTCCTGGGGTCCTTCGTCCTGGTACTCCTCTTCATAGTCTGGCCACAGGAATAGCCAGGGACAAAGCCATGAGTACTCTTTAAGTACTCGCAAACTAATACTAACAGTTAAAGGGGTTTTTGTAGTAGGACACTAAGCTCTAGGGTTGTTTTGCAAAAAGCCAGATTTACCTCTACTAAGCTCAGAAACAAAGAATGCTAGTTGAAGTTTTATAACACCTAAGTGGGAACTTGTATTTCATATCACAACTCTGTTGTGGTCAAGTCAAATTCTCAATTCATTTCACAAGTCATTTTGAAAACATCTGACGGGGGAACAGAATGGCCACTCCAACTGTCAATAACCGCGGATGCGGCTATTCGAATAGTTTGACACTCTATAGAGATTGTACACTTTCAACACAACATTCGATACATCCATCAGGAACAAATCCTGAATTCACCATACTGAGTATGCGGATAATCAATCCTAACCTTTCCATTACGCGCCCTAGTATAGGCACCTATCCTGTGAGTTTAGCCTCCCAACCATGACCAACTGTCATCTTGGGTACTGCACAGGTGGAAAATCTTCACAAGGTAGCCTTAGCTCAGACCTTGGTCGTGAGGGAACCCATACTAAGGTATATAAGTTTCCAGTCAAACCCTACCCAATTTTCGGGTATTGTGGTTGTACGGTAAAATTGGAATGGTATCGCATCCAGACAACCATCAGTTTTATAAAGGGCTAAGGCTCATGCCTTAACATTTTCATCATCTAAATCATCTAGTGTTCAGAAACACATGTCAAAACATCTCAGTAGAATGACTCATCATTCTAAGGTTTTCATAACCATTTTCCACCAAGTATTCCCATCTAAAGTTGATCAAGTTTTATGCTTATCACTAGCATCTACAAGTGGGATTAAGTACTAATGATGGGGTGGTAAACAAGTGGAGTTTAACTAAGTACAATCTCAGGCCTTAGGATGACATCAAGATTATCTAGCTTAGGCCAAATTTAATGCTCTTTATGCAACGTTCATTTATCTTCCTAGAATCTAAAAGTCACTTATGTAAACTCTAAGAAATAGCTTTGATAAAGAAATAAAGTAGAAAGCTTGCAAGTAAAAACTAGGATGGGGTTATCAAGTGGGTATGATCACATATGCTTAGGGCATATAGTTGGTATGGTGACAAGCAGGTATTAGCTTGCATAAGTAAGGTATCTTGCAAGGGTTAGCTTGCTCAATCAACTAGTAGTATTAGGCTTGCATAGGTCAACTTGGTTAGTAAGGCTTGCCTTGTGCAGAGCAGTGGTTGAAGTTCTCCTCGGCCTCTTCTTTGTAGTATCCTCCTTCCTCCTCGTATCCTTGGTCGATACTAGCGTCTATGAATACATACGAGGTACACCATCACCAAATAATACTTAACTATTTTCAATCATCACACAAAGGTTTTCTATAGATGATCTAGCACCATCACTAACCTTACAAGAATAAAGCATTTGCATTATTTATTTATTTTTAGAAAAGTAATTTCTACTCATTGAAAAACTACTTCAGATTTAATATTCTCCAAACCAAACATGGGATCATGTTGACACATGTCATCACCACATATTTCAGTACATGGGAATGTGATTTAAAATTGTGTCACAATTTAATTAGGTTTAACCTTTTATTTTAAATAAAATAAAGTGACTATAAATGCCTATGTGGCATTCTTTTATTACTTGAACATTATTTCTGTAAGTAAACCCATATATTTTTATATATTCTGAAAGGTATGATCAAATGTGATTTTTGAGAGTTGGAATCAACTCAAAAGCTATTACGGTTGAAATTTGAAAAATGTTTGAATGCAGAAAAGCTTCTGAATTGTTATTTTTACCAAGGTTGATCTACAGATCCAAATAATTTGAATCCAAAGGGCTTGGATTAAGCATTTCAGTACCTTTTCTAACAAAATTGGTTTCATGCAATTTGGTTCACTGAATTGAGATGGGTTGATTTTTGAAACTAGGTACAGAACTGAGTTTGAAATAAATAGAAAAATCTAAATTCAAATGGTTGGGCTGCGAGGGAAGGGTTAATGGGCCGGCTCAGTGTCACTCTGCAGCGCGGGGCTCAGCTGACAGGGGGTTCCACCCGTCAGTGGCTCATAACACGCGAAGCGGTACGGGGCGATGTGGTGCGTTGGATTAGAAGTGAGATCAACGGCTGAAGGTCGTCGTCAACGATGAACATGTCACCGTCGAGCTCGAACCCTAGCGGCTCAGTGGGGGTCGTGGGAGGCTCACCAGGGCTTAGGCGAGGGTTGGCGATGGGGGCGAACGACAAAGTCGATGACGGCGATTCTCCTGGCACCGGCAGCTCCTCCTAGGGCGGCTCCAATCGATGGCTTCCTTCTTCTCTAGCGGCGGCGGGCTCCGGTGAAATTCCGGCGATGCGCTGCTCGCCTTGCTCCGAAGTGAGGTGGGGTGGTTCTGGGTGAGAGGGGAGTGAACTGATGTGAAGAAATTGAGCGGGGGTCGTCTACTTTTATAGGCTCAACGGCGAGACCAAGGGGGTGGGCAGGCGATGGTGGCTACACGACTACGGGCGGCTAGCGGCATGGATGAGGTTGGCGATTGACGGGCGGTCTCCTGGCGATGCTCTAGAGCTTAAATGCGCGTGTAGGGGCGGTGGCAATCGGTCGGGAACGTGCGGTGCTCTGCGAGGCAGAGGCGGCGAACTCCACGACGAGCGGTGGCTACGGGGTACGGGCGGTGAAACGAACATGTCTGGTGGTCTCCTGGGATGGTGGGGCGCATGTTGGCGGGCGGCGAGGGCTCGAGATGGTCAGGTTGCGTGGGAACGGTGCGTGCACTGGGGTGAGCGTCGGCATGGTCAACAACGGCACGGGCGCGGCGTTCCTGGCGGTTCTAGTCTTTGCCTTCGAGATAGGGCTGGTCGAGAGGGGGCGGTGAGGCATGGGCTGCATGCTAGACAAGGTGGGCATGGCTAGTTCTTCTCCTAGCTTGATGTCCACACTGGGGTGACATGGTGAGGCTCGGCCTGCTCACCATTGGTGGCAATGGCAAGCTCACAGTGGTGCTAGAGGTTAGTCAAGGTTGCTAGATGATCTATTAAGGATAGTTGCATCCAGAGAGGGGACAAGGTTGGCCCAAAACACTGCTCAACATAGTGTTTTTGATTTGGTTGATTTGCATATGTAACCTGTTTGATGAAATGGCCGCATGAACTTGAGTTTTGAATTTTGAAAAGATTTTTGGTGGATGTGATAGGCATGTGTTGAGGATTATGTGGATGCTTGGGTTTTGAAAATTGAGCTTGTTTGAGTGGTTTTTGAAATAGTGGGATCTTCCCATATGAAATAGATTCAATTTTAAACTGTCATTTAAACTAAGCATTTAAATGTTTTTGGATGATCACAAAGTGGGCCTTGGTGCCTTATTATGAGTACTAACAAGGGGTGCAAAGATCCATACATGTTTCTGTTGAGTTTTGAAAATTAGAGATAGCCAAAGTAAGCACGGGAGTTAATTTGGCCAAAGTGACCATTCACTTAATTTATTTGTTTTGACTTGTTTGTCTTTGGGAAAAGTTTGGGGATTGTTTAGATGATGTTTATTTCACCTAAGAATCATTTTACAATCAAAGAAACACAGAACCATGGCAATTCAAAAGAATCCAAATTTTAATACACACACATATGAATGCTTTTATATTTTTAGTTGGAAAAGTTTTTTGTTAACCCTAAATTTGGTGATTAGAGTTTGATGATCCAAGTTCAATATTTTTGGGATGTTACAAACCTTCTCCCCTTAAACAAAATCTCGTCCCGAGATCTGAAAAAGGACGAAAAAGATTACCTAGGATTTGAAGAGATCGGGAAACTCCGTCCTAATGTGATCTTCGCGCTCCCATGTAGCTTCCTCTTCTGTGTGGTTGCTCCATTGAATCTTAAGAAACTTGATACTTCGGGTTCTGGTAGTTCTGAAAGCTTCTTCCAAAATACGGATGGGCACTTCGGGGTAGGTCAGGTCATCGTTGATTTCTATGGTCTGATGATCAATGTTCTTGAACACTTCCATCTTCTCCGGAACTTCGAGGAACTTGCGAAGTAATGAGATATGGAACACATTGTGCACGGCTGACATCTCTTCGGGTAGTTCCAATTGATACGACACTTCTCCTCGACGGTTCAGAATCTTGAAGGGGCCTATATATCTAGGGGCTAACTTTCCTTTTAGTTGGAAACGCTGCATTCCCTTCAATGGCGACACTTTCAGATACACAAAATCTCCGATGTTAAAGGCGAGGTCTCAACGTCTCTTGTCGGTGTAACTCTTCTGCCTTGACTGGATTGTCTTGAGGTGCTCACGAATCTTGTGAACCTTCTCTTCTTCTAGTAGGATATCGGGTTCGAAAGTCTGACTCTCTCCTACTTCCGACCAGTTCAAAGGGGTGCGACACTTTATTCCATACATGAATTCAAATGGGGCCATTTGCAAACTAGCTTGATAACTGTTGTTGTACGAAAATTCTGCGAACGGCAGACAGTCTTCCCATTTAGATCCATACTCTAACACACATGCTCTCAACATGTCTTCGAGTATCTGATTTACTCGCTCCGTTTGTCTGTCGGTCTGAGGGTGATAAGCTGTGCTGAAATCTAGTCGGGTTCCTAAACCTTCTTGGACTTTCTTCCAGAATCTCAAGGTAAACTGAGTTCCTCGATCCGATACGATGTTCTTGGGGACTCCATGCAAACTGACGATTCTAGCGATGTATAACTCCACTAGCTTCGAACTCTGATATGTGGTCTTGACGGGTAAGAAATGGACGACTTTGGACAATCTCTCCACTATGACCCAGATAGAGTCATTTCCCCTACTAGAAGTAGGCAATCCGGTGATAAAGTCCATTCCAACGGAATCCCATTTCCATTCCGGAATCTGCAATGGTTGCAACAATCCAGCGGGTCTTTGATGCCCACCTTGACTCGCTGACATATATCACACTTGGCGATATAGCTTCCGATTTCTCTCTTCATCTTATGCCACCAAAATTGTTCCTTCAAATCTTGATACATCTTCGTTCCTCCGGGGTGGATAGAATAAAGAGTATCATGAGCTTCCTTGAGAATAACTTCTTTCAACTCAGAATCTGCTGGTACACAAAGGCATCCTTTGTACCATAGAACTCCTTCTTCGTCTTCGATGAATCCGGGTACTTTGCCTATACTGATACGACACTTGATTCCGTCTATACTAGCATTTCCTCTCTGCGCCTCCTTGATCTGGCTAATCAAAGTGGGTTGAAGTTCTATGCTAGCCAAAAATCCTTCACTTACTAATTCTATTCGAAAATCTTCCATCTCTTTGTGCAGACTTGGTTGCTCCTTAAAAATCATGGAGTTCAAGCGGCACGGCAATCTGCTAAGGGCATATGCTACCACATTGGCTTTACCGGGGTGATAGTGAATGTCTAGATCGTAATCCTTGATTAGCTCAATCCATCTTATCTGTCTCATATTCATCTCCTTCTGAGTGAATATATACTTCAGGCTCTTGTGATCCGAATAAATCTCACAACGGTTTCCCATCAGGTAATGCCTCCATGTCTTCAGGGCTAGAACTGCGACTGCGAGCTCGAGGTCATGGGTTGTAATTCTGCTCGTGTTGTTTGAGTTGTCGAGATAGATAAGATATGACTTTGCCTTCTTGCATTAGCATACATTAGAGACCGATCTTGGATGCATCACAATACACGTCAAAGGGCTTCGTGATGTCCGGCATGATTAAGATTGGGGCTAAAATCAATCTTCTCTTGAGTTCTTGAAAACTTGCTTCACATTTGTCTGTCCATTCAAACTTCTTGTCCTTCTTCAGCAATTGGGTCATGGGTCTGGCGATACTCGAGAATCCTTCTACGAACTTGTGGTAGTATCCCGCCAATCCGAGAAATGCACGAACTTGGGTTTGACTGGTTGGGGCTTGCCAATCTTCGACATCTTTCACCTTTGCAGGGTCAACGGCAATTCCTCCGGCTATACATTGTGGCCGAGGAATCCTACCTCCTGTAACCAGAATTCACATTTGCTAAACTTGGCATACAACTGATGCTCTCTAAGGGTTCCAAGAATGGTCCTTAGGTGTAGCTCATGTTCTTCTTCCGATTTGGAATAAATCAGAATGTCATCGATGAAAACAACGAAAAACTTATCCAGGAAGTCCATAAAAATCTTATTCATGAGATTCATGAAATAAGCGGGGGCATTGGTTAATCCAAAAGACATGATAGTATACTCGTATAATCAATATCTGGTGGTAAAGGTAGTCTTTGGAATATCCTTTGCACGAATCTTGAGTTGATGATAGCCAGTCCTAAGATCAATCTTAGAAAACACTTTGGCACCAGTCAACTGATCAAACAAATCTTCTATCTTGGGCAATGGGTATTTGTTCTTGATAGTGACATCATTCACCTTCCGATAATCTGTACACAGACGGTTACCTCCATCCTTCTTTTCCACAAATAAGACAGGTGATCTCCATGGTGACGCACTTGGTTGAAACAATCCAATTGCCAGCATGGCATCTAGTTACTTCTTCAGTTCTGCTAGTTCAGACGGGTTCATACTATATGGTCTCTGGGCTATGGGTCCTGTTTCGGGGATTAGTTCAATGATAAACTCGATATCCCGATCTAGGGGCATACCGGGCAAAACATCTGGAAACACATCGGGGTATTCACAGACTATCCGGACTTGGTCAATGGTAGGTTGGGATATACTCTTGTTGCACTTGAATTGACGAGGTAAGGTTTCAGATACATGATCGACTGATATTCCGGTTGTACTGGACATGGTTATGGCTTTCTTGGCACAGTCAATTAATCATTTATGTTTGGACATCCAATCCATTCCTAGTACTAATTCCAAACCTTTAGTTCCGAGTACTATCAGATTAGCATAAAAATCTATGCCATGGATTCGGATAGGGACGGCTTTGCAAATTTGCCTAGCTTTGGTGGTTGAACCGGGAATTTGAACAATCATAACATGCTTCAGTTTGGTTGGTTGAATCTTACTAGTGCATGCAAATTCTTCGGTGACAAATGAGTGCGATGCACCAGAATCAAACAACACTCTACCAAGTACTGAATTAACAGAAAACATACCTAGCACGACGTCTGGCGCTTCCTGGGCTTCTTCAGCATGCATGAGAAAAAGACGGTTGTTGCGGTTGAGCGAATTCCCTGGGGAAAACCTTCTTCCGGGCTGAACACGACGCTGCTGCTGAGCTGGGGCATTTGCATTGGGGGCTGCGGCATTCTTCTTGGGGCACTCATTAGAGTAGTGACCCTTATTTCCACAGTCATAACAAGTCACTTGCGACTTGTCCTTTGCTGCAACTGGCACAATATTGCTTCCAGTCCTCGGGGCAGTGTTGGTGTTGGTGGCGGCATTGTTGTTGTTGAACTTGGGTGGTGCACGGTTGAAATTGCCAGAGTTGCCGGGGTTTTTGTGATTTCCTCGGGGCCTTGGGTTTCCACGGTTGGGATAGGTCGAACGGTTCATCGGGGGTCTGTTGGTTCTCGGGGCAAATCCTGGAGATGGGTTGGGGCGATACTTTGGGGTATGATGGGTTCCTGGCTGATGCATCATGCGACGCTTGCGGTTCTCATTGGCTTGGTTGATCTTTCCTTCCATCTGAATGGCAGAGTCGACAAGGGCTTCAATATCAGCAAAGGGGATATTGACCAACACAGTCTGCATCTCATCATGCAAACCATTCAGGAATCTTTCTTTCTTCTTGGCTTCAGTGTCGATCTCATCCGGGGCATACCTAGCTAATGACAAGAATTTGTCACGGTATTCCACTACGGTCATCCTTCCTTGCTTCAGTTCTCTGAACTCTTCTCTCATTCTGTTGATCAAATCTGGTGGCACATGGGTTCTGCTGAACTTGACCTTGAATTCCTCCCTGGTCATCATCTGTCCTCCAGTCATTGCACGAACACTGTTCCACCATGCTCTTGAATCTCTGGCTAGATAGTGGGTGGTGAACAGAACTTTCTCGTTAGCTTCCACTACGGCGACTTCTAGGTTGTTTTCCATGGTTTGCAGCCAATCATCTGCATTTAAGGGCTCTTCCGACTTAGTGAAAACAGGTGGGTTGGTATTCTGGAAATTCTTGAGCTTAGATCCATGGTTGTCCTGGTTTCCTTGGCCTTGATTGTTGTGGGCTAGCTGAGCTATCTGCTGGAGGGTGGCTAAGTTGGCTTGACGTTCGGCTCTTTCGGCTTCACGGTCAGAAACCAACATTTGCAGGATCTGCAACATCGGGTCCGGGGATGAACCACTTCCTCCGCGAGGCATCTCAAGATTGAGATAGATCATGAGAAAAGAGGGAAATTTCTAAGGTTCAGGGACTTTGAAAAGTTTTTTTTAAGTTTGACTCAGATTTTCTAGCAACTTGCTTTTCATTCATTCATCCATAGCACACGATACAACACACACCACAACAAAGGTAAACAGATGGTTTTAAGAACCATCCTGGAAACTACGATACAGTGGGACCGAATACAACTCACTACGCTAGTGCTCAGGTGCTACTACTCCTCGGAGTCGGTGTAGTCGTCATCCTCATCATCCTCCTCGTCATCGATGAAGGCAAAATCATCCTCATCGGTGAAGAAGTCCATGGCATGATCCTCAAGAAAATCATCATCATCGCTGAGATAGGAGTAGGGGTCTCCACAAAGATCCTCTCCGGCATTCTCCCACTTCCTCCGCCTGCATGTCTCTCTCGTGGATGGTCTCCTCCAAATCCGAGATACGGTGGCGAAGACGGGCAATGATGCGCTCCTTCTTGTCAAGCTGGCGGCAGCGAGACTTGCGATCCTTTGCTAGCATGGAGATGGTCTGATCCTTCGTCTTGATGATGGCAGACTTGTGGTTGGAGTAGTCACGGCAATTGTCCAATTCCTGCTGACGATCATACATCATGAAGCTAAGGTGGTCCAACTGAGTCTTCAGCTTGTGGTGGTATGGGGCTTCCAGTGGCTGTCCCATAGCATCACGCCTTGGAAAAAAGTCAAAGCGGGTACCCTTGATCTGGTTGATACTCTGCCCACACAGACGGGCAAGAGCTTCCTGCATGGCCCTAGCAAGTCCATCGAGCCAGTTGTTCTCTCTTAAGGTGAACTGAATTCCCTCGGCGGTGGGAGGTTCAATATTTCCTCGAAGACTTGCAACAATTAGCCACTGCAAATCTTCTCCTCCTTGATCATTGAGCTGAGCTCTGAAGAACTCGGGGTGCGGACGCTCCAGAAGTTCCGAAAGCTGGTAAAAATCCCGCTGAAAGATGAGGTCTCCTCCATTCCCCAACTGATAAAACTTGCTGTACTTCATGTCCATCTATAAGAATATAGGATGAGTAAGTTAGTAGAGTGATCAAGTGTGTCAAATTTTATGTATTTTGCAAGAGTTTTTGAGGAACATGAATTTTCACAAAAGAATCAGAGTGATAAGAATGGGAATAAGTTTTTGTAAATATTTGCTTCCTTTGGTTTTGAAACTAAGTTTTTGATTCAACGTCCAGTCTAACTAGGGTCTCCTATGGTCAGGATGGCTCTGATACCAACTTGTCAACACCCGGATTTTTAATCCCAGATGCCTGTTATGCCATACATCGCAATCCCGGGATAACCATTTTTGCGAGACATAACAGATTTGGATACCACAGTACATCATCCATTACAAACCATACATAAGGTCTTACACAAAAAAGGATATCATGATCCGGTTTTTAATACAACTCAAGCGACGGAAATACGTAATAATAAAAGTAGCGTGTAGGGATTCGTAGCATGGAAAACAAAAAAATTCTACCGCATGCACACAAACAAGCCAAGATCTATCTACTAGATTGTAGCAACGAGACGATAGAAACACTCACCCTCGAAGATCCCAAAGCGGTTAACGAGAGAAGATTCTCGTGGGTGATGTAGTCGTACACTTGCCGATCTCAAGATCGCGTAGACGATCCTTCCGGTGCTGCGTTCCGGCAGCGCTTCTGCAGTCGGTCACACGTTCGGTACTCAATGAAGACCTTCCTCTCCCTTGTTCCAGCAGGCAGCGGAGGTTGTAGTTCTCCCCTCGCGATTCTGGTAGCACGACGATGTGGTGTCGGAAGTAGAGGGAAGATCCTGCAGGGCTTCGCCTAAGCCGGTGCGAGTTATGGTGGATTAGGGTTTCCCGGAGATCTAGGGTTTAGAAGTCCGGGAGGAGGAGGAGGTGTCGGTGGCGGACGGACGGCAAGTGGCGGCGGCCATGGTGGTGGATCGGGTGGAAAGGGGCTAGGGCTTGTGGTGTTGGGGCAGCCCTCCCCCTCTATTTATGAGAGGGAGGGGCAGCCTTGGGAGGGGTGGGTTTGAATCCAAACCCAAACCCAAGTTGGATTGAGAGAAGGACTTGTTTCTTCTCCCACTACGAAACCATTGTTCCAGTTTGACTTTTCAAACTTCCTGTTTGACTTTTAATTTAGAGCTTTATTTCTCTCTTGCAAATGCCAACACCAAGTGACCTAGGATATGATCCAATCATTCCACATATCCATGATACATTCATGGACCATTCCCCTTCCGGTCCGGTGAACCTTCTAAACCCTTCTAGAACCTCTTCGATGAAACCATCGGAAACTTTCCTTATATGAATCTTATTCTACGGACCATTCCGGATCTCCTCGTGATATCCCGGATCCAATCCGATACTCCGAACAACATTCGATATCCCTACTAACTTTCCATATCTACTAAACAACATCGAATCCTTAAGTGTGTCTCCCTACGGTTCGTGAATTATGCGGACATGATCGAGACACTTCTCCGATCAATAACCAATAGAGGAATCTGGAAATTCATATGGCTCCCAAATATTTCTACGATTACTTTGCGATCGAATGAACCACTTACATATGATACCAATTTCCCTTTGTCTCACGATAGTTTACTTATCCGAGGTTTTGATCGTCGGTATCTCTGCATACCTAGTTCAACCTCGTTACTGATAAGTACTCTTTTCTCGTTCCCGTGATATGTGATCCCTTGTGAACCAGTCACATGCTTGCAAGCTAATTGGATAACATTCCACCGAGAGGGCCCAGAGTATATCTATCCGTCATATGGATGGACAAATCCCACTCTTGATCCATGTGCCTCAACCCATACTTTCTGAACACTCAATGCCAACTTTATAGCCACCCAGTTATGGTGTGGCGTTTTATGTCATAAAAGTATCCTTCTAGTGATGGTGATTAGCATGATCTCATGGTCGAAGGAATTAGGTTACTATGTATCAGAACTCTTATAGGAAACGAACTATTGAAATGACTTGATCTTAATGCTACGCTTATCTATAGGAGTATGTCCACCATATCATTCTCCTAATGATATGATCCTGTTGTTAACAACATCTCAATGCTCATGATCGGGAAACCACGATCATTTATTAACCAACAAGCTAGTATTACAAAGAGGCTTTACTATGGACTCTAATTTAGTTTACAAATCACACAAGTATTAATGTTTCTAGTTTAATACTATTATAGCATGAATGTAAACATTTATCATAAACACAAAGATATAATAATAACCACTTTTATTATTGCCTCTAGGGCATATCTCCAACAGTCTCCCACTTGCACTAGAGTCAACTAATCTAGATTACATGGTAATATACCGAACACCCATGGCAGTTTGGTGCTGGTCATGTTTTGCCCTCGGGAGAGGTTTAGTCAACGGATCCACCACATTTAGATCTGTGTGTATTTTGCAAATCTTTATGTCACCATCTTGGATATGCTCTCGAATAGCGTGTAAACGTATCTTGATGTGCTTCAGCTTCTTGTGTGATCTTGGTTCTTGCGCCTTGGCTATGGCGCCCATGTTATCAAAATAGATAGACATTGGGTCCAGCGCACTTGGAACCACACCGAGCTCTGTAATGAACTCTTTGATCCATATCGCCTCTTTTGAAGCCTCCGAAGCAGCTATGTATTCCGATTCAGTTGAATATCTCACCACAACGCTTTGCTTTGCACTCCTCCAGCTAACTGCTGCACAATTCAAAGTAAATACATATCCAGATTGAGATTTAGAATCATCCGGATCGGTGTTCCAACTAGCATCGGTGTAACCATTTACAATGAGTTGTTCATCACCCCCATAAGAAAGAACCATATCCTTACTTCTTCTCAAGTACTTAAGGATGTTTTTGGACGCTGTCCAATGATCCACTCCTGGATCACTTTGATATCTGCTAGTCAAACTAACAGCATATGCAATGTCGGGTCTAGTACATAGCATGGCATACATAAGAGATCCTATGGCTGAGGCATAGGGAGTCTTACTCATCCTTTCTCTATCTTCTTCCGTTGCAGGACTTTGAGTTTTACTCAAGGTCATATTTGGCAACATGGGCAAGAACCCTTTCTTGCTATCTTCCATTCCAAACCTCTTTAGAACTTTATCCAAGTATGTACTTTGTGACAATGATAATAGGCGTCTCGATCTATCTCTATAAATCTTTATGCCTAATATGTAAGCTGCTTCGCCAAGGTATTTCATTGAAAAACTATTATTCAAATAATCCTTGACACTATTAAGAAGGTCTACATCATTCCCAATCAACAATATGTCATCTACATATAGTATTAAGAATGCTACAGAGCTCCCACTCACTTTCTTGTAAATACAAGCTTCTCCATAAGTTTGTATAAAACCAAAGCTTTTGATTACCTTATCAAAACGTTGATTCCAACTTTGGGATGCTTGCTTCAATCCATATATGTACCGTTGAAGTTTGCATACCTTGTTAGCATCTTTAGGATCGACAAAACCTTTGGGTTGCATCATATACAACTCTTCATCAATGTCTCCATTGAGGAACGCCGTTTTGACATCCATCTGCCATATCTCATAATCATAATATGCAGCGATTGCTAACATAATCCTCACAGAGTCTCATCGTAGTCAACACCTTGAATTTGTCGAAACCCTTTTGTGAAAAGTCGAGCTTTATAGAGAGTAACATTACCATCAGCATCTGTTTTCTTATTGAAAATCCATTTATTCTCGAAAGCCTTCCGGCCATCCGGTAAGTCCACAAAAGTCCATACTTGGTTTTTGTACATGGATCCAATCTCGGATTGCATGGCTTCTTGCCATTTATTGGAATCTGGGCTCACCATCGCTTCCTCATATGTCGCAGGGTCATCGGTGTTGTCCACCAACATGACACTCATAACGGGATCATACCAATCAGGAGTGGTACGAGTTCTCGTTGACCTGCGAGGTTCTGTAGTAACTTCAACCGAAGTTTCATGATCAACATCATTAGCTTCCTCTCTTATTGGTGTAGGCACCACAGGAACTACTTCCGCTGTTGCGCTACTCGCAAGTTCGAGAGAAGGTTCAACAACCTCGTCGAGTTCTACTTTCCTTCCAGTCACTTATTTTGAGAGAAACTCCTTCTCTAGAAAGGATCCATTCTTGGCAACGAAGATTTTGCCCTCGGATCTATGATAGAAGGTATACCCAATAGTTTCCTTCGGGTATCCTATGAAGACGCATTTTTCCGCTTTGGGTTCAAGCTTGTCCGGCTGTAACTTCTTTACATAAGCTTCGCAACCCCAAACTTTAAGGAACGACAATTTAGGTTTCTTCCCAAACCATAATTCATAAGGTGTCGTTTCAACGGATTTATATGGTGCCCTATTTAAAGTGAATGCGGTTGTTTCTAATGCATAAACCCAAAACGATAGCGGTAAATCTATAAGTGACATCATAGGACGAACCATATCTAAGAGAGTTCGATTACGACGTTCGGACACACCATTACGTTGTGGTGTTCCCGGCGGTGTCAATTCTGAAAGTATTCCGCATTTCTTCAAATGCTCGCCAAACTCGTAACTTAGATATTCACCTCCACGATCAGATCGTAGAAATTTAATCTTCTTGTTGTGTTGATTATCTACCTCACTTTGAAATTCCTTAAACTTCTCGAAAGTTTCGGACTTATGTTTCATGAAATAGATATACCCATATCTACTCAAGTCATCCGTGAAGGTAAGAACATAACGATAACCACCGCACGATGCTACACTCATTGGGCCACACACATCGGTATGTATGATTTCCAAGAAGTCCGTAGCTCGCTCCATCATACCAAAAAATGGAGTCTTAGTCATTTTACCCATCAGACATGCTTCGCATCTTTCAAGTGATTCGAAATCAAGTGATTCAAGAAGTCCATCAAAATGGAGTTTCTTCATACGCTTCACTCCAATATGACCAATATGATAGTGCCACATATAGGTTGAGTTATTGCTCAATTTCAAACGTTTAGCTTCAATGTTATTAATGTGTGTATTACCACAATCGAGATTCAATAAGAATAGACCATCTATCAAAGGTGCATGTGCATAAAACATATTACTCATATAAAATCGAAGAACCATTATTATTGAACTTAAACAAGTAACCGTCTCGCAACAAACATGATCCGGATATAATGTTCATGCTCAACGCAGGCACCAAATAACAATTATTTAAGTATAAAACTAATCCCGATGGTAGATGAAGAGGTAGTGTGCCGACCGCGATCACATCAACCTTTGATCCATTTCCAACACGCATCGTCACCTCGTTCTTCGCTAGCTTCCATTTATTCTGCAGTACCTGTTTCGAGTTACAAATATGAGCAACCGAACCAGTATCAAATACCCAGGCACTACTACGAGTACTAGTGAGATACACATCAATAACATGTATATCGGATATACCTTTCTTCTTGATGTTGCCGTTCTTCAAATCCGCCAAGTACTTTGGGCAATTCCGCTTCTAGTGACCTTCTCCCTTGCGAAAAGCACTCGATGTCGTGCTTAGGCCCAGTCTTGGTCTTCTTCGCCAGCACGGTAACTTTCTTACCGCCCTTCTTGAAGTTTCCCTTTTTCTTAGATTTTCCTTGCTTCTTGAATTTGGTGGTCTTATTGACCAACAACACTTGGTGCTCTTTCTTGATCTCCACTTCTGCAGATTTCACATTGGAGAAGAGTTCTAGCAACGACTTGTCCATGTTTTGCATATTGTAGTTCATCACAAAGTTCTTGTAACTTGGTGGTAGTGATTGGAGGACACGGTGAATCCCCAAAGCATTAGGAATCACTATTCCCAAGCTTTGAAGCTTGCTTGCGTGCCTAGACATCTTAAGCACGTGCTCACTGACGGAGCTGCCCTCTTCCATCTTGCAGTTAAAGAACTTTTTAGAAGCCACATAACTCTCAACTGCCGCGTGAGCCTCAAATATCATTTTGAGTTCACGGACAATATCATGTGGGTCATGGTTCTCAAACATTTTCTGAAGCTCCAATTCCAAACTATACAAGATAGCACACTGAACTGTGGAGTACTGATTCTTCCGAGCGAGGAAAACATTCTTTACCTCATCAAGATGTGATGGCAGCGGGTCACCCAAATGTGCATCCAAAGACATAGGTCAAATTACCAGCATTGAGGACAATACTCAAATTGCGGAACCAATCCGCGAAGTTGCTTCCATTGTTTTTTCAAATTTTCTTTCTCTAGGAACGCATTAAAATTGATGGTAGGGGCCACCATTGATCTACAACATATTTGCAATAGTTTAGACTAAGTTTATGACAAATTGAGTTCTAATTAATAGTTAAATTAATCTAGGTGAACTCCCACTCAAAACAATATCCCTCAAATTGTTTTAGTGATCACACGAACCAAATCCACCACATCAAAACCGATCATGACGAGAATTGATGTTGCTTCAATGGCGAACAATCAACATGTTCATCATGTCTACTATATGACTCATGCTTTACCTTTCGGTGATCCGTGTTCCGAGACCATGTCTGTACATGCTAGGCTCGTCAAGATGAAACCTTATCTTCCGCATGAGCAAATCTGGCTTGGTCATGTTGTATACACTCGCAGAATCTAACACACCCGATCATCACGTGGTGCTTTGAAACAACGAGCTTTAGCAACGGTGCTTACTAAGGATGAACACTTTAAAACTTGAAATTGTGTGCATGAGGGATCATCTTATAATTCTACCGTCACAAACTAAGAAATACAAGATGCATAAAGGATTAACATCACATGCAATTCATAATATGTGTATGATATGGCTTTTCTTCTTGTGCTTCCGATCTCTATCTTCAAGCACGAACATGATCTCCATCATCACCGGTATGGCGTCAAGGTCAATGGTGCCATTTAATGGTCGTCGTCCACCAGCTTCAACTATTACAACTACTTTGAATAGACACGCAGGCCTAAACGGAATTTGAAAGACAAACATATGGCTCCTGCCGGTTGCCAACTTACAATAAGTAACATTGCATACATCATATATAATCACAATCATGGCCATATCACATCACAGCACACCCCTGCAAAACAAAGTTAGACGCCTCTAATTTTCTTTGCATATTTTACGTGGTTTGGAGCTTTCAATAAGTGTCGTTCTAACTTACAAACAAGAACCACAACGTTAATGCTTGAACTATCAAGTGCCCGTTGTAAATTGAATCTATACTATGATGGGAGAGACAGACACCCGCAAAGCCACTTATGCAATACAAGTTGCATGTTAAGCGTGGAGCAATTCTCATGAATGATGTCATGTAAGGTTAGCCTGGGCCGCTTCATCCCATCATACCGCAAGATGCAAAGTACACAAAAAGCAATTGATAATAAAAGCACCACCGCCCACAATGACCATTGTGTTCTACTCGTGCAACAGATCTACATATAGACACGGCTCTGATACCACTGTAGGGATTTGTAGCATGGAAAACAAAAAATTTCTATCGCATGCACACAAACAAGCCAAGATCTATCTACTAGATTGTAGCAACGAGTCAATAGAAGCACTCACCCTCGAAGATTCCAAAGCGGTTAACGAGAGCATATTCTCGTGGGTGATGTAGCCGTACACTTGCCGATCTCAAGATCGCGTAGATGATCATTCCGGAGCTGCGTTCCGGCAGCGCTTCCACAGTCGGTCACATGTTCGGTACTCGATGAAGACCTTCCTCTCCCATGTTCCAGCAGGCAGCGGAGGTTGTAGTTCTCCCCTCGCGATTCCGGCAGCATGACGGCGTGGTGTCGGAAGTAGAGGGAAGATCCCGCAGGTCTTGGCCTAATCCGGTGCGAGTTATGGTGGATTAAGGTTTCCCGGAGATCTAGGGTTTAGAAGTCCGGGAGGAGGAGGAGGTGTCGGTGGCGGCGAGCGGCGCTGCGGCGGCGGGTCAGCGGCGGCGGTGGCTCGGGTGGAGACGGGCTAGGGCTTGTGGTGTTGGGGCAGCCCTCCCCTTCTATTTATGAGAGGGAGGGGCAGCCTTGGGAGGGGTGGGTTTGAATCCAAACCCAAACCCAATTTGGATTGAGAGAAGGACTTGTTTCTTCTCCCACTAGGAAACCATTGTTCCAGCTTGACTTTTCAAACTTCCTGTTTGACTTTTAACTTAGAGCTTTATTTCTCTCTTGCAAATGCCAACACCAAGTGACCTAGGATATGATCCAATCATTCCACATATCCATGATACATTCATGGACCATTCCCCTTCCGGTCCGGTGAACCTTCTATACCCTTCTAGAACCTCTCCGATGAAACCATCGAAAACTTTCCTTATATGAATCTTATTCTCCGGACCATTCCGGATCTCCTCGTGATATCCCGGATCCAATCCGAGACTCCGAACAACATTCGGTATCCTTACTAACTTTCCATATCTACTAAACAACATCGAATCCTTAAGTGTGTCTCCCTATGGTTCATGAATTATGTGGACATGATCGAGACACTTCTCCGATCAATAACCAATAGAGGAATCTGGAAATTCATATGGCTCCCACATATTTCTACGATTACTTTGCGATCGAATGAACCACTTACATACGATACCAATTTCCCTTTGTCTCACGATAGTTTACTTATCCGAGGTTTTGATCGTCGGTATCTCTGCATACCTAGTTCAACCTCGTTACTGATAAGTACTCTTTTCTCGTTCCCGTGATATGTGATCCCTTGTGAACCAGTCACATGCTTGCAAGATAATTGGATGACATTCCACCGAGAGGGCCCAGAGTATATCTATCTGTCATATGGATGGACAAATCCCACTCTTGATCCATGTGCCTCAACCCATACTTTCTGAACACTGAATGCTAGCTTTATAGCCACCCAGTTACGGTGTGGCGTTTGATGTCATCAAAGTATCCTTCCGGTGATGGTGATTAGCATGATCTCATGGTCGAAGGAATTAGGTTACAATGTATCAGAAATCTTATAGCAAACGAACTATTGAAATGACTTTATCTTAATGCTACGCTTATATATAGGAGTATGTCCATCATATCATTCTCCTAATGATACGATCCTATTGTTAACAACATCTCAATGCTCATGATCGGGAAACCACGATCATCTATTAACCAACAAGCTAGTATTACAAAGAGGCTTTACTATGGACTCTAATTTAGTTTACAAATCACACAAGTATTAATGTTTCCAGTTTAATATTGTTATAGCATGAATGTAAACATTTATCATAAACACAAAGATATAATAATAACCACTTTTATTATTGCCTCTAGGGAATATCTCCAACATAGCGTAGGTGAAGCTCCATCTTCGGGGTCACATGCAATGCTGACGATGGGAGATGATCCTAGTTGTCGTAACCTTCCTGGGGTCCTTCGTCCTGGTACTCCTCTTCATAGTCCGCCAGGAATAGCTGTGGAGAAAGCCATGAGTACTCTTTAAGTACTCGCAAACTAATACTAACAGTTAAAGGGGTTTTTGTAGTAGGACACTAAGCTCTAGGGTTGTTTTGCAAAAAGCTAGATTTACCTCTACTAAGTTAAGAAGCAAAGAATGCTAGTTGAAGTTTTATAACACCTAAATGGGAACTTGTATTTCATATCACAACTCTGTTGTGGTCAAGTCAAATTCTCAATTCATTTCACAAGTCATTTTGAAAACATCTGACGGGGGAACAGTATGGCCACTCCAACTGTCCATAACCGCGGACGTGGCTATTCGAATAGCTTGACACTCTGCAGAGATTGTACACTTTCACCACAACATTCGATACATCAGTCAGGAACAAATCCTGAATTCACCATACTCAGTATGCGGATAATCAATCCTAACCTTTCCATTACACGCCCTAGTATAGGCACCTCTCCTTTTAGTTTGGCCTCCCAACCATGACCAACTGTCATCTTGGGTACTGCACAGGTGGACAATCTTCACAAGGTAGCCTCAGGTCAGACCTTGGCCATGAGGGAACCCATACTAAGGTATATAAGTTTCCAGTCAAGCCCTACCCAATTTTCGGGTATTGTGGTTGTATGGTAAAATTGGAATGGTATCGCATCCAGACAACTATCAGTTTTATAAAGGGCTAAGGCTCATGCCTTAACATTTTCATCATCCAAATCATATGGTGTTCAGAAACACATGTCAAAACATCTCAGTAGAATGACTCATCATTCTAAGGTTTTCATAACCGTTTTCCACCAAGTATTCCCATCTAAAGTTGATCAAGTTTTATGCTTAGCACTAGCATCTACAAGTGGGATTAAGTACTAATGATGGGGTGGTAAACAAGTGGAGTTTAACTAAGTACAATCTCAGGCCTTAGGATGACATCAAGATTATCTAGCTTAGGCCAAATTTAATGCTTTTTATGCAACCTTCAATTATCTTCCTAGAATCTACAAGTCACTTAAGTAAACTCTAAGAAATAGCTTTGATAAAGAAATAAAGTAGAAAGCTTGCAAGTAAAAACTAGGATGGGGTTATCAAGTGGGTATGATCACATATGCTTAGGGCATATAGTTGGTATGGTGACAAGCAGGTATTAGCTTGCATAAGTAAGGTATCTTGCAAGGGTTAGCTTGCTCAATCAACTAGTAGTATTAAGCTTGCATAGGTCAACTTGGTTAGTAAGGCTTGCCTTGTGCAGAGCAGTGGTTGAAGTTCTCCTCGGCCTCTTCTTCGTAGTATCCTCCTTCCTCCTCGTATCCTTGGTCGGTACTAGCGTCTATGAATAAATACGAGGTACACCATCACCAAACAATACTTAACAATTTTCAATCATCACACAAAGGTTTTCTATAGATGATCTAGCATCAGCACTAACCTTACAAGAATAAAGCATTTGCATTATTTATTTATTTTTAGAAAAGTAATTTCTACTCATTGAAAAACTACTTAAGATTTAATATTCTCCAAACCAAACATGGGATCATGTTGACACATGTCATCACCGCATATTTCAGTACATGGGAATGTGATTTAAAGTGGTGTCACAATTTAATAAGGTTTAACCTTTTATTTTAAATAAAATAAAGTGACTATAAATGCCTATGTGGCATTCTTTTATTACTTGAACATTATTTCTATACGTAAACCCATATATTTTTATATATTCTGAAAGGTATGATCAAATGTGATTTTTGAGAGTTGGAATCAACTCAAAAGCTATTATCGTTGAAATTTGAAAAATGTTTGAATGCAGAAAAGCTTCTGACTTGTTATTTTTACCAAGGTTGATCTACAGATCCAAATTATTTGAATCTAATGGGCTTGGATTAAGCATTTTAGTACCTTTCTAACAAAATTGGTTTCATGCAATTTGGTTTACTGAATCGAGCTGGGTTGATTTTTGAAACTAGGTACAGAACTGAGTTTGAAATAAATAGAAAAATCTAAATTCAAATGGTTGGGCTGCACGGGAAGGGTTAATGGGCCGGCCCAGTGTCACTCCGCAGCACGGGGCTCAGCTGACAGGGGATTCCACCCGTTAGTGGCTCATAACATGCGAAGCGGTACGGGGCGATGTGGTGCGTTGGATTAGAAGTGAGATCATCGACTGAGGGTCGTCGTCGATGATGAACATGTCACCGGCGAGCTCGAACCCTAGCGGCTCAGTGGGGGTCGTGGGAGGATCATCGGAGCTCAGCCGAGGGTCGGCGATGGGGGGCGAACGACGAAGTCGACGACGGCGATTCTCCTGGCACCGGCAGCTCCTCCTGGGGCGGCTCCAATCGATGGCTTCCTTCTTCTCCAGCAGCGGCGTGCTCCGGTGAAATTCTGGCGATACGCTGCTCGCCTTGCTCCGGGAGTGAGGTGGGGTGGTTCTGGGTGAGAGGGGAGTGAACTGATGTGAAGAAATCGAGCGGGGGTCGTCTCCTTTTATAGGCTCGACGGCGAGACCGAGGGGGATGGGCAGGCGACAGTAGCAACACGGCTACGGGCGGCTAGCGGCATGGCTAAGGTTGGCGATCAACGGGCGGTCTCCTGGTAATGCTCTAGAGCTTAAATGCGCGTGTAGGGGCGGTGGCAATCGGTCGGGAACGTGCGGTGCTCTGCGAGGCAAAGGCGGCGAACTCCGCGGCGAGCGGTGGCTACGGGGTACGGGCGGTGAAACGAACATGTCTGGTGGTCTCCTGGGATGGTGGGGCGCATGCTGGTGGGCGGCAAGGGCTCGAGGTGGTCGGGTTGCATGGGAACGGTGCGTGCACTGGGGTGCGCGTCGGCATGGTCGACAGCGGCGCGGGCGTGGAGTTCCTGGCGGTTCTGGTCTTTGCCTTCGAGCTAGGGCTGGTCGAGAGGGGGCGGTGAGGCATGGGCTGCATGCTAGACAAGGTGGGCATGGCTAGTTCTTCTCCTAGCTTGCTGTCCACACTGGGGTGACATGGTGAGGCTCAGCCTGCTCACCATTGATGGCAATGTCAAGCTCACAGTGGTGCTAGAGGTTAGTCAAGGTTGCTAGATGATCTATTAAGGCTAGTTGCATCCAGAGAGGGGACAAGGTTGGCCCAAAACACTGCTCAACATAGTGTTTTTGATTTGGTTGATTTGCATCTGCAACCTGTTTGATGAAATGGCCGCATGAACTTGAGTTTTGAATTTTGAAAAGACTTTTGGTGGGTGTGCTAGGCATGTGTTGAGGATTCTGTGGATGCTTGGGTTTTGAAAATTGAGCTTGTTTGAGTAGTTTTTGAAATAGTGGGATCTTCCCATATGAAATAGATTCAATTTTAAACTGTCATTTAAACTAAGCATTTAAATGTTTTTGGATGATCACAAAGTGGGCCTTGGTACCTTATTATGAATACTAACAAGGGGTGCAAACATCCATACATGTTTCTGTTGAGTTTTGAAAATTAGAGATAGCCAAAGTAGGCATGGGAGTTAATTTGGCCAAAGTGACCATTCACTTATTTATTTGTTTTGACTTGTTTGTCTTTGGGAAAAGTTTGGGGATTGTTTAGATGATGTTTATTTCACCTAAGAATCATTTTACAAGCAAAGAAACACAGAACCATGGCAATTCAAAAGAATCCAAATTTTAATACACACACATATAAATGCTTTCATATTTTTAGTTGGAAAAGTTTTTTGTTAACCCTAAATTTGGTGATTAGAGTTTGATGATCCAATTTTAATATTTTTGGGATGTTACAACCATCTCTCGAGAGAGTAAAATCTAAGTACATAGCCGTGTCCCCGGCAATGGACAATTTCAGCATCAAGACATTGAAGCTATAAAGGATCTCCTCATCCCAATTTTTGAGTTAAAAACTTGTGGTTGAACAAGGGTAAAGGTTCACCAATTTCTATTGGTAGTTCCTTGGGTGATTTGTCAAACGAAAACTTAGTGTTTTTCAACTAATAAGGAAAACCTTATTTTGAGCAAAGCAAGCCTCAGCTACACTTAGCCAAATGAATATAGATGATAGATACCACTATTCTACCATAGTATCACTTGCCAATACAATTCAAATGTATTGACCCTTGTGGCTGTAACTTATTATGTTGCAGGTTTGTTTCATGTTAGTGAAGTTTGTTGAGTAGGGATTACAAGTCTACAACCAACATGATTGTCTGTGGCATTTGAAGATGAAGGACTCCATGCTATATAGTTATATCTGCTGCATTGTAATGAGATAGCCAAATGAGCTATGTAAGATGTAATGAATTATTTTATTCCTGGTTATAAGTTGTAATATGACCTTTTTTCTTGATATTACATCTTAAACTGTGGATGCTAGCTATTCGATCCAGGGACTAGCATTGTAAACACAGGGATCTCTACCTTATCAGGTTGGGACCTCTACAGATGGTATCAGAGCACTGTGTTGCCTGTAGGATTGTAACCCTAGGATTGGACAAAACCTCTTAGAAAATAGGAGTTGTATTTGTTCTAAACTTATTTACAAATAATCTTGTAAACTCTTTTTTCAACCTTTTTGTTTTGATTCTACATCTCTTCTTTTCAACTTGTTGGACAAAGACTTCAACATGACTAAAGGACTTCAACATCACCAATGACTCCAACTACAATATCACCAAGGACTTCAATTTGGACATCACTAAGGACTACAAGTGAGACAATAAATATTACTCAAGACTTGGTGACTAAGGGAAACTCAACTCATGAGGAAACATTGTAGACATTTTGAGCTTGTGACCAAAATGCAAGAATTTTTCCAAGGATACCATGATCTTGTTCAATAAGAAACAACTAAGAAGAATAGGGTTCACATGAGATCATCCTATAGTTAGACCACCATACTAGAGTTTAGTTTAGAACAACTTATTGATCACACCAACTTATGTGGTGTAGCAAAAATATTTTGTTGCCTAAAAATATGCTTGAAGCTTGTTGATTGAGTGGAATGTTTGATTGTGATTGCTTGCACATTGCTTGTGTGAATTTTTGTGTGAGTAGAACTCTTCCTCTATAAATCTCTTGCCTATTCTAATCCCAATCCAACCCAAACAGATGACTTCTCCAAGAGACTCCAACATCAAGGATGGTGACAACAACAACAACCAAGAGATGCACATGAGAGAACAACTACTAGCAACTCAAGCTAAGTTGAATCAAGTGACAACTTAGTTTTTAGCCAACAACATTGAGTTAGACCCAACCATACAAAAATTCTTGGAAACCCAATCCCAATTGTTGCAAAGGATGACCAATCAGATGATCAACATGAGAAGCAACCCTTTCCAAAGTGATTGTGACAACAATGGCATCAAGGATGATACTATAGAAGGAACTCAAGCCTGCAAAATCTGTGGAGACATAGGACAGACTTACAAAGAGCATATGGACCAATGTCCTAATTGTGAAGAGAAACATCCAGCTAAACAATGCCCCACATCTCAAGTTACATGTTTCCTATGTGAAGGAAATGATCATGTCCCTATCCAATTCCCCATCTATCCTGTAGTTCAACAGATGAAACAAGATGGAAAACATCAAATGTTTGGAAAACTCCATGAAGGAACAACTTCTACCAAGAATGATGAAGACAAAGTCAAGTCTCAGTTTGCACCTCCATAAATTGTAACTCACCATGGTGGACAAAAGAGGAAACACGGACGTTATCCTAGGAATCGTTCAAACAACCGAGGAAGTTTTCCCACATTTGTGGTAAAGTATGAGGAACATGAACTAATGGCCATTTTAGCTTTGGAGAGACCCAAGAAGAAGAAGTATATTAGCCAAGTGATGTGCAACAAATGCAAAGATCTAGGCCATTACGCATCACATTGTCCAGAAAAGGAGAAACACAAGACAAGCAAACCTATGAGGGACATCAACCTTGTTATATGTTTCAAATGTGGAAACAAAGGACATTATGCAAATAACTATCCAGAGAAGTTACATCAATACCCCAAGTAAGCCAAGATGTAATCTACTTGAAAATATTTTAAGGGTGGTAGTACCCTAGTTGTCTTGACCCAACTTGTAACCTCTAGCTTTCCCGAATCTCGGAACGAGATTCCTTTTAAGGGTGGTAGTCTGTCACATCCCAAAATTTTCCAAATTTTGAAATGTGAAAAATAAATAAACAAAATAATTTATTGTTGAAATTTAGGGTGAAAAGAAACTTTTTGCTTCTAAATGGAAACATCAAAACCCCTCTTGAATAATATTTAAACGAAAGCAACAAACATTTATAAATGATCAAAAATGATGAACAAAAATATTATAAAACCATAGAAATTGGTTTCACTCAATTTGAAGCCATGGATAAAAAAATTATGAATTTAATAAGATAAAGGGAATTAATTTCCAAGGCTAATAAAGCTCCTAACAAAAATCAATACCAAATTGTGAGCAAAGTAATCCTAAAAGGATTTGAAAAGATAAATAAATATTAAATAAAATTATACAAATTGGAATCAACAAATTTGGAACTATAAATGAAAAAATATGGATTTTATAAGACAAAGAAAGAAAGAAATAAATAAATAAGGAATATTTAAAGGACAAATTAAATCTTGGCCAAATCCATAAGCAAATGGAATAAAGATAATCCAAATAAAAATAAAAGAAATAAAGATTATTTAAATAAAATTATATGGGCCTTTAACCATATTCAGTTTTATTTAAATGAAGACAAAATTCCTAATAATAAATGATTAATTAAACCATGAGAAAAATAATTGAAATTGCCAAAATGAATTAAAAGTTATCTAATTAACTTAAAAAGAATAAAATAATTATGTGAATAAAATTTATATGGGTTTGAACCATATTTAATTTTATTTAAATAAAGACAAATGCCCAAATTAAATAAATATTAAACCATAATAGAATATAAGAAATATTCTAAAATGAATTATTTAAACACACTATTAAAACAATATAAAAACCTACTGAAAGTTTGGAAAAGGTTTGAAATCAAATGAGTGTTTAAATCATTTGAATAAAATAAAAATACAAAATAAAATAGAAAAATAAAAAGAAATCAAAAGGAAAAAAATATAAACAGATCAACCCACTAACCTACCCAGCCTAGCAAAGCCACGGGCCCATTAGCCAGCCCACCCGACACTCTCTCTTCCCCTGTCCGTTCTTTTCTCACCACGCAACATACCCCCTCATCTCACTGGAGGAACAACCACACTGTCACGCTGTCTCGTCTTCAACCATGCGCTGACCCCGCCCCCAACTCCTCCCCGGCCTTTTTTGTCGTTGTTAATCCTCGTAAAATTCGCATTAACGCTGCACTAATCCCCCCCTGCGACCATGCACGATTAAACCCCTCCGCCCCCTCTCCATTTCCCCTCGCTCGCTCGCACCCGAACTGTAACATCACAAAAATACCAAACTTAGATCATCAAAACACCAATCATCAAGTTTAGGGTTAACAAAAACTTTTCTAACTAAACCCACAAATGCATGCATATGTGTATGCATAATTTTTGAATTTCTTTAAAACCACTTTGTTTGTGTGATCCATTGCTTGTAAAATGTTTCTTAGATGAAATAAACATCATCTAAAAAATTTCCCACACCTTTCCTTAAGACAAGTAAATCAAAACAAATATATTAAGTGAATGGTCATTTTGACCAATTTAACTCCCATGCCTACTTTGGCTGTCTCAAACTTTCAAAACCTAACAAAAACTTTTCTGGATCTTTGCACCCCTTGAATGTACTCATAACAGAGTATCAAGGCCCACTTTGTGATCATCCAGAAACTTTCAAATGCATAGTTTAAATGACAATTCAAAATTGAATCTTCTTCATATTGGAAGATCCCACTTTTTCAAAACCCACTCAAACAAGCTCAACTTTCAAAACCCAAGCATCTGCAGACTCACCAGAACCAATCTAGCAAACCCACCAAAATTCATTTCAAAATTCAAAACTTGTTTTCATGCGGCCATTTCATCAAACAGGTTGCAGACACAAATCAAACAAAACATCAAACACTATAGTGTGCAGTGATTCTTGCCTAACTTGTTCCCTAGTTAGCTCACACACACATCAGTAGATCATCTAGAAAGATTAGCCCAACACTAGCACCCCTGTGAGCTTCCCATTGCCATTAATGGTGAACAGCCGAGCACCTCAATGCCACCCCATAGTCGACAAAGAAGTTAGAGGAAGAACTAGCTGTGCCAACCTTGTATGGGAGGCAGCCCACCATCCACCGCCACTGCCTGTCCCAGACGCGAGCGTTGCCAAGCCCTGGACCACGCGCACAAGACACGCCCAGACCATGCCGAGCGTGCGCCAGAGCGCCACCCTCGACCAACATCCACAGACCGTGCGCCGCCCTCACCGCGTGCATACACGATCACCACCGACCCAGGAGACCGCTAGACATCCCCGTTTGCCGCTCCGTGCCATACAGCCACCGCCCGCCGTCGAAGACGCCGCCTCTGCCGCGCAGAGCATCGTCCGTTCCAGACCAAACCACACCGCCCCATGCATCGCGACCATGTCGTTGAACATCGCCAGGAGACACAGCACCGTCCCCTACCCTTGCCCATGCCATTAGTCATCAGAATCGCGTTCGACGACGAGCTCACGGCGCCCGACGGTCCCCTCGCTCGACTATAAATAGAGGCCACCCCCGCACGATTTCTTCACACCATCTCACTCCCCTCTCCCCACTGACCGTGCCACACCATCCTCAGAGCAAGGCGAGCACCACATCACCGAAATTTCACCGGAGCCCGCCGCCTCTGGAGAAGAAAGGAGCCAACGATTGGAGCCGCCCCAGGAGAAGCCACCGGTACCAGGAGGTTCGCCGTTGTCGACTTCGTCGTTCGCCCGCCTTGCCGACCCTCGCCCATGCCCCGGTGAGCCCCCAGCACCCCTCACTGTCCGCGCTAGGTTTCATTCTCGCCGGAGCTGTCTCGCGTCGATGATGACCCACAGCCGTTGGATTAGAACTAGATCGAACGATCCACGTTGCCCCATACCGCTTCGCCCAGCCCCGTTTCACTGACGAGTGGGACACCCACTTAAGCAGCCCGCGGGAGCACTGCGCTTAGCAGGCCGGCCCGTTAGAATTTCCCGCGCAGCCGAGCAATTCAAATTAAACCTTTTCTTTTTAAATTCAAACACACTTCTGTACCCAACTTCAAAAATCAACCCAGATCGATTCAGTGCACCAAATTGGATGAAACCAATTTTGTTGGAAAGGTCTATGAATGCTTAATACAAGCCCGTTGGATTCAAGTCATTTGGATCTGTAGATCACCCATAGCAAAAATAACAAGGCAGAAGCTTTTCTGCATTCAAACATTTTTCAAATTTAAACCATAAAAGCTTTTGAGTTGATTCCAACTCTCAAAAATCACATTTAACCATACCTTTCAGAATATATAAAAATATATAGGTTTACTTGCAGAAAAAATGTTCAAGGAATAAAAGAATGCTTCATAAGCATTTCTAGTCACTTTAGTTAATTAAAATAAAAAGGTAAAACCTTATTAAATTGTGACACCACTTTAAATCACATTCCCATGGACTACAATATGTGGTGATGACATGTGTCAACATGATCCCATGTTTAGTTTGGAGAATATTAAATCCTAAGTAGTTTTTCAATGAGTAGAAATTACTTTTCTAAAACAAAAACAAAAAAAAAGATTTAAACCAAGCCTTAACCTTGTAATGTTAGAGATGATGCTATATCATCTATAGGACCCTTGTGTGTGATGATTGCAAGTAGTTAAGTATTGTTTGGTGATTATGTACCTCGTATTTATTCATAGACGCTAGTACCGACCAAGGATACGAGGAGGAAGGAGGATACTACGAAGAAGAAGCCGAGGAGAACTTCAACCACTGCTCTGCACAAGGCAAGCCTAATACTACTAGTGAATGTGCAAGCTAACACTTGCAAGATACTATACCTATGCAAGCTTATACTCATATTGATGCAAGCCAACCCTTGCCAGATACCCTACTGATGCCACAAACCCATACTTGTGACCCTACTTGCTTGTTGAAAACCAATCCTAGTTTTATGGCAAGCTTCTTACTTTATTTCTTTATCAAAGCTTACTTAGAGTCTACCTAAGAGTTTGGTAGATACTAGACAGTTGTGTTGAAGGTTTCATAAAGAGCATAAAATTTGGCCTAAGCTAGAAACCTTGATCTCAGCCTAAGACATGAGATTGAACTTAGTAAAACCCCACTAGTTACCAACCCCACCTGTAGATGCTAGTGCTAAGCATAAAACTTGATCAACTTTAGATGGGAATACTTGGTGGAAAAATGGTTATGAAAACCTTGGAATGATGGATCATTCTATTGAAATGTTTTGGACATGTGTTTCCAAACACTTGAGGATTCAGTGATAAAATGTTGAGGCATGAGCCTTAGCCCTATATAAAACTGATGGTTGTGCGGATGCGATACCATTCCAATTTTTACGACAAACCACAATACCGAATATTGGGTAGGGCTTGACTGAAACTTATATACCTTAGTATTAGTTCCCTCACGGCCAAGGTCTGAGCTGAGGCTACCTTGTGAAGATTGTCCACTGCAAGACTCCAAGATGACAAAGGGTCATGGTTGGGAGGCCAAACTCACAGGAGAGGTGCTTATACTAGGGAGTGTAATTGAAAGGTTAGGATTGATTATCCACATACTGAGTATGGTGAATTCAGGATTTGTTCCTGACGGATGTATCGAATGTTGTGGTGAAAGTGTACAATCTCTGCAGAGTGTCAAACTATTCGAATAGCCGCGTCCGTGGTTATCGACAGTTGGAGTGGCCATACTGTTCCCCCGTCAGACTTTTCAAAATGACTTGTGAAATGAAGTGAGACTTTGACTTGACCACAACAGAGTTGTGACCTGAACTACAAGATCCCACTTAGGAGTTATAAAATTGTGACTAGCTTTGGAACTTAGTAGAGATAAACCTAGCTTTTTGCAAAACAACCCTAGAGCCTAGTGTCCTATTATCCAAAAACCCCTTACCTGTTAGTATTAGTTTGCGAGTACTTAAAGAGTACTCATGGCTTTGTCCCTGGCTATTCCCATGGCCAGACTATGAAGAGGAGTACCTCGAAGATGGAACCCCGGAAGGTTAGGACAACTAGGATCATCTCCATCACAAGATTGCCTGAACTCGAAGATGGAGCTTCCCACGCTACCGTTATTATTACGTATTCCTGCTTGATGTTGTTTTAAGAACTGGATCATGAGATCCCTATTTGTGTAAGAACCTATGTATCGCTTTGTAATGGATGAAGTACTATGGTATCCAATTCTGTTATGTCTCGCAAAAAATGGTAATCACAGGATTGCGATGTATGGCATAACAGGCATCTAGGATTGAAAAATCCGGGTGTTGACAAGTTGGTATCAGAGCCATCCTGACCATAGGAGACCCTAGTTAGGTTGGACGTTGAACCAAAAACTTGGTTTCAAAGACCAAAGAAAACAAATATTTACAAAAACCTATTCTCATTCTTATCTCTTTAATTCTTTCATAAAACTTCATGTTCCTCAAAAACTCTTGCAAAATAGATAAAATTTTGACACACTTGATCACTCTGCTAATCTACTCATCCTCTATTTTTATAGATGGACGTAAAGTACAGCAAGTTTTACCAACTTGGTAATGGGGGAGACCTTATCTTTGAGAGGGATCTGGATCAGCTTTCGGAACTTCTGGAGCGTCCACGCCCCGAGTTCTTCGGAGCTCAGCTCAATGATCAAGGAGGAGAAGATCTGCAGTGGCTAATTGTTGCAAGTCTCCGAGGAAAGATTGAACCTCCCCCACAGCGGAGGGAATTTAGTTTACCTTGAGGGAAAACAACTGGCTCGATGGACTTGCCAGAGCAATGCAGGAAGCTCTTTCCCGTATGTGTGGACAGAGCATCAATCAGATCAAGGGTACTCGTTTTGAGTTTTTCCCAAGACGTGATGCAAATGGACAACCACTGGAAGCCCCATACCACCCCGAGCTGAAGACTCAATTGGACCACCTTAGCTTCATGATGTACGATCGTCAGCAGGAATTGGACAACTGTCCTGACTATTGCAACCACAAGTCTGTCATCATCAAGATGAAGGACCAGACCATCGCCATGCTAGAAAAGGATCGCAAGTCTCGCCGCCATCAGCTCGACAAGAAGGAGCGCATTATTGCCCGTCTTCGCCATCGCATATCATCTCTGGAAGAGACTATCCACGAGAGGGACATGCAGTTGGAGGAAAGGGAGAATGTCGGAGAGGATCTTAGTGGAGACCCTTACTCCTATCTCAGCGATGACGATGATTTTCTGGAGGATCGGGCCATGGACTTCTTCACCGATGAGGATGATTTCGCCTTCATCGATGATGCTGAAGATGATGAAGCCACAGACTCCGAGGAGTAGTAGCACTGAGCACTAGCGTAGTGAGTAGTAGTCGGTCCCATCAGATCGTAGATTCAGAATGGTTCTTAAAACCATCTGCTTTTTCCTTGATGTGGTGTGTTGTATCTGTGCTATGAGTGAATGAATGAAAACGCAAGTTGCTAGAAAACTTGAGTCAAACTCTAAAAACTTTTCAAAGACCCAAAACCTTAGAAATTTCCCTCTTTTCTCATGATCTATATCAATCCTCAGATGCCACATGGAGGAAGTGGTTCAGCCCCGGACCCGATGTTGCAGATCCTACAAATGTTGACTTCTGACCGCGAAGCTGAAAGAGCGGAACGTCAAGCCAACCTAGCCACTCTGCAGCAGATAGCCCAGCTAGCCCATAATAACCAAGGCCACGGAAATCAGGACAACCACGGATCTAAGCTCAAGAATTTCTAGAATACCAACCCACCCGTTTTCATCAAGTCAGAAGAACCCCTAGATGCCGATGATTGGCTACAAACCATGGAAAACAACTTAGAAGTAGCAGGAGTCGAAGCCAATGAGAAAGTTCTGTTCACCACCCATTATCTAGCCGGAGATGCCAGGGCATGGTGGAACAGTGTGCGTGCCATGACCGGAGGCCAGATGATGACCTGGGAGGAATTCAAAGTCAAGTTTAGCAGAACCCATGTGCCACCAGGTTTAATCAAGAGAATGAGAGACGAGTTCAGAGAATTGAAGCAAGGAAGGATGACTGTAGTGGAATACCGTGACAAATTTTTGTCATTAGCTAGGTATGCCCCGGACGAGTTAGACACCGAAGCCAAGAAGAAAGAAAGATTCTTGAATGGTCTGCATGACGAGATGCAGACGGTGTTAGTCAATATCCCCTTTGTTAATATTGAAGCCCTTATAGACTCTGCTATCCAGATGGAAGGAAAGATCAACCAGGCCAATGAAAACCGCAAGCGTTGCATGATGCATCAACCAGGAACCCATCAGACCCCAAAGTATCGCCCCAACCCATCTCTAGGATTTGCCCCAAGAACCAATAGACCCCCTATGACCCGTCCTACCTACCCCAACCGTGGAAACCCTAGACCCGGAGGAAACAACAACCCCGGCAACTCTAGCATTTTCACCCTTGCCCCACCCAAATTCAACACCAACAATGCTATCGCCAACCCCAACACTGCCCCGAGGACTGGAAGCAATGTTGTGCCTGTCGCAGCCAAGGACAAGTCACAAGTGACTTGTTATGATCGGAAATAAAGGCCACTATTCAATGAGTGCCCCAACAAGAAGAATGCTATAGCCCCAACGCCAATGTCCCAGCTCAGCAGCAGCGTCATGTCCAACCAGGGAGAAGATTTGCCCCAGGGAATTCACTCAACCGCAATGGCCGTCTTTTTCTCATGCATGCTGAAGAAGCTCAGGAAGCGCCAGACGTCGTGCTGGGTATGTTTTCTGTTAATTCAGTACTTGCAAGAGTGTTGTTTGATTCGGGTGCATCGCATTCATTTGTCACCGAAGAATTTGCCTGCACTAGTAAAATTCAACCAACCAAATTGAAGCATGTGATGATTGTACAAATTCCCGGATCAACCACCAAGGCTAGGCAAATTTGCAAAGCCGTCCCTATCCGAATCCATGGCATAGATTTTTATGCTAATCTAATAGTACTCGGAACTAAAGGTTTGGAAGTAGTACTAGGAATGGATTGGATGTCCAAGCATAAAGGATTGATTGACTGTGCCAAGAAAGCCATCACCATGACCAGTACCGCCGGAATATTAGCCGAGCATATATCTGAAACCTTACCTCGCTAATTCAAGTGTAACAAGAGTATAACCCAAACTACCATTGACCAAGTTCGGATAGTCTGCGAATACCCCGATGTATTTCCAGATGTTTTGCCCGGTATGCCCCCAGATCGGGATATCGAGTTTATCATCGAACTAATCCCCGGAACAGGACCCATAGCCCAGAGACCCTATAGTATGAACCCGTCAGAACTAGAAGAACTGAAGAAGCAACTGGATTCCATGCTAGAAATTGGATTGATTCAACCGAGTGCGTCCCCATGGAGATCACCTGTCTTGTTTGTGGACAAGCAGGACGTAACCGTTTGTGTACGGATTATCGGAAGTTGAATGATGTCACCATCAAGAACAAGTACCCCTTGCCTAAGATAGAAGATTTGTTTGATCAGTTGACCGGTGCCCAGGTGTTTTCTAAGATTGATCTTAGGATTGGCTATCATCAACTCAAAATTCGTGCAGAGGATATTCCAAAGACTGCTTTTACCACCAGATATGGATTGTATGAGTATACAGTCATGTCTTTTGGATTAACCAATGCCCCCGCTTATTTCATGAACCTCATGAATAAGATTTTTATGGACTTCCTGGATAAGTTTGTCGTTGTTTTCATCAATGACATACTGATTTATTCCAAATCAGAAGAAGAACATGAGCTACACCTAAGGACCATTCTTGGAACCCTTAGAGAGCATCAGTTGTATGCAAAGTTTAGCAAATGTGAATTCTGGTTACAGGAGGTAGGACTCCTCGGTCACATTGTATCAGCCGGAGGAATTGCTGTTGACCCTGCCAAAGTGAAAGATGTAGAAGATTGGCAAGCCCCAACCACTCAAACCCAAGTTTGTGCTTTTCTCGGATTGGCGGGATATTACCACAAATTTGTAGAAGGATTCTCTAGTATCGCCCGACCCATGACCCAATTGCAGAAGAAGGACAAGAAGTTTGAATGGACAGACAAGTGTGAAGCGAGTTTTCAAGAACTCAAGAGGAGATTGATATCAGCCCCAATCTTAATCATGCCGGATATCACGAAACCCTTCGATGTGTATTGTGACGCATCCAAGATTAGTATCGGATGTGTGCTAATGCAAGAAGGCAAAGTTATATCTTATCTATCTTGACAATTGAAGCAACACGAGCAAACTACCCAACCCATGACCTCGAACTCGCAGCCGTAGTTCTAGCCCTGAAGACATGGCGACATTACCTTATGGGAAACCGTTGTGAGATTTATTCGGATCACAAGAGCCTAAAGTATATATTCACTTATAAGGAGCTAAATATGAGGCAGAGAAGATGGATTGAGCTAATCAAGGATTATGACCTGGACATTCACTATCACCCTGGAAAAGCCAATGTGGTAGCCGATGCCCTTAGCAGATGGCCGTGCCGCTTGAACTCCAATTTTGAAGGAGCAACCAAGTTTGCACAAAGAGATGGAAGATTTTCGAGTGGAATTAGTAAGTGAAGGATTTTTGGCTAGCATAGAACTTCAGCCCACTTTGATCAGTCAGATTAAAGAGGCGTAGAAAGGAAATGCTAGTATCGAAGGAATCAAGCATCTTATCGGTACAGGCAAAGTACCCGGATTCACCGAGGACGAAGAAGGAGTTTTGTGGTACAAAGGACGCCTTTGTGTACCATCAGATTCTGAGTTAAAAGAAGTTATCTTGAAGGAGGCTCATGATACTCTTTATTCTATCCATCCCGGAGGAACTAAGATGTATCAAGATTTGAAAGAGCAATTTTGGTGGCATAAGATGAAGAGAGAAATCGGAAGCTATATCACCAAGTGTGATATATGTCAGCGAGTCAAGGCAAGACATCAAAGACCCGCTGGATTGTTGCAACCTTTGCAGATTCCGGAATGGAAATGGGATTCTGTAGGAATGGACTTTATCACTGGACTACCTACTTCTAGTAGGGGAAATGACTCTATCTGGGTCATAGTGGACAGATTGTCCAAAGTCGCCCATTTCTTGCCCATCAAAACCACCTATCGAGTTGAAGCTAGCGAGTTGTACATCGCTAGAATAGTTAGTTTGCACGGAGTCCCCAAGAACATAGTATCGGATCGAGGAACTCGTTTACCTCGAGATTCGGAAGAAAGTCCAAGAAGGTTTAGGAACCCGCCTAGATTTCAAAGATCGCGTATCACCCTCAGACCGATGGACAAACGGAGCGAGTAAATCAAATACTCGAAGATATGCTTAGAGCATGTGTGCTAGAATATGGATCCAAATGGGAAGACTGTCTGCCGTTTGCAGAATTTTCATACAACAATAGTTACCAAGCCAGTTTGCAAATGGCCCCATTTGAATTCATGTCCGGAAGGAAGTGTCGCACCCCTTTGAACTGGTCGGAAGTAGGAGAGAGTCCAATTTTCGGACCCGACATCCTACGAGAAGCAGAAGAGAAGGTTCACAAGATTTGTGAGCACCTCAAGACAGCCCAATCCCGACAGAAGAGTTATGCCGACAAGAGACGTCGAGACCTCGCCTTCAACATCGGAGATTTTGTTTATCTGAAAGTGTCGCCATTAAACGGAATGCAGCGTTTCCAACTCAAGGGAAAGTTAGCCCCCAGATATATCGGACCTTTCAAAATTTTGAACCGTCGAGGAGAAGTATCTTATCAACTGGAACTACCTGAAGAGATGTCAGCTGTGCACAACGTGTTCCATATCTCATTACTTCGCAAATGTCTCGAAGTCCCCGAGAAGACCGAAGTGTTCAAGAATATCAATCACCGGACCATAGAGATCAACGATGACCTGACCTATCCTGAAGTACCCATCCGTATACTGGAAGAAGCCTTTCGAACTACCCAAACCCGAAGCATCAAGTTTCTCAAGATTCAGTGGAGCAACCACACGGAAGAGGAAGCTACCTGGGAACGCGAAGATCACATCAGAACGGAGTTTCCAGATCTCTTGAAATCCTAGGTAATCTTTTCGTCCTTTTTCAAATCTCGGGACGAGATTTTGTTTAAGGGGGGAAGGTTTGTAACATCCCAAAAATACCAAACTTAGATCATCAAAACACCAATCATCAAGTTTAGGGTTAACAAAAACTTTTCTAACTAAACCCACAAATGCATGCATATGTGTATGCATAGTTTTTGAATTTCTTTAAAACCACTTTGTTTATGTGATCCATTGCTTGTAAAATGTTTCTTAGATGAAATAAACATCATCTAAAACATTTCCCACACTTTTCCTTAAGACAAGTAAATCAAAACAAATATATTAAGTGAATGGTCATTTTGACCAATTTAACTCCCATGCCTACTTTGGCTGTCTCAAACTTTCAAAACCTGTAAACTTTTCCGGATCTTTGCACCCTTGAATGTACTCATAACAGTATCAAGGCCCACTTTGTGATCATCCAGAAACTTTCAAATGCATAGTTTAAATGACAATTCAAAATTGAATCTTCTTCATATGGGAAGATCCCACTTTTTCAAAACCCACTCAAACAAGCTCAACTTTCAAAACCCAAGCATATGCAGACTCACCAGAACCAATCTAGCAAACCCACCAAAATTCATTTCAAAATTCAAAACTTGATTTCATGCGGCCATTTCATCAAACAGGTTGCAGACACAAATCAAACAAAACATCAAACACTATAGTGTGCAGTGATTCTTGCCTAACTTGTTCCCTAGTTAGCTCACACACACCTCAGTAGATCATCTAGAAAGATTAGCCCAACACTAGCACCCTGTGAGCTTGCCATTGCCATTAATGGTGAACAGCCGAGCACCTCAATGCCACCCCATAGTCGACAAAGAGCTAGAGGAAGAACTAGCCGTGCCAACCTTGTCTGGGAGGCAGCCACTGCCCACCGCCATCGCCTGTCCCACCATGAAGCGCCAAGCCCTGGACCACGCGACAAGACATGCCTAGACCATGCCGAAGCGCCAGGCGCCACCCTCGACCAGCATCCACAGATCCGCAAGGCCGCCCTCACCGCGTGCATACACGATCACCACCGACCCAGGAGACCGCCAGACATCCCTGTTTGCCGCCCCGTGCCATACAGCCACCGCCCGCCGTCGAAGACGCCGCCTCTGCCGCGCAGAGCACCGTCTGTTCCAGACCAAACCACACCGCCCCATGCCTCGCGACCATGTTGTTGAACATCGCCAGGAGACACAGCACCATCCCCTACCCTTGCCCATGCCATTAGCCACCTGTAACGTCGCCCCCGACGAGCTCATCAGGCGCCTGACGGTCCCTCGCTCGACTATAAATAGAGGCCACCCCCGCACGATTTATTCAGACCATCTCACTCCCCTCTCCCCACTGACTGTGCCACACCATCCTCAGAGCAAGGCGAGCACCACATCGCCGGAATTTCACCGGAGCCTGCCGCCTCTGGAGAAGAAAGGAGCCAACGATTGGAGCCGCCCCAAGAGAAGCCACCGGTACCAGGAGGTTCGCCGTCGTCGACTTCGCTGCTCGCCTCGCCGACCTCGCCTGCACTCGGTGAGCCCCAGCACCTCACTGGCCGCGCTAGGTTTCATTCTCGCCGGAGCTGTCTCGCGTCGACGATGACCCACAGCCATTGGATTAGAACTAGATCGAACGATCCACGTTGCCCCATACCGCTTCGCCCAGCCCCGTGTCACTGACGAGTGGGGACACCCACTTAAGCAGCCATGGAGCATCGCGCTTAGCAGGCCGGCCCGTTAGAATTTCCCGCGCAGCCCAGCAATTCAAATTAAACCTTTTCTTTTTAAATTCAAACACACTTCTGTACCCAACTTCAAAAATCAACCCAGATCGATTCAGTGCACCAAATTGGATGAAACCAATTTTGTTGGAAAGGTCTGTGAATGCTTAATCCAAGCCCATTGGATTCAAGTCATTTGGATCTGTAGATCACCCATAGCAAAAATAACAAGGCAGAAGCTTTTCTGCATTCAAACATTTTTCAAATTTAAACCATAAAAGCTTTTGAGTTGATTCCAACTCTCAGAAATCACATTTAACCATACCTTTCAGAATATATAAAAATATATAGGTTTACTTGCAGAAATAATGTTCAAGGAATAAAAGAATGCTTCATAAGCATTTCTAGTCACTTTAGTTAATTAAAATAAAAGGTAAAACCTTATTAAATTGTGACACCACTTTAAATCACATTCCCATGGACTACAATATGTGGTGATGACATGTGTCAACATGATCCCATGTTTAGTTTGGAGAATATTAAATCCTAAGTAGTTTTTCAATGAGTAGAAATTACTTTTCTAAAACAAAAAAAAAATTTAAACCAAGCCTTAACCTTGTAATGTTAGAGATGATGCTAGATCATCTATAGGACCCTTGTGTGTGATGATTGCAAGTAGTTAAGTATTGTTTGTTGATTGTGTACCTCGTATTTATTCATAGACGCTAGTACCGACCAAGGATACGAGGAGGAAGGAGGATACTACGAAGAAGAAGACGAGGAGAACTTCAACACTGCTCTGCACAAGGAAAGCCTAATACTACTAGTGAATGTGCAAGCTAACACTTGCAAGATACTATACCTATGCAAGCTTATACTCATATTGATGCAAGCCAACCCTTGCCAGATACCCTACTGATGCCACAAACCCATACTTGTGACCCTACTTGCTTGTTGAAAACCCATCCTAGTTTTATGGCAAGCTTCTTACTTTATTTCTTTATCAAAGCTTACTTAGAGTCTACCTAAGAGTTTGGTAGATACTAGACAGTTGTGCTGAAGGTTGCATAAAGAGCATAAAATTTGGCCTAAGCTAGAAACCTTGATCTCAGCCTAAGACATGAGATTGAACTTAGTAAAACCCCACTAGTTACCACCCCTCATTAGTACCAACCCCACCTGTAGATGCTAGTGCTAAGCATAAAACTTGATCAACTTTAGATGGGAATACTTGGTGGAAAAATGGTTATGAAAACCTTGGAATGATGGATCATTCTATTGAAATGTTTTGGACATGTGTTTCCAAACACTTGAGGATTCTGGTGATAAAAATGTTGAGGCATGAGCCTTAGCCCTATATAAAACTGATGGTTGTCTGGATGCGATACCATTCCAATTTTTACGTACAACCACAATACCCGAATATTGGGTAGGGCTTGACTGGAAACTTATATACCTTAGTATTAGTTCCCTCACAGCCAAGGTCTGAGCTGAGGCTACCTTGTGAAGATTGTCCACTGCAGCACCCAAGATGACGGTGGTCATGGTTGGGAGGCCAAACTCAGGAGAGGTGCTTATACTAGGGAGTGTAATTGAAAGGTTAGGATTGATTATCCACATGAGTATGGTGAATTCAGGATTTGTTCTCGACGGATGTATCGAATGTTGTGGTGAAAGTGTACAATCTGCAGAGTGTCAAACTATTGAATAGCAAGGTCCGTGGTTATCGACAGTTAGAGTGGCCATCTTGTTCCCCGTCAGACTTTTCAAAATGACTTGTGAAATGAAGTGAGACTTTGACTTGACCACAACAGAGTTGTGACCTGAACTACAAGATCCCACTTAGGAGTTATAAAATTGTGACTAGCTTTGGAACTTAGTAGAGATAAACCTAGCTTTTTGCAAAACAACCCTAGAGCCTAGTGTCCTATTATCCAAAAACCCCTTACCTGTTAGTATTAGTTTGCGAGTACTTAAAGAGTACTCATGGCTTTGTCCCTGGCTATTCCCATGGCCAGACTATGAAGAGGAGTACCTCGAAGATGGAACCCCGGAAGGTTAGGACAACTAGGATCATCTCCCATCGTCAGCATTGCCTGTGAACTCGAAGATGGAGCTTCGCCTACGCTACCGTTATTATTACGTATTCCGCTGCTTGATGTTGTTTTAAGAACTGGATCATGAGATCCCTATTTGTGTAAGAACCTATGTATCGTTTGTAATGGATGAAGTACTATGGTATCCAATTCTGTTATGTCTCGCAAAAATGGTAATCCTGGGATTGCGATGTATGGCATAACAGGCATCTAGGATTGAAAAATCCGGGTGTTGACACGAACGCCACCAGGCTGCGCTGAATTTGGCTCGCTCCGCCGCTGCCTCCGACGAGTCCCCAGTTGAATTCCGGCGACGCCCGACCATCCCCTTGCCCCTGGATCACACGAGCTTGCTCACCAGCACCTCGCACACCTGCCAGCACCTTCTACTCGCTCGTGCGCGCCCCAGAACATCGGCAACGACGACGCCTACTCGCCACCGTCTCCTGCCTCGACTCCTGCGACCTCTCCCCGTAAGTTCTAACCGCCCCTCTGCTCCTCATTGACACTCGTGCACTCAACGTTCTCGCGTGCATCTAACGCGACCCTCTACTTGTCTTCACGTGGCCCATAGCTTCACCTCCGACGATGCCAGTACATGACCAACGGTGATAGACACTCCGACGAGCAATGGACGGCAACCCTGTGCGCCCCTGGCCTTCCCACGACCACCTCGAGCATCCCCACGCCACGTGAACCCAGTGAGCCCCTTCCCCCTCTTCCTTGCTTCCTGTTTTCGCCGGAACACCGCTGACAGAGCGCCGCCACCGTGCGTCCGTCGCCAGCGCCGCCCATCTCTGGTCGTTGCGCTCTGAGCCGTTAGATGCGAATCTAGTGGATAGGATTAGAATTAGATGAAGGGGTATCTGCTGATCTGATCCGTGCAATTCTAATTAGATCCAACGGCTGGTGCTGCTCGATCCACCCGAAACGGTACCGTCCAGTTAGATTCAGCCACGTGTCCTAGCTGTTGATTTAAAAACCAGATTTGATCTATTAGTTGTTTGAATTTGTAAAATCCATAACTTTGTTCTGTTTGGCCAAAAATTACAAACTTTATACCAATGGATTCAGAAAAATGTAAACTTTGCAACCATGGCCTTAGTTTAGTATTTTGCTTCTGAAAAATTAGGTGTTTTTGCAGAAACATTTATAAGGATATTTTTGTTATAAAAAATATTCTTGCTTTTCGAGTAAAACCTTTTGAAAATGGTTTAATTTGAACTATCTGACCCTAAACACTAACTTTTGGATTTAAAAATATATTTTATTAACACTAGAAAATTATTCTTTGAATAAAATCATTTCTAGCAAAACAAAAATGATTTAAAAGGGCCATTTTCACTAACTTGGTTTCAAATGATTTTGCCACTTTTATAAATGAATAGTAGGTGTTTTGAAATGTTAAACCTTCTTAGAAAACACTTTTCCAAATAAAACAACCTTTTGCATGCTTGCATGCATTTCCTTGCTTTTATTATTTTATGTGGTGAATTGTTTGAATGCTAGTTTGAATATGTGCTTGCTTGATTGAATTGTAGTGAACTTTTAAGAGTGTGACAATTGCAAGAACAAGGAGTGAACCTAGTTCCTCTACTAAAAAGGAAAGTGGTGCTTCATATATTTTGTCCTATTATTTTCACTATCCATTAGTGATATTTTGAGTAGGACTTGCATGGAAATTTTCTAAGTATCTATACTATGCTATGCCTTGGGAAATCCTAGTAGATGTTGTCTTAGTAGAATTGTCCTAAGTTAGGAAACTTTCCATGTTATCATGCTTAGCTTAGTTGGTGGAAAACAAGGGTGGATTATTCATGCTATGAAATATTTCTAAGTTGATGACTTGTGTTTTGCTTAATAAAACAACTATGTGAATGAATCACCTGGGTGGAATGGTATGAATGGGTTATGTTGAGTGGTTACACAAGGCCCAGGATGGCAACCTTGTGTATCACACTTATGGAAAGCCACCCATGAACAAAGAGATTTGGTGCAGCAACATGGCAATATGGGCTCTGCCTGGATCATATAGGTTGCAATAACTTAGCCAGATGGACAGAAGGTGGTAGGTGTAGGGGTTCGTAGCATGGAAAACAAAAATTTTCTATCGCATACAAACAAACAAGCCAAGATCTATCTACTAGATTGTAGCAACGAGTCGATGGAATAACTCACCCTCGAAGATTCCAAAGTGTTTAACGAGAGCAGATTCTCGTGGGTGATGTAGTCGCATTTTTCCGATCTCAAGATCGCGTAGACGATCCTTCCGGCTCCTAAATGGCGCCCCGTAGTCGGTCACACGTTCGATTTTCGACGAAGACCTTCCTCTCCTTGTTCCAGCAGGCAATGGAGGTTGTAGTACTCTCCTCGCGATTCCGGCAAAGACAACGGGCGTGGTACCGAAGTAGAGGAAGATCTGCAGGCTTCGCTTAAGCCGGTGCGAGTATGGTGGAGCTTATGAGAGAGGCTATTAGTGGTCTAGTAATTAGACACACCAATTAGAAGGCTCTAAACCAATTAGAAGGCTCTAAACCGAAATAGCTCTAAACCGGGGTTTAGGTCTAGGGTTTAGTTTAGAGGATAGGAACTTGTGTGTTCTAGGAGGGAGGCCCTGCCCTCCCTTTATAGGTGGGAGGGCGGCCAAGGGGAGGAGGAGTCCTCCCCAACTCGGCCTTGAGGTGGGCGCGGCTTGGGGAGGAGGAATCCCTCCCAACTCGGTTTCCACTTCTCCTCCTCTTTCCACTTTCCAAAACTTGTTGCTTGACTTTCAAACTAGCCGTTTGACTTTTCAATTTAGGATTTAAATAAACCCTTTATTTTGGACAGCAAGAACACCTAGTACATGATGCAATCATTCCAACTTACAATGACACATTCATGTACCCTTCCCTCCGGAGTGCGGACATTCCGGGACCTTCTAGAATGTTCCTGATGAAAACACCGGAACCATTCCGCTACTCCGAAACAGGACTTTCCTTATATGAATCTTATTCTCCGGACCATTCCGGATCACCTCGTGATATCCCGGATCCCATCCGAGACTCCGAACAACATTCGGTCTCTTTCTCATAATACCATAACTACTCAAACAACGTCGAATCCTTAAGTGTGTCTCCCTACGGTTCGTGAATTATGCGGACATGATCGAGACACTTCTCCGAACAATAACCAATAGAGGAATCTGGAAATTCATATGGCTCCCACATATTTCTACGATTACTTTGCGATCGAATGAACCACTTACATACGATACCAATTTCCCTTTGTCTCACGATATGTTACTTATCCAAGGTTATGATCGTCGGTATCTCTGCATACCTAGTTCATCCTCGCATCTTGATAAGTACTCTTTTCTCGTTCCCGTGATATGTGATCCCTTGTGACCAAGTCACATGCTTGCAAGCTAATTGGATGACATTTCACCGAGAGGGCCCAGAGAATATCTATCCGTCATGTGGATGGACAAATCCCACTCTTGATCCATGTGTTTTCAACCAATACTTTCCGAACACTCAATGCCACCTTTATAGCCACCCTGTTACGGTGTGGTGTTTGATGACATCAAAGCATCCATCCAGTAAAGGTGATATGCATGATCTCATGGTCGAAGGAATTAGGTTACTATGTATCAGAAAGCATATAGCAATTGAACTATTGAAATGACTTGATCTTTATGCTACGCTTGTCTATAGGAGTATGTCCACCATATCATTCTCCTAACGATATGATCTTGTTGTTGATAACATCTCAATGTTCATGATAGGGAAACCACAATCATCAATCAACCAACAAGCTAGTGAAGTATAGAGGCTATACTAGGGACTTCAAATTAAGTTTACAAATCACACAAGTATTAATGTTTCCTTGTTAATACTATTATAGCATGAATGTAAACATTTATCATAAACACAAAGATATATAATAATAACTACATTTATTATTGCCTCTAGGGCATATCTCCAACAGTCTCCCACTTGCACTAGAGTCATCTAATCTAGATTACATGGTAATATACCGAACACCCATGGCAGTTTGGTGTTGGTCATGTTTTGCCCTCGGGAGAGGTTTAGTCAACGGATCCGCCACATTCAGATCTGTGTGTACTTTGCAAATCTTTATATCCCTATCCTAGATATGTTCTCGAATAGCGTGAAAACGCAGCTTGATATGCTTCAGCTTCTTGTGTGACCTTGGTTCTTGCGCATTGGCTATGGCGCCCATGTTATCACAGTAGATAGACATTGGGTCCAGCGCACTAGGAACCACACCCAGCTCTGTAATGAACTCTTTCATCCATATCGCTTCTTGTGAAGCTTCCGAAGCAGCCATGTATTCCGATTCAGTTGAGGATCTCGCCACAACGCTTTGCTTTGCACTCCTCCAGCTAACTGCTGCACCATTCAAAATAAATACGTATCCAGATTGTGATTTAGAATCATCCGGATCGGTGTTCCAACTAGCATCGGTGTAACCATTAACAACGAGCTGTTCATCACCTCCATAAGAAAGAACCATATCCTTAGTTCTTCTCAAGTACTTAAGGATGTTTTTGATCATTGTCCAATGATCCACTCTGGATCACTTTGATATCTGCTAGTTAAACTAACAAAGCATATGCAATGTCGGGTCTAGTACATAGCATGGCATACATTAGAGATCCTATGGCTGATGCATAGGAGTCTTACTCATCCTTTCTCTATCTTCCGCCGATGTCGGACTTTGAGTTTTACTCAAGGTCGTATGAGCAACATGGGCAAGAACCCTTTCTTGCTATCTTCCATTCCAAACCTCTTTAGAACTTTGTCCAAATATGTACTTTGTGACAATGATATTTGCGTTCGATCTATCTCTATAAATCTTTATGCCTAATATGTAAGCTGCTTCGCCAAGATCCTTCATTGAAAAACTATTATTCAAATATTCCTTGACACTATTAAGAAGGTCTACATCATTCCCAATCAACAATATGTCATCCACATACAGTATTAAGAATGCTCTGAGCTCCCACTCACTTTCTTGTAAATACAAGCTTCTCCATAAGTTTGTATAAAACCAAAACTTTTGATTACCTTATCAAAACGTTGATTCCAACTTCGGGATGCCTGCTTCAATCCATAGATGGACCGTTGAAGTTTGCATACCTTGTTAGCATCTTTAGGATCGACAAAACCTTTGGGTTGCATCATATACAACTCTTCATCAATGTCTCCATTGAGGAATGCTGTTTGACATCCATCCGCCATATCTCATAATCGTAATATGCAGCGATTGCTAACATAATCCTCACAGACTTTAGCTTCGCCATCGGGTGAGAAAGTCTCATCGTAGTCAACTCCTTGAATTTGTCGAAACCCTTTTGCGACAAGTCGAGCTTTATAAACGATAACATTACCATCAAGATCTGCTTTCTTCTTGAAAATCCATTTGTTCTCGACGCCTTCCGCCATCCGTAAGTCCACCAAAGTCCATACTTGGTTTTCGTACATGGATCCAATCTCGGATTTCATGGCTTCTTGCCATTTATTGGAATCTGGGCTCATCATCGCTTCCTCATATGTCTCGGGGTCATCGGTGTTGTCCACCAACATGACATTCATAATGGAATCATACCAATCTGGAGTGGTACGATTTCTCGTTGACCTCCGAGGCTCAGAGCAACTTCAACCGAAGTTTCATGATCACCATCATTAGCTTCCTCTCTTATTGGTGCAGCACCACAGAACTTCTTCCGGTGCGCTACTCGCAATTTCGAGAGAAGGTTCGACAACCTCGAAGTTCTACTTTCCTTCCACCACTTCTTTCGAGAGAAATTCCTTCTCTAGAAAGGATCCATTCTTGGCAACGAAGATTTTGCCTTCGGATCTATGATAGAAGGTATACCCAATAGTTTCCTTCGGGTATCCTATGAAGACGCATTTTTCCGCTTTGGGTTCAAGCTTGTCCGGCTGTAACTTCTTTACATAGGCTTCGCATCCCCAAACTTTAAGGAACGACAATTTAGGTTTCTTCCCAAACCATAATTCATATGGTGTCGTTTCAACGGATTTAGACGGTGCCCTATTTAAAGTGAATGCGGCTGTTTCTAATGCATAACCCCAAAATGATAGTGGTAAATCTGTAAGTGACATCATAGAACGAACCATATCTAAGAGAGTTCGATTACGACGTTCAGACACACCATTACGCTGTGGTGTTCCTGGCGGTGTCAACTGCGAAAGTATTCCACATTTCTTCAAATGCTCGCCAAACTCGTAACTTAGATATTCACCTCCACGATCAGAACATAGAAATTTAATCTTCTTGTTACGTTGATTCTCTACCTCACTTTGAAACTCCTTAAACTTCTTGAAAGTTTCGGACTTATGTTTCATGAAATAGATATACCCATATCTACTCAAGTCATCCGTGAAGGTAAGAACATAACGATAACCATCGCTGTGATGCTACACTCATTGGACCACACACATCGGTATGTATGATTTCCAATAAGTCTGTAGCTCGCTCCATTATACCAGAAAATGGAGTCTTAGTCATTTTACCCATCAGACATGCTTCGCATCTTTCAAGTGATTCAAAATCAAGTGATTCAAGAAGTCCATCGGAATGGAGTTTCTTCATACGCTTCACTCCAATGTGACCAAGACGACAGTGCCACATATAGGTCGAGTTATCGCTTGATTTCAATCGTTTAGCTTCAATGTTATTAATATGTGTATTTCTACTATCGAGATTCAACAAGAATAGACCATCTATCAAAGGTGCATGTGCATAAAACATATTACTCATATAAATCGAACAACTATTATTCTCGGATTTAAACAAGTAACCGTCTCGCAATAAACAAGATCCCGATATAATGTTCATGCTCAACGCAGGCACCAAATAACAATTATTTAAGTATAAAACTAATCCCGATGGTAGATGAAGAGGTAGCGTGCCGACCGCGATCACATCAACCTTTGATCCGCTTCCTACGCGCATCGTCACCTCGTTCTTCACTAGCTTCCGTTTATTCGTAGCTCTGTTTGAGTTACAAATATGAGCAACCGAACCAAAGATCAAATACCTGTGCACTACTACGAATACTAGTGAGATACACATCAATAACATGTATATCGATATACCTTTCTTCTTGATGTTGCCGTTCTTCAAATCCGCCAAGTACTTTGGGCAATTCCGCTTCCAAAGGACCTTCTCCCTTGCGTAAAAGCACTCGGTTTCAGGCTTAGGTCCAGCCTTGGTCTTCTTCATCGGTGATAACTTTCTTACCACCCTTCTTGAAGTGTCCCTTCTGCTTAGACTTGCCTTCCTTGAATTTGGTGGTCTTATTGACCATCAACACTTGGTGCTCTTTTTTGATCTCCACTTCTGCAGATTTTAACATAGCAAATAGTTCCGCAACTCTTTGTTCATGTTATGCATGTTTTAGTTCATCACAAAGTAATTGTAACTTGGTGGTAGTGATTGGAGGATGAGGTAAACCCCAAAAGTATTAGGAATCACTATACCCAAACTTTTAAGTTTATTTGCGTGCCTGCAGACATCTTAAGCACATGCTCACCGACGAGCTACCCTCTTCCATCTTGCAGTTAAAGAACTTTTCAGAAGCTTCATAACTTTCAATTGCCGCATGAGTCTCAAAAATTAATTTGAGATCCTCGACAATATCATATGGGTCTGACTCTTCAAACCTTTTCTGAAGCTCCGATTCTAAACCATACAAGATAGCACATTGAACTATGGAGTACTGATTCTTCCGAGCGAGGTAAACATTCTTTACTTCATCGGTAGCATCACCGCAGTGGGTCACCTAGCGTGCATCCAGACATAGGTCAAATTACCAGGTGAGGACAATCCTCAAATTGCGGAACCAATCCGAAGTTGCTTCCATTATATTTTCAACTTTTCTTTCTCTAGGAACGCATTAAAATTGATGGTAGGGGCTGCCATTGATCTACAACATATTTGCAATAGTTTAGACTAAGTTTATGACAAATTGAGTTCAAATTAATTAATGAAATTAAACTAGGTGAACTCCCACTCAAAACAACATCCCTCACATTGTTTTAGTGATCACACGAACCAAATCCACTACATCAACACCGATCATCACGAGAGTTGATATAGTTTCAATGGCGAACAATCATCATGTTCATCATATCTACTATATGATTCATGCTTTACCTTTCGGCGATCCGTGTTCCTGAGGCCATGTCTGTACATGCTAGGCTCGTCAAGATCAAACCTTAGCTACCGCATAAGCAAATCTGCTTGCTTACGTTGTATTCACCATGAATCAAAGACACCCGATCATCACGTGGTGCTTGAAGCAGCAAGCTTTGGCAACGTGCATACTAAGGGTGAACACTTTAGAACTTGAAATTTATGTGCATGAGGGATCATCTTATAATGCTACCGTCGTCTACTAAGCAATACAAGATGCATAAAGGATTAACATCACATGCAATTCATAATATGTGATATGATATGGCCTTTTCATCTTTGTGCTTCTGATCTCCATCTTCAAGCACGAACATGATTTCCATCATCACCGCATAGCATCAAGGTCAATGACGCTTCTTCATGGTTGTCGCCCACCAGCTTCAACTATTACAACTATTTTGAATAGACACGAGGTCTTAATGTAGAAATTAAAGACAACCATATGGCTCGCCGGTTGCCAACTTACAATAAGGAACATTGCATACATCAAATATAATCACAATCATGGCCATATCACATCATCAAGACACCCTCGCAAAACAAAGTTAGACGCCTCTACTTTCTTTGCATATTTTACGTGGTTTGGGGCTTTCAATAAGTGTCGTTCTAACTTACGAACAAGAACCACAACATTGATACTAGCATTGTTGATCACCCGTTGTAAATTGGATCTTTACTATGCTAGGAGAAACAGCACCCCATAAAGCCACTTATGCAATACAAGTTGCATGTCAAGCGTGGAGCAAGTCTCATGAACGATGTCATGTAAGGTTAGCCCGGCCGCTTCATCCCAACATACCGCAAGATGCAAAGTACACAAAAGCAATCTACAATAATAAAAGCATCAACGCCCACAATGACCATTGTGTTCTACTCAGCAATGATCTACATATAGACACGGCTCTGATACCACTGTAGGGGTTCGTAGCATGGAAAACAAAAATTTTCTATCGCATACAAACAAACAAGCCAAGATCTATCTACTAGATTGTAGCAACGAGTCGATGGAATAACTCACCCTCGAAGATTCCAAAGTGTTTAACGAGAGCAGATTCTCGTGGGTGATGTAGTACGCATTCTTTCGATCTCAAGATCGCGAGACGATCCTTCCCGCCCGCGTTCAGCGCCCCGTAGTCGGTCACGTTCGATTTCGGCGAAGACCTTCCTCTCCTTGTTCCAAAGCAGGTGAGGAGGTTGTAGTACTCTCCATGATTCCGGCGCAACGGCAAGTGGTACCGGAAGTAGAGGGGAGATCCCGCAGGGCTTCGCCTTTAAGCCGGTGCGAGTATGGTGGAGCTTATGAGAGAGGCTATTAGTGGTCTAGTAATTAGACACACCAATTAGAAGGCTCTAAACCAATTAGAAGGCTCTAAACCGAAATAGCTCTAAACCGGGGTTTAGGTCTAGGGTTTAGTTTAGAGGATAGGAACTTGTGTGTTCTAGGAGGGGAGGCCCTGCCCCTCCCTTTATAGGTGGGAGGGCCGGCGGCCAAGGGGAGGGAGTGGAGTCCCTCCCCAACTCGGCCTTGAGGTGGGGCGCCGGCTTGGGGAGGAGGAATCCTCCCCAACTCGGTTTCCCACTTCTCCTCCTCTTCCACTTTCCAAAACTTGCCGTTTGACTTTCAAACTAGCCGTTTGACTTTTCAATTTAGGATTTAAATAAACCCTTTATTTTGGACAGCAAGAACACCTAGTACATGATGCAATCATTCCAACTTACAATGACACATTCATGTACCCTTCCCCCTCCCGGAGTGCCGGACATTCCGGGACCTTCTAGAATGTTCCTGATGAAAACACCGGAACCATTCCGCTACTCCGAAACGGGACTTTCCTTATATGAATCTTATTCTCCGGACCATTCCGGATCACCTCGTGATATCCCGGATCCCATCCGAGACTCCGAACAACATTCGGTCTCTTTCTCATAATACCATAACTACTCAAACAACGTCAATCCTTAAGTGTCTCCCTACGGTTCGTGAATTATGCGGACATGATCGAGACACTTCTCCAAACAATAACCAATAGAGGAATCTGGAAATTCATATGGCTCCCACATATTTCTACGATTACTTTGCGATCGAATGAACCACTTACATACGATACCAATTTCCCTTTGTCTCACGATATGTTACTTATCCAAGGTTATGATCGTCGGTATCTCTGCATACCTAGTTCATCCTCGTTACTGATAAGTACTCTTTTCTCGTTCCCGTGATATGTGATCCCTTGTGACCAAGTCACATGCTTGCAAGCTAATTGGATGACATTTCACCGAGAGGGCCCAGAGAATATCTATCCGTCATGTGGATGGACAAATCCCACTCTTGATCCATGTGTTTTCAACCAATACTTTCCGAACACTCAATGCCACCTTTATAGCCACCCTGTTACGGTGTGGTGTTTGATGACATCAAAGCATCCATCCAGTAAAGGTGATATGCATGATCTCATGGTCGAAGGAATTAGGTTACTATGTATCAGAAAGCATATAGCAATTGAACTATTGAAATGACTTGATCTTTATGCTACGCTTGTCTATAGGAGTATGTCCACCATATCATTCTCCTAACGATATGATCTTGTTGTTGATAACATCTCAATGTTCATGATAGGGAAACCACAATCATCAATCAACCAACAAGCTAGTGAAGTATAGAGGCTATACTAGGGACTTCAAATTAAGTTTACAAATCACACAAGTATTAATGTTTCCTTGTTAATACTATTATAGCATGAATGTAAACATTTATCATAAACACAAAGATATATAATAATAACTACATTTATTATTGCCTCTAGGGCATATCTCCAACAGTAGGGTGATAGGATGGAACGCGTCCATTTGGTCTAAGGGAAGGCTTCTAAAAGATCTTGTCTCGATGCATGTCGAGTCTTGTGGGGAAAGTGCACCACCTCTCGAGAGAGTAAAATCTAAGTACTTAGTTGTGTCCCCGACAATGGACAATTTGAGCATCAAGACATTGAAGCTATCAAGGATCTCCTCATCCCAATTTCTAAGTCAAAAATTTGTGGTTGAACAAGGGTAAAGGTTCACCAATTTCTATTGGTAGTTCCTTGGGTTATTTTTCAAACAAAAACTTAGTGTTTTTCAACTAATAAGGAAAACATTATTTTGAGCAAAGCATGCAATCCTCAGCTACACTTATCCAAATGCATATAGATGATAGATACCACTATTCTACCATAGTATCACTTGCCAAGACAATCCAAATGTATTGTCCCTTGTGGCTATAACTTATTATGTTGCAGGGTTGTTTGATGTTAGTGAAGTTTGTTGAGTAGGGATTACAAGTCCACAACTAACATGATTTCCTGTGGCATATGAAGATGAAGGACTCCATGCTATATAGTTATATCTGCTGCATTGTAATGAGATAGCCAAATGAGCTATGTAAGATGTAATAAATTAGTTTATTCCTGGTTATAAGTTGTAATATGACCTTTGTTTCTTGATATTACAGGTTTTATCTGCTGCCTGTGCATATGAAGATGTAATGCTATATAGTTATATATGCTGCCTACCCGGGTTGCCTCAAGGCCCAGCCGGCTAGGAGCACAAGTTTTGCCCCTTTTCCTATGGTTTTTAGTCCCACATGGGGCACCTAAAGGGGAGGGAGACCCTCCCTCTTGATACGTCGGAAACGTATCTATAATTTTTGATGCTCCATGCTTGTATAGTATCTAATTTTCTTTGCTTTGTCTACACTTTGAGGTGTTTTTATATCTTTTCTGGAACTAACCTATTAACAAGTTGCCACAGTGCCAGTTGCATGTTTTCTTCTGTTTTTGGTTCCAGAAAGGCAGAAAATCAATATTCTCGGAATTGGACGGGACAAAATCCAAAGTCAATATTTTACCGTGAGGGACATGAATCCATAAGACGAGACGGAGACGCGAACCAGGGCAGCCAAACCCTCCTAGGCATGGCCAGGGGTGGGCCCGCGCCTAGGCAGGGTGTGGCCCCCCTGGTCGCCTCCTTTCCTCGCATCTTCGCCTATAAGAAGCCCCCGATGCAGAAACCCTAAGTACCGATCAAAAATTCATGAAACCTTATGTAGCCACCGCCACCGTCGTCCCTAGATCGGGGGCGTCTGAAGTTCTTCCCGGCACCCTGCCGGAGGGGAGATCATCCTAGAGGCCTTCTCTCCGGTATGATGCGTGAGTAGTTCCACCTTGGACTATGGGTCCATGTAGTAGCTAGATGGTTGTATCTCCTCCTTGTGCTTTCATGTATAGATCTTATGAGCTCCATTCATGATCAAGATCTAATCTATTTGTAATCATGCATGTTGTGTTTGCAGGGATCCGGTGGATATTGAGATTACTATGTCAGATTGATTCATGGTTTTGTCTTTATGATTCTACCATGTCTGTGTTGTTTGTGATCTTGCATGCTATCCATTGTTAGTAGCTATCTTGGCCAAGTAGTTGCTAGTGACTCCAAGAGGAGGTATTTATGCTTGATAGTGGGTTCATGCCTCTAGTTTCTAAGGGAAGTGACAGAAACCTCTTCGGTTGTAGATGTGTTGTTGCCACTAGGGAGAAAACAACGGTCTCTTGTTCATGGAACAAGTTGATTGTTTACCTTACACACTTTGCTTAAAGCAGTTGTCTGTTGCTTGCAACTTAATACTGGAGGGGGTTCGGATGATAACCTGAAGGTGGACTTCTAGTCATAGATGCAGTTGGATGGCGGTCTATGTATATTATTCTATTTCCCAATCGAATCTCATAGGATCTTTTTGTCTAGTATTGCATTGTTATGCCTTGCTCAGTTCCTATCAATTGCCCTGATGTAATTTGTTTACCCTGCATGCCATGTTGTTTATCTAAGGAGAGCACCTCTAGTGAACTATGGACCCTGGTCCAATCTTTACCATTGATACATCTTCCACTGTTACTTATTTACTTGCTGCAAACCATTACCTTCCACACTATACATTTAATCCTTTGTTATAGCAAACCGGTGAGCTTGACAACCTCACTGATTCGTTGGGGCAAAGTCTTGAGTTTGTGTTGTGCAGGTCTCCATGTTGCTTGCAGCACCTTTGGGGCGTTTCCTTCCTCCTACTGGTTTGATAACCTTGGTTTCTTACTGAGGGATACTTGCCTATTGAACTGCATCATACCTTCCTCTTGGGGTCTCCCAACAAAGTGTTGCTGCACTCATCAAGCCTTTTTCTGGCGCCGATGCCGGGAGGCTAAGGACGTCTTCACAAGGGGAGTCCTCAACTTCCTTTCTCTTTACTTTGTTTTTAGTTTGCTTAGTTTCTTTTGCTTGGTTTTGTTTGCCTCTTTTCAAAAAACCCAAAAAACATTAGTCTAGTTTGGTTTGCTTGCTTTATTCAAAAACACAAAAAAATTAGTTCCTACTCTAGATGTTGCTGCTGTTTTTGGCTTGCCCACCTTTGCCAAAATGAACTCTGCTCAGAACACCAAGTTTTGTGACTTCACTAGCACCAACAACAATGATTTCCTTAGCACTCATATTGCTCCACCTGCTCCTGATGCTACCTTTTATGAAATTAAGCCTGCTTTGTTGAATCTTGTGATGAGAGAGCAAAATTCCGGTGCTAGTTCTGATGATGCTGCTACCCATCTCAATAACTTTGTTGAACTTTGTGAGATGCAAAAATATAAGGATGTAGATGGAGATATTATCAAGCTCAAGCTTTTTCCTTTCTCCTTGAGAGGAAAAGCTAAAGAATGGTTGCTATCTTTGCCTAAAAATAGTATTGATTCCTGGACTAAGTGCAAAGATGCTTTTATTGGAAAATACTATCCTCCTGCTAAGATTATATCTATGAGAAGTGACATTATGAAATTTAAACAACTTGATAATGAACACGTTGCTCAAGATTGGGAAAGAATGAAATCTTTGGTTAAGAATTGTCCCACTCATGGACTCACTGCTTGGATGATTATCCAGACTTTTTATGCAGGTTTGAACTTCTCCTCAAGAAACCTATTGGATTCAGCAGCTGGAGGTACCTTTATGAGCATCACTTTGGGTGCTGCAACCAGACTCCTTAATAATATGATGGTTAACTACTCTAAATGGCACACTGAGAGAGCTCCACATGGTAAGAAGGTAAATTTTGTCGAGGAAAATTCCTCTTTGAGTGATAACATTGATGTTATTATGGCTATGCTTGTTAATGGGAAAGCTCCTCTAGATCCTAATAGTGTTCCCTAGGCCTCTCTGGTTGCTCAAGAAGAGCAGTTGATGTGAACTTCGTTAGAAACAACAATTTCAACAACAATGCCTATAGGAATAATTTTGGTGGTAACAACAATTATAGGCCTTATCCTCCTAATAATGGCAATTCTTATGGAAGCTCTTACAACAATGCTAGAAGTGCCCCTTCTGAACTTGAAGTCATGCTCAAATACTTTATTAGTAAACAAACCACTTTCAATAAGGCTATAGAGGAAAAGCTGTTAAATGTTGAGAAAAATATATCTTCTTTGTCTGAAGCTCAGTCCTCCTTGATTAATAAAATGGTTACTAAACCTGAAACCATGGAAAAACCTTTGCTACTGCTCACGCCATATAAGTTACTATTGATGAAAATGTTAGGCTGTTAGCTTAACTTCATGCTAGGTGGGAAAGGGAAGCTGAAATTGATAGAAACAATAGTGTGTGCAACATCACCACTAAACCACAAGTAGTCCATGTTCCTCCTCCTACTATGCCTAAGCCTATTGAGCCTACTACTTGTCATGCTAAGTTTGATTTTGATATAGATGGTGGTTGCAATATTTCTGAATTAATTATGTTCTTGCAAAAGCTTGCTAGAAGTACTGATGCTAGTGATATGCATCTTTCTTTCACTAAACATATTACAGATGCTCTTGTTAAGATTAAGGAAGAGAAGCTAAAACACAAAGCTTCTATTCCTAGGAAATTAGAAGATAGTTGGGAACCTATTATTAATGTGCAAGTGAATGACTTTGATCTCAAAGCTTCATGTGATCTTGGTTCTAGTGTCTCTATTATGCCTAGGAAGATTTATGAAATGCTTGATTTGCCACTGTTGGAAGATTGTTATTTGGATGTCCCACTTAATGATAATGCTAAGAAGAAAATCATAGGGAGTATTAATGATGTTCTCATTATCGTTAATAATGCTTATGTCCATGTGGATTTATATGTTTTGGATGTTGAATACAATGCTTCTTGTCCTATTACTTTGGGAAGACCTTTTCTTACAACAGTTGGTGCCATCATTGATATGAAAGAAGGCACCATTAAATATCATTTTCCATTCAAGAAAGGTATTGAACACTTCCTTATGAGGAGAGAGAAGTTGCCTTTTGCTCCTCCTTTGAAAGCAAGGTTTGATGTTAATGCTTCCTCATTTAAAAATTTGATTCTTCTTGCTTCTTGTGCCTAACTTAAAGGCGTTAAAGAAAAGTAATTGTTGGGAGATAACCCAAGAGTTTCCTTGAGTCTTGGAAGTTATTACTTCAGTAATGACCTCTCCTTATCTTTTTTGTTTGCTTTTTGTGCTAAGAATAATCTCTAATGAGAGGGAAGTAAGATTTGGGGAGTTGATGTCCTGAAACAGATTTCTGTCCTCCACCAAAAAAATTCGTGAGGAGTCTATGTAACTTGTATTGAGCTGACTATTTACGAATAAATCCCCCAGTATGTTAGCTAACTTCCGTTAGTTCAACACTTTTTGATTTGAGCAACAGAAGGTGTTCGAAAAAATCGGTTTCTACCTGCTGGTCTGTTTTGATAGATTTCTGCCATTATTTGCATTTGCTTCTTATTGATTCCTTTTTGAGTTCTATTTATGGGGATTGAGCTTTTTGAAGGAGTTACTACAGTAGATTGTGAAAAGACTTGCTGTTCCAAAGCTTTGCCAGAGGTCTAATATCTTTTGAATAAACTAATGTTGCTAATGAAGATTGTGTGAAGTTTTGTGTGAAGGAAAAATTGCAGGTGTAGAGAGAGAATGATGTAATGAGATGAAGAATGGAACAAATCTCAAGCTTGGGGATGCCACCCCGGTGTCACCCCAAGAAATATCCAAGAGGTACAAGCGTCAAAGCTTGGGGATGCCCAAGGCATCCCCTTCTTCGTTTTTATTGTTTCATGCACTGTTGTGTTGTTCTTGGAGCATCTTAGTTTTCATTTGGTTTGCTTAGTTTGTTTAGTTTGCTTTAATAAAGTAGTTTGGACCCCTGTTCTCGTTGTGTTGTTTTGCAAATAAGTTGCTTGGTGTTGGAAAGGAGTAGGAAGTTCCTGCTTGAAAGTGCAAGAGTGTAACATCTCAGCATTAGAGCTTAGAAATAAGCTGAACCCAGATGTGTGCATTGCATTCATGCATAGAAAATCCGGATAATTTTTGCGCTTTTGAACAAAACTTGTCAAAGTGATTGAAGCTTCTCTTAACTTGATGGAATTGAAGTAGATCATCAAGTTGACTGCGATAAGTTTCAATATGACCTTTGCTAAAACCTTATTTTGGGTAAAGGAGATTTGATCTAAGGGTAGATCAAATGTAATACAAGTTAAACCCAAATACATTACTTAATGATTTATATTTGATCCTTAAGAAACCATATCCTAGTATTCATTACACAACTCATGAATACCAAGTTATAAATATAACTTAAGTAATAGGGATGTAACAACTAAATCTTGATCCATCTTAATCTCATCTACTTATACCATGAGTATCATGGTAATACCTGACTTTAACCCTTTAGTGAGATTAAGTAACAAGGAAATCAAGTCAAGATCATTCACCATGTATATTTCTATCCATATCAATCTTTACCATTCCTATTGGAATCATATTCTAATATTTGTTGTTCATCAATGTTGAGTAATCAACTATTGATTCACCAATTCTTAACCTATCAATTCTTGATCTATCAACTCTTGTCCTATTCATAGCATTCACTATAAAGCCTTAGAGAAAGAAGTAAGAAGAGGTAGGTGGTAATGCTATATTTAAATATCATTTATAGATGGGAGTGTTGGAAGAGAATAAGAACAATGTGATAATTGATGGAGTTAACTCACTCCTGAAATGATAGAAGAGTTATATGGAACCTATAATTGTATGGAAGATTATAAGGATGAATCCTGAAGAAAGTTACCAGGAGTAATTCTATTGGATCAAGTAGGTATAGTCAATGAATAATATCCCTTAATCCAATATAGATACTAAGAATATAATTTTAATAAATTGTAATGTTGTATTGATGAAAGCTTTGATTAGCCAACTAGAAACCTAAACCATAAAGGATCAAAGGAAAGGGATGATCATGCTTTAGTCACCAAGATTGAATGCTTATATCATGTATAAGTGACATTGGTGGATAGAACATGATTGAACCCTAGTAAAGATATGTTATCCTAGGATTAGCCTGACAAGTCACCATGATATAATGTGAAGTTTGAAAACAAAGTACTGGAGTAAAGTAAATATAAGATAGTATGATTAAGATGAAGCTAGAGTAACATGGAGTTATTGAAGTAGTGTTATTCCTCTTAAAGAATAGTAAGTCTTTGAGGAGAGTAGTTTGATATATACATCTACTGGAGTAATATTAGTGGTGGATGATCAAGGAAGAGTATGAATGGAGTTAGAAGTAACTACTTGTTGGATTGGAGGTTATCAGTAGTAGAGTAGTTGATATAGCCAAGTATAGATATGTTAAGATTATGAAAAGGCTTTAGTGTCAATATCATTGGATTTATAAATGGATTTAGAAGAATAAAAGGTGGATAAGAATATTCTTGTGAAGCAAAGCTCATCATGTTAACACATGATGATAGATATGAAGAAGTAGTATATCTAGGAAAGGAATTCCTTAATTAGAAGTCTAGGATTGTGAATTATGGAAGATAGGAATGCTTGGTAAACACTAAACCCTAAATCTATAATCAAGCTTAACATCCACCTCATCTATTGGATAAATCATTTTATTTTCACAATGCTTTATAGGAATATTTTCCTATAGCAAATAACTTAAGCACATCCTTGTCATTTCCAATTATCATAACCATATGTGCTTAGGAGATATATTTATCAATTCTTTTCCTTAAGTCACTCCAGAAAATAACTTTCTATTTTAAAGGGTGATATCATTAAAGATCACAAACATAAAGACAATATGTTTAGCCATTAATATTTATTCCCATCAACAAAAGAATATAAGTATAGTAAGAACCCTAAACCCTAGGGTAAGCATTTTCAATTCAAACCTTAACTCCTATATTAGTTATAATAAAATTTATACATGGCTATTTCCTAAAATTATGGGAATAATATTAACCATATTAATTCCCTAGAACTCTATTTATCATACAAAAATGAAAGATCACCACATAAAAAAATATAAGTCAGTGAGAATCAAATTCCATAAGTTAAAAGTAATGCATTCTTTAATAAGTTTATGATTATAAGATAAATTAAAATTTCATAACAAAAGCTCTTACAAATACTAAAAAGAAAGAAATATTATAATATAAATCCATGGTTTATTATGGACAGAAAATAAAGAAATATAACATCATTGAATAAAAGCTCACAAAATGCTAGTAAATACCTTTAATATAGTTACAATTATTTAGCAAATAAATCCCATAAAGAAAATTCAAATCAAAGATGCAAATTCAAATCTGTAAACAAAACAGAATATAGAAAAAGGAAAGAACCGGGAAAAAACAGAAGGAGATCAAATCTGGCCCATGGCCCAACTTCCTTCTCCTTATCCACTGCTCACGAGCAGCCCAACCATAGCCTACAACGGCCCACTAGCAACCAGCTTGTCACCACAGCGACTGACGAGAGGGCCAGCGTGAGGACTACGGATCGAGAGAGGAAACGTTCCAGGGGTTATCCGCAAATGTCGCGTCGTCGTCTTCCTCACCTACTGGAAGCAGCTCGCTAGCCGGAGCTCCGCCGTCGATCAACTGCCGTGCTGCGATGCATGCCGCCGCTCCTGGAGGAGGGGATAAGAACGCCACGACGCCATCTGCTCGTCCTTATCCACTCTCTCTTCTTCTGAATCTCTCTCGATTTCTTCCTCAGAGCCAAAACCCTAGCTAGCCTCGTCGTCGTGCCGAACCTCCCCACTCTCTTCCAAGTAGCCATGGAGATGCCCCGTGCTCCTTAGATCCTCTAGGTGGAGTCTTGCATCAAGGGGAGAACTAGAGAGCGCGAATTTTGTCGTTCCTTTCTATGGCAGTTCGTCGGAATCTTCATCGGAGAGCTCGTCTCCGACCACACCAGTCTTCGCCGACACCACCACTGCAACCAGGGTGAGTCACTGATGCTCAAGCATCATTCTTTTCTTCCTATCGCGCTCCCTAGCTTCCTTGCGCCGTAGCACTGTCATGTGCTGCCGTCAGTCGTTGTCGTTCCCATAGCTCCGGTGACCATTTGGTGGTGGTGCGAGCAATGGGGTATGCCTCTTGTCCGTGCAGTTCGAACAAACACCCTCGCGTTCACCGGTGTGCATAGGTTCGCCACCGGCGACCATACTCTGTGTCACATCCCAAGATTTTCCAAATCTTGTAATGTGAAAAATAAATTAATAAAATAAAACCTTGTGATTTTCAGGGTGAGAAGAAACTTTTTGAATTCAAATGGAAACCTTCAAACCTATTTTGATCAAGATAAAATCCTAAAGGGATTAAAAAGATAAACATTTAATAAAGGAAAATAAAAATATTTTATTACTATTTTGGATCTTTTAAATAAAAAGATTTGGTTTTCAAATGAAAAGGAAGAAATTAAATAAGGATTATTTTATGAGCCAACTTAAAACTTAGCCAAGCCTTTGAAATAAAATATTTCTATTTAAGAAAAATAGTAAAGGTCTACTAAAATAAAATAATAAGGATTCAATATCCAAGTTTATTAAAAAATAAAAGGTTTTACTATTTTTATTAAACATCAAAACTTATTTATTTTAAACAAGTTTTCCAAGTGTTCTTTATTTTCAAATAAAACCTACTGATTTGGTTTTGAAAACATTTAGGATTTAAATGGAGTTTTTAAATAAATTAAAACCCATTTGATTTATTAACTAATGTCCATTTTGTTTAATTATAAATGGACCCTAAAATAAAATTATTATATTATTTTGGGACTTGGAATATTGTTGTTGAACAGAACCAAAACTCAATGCAATGTTTGGTGAAATTTTGATGTGAATTGAATGTTTGATTTGTGGTTTGAATTTCAAAATAGAAAATAGAATTAGAAAAGGATAAAACATTCAGAAAGAAAAAAATGAAAACAAACCTGACCCAATCCAGCAAGCCCACTAAGCCTAGTACCAGCCCAGCTTCCCTCTCTCCCGAAGAAAACGTTCGCACCTGAACACATACCCGCAGAGACACTGATTGGTGGACCCTCCTTCCCTCTCACTCCCCCACTAACAGCAAGGCCCCACAAAGACTGCTTCATCGCCTTTCAATCGCTGATTCCTCCTCGCCGTTTCCTTTCTTTACTCCGGCGATCAATTCGCGTGATTAACAGCCATTACTCCCCCGGCGACCACGCCCCCTTAAATGTCTCCCTCTCCTCCCCATTTCCCCTTTGTCGCCATAACCAACACGCCACCAGGCTACGCTAATTTCACCAGAGACCCCTCACTGCTCCGACGAGCTTCCTCCTTGATTCCGACCGAACCTCGCCACCCCTTGCCTTCCCAAGCACACGAGTACATTCCCCAGACCTAGACGCTTCTCCCTGTACCTCCCATTCAACCGCGGGCACCCCAGAACCTCGACTCCGACAACCACTGAGCGCCGCCGCGTCTGCTATCTTCTCCGGCGAAGTTTCCTGGTAAGAACCGACCACCCCGCACCCTCTCAATCACGCACGCATCATCGCCTTGGCTTTGCGCGTCTGACCATGCTCTCCGTTTGTCTCCTCGTGACCCGTAGCACCGTCCCCGACGACGACAGAACGTGGCCGAGGCGAAGCTCCACTCCGGCAAGCGATTACTCCCGTCCCTGTGCGCCCCTCGTCGAACCAACAACACGTTGAGCTTCCCCATGCTAATTGCGAACACGGTGAGCATCCTCGTTTCCTCTATTGCTTCCTGTAGCCGCCGATAGCACATCATCCGACTGTCGCCGCCGCCAGCCGCCGCACAGCGTCGCCCGTTATTGACCAAGTAGTGGTGTCCGTAGGATCTAGATCGGACGCACACGATAGAAACTAGGCGAAGCGGTAAGTAGCATCTCAGCGCCGTGTGATGTAATTTAATCCAACGGCCCGCATCGCTCGATCCGTGCGAACCGGTATCGACCAGTAGCATCACGCCGCGTGGCACCAGTTTGTTTAAAACAGAAATTTGAAATCAGATTTAGATGCAGATTTGAAACCCTTGTAACTTTTGATCCACACGTCCGAATTTTGCAAACTTTATATCAAAAGAATCAGTGGAACAAGCCCTAGCCAACCATGCAATTTGTTAAGTAAAAAGCCTCTGGTAAAATGTTTGTTTTTGCAGAAACATTTGTATGCTTGTTTAGGTTATAAAAATTATTCCAAAATGATTTTGGGGTTGAAATCTTTGAAAATTGGTTTGTTGTGAACCTACTGACCCTAGGAACCAACTTGTGGATTTAAAAATGTATTTGGTGAAGATTAGGATGGATTAATTGAATTAGCCCATTTCTAGTCAAATAAAAATATTGATTTTACTATGAAAATGTTTTTGGAGTAAAAACTTTGGGAAAATGATTTGAATCAAACCTACTGACCCTAAACACCAAGTTTTTGAGATTAACAACCTATTTGGTGAACAACCCAAAAAAATTTGCCTTGCTAAAAACATTTTTCACCACATGAAATAATGTTTTGATTTAAAAATGATTTATAGGAAAAACCCTTTTGCAAATGACTTTACCACTTTGGAAAATGACCAATTTGAACCTTACAAAGTTTAGAGCCTAGTAGAAACCACCTTTGTAAATAAAACTATCTTTTGCATGCTTGCATGCATGACTTAGTTCCTATTATTTTATGTGTGTTTTGTTTGATTGATTATTGGTTGGAATGCTAGTTGATATTGTGTTTGCTTGATTGATTTGTAGTGAAGTTAGAAAAGTGTGAAACTAGCAAGATCAAGAAGTGAACCAACATTCCCTACCAAAAAGGCAAGTTACACCATCATCTAAAGTCCTACTATTTTCATTATACTTAGTGGATTTTGAAACATGCATGAAAAGAATTTCTATACTTATGCTATGCTAAATCCTAATAGGACACCCTTATATATACCTTAGTGAAAACAATGTAGTTGTAAAATGCTTAGCCATGCTAAATATTTTAAGAGATACATGTTGAGATTTTATGAAGATTGAGAGAAGACTTGTGTTTTATATAATAAAACAAGGACTCAATGAACCACCTGGGTGGACAAGGATACTTTGAGTTTTGGACAAGGTGGCAACAAAAGGAACCATGTCTATGGCAATCTCTTTGTGTTGTGCACCAAAAGAAAACCACCCAGGAAACTTAGATATTGAACATGTTTCTCCAATTGTGGCTTTCGTGTACAACCACATGCTACATATGGCTCTGGCTTGGTCAACTACATTGGGAAGACCCATGCATTGTCTTCAGGTCACTGAAAATGAGGGAACTCGAAACCCTACATGGGTGTCTGAAGACAAGCTAGCAATGGTGTATGGGAGGACCCTCTGGAAAGACTTCATCACATTCTCAATCTGCCAGTACTCCATCTTGGTGAGTACTTATCCAGCGGCCACTGGCGGCAACAAGATGAGATTGTGTCATGTGGGTAAAGTGTACAACTTCTGCAGAAGATAAAAATCTAAGTACTTAGTCATGTCCCCGGTTATGGACAATACTGATCAACTAAAGCTTGAAGCTATGGGAAATCTCGACATTCCAATTTCTAAAAGAAAAACTTTAAAGTAACAACAAAAGACTTGAAGCACTTGGGGGTACCAAGGAGCTCAAGAGATTTGGATAAAAACTTGAAGCACTTGGGGGTACCAAGGAGCTCAAGAGATTTTGATAAAAACTTGAAGCACTTGGGGATTTACCAAGGAGCTCAAGAGATTTTTACAAAGACACTTGGTGGATTCCAAGGAGTTCAGAAAGAGGTGACAAAAGATCAAAACCATTTAGAAAAGATAGGATAAATTATTGCTTTCTGCAAATGAGCCTAAAACCCTACTTAGCCAAATATGCATGTAATGATAGGATCCACTTATATTTTACATAGTAGTGAAACTTGCCAATACAATTCAAATGTATTGACCCTTGTGGTCAGAATTTGTAATGTTGCAGGTTTGATTGATATTAGTGAAGTTGATTGATTAGGATTACAAGTCTACAACCAACATGTTTGCCTGTGGCACTTTGAAGATGAAGGACCCCATGTTTATAGATATTCTGCTGCAATGTAATGTAATAGCCAAATGAGCTATGTAAGATGTAATAAAATTATGTTATTCCTGGTTATAAAGTGTAATATGACCTTTGTTTCTTGATATTACATCTTAACTGTGGATGCTAGCTATTGATCCAGGGACTAGCATTGTAAACACAGGGGACTCTACCTTAATTAAAGGTTGGGAACCCTTACACTCTGGCGGTGGCAGCCGTGCTGTCATCAGCTTGACGCCCTGCATGCGCCAGCTTTGACCTAGTCCACCATTTGACTCGTCCTCGCCAACATGGCATCCAACATGGCCAGAGCCCCACCAGTCAGTGACTGTGTCTAGGTTTAGCTTGGTATAAGAAGTATTTCCTGTTTAGAAATTACATAAAACAATATACATTCAAACACAAATAAATTCCAGAAATTGAATAAAATGATAAAATCTAAGAAATTTAATAACTTTTATTTTAAAATTCAGAAAAACATGTTTCATATATGAAAATTTTCAGAAAAAAAAATCTACAACTTAAAACTATTATCTAATATTATTATGATAATTATTTAAATAAATATTATTAATAAAGGTTTTATAAGTAATAAAACTTAGATAATCCATATTTTAATATTGGTAAATGTTAAAAATATAAATAAAATACCAAAAATCTTAGAAAAATAAAAATAATACTTTAAAACTATAATCATACATTATTATTTCACTTAATTAAATATTTATTATTTATTAACTATTTATAAGGTAGTAAATCTTATAAAAATCATATCTTATTATTTATAAATCACAAAAATAAATGTAATTTACCAAAATGATCACAAAAATAATACCTACATGTTAAAAATATGATATTACACTTTTGAGTTAAATAAACATTTAAAACTTAATAACTTGAATTTAAACTTATTTCCTTAATGGATAATTCATATGAGGATAAATAAAAATTGCTAATAATTCTAGAAATTAGCCAATTGAGTCTTATAAATAGTATTAGTCTTAAGTGTTTATAATATAAAAATAAAATTGGTCCAACACATTTTAAATATAATCTTATTGAATTATCCTTCAACCATATGTGTAGTTTATTTTCTAAAAAGATCTTTAACAATTATAAAATCTTCAAGTATGATAATTTAACCAGATAAAATCTTTTACCATTGTTTCACTCACAACTTCATAATGGACTAACTCCAGAGATAATTCATAAGTAGTAAATAATATTGTTTTCCTATTCACAAGCCATACCATACCCTTATAAGGAGATAAATCATATTATACATTTATAATGTTAAGGAACCACTGCTCAAATAAGAGTAATGCTATTCTTAAATAACCTTAATGAAACAAAATAAATTAAACAAGATACAAGTATCATAAGTAATACAACTAAGACTATCTCGGTTTTTAAAGGTAACTTTAGTCTACAAGACTTTAAATATAAGGCTAAAGACGTTGTTATGTATTTTATAGTTAACTTTGGTCTGTTATAATTAAGTTATAAGTATCTCAAGTCCAGACTATCCAAGCAAGCATAAACAACATCAATCACATTCTATCAACCATACTCTAAAAACTACCAGGATTGTTTAAACCTTAACAAAGAAATCTTTTCTTCAAAAGTTATTCGTTTTGCCACTTCAGTCAACATATGACAACTAATCATAATCACATTACTTTATACTTTACTCATAGATTAGGATTGTTAATACTTAAGTTCCTTATAAATGACAATACTTGTAAAGTAAGATTTAAAGATAAGGCAATTCTTATATAAGTAGTCTTTGAGTAGCATTCCACTTTCGTATATCTTATTGTTGTATACCATTATAATTACATGTTGTTTCACACACACTCACAAGCCTTAATAAGAAGAACGAGTATTAAGCTTATCTAAAAAGACAACACATTATAAAGAAACCAATTCCAGTTTCCAAACTCTAGATCAACGTTATCCCCGGGATTCACGTTTATAAAATGCATTACATTACTTATGCATAAAAGCCCGCTTCTTTAAACATTAGTCCTTACCGGACCAATGATGCTGATTTCAGATATTGGATCTTATATTGTCTTGAAGACCGTGAGTGCATAATCTTGCAATCACAAAAGGCAAGTTCACACTTGCTCATGTCCTTTGATTATTTTCTGTAAAGTATGTTGCAAATCCAGTGTTGTCATCACCTGCATTTGAAAAGGTCAGAAAACACTATTTTCCTAATAATATGATTATAGGTTATTTACCAAGAGGTAATAACCTACTATGAAAGTTCCGGTGGTAAAGGAACATATTATCTAGGACTTAACAACCAATGTTGTCAGTGATTCTTGCACCGTATATTACGCGTTAACCATGAGATTTGGAATGGGATGGAGAAGTCAGTTGTATCATTTTCCTCTCGTATGGAGGCAAGACGACCTTAACGTGACGTTGTGATTCCTTGTGTGGATCCAACATATGGGTGGGCAGCCTTACGCCCCACACTTTTGGTGTCTAGATTATCTATGAATGGTGTTTAGGGGTATAGTCCATTTATAGTGTACTTGTCCGGGCATCACCAGGTCATAGAGTCTTCGGGAACTCATCAGGGTTTTAGCCTGCCCGAAAGGGGGCTTAACGGAGGTGAGCCGGCCCCGAAGGATCATGCAGACATATGGGGTCGCGAAGAGGGTAGTGATTGGCTTGGATCTTAGGTTGGGCCTCAAACCATGGAAGTTTGAACGGGAACATACTCCCGGCCGTGCAACAAAGCTTAAGATATCTCATGGGTAAAGTGACGAACCTCTGCAGAGTGTAAGAACTATAACTTGTTACTCCCTGTTCCGGGAAGGAGCTGCGAACACGGCGGGAAAGGAACTCCATGAAAGTTCTGGTAAACCCGTGAAAGCTGACGGATATAGCTTTTCAGAATAAAAGCAACCTTTGAAGAAATGTTTACGAAAACCTGCATTGCCTATGACCTATGGTCTGTGGTTGTAGTTATAGTGCAGCAAACACTCCTTTTCTAGTGAACTTGCTGAGTACGCTCGTACTCAACATATCTTATTAACCCTTGCTAGATTCTGAAGCCATTAAGACGGCGTCTACATCAAGTTATGCTCCAGGAATCATCATCAAAAGCTAAAGCTCTTCAATGAAGTCAAGAAAGTCAACATATACATCAACACAAGTGAAGACGAAGTTATTGATTAGATAGGAATATAATCTCTAGCCATAGAACCTATTTCTTTAGTGTATTGCAATAGCAGCAATGCCAGACCAATAGTTCAGGTACTAGTCTTATTAGTATGACAGTTTTTGAGTTGTTTATTTCTGATTCTTCTTTGTAAGAAGTTTCTTTCTCTCTCTTTAACCTAGAGTGTTCTCTGGATCTTGTGTAAAGAGTTGAGTTGTAACCTATAGTCATGTCTTGGACCTGCTGTGTTTCTGTTGTACCACACTAAGGGATGTAATACTAGTGAACGGTGTTTCATTGGTGTTATGTTAATGACTATAGTGTACTACATCATGCAGTGGTATGCTGGGTCACCGCAAAGAGGAGCTTGCATTAACTGTGACTTAGACTTTAGCATGAAATGCTAGGTGTTGTTTTGACCTTATGCTTAGTGATTATTTCTGTAGCATGTCTTGTTCCAAATAATTGGAATTGCTTAGTGTGCCTCGTAGAAATTATGCGTTGTTTTAGCATGCAAAAGCATAGTATTGTGGTATTCTCCTTTAATGCTTTGTTTGGGTTGACTTGGCACATGATCACACCATGTTATGACAAGTCACCATAGCCTCTATGATCATTTAGTCCTTGACTTGTAGTACCAATCTATGCTTTGATTAGTAATACTTTGTTGCTCTGCATGATTATGGCCATTATGCTCTCTTAGTTGGTTGCTCCCAGTCTTTTTCTAGCCTCCACTTGTATGAGTAAGCTCTACTCATGCTTCTAACTCCCAAGAAACCAAGTTTTTCCAAAGTGTCCACTATAAACTCATATGCATGGTGTGTTACACCATTCCAAGTATATTCTTGTTTTCAGCTATCTTCTAGTTAAAAAGTCTCTTTGTTATGTGAAAACTTAGTGATTAAAGCTCTCACAAGCTTGATGTCACACTTTATATTCTTTGCCCCTAATAAACTTGAACCATTGTGTCATCTATGTTGTATATGCTTGCACTTATACGTTGGAATTAGCAGAATCGTGTTGTCACGGGGAACGTTTTCAACATTGCACTTGTACTTTGTACTAAGTTGATATCATGCTCTTTTGTCTATGGATGTCACTGGTGTGAAATAAAGAGGGAACTTGTAAGTCCATGGAGTTTGTATTTTGTGTTAGAGAAACGCCTGGGCCGCTAGCCTAAGCCATGCCTAATCATGGTGGAAACTTGCAGCATCACCATAGTGAGCTATCTATGAAGCATCCTCAATAAAAAGCTATGCATATAGTAAATAAAAAGATCGCTGAGATGCTCATTGTCTGTTTTCCTTGTCATTTTGGTTATGGGATAGCTCCTGTACCATGTGCAAGGGGTACCCCATTGGCGGTTCTCTATGATATGCAAATACTTACAGTGACAAGAACTTACATGTGAATGAAGTTGAGTAGCATGAGGTGTGGCCCTCGTATTCAAGGGACTTGTGATTGCCAACTTATACTTTGTCAAGAATATACTCCGTCTTTGTTCACTTTAACCTTAATTTCTTCAAGATGCTTATGATAGGGGCAATGAGGGCTGAAAGCTAACAAGTACCATAATTTTTGGAATCTCTTTTTGAAACTTAAAATCCCTTCTTCCCTTTGTGAAGGGACTTTCTTCCACCATTATTTGAGTCTCCACCTTCTACCTTTAGGCAATATTAAGAGAGAATAGTCGTCATTATGTGTGCAGTGTCCCAAAACTTATTGATTGATGCATATTGTGATATTACTTGTTCTTGTGCTACTTGTTTCTAGTCACCCTTGTGAACTTTGAAGGTGTCCTATGCATCTATTTGATACTCTATGAGGGACAAGCTGAATGCCACTATGCTATGTTATCTGTATGTGAAACAAACAAACGTTTTTCAATGCATGGTATTCATGATCTTTGTTTGTAGCATGTCATGTTGCATGCATATTTACTATGTCCTATTGTTAGAACTCCATCTTCCATGCTCATGTTTAGAGTTCTCTGATCCCAACTTTCAATGCTTGCAAATGGTTTGATCTTGGTTTTGATGGTACATGTCACCTCAAAAATTATTCTTTTTATCACTTACCTACTCGAGGACGAGCAGGAGTTAAGCTTGGGATGCTTGATACGTCGGAAACGCATCTATAATTTTTGATGCTCCATTCTTGTTTAGTATCTACTTTGCTTTGCTTTGTCTACACTTTGAGGTGTTTTTATATCTTTTCTGGAACTAACCTATTAATAAGTTGCCACGGTGCTAGTTGCCTGTTTTCTTCTGTTTTTGGTTCCAGAAAGGCAGAAAATCAATATTCCCGGAATTGGACGGGACAAAAGCCAAATTCAATATTTTACTGTGAGGGACACGAATCCAGAAGATGAGACGAAGACGCGAACTAGGGCGGCCAAACCCCCCTAGGCGCGGCTAGGGGTGGGTCCGCGCCTGGGCAGGGTGTGGCCCCCCTGGTCGCCTCCCGGCCTCGCCTCTTCGCCTATAAGAAGCCCCCAATGCAGAAACCCTAAGTACCTAATCAAAACTCCACGAAACCTTCTGTAGCCGCCGCCACTGTCGTCCCTAGATCGGGGGGGTCTGAAGTTCTTCTCGGCACCCTGCCAGAGGGGAGATCATCCCAGAGGCCTTCTCTCCGGTATGATGCGTGAGTAGTTCCACCTTGAACTATGGGTCCATGTAGTAGCTATATGGTTGTATCTCCTCCCTGTGCTTTCATGTATATATCTTGTGAGCTCCGTTCATGATCAAGGTATAATCTACTTGTAATCATGCATGTTGTGTTTGCGGGGATCCGATGGATATTGAGATTATTATGTCAGATTGATTAATGGTTTTGCCTTTATGATTCTATCATGTCTATGTTGTTTGTGATCTTGCATGCTCTCCGTTGTTAGTAGATATCTTGGCCAAGTAGTTGCTAGTGACTCCAAGAGGGGGTATTTATGCTCGATAGTGGGTTTATGCCTCTAGTTTCCAAGGGAAGTGACAGAAATCTCTTCGGTTGTAGATGTGTTGTTGCCACTAGGGAGAAAACAACGGTCTCTTGTTCATGGAACAAGTTGATTGTTTACCTTACACACTTTTCTTAAAGCAGTTGTCTGTTGCTTGCAACTTAATACTGGAGGGGGTTCGTATGATAACCTGAAGGCGGACTTTTAGTCATAGATGCAGTTGGATGGCGGTCTAAGTATATTATTGTATTGCCCAATCGAATCTCATAGGATTTTTTTGTCTAGTATTGTATTGTTATGCCTTGCTCAGTTCCTGTCAATTGCCCTGCTGTAATTTGTTTACCCTGCATGCCATGTTGTTTATCTCAAGAGAGCACCTATAGTGAACTATGGACCCCGGTCCAATCTTTACCATTGATATATCTTCCACTGTTACTTGTTTACTTGCTGCAAACCATTACCTTCCACACCATACGTTTAATCCTTTGTTACAGAAAACCGGTGAGCTTGACAACCTCACTGATTCCTTGGGGCGAAGTCTTGAGTTTGTGTTGTGCAGGTCTCCACGTTGCTTGCAGCACCTTTGGGGCGTTTCCTTCCTCCTACTGGTTCGATAACCTTGGTTTCTTACTGAGGGAAACTTGCTTGCTGAACTGCATCATACCTTCCTCTTAGGGTATCCCAACGAAGTGATGCTGCACTCATCACCTCTGCCTATATATAGATCTGCCCATAGGTGGATTAAAAACACACAATAAAATAAATAAAAGGCATGTGTAGCCTATCTCCCCCCCTCTCTCTCTCTCTCTCTCTCACAAGACGCTGCGTGCGTGATCGTGGCCCCTTGTCGTGGATGTGCGAGCGAGAGTTCTTCATCATGAGCGCTACGTTACGGGATTCGGAGCCAAGAGATCTACTTCCGCAATCTCGGCTAGATCGGGGAGAAGCGGAAGTCATCGTCAAGCATCGTACGTGTATGACTCCCTCAGGCGGCGCCGTGCTTTCGACGCTAGGAGTTGTCGGGGTCGTTGGGCTTCGTGATCTCGAGGTCAGCGTCGGAACAAATTCATCAACCACGTGATTTACGGTACTTTAACTGTGCTCGGTCTTCAAAGGTATGACCATATCTCCTCACGTTACTACATTACTAGTAGATAGATCCTGACATTAGGGTTTCGATCGTAGGAAAAAAAATCTACCCTCTAACCCCAATAGTTCAGTGCCTGTAGGTGTGTGTGAATGTTGGATCTCATATCCATCTTTGCATGGTGAAAGTATTTGACAAGGCGGACGTCCTGGTATGCAGTATGGGCGGACGGTACGAGCACACTTCTGTCGTACCGCATGTCGTTGAACCTTCTGGAACTTCTCCTCGCATCCTCTCTTCTCCCAAGCACATGCAAAATTATTTAAGTGACATTTATCACTTAGAAATATCATATTATTACATAACATGACAGTCCTAATTGATATATTCACAAAAGACTTAAGCACTGGGCAACACAAGAGAGGTCATGCACTATACGTGAGCTAGAGCGGTGGGCGATAACAAGAGTTTGGCGGGTGGGAAATGAAGTGGAGATGTGAAATTTTGGTGGAAATGGGAATAGATGTAGGGTTTTGGATTATGAGGTTGCCAGGGGTCCTGTGTGCGGCATTCGACATGGTTATGACGATCAGCGTTCCCAACCCATGCCTTGTGTGTAGAGGGAAGCGTGGGTGCGTCATCTATTGTATTGGGGTCCAAAATGTTATGTAATATGGAGATTATTGTAAGGAGGGGGGACAACAAAATCTCCATGAACGGAAAAGAAGACAAGAACGGCCAAGAGGAGAAGAGCAACACCGCACCGAGCTCGACAAGTTCTCTAGATCTATGATCTACTCCATGGCATAAAGCTACAAGGCCGCGACATGACCACAAAAAAAGGATGAATAGAGTGGAGGGCGGCGCCGAGCCCCTCTCCCCATTCACTGGCCGGACGAGCCAGAGTAAAAGAAGGAAAGGAGAGGTGGCATGAGTCTTTAAAGCAAGAGGTATGGGGAAATGGGGCACTTGTGTGTTTGAGTGGGGGGCCAATGGGAATCTTTAGAGTTGCATTGTGGAAACATGAGAATATGGGACAGTTGGTCCATGTGATAGAAGTCAAATGGGTCGCATGTGGCCCAAGAGTGTGTTGGAGTGCATTGCTCTCGAGATATTTCCCTTCTCCCGCTTGCTCCTCTCAACCACATTCCAATTCTCCAGTTCCTTGTGTGATCCAAATCTCCACAAGAGCGGGTCATTACAATTTCGTATGCAAAGCCACGATTTTTCCCATAAATTTTTGTCCGTCCCATTATACTCACGAATCTCTCGGCATTGATGTAGAAAAATTAGCTACTAGTACGAATCCACTTGAGTGGAACCACGCAAAAAATCCTTAACTAGTGGAATTTGCTTGGAGTGAGTCGCAACGACGTTGGCAAGACTTTCAGCTCAAACACAACATGTGTTGTTGATGATAGAGGAGAACGCTAGCCAATGGAAGTCGCTACTTGAGTAAACCATCAAGAGGATCGATGATCAGGCCTCAGTGACCAACAACACGAAATTCAGGCGACATTTAACGCCCAGGTCTCACATCAGATGTAGAGCATGCGCAATCAACTCGATCTCACCCTAGGCGGACGTGGACGAGGTGCAAAAAGTTGTGCCCCCAATAGCATCAACGACTGCACAACAATCATATATTTGGAACAACGCGGTGCGACTTTCATGACATCCCCATGTGTCCCACCCTCGGGCATGGCAGGCCAAGCCAGGCTCGCCAACGATGGGCCTCCATTGATTCTCGAGACATCACTCGTGCATCTTGCACAGCCACCTCAAGCTTGTTCACTGATACCTTCGATCAAGATTGTGGATGTAGTATATCTAGCCTTTTCACCTAGGTTTATCGAATCTTTGGAAGAGTCCTCTTGGTGTAAGATCATTTTGAACAGTACCTTAAGAACTTTGTAGAACTTTTCTTTATCAAACAAAAAAATTTATTTTTTGTGGGTTTTATCAATGGATGGAAATAGGCCAAGATCAAGATTTCACATGCAGCCACGCACACACACAATTGGGATACAAAACATAATAATAAGCACTGCGTGTAGAAGAACATAATAAAGACTTAGAGATATATGTGGGTGATACATTCTATTAACACCATAGTCTAATGCGGCATCACTATGGATACATTGGACAACCACTACTCTTCCGACTAGTGTGGGACTCCAACAGGTATTAAGATAAAAAAAATAACTCATTAGGCTCTGTGATGTCATCGCCATTCTCTAGAGAATTACTTCTTTCTACTATAACCCTTTACTCTCACTAGGTTTGCCTCATAGCTCTTAGATCTCCTTTACTCTTTACCTTTACCGACCTTCGGGGTATTAGGTACCTAACAAGTCCTAGGATCGACTCAAGAGACTAAATACAAAATATATAGATCTAGATTACTTCAAATATATAAAGAATCACACACCAAAAGATGCACACGTTGCTGCAATGCTAGGCCTCAACTCTCATCCCATGAGAACTACTCATTCATGATTGTTCAAAATATGAGCAAAAATTCATATGATTTAATCCGAATTAACCAATAAAGCATGATTAAGAAAATAGTAATTAAACTAATCATGCATACTAACAACCAACGACATCTAAACTTGATAAACCGATCATATCTACTCTAAACGCTAGAACAAGAAATTATAGCAGAATCAGAACGAGGAAGTTTAGGGGCACGTATGGTGCAGCCTGAGCAACATCAGCGTTCGTTGTCGACCATGTTGCAAAAGAGGTCGTCGATATGCTGGAAGAAGTTGTCGTCGGGGAACTCATCACCGGATGACGTCGTGGTTGCCAGTAGACGCGCTAAGTGCTCCCCTAAAACCTGATCAGCCCTTACCCGTACATGTGCTCAAGAGCCGGGGTTCCGGAGGCCTACTGTCCTGATCTGCGGTGCATGCCACAAGCTGGGATGGAGAAGTATATGGAGGCAGTGCAATGAACTGCAAGAAGATGTGTATATTCTAATCTGTGATGTGGTACCCGATGCATCTCAGGTTATAAGGGATAAGATCATTTTCCTTCTCTAGGAAGCTTCCTGGGACAGGTCCCAAGAATAAGGAGAAGGCAGAGGAAATCCGGGAGGGCAGAGGAAATCCGAAAGCAATCCAGAAAATATCTGGCTTCTAGATTGCTCCCGAACAGCCTACAACCCATAAAAATCCTAGCAAGAATATTAACATGAGCTCGTCTCGGCTCATTCCCGCGTCGTAGCGAGGCACGACGTGGTGTGGAAGGAGGTGTGCGCGAGAGCTGCTTCTCTTCTCACTCACTTAGTGGTGTTAGAACAACCTCCTATATAAGGTGGTGCAACCTTCTCTCAACTGGAAATGTGAGACTAAACTTTAGCTCCACTAGTGCTGCCACATATAATAGGCCAAAGAGAATTTCAGAATCTATATTGCTTATGGGTCAAAAGGACCAATACGAAAATGCCTCAAATTCCAACAATGATTAAATCAACAATCATAAAAATTATATTAAATATCTTTAAAAGACGAATTGACAAATAGTCTTATAATATCGTCCTTTGCGAATGAATCAAGATTACAAGTGTTGGACTTAGATATGAGGAGGAATGAATGTGTATATCACGGAGATGGTGATGGTGATGGAGGCTGGAATGATGACTATGGAAGTGGCTCTTCTCTACTACAGCTTTCCCCTCTCCTTATCTGATGGAGCGAACAAGATTAGGTCTTCGGAGGCCTTCTGTTGTAAATATGCCGGGGTTCCCTTTACAAATGTTGGTCGGTTTGATGATCTTGAGGCGTTGACACTCCATACGCTCCACAATACGAATGCGGCGACTGTACTAGTGTTTATTAAAAGTTTTGGAAGTTATCTTCACGAGCTATTTGACTTGGAAAATTGTTAGCTCGTAAGTCCTTCTTTATTTCCTTAGATTTCATCACTAATATGTCCATTTTTGCAAGAAAATAAATAATGAAAGAGATTTGTACATATATGCAATAATTAGTGATTAATGGCAGGTCTAGAGGGGTAATCTCCAAATTCATAAATAATATCTGGTTTAAACGAGAATGAAAATGAGTTTCATCATCTCCTAGCATAAACCTGAATCATCCTCGAGCAAGAAACAAGATCATAAGGAACTCGGAGTTTAAACCGAAATAATAAAAACACGAGTTCTTTTCTTACAGTTGGTTGTCCCATAATCCACCACTTATTTCACATGAGAGCTTAGCATAAAAAGAGTACTAGCAAGAATACTATGTGAGTTTTGATATGCCGGACAGCTACAATAAAGCCTTTATTGACAAGGACATTTAGATGAGGTAACAAATATTTCATTTCTTCTACCGAGGAATACTTGGAAGATCTATATCAATAACAATTACAAGTGCGAGAACATGTCAAAAAAATCATAATATTAGAGTATCTCGCTAAAACTTCCACATCATTGGATCAAGACTCTCTAACACCTCTTCCTTTTCATTGTATTCTAGAAGTTCAATTCTTTAGTAGCAAGGTCATGCAAAAAAGCCTTGTACAACTATTTAATCGAGAGTGGGAGTGCATATAAGAAGGACACTCATGGCCATTACCAAGGTTTCTCTTTTCAGTATCACGATTTTGCATGTTAGTGAGTGTTCCAACTTCGGTTGCAAGCAAGCCCATGAGAAAGTCGAAACCCTTACATATCACTGTATAGCCAAAATCCAAGAGTTATCTCAGGAGTATCGTTCTAGGCCAGCGGAGTTATTGTCATCTCATGGAGTACAATATTGTTGCAGACACACAATAAAATTATATCTTTAATCAACAAGACAAACTTTGACATGTATCCTAGTTACCGCTGAACATTAGTTCTATCCAATGGTTCTTTTCAACAGTGCTATCAAGTTAATCAAAAAGTTAGCTTCAAACAAAGAAGTAGAAACTTAAAAAATTGTTTGTACTACCTTCGATCCTAAATAAGTGTCGCCATTTTGAACTAGAGTTAGTTCAAAACCGTGACATTTTTTAGGATCGGAGGGAGTACCATTTTCTGGAATTCTATACACTTATTCAAGACATGTGGCTTTAGCGATATGATACATCCTAATTATTGCCATTACGTGTGATTTGATCGTGTTTATTGGATTCCCGTCTTGTTTTTCTACTCCCTCCGTTTTAATAGATATCGCATGTTTTTCAAAATTTATTAAATTTTGACAAATCAGAGACATCTATTTTAAGACGGATGGAGTACTTGCAAACCAAATACTCTCTCCTCCAAAAAAAAGTGATTTAAATTTATCCTTTCTTTGCAAAAAGGATTTTTGGCATTAAAAGAAACAGCGACTAGTACAAAACATCTCAACAAAAACAAAAATTACATTGAAATCAATGAGATGCCATTCATCTTCAATCTCCAGACTATGTCGACGATGCACCGATGCTGCCGCTCCTCCCAGAGTCGGCCTGACATTGTTGGTTGTAACGGACCAGAAGGCCACATCCGTCCCAAAGACGAAGAAGGATGAACTGCCGATGAAGCTACTTGATAATCTGAAGATCCCCACGGCTAGAAGAAGTATGTGAGGACCACACCACTTTCACAAATTTCTCAACATTGTCGTCGAGATGGGGCTAAAGTCGAAAAGACTTTATTGAAGAAGACGTCGCCGCCACCACCTAAGCTCCGCTCCACCAAACCTTTATCCTAAAAACAGGAAAACAAAGCCCTCCCGCCGACAAAGGCCGAGATCCACCCTGCCTCCATGGCCCAGGCCATAGGAGCGGGACAGATCGCCGGCGGTGCCGACGGGAGGCACAGAAACCCTAGTCGCCTCCACAGGCTCCTTGGAGGCGAAGGGGTACAAGAGACTACCTCTTAAGTAAAAGATTTATCTAGATTTATATTTATTATAGATACGATAAGAATGTAGACAAATCCAAATCACTTATATCAGGTTACATGTCTAATAATTTCTAGACAGGAAGTATACATAAATCTACGGAATTCCACCGTTCAAAACTTCTTTCTTACATACGCGTTCATGTCATTCTTGTGGTTTTTCTATTTCTACGTTTTCAGAATCTTACTAACGGAAAAGGCCTTGAACAACTGAAATACGATAGATGTTCTCAATGCAGCACAGCTGCACAAAAAAAAAGTTTCCTCAGCATATTCGTAGCTGAATGCTATGTACCATCCCAATCAATTATTCTTATTCGACTATAGGTACCACCACAGCATGTCCGCACAAAAATGGTTAAGAGAATATCACCAATATAGATACTGCATCTCCAGTCACACGAACTAGACACCACATCATTAGGTTATTCAATCGAGTATGTCCACAGCAAAACCAAGCTACATAGTCACACCAAATGTTAAGCTAACAATTACCATCGGTTCACATCACAGGATTAAAACAGAATTCAATGCCGAACGATGGAAACAAAGAAACAAACTGAACGGCCACTGCTAGAGGAAAACATGGAGAGTGAAATCATCCGTCAGGATGCTAAACCAGTGAAATGCTGCTCTCACCTCCCGGAGGCTTGCGCGGTCCACCTAAGAACTCTCGAATTGGGGCCTTCCCATCTGCAAATATGTTGCTGCCAGTCATTTCTTTCAGTTTCGCAGAGCTGAGATGCTTATCAGCAGACATTGGCGCCTCGTCTCCTTTGAATATGTTATTGCCCGTGAGATCAGCAGATTTCTTTCCAGTCATCTTCTTGGGAGTTCTCGACATACTCTCAGTGTTGGCCTCCCCAAATGAGAAGGTGCTCACCTGTTTCAAGGAGGATAACATTCACTAAGTAGCGTATCAGGTAGCAGAAATCCGATAAAATACCAGAGAGATAAGACGCAGTACGTTTGCGCTTTTTCCAGGTGTGTGTGAAGCAGAGCTGACATTTTCTGAGTTCCTTGCCCTATTAAGCCTGGGTTCATGGGGTTCAGCAAAGATGTCATGGCCACTGAGCTCCTTGGATTTGGCATTAGATATCTGCTTCTTCATTTTACCGTCTACATCACTTTGCAGTGTACCACTGAGCTCACGCTGCTTTGCCACCTCAGCCACAGAAGTAGGCTTTTTGGGAGGAACACTTCCATCCTCAGCGAATGATATGTGGCTCACGGTACTCATTGTCTGTAGTTAAACAAAAACCTGATAAGTGTCACACTTATGTTTCCTTTTATTGATTCTTATAAAGCGATACAATTAAAATACAGGGTGCACAAGCATTCTTCTCATCTTTTGGAGAAGCTACAAGTTCAGAATTAACTCCCAACATACAAAAATCAGTTTTCTTGACAATTTCCAGCTTTTAAAACCATGCACTTCCTGTCTCTAGCTTTGGCAGCACCATCATTAGCTATGGTGTGTACATCAACGTGGAATCATTTCCTAGTAAGCTATGTGTACAGATAGATAACAAAAATTCTATGGATCAACATGCTTTGAACTAGAGGCACTGCTTATCATATTGCACCGAATTGTATGTCATGTCAGCATATCCTGGCCTACTGGGCCAAGCGTCATTCCAAATCAGCCAAAATGATGATGTTTTTCAAAAAAAAATTGGTGAGGGGGTGATTCGCGCGGTTTCGATAGCTGAAGGGTGTCAAATGCCTGGCACTGGAAATCACGTTAACTTGAACCTCAGAGAGGATTTCATGGGGGAAATGGCCAATGGTGTGCATATTCCTCTGGTAACACTAAACAAACAGTATTAACCGCAGTAATAACTACATAGTTGTTAAAGTAAACTGTATACCTAGAAATGCTCGGTTAGAAAAAGGCTACTCTGAAATTGACCAGGTGCAAAAGGTTGATGTTTGCCGAAACAAGAACATAAAAACTACTAGACATGCGTTCAGAATTAAATAACATCGTGAAAGCGTTTAGTCAAACTTCTCTCCATCTTTTCACATATAGGAAACTATTTAAGCTGGTTAGATGCAAGAGAGTACCATTGTGTTTCCATGAAAAATATTCTCATAACATACTGTTTTTTGTAGTTTTGTACTAAGACAAATTAATGGTAATAGTTGCATTCTAGAGACCATGACTCCGTCTAAAACATCATATATCAATGAAGGGAGTGAGTAATTGATATTGGGATAAAACAGTTGATGTAATTTGAATACCTATATTCTGTGTAGTAAGTATGTTAGTTTAGTGAGCAGCCGCATATCTAATTCCATCAGGAAACCGACATATGCAGTAACACCGTAACTGCAAAACATTTCTTACACGGCCATGCCAACAACATCTGGATTTTGAAAAATTAAGCTCATCCAATACCTTAATCTTGCAGGTAAGATTTGCAAATGGACATGAAGACATGTCGAACACAACAAAGCTTCGCACAATCTAAAAAACATGGTGCATTATTTCTTCCGCAAAGCCTTGTGAAACTAAAGAAGCATTCTAGAGCACGCTTTCCCATTTTACAGTACAGTGCAATGCCATTCTATGTGTTTCTTCAGCACCAAGTTATTAGCACATAATATGAGGATAATATCACGAGAAGCAAGCAGCAACAACATTACTACGGAAGTAGCATGGGCTTCCGAGACCAGCACCTGGTAATTGCGAGAGGCAGCTCGGCCAGGCGTTGCCGCTGCAGACTCCTCCGCGTCGCCGTTGGCCTCTCCAGCGAATATGCCGCTCCCCGACATCTCCTTCCACTTGGGCACGGAGCATGGCTTCCTGAAATAAACGTTCACGGAACAATGCCGAAAAATAAGCTCAACTAGGGGATCAGACAGATACCAATCAATTGCTTCCTTTCTCGATCCAGATTAGAGAAAAGGAAGAAGAGGGCTAGGAGAAGGGTCGGAATCGATCTCGTCCTCGACTCTCACCTCTTGTTTAGGCTGTCGGACTCCTCCTCGGTGACCTGGCCCCCGAACACCACCTTCCGGAACGCCTCCGACGGCTGCGCGCAACAAAGCGAGCAAGTGAGAAGGGCCTAAGAACAGCAAACGCCACCGCAAAGGCAGGTGGGGGAGGGGAAGCGACGGCGGGGGGTTTGTTTACCTGGTGGGAGCGGCGCGCTGGCGACGGCGTGGCCGTGCCGTCGGCCTGCTGCGGCCACGAGAGCAGGTCGGCTGTCGAGGTATGAGACTTCCTCACTGGCGCCGCCCTCTCCATCTGCACCTTCCTCCCTTCTCCCCTGCTCCCAGGCCAGGCGTTTACTCTCTTTTTTTTCTCTATATCTCAAAAAAGGAAAAGGGAGGAAGAGGTGCGAGCCTCGTGAGGTGAGGTAGAGTGGAGCAGAGGATGGCAGGACGGTGAGGTGTCTCTTTTGTTCCCTCTTTTTTACTTCCCAGGTCCTAAGCGTGGCTTCCACCACCCACTTACTGCTCACTAGTACGTGGGACCAGTATCAGTGGGTCAAACGCTGAAGCGGACGGGCCTCGAGGGAAAAAAACACATAATAATTAACTTAATTGCGATAAAAAAAATCACAGAATAACATGTTTTTTAAAGATATCATAATCTAACTTCTTTGCACGGTGCTCTACCACAAAGCACAACGTTTACTCCAAAAACTCCATGCTTTCATTAGCGCCCCGGTCAAAAACGTCATCGTCTGCTCCGACGTCACGTCTGGTTCAGCGTGACGGTCAACTATGGTCAGCCGGCCACGGGCCTACTTTTAATGCTTGGCGCCGTTGTCTCTGGCGCCATGTGTCTTTGTATGGTGTTTTCTGAAAAAGCTTCATGCCCAATGCCCCTTAGGAAAAATCAAGTGGCCACGGCGTCTGTTCTACTTTCTTGCCAAGTCAATTAATCGTACTACTGCAGCAGCAACGCGCATCGTCCTCCTCCAAGCTCCGGTCCAAGTACGTGGCCACGAGCACCATGCGTGCGCGCCGTCACCCACGTTGAGCGGCTCCTCGCGTCGCTGCGCCTGATGTCTTCCCTGGCCGGGGAGGCTGCGCAGCTGTTATGTCCCTAATCTCTCGGTTCGATTCAGATCTCAGATAGTAGCAATACAAGGGAAATTCTGAGTTTGGGAGCAGTTGAGAGAAGGGAAGTTTCTGAGAGAGAGAGAGATATACAGCGCGGAGAGTTACAGAGAGAAAAGTCAGTCCCAGCCCCCCTTTCCTTGGGATCTCACCTATTTAAGATGCCACATCCTAGGGTCCAAACGTATGCTCGGCTGGCGCACGCGATGTGATACTCTCCTAGTTGGTTCAGGCGTTTCCTCCTGCTCTGTGGTATTTTCCAATGGTGGGGTCGCGGTGGACACTGCTTCACGCCTAGCATGTCTCGCCAGTGCACGTCGAGCCCTCCATGACTCATGGCCGTGACATTACCCCTCCCTTCAACGCCAGCTTGTCCCCAAGCCAATGCTTGCGGGAAATGAGCGCGCAGCTGCGCCTCGTCTTCCCAAGTCGCCAACGACGCCGACATGGACATTGAATCAGGACCTGCGTTCGCACCGTGGAGCCACGCAGGTACTGCCGTCGTTGAAGAACTTGCAAGGGCTCATCAGCTTCTTCAGAGTCTGCAAGAGGTAGTCGTACTTGTGCTTCCTTCTCCGGTGGATGAGCTCGACGCAGAAGGGACACGTGTACCACCGGATGTATCAACGTCTTATCTGGAAGCTTGAGCTTGTAAGACACCTCGCCCACCCGTGCCACCACCTGAAATGGACCAAAGTAGCGAAATGCTAGCTTGTGGCTAGCTCGGTAAGCTACAGAGTTTTGCACATAAGGCTGGACCTTGAGAAACACCCAGTCCTCGACCGTGAATTGGCGATCGCTCCGATGTTTAACTGCTTGTGCCTTCATAATCTGGCGTGCACGCACCAGATGCTGTTTCAGTAATTCTTGCATCAAGGCTCTCTCCTCTAGCCACGAAGCCAAGTCATCAGATCTGCATACCGTGGTGTTGATGATTCCGAAATGACGGGGAGGATGACCATACAAGGCTTCAAAGGGCGAAGTTTGGATCGCTGAATGAAAGGACATGTTGTACCAAAACTCCGCCAACGGCAACCAGTGTCGCCATTGCTTTGGACAAGAATTGACAAAGCACCACAGATATGTCTCGAGGAACTGGTTGACCCTCTCGGTCTGCCCGTCAGTCTGGGGGTGTCGCGAGGAACTCATTGCTAATTCGGTGCCCACCAACTTAAATAGCTCGGTCCAAAATTTTCTTTTGAAGATAGGATCACGATCTGATACCATGATCTCTGGCATACTGTGGATCTTGAAAATGTTGTCCACAAAAGCTATAGCCACTTGCTTGGTAGTGAAGGAATGGGTCAATGCCACAACGTGTGCATAATGTGTTAGCTTGTCCACCACGACCATAATGCAATTGGTGTGCTTGGATGCAGGTAAACCTTCAATGAAGTCCAGCATAATTGTTTGCCATGCGCGACAAGCAATGGGCAAGGGTCGTAGCAATCCAGGGTACCTCACCTTCTCAGATTTGTCCCGTTTGCATATTGAGCAGTGCTCCACATATTCTTCTATAGCTTTCTTCATTTCTCTCCACGCAAAATTGTGACGGCGGCATTGATAAGTCGCATGTACTCCCGAATGGCCCCCAATGGGACTGTCGTGGACTGATTTTAGAATGGTGCCATGCAGTTCTTTGTTGGATCCTAGCCATATTCGCCCTTCTTTGAGGATGAGCCCCTCTTTTCTAGAGAATTCCTTCATAGATTCATCCTTTTGTGCAATTTTCTATAGTAACTCCTGCACCTTAGAGTCATGCTCGTAGATTTGTTTCACTTGTGTAAGCCAAATTGGTACACTGACGGATATCACCGAGATTTCTTCTTGTTCTCCCCTTCTCGACAATGTATCAACTTCCCCATTCTCGCGACCAGGTTTGTACACGATCTTGTACCGGAGTGTAACATCCTAAAAATATTAAACTTGGAACATTAAACTCTAATCATCAAATTTAGAGTTAACAAAAACTTTTCCAATTAAAAATATGAAAGCCTTCATATGTGTGTGCATTAAAATTTGGATTCTTTTGAATTGCCATGATTCTGTGTTTCTTTGCTTGTAAATGGATTCTTAGGTGAAATAAACATCATCTAAACAATCCCCAAACTTTTCCCAAAGACACACAAATCAAAACAAACAAATTAAGTGAATGGTCACTTTGGCCAAATTAACTCCCATGCCTATTTTGGCTATCTCTAACTTTCAGAACTTAACAGAAACACGTATAGATCTTTGCACCCCTTGATAGTAATCATAACAAGGTACCAATGCCCACTTTGTGATCATCCAAAAACATTTAAATGCATAGTTTAAATGACAGTTTAAAATTGAATCTATTTCATATGGGAAGATCCCACTATTTCAAAAACCACTCAAACAAGCTCAATTTTCAAAACCCAAGCATCCACAGAATCCTCAACACATGCCTAGCACACCCACCAAAAATCTTTTCAAAATTCAAAACTTAAGTTCATGCGGCCATTTCATCAAACAGGTTGCAGATTCAAATCAACAAAATCACAAACACTATTTTGAGCAGTGTTTTGAGCCAACCTTGTTCCCTCTCTGGTTACACTAGCCTCAGTAGATCATCTAGCAACCTTAACTAAGCTCTAGCACCACCGTAAGCTCGCCAATGTCATCAATGGTGAACAGGCTGAGAGCACCCATGTCACCCTAGTGTGGACAGTAAGCTAGGAGAAGAACTAGCCGTGCCAACCTTGTCTAGGAGGTAGCCCATGCCTCAGCGCCCCCTCTCGACCAGCCCTTGCTCGAAGATAGAGAACAGGACCGCCAGGAACGCCGCGCCCATGCCGCTGTCGACCATGCCGACGCGCACCGCAGAGCACGCACCATTCCCACGCAACCCGACCACCTCGAGCCCTTGCCGCCTGCCAGCATGCACCCCACCGTCCCAGGAGACCACCAGACATGCCCATTTCATCGCCTGTACCCCGTAGCCACCGTTCGCCGTAGAGTTCGCTGCCTCTGCCTCGCAGAGCATCGCACGTTCCCGACCATTTGCCACCGCCCCTACACGTGTAGGGGTTCGTAGCATGGAAAACAAAAAAATTCTACCACATACAAACAAACAAGTAAGATCTATCTACTATATTGTAGCAACGAGTCGATAGAATAACTCACCCTCGAAGATTCCAAAGTGTTTAACGAGAGCGGATTCTCGTGGGTGATGTAGTCGTACCCTTGCCGATCTCAAGATCGTGTAGACGATCCTTCCCGCTATTGCGTTCCTGGCGCTTCATGTCGCCTGTGTTAAATTTTCGATGAAGACCTTCCTCTCCCTTGTTCCAGCAGGCAGCAGAGGTTATAGCACTCTCCTCGCGATTCCGGCAGCACGACGGCGTGGTACCGGAAGTAGAGGGTGTAGGGATTCGTAGCATGGAAAACAAAAAATTTCTACCGCATACAAACAAACAAGCCAAGATCTATCTACTAGATTATAGCAACGAGTCGATGGAATAACTCACCCTCAAAGATTCCAAAGTGTTTAACGAGAGCGGATTCTCGTGGGTGATGTAGTCGTACTCTTTCCGATCTCAAGATCGCGTAGACGATCCTTCCCAAGGCTGCGTTCGGCAGCCCCCAATCGGTCACATCGGATTACTTCGGCGAAGACCTTCCTCTCCCTTGTTCTAGTAGGCAGCTGAGGTTTTAGCACTCTCCTCGCGATTCCGCTGCAGACAACGTGGTACAGGAAGTAGAGGAGATCTCATGAGGCTTCGCCTTAAGCCGGAGCGAGTATGGTGGACTATGAGAGAGCCCTCGGTGATCTAGGGTTTAGACACGCCAAGGGGGGGCAAGCCGGTGGCTAGGGTTTAGCTAGGCGGCGGCGGCAGCAGGAGGTGGCGGCGCCGGGGCTAGGGTTTTGGGTGGAGATCTTGTGTACTAGGAGGGGCAGCCCTGCCCCTCCTTATATAGGTGGAGGGGCCGCGCCAGGGGAGGGGAGTCCCTCCCCAACTCGGTTTCCCAAGGGGGACGGCGGTGGAGGGGAGGAACTCCTCCCCAACTCGGTTTCCACCTTCCCCTCCACTTCCCAAAATAGCCGTTTGACTTTTCAAATTGGCGTTTGACTTTTCAAACTAGGATTTGATTAAACCCTTTATTTTGTTCAGTGATGACACCTAGTACATGATGCAATCATTCCAACTTGGTATGACACATTCATGTACCCTTCCCCTTCGGAGTGCCGGACATTCCGGAACATTCTAGAACATTCCCGATGAAAACACCGGAACCATTCTCCAACCCCGAAACAGGACTTTCCTTATATGAATCTTATTCTCCGGACCATTCCGGATCTCCTCGTGATATCCCGGATCCCATCCGAGACTCCGAACAACATTCGGTCTCTTTCTCATCATTCCATAACTACTCAAACAACGTCGAATCCTTAAGTGTGTCTCCCTACGGTTCGTGAATTATGCGGACATGATCGAGACACTTCTCCGAACAATAACCAATAGAGGAATCTGGAAATTCATATGGCTCCCACATATTTCTACGATTACTTTGCGATCGAATGAACCACTTACATACGATACCAATTTCCCTTTGTCTCACGATAGTTTACTTATCCGAGGTTATGATCGTCGGTATCTCTGCATACCTAGTTCAACCTCGTTACTGATAAGTACTCTTTTCTCGTTCCCATGATATGTGATCCCTTGTGAGCCAGTCACATGCTTGCAAGCTAATTGGATGACATTTCACCGAGAGGGCCCAGAGTATATCTATCCGTCATATGGATGGACAAATCCCACTGTTGATCCATGTGTCTCAACCAATACTTTCCAAACACTCAATGCCACCTTTATAGCCACCCAGTTACGGTGTGGTGTTTGATGTCATCAAAACATCCTTCCGGTGATGGTGATAAGCATGATCTCATGGTCGAAGGAATTAGGTTACTATGTATCAGAAAGCATATAGCAATTGAACTATTAAAATGACTTGATCTTTATGCTACGCTTATCTATAGGAGTACGTCCATCATATCATTCTCCTAACGATATGATCTTGTTGTTAATAACATCTCAATGTTCATTATAGGGAAACCATAATCATTTATTAACCAACAAGCTAGTATTATAAAGAGGCTTTACCAGGGACTCTAATTTAGTTTACAAATCACACAAGTATTAATGTTTCCTTGTTAATACTATTATAGCATGAATGTAAACATTTATCATAAACACAAAGGTATAATAATAACTACATTTATTATTGCCTCTAGGGCATATCTCCAACAGTCTCCCACTTGCACTAGAGTCATCTAATCTAGATTACATGGTAATATACCGAACACCCATGGCAGTTTGGTGTTGGTCATGTTTTGCCCTCGGGAGAGGTTTAGTCAACGGATCCGCCACATTCAGATCTGTGTGTACTTTGCAAATCTTTATGTCCCCATCTTGGACATGTTCTCGAATAGCGTGAAAACGCAGCTTGATGTGCTTCATCTTCTTGTGTGACCTTGGTTCTTGCGCATTGGCTATGGCGCCCATGTTATCACAGTAGATAGACATTGGGTCCAGCGCACTAGGAACCACACCCAGCTCTGTAATGAACTCTTTCATCCATATCGCTTCTTGTGAAGCTTCCGAAGCAGCCATGTATTCCGATTCAGTTGAAGATCTTGCCACAACGCTTTGCTTTGCACTCCTCCAGCTAACTGCTGCACCATTCAAAGTAAATACGTATCCAGATTGTGATTTAGAATCATTCGGATCGGTGTTCCAACTAGCATTGGTGTAACCATTAACAACGAGTTGTTCATCACCTCCATAAGAAAGAACCATATCCTTCGTTCTTCTCAAGTACTTAAGGATGTTTTTGACCGCTATCCAATGATCCACTCCTGGATCACTTTGATACCTGCTAGTTAAACTAACAGCATATGCAATGTCGGGTCTAGTACATAGCATGGCATATATTAGAGATCCTATGGCTGAGGCATAGGGAGTTTTACTCATCCTTTCTCTATCTTCTGCCGTTGTTGGACTTTGAGTTTTACTCAAGGTCGTATTGGGCAACATGGGCAAGAACCCTTTCTTGCTATCTTCCATTCCAAACCTCTTTAGAACTTTGTCCAAATATGTACTTTGTGACAATGATATTAGGCTCTCGATCTATCTCTATAAATCTTTATGCCTAATATGTAAGCTGCTTCGCCAAGATCCTTCATTGAAAAACTATTATTCAAATATTCCTTGACACTATTAAGAAGGTCTACATCATTCCCAATCAATAATATGTCATCTACATATATTATTAAGAATGCTACAGAGCTCCCACTCACTTTCTTGTAAATACAAGCTTCTCCATAAGTTTGTATAAAACCAAAACTTTTGATCACCTTATCAAAAACGTTGATTCCAACTTCGGGATGCTTGCTTCAATCCATAGATGGACCGTTGAAGTTTGCATACCTTGTTAGCATCTTTAGGATCGACAAAACCTTTGGGTTGCATCATATACAACTCTTCATCAATGTCTCCATTGAGGAATGCTGTTTTGACATCCATCTGCCATATCTCATAATCATAATATGCAGCGATTGCTAACATAATCCTCACAGACTTTAGCTCCGCTACCGGTGAGAACGTCTCATCGTAGTCAACTCCTTGAATTTTGTCGAAACCCTTTTGCGACAAGTCGAGCTTTATAGACAGTAACATTACCATCAGCATCTATTTTCTTATTGAAAATCCATTTATTCTCGATAGCCTTCCGGCCATCCGGTAAGTCCACCAAAGTCCATACTTGGTTTTCGTACATGGATCCAATCTCGGATTTCATGGCTTCTTGCCATTTATTGGAATTTGGGCTCATCATCGCTTCGTCATATGTCGCAGGGTCATCGGTGTTGTCCACCAACATGACACTCATAACGGGATCATACCAATCAGGAGTGGTACGAGTTCTCATTGACCTGCGAGGCTCTATAGCAACTACAACCGAAGTTTCATGATCATCATCATTATCTTCCTCTCTTATTGGTGCAGGCACCACAGGAACTTCTTCCAGTGCTGCGCTACTCGCAAGTTCGAGAGAAGGTTCGACAACCTCGTCGAGTTCTACTTTCCTTCCAGTCACTTCTTTCGAGAGAAATTCCTTCTCTAGAAAGGATCCATTCTTGGCAACAAAGACTTTGCCTTCGGATCTATGATAGAAGGTATACCCAATAGTTTCCTTTGGGTATCCTATGAAGACGCATTTTTCCGCTTTGGGTTCAAGCTTGTCCGGCTGTAACTTCTTTACATAGGCTTCGCAACCCCAAACTTTAAGGAACGATAATTTAGGTTTCTTCCCAAACCATAATTCATACGGTGTCGTTTCAACGGATTTAGATGGTGCCCTATTTAAAGTGAATGCGGTTGTTTCTAATGCATAACCCCAAAATGATAGCGGTAAATCTGTAAGTGACATCATAGAACGAACCATATCTAAGAGAGTTCGATTACGACGTTCGGACACACCATTACGCTGTGGTGTTCCCGGCGGTGTCAATTGTGAAAGTATTCCGCATTTCTTCAAATGCTCGCCAAACTCGTAACTTAGATATTCACCTCCACGATCAGATCGTAGAAATTTAATCTTCTTGTTACGTTGATTCTCCACCTCACTTTGAAATTCCTTAAACTTCTCGAAAGTTTCGGACTTATGTTTCATGAAATAGATATACCCATATCTACTCAAGTCATCCGTGAAGGTAAGAACATAACGATAACCACCGCGCGATGCTACACTCATTGGACCACAAACATCGGTATGTATGATTTCCAACAAATCCGTAGCTCGCTCCATCATACCATAAAATGGAGTCTTAGTCATTTTACCCATCAGACATGCTTCGCATCTTTCAAGTGATTCAAAATCAAGTGATTCAAGAAGTCCATCGGAATGGAGTTTCTTCATACGCTTCACTCCAATGTGACCAAGGCAGCGATTGCCACATATAGGTCGAGTTATCGCTCAATTTCAAACGTTTAGCTTCAATGTTATTAATATGTGTATTTCCACTATCGAGATTCAATAAGAATAGACCATCTATCAAAGGTATATGTGCATAAAACATATTACTCATATAAATCGAACAACCATTATTCTCGGACTTAGACAAGTAACCGTCCCGCAATAAACAAGATCCCGATATAATGTTCATGCTTAACGCAGGCACCAAATAACAATTATTTAAGTATAAAACTAATCCAGATGGTAGATGAAGAGGTAGCGTGCCCACCGCGATCACATCAACCTTTGATCCATTTCCTACGTGCATCGTCACCTCGTTCTTCGCTAGCTTCCGTTTATTCTGCAGCACCTGTTTCTAGTTACAAATATGAGCAACCGAACCAGTATCAAATACCCAGGCACTACTACGAGTACTAGTGAGATACACATCAATAACATGTATATCGGATATACCTTTCTTCTTGATGTTGCCATTCTTCAAATCCGCCAAGTACTTTGGGCAATTCCGCTTCCAGTGACCTTCTCCCTTGCAGTAAAAGCACTCAGTATCAGGCTTAGGTCCAGCCTTGGTCTTCTTCGTCGGTGCGGTAATCCTTTTACCACCCTTCTTGAAGTGTCCCTTTTGCTTAGACTTGCCTTTCTTTAAAACCATCAACACTTGGTGCTCTTTCTTGATCTCCACTTCTGCAGATTTTAACATGGAGAAGAGTTCTGGCAACTGCTTGTTCATGCTTTGCATATTGTAGTTCATCACAAAGTTCTTGTAACTTGGTGGTAGTGATTGGAGGACACGGTAAATCCCCAAAGCATTAGGAATCACTATACCCAAGCTTTGAAGTTTGTTTGCGTGCCCAGACATCTTGAGCACATGCTCACTGACGGAGCTGCCCTCTTCCATCTTGCAGTTAAAGAACTTTTCAGAAGCCTCATAGCTCTCAACTGCCGCGTGAGTCTCAAAAATCAATTTGAGTTCACGGACAATATCATGTGGGTCTGAATTCTCAAACGTTTTCTGAAGCTCCGATTCCAAACCATACAAGATAGCACACTGAACTGTGGAGTACTGATTCTTCTGAGCGAGGTAAACGTTCTTTACTTCATCGGTAGCATCAGCTGCAGGCGGGTCACCTAGTGGTGCATCCAGCACATAGGTCAAATTACCAGCATTGAGGACAATCCTCAAATTGCGGAACCAATCCGCGAAGTTGCTTCCATTGTTTTTCAACTTTTCTTTCTCTAGGAACGCATTAACATTGATGGTAGGGGCCGCCATTGATCTACAACATATTTGCAATAGTTTTGACTAAGTTTATGACAAATTGAGTTCTAATTAATAGTTAAATTAATCTAGGTGAACTCCCACTCAAAACAATATCCCTCACATTGTTTTAGTGATCACACGAACCAAATCCACCACATCAAAACCGATCATCACGAGAGTTGATGTAGCTTCAATGGCGAACAATCGACATGTTCATCATATCTACTATATGATTCATGCTTTACCTTTCGGTGATCCGTGTTCTGAGACCATGTCTGTACATGCTAGGCTCGTCAAGATCAAACCTTAGCTTCCGCATGAGCAAATCTGGCTTTCTCATGTTGTATATGTTGGAATTATGCCCTAGAGGCAATAATAAAGATGTTATTATTATAATTCTTGTTCATGATAATGTTTATATTCCATGCTAGAATTGTATTAAGCGGAAACTTTAATACTTGTGTGGTTTGTGAACAACACCGTGTCCCTAGTATGCCTCTATGGACTAGCTCATTGATTAATGATGGTTAAGGTTTGCTAACCATGGACATGAGTTGTCGATTAATAATGAGATCATATCATTGGGAGAATGATATGGTGGGCGGATTCCAAACTAAGCGAAGCAATTAGATCGTGTCATCGTGTTCGTCTTTGCGAAGCTTTTCTTATGTCAAATATTGTATTCCTTAGACCATGAGATAATACAACTCCCTGGTATCGGAAGAAAGCTTTGAGGTCATCAAACGTCATCCTATGAGAGGGTGATCATAAAGGTGTCTCTCGGGTGATCGGAAAGTATCATTGGGTTGTATGTATTGAGATGGGATTTGTCCCTCCCAAGTTGGAGAGATATACTTGGGCCCACTTTCGTGTCGATATCAACACGCTTGCAAGCATGTGGTTAAGGAGTTAATCACAAAGTGATATCGGATTACGGAACGAGTAAAGTACTTCCGTGAACGAGATTGAACTAGGTATGATGCGGTAAGCGATCGAATCTCGGGCAAGTAAAATATCGCGAGATGAAGGGAATATATATATGGGATTGATTGAATCCTGGCATCGTGGTTCCTCCGATATGATCATCGATGAATGTGTGGGAGTCAATATGGGTTTCCAGACCCTGCTGTTGATTATTGATAGAAGATCATGTCTGCATATTCTCGAACCCGCAGGGTCACACACTTAATGTGTCTCGACGCTAGGATAGATTGGATAATTGGTTTATGAGTTTTTTTCGGAGTCTCGGATGGGATCCGGGACATCACGAGAGGTTCCTGAGTGGTCCGAAGAATAAGATTCATATAAGGCGGTGCAGTTTTGGAGTTGAATTGTTAAGGTTAATCGGTATTGTACCGGAAGCTTCTAGAACCTTCCGAAAGGGGACCAACGTGGCCCCACCTTTCGGGAGGGGGCATGGGCCTATGAGGGAGTGCCCTGGCCGCATTGGGCCAGGGGCACAAGGCCCCATAGGGCCCAGCCGGCCAAGAGGGGTAAAACCCTAGATAGAGCTTCTAGAAGGGGGGTTCCTTGCCCCCCACTCCTCCTCCTTGGCCGCCGGCCTTGGCTTGGGGGAGGGGGCTAGGGTTGCCGCCCCACCCCTCTATATAAAGAGGGCTGGGGGTGCACCACCCCCTACACCTTCCCCTCCAACCCTAGCCGCCGCCTGCCCTCTCTCCCTCCCGATCGCTTGTGGCGAAGCCCTGCTGCAGAAATTCTCCACCATATACACCACGCCGTCGTGTTGTAGATCCAATCCGTCTCTCCACCATACTTTCTGGTCCGAGGAAGGAGGAGACGTCGAGGTGCTGCACGTGTGCATCTCACGGAGGCACCGCCACTTGTGGTGCTAGATCGGATCGGATTGCGAGGAGGAGAAGCGAGTACGACTACATCACCCACGTTAATTTAACGTTCATTGTCTTGAATCTTCAAGGGTATGAAGATCTAATCCAACCTCTCTCGTTGTTTGCATCTCCTAGATTAGATCTTGGCTTTCCCTCTGTTCGCATCCGTAGAAAATTTTGATTTACTATGCCGCGAAACCCTTCAGTGGTATCAGAGCTAGATCTATGCGTAGATGTGTTTCACGAGTAGAACGCAACATGGTTGTTGCGGGCGTTGATGTTTTCTGTTGCAAGCCTCTTGTTTGTGTTCTTCTTATGACGCGGGATAGTGAGATTGAAGCGGTCCAGGCCAACCTTACGCGACGTCGTTCGCGAGACCGGCTCCGCACTTGACGTGTGGCTTGTTCCACACATGCGGCTGGTGGATGTCAGTTTCTCTCACTACAGTTGTCATGGGATTAACACCGGAGTTTGGCAACCATAATATCACCGTTGTGGCTTTCCGTAGGTAAGAATCGTTCTTAGCATCTACTCCCATAAGCCACGTAAAACATGCAACAACAAAGTAGAGGCGTCTAACTTGTTTTTGCAGGGAGTGTTTTCTGTGATATGGTATGGCCCAAGATGTGATGTGTATAATGTATGCGATGATCATGTTTTGTAATGTTTCACGACTTGCATGTCGATGAGTACACAACCGGTAGGAGCCATATGGTTGTCTTCATAATTGTGTATGACCTGTGTGTCAACTTCTTATGCGCCATGTAATAGTTTCACTTTATCGCTAAGTAGTTAGCAATAGTTGTAGTTGCTATTCGTGGTGGAGGCAATCATGGTGGAGTGATGGAGATCATGCCGGAACGCACAAGATGGAGATCATTGCGCGAAGATTGGCTATACCATGTCACATAAATTTATATGCATGTGATGTTTATCCTTTTATGTATCTTATTATGCTTAGATCGCGACGGTAGCATTATAAGATGATTCCTCACTTAAAGATCAAGATAAAAACTGTGTTCTCCCCAAGTATGCACCGTTGTGAAAGTTCGTCGTGTCCAAGCATCACGTGATGATCGGGTGCTATAGACTCTACGCTCACATACAACGGGTGCAAGCCAGTTTACTGCCTTTGAAATACTTGGGTCTAACTTGACGAGCCTAGCATGTACAGACATGGCCTCGGAACACATGAACCGAAAGGTTAAGCATGAGTCATATGAATGATATGATCGACACTTCGTTGTCCACCATTGAAACCACATCTCTTCTCGTGAAGATCGGATTAGGTGTGGTGAATTTGGATCGTGTTCACTAAACAACTTGAGGGATGTTGAATTTAGTGGGAGTTCATCTAGTAATTTGATTAAAAGTTGAACTAGTTATCATGAACATAGTCTAATTTGTACTTGCAAATATTGTAGATCAGATGGCTAAGTCCAACTTCAACTTCAATGTTTTTGCTGAGAAGGAAAAGCTTAAAAACAATGGGTCTAACTTCACCAATTGGTTCCGCAATCTAAGAATCATTCTCTCTGGCGGTCAAAAGGACTATGTCCTTGGGAAAGCGTTAGGTGACCCCCCCCTGCTGCAACTGCGCCGGCTGATGAGAAAGCTGTCTATCAGTCGCCCAAAGATGATTATGGTGTGATTAAGAGCACCATGTTGTTTGCCATGGAACCGGAACTTCAAAATCGTTTTGAAGACTATCCCGGGCCCTTTGAGATTCTCGAAGAGCTGAAAACCATGTTTCAGACTCACGCCCGTTCTGAGAGATATGAGATCTCTGAGAAGTTCTTTAACTGCAAGATGGAGGAAGGGAGTTCCGTTAGTGAGCACGCCATTAAGATGACGGGCTACACTCAACGCCTTGAGCAACTGGAATGCACGATTCGGAGGAGCTCAAGATTGACAGGTTCTGCAATCACTCCTCCCAGCTACAAAAGTTTTGTAGTGACTCACAATCAGATTGGTTCCAGATCGATCACCGAGCTCTTCGCAAAACTGAAGGCTGCGGAGGTGGACATCAAAAAGGATAATCATGTGTTGATGGTCAACAAGCCCACCTTCAAGAAAGGTAAGGGAGCAAAGAAGCCCTTCAAGAAGGGCAGCGGCAAGAGCACTGCCCCTGCTGAGAAGAAGCTCAAGTCTGGTCCTAAGCCGGACACTGAGTGCTTCTATTGCAAGGACAAGGGTCACTGGAAGCGCAACTGTCCGAAGTACTTAGCGGACAAGAAGGCTGGCACCATAAAAGGTATATTTGATATACATGTTATTGATGTTTTCCTTACTAGCCCTCGTTGTAGTGCCCGGTATTTGATCTTTGGTTGATTGCTAATATTTGTAACTCGAAGCAGAGCTACGGAATAGCAATGACTTGCGAGGATGAGGTGACGATGCGGCGTTGCAGCGGATCAAGAGTTGATGTGATGGCCGTCGACGCCTCCTTAGTTTTACCTTCGGGATTAGTTTTAAACCTTAATAAGTGTTATTATGTGCCTGCGTTGAGCATGAACATTATTTCTGGATCTTGTTTATTGCAAGACGGTTATTCATTTAAATCGGAGAATAATAGTTGTTCTATTTATATGAGTAACATCTTTTATGGTCATGCACCTGTTGTGAATGGTTTATTTCTTCTAAATCTCGAAAGGGATGAAACACACATCCATAACATTGAAGCTAAGAGATGCAAAGTAGATAGTGATAATACTACTTATTTGTGGCACTGTCGTCTAGGTCATATTGGTGTAAAGCGCATGAAGAAACTCCATTAAGAATGGACTTTTGGAGTCTCTTGATTTTGAATCATTTGACACATGCGAACCATGCCTCATGGGCAAGATGATCAAAACCCCGTTCTCCGGTATGATGGAGCGAGCAACAGACTTGTTGGAAATCATACATACCGATGTATGCGGACCAATGAGTGTTTCGACGCGCGGTGGATATCACTATTTTCTCACTTTTACCGATGACTTAAGTAGATATGGGTATATCTATTTAATGAAACATAAATCTGAAACGTTTGAAAAGTTCAAAGAATTTCAGAATGAAGTGGAGAACCATCATAACAGAAAGATTAAGTTTCTACGATCTGATCGTGGAGGTGAATATTTGAGTTATGATTTTCTCACGCATCTTAAAGCAAGTGGAATCGTTTCACAACTCACGCCACCCGGAACACCACAGCGCAATGGTGTGTCTGAACACCGGAACCGAACCCTATTAGATATGGTCTGATCGATGATGTCTCTTACTGATTTGCCGTTATCATTTTGGGGTTATGCATTAGAAACTTCTGCATTCACTTTAAATAGGGCTCCATCTAAATCCGTTGAGACGACACCGTATGAACTGTGGTTTGGTGCTAAACCTAAGTTGTCGTTTCTTAAAGTTTGGGGATGAAGCTTACGTCAAGAAGTTGATGCGGACAAGCTCGAACCCAAAGCGAATGCATCTTCATAGGATACCCTAAGGAAACTATTGGGTATACCTTCTATCACAGAACCGAAGGCAAAGTGTTTGTCGCAAAGAACGGTTCCTTTCTTGAGAAGGAGTTTCTCTCGAAAGAAGTGAGTGGGAGGAAAGTAGAGCTAGACGAGGTTATTGAACCTTCTCTTGAATTGGAGAGTAGCGCAACACCTGAAATTGTTCGGTGCCTTTGCACCAACAATAGAGGAAGCTAATGACAAGGATCATGAAGCTTGGACGATCTCTTGCTCTTGAGCGTCGCGGTCGACAAGGTCGCATGCCCCTCCCGAGTGGTACGGCAACCCTATCTTGTTGTCTTGTTAGTAGAAGGCGGTGAACCTCGAACTATGAGGCGATGATGAGCCCAGACTAGAAATGGCTAGAAGCCATGAAATCCAATTGGGATCCATGGCGAAAACCAAGTATGGACTTTAGTGGACCCTCCTAGCGAGAAAGGCCGTTGAGTGCAAATGGATCTTCAAGAAGAAAACGGACGCGGATGGTAATGTTACCGTCTATAAAGCACGGCTTGTCGCGAAAGGTTTTCGACAAGTTCAAGGTGTTGACTACGATGAGACTTTCTCTCCGGTAGCGATGTTTAAGTCCATTCGGATTCTATTAGCAATTGCTGCGTTTCATGATTATGAAATAAGGCAGATGGATGTCAAGACTACTTTCCTCAATGGCAACATTGATGAAGAGTTGTATATGATGCAACCCGAAGGTTTATCGATCCTAAGGATCTTGATAAAGTATGCAAACTTCAGCGTTCCATTTATGGACTGAAGCAAGCATCTCGGAGTTGGAACCTTCATTTTGATCAAGTGATCAAGAGCTTTGGATTTGTTCCAAATTGCTATGAAGCTTGTATCTACAAGAAAGTGAGTGGGAGCTCGGTGACATTTCTGGTACTATATGTGGATGACATATTGATTATTGGAAATGACATTAACATGCTTAACGATGTGAAGAGTTATTTGAACAAGTGTTTTTCAATGAAAGACCTAGGTGAAGCTGCTTATATATTGGGCATCAAAATCTATAGAGATAGAGCGGTCCTTTGATAGCTTTAAGCGGTACATACCTAGACAAAGTTACGAAAAGGTTCGAATGGATAAGGCAAAGAAAGGTTCATGCCTATGTTGTCGGTAAGATATTGAGCAAGGCTCGATGTCCACTGATGAAATGATAGGAAGCTATGAGCAAAGTGCCTTATGCCTCGGCCATAGGTTCTATCATGTATGCCATCTGTGTACTAGACCAGATGTGTCCAATGCTCTTAGTTTGGCGAGATATCAAAGTGATCCAGGAGTGGAACACTGGACAGCCGTGAAGAACATCCTAAAATACCTAAATAGGACTAAATAAATGTTCATAGTCTATGGCGGTGATGAACAGCTTGTCGTAAAAGGTTACGTCGACGCTAGTTTTGACACCGACAAGGATGATTCTAAATCTCAGACGGATCGTGTATATTTTGAATGGAGGAGCGGTGAGCTAGAGAAGGCGCAAAAAGCGTGATCGCGGGATCTACTGATGAAGCGGAATACATGGCTTTGCGAGCGTAAAGTGAAGGAGTTTGGATCAGAACTTCATCATTTGAGCTTGGCGTGGTTCAAGTGCATTGGACCCACTGGAGATATTGTGTGACAACATCTGGCGCCATAGCACTTTCGCTAAGGAACAAGGATATCATCCAAAGACCAAGCATATCAACATAAGTTTCATATAATCCGAGATTATATAGCAGATGGAGATCGAAGATTAGCAAAGTACATACAGATCTGAATGTCGCAGATCCATTGACTAAACCTCTTCCACGTGTAAAACATGATCAGCACCTCGATTGCCATGGGTGTGAGATTGTTGCCATGTAAACTAGATTATTGACTCTAGTGCAAGTGGGAGACTGTTGGAATTATGCCCTAGAGGCAATAATAAAGATGTTATTATTATAATTCTTGTTCATGATAATGTTTATATTCCATGCTAGAATTGTATTAAGCGGAAACTTTAATACTTGTGTGGTTTGTGAACAACACCGTGTCCCTAGTATGCCTCTATGGACTAGCTCATTGATTAATGATGGTTAAGGTTTCCTAACCATGGACATGAGTTGTCGATTAATAATGAGATCATATCATTGGGAGAATGATATGGTGGGAGACCCAAACTAAGCGAAGCAATTAGATCGTGTCATCGTGTTCGTCTTTTGAAGCTTTTCTTATGTCAAATATTGTATTCCTTAGACCATGAGATAATACAACTCCACGGTATCGGAAGAAAGCTTTGAGGTCATCAAACGTCATCCTATGAGAGGGTGATCATAAAGGTGTCTCTCGGTGATCGGAAAGTATCATTGGGTTGTATGTATCGAGATGGGATTATCCCTCCCAAGTTGGAGAGATATACTTGCCCACTCGTGTCGATATCAACACCGCTTGCAAGCATGTGGTTAAGGAGTTAATCACAAAGTGATATCGGATTACGAACGAGTAAAGTACTTTGTGAGCGAGATTGAACTAGGTATGAAGGTACCGACGATCGAATCTCGGGCAAGTAAAATATCGCGAGACGAAGGGAATATATATATTGGATTGATTGAATCCTGGCATCGTGGTTCCTCCGATATGATCATTGATGAATGTATGGGAGTCAATATGGGTTTCCAGACCCCGCTGTTGATTATTGATAGAAGATCATGTCTGCATATTCTCGAACCTTGAGGTCACACACTTAACGTGTCTCGGCTAGGATAGATTGGATAATTGGTTTATGAGTTTTGTTGAGTCTCGGATGGGATCCGGGACATCACGAGAGGTTCGAGTGGTCAGGAGAATAAGATTCATATAAGGCGTGCAGTTTTGGAGATCGGAATTGTTCGGGTTAATCGGTATTGTCGGAAGCTTCTAGAACCTTCGGAAGAGGACCAACATGGCCCCACCTTAGGGAGGGCATGGGCCTATGAGGGAGTGCCATGGCGCATTGGGCCAGGGCACAAGGCCCCATAGGGCCCAGCCGCCAAGAGGTAAAACCCTAGATAGAGCTTCTAGAAGGGGGTTCCTTCCCCACTCCTCCTCCTTGGCCTTGGCCTTGGCTTGGGGAGGGGCTAGGGTTGCCGCCCCCCTCTATATAAAGAGGGATGGGGCGCACCACCCCTACACCTTCCCTCCAACCCTAGTCGCCTGCGCCTCCTCTCTCCTCCCGGCCTTGTAAGGCGAAGCCCTGCTACAGAAATTCTCCACCATATACACCACGCCGTAGTGTTGTAGATCCAATCCGTCTCTCCACCATACTTGCTGGTCCGAGGAAGGAGGATACGTCGAGGTGCTGCACGTGTGCATCTCACGGAGGCACCGCCACTTGTGGTGCTAGATCGGATCGGATCGCGAGGAGGAGAAGCGAGTACGACTACATCACCCACGTTCCGGAATGTTCCATTGCGAATCTTCAAGGGTACGAAGATCTAATCCAATCTCTCTCGTTGTTTGCATCTCCTAGATTAGATCTTGGCTTTCCCTCTGTTCGCATCCGTAGAAATTTTTTGATTTACTAGGCCGCGAAACCCTTCAGTATACACTTGCAGAATCTAACACACCCGATCATCACGTGGTGCTTCGAAACAACAAGCTTTAGCAACGGTGCTTACTAAGGATGAACACTTTTGGACTTGAAATTTATGTGCATGAGGGATCATCTTATAATGCTACCGTCGTTAACTAAGCAATACAAGATTCATAAAGGATTAACATCACATGCAATTCATAATATGTGATATGATATGGCCTTTCTTCTTTGTGCTTCCGATCTCCATCTTCAAGCACAAACATGATCTCCATCATCACCGTCATTGCATCAAGGTCAATGACGCCGCTCCATGGTTGTCATCCACCAGCTTCAACTATTACAACTACTTTGAATAGACACGCGGGTCTTAACAGAAATTAAAGACAACCATATGGCTCCTGCCGGTTGCCAACTTACAATAAGGAACATTGCATACATCAAATATAATCACAATCATGGCCATATCACATCACAGCACAACCCTGCAAAACAAAGTTAGACGCCTCTAATTTCTTTGCATATTTTACGTGGTTTGGGTCTTTCAATAAGTGTCGATCTAACTTACGAACAAGAACCACAACGTTGATGTTTGAACTATCAAGTGCCCGTTGTAAATTGGATCTATACTATAATGGGAGAGACAGACACCCGCAAAGCCACTTATGCAATACAAGTTGCATGTTGAGCGTGGAGCAAGTCTCATGAACGATGTCATGTAAGGTTAGCCCGGGCCGCTTCATCCCATCATACCGCAAGATGCAAAGTACACAAGAAGCAATTGATAATAAAAGCACCACCACCCACAATGACCATTGTGTTCTACTCGTCAACAGATCTACATATAGACGACTCGATACCCTTTGTAGGGGTTCGTAGCATGGAAAACAAAAAATTTCTACCACATACAAACAAACAAGTCAAGATATATCTACTAGATTGTAGCAACGAGTCGATAGAATAACTCACCCTCGAAGATTCCAAAGTGTTTAACGAGAGTGGATTCTCGTGGGTGATGTAGTCGTACTCTTGCCGATCTCAAGATCGTGTAGACGATCCTTCCGGCGCTGGGTTCCAGCAGCGCTTCATGATCGGTCACCGTTAAATTTCGATGAAGACCTTCCTCTCCCTTGTTCCAAAGAGCGGAGGTTGTAGCACTCTCCTCGCGATTCGGCAAGACTGGCGTGGTACCGGAAGTAGAGGGAGATCTCGAGGCTTCGCCTTAAGCAGGCAGTATGGTGGACTATGAGAGAGGCTCGGTGATCTAGGGTTTAGGCGCACCAAGGAGAGAGGGCTAGGCGGTGGCTAGGGTCTTGGGGAAGCCCAAGTCGTGGCTAGGGTTTGCCCTAGGCGGCGGCTGACAGGTGGTGGTGCAGTGACTTAGGGCTAGGGTTTGGAGAGGGCAAGGTGTAGGTCTTGGAGGGGCAGCCTGCCTCCTTATATAGGTGGGAGGGCGGCCAAGGGAGGAGTCCTCCCCAACTCGGCCTCCTTGGCCGGTGGAGGAGGACTTCCTCCCCAAGTAGGTTTCCTACTCTCCCTCCACCAAGCAAAATAGCCGTTTGACTTTTCAAATTGGCGTTTGACTTTTCAAACTAGGATTTGATTTATCCCTTTATTTTGCTCAGCGATGATACCTAGTACATGATGCAACCATTCCAACTTGTTATGAAACATTCATGTACCCTTACCCTCCGGAGTGCCGGACATTCCGGAACCTTCTAGAACATTCTCGATGAAAACACCAGAACCATTCTCCAACCCCGAAACAGGACTTTCCTTATATGAATCTTATTCTCCGGACCATTCCGAATATCCTCGTGATATCCCGGATCCCATCCGAGACTCCGAACAACATTCGGTCTCTTACTCATCATTCCATAACTACTCAACAACATCGAATCCTTAAGTGTGTCTCCCTACGGTTCGTGAATTATGCGGACATGATCGAGACACTTCTCCGAACAATAACCAATAGAGGAATCTGGAAATTAATATGGCTCCCACATATTTCTACGATTGCTTTGTGATTGAATGAACCACTTACATACGATACCAATTTCCCTTTGTCTCACGATAGTTTACTTATCCGACGTTTTGATCGTCGGTATCTCTGCATACCTAGTTCAACCTCGTTACTGATAAGTACTCTTTTCTCGTTCCCGTGATATGTGATCCCTTGTGATCTAGTCACATGCTTGCAAGCTAATTGGATGACATTCCACTGAGAGGGCCCAGTGTATATCTATCCGTCATATGGATGGACAAATCCCATTCTTGATCCATGTGTCTCAACCAATACTTTCCAAACACTCAATGCCACCTTTATAGCCACCCAATTACGGTGTGGTGTTTGATGTCATCAAAGCATCCTTCCGGTGATGGTGATAAGCATGATCTCATGGTCGAAGGAATTAGGTTACTATGTATCAGAAAGCATATAGCAATTGAACTATTAAAATGACTTGATCTTTATGCTACGCTTATCTATAGGAGTATGTCCATCATATCATTCTCCTAACGATATGATCTTGTTGTTAATAACATCTCAATGTTCATGATAGGGAAACCACAATCATTTATTAACCAACAAGCTAGTATTATAAAGAGGCTTTACCAGGGACTCTAATTTAGTTTACAAATCACACAAGTATTAAAGTTTCCTTGTTAATACTATTATAGTATGAATGTAAACATTTATCATAAACACAAAGATATAATAATAACTACATTTATTATTGCCTCTAGGGCATATCTCCAACATTTATTATTGCCTCGTAGAGCATCGCATGTTCCCGACCATTTGCCACCGCCCCTACACACGCATTTAAACCTTAGAGCATCGCCAGGAGACCGCCCGTCGATCGCCAACCTCGGCCATGCCTCTAGCCGCCCGTAGCCGTGTCGCCACCATCGTCTTCCCATCCCTCTCGGTCTCGCCGTCGAGCCTATGAAAGGAGAAGACCCCCGCTCGATTTCTTCACACCATCTCACTCCCCTCACCTCACTGATCATTCCACCCCTTAGCTGGAGCACGAGGAGCAGCAGCTCGCCGGAATTGCGCCGGAGCAGGCCGCCTCTTGAGAAGAAGGGAGCCGTTGATTTCGACCACCCCCGGAGCTTCCGCGATCACCCCTGAGTTTGCCGTCGTCGACTTCGTCATTTGCCGGCCTCGCCGTCGTCACTGGAGCCCCGGTATGCCCCCTATGCACCCCCACTGAGCCGCTAGGGTTTGAGCTCGCCGGTGACCTGTTCATCGTAGACGACGACCCTCAGCCGTTGATCTTCATTCTAATCCAACGCACCACATCGCCCCGTACCGCTTCGCGTTTAAAGAGCCACTGACCAGTAGACCCCCCTGTCAGTTGCACCCCGCGCTGTAGAGTGACACTGGGTCGTCCCATTAACCTTTCCCGTGCAGCCCACTCGTTTGAATTTAGCATTTTCTATTTATATTCAAACTTAGTTCTGTACCCAGTTTCAAAAAGCAACCCAGCTCGATTCATTGAACCAAATTGAATGAAACCAATTTTGTTAGAAAGATATTGAAATGCTTAATCCAAGCCCGTTGGATTCAAATCATTTGGATCTGTAGATCAACCTTGGTAAAAATAACAAGGCAGAAGCTTTTCTGCATTCAAACATTTTATCAAATTTAAACCATAATAGCTTTTGAGTTGATTCCAACTCTCAAAAATCACATTTGATCATACCTTTCAGAATATATAAAAATATATGGGTTTACTTACAGAAATAATGTTCAAGTAATAAAAGAATGCCACATAGGCATTTCTAGTCACTTATTTTATTTAAAATAAAAGGTTAAACCTTATTAAATTGTGACACCACTTTAAATCACATTCTCATGTACTGAAATATGTGGTGATGACATGTGTCAACATGATCCCATGTTTGGTTTGAAGAATATTAAATCTTAAGTAGTTTTTCAATGAGTAGAAATTACTTTTCTAAAAATAAAATCAATAAGACAAAGGCTTTAATCTTGTAATATTAGTGATGATACTAGATCATCTATAGTGCACCTTGGCGTGATGATTGAAAGTAGTTAAGTATTGTTTGGTGATTGTGTACCTCGTATTTATTCATAGACGCTAGTACCGACCAAGGATACGAGGAGGAAGGAGGATACTACGAAGAAGAAGCCGAGGAGAACTTCAACCACTGCTCTACACAAGGAAAGCTAACACTTGAAATTATAAAAGTTAGATAACCTATGCAATGCACTAAGCATGCTTGGTTATGTAGGGTTCGCAGCATAGAAAACAAAAATTTTCCTACGATGGGAACAACTATGTACCAAGATCTATCTACTAGATACAAACAACGGGCGGATGTATATCTGTAGAGAACATACCCTTGAAGACCGACAAAGCTTAACGAGTCCAAACTCGTGGTTGATGTAGACGATCTCTTGCCGATCTCAAGATCGAGAGGAAGTCCTAAGCGCCATAAAACAGCAGCGCATCCGTGCTCGCACACACGTTCGAGGCACCGAGCAACCTCCGCCTCCTCGCTCCAGTGATGCAGCGGAAGCATAACTCTTTCTTGCCGAAAAGCCACCGGGAACATGTATCTCGCTAGTCCGAGACCATGGGGGATAAATACTAGAGGGGGAGAGAGATCCTTCACGAGGAGGTGTGAGTGAGAGAGAGGGAGGGGGCTCCTTTTATAGGGAGAGGGGAGGCACCCAAGGGGACATGCGCCCAGCCATGGGGCTGCCCCCACCTCTTCCACATTCATGTGGGTGGACACTCCACTCACTCAAATGCCTTTCAATTCCCTCCACTCAAATTCCCATTAAATTTCCACCAAATTTAATGCAAACTCTCATTAAATAAAACTCCTTTTATTTATTCAGAATTTTGTCAATTACTTTAATGACAAACATTCACATATAACCCCTTGCTAGTATTTCATTTCACATGCAGAAACACTTTCTGCAATTTCACCTGAAAACCCGTTTCGGTATCTAGTGAAATAATTTCCTGCGCTTGTTATTCTTTCCGGCATGAAACTTTTGCTCCAAATGGATGTCGGTGTCTCTTAAGTGTGTCACCCTACGGTTCGCGAATAATGCGGACATGATCGAGACCCCTCTCAGATCAATAATCAGAAGCGGGATCTGGAGACCCATACTGACTCCCACACATTCAATGATGACTTTCTTGTGATCGTCGGAACCTTTTATGCTAGTATCTTAATCCCTTTGTTTCACGATATATTACATGTCTGAGATTCGATCATCGGTATCTCCATACCTAGTTTGATCTCGTTACTAACATGCACTCTTTTATCGTTCCCGTGATATAACATTCTAGTGATCAAATCACTTGCTTGCAAGCTAATCAATGTGATATCACCGAGAGGGCCCAGAGCATATCTATCCGTCATCGGGATGAACAAATTCCACTCTCGATCCATGGGCCTCAACATAACACTTTATTGGTTCTGAATCCATCTTTATAATCACCCTGCTACGATGTGACGTTTGATGTTATCAAGAAACTCTTCCGGTGTTAGTGATTGACATGATCTCATGGTCTAAGGATTAGGATCACTTCGTAAGTTGTTATAGCAATATAAACTCAATGACTTTGATCGTAATGTTATACTTCGGATGAATGTTCATCACACCATTACACTAATGTTGTGATCCCGTTATTAACAACATCCAATGTCCATGATTAGGAAACCTTGATCATCTTGTTAATCAACGAGCTAGTTTATAAGAGAGGCACAACTATCTGTTTGTTTATTAAACACACATGTATTAACGTTTCCGTATTAATACAATTATAGCATGCAAAATAAACATTTATCATAAACAAGGAATACGATAATAACCACTTTATTATTGCCTCTCGGGCATATTCCCTTCAGTCTCCCACTTGCACTAGAGACAATAATCTAGTTTGAGAACTTTGCGTATTGAACACTTATGGCTTTCCGGTGTTCCATATACGCAATTGCAAGTGGTTAACATAATCTCTGGATCGACGCTTCAGGTCCGTGTGTATTTGCATGTCTTTGCGTCTTCACGCATCACTCATTCTCCAATGAGATGGCATTGTATAAATTTGGTCTTTCGGTGAGACCTTTAGTTCCTTGGGGTTAAATCATGTCGATACTATTGTCATACAATATATCTTTAGTGTTAGCCCGTTGCGAACCACACCTTAGTTTGATAACAAACTACTTGACACAAATTCCCTCCTTTGCTGCTACTATAGCAGTCATATACTTAGCCTTTTGTTGTAGTATCCGTCATAATGTCTTAACTTTGGAATTCATCCAAATCCATCATGGAATCTCCTTTCCATTACATTGTGCCACCCATAGTTTAAATTGAGATAAACTTAATTTGTATCTTGTGACAAAACTAGTATCAATGTAACGTTTTACAATGAACTATTTGTAATTGTTTGTCACCTCTACACAAATATATTCTTAGTTCTTCCAAAAGATCATAAGAATATTCTCACTATCGTCCAATGGTCATTTTATGATTCATTCTGGTATATGCTCATAACACTTAGAGCATAGGACATATATGGATGTGTACATATCATGGTATGATTGATCAAAACATTCTCGTGATTTCACTCATCAATTGTCAAAGCACTTGAATCTTGTTTCACTTATCAAGTGTCGATACACTTGAATCTTGATTCAATTACTTTCCATGCGACAAGAACCGTTTCTTGTTGTTTCTATATTGAACTCCTTCAATATCTCATATATGTACGTTTGGCACAACCATATTAGCGTCACAGTCTATCCATTATAGACATTCATGCTAAATATCCGGGTTTTGCCTAAGTCTTTCATCGAAATGAAATTCTTAACCTTTGTCAATAAAAGATACATCATTTATAATCAACAAAATGTCCTCCACATAATGTATTAGAAATATGTCTTAGCGCTCCCACTTAATTTCTTGCAAATGAAAGCATCTTCATCGTCTCCGGATGAAAACTCCTTTTCATTAAGGTGAAGATTCCAACTCCGCGATGCTTACTTCAACCATTGAAGTTTGCATGCCCCTTTTAGCATCCTTTGAATTAACAAAACCCTTTGGATCGTGTCATGTACACGTCCTAGGTAACCATTCTATTAGAAGAACTTTGTTTTGTTTATTCATCTACCATATAACAAATTATATGTAGTGGTTGCTACTTTAATCCGTCCAGACTAAATATCGCTATGAGATATCAAATCTTGTCATAGCCAACTCCTTGAACATTGTCATAAAATACTTTACGACATGTCGACTATTTCATAGATTTGAAACATCCATGTCTGTTTATTTATAGATCCAAATACGACCGATAGGTTTTTACACCTTTCCGGAGGGTATTCCAAGTTCAAAACTTGATTTATCGTGTATGGACTTATCACGGATTTTATGGCTTCAAGGCATTTGACGGAGTCAGGGCCCATCATCGCTTCTTTGCATGTAGTCGGTTCATCATTGTCAAACAATAATGATTTACTCACAAATCTTAGCATTTGATTGTTTATCTGACTAACTTGGTTCAATAAGAACTTAGATCTCCGTGACCACAACCTTTGAGGCACATAATCTATGAGCATTATGGCATCCTCTGGAACAATTTCCGGCACTACGCAACTCAGCACATATAGCTAAGGTTCGTTAACCTTATCAAAGTTCTATTGTCCTCCCACTTAACATTTATGAAAAATTCCTTCTGCAAGAAACTTCACGTTTCAAGCAACAAACCCTTTTGTCCTTGGTGTTATGGAGGAATAAACAATTGTTATTCGAAATAACCTACAAAGACATGCTCATCCGACTTCGGTTGTAAACATCTTACTTATGTTTAGCATACCAAAATTTAAGAAAGGACAACTTGGGTTTTACCCCAAACCATAACTCATATGGTGTCATTTCAATGGATCAAGATGGAGCTCTTTTCAGCGAAAAAGCGGTAGTCACTAAAGCTTTAATCTTTTAAAACATAATGGCAGTTTTATAAATAACACCTTTGATCCAACCATGTCAAACAAGGTTTCATTACAAATCTCAAACACTCCATATTCCTATGGTGTTTCGGGATATGTAAATCTAGGTGTTTTGCTAAACTTGCAACTCAAATAAATCCCTTTATGATAAAATCATAATTCATTTATTTTCTTGTTACACTTGTAACTCAAATAAATCCCATATGATAAAATCATAAACCATTTATTTTCTTGTTACAATGATTTTCCACTTCATCTTGAAAGTCTTTGAAACGTTTTCAAATATTTCATACTTCTTTCTCATTAAGTGAACATTCACTCAAATTTCTGGAGAAAGCATATGAAGTTGAAATCCATCTCTTATGACTATACATAATGGACTACATACATCGATATGTATAAATTCCAATAATTTAGTCGTTCGTTCTTCTTTGGCCTTTGAACGAAGTTTTAATTATCCCGAGGAAAGTCTCACAAGCGTCACTTGATCAAATCAAAGACTCCAAAAATCCATGAATATGGAGATTCTTCATGTTTTCTTTCTAATATAATTTAAACAGCGATGTCACTTCGTAAGTGATCTTTCAATCATTTGTCTTGCGACATTTTAGCATTAGGTTTTATGGATGTGATTTCTCCAACTAGATTTGTAAATCATCCATCTTATATGGAATACGGTAATTATTTGAACAACCTTTGTTCTCATAATACCTGATTTAAATAACAATTATTAAAACAAATCTTGAAGTCAACGAGAAATACAAACAACGGTTTGTTTGTTTTCGATGAACATCATCACATATTCTCTTGCTAGTTACTTAGGCCATTGTGGTTCATGAATTGCGTTGTTTCTTATGAAATTTCATATCAACCAATTCGATATCCAATACCCAAGAACCACATTGTTTAACAAGCAAAGAATACAACCATAACATGTATATCATCTATATACCTAAATTGGATATTTCCAATCTTTTCTTTTCTGCCAAATATATTTTATAGATTCTCTTTCAACATTTCCTTTTCCTTTTTAAAAGAAATTATCAACATCAACAGTGGCGCCATATACATGACACATAGTCCAAAGCGTGTATATTCAAATAATAATACCTTTGGACTTGCACTTTGAAGTAGATCACCATCATCAAAATGATCGGTATTCTTTCAAAATCCATTCTTTAGTAATCTTTTAGTATAGTAAACACTTTACATACATCTTCTATTCATCCTTATCATGACGACTTTCATGATCAAGCTACTATAGCTTATAAAGGTGAATCGTGAGTATAATGTTGCTTTCCAAAACCCTTTTGGATGATTAGGATGTCTAGAATCTCCAACCTTTGTAAATTCTCATCCTATATGAGAACACATATTATACTCTATCATATTGCAACCAAAACATTGTTTCAGATATCGTTATATCTGCCACACATGATGGTTTCTGAAACAATTCTTTCAGCTCCTATATAAACTTGATATTAAAACAATCAAGAATCATGGAGGCAAACATGATACTTAAGATACTAACACTGGAAATGTTACTCTTGATTTAATACCAATTATTAAATTTCATGGAGTAAATAGAATTTTGCTGAAAGTTTGCAATAGGACTTTAAACTTTAGATTGACACTCAACACAATATGATACCAGTTCGTAAAGTATATATATCCAGAATTCTATAGTTCTATTATCTCAATTACAACTATGCATAAGGTGGTGAACGAATGCCAATGACTACAACAAATTATGCAAATTCACTTGGATTTAATTTATGATAAATCGAGTTCTACTAATCCAAATTAGAAATAAACTCCCACTCAAAAACGACTTCCCTCGTGTCTTTTTGGTGATTACATGAACCAAATCCACTACACCAAGTCCGATCATCACGTGAGTCGGTGTAGCTTCAAAGGCGAGCATCAAATGGGCATCATATCTACTATATGACTCATGCTTAACCTTTCAGTCCATGTTCCGAGGCCATGTCTGTACATGCTAGGCTCGCCAAGTAAGAACCTTAGTATTCGCGTGTGTAACTGTCTTACACCCGAGATATGCTCGTGGATTTAAGTACACCCGATCATCACGTGATGTCTTGAAGCGACAAAACATTGTCGGTGCATACTTAAGGAAGAACACATTTTTATCTTGATATCTAAATGAGGGATCATCTTATTATGCTAATAAAACGCCAAACAAGCAATATAAGATGCTATCAAACATCACATGTTTATTAGTGGAATGATATGGTTCCCGCATATGATCTCCATCACGTGCACCGTGGTATGATCACTATCATACCTCTATGTGTAAGGCCAAGGTCTATGGAACCTACACGTTATGCGTGTTGTAAGAGTATCATCTCATAATTCTACTTACAACATCATCATATCATAACACTAGCCCAGCAACAATCTAAACTAGACGCCTCTAATTTATCCATTGCAAGTTTTACGTGGCTTAGGGCTTTCGAAGATAGAACCGTTCTTACCTACGAACATGAACCACAACGAGGATAACCAAATTGTTGACAACTCGTTGCAAATTAGATATTGACTATAGTAGGAGAGACATACACCCGCTAGCCACTTATGCAAAACTAGTTGCATGTCAAGCGTGGAACAAGTCTCATGTGCGAGGACATGTAAAGTTTGTCCAGGCCACTTCATCCCACTATGCCACCAATATCCAAAGTACAACTAAGAAGCAATAAAATGATCATCATCGCCCACATACTCATATGTGTACTACCCGTGCAAAGTATCTATGCATAGATCCGGCTCTGATACCACTGTAGGGTTTGCAGCATAGAAAACAAAAAATTTCCTACGATGGGAACAACTATGTACCAAGATCTATCTACTAGATACAAACAACGGGCGGATGTATATCCGTAGAGAACATACCCTTGAAGACTGACAAAGCTTAACGAGTCCAAACTCGTGGTTGATGTAGACGATCTCTTGCCGATCTCAAGATCGAGAGGAAGTCCTAAGCGCCGCAAAACAGCGCATCCGCTCGCACACACGTTCGAGGCACCGAGAAACCTCCGCCTCCTCGCTCCAGCGATGCGTGAGCACAACTCTTTCTTGCCAAAAGCCACCGGGAACATGTATCTCGCTAGTCCGAGACCATGGGGATAAATACTAGAGGAGAGAGATCCTTCACGAGGAGGTGTGAGTGAGAGAGAGGAGGGCTCCTTTTATAGGGAGGGAGGCACCCAAGGGCCATGCTCCCAGCCATGGGCTGCCCCACCTCTTCCACATTCATGTGGGTGGACACTCCACTCACTCAAATGCCTTTCAATTCCCTCCACTCAAAAACCCACTCAAATTCCCATTAAATTTCCACCAAATTTAATGCAAACTCTCATTAAATAAAACTCCTTTTATTTATTCAGAATTTTGTCAATTACTTTAATGACAAACATTCACATATAACCCCTTGCTAGTATTTCATTTCACATGCAGAAATACTTTCTGCAATTTCACCCGAAAACCCGTTTCGGTATCTAGTGAAATAATTTCCTGCGCTTGTTATTCTTTCTGGCATGAAACTTTTGCTCCAAATGGATGTCGGTGTCTCTTAAGTGTGTCACCCTACGGTTCACGAATAATGCGGACATGATCGAGACCCCTCTCAGATCAATAATTAGAAGCGGGATCTGGAGATCCATACTGACTCCCACACATTCAACGATTACTTTCTTGTGATCGTCGGAACCTTTTACGCTAGTATCTTAATCCCTTTGTTTCACGATATATTACATGTCCGAGATTCGATCATCGGTATCTCCATACCTAGTTTGATCTCGTTACTGACATGCACTCTTTTCTCGTTCCCGTGATATAACATTATAGTGATCAAATCACTTGCTTGCAAGCTAATCAATGTGATATCACCGAGAGGGCCCAGAGCATATCTATCCGTCATCGGGATGAACAAATTCCACTATCGATCCATGGGCCTCAACATAACACTTTATTAGTTCTGAATCCATCTTTATATTCACCCTGTTACGGTGTGACGTTTGATGTTATCAAGAAACTCTTCCGGTGTTATTGATTGACATGATCTCATGGTCTAAGGATTAGGATCACTTCGTAAGTTGTTATAGCAATATAAACTCAATGACTTTGATCGTAATGCTATACTTCGGATGAATGTTCATCACACCATTACACTAATGTTGTGATCCCGTTATTAACAACATCCAATGTCCATGATCAGGAAACCTTGATCATCTTGTTAATCAACGAGCTAGTTTATAAGAGAGGCATAACTAGGAACTTTCTGTTTGTTTATTAAACACACATGTATTAACGTTTCCGTATTAATACAATTATAGCATGCAAAATAAACATTTATCATAAACAAGGAATACGATAATAACCACTTTATTATTGCCTCTCGGGCATATTCCCTTCAGGTTAGACACATTTGATGATACCCAATCCTAGTTTTACTTGCAATCTTTCTACTTTATTTCTTTATCAAAGCTATTACTTAGAGTCTACTTAAGTGACTTATAGATTCTTGGAAGATAATTGAAGGTTGCATAAAGAGCATTAAATTTGGCCTAAGCTAGATAATCTTGATGTCATCCTAAGGCATGAGATTGAACTTAGTTAAACTCCACTAGTTTACCACCCCTCATTAGTACTTACCCCCACTTGTAGATGCTAGTGCTAGGCATAAAACTTGATCAACTTTAGATGGGAATACTTGGTGGAAAATGGTAATGAAAACCTTGGAATGATGGATCATTCTACTGAGATGTTTTGACATGTGTTTCCTAACACCAGATGATTTTTATGATGAAAATGTTAAGGCATGAGCCTTAGCCCTTTATAAAACTGATGGTTGTCTGGATGCGATACCATTCCAATTTTACCGTACAACCACAATACCCGAAAATTGGGTAGGGCTTGACTGGAAACTTATATACCTTAGTATGGGTTCCCTCATGGCCAAGGTCTGAGCTGAGGCTACCTTGTGAAGATTGTCCACCTGTGCAGTACCCAAGATGACAGTTGGTCATGGTTGGGAGGCCAAACTCACAAGAGAGGTGCCTATAGTAGGGTGTGTAATTGAAAGGTTAGGATTGATTATCCGCATACTGAGTATGGTGAATTCAGGATTTGTTCCTGACAGATGTATCGAATGTTGTGGTGAAAGTGTACAATCTCTAGAGAGTGTCAAACTATTCGAATAGCCGCGTCATGATTATGGACGATTAGATGGCCATACTGTTCCCCCGTCAGATGTTTCAAAATGACTTGTGAAATGGATTGAGAATTTGGCTTGACCACAACAGAGTTGTGATATGAAATACAAGTTCCCACTTAGGTTTTATAAAATTTCAACTAGCTTTTCTTGCTTCTGAACTTAGTAGAGGTAAATCTGGCTTTTTGCAAAACAACCATAGAGCTTAGTGTCCTACTACAAAAACCACCTTCACTTGTTAGTATTAGTTTGCGAGTACTTAAAGAGTACTCATGGCTTTGTCCCTGGCTATTCCCGTGGCCATACTATGAAGAAGAGTACCAGGAGGATGGACCCTAGGAAGGTTACGACAACTAGGATCATCTCCCATCGTCAGCATTGCCTATGACCCCGAAGATGGAGTTTCGCCTACGCTACCTTTATTATTACGTATTTCCGCTGCTTGAGCTGTATTAAGAACCGGATCATGAGATCCTTATTTGTGTAAGACCTTATGTAAGGTTTGTAATGGATGATGTACTGTGGTATCCAAATCTATTATGTCTCGCAAAAATGGTAATCCTGGGATTGCAATGTATGGCATAACTGGCATCTAGGATTAAAAATCCGGGTGTTGACAAGTTGGTATCAGAGCCATCCTGACCATAGGAGACCCTAGTTAGACTAGACGTTGAATCAAAAAATTAGTTTCAAAACCAAAGGAAGCAAATATTTACAAAAACTTATTCCCATTCTTATCACTTTGATTCTTTCGTGAAAATTCATGTTCCTCAAAAACTCTTACAAAATAAATAAAATTTGACACACTTGATCACTCTACTAACTTACTCATCCTATATTCTTATAGATGGACGTGAAGTATAGCAAGTTTTATTAGTTGGGGAATGGAGGAGACCTTATCTTTGAGCGGGATTTGGACCAGCTTTGAACTTCCGGGCGTCACTTTTGAGTTCTTTGGAGCTCAGCTCAATGATCAAGGAGGAGAAGATCTGCAGTGGCTAATTGTTGCAAGTCTCCGAGGAAAGATTGAACCTCCCACTGCCGAGGGAATTCAGTTCACCTTAAGAGAAAACAACTGGCTCGATGGACTTGCCAGGGCCATGCAGGAAGCTCTTGCCCATCTGTGTGGGCAGAGTATCAACCAGATCAAGGGTACCCACTTTGAGTTTTGTCCAAGGCGTGATGCTATGGAACAGCCACTGGAAGCCCCATACCACCACAAGCTGAAGACTCAGTTGGACCACCTTAGCTTCATGATGTACGATCGTCAACAGGAATTGGATAATTGCCATGACTACTCCAACCACAAGTCCGCCATCATCAAGTCGAAGGATCAGACCATCGCCATGCTAGCGAAGGATCGCAAGTCTCGCCACCGTCAACTTGACAAGAAGGAGCGCATCATTGACCGTCTTCGCCACCGTATCTTGGATTTGGAGGAGACCATCCATGAGAGAGACCTACAGTTGGAGGAAAGGGAGAATGTCGGAGAGGATCTTCGTGGAGACCCCTACTCCTATCTCAGTGATGATGATTTTCTGGAGGATCAGGCTATGGACTTATTCACAGATGAGGATGACTTCGCCTTCATCAATGATGATGATCATGATGAGGATGACGACTACACCGATTCCAAGGAGTAGTAGCACTTGAGCACTAGCGTAGTGAGTTGTATTCGGTCCCACTGTATCGTAGTTTCCAGAATGGTTCTTAAAACCATCTGTTTACCTTTGTTGTGGTGTGTGTTTGTATCGTGTGCTATGAATGAAAAGCAAGTTGCAAAAAAAAATCTGAGTCAAACTTTAAAAACTTTCCAAAGTCCCGGAACCTTAGAAATTTCCCTCTTTTCTCATGATCTATCTCAATCTTCAGATGCCACGCGGAGGAAGTGGTTCATCCCTGGACCCGATGTTGCAGATCCTGCAAATGTTGGTTTCTGACCACAAAGCTGAAAGAGCCGAATGTAAAGCCAACCTAGCCACCCTTCAGCAGATAGCTCAGCTAGCCCACAACAATCAAGGCCAAGGAAATCAGGACAACCATGGATCTAAGCTCAAAAATTTCCAGAACACCAACCCACCTGTTTTCACTAAGTCAGAAGAGCCCTTAGACGCCGATGATTGGCTGCAAACCAGGGAAAACAACCTAGAAGTCGCCGGATTGGAAGCTAACGAGAAAGTTCTGTTCGCCACCCACTATCTATCCGGAGATGCAAGAGCATGGTGGACCAGCGTTCGTGCAATGACCGGAGGACAGATGATGACCTGGGAGGAATTCAAGGTCAAGTTTAGCAGAACCCATGTGCCACCGGGTTTGATCAAGAGAATGAGAGATGAGTTCAGAGAACTGAAGTAAGGAAGGATGACTATAGTGGAATACCATGACAAATTCTTGTCATTAGCTAGGTATGCCCCTGATGAGATCGACACCGAAGCCAAGAAGAAAGAGAGATTCTTGAATGGTCTGCACGATGAGATGGAGACAGTGTTGGTCAATATCCCCTTTGCCGATATTGAAGCCCTTGTCGACTCTGCCATCCAGATGGAAGGAAAGATCAACCAAGCCAATGAGAACCACAAGCGTCGCATGATGCATCAGCCAGTAACCCATCAGACCCCAAAGTATCGCCCTAACCCATCTCCAGGATTTCCCCAAGAACCAATAGACCCCCGATGAACCGTCCGACCTATCCCAACCGTGGAAACCCGAGGCCCGGAGGAAATCACAACAACCCCGGCAACTCCGGCAATTTCAACCGTGCACCACCCAAGTTCAACAACAACAATGCTACCGCCAACACCAACACTGCCCCGAGGACTGGAAGCAATGCTGTGCCTGTTGCAGCAAAGGACAAGTTGCAAGTGACTTGTTATGACTGTGGAAATAAGGGTCACTACTCCAATGAGTGCCCCAAGAAGAATGCAGCAGCCCCCAATGCAAATGCCCCAGCTCAGCAACAGCATCGTGTTCAGCCCGGAAGAAGATTTGCCCGAGGGAATTCGCTCAACCGCAACAGCCGTCTTTTTCTCATGCATGCTGAAGAAGCCCAGGAAGCGCCAGTCGTCGTGTTGGGTATGTTTTCTTTTAATTCAGTACTTGCTCGTGTGTTGTTTGATTCTGGTGCATCACACTCATTTGTCACCGAAGAATTTGCATGCACTAGTAAGATTCAACCAACCAAACTGAAGCATGTCATGATTGTTCAAATTCCCGGTTCAACCACCAAAGCTAGGCAAATTTGCAAAGACGTCCCTATCCGAATCCATGTCATAGATTTTTATGCTAATCTGATAGTACTCGGAACTAAAGGTTTGGAAGTAGTACTAGGAATGGATTGGATGTCCAAACATAAAGGATTAATTGACTGTGCCAAGAAAGCCATAACCATGACCGATCTGATGGAATATCAGTCGAGCATGTATCCGAAACCTTACCTCGTCAATTCAAGTGCAACAAGAGTATAGCCCAACCTACCATTGACCAAGTCCGGATAGTCTGTGAATACCCCGATGTATTTCCAGATGTTTTGCCCGGTATGCCCCCAGATCGAGATATCGATTTTATCATTGAACTAATCCCCGGAAACGGACCCATAGCCCAGAGACCATATAGTATGAACCCGTCTAAACTAGCAGAACTGAAGAAGCAACTGGATGCCATGCTGGAAATTGGATTAATTCAACCAAGTGCGTCACCATGGAGATCACCTGTCTTGTTCGTGGACAAGAAAGATGGAGGTAACCGTTTGTGTACGGATTATCGGAAGTTAAATGACGTCACTATCAAGAACAAATACCCATAACCCAAGATATAAGATTTGTTTGATCAGTTGACCGGTGCCAAAGTGTTTTCTAAGATTGATCTTCGAACAGGCTATCATCAACTCAAGATTCGTGCAGAGGATATTCCAAAGACTGCCTTTACCACCAGATATGGATTATACGAGTATACTGTCATGTCTTTTGGATTAACCAATGCCCCCGCTTATTTCATGAATCTCATGAATAAGATTTTTATGGACTTTCTGGATAAGTTTGTCGTTGTTTTCATTGATGACATTCTGATTTATTCCAAATCAGAAGAAGAACATGAGCTACACCTAAGGACCATTCTTGGAACCCTTAGAGAGCATCAGTTGTATGCCAAGTTTAGCAAATGTGAATTCTGGTTACAGGAGATAGGATTCCTCGGCCACATTGTATCAGCCGGAGGAATTGCCGTTGACCCTGCAAAGGTGAAAGATGTCGAAGATTGGCAAGCCCCAACCACTCAAACCCAAGTTCGTGCATTTCTCGGATTGGCGGGTTATTACCGCAAGTTCGTAGAAGGATTCTCGAGTATCGCCAGACCCATGACCGAATTGCTGAAGAAGGACAAGAAGTTTGAATGGACGGACAAATGTGAAGCGAGTTTTCAAGAACTCAAGAGGAGATTGATTTCAGCCCCAATCTTAATCATGCCGGATATCACGAATCCCTTCGACGTGTATTGTGACGCATACAAGATCGGTCTCGGATGTGTGCTAATGCAAGAAGGCAAAGTTATATCTTATCTATCACGACAACTGAAACAACATGAGCAGAACTACCCAACCCATGACCTCGAACTCCCAGCCGTAGTTCTAGCCCTGAAGACATGGAGGCACTACCTGATGGGAAACCGTTGTGAGATCTATTCGGATCACAAGAGTCTGAAGTATATATTCACTCAGAAGGAGCTGAATATGAGACAGAGAAGATGGATTGAGCTAATCAAGGATTACGATCTGTACATTCACTATCACCCTGGTAAAGCCAACGTGGTAGCAGATGCCCTTAGCAGATTGCCATGCCGCTTGAACTCCATGATTTTGAAGGAGAAACCAAGTTTGCACAAAGAGATGGGAGATTTTCGAATGGAATTAGTGAGTGAAGGATTTTTGGCTAGCATAGAACTTCAACCCACTTTGATCAGCCAGTTCAAAGAGGTGCAGAAAGGAAATGCTAGTATCGACGGAATCAAGCGTCGTATCGGTACAGGCAAAGTACCCGGATTTACCGAAGACGAAGAAGGAGTTCTATGGTACAAAGGACGCCTTTGTGTACCAGCGGATTCTGAGTTGAAAGAAGTTATTCTGAAGGAAGCTCATGATACTCTTTATTCTATCCACCCCGGAGGAACTAAGATGTATCAAGATTTGAAAGAGAAATTTTGGTGGCATAAGATGAAGAGAGAAATTGGAAGCTATATCGCCAAGTGTGACATATGTCAGCGAGTCAAGGCAGGACATCAAAGACCCGCTGGATTGTTGCAACCATTGCAGATTCCGGAATGGAAATGGGATTCCGTTGGAATGGACTTTATCACCGGATTGCCTACTTCTAGTAGGGGAAATGACTCTTTCTGGGTCATAGTGGACAGATTGTCCAAAGTCACCCATTTCTTACCCGTCAAGACCACATATCAGAGTTCGAAGCTAGCGGAGTTATACATCGCTAGAATAAATGGGTTGCATGGAGTCCCTAAGAACATCGTATCGGATCGAGGAACTCAGTTTACCTCGAGATTCTGGAAGAAAGTTCAAGAAGGTTTAGGAACCCGACTAGATTTCAGCACCGCGTATCACCCTCAGATCGATGGACAAACTGAGCGAGTAAATCAAATACTCAAATATATGCTGAGAGCATGTGTGTTAGAATATGGATCTAAGTAGGAAGACTGTCTGTCGTTTGCAGAATTTTCATACAACAACAGTTATCAAGCTAGTTTGCAAATGGCCCCATTTGAATTCATGTATGGAAGGAAGTGTCGCACACCTTTGAACTGGTCGGAAGTAGGAGAGAGTCAGATTTTCGAACCCGATATCCTACGAGAAGCAGAAGAGAAGGTTCACAAGATTCGTGAGCACCTCAAGATAGCCCAATCCAGACAGAAGAGTTATGCCGACAAGAGACGTCGAGACCTCGCCTTCAACATAGGAGATTTTGTGTATCTGAAAGTGTCGCCATTGAAAGGAATGCAGCGTTTCCAGCTAAAAGGAAAGTTAGCCCCCAGATATATCGGACCCTTCAAGATTCTGAACCGTCGAGGAGAAGTGTCGTATCAATTGGAACTTCCCGAAGAGATGTCAGCCGTGCACAATGTGTTCCATATCTCATTACTTCGCAAGTGCCTCGAAGTTCCAGAGAAGACCGAAGTGTTCAAGAATATCGATCACTGGACCATAGAAATCAATGATGACCTGACCTATCCCGAAGTACCCATCCGTATTTTGGAAGAAGCTTTCAAAACTACCAGAACCCGAAGCATCAAGTTTCACAAGATTCAGTGGAGCAACCACACAGAAGAGGAAGCTACCTGGGAGCGCGAAGATCACATCAGGACGGAGTTTCCCGATCTCTTCAAATCCTAGGTAATCTTTTCGTCTTTTTCAAATCTCGGGATGAGATTTTTTTTAAGGGGAGAAGGTTTGTAACATCCCAAAAATATTAAACCTGGATCATCAAACTCTAATCATCAAATTTAGGGTTAACAAAAACTTTTCCAATTAAAAATATGAAAGCCTTCATATGTGTGTGCATTAAAATTTGGATTCTTTTGAATTGCCATGATTCTGTTTTTATTTGCTTGTAAATGGATTCTTAGGTGAAATAAACATCATCTAAACAATCCCCAAATTTTTCCCAAAGACAAACAAATCAAAACAAACAAATTAAGTGAATGGTCACTTTGGCCAAATTAACTCCCATGCATACTTTGGCTATCTCTAACTTTCAGAACTTAACAGAAACACGTATATATCTTTGCACCCCTTGATAGTACTCATAACAAGGTACCAAGGCCCACTTTGTGATCATCCAAAAACATTTAAATGCATAGTTTAAATGACAGTTTAAAATTGAATCTATTTCATATGGGAAGATCCCATTATTTCAAAAACCACTCAAACAAGCTCAATTTCAAAAAACCAAGCATCCACAGAATACTCAACACATGCCTAGCACACCCACCAAAAATCTTTTCAAAATTCAAAACTTAAGTTCATGCGGCCATTTCATCAAACAGGTTGCAGATTTAAATCAACAAAATCACAAACACTATTTTGAGCCAACCTTGTTCCCTCTCTGGTTACACTAGCCTCAGTAGATCATCTAGCAACCTTAACTAAGATCTAGCACCACTGTAAGCTCGCCAATGTCATCAATGGTGAATAGGCCGAGAGCACCCATGTCACCCCAGTGTGGACAGCAAGCTAGGAGAAGAACTAGCCGTGCCAACCTTGTCTGGGAGGTAGCCCATGCCTCACCGCCCCCTCTCAACCAGCCCTAGCTTGAAGACAGAGATCGGGACCTCCAGGAACGCCGCGTCCGTGCCGCTGTCGACCATGCCGACCTCGAGCCCTCGCCGCCTGCTAGCATGCACCCCATTGTCCCAGGAGACCACCAGACATGCCCATTTCACCACCTGTACCCTGTAGCCACCACTCGCCGCAGAGTTCGCCGCCTTTGCCTCGCAGAGCATCGCACGTTCCCGATCGTTTGCCACCACCCCTACACGCGCATTTAAACCTTAGAGCATCGCCGGGAGACCGCCCGTCAATCGCCAACCTCGACCAGGCCTCTAGCCGCCCGTAGCCGTGTCGCCACCATCGTCTGCCCATCCCTCTCGGTCTCGCCGTCGAGCCTATAAAAGGAGAAGACCCCCGCTCGATTTCTTCACACCATCTCACTCCCCTCACCTCACTGATCGTTCCACCCCTTAGCCGGAGCACGAGGAGCAGCAGCTCGCCCGAATTGCGCCGGAGCAGGCCGTCTCTGGAGAAGAAGGGAGCCGTTGATTTCGACCACCCCCGGAGCTGCCGCGACCACCACTGAGTTCGCCGTCGTCGACTTTGTCGTTTGCCCGCCTCGCCGTCGTCAGTGGAGCCCTGGTATGCCCCCTATGCACCCCCACTAAGCCGCTAGGGTTTGAGCTCGCCGGTGACCTGTTCATCATCGACGACGACCCTCAGCCGTCGATCTTCATTCTAATCCAACGGACCACATCGCCTGCAACCGGGTTTAAGAGCCAGCGACTAGTAGACCCCCACACAGATTCGCCTTGTGGAGTGACACTGGGCCGTCCCATTAACCTTTCCCGCGCAGCCCACTCGTTTGAATTTAGCTTTTTCTATTTATATTCAAGCTTAGTTCTGTACCCAGTTTCAAAAAGCAACCCAGCTCGATTCAGTGAACCAAATTGAATGAAACCAATTTTGTTAGAAAGATATTGAAATACTTAATCCAAGCCCGTTGGATTCAAATCATTTGGATTTGTAGATCAACCTTGGTAAAAATAAAACTTGATCAACTTTAAATGGGAATACTTGGTGGAAAATGGTTATGAAAACCTTGGAATGATGGATCATTCTACTGAGATGTTTTGACATGTGTTTCCGAACACCAGATGATTTTGATGATAAAAATGTTAAGGCATGAGCCTTAGCCCTTTATAAAACTAATGGTTATCTGGATGCGATACCATTCCATTTTTACCGTACAACCACAATACCCGAAAATTGGGTAGGGCTTGACTGGAAACTTATATACCTTAGTATGGGTTCCCTCACGGCCAAGATCTGAGCTAAGGCTACCTTGTGAAGATTGTCCACCTGTGTAGTATCCAAGATGACAGTTGGTCATGGTTGGGAGGCCAAACTCATAGGAGAGGTGCCTATACTAGGGCGTGTAATTGAAAGGTTAGGATTGATTATCCGCATACTGAGTATGGTGAATTCAGGATTTGTTTCTGACGGATGTATCGAATGTTGTGGTGAAAGTGTACAATCTCTGTAGAGCGTCAAACTATTCGAATAGCGCGTCATGATTATGGACAGATTGGATTAGTATCATTCCCCGTCCCGTCAGATGTTTCAAAATGACTTGTGAAATGGATTGAGAATTTGTCTTGACCACAACAGAGTTGTGATATGAAATACAAGTTCCCACTTAGGTGTTATAAAATTTCAACTAGCTTTTCTTGCTTCTGAACTTAGTAGAGGTAAATCTGGCTTTTTGCAAAACAACCATAGAGCTTAGTGTCCTACTACAAAAACCACCTTCACTTGTTAGTATTAGTTTGCGAGTACTTAAAGAGTACTCATGGCTTTGTCCCTGGCTATTCCCGTGGCCAGACTATGAAGAAGAGTACTAGGAGGATGGACCCCAGGAAGGTTACGACAACTAGGATCATCTCCCATCATCAGCATTGCCTATGACCCCGAAGATGGAGTTTCGCCTACGCTACCTTTATTATTACGTATTGCCGCTTCTTGAGCTGTATTAAGAACTGGATCATGAGATCCTTATTTGTGTAAGACCTTATGTATGGTTTGTAATGGATGATGTACTGTGGTATCTAAATCTGTTATGTCTCGCAAAAATGGTAATCCTAAGATTGCGATGTATGGCATAACAGGCATCTGGGATTAAAAATCCGGGTGTTGACACGGAGCCCGAGAACTTGGTTAGAGCCTTGAGCTGCCAAGGGGTGTGCAACCTTTGTTCATCTAAGCTAGCCAAGCTTCGATGATCCGACTGAATAACAAACTTTTGCACTTGCATGTATTGTCGCCAATGGTCTACAGCCAAGAGAATAGCCAGGAACTCCTTTTCGTACGATGATAATCCTTGGTTTCGTGGCCCTAATGCTCGACTCAAATAGGAAATAGGATGACCTTCCTGGGATAGTACTTCCCCAATTCCTCCGTCCGGCGCATCTGTTTCTACCACAAAAGGCTTGGAAAAGTCCGGAATGGCCAAGAAAGGAGCAGAGACAAGAGCATGCTGCAACTGACGAAAAGCTGTTTTAGTTTGATCAGTCCACTGAAATACTGTATCCTTCTTCAGTAGTTTGGTTAATGGCATGCTGATCTGTCCAGAGTTTTTGACAAACTTGTGGTAATAACCCACCAGCCCAAGGAAACCTCTCACTTCTTTCACTGTTCTTGGTGTCGGCCATTTCTATACTGCAGCAATGTTCTTCGGATCTGTTGCGGGCGCCGATCATATGCCCAAGGTAACCTAGCTGTTGTTGCGCAAACACACACTTTCTCTTCTTTACTTTTAGTTTGTGTTGATCTAGCAAGATAAACACTTGGCGCAGTAAGGATGTATGCTCTACTAGTGTCTTGCTATACACTAGTATATCGTCAAGGAACACTAGCACTCCCTTGCGTAATAGTGGAGCTATGATAGTGTTCATCGTGTTTTGGAAAGTAGTTGGTGCCCCTATAAGTCCGAAGGACATAACCCTAAACTCAAAATGCCCGTTGTGTTCTTAAACGCGGTCTTTGCCTCATCCTCATGATGCATCCTAATCTGATGGTAACCGACACGCAGGTCCAAGCTGGTGAACCATCATGCCCGAGCTAATTCATCAATCAGCTCGTCAATTATTGGGAGAGGATAGCGGTTCTTGATTGTGATTGCATTCAGATGCCGGTAATCTATGCAAAACCTCCAAGTTAGATCCTTCTTCATGACTAGTAGGACTGGGGAGGCGAAGGGACTATAGCTAGGGCGAATTATACCCTTTTGAGCATTTTGCGGACTTGTTCCTCAATTTCGTCCTTCTGTGCTGGGCTATAGTGGTAAGGGCGCACATTTACTTGCTGGGCGCCTGGTACCGGTGGTATGGCGTGGTCAAATTGACGAGCATGTGGCAGTTCTACTGGCTCGTTGAACACCTCAGCAAACTCTGTCAAAACCTGCTCAATTTCTTCAGGCATCATCAGCTTAACAATACTGCTCTCCCCTTCCATAACCTGGATTTCAATCACACTGGCTACTTCAGCTTGTTGCAGCATGTTTCTAAGCACCTGTGTCTCAACCTCTTCGCAGGTACCAATTGGATTTTTTATTCCCTCCAGCGTCACCAACTTTTCGTGATCCCAGAAGGCTAGGCGCTTTCCAACCTAGTCCACCCCCATAGGATTATGAGACTAGAGCCAGTCCATGCCGATAATGACGTCATAGCTTCCTAATGGTAGGACCTTCAAATTGGATCTAAATGTAGTGCCCTGACACCACCACTCGCAGCCCACAAGTTCCCTATTACAGGTGAGCACTCCCTCGTCCGCGATTTTCACTTGGATAGGATGCATAGATCGCTCGGTTCCTTTCAGTGTTGCTGCTATAGTCTCGTTGACAAAGCCGTGCGAGCTTTTGAAGTCAACCAGCATCAGAACACGTTGCTTTTGCAGCTGCCCAATCAGCCGGAAGGTGTTTGAAGATTCAGTACCCACGACAGCAGGTTGTGAAATGGCCAGTAGCTCCCCGGTGGCTTGTGGTTGATCTTGGGCTTCGTCCATGGGATTGAGTCCCATGGCGTCCAACATTTCATGCACCACGTGCAGTTGCACTGTTGTGGCGCACTTGTGACCAGGGGCCCATTTCTCGCCGCAGATGAAGCACAAGCCATGGGACCTACGGTAGCTCTTGAGTGCTGCAGTGCGGTCCTCGCCTTTAGCCGGCGTCGCCTCTCGCTCCGCCTCTTGGCCGCCCTTGTCCTCCGCCATTGGAGGAGACCGTGAAGCCGTGAACATGCTCGACGGGGTTGCCGAGACAGTGTTGACACGTTCACCGGTTCCTGTCACACTCGAGGCAGCTCGATAGAAGGTTCTGGCATAAGATGGAAATTCCTGCCGTCGAGGCTCCTGTTTCTTCTAGATCTCCCAAGCTTCTTCCTGCAATAAGGCAAGCGAAACAGCAGCATCCAAATCCTTTGGTTTATGAACCAAAACAACGACTCTAATTTCATCCTTCAGGCCATCTACGTAACATGCTGGAAACAGCTCTGGATCCCACGCGTTCGAGTGACCTCGCAAAGCGTGCATCACCTCCATAAACTCCTGAACATATTCATCTACAGACCCACTCTGTTTTAGATGAAAGAGTTGTCTAAGCAATTTTTGAAACTCATCTCTCCCAAATTGATTACACACTAGCACACATAGCTCTCCCCATGTTACCCTCTCAAGATCTAAACCACTATTCTCAATCCACATCTGGGCACTGCCGTGGAATGCATGGTAGCTGAATCCACCCAATACTCTGATGAAATTCTGAAAACTCTGAAATAAGACTCACACTCACGTTTTCATGACTTAGGCCTTTCACCCGCAAAAACAGGGAAGTCCATCTTCGGTCTAGGATGGTGATTACCCGACGAACTCGATCCCCCACGGTGAACAAACCCACTAGACTCGTTGTACTGCGTGCACGGATCAGGATCAGGCAACATACCCTTTGCCAGAGGTGTCACGAGGGCCAGATCACCCCCATTCGACAACCCCTGATGCTGCTGAAATTCACGGTGGCCCACTGGCCCGTGACCATGGTCGCCGTTCCCGTTCACCACCTCCGATCCCTCGCCTTCTACAGCCGTCGAAGTGGTACGCGTCTGCAGCGCCCCTAGATCAAGGCTCAGGATCGGGTTGAGCACCACTCGGCCCAATTTCTGGCGCAGGGTGTTGATCTCGACGCACATGTCCTGCATCGTGCTGTCGATCTGTAGCTTCCATGCTACGAGGTCCTTGAGGATGCCCTAGGAGTCATCGACGGTGGTCTTCACCGCCTCCATCGACACCACCAGCTTGTTCACCGCCGCCACCAAATCCTACATCACCTCCGCTCGATTTTTCCCGATCTGGGCCTTGCTCTTGATACCAAATGTTATGTCCCTAATCTCTAGGTTCAATTCAGATCTCAGATAGTAGCAATACAAGGGAAATTCAGAGTTGGGGAGTAGTTGAGAGAAGGGAAGTTTTTAGCGAGGAGAGTTACAAAGAGAAAAGTCAGTTCCCAGCCCCCCTTTTCTTGGGATCTCACCTATTTAAGATGCCACACCCTAGGGTCCAAAAGTGTGCTCGGCTGGCGCACGCGATGTGATACTCTCCTAGTTGGTTCAGGCGTTTCCTCCTGCTCTGTGGTATTTTCCAATGGCGGGGTCGCGGTGGACACTGCTTCACGCCTGGCACGTCTTGCCGCTGCACGTCGAGCCCTCCTGGTAGTCATGGCCATGACAGCAGCTCCCGGCGAACCCGACCGACACCGAGAGCGTCGTCGCCTTCGTCGGCCGCGTGGACCAGCTGCGCAACGCTATCGAGCTGGCGGTGGCGCAAGGGGACGAGTCCCTCGGAAGGGTGGAAGAGGCGGTGGGGTTCCTCGGCCACACCACGAGCAAGTCCGCCGGCCGCGTCCGCGTGCGGTGGCTCACGGATGCGGCCTCCGCGTTGCGTGTTGTGTACTTGATGGAGGCGTGCGCATGATGTTGCGTGTGCGCTGCGTGCGTGCGGCTGTGCTTCTGTGTCGCAGCTGCCGCACCTTGATGGAGGCCACCTCCCACGAGCTCCATGGGGCTTTGAACTTGTCCTATTCTTGGAGCCGTTAGAGGGATGCATAGTGCATAAAAATAGAGCAACAAGGAAAATTGAGATTAGCTAAGAAACTATGTATAAAGGACTGGACCGTGGCCGTACTATGAATAAAGGGCATGGCTCCTTCCCAAAAAACGCCATACACAAGCACACAAGCACACGGCGCCCGCGATAAAAGCGCCAAGCATTAAAAGTAGGGTCTTGGCCATGGTTGACCATCACGTTAGATCAGACGATGGCGTTTTTGACAAGAGCGCTAACGGGAGCATGACACTTTTGGTGCGAGCGTTGTGCTACTGACCATGACGTCTTGTGGTAGAGCGCCATACAAAAAAGTTAGATTGTGATAGCTTTCAAAAAAACCAGGTTATTCTGTGATTTTTTTTACCACAAATTAGGTTAATTATATGTGATTTTGTCAGGCCTCGAGGGGTAGGCCCGGCTGTATCAGCGGGGCCGACGTGAAGCGGTGATCCAAATTATCCTATTTTGTTCGGATATGTCGGCACATAGAATATATATAAAATACGTCGCGTTTTAGTCAGGTCGAGTGGTGCGTTCAACTATCCGCGGTCAATTCTTAACGAACTCTCTTGGCAACAAGACATTAATGGTGATGCGACATTGCCAATCAATACCGTCGGCTTCACGCATGGCCGCTGTTTCTCGCCCTCGTTGCCTGTTTTCCATGTACGTCCGGTGGTTGTTTCCCGCCCACAGACGGAAACATCCCGTGCCCCGCCTACCGTTTTCCGTCCTGGCCACGGTCTATAAAAAACGGTTGCCAACCCGATGATGACCACTAGCCCTAGTACCACCAAGCGCCACCAAAGCACCTACAAACAGTAGCCATGCCTTGTCGTAAGATCGCCAACTGGACTACGATCAAGGAGATGTGCCGCAACCGCTTCCTGCAGGCCATCGAGCTGGATCGACATTTCATTGAGGAGGAGGCGGGCCAGGAGGAGGCGGGCCGCTTCGAGCGGCAAGGCGAGGTGGTCCAGCAGGGGCTGGAGGAGGTGGTCGAGGTGGCGCGCGCTCGGCCGCCAAGGTTACTGTGCGTGAGATATGATAGCTATGAGATTCGACACATATTTTATGGTTTTTATTAATGGTTTTTGTCTAGATTTGATGGTTTTCTAGCTTTACCTAACGCTAATACTTCGGTAGTAAAGAAAACTTGGTTTTTAATATGTGTTTCAGGTTCTGAACATCAACAGAAGCTTTTAACAACAAAAACACAATATTCAGGCGAAAACAAGCAAGTCTCCTTTTGAAAGAAAATGAGGAAGACATACAATAGCTTTAACGAGCAACTATACGACGGGAATATTTTCTCCGGCCATATAGTTCTCTCCGTATAATTTCCACCTCCTTTGTCTTGTCAAAAGGGACAACTTTCATGAAGAGGTGGAGAATGAAAACAGAACACAGCAGTCGCGGTTCCATCCAGAAGGGAGAAAGAAGAGATCCGGAGAAGAAGGGGAAGACATTATTCATCTCGCTCAATGATCTTCGACCTCCTAGCCACCACACCCCCATAGCCATTACTTGTACTTGAGAGAGTGAAATATTCACCTTGCAAGATTAGGGTTTGAGATTGTTTCTTCCTATCTTGAATTATGTTGGATTTATTTTCTATTCTTATCGTGGATCTCCATGGTAATATCAAGAAGAACTACCTTTATTTAATTATATCGGTGATGTTTTCTTCTCTTATGTGTAAGTAAGTTCCCTTGGGCGTGGGAGATGTAAGGCATTGGTGAGATGTGATGTGCCTACATATTTTCCATTAAGTTTGTGATTGATTTTAATTACTATATTATGTGTGCTTGACTATTTATGGGATGCTTAATGCTTGTTGTACAATTAAGGGCCCAGAAAACATGACACCTTGTTCTACATAGATAAGATCTTTTTTGCTAGCAGACCGGTGACACCCGAGTGACACGGGGATATCAATGGAAAACTAGTTGAGCTCGAGGAGTACGAGGAGCCACTATGCCTATTGCATTAGTCCGATCTAAGGAGCTTAATTGCTAAGTGACCCTATAGAATCTTAATCGTCTAGTGACTGACCATGGTTTTGGTAACAGACTAGTAGGATTATTGAAGTTGGGATGAAATCTACCAAGAGGAGTTCCGGCTAATTATGGGTTGCTCACCTACACACAATTATAATTGTTACACTTATCACTCACCCACCTGGCACATTCACTATCACCATGAATTGTATCTCCCCGTGCCTACTTTGTTATCTAGAGAAAACAACAAACAATCAATCGTTCTTTACTTTTATGCTTTTTATTTCTAAAGTTTACATTTTAGTTTTATTTAAATACATTCAGTTTAATCCAAAACTTTATTCCTATTTTCAACATTTGCAGTGAATTCACTCGAAGACCTGTGACAACTTCAAGTGTGACAGAGACTTCATTCATAAACACTTACCTTTGGGATCCCTATGGGATCGATATCTTAACTTTGAAACTAGCTACAAACGATCTGCGCACTTGTAATCATCAAGATCCACATGTCGCGGCCAAAGAGGCGGTGGCGAAGGAGGCTGCCTTAGCGGCACCGCGCGATTTCCGCCACGAGGCGGCCATGGAGATGCTGGAGGAAGTGACAATGTAGGCCACCAGGGTCACCTTGCGTGAGCTCCGCCACGCCTCCGTGACACGCAAGGCGGTGGAAACGGTGGAGCGCGAGCACGCTGCCAACACCGTGACGAAGAAGCAACACATTGCGGATGCCAACAAGGTGGCAGCCGCTTAGGAGGATGTGGAGGAGGGAGAAGAGGAGGAGAAGGAGGAGGTGGACAGCAGCGAGGCCTAAGACGAGGCCTAGGTCATGGTCGACACGCTGGAGATGTCATAGCGTAGGGTTGCAGCGAGAGAGCGCTTCAAACGCGAGTGCCATGCGACGGAGGAGCAGCGGGTGAGCGCAGCATCGATAGCGCATGCCGCGGTGGAGCTCGCCGAGGTGGAGCAGGAGGCGAGGGACCACTAGGCGGCAAAACTCAAGAAAGCGCTAGACCTCCCGGAGGTGGAGTGTGAGAGTGGCGGCGGATCGTGGTGCCATTGGTGAGCGTCGCTGCACCATCGCCATGGACCGCCTCCAGCAGCGCGCCATCTGGGCGGCGATCGACGGGGCCGAACCCTCTGGCAACGGCGGCCACAACAATGACGGTGAGTAGACGTTGAGTCAGCCAGTAAATAGGCCATTTTTCATTTGTATTTAACCGATCCTTTTTATAATGGGCGGTGTCAAATCTAATAAAAGATACTATTATTATAAATGCTTCACTTATATACGGGCCCAGCTGCGGACTAGAGGATACTCATGGTCTGCATGATGTCTGCTCGACGCAACCGTTGCTCAAATTTGGTGCGCCGATGGGTCGCGTCGGACGCGTCGGTCCGGATGGGTCGCACCGCTGGAGGGGGCACGACAGCCCCTCGCGCCCGATTGGACCAGCTCAGATGCAGCAAGACCATTTGGGTCGTGGCGCTGGATATGCCTGGATGGCCTAAACCAGTGATGCAAACTATCCGATTTGGTCATGATGGGTTGGCCCACGGACATAATTTGGGTCGGGGTCCAACATGCCTGGCCAGTGGGCATAGCGGGGCGACCCATCATGTTTTCCATGGCAAATTTTGGCCATCACTATGGCCACCGGTGCCGATGCCGGTCTGTTTCGAGCACCTTCCCACCGTCCCGCCGTTTCCCGTCGCTTATGGCCACTTCCCCCCGCTTCGGGATGTTTCCCGCTCCATCAAGTTGTAGGCAATAAAAGGAGAGGCCAGCAGCGGTGGATTCCCCACATCCTCCTAAAGACCACCATGCATGTCCTTCGTATTCCTACCACTAGTGCTCGCAACCACGGTCGGGGAGAACCGGGGGGTTGCCAGCGTCGGACCACCAGGCGACCCAATCGGCGTGAGGGATGTCATGGCCGTTCGTGGTACCACACAATAGGACCACCGACGAGCATTTCTCACACGACGTCCATGACAACATCATGCTACTAGATTTCCAACGGCGGCAAGCGCTCGAACAAGTGAGGTATTGTAAGTGGCGCACGCCAATCCCGATGACACGGCCTTGTGTGCTTGCCTCATCTAAGTTGTAGAGGACCTAGAGACACAGAGGGTGGTCTACCGCTCTCTCCAAGAGGAGTAGGGTCTTGTTTCCCCGTCGATGCCAACGTTGTAGCTAGCGCAAGTTTAGATTGTTGTATCCACCGCCATCGTCATAACCTACTATTAATGAAAGTTTTTCATTGCAATGGATATTGCAAAACTTGTTTGATCATAGCAAGATAAGTTGCATACATAGTTCACATTGAGCAAAAATATGCAAAAAAAACAAAAAAACTAGGAGATCATGGTCTTCTTCTCGTCCTCGTCTACTCATCGGAGTCAGAATGGTAGTAGTGAAGACACATGCTTTCGTCGAAGAGGCTGATGGTGAGCATGGCTTTGCCATCATACTTTAATACGAGGAAGTGCTCGATTTGATTTGGTGCACATGAACGAACTCCTTCTAACCGTTGGGGAGGTACAGCTGGTCGTAGCGGTCGAGCAGCACCTTCACAAACCACTGTCCGGTCGTGCCGCCGGACACCCGCATCACAACGTAGTGGGATCTTGAATGTCTACCACCAAAGCGAAATTCTGGTAGAGGTATAGCCTGTCCCAGTTAATACCTAAGTGGATGGTTACGGTGAACTATAACCCGTCGAGGTTGATGGCGACATGATCAAGCTCGGGTGTCGACGATGGTGGCGATAGAGGTGGCGGCAGCGAACCACTCTGTTCGCACCCCCATGTCTTGCTAAACGGCCTTAGCTATGAACAGGGCCCAATGCTCGTTCAAGACGCCCTTCCCTCGATCCAATGCCACTGACCATTGCTATCTAGCATGGTGCTTACGACTGGAGGATGGGAGGGAGGAGGAGAGTGTTGAAGAAGATGGTCGCGGGTGGCCTATTAAAAGGCCATGGCATCAGATGCCAGCATGGAGGCTGAAACAGTGGCATTGATGTGGCCGCGACAGGAGCGTAGACATTGGGCAGCGCGACCAATGGAGGAGGGAAATAGTCAGTGGCACGACTAACCTTGTGCAACCTACCTACCTCCATTGATGGCTAGTGGAAGAAGGTCATTGGGTCGCTGCCATGCAGGCCCTTGGCCCACGTGGGAGGATACAATAGGACATGCCCGTTGTCCACCTGACTCAACCATTGCCGAAATTTGTTGCGCTGATGGGTCATGCCAGATGCGTCAATCTGGATGGGCTGCACCGCTGTATGGGCCACAACCACTATCGCGTCTAGGCATACTATTCGTACACGGCATGCTTGTTTGGGTCGTGCCACTGGAGATGCCCAAAGTGCGCCTTCAGTAGGCTGCACGAACACCGGTCAAGCACTGGGGAGAAGAACTTGCTCTGATTGGTTGCTTGTGCTTACTCGCATCGTGGCCCATGCACGCCTCAAAGCACCCCAAGACAGGCGTGCTAGGAATTGCCGAATCGGCAGTTCTCGTGGAGCTAGGCCCAGGAGAGCACAACATGATGAATCGGCTTCACGCATGGGCAAGGAGAAGGGCGTCACATCGCTTCACGTACATATGATGGTGGCTCAGATCAATGTAGAGATTCGTTGGGAGTCCCCAAGAGGAAGGTGTGATGAGCACATCAGCAAGTCTTCCTTCGGTAAGAAACCAAGGTTATCGAACCAGTAGGAGGAAGGAAACGACTCAAAGGTGTTGCTAGCAACTTGGAAACCTGCACAACACAAACTTAAGACTTTGCCCCAACTAACAGTGAGTTTGTCAATCTCACCAGTTTGCTGAAAACAAAGGATTAACTGTATTGTGTGGATGGTAATGGGGTTTGCAGAAAGGTAAACAGTAACAGTGGAAGATGTGTAACACCCCAGTTTTAGATAAACCTATATTAGGACTTGATTGTGCATTCATGAGCATCATCTTTTAAAAATGCATGCAAAGAAATTAAAGTGAAACCCTAAACCTTAGTTCTCCCTATCTCTTTTTGAAAACCTATTCAAGTGGTTTTGAATATTTTCGAAAAGACAAAAATTATGGAGCCCAACTTGTATACAAGGGCCCCTGAAGTAATTCTATATATTTTGTAAACCTTCTTGTATTTTTGAAATAATCTAAAACAAATTTGAAATGGTTTTATAAAAAGAAAACAAAAACAGAAAAAGGAAAACCGTTTTAGCAGAAAAAAATGCCTAAACCTATTCAGGCTGCAGCCCACCCTGTCCCTCTCCTTCCTGTCGCCCAGTGTAGCGCCCGGTGGCCCATACTAGGCCCAGGCAGCCCGCCATCAGCCTGTTACCCCTTCGCCTTGCCGTTTCGTCGTCTTTCTACCCGGTGTAAGCAGCTACGTGGCCGCGCGGATGCCGCCCGACACCGTCATGATGCCCGCCGCTGCCGTTCCGCGTCTGCAAGAGGATAAGAAGGCCACTGAGTCCCCCTCTCCCCTCTGATCTTATCCCTTCCTCGTGCTCTCTCTCCCTCTGCCGCAAGCTCCAAACCCTAGTCGATGTGCGCCGCCGTGCACCTCCGTCTAGACCTCCCCGAGCCTATCGCGGATCCCAGGAGGTTCGCCGTGATCTTCTAGGTCTCCTCGCTGAAGGACGCGCCTGCTGGAGCTTGGAATCGAGCTAATCGAGCCCTTGGTTTTGAAGTCCGGCCGTCGCTCGCCGTCGTCCTAGTCGTCGCTTTTGAGCTCCTCCGGCCGATTTGACCCCAGCATCGAGTTCCCGGTGAGCTTCTAGTCCACCTGGACCATCTCCATCTCCCTCACGTGCCTTGTGTTGCCGTGCCGACGAACGCCGCCGCCGCTCACCGTCATACGTCATCGTTGCCGAAGCTTCGGCTGCCAAATCTGGGCGGTGCCTCCACCTTTCTGCTCGCCTTTCTTCCGCGGTTTGAACGCACCCGCCCGTGATGCCTCGCTCGCTGTGCTCCGTAGTCCCTGCCGTCCACCTGGGAGGCCATCGTCGGCCAACGTCACGCCGACATCACAGTGACGTCAGCGGTGCGGGTCAGCGTGGTCAACCGGCATGGGCCTCTGCCTTGCTCGCGTGGCAGCTGAGGTGTCCTTGGGCCTTGCTGTCAGCTGCAGTGGCTAGACCAGGGCCGGTGTAAAAAGTATTAGCTAACCGTGCTGATGTCACCCTAGCGCAATAATCTAATTTAAGGTGGTTTAATATTTTTAGAAATTTTTATAATCTTATAAAATCATAACTAATTCATATTAAATCAGGAAAATATGAATAATATATCAAAATGTTTAGAAAAATGAGAACAAACTATTTAAGCTATAATTATGCATTGTTAAGCAACTTACATGACAAGTTTAATTAGAGAACAAAACCAACCCCTCTCATATACATCCGGAGTTTCCCGAGTTAGGGTTTTCACCCCTCGGAACCTCGATTAAACTGTCGAGCATGTTTTAGGGTTTCAATTCAATACAACTTAATTTTTCATATCATCATACTTGCTTGAGCATTGCATCGATGCCATGTGTTAATTGTTTCACTTTCTTTCCGGTATTTGGTTCTTCCTCGGTAGAATACGATATCTAGATCGAGATCGAAGACCGAGATCAAGACCGTCTAAGATTGACGAATAATACTTGACCAACTGTAATCAAGTCAAGTACAAGGATCCCGAAGATCTTCTTATTGGTTATTAACTGGTAAAGGCAAGCATAGCCCCACCATGATATAATCCTATGATTTCGAAAGCATTTCAATTCCTGTCATAATGCATACGATTCTACTATGGTCTTTTATCGATAGATAGAGTATCCTATCTGTTGAATACTCCTTTGAGCTTATATTACCTAATCCACTACTCCTAGCATAACTAGGTTTGGCTTGTGTGCACTACTAGAGCTTATATCTGTGTCCTGCTTAGCCATGCATAGCTGTTGAGTCTGGTCCATCCAGATGATCTATCAGATGCAGATAATCTAGTATGACAGGAGAACATGATGTGATGACATCATAGGTGATATAAGTTTAAAAATGCTAAGGCTTGTATGAGAGGCCACGGTGGGATGTGGTTTTTCTAGTCCCATGCTCGCCACCCTTAGGACCCTAGGTCCTTGCCTCTTGAACCAAGATGAGCGTACAACCACACGGGGTAAATGGGGACCCCTCGATTAACTAACTTGCCTAGGCTGGTCCATGAGTCCGTAGTTGGCGATTTGGCATCTGCATATTTGGATGGGTTGAAGATGGTGCATCATACAGGGCGTGACCAAGGAGGAAGGAGGCTCCGGGAGTACTCCCGATCCTTGGACATAGAGATATGGGCTAATAGAACCCTTTCTTGGAGACTCATGGATTAGGGAAAAGCAAGGTAAAACGGTCGTGTCCAACCACACCCTCTGCCAGCACACCAAGGAAGTGTGTCAAGTGGCGCTAAGAGTCGGTTGGTACGTGTGGGTAAAGTTTTACACCCCTGCAGGGTAATAATCTTTCGAAAAGCCGTGTCCATGGTTATGGACGACTTGGGAATGGACGGGAGATCATAGAGAACATGAACCTAATCGTAAAACTTGGCAACTAATGTTTGTTAAGGATGCTTCCTCATGTGTACGAGGGGGTGATCCTAGTTGGTAGATGATGATGACTTGGTGGATATAAATATGATGATCAATATTTCAGAGATGTCGCTCTCTTACCCCCTTTTAAAATACTCTGAATAGACGAGCTTCTTCTCCCTCTTGTTTTATAAACAAAGATGGCTTTATGCAAAACAACTCCACCAGCCATAAGTCTTGCGGAGTACACCCTATACTCACCTTTGCTTTGTTGATACTTTTGGCAGAGTAAGTGTTCCCCTGAAGATGAGTTCCGTACTACATCGACATCGACGAGTAGCTTGGGGTTCCCGGCCGGCAGCCTGGAATCTATGGGCTGGGACGTCATCTTTATGCTTCAGGCCTCTTAGGCCATTTTTTAAGTTTGCTATACTTAATAGCATAATTTGCCTTCCGTTGTTTGATGTTTGTGGTCAGTGACCCCTGCTTGTAATAATTTGGTTCTTTGCTCAGTTATGAGCTTGCTGTAATAAATTTTGTGTCGTAGGGTCACTGCCGTGTTACCGATTCTTCACTGGATATTCTCGAGCTCAAGGTTAAGCTTATGTCAGACGGAGGTCTGAGATTTGTTTAGCCCTGATCCCGGGGTGTCACAGGTTTTGGTATCAGAGCAGTACCGACCATAGGAAAACCTTGCTATTGGTCGATGGTGAGTCTAGTGTTTATGAAAACTATTTCAAAGATGAAAAGTATTTGCAAAAACTCTAGTATGCTTCTTTTTCTCCTTATCTAGTTTCGCTCTAACTCTGGGTCATCTTATCTTGCATTGATTTTGGAAATTTTTTGATATCTCTTCCAGTCCTTCAAAGCTTAGGTGCCTTTGGGGCATGTCGTTTCTCAACCAGTTGACCTAGTGTTGAGTTCTCTAGAGTTGTGTGTGTTGAGAATTCCTTATTCCCCTTTGCTCTGCTTCATCTGAGAGATTCCTTTCCATCATGATCTCTCTATCTTGTGGGCTGATAATTTTACATTGTTGATCCATAGTGTTCTGTTCTAGGCTTCGAGATTTCCTTTCGCCTCGTATGCCTCCTTTTCGTTTGTTGGGTACTTTAGAAGTCATTTCTTCTCTTGGAAGCTACCTCGTAGTTACTAACTTGCAGTGTATGCTACTTCACTCAAGCAGTAGCTATTCCTTTCTTTGGGTTTTAACCCTTGGAATTGAACCGAGGATCCCCGATTGTGCTGGATTCTGGTGTTGTGAATCTTGTACATGACGCTGATGTTTTAACCCAAGATCCATTCCTTTGACCCCTGTTGCTAATGTTCACACATTACCTCAGGATGGCTGGTACTACAATTCTAGATTTCAAGCTTGTGGTTATTGTCGCAATTGAATTGTGACAACTAAGGACTTCCCCCACCACTAGCTATGGAAGATGTTCTTTAGTGGAACCAAATAGATCACAACAGAGTACTCCTCGAGAGTCTCACTTCTATATTCGTGACTCTGCCACACCCTTTCCTTTCTTTGCATTGGTTTTCGGGAGATTGTTGACTTATGCATCCACATCTCGGGATTCTATCCTGAGCATGTTCCTTTTCGCCTTGTTGTTTTCTGACCTCTGTTTACCAGTTGGTAGCCAAGTAGTAAATATGCATTGGTGTCTTCTGATGTAAGATACTCTTGTGGTCCATCATGACAAACCATTTCGGGATGCCAGGAGAAACAAACTCCAGTACCTCGTCATATCTAGGACCAAGTCAAAGAGTTGTAATCCACAGATTAAGAGGCATTGAGTGTCTCCCATCTGTTCTATCTTAAAGTATCACACTCTTTTATACTAAGAGGTCGTGTTGAGTTTTATGACCCCTTAATGAAGTGATTCTTTTACACATATTTATCCACCCTTCCTCGAGACTTCGTGCTCGTGAGTGATGCGCATGTATAATAATGTGGCCATCTAAGATTCTTAGCAATTATTATTGTTATGAACCCTAAGGACATTTGAGTCATTCTTAGTATGATTGGTTAATCCTATCACTAAGCAAAGTTTAATTGTACTACCAAGTCCATTATTCTGGTACACTCTCTTTGGTCAAAGAGTTAGGCTTGTGCCGAAGCTCTGAGACTATGTCTTCTTGTCTTTCCAAGCAAGTTTCCTCTAGAACAAAGTGACATATCGGTGGTTTGTGATATTCTGGACGTCTTTCTAGAAGTATCGCCATGTTGCCACATGACCGCGTTGTCAGGTTCTTGAGCAAGCAAGTTCTTTGAACTGCTCCTTTCTCCAAGGATCCGTACTGGATACCTCTGAACTAGTTGGTTGAGCTTAAAAAACAACTTGGAGAGTTGTAAGACAAAAGTTCAATCAACTCTGTTCCTTATTAAATGGATGTCTAGTTTTGTTCGTGTTGAAGAATGATAATATTTCCTTTGTGGACATGTTATCTCCCCCATCTTTGATTTGATTTGGGTTATAGTCAAATCAAACTCAGTTCCAAGGACTATCTCGATTGTATTTATGCTTGTGATATTTCACTTGAGTACATCTTCATGTCCTTTGGTCTGACCAACACTTTTGCCTTATTCATACAACATACGAGTTCATCTTATTGGAGTGTCTCGATAAGTTTGTTGTTGAGCCCATCAATGACATCCTTATCTTCTCCATGTTAGATTGAATACATATGGAACATTGGGCATTAATGTTGGAAACTTTCGAGAACCATCTTCGTGCCATCTCAAAGTATGTGTTCTGGATGTTAGAAGTGACCTTCTACAATTCACGTGCAATTGCTGAAAGATGTCGCCGTGAATTCGAGAAGAGTTATCCCTTTTATCTTAAGGACACATGTGAGGTTTATCGTTAGTACTTTATGTATGTACAGTTGTCTCCCGACAAGTTGTTAAATACATGGTCTAGCAATCTATCTCATTCTTCTGGAGTTTAATATTGTAGTCCATGTCTTGAGAATCTAGTAACTTTACCTTCGTGGTAAATGTTGCAAACTTTCTATTCGGACATGCTGAGTCTGAAGTATCATTCCACCTAACCAAAGCTGAATCTCAAGCAGCAATGATGGTTGGTGTTATTCAAGGTTTTGACATAGGTCTCTTTGTGCATCTGACAAGATTGATGTAACGATTGACACACTTAGCTAGAAATACCTTTTGTCATATCCTTTTGAATCAGCAATAACAACCACTCTTCATGAAGTTTCTTCTATGATTTATTAATGGAGATGTGATTATGGTTTCCTTTGTATCCGAATTCTGACCTTCACTTGATGTTTGATTTCTCGAACATCAAGGAGAACATTTAAAGTAGTGTCGCTAAGTGTCTCTCGGTCGATCCTCCAGACCCTTTTATGTTGGCAAGAGTTTTGTTGTGCCAAATAATTGAAGTCTGAGAAATGAAGTTTCTTTCTTCTCGTGTCATCGGGAATCTTCTTACCTATTTATCTAGTGGTGTAAGTGATATCACGATCTTTGGCAAAGATCTTGACAGTCTTGGATGAATAAAGAATTTCCTTCGTTTTCTCAGCCATGTTTTAAGAGTGGCTATGATTTTGGTAATCAACAGTTCCTCTTGATACATGTTCCTTGTGACTCTTACGAGTCCTCTCCACAAAACACCTTTTTGTCTTAGCCTTCTGTTGAATGAAAAAGTGACCCTTCTGTTTCAAAAGTAATTCAACAGCCTGGTTTTGTTGATCCATATCTTCGCAACCTGAAATCTCTACTTAAGCTGTTTAATAGAGGTTTTCTCTCGAAGTCTGTGGTTGTGCTCTTCCTGTTGGAAACTTTCCTTTTCAGAAGCTTACACCCTTCTGCAAGCTTCATGGTCTCAATCCTTATGAAGACCATCTATCTAACAACTTGAAACCTTCTCCTCTTGTTTTCTCCGTTACCTTGACGTGTTTCATGTTCGTCATCTCAGGATCGTTCCTAAACACTCCATCCATGAGTTGACCATGAGATACTCTGTGTGTTGTTTAGTGTGTTTCCCCTCTTATCTTTAGAGTGTCCCTGTTTCTTCCCTCTCTGTCTCTTTTCCTACATTTGGAATCTCGGGTCGAGATTCTTGTAAGGGGGATAGAGCTGTAACACCCCAGTTTTAGCTAAACCTACATTAGGGCTTGATTGTGCATTCATGAGCATCATATCTTAAAAATGCATGCAAAGAAATTAAAGTGAAACCCTAAACCTTAGTTCTCCCTATCTCTTTTTGAAAACCTATTCAAGTGGTTTTGAATATTTTCAAAATGATAAAAATTATGGAGCCCAACTTGAATACAAGGGCCCCTGAAGTAATTCTATGTATTTTGTAAACCTTCTTGTATTTTTGAAATAATCTAAAACAGATTTGAAATGGTTTTATAAAAATAAAACAAAAACAGAAAAAGGAAAACCGTTTTAGCAGAAAAAAATGCCTAAACCTATTCAGGCTGCAGCCCACCCTGTCCCTCTCCTCCCTGTCGCCCAGTGTAGCGCCCCGTGGCCCATACTAGGCCCAGGCAGCCCGCCAGCAGCCCGTTACCCCTTCGCCTCGCCGTTTCGTCATCTTCCTCACCGGTGTAAGCAGCTCCGTGGCCGCGCGGATGCCGCCCGACGCCGTCGTGATGCCCTCCGCCGCCATTCCGCATCTGGAAGAGGATAAGAAGTTCACTGAGTCCCCCCTATCCCCTCTGATCTTATCCCTTCCTCGTGCTCTCTCTCCCTCTGCCGTAAGCTCCAAACCCTAGTTGATGTGCGCCGCCGTGCACCTCCGTCTAGACCTCCCCAAGCCTATCCGCGGATCCCAGGAGGTTCGCTGTGCTCTGATAGGTATCCTTGCCGAAGGATGCGCCTGCTGGAGCTTGGAATCGAGCTAATCAAGCCATCGGTTTTGAAGTCCGGCCATCACTCACCGTCATCCTAGTCGTCGCTTTCGAGCTCCTCTGGCCGATTTGACCCCAGCATCGAGTTGCCGGTGAGCTTCTGGTCCACCTGGACCCTCTCCATCTCCCTCCCGCGCCTTGTGTTGCCGTGCCGACGAACGCCGCCGCCGCTCGCCGTCATACGTCATCGTTGCCGAAGCTCCGGCTACCAAATCCGGGCGGCGCCTCCACCTTTCTGCTCGCCTTGCTTCCGCGGTTTGAGCGCACCCGCCCACGATGCCTCGCTCGCTGTGCTCCGTCGTCCCTGCCGTCCACCTGGGAGGCCATTGTCGGCCAACGTCACGCCGACATCACAATGACGTCAGCGACACGGGTCAGTGTGGTCAACCGGCGTGGGCCTCTGCCTTTCTCGCGTGGCAGCTGAGATGTCCTTGGGCCCTACTGTCAACTGCAGTGGCTAGCCCAGGGCCGGTGTAAAAAGTATTAGCTAACCTTGCTGATGTCACCCTTTCGCAATAATCCAATTTAAGGTGGTTTAATATTTTTAGAAATTGTTATAATCTTATAAAATCATAACTAATTCATATTAAATCAGAAAAATATGAATAATATATCAAAATGTTCAGAAAATGAGAACAATCTATTTAAGATATAATTATTCATTGTTAAGCAACTTACATGACAATTTTAATTAGAGAACAAACCAACCCCTCTCATATACATCTGGAGTTTCCCCGAGTTAGGGTTTTCACCCCTCGGAACCCCGATTAAACTGCCGAGCATGTTTTAGGGTTTCAATTCAATACAACTTAATTTGTCATATCATCATCCTTGCTTGAGCATTGTATCGATGCCATGTGTTGATTGTTTCACTTTCTTTCCGGTATTTGGTTCTTCCTCGGTAGAATACGAGATCAAGACCGTCGAAGATTGACGAACAATTCTTGACCAAATGTAATCAAGTCAAGTACAAGGCTCCCGAAGATCTTCTTATTGGTTATGAACTGGCAAAGGAAAGCATAGCCCCACCATGATATAATCCTATGATTTTGAAAGCATTTCAATTCCTGTCATAATGCATACGATTCTACTGTGGTCTATTATCGATAGATAGAGTATCCTATCTGTTGCATACTCCCTTGAGCTTATATTACCTAATCCACTACTCCTAGCATAACTAGGTTTGGCTTGTGGGCACTGCTAGAGCTTATATCTGTGTCCTGCTTAGCCATGCATAGCTATTGAGTCTGGTCCATTCAAATGATGTATCAGATGCAAATAATCTAGTATGACAGGAGAACTTCATGTGATGAAATCAGAGGTGATATGAGTTTAAAAATGCTAAGGCTTGTATGGGAGGCCATAGTGGGATGTGGTTTTTCTAGTCCCATGCTCGCCACCCTTAGGACCCTAGGTCCTTGCCTCTTGAACCAAGATGAGTGTACAACCACACAGGGTAAATGGGGACCCCTCGATTAACTAAATTTCCTAGGCTGGTCCATGAGTCCGTAGTTAGCGATTTGGCATCTGCATATTTGGATGGGTTGAAGATGGTGCATCATACAGGGCGTGACCAAGGAGGAAGGAGGCTCTAGGAGTACTCCCGATCCTTGGACATAGAGATATGGGCTGATGGAACCCTTTCTTGGAGACTCATGGATTAGGCGAAAGCAAGGTAAAACGGTCGTGTCCAACCACACCCTCTGCCAGCACACCAAGGAAGTGTGTCAAGTGGCGCTAAGAGTCGGTTGGTACGTGTGGGTAAAGTTGTACACCCTTGCAGGGTAATAATCTTTCGGAAAGCCGTGTCCACGGTTATGGACGACTTGGGAATGCACGGGGGATCATAGAGAACATGAACCTAATCGTAAAACTTGGCAACTAATGTTTGTTAAGGATGCTTCCTCATGGGTACGAGGGGGTGATCCTAGTTGGTAGATGATGATGACTTGGTGGATATAAAGATGATGATCAATATTTCAGAGATGTCGCTCTCTTATCCCCTTTTAAAATACTCTGAATATACAAGCTTCTTCTCCCTCTTGTTTTATAAACAAAGATGGATTTATGCAAAACAACTCCACCAGCCATAAGTCTTGCGGAGTACACCCTATACTTACCCTTGATTTGTTGATACTTTTGGCAGAGTAAGTGTTCCCCTGAAGATGAGTTCCGTACTACATCGACATCGACGAGTAGCTTGGGGTTCCCGGCCGGCAGCCTGGAATCTATGGGCTGGGACATCATCGTTATACTTCAGGCCTCTTAGGCCATTTGTTAAGTTTGCTATACTTAATAGCATAATTTTCCTTCCATTGTTTGATGTTTGTGGTTAGTGACCTCTGCTTGTAGTAATTTGGTTCTTTGCTTAGTTATGAGCTTGCTGTAATAATTTTTGTGTCGTAGGGTCACTGCCGTGTTACCGATTCTTCACCGGATATTCTCGAGCTCAAGGTTAAGCTTATGTCAGACGGAGGTCTGAGATTTGTTTAGCCCTGATCCCTGGGTGTCACAAGATGTATCAATGGTAAATATTGGACCGGGGTCCATAGTTCACTAGAGGTGTTCTCCTTAAGATAAACAAACATGGCATGCTGGGTAAATAAATTACATCAGGGCAAATGACAGGACTGAGCAAGGCATAACAATGTGATACGTCAGAAACGTATCTATAATTTTTGTTGTTCCATGCTTGTTTAGTATCTACTTTGCTTTGCTTTGTCTACACTTTGAGTTGTTTTTATATGTTTTCTGGTACTAACCTATTAACAAGATGCCACAGTGCCAGTTGTCTGTTTTCTTCTGTTTTTGGTTCCAGAAAGGCAGAAAATCAATATTCTCGGAATTGGACGGGACAAAAGCCAAAGTCAATATTTTACCGTGGGGAACACAGAGCTAGAATACGAGATAGAGGGGATCCACCAGGGGGCCACACCCCCTAGCCGCATAGTTAACCCTAGCCCGCGCATCGGGGGGGGGGGGGGTGGTGCGGCCGCCTTATCAGCCCTTGCCTCGCCTCTTCGCCTATAAAGACCCCCTGATACAGAAACCCTAGAGACTCGATCAATATTCCACAAAACCGTGTATAGCCACCGCCACCATCGTCCCTAGATCAGGGGGATCTGATGATCTTCCCGGCACCCTGCCGGACGGGAGATCATCCCGGAGGCCTTGTTCTTCATCATGCCAGCCTCCGGTATGAAGTGTGAGTAGTTCCACCTTGGACTACGGGTCCATGTAGTACCTAGATGGTTGTATCTCCTCCTTTGTGCTACCATGTTTAGATATAGTGAGCTCTGTTCATGATCAAGATCATCTATTTGTAATCATGAATGTTGTGTTTGCGGGGATCCGATGGATATTGATATTACTATGTCAGATTGATTAATGGTTTTGTCTTATTGATTCTATCATGTCTGTATTGTTTGTGATCTTGCATGCTCTCCATTTCTAGTAGCTATCTTGGCCAAGTAGATTCTAGTGACTCCAAGAGGGGGTATTTATGCTCGATAGTGGGTTCATGCCTCTATTTAATCTAAGGGAAGTGACATAAATCTCTAAGGTTGTAGATGTGATGTTGCCACTAGGGAGAAACAACGGTCTCTTGTTCATGGAACAAGTGGATTGTTTACCTTACACACTTTGCTTAAAGAAGGTATCCATTGCTTGCAACTTAATACTGGAGGGGGTTCGGATAATAACCTGAAGGTGGATTACTAGTCATAGATGCAGTTGGATGGCGGTCTATGTATCTTGTTGTATTGCCCAATCGAATCTCATAGGATCATGAATGTCTAGTATTGCATTGTTATGCCTTGCTCAGTCCTGTGAATTGCCCTGCTGCAATTTTTTTACCTAGCATGCCATGTTTGTTTATCTTAAGGAGAACACCTCTGATGGACTATGGACCCCGGTCCAACCTTTACCATTGATACATCTTCCACTGTTACTGTTTACTTTTTGCAAACCACTATTACCTTCCACACCATACAATTAATCCTTTGTTTTCAACAAACCGGTGAGATTGACAACCTCACTGTTCATTGGGGCAAAGTCTTGAGTCTGTGTTGTGCAGGTTTCCAAGTTGCTAGCAACACCTTTGAGTCGTTTCCTTCCTCCTACTGATTCGATAACCTTGGTTTCTTACTGAGGGAAAACTTGCTATTGTGCTCATCAGACCTTCCTCTTGGGGTCTCCCAACGAAGCTTCACGCACTCATGAAGACTTTTTCTGGCGCCGTTGTCGGGGAGGCTAAGGACGTCTTCACAAGGGGAGTCCTTCACAACCTTTCTCTTTACTTTGTTTTTGTTTTGCTTAGTTTCTTTTGTTTGGTTTTCTTTCTCTTATAAAAAACACAAAAAAAATTAGTTCCTGCTTTAGTTGCTGCTGCTGGCTTGCTCCTTTTTTTGCCAAAATGAACTCTGCTGAGAATACCAAGTTGTGTGACTTCACTAGAACAAACAACAATGATTTACTAAGTACTCTTATTGCTCCACCTACTCCTGATGCTACCTTTTATGAAATTAAGCCTGCTTTGTTGAATCTTGTGATGAGAGAGCAATTTTCTAGTGCTAGTTCTGATGATGCTACTGCCCACCTCAATAACTTTGTTGAAATTTGTGAGATTTAAAAATATAAGGATGTAGATGGGGATATTATTAAGGTCAAGAAGTCCCTATTCATCCTACCACAATACCTAAACCCAATGAGTCTACTACTAGTGATGCTAAGTTTGATTTTGATCTTGATGGTTGCAATATTTCTGAAGTGATTATGTTCCTACAAAACTTGCTAGAAGTCCTGATGCTAGTGATATGAATGTGGCTTTGTAACACCCCAGCATTAGAGCTTAGAAATAAGCTGAACTCAGATGTGTGCGTTGCATTCATGCATAAGAAAATCCGGAGAATTTTCGCGCAAAACTAAGAGAACACGAAGGGATCGGAGTTCCTCTCGTTCTGATGGTTTAGTTTAACACATCAGGGTGAGTACGAAGAATTTTGACATGACTTTTGCCAATTTTTTGATTTTAGGGAAACAAATTTGACTTTAGTAAACAATTGATATAATTCAAGAGTATTTGAATTGAAAGTTCAAAACACAAACAATATAATAAATAAGAGAATACAATTAAGGATAATAAATATTATTAGTACAAACAAAAAGTCTTATTGTTTTACAAATCTTAATTAATAAGATATATTACAAGAGTAATAGAAATTATAAAAAGAAAGAAAACTTAACTTCATTAAATAAGATACAAACCCTTACAAGTTTCAACTAACAAAAAGAAAAATGAACTTTATTACATTAATAAAAGAATACAATGTTATTTACAATATTTAAGAATCAAATAAAGTTGTAAAAGAAACAAAAGGAAGTTTTAAACTATATCTTCCTGTCTTGAAGATTTTCTTCCTGTTCACTTTTGTTCCTGCATAATAAAGATATAAAAAGAAAACAAATAAAAGAATGGGTTAGTGTTAGTTGAACTCTCAGTCTGGCAATGTGATGCATTGCTGAATACATCATTGAGTATTTCTTAAAAAAGGGGCCAAAGAGTAGTATCTATTCTTATTCTGGGAATATCGCCTCAGACTAGTGCATCACAGGCTGATGTAGGGGCAAGTTTCACCAAGGGAAAGTAAGAGGCAAAGAGATAAAATCACATTTTCACTTGATCTAATACATTCGGGTGAGGCATGCACACAGGCAGCTCAGAAGCTGCTTACACACACATGCATCATAGTATGTTGTTAACACCACCACAACAAGGGAATAAGATAAGAGTGCACAGCCGTAGCAACCAGCTACCATTCCACCTCCACACTTCAGAGTATATTCCCCATTTTACGATCTTATCATCAACCCGAGAATACATATATCATCCCACCAAAACCTCATCCAATCAATGGTTGCTTCAAGAAGCCATCCAATAGCTAGGACAAGGAGGAGATTCAGATCAAGCCAACAACAAGGGAAATGTTCAACACTGGAAATGACTCCAGGAGGAGGAGGCCAGAGTTTAGCTGCTGTAGTAGATCAAGGAGTAGGCCAGGAGCTAATAGAGGAGCAAGCTACAACTGTAATCATAGCTGATCAAGGGCAAGCCAAGCTCACATATTATTTGCTCAATATCTACAATCAACTTATCTACATCAGGAAGCAAGGTAAATAAAAGTTTGCACCATCAGAATCAGGGGTAGATAAGGGGAACAACATCCAATATAAATGATTACAACTACCCTTCAACTAGATCTGGTCTAGGAGGATGAGAGGTAATATTTCCTCTCAGACTTGCATAGAGCTGTTATGCAAGGTTCATCATAGAGGTGTAAAGCCAACATAAATGTTTTGTCATTATCCAAGTATGCCTCAGCCTTTACATCATAGGCCAAGCTAATAAATCAAGTATAGTACAAGTTCTTATCATTAAATGAATCAAGAAACCTCAGGCTGTGCATCATTGGTAGCCAAATCCTAATCCATAGTTAGCTAATCCAGTAACAGATCATACCATCATGGGATATCTACTGTGCACACTCTAGTGAGGCACCACAGTAGCATATCCCAAATAATATAAACCACCATACTATCAAGTCAAAAGGGACAATTTGTCAAGCAGGGACTTCACATCACTAGCATAATTTGAGCAAGCAGAGATATGTTCTTTTCAGTTCTCAGCTAGAAACAAAGCTAGCAAGGTAGATCACACAAGATACACCAACTGTCCATTTTTTTAAGTCAGATACTACAGCAGTAGATCATGTCACTATGAACTGCTATTGTGCACTCTTTGGACACACCACAATAGGGTTCTAAATCAAAGCACAACCACTACTTCAGTTATCTACATGATTCTCCACTTAAGATAATATTGCACATCAGTATCACTGTAATCTACTAATGTGTACACTTCAAAGAGGCATCACAGTAATAGGCTCACAGCAATAAAATCCATCAAAGTATACTCGCAGAAGCAACTTAGGTTTTCAAACCATTAGAAGCTTTCTTAAATCATTTCTCTAGACAAAATTAACTAGATATCATTTAGGCTTTTACTTCTATCATCCTAGGCAGATAAAATTCCATCAAGTTGATTCCTGAGGATCAGAACTCAGTTAACCCTAGCACAACACCATAATATCAGCTCTAATAAACTGCTAGTACTAACACATCTAGGAGCTGATTAATTAGTAGTACCATAGCTATTAAGATTTTCCTTAGAACAAATGCAGAGGTAAGCATCATTGCAGTACTTCCATAAGGAATGATCACAGTCATAAATGGACAAGTGTAGCAAGAGATTATGAGTAGGAAAAGCATGGTATCAACTACAAGAATCTGGACATAATAACAGAACACAAATCCAAAGATAACTAATTTTTCCAACTATTACAAATGTAATTGACCATATTCCTAGATATCATTAACCAGGAATAATCTATATGTTGATTCACATATTATCAAACTATGTTGATAAAACAGACTGCTCAGAATAGATTACAATTTCCCATACTGTGTGGCAGCCAACCATATCTATTTTACCACCAAATGAAAGCAACAAATAATATTACTCACCAAAGTGTGGTGCACTGGAAATCACTTCAACACCACTAATGGCCAAATCATACAACATCACAAATAGACTAACCAGAGTAAACTACAGTAAGTACACCATTTCAGAATCATCCATTGCAAGTTATTGATGCATAGCATCCATACCAAAACCCCTATCAACCACTTAATCAAATCTAGGCCTAATTGGAACATCAATAACAGCACTACATCAGCTACAGGACCAATAAGACCAACTAGATCAAGTAATTGCTATAAATGTCAATCAACCTAAGTCATATCTAGTCTTAATGAGAATACTAAAATTAACCACATAACATCCAAATAGGATAAATCGTCGACTCGAGGGTTAGTCACACAAGAATTACCTGGATCAAAGTAGGAGAAAATGTAGGAATAACATAGTAACCGAAATAGATATGGATTTCACCACCGGGGATGCATTCACTACCGTCCCTCCTGCATCGGAAATAAGATTAGTCCATAGCAAGCCCTAGCCGTGGGAAGCAGAGGACCATCAGTAGCCTAGCACCAACCAAAGATGGCCGGAAGAGATGCACCAGGGGTGCATAGTGAAGTCATAGGAGTGGGCTTTGGTGTTGCGTTGTGGCACAAGACTTAGTGGCTAGGGTTTCACTGGCGCGTGTGTTAGAGCCGGGCAATGCCGTGGAAGAGAGGAATCGAGAGAGAATGGAGAGGAAAAGCAACGCCGGGAGATGCCGACGGCGGACGGGGCGACAAGCGGCGGCGCTGGCGGCGCATCACGCATGGAAGAGGAACGCGATAGGGATAAGGTGTGTCTGCATGCGTGAGTCTGGGCATAGGGTGGAGAGGGGGTTGGGTCGATTTGATCCGACTAAGTTGGGCCTAGTGGGCCGGCCACTGCGTTTATCCAACTAGACCAATTGGGCCACAACCCAACCTGTTGTTTCCACAAATTAGACTTTCCATTTATTAAACCTATAAAATACTTCCAAACAAAAAAAAATCATAACAAAAAAATCATATAATATCTTAAAAATACTTATGATACATCAAAGTATTCACAAAAATAATCTCTACCTAATAAAAATATAATCTTACTTATTTAAGTTAAGTAAAATGCAAATAATTACTAAATCCTAATTGAAATTTCATAAAACAAGAAAAAATCGTAAAAATTAATAAAAATCATTTTTGTGTGTAAAAACAAATCTACTATTTTATAAAAATACTATCTTAACTCTATAAATAAAATTTGAAGTAAATATTTAAATACATTTAATCCTTTATGGAATTTTATAGACATAAAAATAATACTTAAAAATAAATAAAAAATCATTTTTAAGGTCTTGAATAAAAATATTACACTATAAAGATATTAATTATATTATTAGAAAAGTTTTTAATAATTTAAAATAATAAATCCTTATGTATTACCTATTTTGTAAATTCTTTAAAAACAATTCTTAAGTAATAAATAATCAAAAAAATTATAAAACCTTGAGCAAATAATATCTAAGTACTAATTCCAAAACCATAAGTTAAATTCATAATCAAGCTTAAGTATAACTTTTAACTTTAAAATATTCTTTTAAAAAAAATCTTAAAAATTCAAATTGAAAAACCCTTTTTAATAAAACATTGTGTATCACTCATATATAATATGGTGAATGATCATTATATCTTAATCATTCTTAACATAACTTCAAATTCTAACAAATTACTAAGATTATCTAATTATGCTCCCATTAAATAAATACATACTGTTTTCATAATAGCAAAAAAAAATTAAACTAATCATTCACTTAAATATTAAGTGATTAACACCACACCTTAGTAATACTTATCATAAATCCAAAACTTGAGAATAATTAAAACCAATTACACCTTAAGTTTATTTACCCTTTTAAAATAAACTTTAAGTCGACAAGCCTTTAAATATAATGCTAAAGACCTTGTTATGTGTTTTATAGTTAACTTTGGTCTGTTATAATTAAGTCGTAAAGCATCTCAAGTCCAAACTATTCAAGCAAGCACAAACAACATAGACCACATTTGATTAACCACAAAGATTATTTAAACCTTGGAAAAGAAATATTTTCTTCAAATGTTATTCTTTTTGCTGCTTCAAGCAACAACTCCATGATAATTCTTTCAAACCTTAATAATCCAACACATAGACTTCCATCATAATCCCCAAATAGAAACTAATCTAAATCTTAGATTACTATTGCACTCTACTTCTATATCTTGTATATCAAGACTTAAAATCCCTATAGATGCATTTCCCGTGAAGTAAAATTTGAAGATGAACCAACTTTTAAAGAAATCACCTAAGTTCACTTCCCTTACATTATTGGGGATTCACTTTTGGGGTTTTACAAAATGCATAGCATTACTTATGCACAAAAGCATATTACTTCTTTAAACATTAGTCCTTACCGGACCAATGCTGCAGATTTCAGATATTGGATCTTATGTTGTCTCGAAGACCGTGAGTGCATAATCTTGCAATCACAAAAGGGAAGTTCACACTTGCTCATGTCCTTTGATTATTTCCTGTAAAGTATTTTGCAAATCCAGTGTTATCAACACCTGCATTTCAAAAAGTTTAGAAAACACTATTTTCATAATAATATGATTATAGGTTAATTACCATGAGGTAATAACCTACTATGAAAGTTCAAGTGGTAAAGGAACATAATATCTAGGACTTAACAACCAATGTCGACAGTGATTCTTGTGCCGTATATTATGCGTTAACCATGAGATCTATATGGATCTAGGGAAGTTAGCTGGATCGGCTCCCTTTCGCATGCATTGGGCACTATTCTGGGCGTTTTGTAAGTTGCAGATCGTGGGTATAGCCGTTTTATACGGGGAAAATTCTACCGTGGATCTGGGCTTACAAAAGACAGATTTCTAGTGTTAATGGTTATTGTGTGTATCCAACTAAGGTATAGCCGTTTTATGCGGGGAAAAGTCTACCTTGAGTTTGGGCATACAACAATTGCAATATATGCGGGGTCACGGAGAAGGACAGTGATTGGCTTGGATCTTAGTATGGTCCCCACACCAAGGAAGTGTGGACGATAATGCAACTCGGATGTGCAACAAATCTAAGGTCTCATGGGTAAAGTGACGCACCTCTGCAGAGTGTAAGAACTATAACTTGTTACTCCCTGTTCCGGGAAGTATCTACGAACGCGGTGGGAAAGGAACTCCATGAAAGTTCTGGTAAACCCGTGAAGGCTGACGGACATAGCTTTTCAGAATAAAAGCAACCTTTGAAGAAATGTTTACGAAAACTTGCATTGCCTACGACCTATGGTCTGTGGCTGTAGATATAGTGCATCAAACACTTCTTTCTAGTGAACTTGCTGAGTACGCTCGTACTCAACGTATCTTCTTAAACCTTGCAAGATTCTGAAGCCAATACAGACAACTTCTACATCAAGTTATACTCCAGGAATCATCATCAAAAGCTCAAGCTCTTAAATGAAGTCAAGAAAATTAACATATACATCTACTCAAGTGAAGATGAAGTTGCTGATTAGATAGGAATATAATATCTAGCCATAGAACCTACTTCTGTAGAGTATTGCAATAGCAGCAATGCAAGCCCCAATAGTTCAAATGCTAGTCTATTAGTATGTTGGTTATGAGTTGATTATTTCTGATTCTTCTTTGTAAGAGGTTTCTTTCTCTCATCTTTAACCTAGACTGTTCTCTGGATCTTTTGTAAAGAGTCGAGTTGTAACCTATAGTCATGTCTTGGACCTGCTGTGTTTCTGTTGTACCACTCTGAGGGATGTAATACTAGTGAATGGTGTTTCATTGGTGTTATGTCAACGACTATAGTGTACTACATCATAAAGTGGTATGTTGGGTCACCGCAGCTGGTATCAGAGCATATGCTTTGACCTTAGGATTAAAACCCTTTTAGGAAGATCTATAGGTTGGATAGTGACTATAGAAAGCCATCTTATCTAAACCAAATATTCTTATGACTTGTGATGTGTATCCACTTGAGGATAATCTTGTCACACTTAAGTTGGATGCTTAAGTCATAATTCTTAGGAGTAGTTACCCATCTTCTCTCAGTGAAGTGTTATTTAGTGTCTTACAAAGGAGACATAATCTATTAAGATACTTTAGGAAAGCCAATTGGTCGTAGTAAATTTGAATCAAATTTAGTATGTAAATTGAAGTAATACAAATGGTGAAGCCTAACCCTAGAATTTATGTAAGATAGTGGAATCTTATGGTTAGTTGATAACCAAAGACAACATGATGAATATCATTAGGATAAATGTTGATGGAATGAGCCTTAATCATGTGGGATTCACTTGAGAATTCTACATGATGAAGTTAAATTATGTTAAGACTTAATGATAGTGTAATGAGAAACAAAGTAATCATGGTTAGATTAGCTCTTGAATCATGATGTATTGGTAAAACATAACAAGATCATGGTGAGAATAGCTCCGAAACCATGATATAAGTGTAAATATGATAAGTAATTAGTAAATTATCTTGACGTAAAAGTATGAAAATAACATGGTAGAACTATGATAGAAGTCATAGGTACTAGAAAGTTCTAATAATGTTTGGTTTAAGTTAGTAATAGAATCTAGTTAGTCATTTGGAGAGATCATGTGAGGATAGTTTATTAATAAAGAAAGGATGGTTATAGCTAGTCATTCCAAAGGTGAGACCAAAGTTTAGTCAAAACCAAATTGAAACCACCTTGCTTAGAATTATCCGGTTGCAATTGAGCAATTTGGGTAAATGTGGAGACAAAGAATAGTTAAATCATTTAAGTGCTAAGTATCACTATGTAAACCTATATGGGGAGGTATCATATACTACACAGCTAAGACAGAATTCTAGAGATATTATACTCAATTACTATACTCTGGGCTTAGAATACTATGTGTTATATGTACCACATTTGGATTTATTTGTTTTTATTGGATCTTCCTGATTGACTAGATCTGTACATGAAGTTTGAATTGGTGTGCAAATGCATGTTGTATCATCCAGTTATTACTTGATCATATAGACCTAGATAGGAATGCAATTCGTGTAAGGAAGTGACGAGTTCTAAAGACAAAGATAAAGGCTTACTTGAAGAATGAAGCTAGTACGTTGGAAACCCGTAGGGTAATACATACACCCTAGGATGGTCCGCAGCTGGTATGTTGTCCGCAGCTGATATTTGGTTGACTTAGTTAAACAGATCATCTTAGTATTCTATAAAGAGCATAAAACTTGGCCTAAGTTAAGTAAGACATAAAGTAGTATAAAACATCAAAGCAACCGATTCCCAAGACGCTTCGCAAAATAAGGTCTTACCAAAGACAGAATATTGAGCAGTAAGAAAATTCACTACAAAGATCCAAAATAGTGTGGGTATACCGTAAGCTCTTTCATGAGACCTTAAACATGTAGAGTATAAGATAAATAGAGACCAACATTCTAATTATGAAGCCAATGGTTACTATAAGGCAGTTTAGAGACCATTAGTAAACCCTAAGGGGGAGAGTAAACAGTAAACAGAAGTACTGTTATCTGAATTCCAGAGTAAAGGTTGGAGAAGAAATACTAACCTATGACAACATTAAGCCTTATTTTCATAAGGTTAAAAGAAGTCATCATGATTGAAGTACTTTCGGAAGTATGTCTGGATGAAAGATCGAAGTTTACTTCAAGGTAGTGGTACTCAAATCTTAAGGCAATTTTTAAATGAAAGTTGAAGAAGTACTTAAGGTGATAATAAAAGATTGTCTAAGGCTTGATAAGGTGAAAGTTTAAGAGTGATAAAATAGATTAATCCTAATAGACTACTTCTAAAGTAAACAACTCTTAAGTGATCCTTAAGAGGGAATAATTCACATCCGATTGGACATGTGTTGAGGAACAAGAAATTCCAATGAGTATGGACTAAATGTGTTCAACACCAATCTTCGGAAGGACTACCAGTACAGACCATATAATGATAAATCAAAGATTAGTCTTTTGACCTCAAATTGACTAAATTAAAACCCTGTTTTAGTGAGACTTCCTAGACCTTGCATAGTATAATAAGGAAGTTCGATGATCAAGTAAAGGAGTTGGAATAGAATACCTAATCAGGGTAATGAACTAAAGAAGAGACCCCAATGTAAGGATTTTTTTAATAAAGACATATCATTAAGGGATGATAGTAAAAGGAACTTTGGGGGGTATTGGAGACAACAAGTTGGAGATTGTCAAGTATGATAAAAATTCAAGGAAAATATCTAGATATGGGATACTACAATTATTCCTATTTGAGATTACCATGAGTCGATAACTGTCGTGATCAATAAAAGTCAATTCCTCATTCTGAAACGTAAGAGAGTACGAACTTCGGGGACAAAGTTTATTTTAAGGGGGAGAGTCTGTAACACCCCAGCATTAGAGCTTAGAAATAAGCTGAACTCAGATGTGTGCATTGCATTCATGCATAAGAAAATCCAGAGAATTTTCGCGCAAAACTAAGAAAACACGAAGGGATCAGTGTTCCTCTCGTTCTGATGGTTTAGTTTAACACATCAGGGTGAGTACGAAGAATTTATACATGACTTTTGCTGATTTTTTGATTTGAGGGAAACAAATTTGACTTTAGTAAACAATTGATATAATTCAAGAGTATTTGAATTGAAAATTCAAAACACAAACAATTCAATAAATAAGAGAATACAATTAAGGATAATAAATATTATTATTACAAACAATAAGTCTTATTATTTTACAAATCTTAATTAATAAGATATATTACAAGAGTAAAAGAAATTATAAAAAGAAAGAAAACTTAACTTTATTAAATAAGATACAAACCCTTACAAGTTTCAACTAACAAAAATAAAAATGAACTTTATTACATTAAAAAAAGAATACAATGTTATTTACAATATTTAAGAATCAAATAAAGTTGTAAAAAAAAGGAAATTTTAAACTATATCTTCTTGTCTTGAAGATTTTCTTCCTGTTCACTTTTGTTCCTGCATAATAAAGAGATAAAAATAAAACAAATAAAAGAATGGGTTAGTGTTAGTTGAACTCTCAGTCTGGCAATGTGATGCATTGCTGAACGCATCATTGAGTATTTCTTAAAAAGGGGCCAACGAGTAGTATATGTTCTTATTCTGGGAATATCGCCTCAGACTAGTGCATCACAGGCTGATGTAGGGGCAAGTTTCACCAAGGGCAAGTAAGAGGCAAAGAGGTAGAAATCACATTTTCACTTGATCTAATCCATTCGGGCGAGGCATGCACACATGCAGCTCACAAGTTGCTTACACACACATGCATCATAGTATGTTGTCAACACCACAACAAGGGAATCAGATAAGAGTGCACAGCCGTAGCAACCAGCTACCATTCCACTCCACACTCCAGAGTATATTCCCCATTTTACCATCTTATCATCAACCCAAGAATACATAGATCATCCCACCAAAACCTCATCCAATCAGTGGTTGCTTCAAGAAGCCATCCAATAGCTAGGACAAGGAGGAGATTCAGATCAAGCCAACAACAAGGGAAAGGTTCAACACTGGCAATGCCTCCAGGAGGAGGAGGCCAGAGTTTAGCTATTGTAGTAGATCAAGGAGTAGGCCAGGATCTAATAGAGGAGCAAGCTACAACTGTAATCATAGCTGATCAAGGGCAAGCCAATCTCACATATCATTTTCTCAAGATCTACTATCAACTTATCTACATTAGGCAGCAAGGTAAATAAAAGTTTGCACCATCAGAATCAGGGGTAGATAAGGGGAACAACATCCAATATAAATGATTACAACTACCCTTCAACTAGATCTGGTCTAGGAGGATGAGAGGTAATATTTCCTCTCAGACTTGCATAGAGATGCTATGCAAGGTTCATCACAGAGGTGTAAATCCAACATAAATGTTTGCCATTATCCAAGTATGCCTCAGCCTTTGCATCATAGGCCAAGCTAAGAAATCAAGTATAGTACAAGTTCTTATCATTAAATGAATCAAGAAACCTCAGGCTGTGCATCATTGGTAGCCAAATCCTAATCCACAGTTAGCTAATCCAGTAACAAATCATACCATCATGGGATATCTACTGTGCACACTCTAGTGAGGCACCACGGTAGCATATCCCAAATAATATAAAGCACCATACTATCAAGTCAAAATGGACAATTTTTCCAGCAGGGACTTCACATCACTAGCATAATTTGAGCAAGCAGAGATATGTTCTTTAGTTATCTACATGATTCTCCACTTAAGATAATATTGCACATCAGTATCACTGTAATCTATTAATGTGTACACTCCAAAGAGGCATCACAGTAATAGGCTCGTAGCAATAAAAGCCATCAAAGTATACTCGCAGAAGCAACTTAGGTTTTCAAACCATTAGAAGCTTTCTTAAATCATTTCTCTAGATAATATTAACTAGAGATCATTTAATCTTTTACTTCTATCGTCCTAGGCAGATAAAATTCCATCAAGTTGATTCCTGAGGATAAGAACTCAGTTAACCCTAGGACAACATCATAATATCAGCTCTAATAAACTGCTAGTACTAACACATCTAGGAGCTGATTAATTAGTAGTACCATAGCTATTAAGATTTTCCTTAGAACATATGCAGAGGTAAGCATCATTGCAGTACTTCAATAAGGAATGATCACAGTCATAAATGGACAAGTGTAGCAAGAGATTATGAGTATAAAAATCATGGTATCAACTACAAGAATCTGGACATGATAACAGAACACAAATCCAAAGATAACCAATTTGTCCAACTATTCCAAATGTAATTGACCATATTCCTAGATATCATTAACCAGGAATAATCTATATGTAGATTCACATATTATCAAACTATGTTGCTAAACCAGACTGCTCAGAATAGATTACAATTTCCCATACTATGTGGCAGCCAACCATATCTATTTTACCACCAAATGAAAGCAACAAATAATATTACCTACCAAAGTGTGGTGCATTGGAAATCACTGCAACACCACTAATGGCCAAATCATAAAACATCAAAAATAGACTAACCAGAGTAAAATGTCGTAGGTACACCAGTTCAGAATCATCCATTGCAAGTTATTGATGCATAACATCCATACCAAAACCCCTATCAACCACTTAATCAAATCTAGGCCTAATTGGAACATCAATAACCAGCACTACATCAGCTATAGGACCAATAAGACCAACTAGATCAAGTAATTGCTACAAATGTCAATCAACCTAAGTCATCTCCAGGTTTAATGAGAATACTAAAATTAACCACATAACATCCAAATAGGATAAATCTTCCACTCGAGGGTCGGTCACACAAGAATTACCTGGATCAAAGTAGGAGAAAATGCAGGAATAACATAGTAACCAAAATAGATATGGATTTCACCACCGGGATTGCATTCACTACCGTCCCTCCGGTATCAGAAATAAGATTAGTCCATAGCAAGCCCTGGCCGTGGGAAGCAGAGGACCATCAGTAGCCTAGCACCAGCCAAAGATGGCCGAAAGAGACGCACCACGAGCGCAGAGCGAAGTCATAGGAGTGGGCTTGGGTGGTGCGTTGTGGCACAAGCCTTAGTGGCTAGGGTTTCACGGGCGCGTGTGTTAGAGCCCGGCAAGGCCGCGGAAGAGAGGAATCGAGAGAGGATGGAGAGGCAAAGCAACGACGGGAGATGTCGGCGGCGACCGGGGCGACAAGCGGCGGCGCTGGCGGCGCATCGCGCGTGGAAGAGGAACACGAGAGGGATAAGGCGTGTCTGCGTGCGTGAGTCTGGGCATAGGGTGGAGAGGGGGTTGGGTCGATTTGATCCGACTGAGTTGGGCCTAGTGGGTTAGCCACTGGGTTGATCCAGTTAGACCAATTGGGCCACAACCCAACCTGTTGTTTCCACAAATTAGACTTTCCATTTATTAAACCTATAAAATACTTCCAAACAAAACAAAAGCATAACAAAAAAATCATATAAAATCTTAAAAATACTTATGATACATCAAAGTATTCACAAAAATAATCTCTACCTAATAAAAATATAATCTTACTTATTTAAGTTAAGTAAAATGCAAATAATTACTAAATCCTAAGTGAAATTTCATAAAATAAGAAATAATCCTAAAAATGAATAAAAATCATTTTTGTGTGTAAAAACAAATCTACTATTTTATAAAAAGTACTATCTTAACTCTTTTATAATTAAAATTTGAAGTAAATATTTAAATACATTTAATCCTTTATGGAATTTTATAAACATAAAAATAATACTTAAAAATAAATAAAAAAGTCATTTTTAAGGTCTTGAATAAATATATTACACTATAAAGATATTAATTATATTATTAGAAAAGTTTTTAATAATTTAAAATAATAAATCCTTATCTATTACCTATTTTGTAAATTCTTTAAAAAGAATTCTTAAGTAAGAAATAATCACAATTTTAATAAAACCTTGAGGAAATAATATCTAAGTACTAATTCCAAAACCATAACTTAAATTCATAATCAAGCATTCAAGCTTAAGTATAACTTTTAGCTTTAAAATATTATTTTAAAAAAATCTTCAAAATTCAAATTGAAAAACCCTTTTTAATAAAACATTGTGGATCACTCATATATAATATGGTGAATAATCATTATATCTTAATCATTCTTAACATAACTTCAAATCCTAACAAATTACTAAGATTATCTAATTATGCTCCCATTAAATAAATACATATTGTTTTCATAATAACAAAACAAATTTAAACTAATCATTCACTTAAATAATAAGTGAATAACACCACACCTTAGTCATACTTATCATAAATCCAAAACTTGAGAATAATTAAAACCAATTACACCTTAAGTTTATTTACCCTTTTAAAGTAAAGTTTAAGTCGACAAGCCTTTAAATATAATGCTAAAGACCTTGTTATGTGTTTTATAGTTAACTTTGGTCTGTTATAATTAAGTCGTAAAGCATCTCAAGTCCAAACTATTCAATCAAGCATAAACGACATCGACCACATTTGATTAACCACAAAGATTGTTTAAACCTTGGAAAAGAAATCTTTTCTTCAAATGTTATTCTTTTTGCCGCTTCAAGCAACAACTCTATGATAGTTCTTTCAAACCTTAATAATCCAACACATAGACTTCCATCATAATCACCAAATAGCAACTAATCTAAATCTTAGATTACTATTGCACTCTACTTCTATATCTTGTATATCAAGACTTAAAATCCCTATAGATGCATTTCCTGTGAAGTAAAATTTGAAGATGAACCAACTTTTAAAGAAATCACCTAAGTTCACTTCCCTTATAGTATTGGGGATTCACATTTGGGGTTTTACAAAATGCATAGCATTACTTATGCACAAAAGCATATTACTTCTTTAAACATTAGTCCTTACCGGACCAATGATGCAGATTTCAGATATTGGATCTTATGTTGTCTCAAAGACCCACAGTGCATAATCTTGCATTGTAGAGGTCCCAACCTGATAAGGTAGAGATCCCTGTATTTACAATGCTAGTCCCTAGATCAATAGCTAGCATCCACAATTTAAGATGTAATATCAAGAAACAAAGGTCATAATACAACTTTATAACCAGGAATAAAATAATTCATTACATCTTACTTAGCTTATATGGCTATCTCATTACAAAGCAACAGATATAACTATAGCATGGAGTCCTGCATCTTCAAAGTGCCACAGGCAATCATGTTGGTTGTTGTCCGGGGGATAAACCCCAGTAGGGTCACGAGAGGGGAAACATGGTGCAGCTGGTTTGGCTCCGAGTAAAGAAAGAACCAGGCCGGGTAAGAACGGCCGGGTAAGATAAGCATGAAAGCCGAGATACAAACTATCTCGGCCCGTATAGGACAAAGTTGTAACCCTTGCAGGTACCAACGAGCCGAGTCAACCGAGGAAGGGCCGGGTCAAGAAGGACACGTGGCACCTTTCCGAGTGAGGTTCGGGAAGGACATGGTAAAGCGTGGTCAAAAGAGAAGGGCGACGCCGGGTGACACAAAAGGAGCCGGGTGACGCCCAAAGCAAGCGCTGACGTACAAAGTAACAACATGACGCCAAAAAGAACCAGAAGCAGCGTACTAGAAGACCGTTAGCTGTCAAGCTTTATGGACCGGGCCTATGGGCTTAGGGCAAGCCCATAACCCGGCCCATATTGTAGGGACCAAGATCCAAACAGTAAACCCTAGAACCCAAAGGGGTATTAGCTAGCTAGCACTTCCTATATAAGGGAGGACATAGCAGAAGTAGAAGGAGGTTGGACCAAGTAGAGAACAGGTGTTGCGTACTCAAGCCAATACAGCTCAAGGAGCACTTGTAATCTTTGGGGAATCAATCAAATTGTCAAGTGTGGAGAGTTCTTGTTGTTCTTCCTGCATGGCTCGACCGTGCACTCCCTCCCCGGTGACCACAAGCACCCATTCGGCCCCCCAACTTAAGCCTACCCATGGCATCTGCCGTGCCACCACCACGATAGTTGGCGCCCACCATGGGGCAGAAGCAGGTGCTTGATGGAGTCTTCATCCGGAGGGGCAACATCATCGCGAAGACCGGCGAGCGCGTCTACTCCGGCCTCATCTAGAGGTTTGGAGCGCTCAACTTTGTCAGCGACAACACGGGCTGCTTCGGGACCAAGCCGTTCCCTAGGGGCGGTCGCTTCATCAAGTTCGGTGAGCACCAGGTCTACGTCGTGGTGCGCGTGGAGCACGCATATCCTGAGCACGTCATCCTGGCGTCGGATCCCCCAACGGCACCAGTCACTGGGAAACCTCTCCAACTCGTCTCCATGGAGGTAATGATGACTGCCCCAAACCCCGTAGCTCCCACAGTAGTTCTAGTGGTAAATGAAAACACAGAGGGAGGAAATCATGGGGAAACACGAAGGGCTGCAAGAACAGCAAAGGCACCGCTGGAGAAACCAGAGAACATAGCTAGGAGCAAAAGAGCTAAGGAGCTATAGGAAGCGATAGACAAGTTGGAAGAGCCAGTGGCACAAGCAACTGACCCGGTGCTTGTGCAAGCCGAGTTGGAAGAAGCCAGGATAAAAGTCCTGGAGAAAGCAAAGGAGCTAGCACAGTTATAACAGGATGTGGATATCACTATCCGAGAGCTTAACTCGGCAAATCGAGTCAAGGGCGCGAAGACCCGGCTTGATGCAACAAGATTGAGAGGAAGGAACCTCAATGAAGAACTGGCAGATGCAACATCAAAGATAACACCAGAGAACAACAATGAGACGGCCATGCGTCCAATGTACAACACATCAGCAGCTAATCTGCGAGCAGCAGAAGCAGCAATGGCAGAATTACCCCACTTGGAGGGGGAAGGAAAGAAAAGGCAGCAAGAACGAGTCAATCAGTTAGTAAAAGCAGCCAGTATGCTGAATAAGGCAGATTACAGAGCAAATCCGGGTATAGCAGGGAGATCACAACTGGTTCACTCGGCAACTCCTGTTCCGGCAAGATCGGCTGGGCACACGGCATCCTCACCCGGAGCGGCACCCAGGCCGAGAAAAGAAAAAAGTGTGGATTCTGGAAGAAACAAGCAGATGGTCGAGTATGATCCAGCGGTAGTTCGAGGAAACCCGGCGCATGCGCAAGGGGAAAAAAGAAATAATCCCCGAGAAAATGAAAACCAGGAAAAAATTGGACAGAGAAATGACAACGGAGGGCAAAATTTTGTGCCTCATACTCGGCGCGCAACTCACTCGGCAGGAGGATGAAATCCAGCTCCGAATAACGCACCAGCTCAGCCGGAAAGAAGACAACAAAGCGCGGGAAAAGCAGTTCAACAGCCAGCTGACCCGAACGCGAATAAGTATAATGATGGTTACTCGGCTATGGTAAATGACGGGTATGAGATGCCGGATCATGCATATCAAGCAATGGGAGCGAGATACGGAGGTAGGAACCTTCATCCGGATGATGCCAGGCTGAAGCTTGACCACATAAAAATGGTAGAGATAATTGAGTCACGAGGTCCGTAGGGTCCACCATGTTTTGGCCCAAGGATCATGAAGGAGCCACCGGTGCCAAATTTCCAGCTGGCCAGAGGGACAAAAACATATGATGGAAGCACAAAGCTAGAGGATTGGCTCATAGATTATGGAACTGCTGTGAAGATCGCACAGGGAAACTTGAGATGGGCAGTACGTTACGTACCGCAGATGCTGGAAGGACCAGCTCGGGTATGGTTGAACAATTTACCACCCGGAAGCATCAATAGTTGGATTGATTTTCACGACGCTTTCGTGAGCAATTTCACGAGAACTTACAAGAGGCCGAATCGCCCACAGCAACTTGCAATGTGCAAGAAAAGACCGAATGAAACAGACATGGAGTTCCTCACAAGGTGGTGTACGATGCGTAACTCTTGTGAAGGGGTGATCGAGTCACAAGCAATCGCATGGTTTGCACAAGGATGTAGACATGGGAGTGTGTTGTGGCAAAGGTTACAAAGAGATATGCCGGCAAGTCTAGCAGAGACGATAAGAATTGCCAACTCGTACGCGTTAGGAGATCCGACTCAGCCACTGCTCATGTCGGCAGACGGGATGACTGAGACTCAGATTTATGATGCTTCCGGGTCGCAAAGGCGCCAGGAGAGATCCGAATACAGAAGCAAGAGAAGAGACGAGAGGCCGGATTACAGGTATGGTTCGGCTCAGGTTGCAGAAGTGAGTTAGGATCATCCAGATGCTGGAAGCAGTCAGCGTCAAAGGACAAATGGTCAACAACAATGGGTGCCAAAGAATGATGGCAAATAGCCATACGATCAGAGGAAACAGTATCAAGACCGACAAAAATACACCTATGAGATGATGCTGGATCAGCCGTGTAAGTTTCACACGCCAATTCCGAGTAAGCCAGCAAATCACTCAACAAGGCAATGCACTTGGTTTCAGAAAGGAGACATAGTGGACTCGCCGAATAAGAAGCTTCCACCACCTCCCCCTCCTCCACTTACAGGAGGAAATACTCAAGCAAGAGGGAGCAGATAATGATATGAAAACAAAAATGAGGTATCGTAATCAAGAAAGAAGAGAATCTGTGCACCAAGTGCACAATCCAAGAGGTGACGATGCCCATGTCGGCCACGGAACCAGAAATGAGTACAGAGAACATCACCAGAGCTATGTTGTCTTTGTCACAGAGCCAAATGACAAAAAGAGCGAGCAGCGGCGAATGATGGAAGTGAATGCGACGATATCGGCAATTCCCAAGTACATGCATTGGTCTGAGCAAGAGATAACTTGGAGTATAAAGGATGACCCCAAAATCATGCCAACCCCAGGAGGATACGCTCTGGTTCTAGATCCAACGTTCATGGGCCCAGATATCAACATGAAATTTTCAAAGGTGTTAATCGATGATGGCAGTAGCATCAACATCATGTACAAGGATACTATGCTCAAGTTAGGCATCACCATGAACATGCTAGAGCCGACTAAGACCACTTTCCACGGGATTGTGTCGGGATTGTCGTGTGAGCCAATTGGCAAGATCTGGGTCGACGTATTATTCAGCAACAGAGAAAATTGTCGCACTGAAGCCATAGAGTTCGAGGTAGTAGATTTGGTCAGCTCATATCATGCCTTACTCGGCAGGCCGGCTATGGAAAAGTTAATGGCTACTCCTCACATCGCTTACTTGAAGATGAAGCTTCCAGGACCATGTGGGGTGATCACAGTTGAAGGGGATTACAAAAGATCTATTGCTTGTGCCTCAGCCGGATCTTCACTGGCCGAGTCACTCGTCATAGCACAAGAGAAAAGTCAGATGTTGGAGGTGGTAGCATTGGCCAAAGCAGCACAAATGTCCATGCCGGCACTCACCAACCCGCATGGCAGTGTGTCATTTCAAGCTACCAAGGAAACCAAGAAGGTGCAGGTGGATGAAACTTTCCCAGAAAGACAAGAACCATTGGGGCTGGCCTTACAGATAAATAGGAAAGCGAGCTCACCAGCTTCCTCCATGAGAATCGGGACATCTTTGCATGGTCCACTCAAGATCTGCAAGGAGTTCCGAGGGAGCTGGCTGAGCACTCTCTTCATGTAAGACCATATGCAAGGCCGGTGAAGCAACCCCTCGGCCGCTTCACCGAAGATAGGAGGAAAGTAATAGCGGCCGAGATTGCAAGACTTTTAGCTGCTGGATTCATCATGGAAGTGCTACACCCGGACTGGTTGTCAAATTCAGTCCTGGTCGAGAAGAAGAAACATGACCCGAATGTGGAAGTGGTATGGCGCATGTGTATTGATTACACGAACCTCAATAAGGCGTGTCCAAAAGATCCATTTCCTCTGCCTCGGATCGATCAAGTCATAGATTCTACTGCTGGGTGTGAGTTGTTGTCATTTGTGGATGCATATTCAGGATTCCATTAGATTCCACTAAATCCAAATGATCAAGTAAAGACAGCTTTTATCACCCCGTACGGGGCTTATTGCTATCGCACCATGCCATTTGGATTGAGAAATGCAGGCGCAACATATCAAGATGCATGCAAAAATGCTTACAAGATCAATTGGACAAAAATGTTCAAGTATACGTCGATGACTTGGTAATAAAAAACAAACAAAGTCATACTCTAATTGAGGACTTGCGTCAAACATTCGCAAACTTGAGAAGATTCCAGATGAAACTTAACCTGGAAAATGTACATTTGGTGTCCTGGCTGGAAAATTACTCGGATTCCTTGTATCCAGCCGAGGAATTGAAGCTAACCCGACAAAGATCAGGGCCATCGAAAGAATGGAATTGCCAAAAACCCTCAATGATGTCCAGAAGTTTACTGGATGCCTGGCTTCATTGAGCAGGTTTGTTAGTCGGCTAGGCGAAAAAGCCCTACCACTATATCAGCTGATGAAGAAATCAGACAAATTCACATGGACACAGCAAGCTGATAGCGCTTTCCATGAATTAAAGAAAATGTTGGCAACAACACCAATATTACCGTCACCACTATCCAAAGAGACAATGCTGCTCTATATCGCCGCAACCAACAGAGTTGTAAGTGCAGTAATAGTGGTTGAACGTGAAGAAGGGGACAAATCAGTCCAAAGACCAGTATATTACTTGAGCGAAGTGCTCTCTGTCTCGAAATAGAATTACCCGCATTATCAGAAGATGACATATGGGGTATATATGACAGCAAAAAAGCTGAAACATTATTTTCAAGAACACCCAATCCGGGTAATATGCGAGGCACCTATCTCAGATATATTGGACAGCAAAGATGCCAGCGGCCGAGTAGCCAAATGGGCCATTGAACTGGCACCATATACTCTACAATATGATAGGCGGGATGCAATAAAATCTCAAGCCGTTGTAGATTTCTTTGTAGAATGGATGGAGATGCAGTATGAGCCACCACTGCCAGATCCAAATTACTGGAAAATGCATTTTGACGGGTCCAAGATGAAAATGGGTCTGGGCGCCGGGATAGTGCTCACATCTCCAAAGAGGGATCAACTGAGGTATGTCTTGCAGATTCATTTTAATGCTTCTAACAACGTTGCCGAGTATGAAGCAGTCGTCGATGGCATTAAAGTATCCAAGGAAATTGGTATCAAAATAATCATGTGCTTTGGCGATTCAGATTTGGTGATTCAGCAAGTGTCTGGACATTGGGACGCACTGGACGCAAACATGGCATTATATCGATTTCACGTGCAGCAAATTTCGGGATATTTTGACGGTTGTGAATTTCATCACATTCCTAGAGCAGAAAATGAGGCGGCAGACGTGTTATCCAAGCTAGGATCATCTAGACAAGCAATACCACCAGGGGTAGCATTGGAACATCTCAGGAACCCATCGATCAAGCCGTCACTAGAGTCCGAATCAATCAGGGTCATCTCGGCGAGTCAGGAATCAGAGGCAGTGCCAATGGATATCAACTCAGGGGTAGGTTCGAGCCACTCGGTGTCACATCCCAAAATTTTCCAAATTTTGTAATGTTAAAAATAAATAAACAAAATAAATAATTGTTGAAATTTAGGGTGAAAAGAAACTTTTTGTTTCTAAATGGAAACTTAAAATCCCATCTTGAACAAACTTTGGTTAAATGTTTGAAACCAACTAAATTCAAATTAAGTGAAATGCATTCATCAATGAATGTATCTTGAAATTTGAACACTTGGAAATAAACCAAAACCCTAAAACCCTAATGGAATAAAATCATTTCCAAGATATCTCTAAGACCATGGATTTGATCCATATAAAATTTTTGTCAACAAACATTTATAAGTGATCAAGAATGACAAATAGAAATAATATAAAGCCATATGAATTGGTTTCACTTAACTTGGATCCATAGATAAAATCTTATGAATTTAATAAGATAAGGAAATTGAATTTCCAAAACTAATAAAGCACCTATCTAGAAATCCATACCAAATGGTGAGCAATTAATCCTAAAAGGATTTAAAAGGATAAACAAATATTAAATAAGATTATACAAATTGGAAACACCAAGTTTGGATCTATAAATAAAAAGATATGAATTTTATAAGATAGAGAAAGAAATATTAAATGAGGAATATGTAAAGGCCAAATTAAATCTTGGCTTAATCCATAAGCAAATGGAATGAATATAAACCAAACCCAAATAAAATAAAAGGATAGAGAATTTCCAAATAAAATAATATGGCCTTAACCAAATTCTATTCCATTGGATTAAGACAAATTTCCCTAATGAGAATGATTAGTTAAATCATGAGAAAATAATATTTGGAGTATACCCAAGTGGTATAAAAGATATTTAATTAACTTAAAATGGAATCAAGGAAATCACCTAAATAAAATTTATGGAATTAAAACCATATTTGGATTTCATTGGAATAAAGACAAATACCCAATTTAAATGATTAATAAATCATATTAAAAATATTCCAAATAATTCAAAGTGAATTATTTGACACCCTAATAAATAAATAAACCAATTGAAAAGGTTTTATGAAAAATTGGAATTTAAATAAAGGCTTGAAAATATATTCAATCTTATTTGAATGAATGCATATGCTTATTTTAATAAGAAATAAAACATAAGTAAAATAAAAGAACCATTCCTAAAATGGTATTTAAATTACATGTTTAAACAGTATGGAATTATACTGAACATTTGAAAAAGGTTTGAATTCAAACAAGGTTTGAAAACATTTAAACAAAATCAAAACAAAAAAAGAAAACAGAAAAAAAAATATACAGATAAAAAAAGGGATAGAACCCAACCCAGCTAACCTAGCCCACCAGGCCCATCTAGCCCAACTAACCCTCTCCCCCAAAGCGTTTTCTCTCACTCACGAAATGACCCGCACAGTGGATGACAACCAGACCCCACCTTCTCTCTTTTCTCGCTGACAACAACGGCCCACCCGTTAGTCTTCTCTCCTACCCCGTGACGACCTCGCCCCTCACCTCGCCGGCCGTTTCTGCTCGTGTTAACTCGCTTCAATTTGCGTTAATCGCTCCGTTAATCCTCCCCGCAACCACGCGTAGTAAATCGCCTGCTCCTCCTCCACCTTTCCCCCTGGACGTTGCACCCCCTCTGCCCCCAGGTCGAGCTAATTTTGACCTTGAACGCTCTCTGCTCCGACGAGCCATCCGGCCAATTCCTGGCGCTTCTCTTCGCACCTCGGCGCCTCAGACGCCTCGTAAACTCGCAACAACTTCAATGAACTCGCCAATCACCGCCTTCGTCTCCGGCGACCTCTCCCCGGTAAACCCGACCGCCCCTCTCCCCCTAGTTGACACTCTCATACTCGCCTTCCTCTTGCGAACCTAACTGTGCATTCTACTTGTCCTACCGCGACCTCTAGCCTCGCCCCCGACGATGAACAGAGGCGCCAGACGCCGACCACAACTACGGCGAGGAATCGCCAGCAGCTCTGTGCGCCCCTTCAGCAACGACAACCACCTTGAGCTTCAGCACGACAAGACGAACCCAGTGAGCATATTCTTCCCCTTCCGCGCTTCCTATTCCGTCGGCAACCTCGTCGCCAGAGCGCCGCCGCCGCACAGCCGCCGCCAGCGTCGCTCGTTCTAGGTCAAACGCGCAGCAACCGTTGGATCAGGATCGCGTGGATAGGAATAGATGACTTAAACGAAAGGGTATGAGAGCATATGTGCCATGTGATGTTAAGTAGATCATGTGGTCCATGTTAGCCGATCCACGCGAACCATTTTCGGCGAATCAAATCATTCCACGTGGCCCAGAGTTTTTTTTAAAAACAGGATTTGATCTATTAGATGATCCAATTTGTAAATTGCATAACTTTCAAACCACACGTCCAAATTTTGCAAACTTTATATCAATGGAATCAGCAAGACAAGTACTTTCCAACAATGCACTTTGTTTAATAAAATGCTTCTGGTAAAATGGTTGTTTTTGCAGAAACTTGTGTAGGCATATTTTGAATATAAAATTCATTCTAAGATTATTTTTGTGATAAAATCTTTGGCGAACCTACTGACCATATAAACCAACTTGTGGTTTCAAAAACATATTTTGTGAGGAAAAAGAATAAATCTTTGATTTAGAACATTTCTAGTCAAATAAAAATAATGTTTATGTTAAAAATGCTTTTGGAAGAAAAACCTTTGGGAAATGTTTTGATTTAAAAATGGTTTAAAAATGGTTTATAGGTAAAATATTTTGCAAATGGTTTTGCCACTTATATAAAATGACCAATAGGTGTTTTAAAATACTTATAACCCATTAGAAACCACTTTTCCAAATAAAGAATCTTTTGCATGCTTGTAAGCATTGTTTTGTTTCTATTATTTTATGTGATGTTTGCTTGAATGGTAGATTGAAATGGTTCCTTGCTTGATTGAATTGTAGTGACATTTGAAGAGTGTGAATATTGCAATATCAAGGAGTGAACTTATATTCTCTACCAAAAAGGCAAGTGATGCTTCATACTTTTGTCCCATTATTTTCACTATGCATTAGTGATATTTCTAAGTAGGACTTGCATGGAATTTTTGCTAAGTATAAACTATGCCATGGGAAATCCTAGTAGATGAAACCTTAGTAGAAATTTCCTAAGTTAAGATTCCTACTACTATCATGCTTACTTAGATAGTAGAAAACAAGGGTGGATTATATTCATGCTATGGAATATTTCTAAGTCAAGGACTTGTGTTTTGTTTAATAAAACAACTAAGTGAATGAAACACTTGGGTGGAGTGGAAAGAATGGGTTGTTTTGAGTGGTTATGCAAGTCCAGTATGCTGGGGAAAACTTGGGCATCACCAAGTCCAGTATGCTGGGAAAAACTTGGTATCTCACTTGTGGAATGCCACCCAGGAACAAAGAGATTTGAGATGTCGAATGTTGAGAAACTTCAAGTGCAGCCACCTGGATCATATAGGTTGCAATAACTTAGCTAAATGGACATTTGGTGGTAGGGGAATGATAGGTTGGAACGCGTCCATTCTGGTCTAAGGGAAGGCTTCTGAAAGATCTTGTCTTGGTGAAACCAAGTCTTGTGGGGAAAGTGCACCACCTCTGCAGAGTGTAAAATCTAAGTACTTAGCCATGTCCATGGCAAAGGACAATTTGAGCATCAAGGCATGGAAGCTATCAAGAATATCCTCATCCCAATTTCTAAGTTAAAAACTTGTGGTTGAACAAGGGTTGAAGGATCACCAATTTCTATTGGGAGATGCCTTGGGTGATTTTTGACAAACAAAAACTTAGTGTTTTTGAAATGATAAGGAAAATATATTTTGAGCAAAGCAAGCCTAAGCTCCACTTAGCCATATGCATATAGATGATAGACTCCACTATACTACCATAGTATCACTTGACAATACAATTCAAATGTATTGACCCTTGTGGTTGTAACTTATTATGTTGCAGGTTTGTTTGATGTTAGTGAAGTGTGTTGATTAGGATTACAAGTCTACAACCAAGATGATTGCCTGTGGCACTTTGAAGATGAAGGATCCCATGCTATAAATATATTCTGCTGCATTGTAATGAGATAGCCAAATGAGCTATGTAAGATATAATAAATTATTTTATTTCTGGTTATAAAGTTGTATTATCACTACAAGAGGACCCCCCTACACCAATGCACTTATGCGTATCTAAATGCACAAAGAGGCGTCGCTAGAGAATTTACCAACGAATAAAAATGCGTTGCGTTTTTGGGCATTGCAAGGATACAATGCAACACATATACGTCTGTTGGTAACCCATGGTATATGCATTGCAAATTGGCTACAGATTTAAAGCATTGGTAACCCATGGTATATGCGTTGAAAATTGGCTACAGATTTCAAGCAACTATTGTATTCGTTGCTAGATAGATCCTACACGGACTAACAATTCTAATGGTTTGACCGCTTTTGAGGATGTTGGATTTTTTGTAGCGAGTGAACGTAGTTAAGTCATGACATTACACAACACACAAATTGTAGAATATGAACATAGTGTGACAAAAAAAATATTTATTATAAGAAGCACCCTCGTACATGAAAATGAGCTAAAGAGTATACGTGTTACAATCTTGCATCAAAATATGATATTCTACAGTCCTATTATATATAAATAGAGAAAATGCACAATTACAATCTTTCATCAAAACATGATAATCTAGATGGTCCTATATATCAATTCTAATATAAGCTAACACGTTCAGAGTTGATATCGCCATGTAGCAAGTCTTCCTGATGTATGGGACCTGCAGATAAAAAAATATTTCAGTGTAAAAGTGGCAAAAGACAACGAAGGGTTACAATGAACACCACTAAGTAAACATGTAAGAAATTTTTTCTACTATGTGCATTTGAAATAGCTCATTAGCCCCACAAGTCATAGTGTTTACCACATAGATTTAAATACAAAAGGAAATATGGAGAAAGATAACCACGATGGGATCTTACAAATCCATCAAAGAGAATATCAAAATTCTTAAATAAACTAGATGATCCATCTAACGACATATCAAACTTACTAATTAACTAATCAATACATAGACTGGTCAATCACAATAATATCACAATGTTAAACAATAAATCTTGCGGGCATAAGTAGAAGTTCATACGTAGTGGCGGATTCGGAAAACTAAAGTTTGTAGGGGGCGTACATTTCAAATCTAGTCCTTTTAAGTATAAAATACAAGTGTACTTAACAAAATAACATGTAACAACAACATAAAAAAGGTTTATAAATTACTCATATGGGATGCTGTCGCTCACGACTCTTATTGGTTGCCACAATGTGATTCCAATTTCAAGCGCGATGTATATCATGAAAAGAAAAAAAAACTTATGAATCGAGTTCTTATCACAAGTGTGACGATAGTCATAGATATTAAGTTGTAATTTTACAAGTAGCATGAGGGAGAAATTAATAAAATGCTGGTCAAGAGAATGAAGTAACTAAAAGCTCTAGTTAGAGTCATATCAAGTGTTATATAGCAAATTCTGTATATGGCACCCGCTGAAGCTACCATCAGAAAAGCAGAATATTTCAGCACTAGCATGGACTAGTTAAAACAACAGGAAAAGATTCTGCTTAATGAAAGCATACCTTCGGTAACATATCATCAATTCCCATTGTGGTAAATACAACATTAGCACCGGCCTCGATAACTTTTTCAATTCTCCATTTTCTTATGTCAGATTCTCTGCTAGGATAAAGTAAAATTAGGTATACTATTGGAGACCATAAAAATTAAGGGACAAAGGCATGAAGATCTAGCACAAGAAATGGGAAACCAAATGGATAGAGTTATGTTCCTTGGATAAAGGAAAGGAATTATTCTAATTGCAAAGCATAAAATTACACGTACCTCAGACAGATCTTCTATGATTCCCTTGAATAATATACAAGAACCTGAACACCCATTTGCTTTTTTATTTTATTTTAGAAGGTTAAGATTAAGACAAGCAGTTCTAGCAGAGGTCTCTTCAGTAGGCGTTCTCTGAGATGCACATCCTGAATCTAACTCATACCATTTAACACCTAACTTTTCCTAGCACTTATGCCATGAACTATAAAATATCAGTACTGTACAGAAATAGAACCTACCATTGGAAGCAAAAGTTTAATTTAAAACATACGCATGAGAAGGAGGTGTATTCAAATCAACAAAAGGCGAGTAATTAATAATGCATCATTTAGCTACTGATGTGCGTCCACTTGATGCTTCTTGCTGTGCGCCTATGCCATCTCATGCCACTGTCACATACGCTGTTACTTTTGTCGCTCTCCCTCTAGCAGCATCCAGGATCAGGATGCAAAAAAATCCTAGAAAATTTGTGAACACGGTTTCAAGCCATGGCAAAAGGGGGTAAATCTAATGGGGAAAACTATAAATTGGAACTCGAGCACAAACCTCCATCGCGTGGTTGCGCCACCATGGCCCCTGTGCTCCGATTCACAGCGGAGGACCCTATGCTCCGACTCGCCGCCGCGACACCTGTGCTTCGACTCTCCGCCGCGACACCTGTGCTTCGACTCGCCGCCGCAGCTCTTCGAAAAATATCTGCATCACGCAGCAGCCCAAATCCATCTCCGTTGCAAGAGCGCTTCCAGGATCTAGGGGAACTCATGCTAGAGGTGTCAGCGTGCGTGCATCATCAACACCAATGGTCGCCAGCGTAGAAGGACCTACTCCGGCAGCGGCCGAGTGGCGAGGAAGCGGACGGATGAGGCTAGGTTTGGGGACGGGAAGGACCGAAGGAGTGGGATTGGTGGTGTGGGCACATGTTCGCGGCAGGTGGAGTTAACTTAAGGGAATTTTGCTTAGTGGGCCGGGCTTATATTTGTTTTGTACTTGCAACTTTATTACAATGGACAATGGAAGTAGTGGATAAAATTTTGCAACGAATATTTACATCGTTGCCGAGTATGCATTGCTATATAGTGGTTCTTCTTGTAGTGTATGATCTTTTTTTCTTGATATTACATCTTAACTGTGGATGCTAGCTATTGATCCAGGGACTAGCATTGTAAACACAGGGATCTCTACCTTATTAAAGGTTGGGACCTCTACAGATGGTATCAGAGCACTGTGTTGCCTGTAGGATTGTAACCCTAGTATTGGACAAAACCCCTTAGAAAAATAGGAGTTATATTTGTTCCAAAACTTATTTACAAACAATCTTGTAAACTCTTTCCTCAACCATTTTGGTTTTGATTCTACATCTTGTCTATTTCAACTTAATGAATAAAGCCTCCACCATGAGCAAAGGACTTCACCAACTCAAGTGATTTCAACAAGGACTACAACTTGGATATCACTAAGGACTACAAGTGAGACAAGAAATATTACTCAAGAATTGAAGACTAAGGAAACACAACTAACAAGGAACCATCATCACCTTTGAAGTTTTGTGACCAAGATGCAAGAAATTCTATAAGGATACAAGGATCTTGTTCATGAAGAAGCAACCAAGAAGGATGGAATGATCTCAAGTGAACCATATAGTGGACCACCATATTAAGTTTAGTTCAAACCCACCAACTTATGTGGTGTAGCAAAAATATTTTGTTGCCAAAAAAATGTGCTTGAAACTTGTTGTTTGAGTGGAAGGATTATTTGTGATTGTTTGCACATTGCTTGTGTGAATTGTGATGTGTGTGATTAGAATTCTTCCTTAGAAATCTTTTGCCTATTCTAATCCCAATCCAACCCAAACAGATGACTACTCCAAGAAACTCCAACATCAGGAATGGTGAAAACAACAACAACCAAGAGATGCACATGAGAGAACTCATAGTAACCCAAACTCAGTTGAACCAAGTGACAACTCAGTTTTTAGCCAACAACAATGAGTTAGACCCAACCATGCAAAGGTTTTTGGAAACCCAAACTCAATTGATGCAAAAGGTGACAAATCAAATGATCAACATGGGAGACAACCCTTCCCAAGGAGTTTATGACAACAAGGATGTCAAGGATGATATTATAGAAGGAACTCAAGATTGCAATATTTGTGGAGAAAAGGATCATATTTCCCAAGAGCATGAAGGTCAACGCCCTAATTGTGAAGAGGAACATCCAACTAATCAATGCCCCACATCTCAAGCTACTTGTTTCCTATGTGAAGGAAATAATCATGTCCCTATCCAATGCCCCATCTATTCCATAGTTCAACAAAGGAAACAAGGTGGAGTGCATCAACAGATTGTAAACCCCCATGAATACAAAGGAAAATCTCAGCTTGCACCTCCATGCAATATGACTCAATTTGATGGACCAAAGAGGAAACATATGTATTATCCAAGGAAAAGATCAAGGAGACCAGGAAACTTTCCCACCTTTGAGATAAGATATGAAGAGCATGAACTAGAAGCACTCCTAGCTTTGGAGAAACCCAAGAAGAAGAAGGACAAAAGTCAAGTGCAGTGTTGCCATTGCAAAGAGATGGGACACTATGCCAATGAGTGTCCTGAGAAGAAACAAAAATATAAGGAGATTAACCAAGTGTGGTGCAAAAACTGCAAAGAGCTAGGACATTATGTATCAACTTGTCCATAGAAGATACGTGAAAAACTCAATCTTGTCACATGTTACAATTGTGGTAACCAAGGACATTATGCAAGCAATTGCCTAGAAAAGATGAAGCACAAGATAAAGCCTATGAAGGATCTCAGCCTTGTCACATGTTTCAAGTGTGGAAACAAAGGACACTATGCAGATGTCTGCCCAGAGAGATTTCATCAAGATCCCAAGCAAGCCAAGAAGTAATTTAGCTGGAAATTTTTAAGGGTGGTAGTGCCCTAGTTGTTTTGAGCCAACCTGTAACCCTAGCCTTCCCAAATCTCGGGACGAGATTTCTTTTAAGGGTGGTAGCCTGTCACATCCCAAAATTTTCCAAATTTTGTAATGTGAAAAATACATAAACAAAATAAATAATTGTTGAAATTTAGGGTGAAAAGAAACTTTTTGTTTCTAAATGGAAACTTAAAATCCCATCTTGAACAAACTTTGGTTAAATGTTTGAAACTAACTAAATTCAAATCAAGTGAAATGCATTCATCAATGAATGTATCTTGAAATTTAAACACTTGGAAATAAACCAAAACCCTAAAACCCTAATGGAATAAAATCATTTCCAAGATATCTCTAAGACCATGGATTTGATCCATATAAATTTTTTGTCAAAAAACATTTATAAATGATCAAGAATGACAAATAGAAATAATATAAAACCATATGAATTGGTTTCACTTAACTTGGAGCCATAGATAAAATCTTATGAATTTAATAAGATAACGAAATTGAATTTCCAAAACTAATAAAGCACCTATCTAGAAATCCATACCAAATGGTGAGCAATTAATCCTAAAAGGATTTAAAAGGATAAACAAATATTAAATAATATTATACAAATTTGAAACACCAAGTTTGGATCTATAAATAAAAAGATATGAATTTTATAAGATAGAGAAAGAAATATTAAATGAGGAATATTTAAAGGCCAAATTAAATCTTGGCTTAATCCATAAGCAAATGGAATGAATATAAACCAAACCCAAATAAATTAAAAGGATAGAGAATTTCCAAATAAAATAATATGGCCTTAACCAAATTCTATTCCATTGGATTAAGACAAATTTCCCTAATGAGAATGATTAGTTAAATCATGAGAAAATAATATTTGGAGTATACCCAAGTGGTATAAAAGATATTTAATTAACTTAAAATGGAATCAAGGAAATCACCTAAATAAAATTTATGGAATTAAAACCATATTTGAATTTCATTGGAATAAAGACAAATACCCAATTTAAATGATTATAAATCATATTAAAAATATTCCAAATAATTCAAAGTGAATTATTTGACACCCTAATAAATAAATAAATAAACCTACTGAAAAGTTTTTATGAAAAATTGGAATTTAAATAAAGTCTTGAAAGTATATTCAATCTTATTTGAATAAATGCATATGCTTATTTTAATAAGAAATAAAACATAAGTAAAATAAAAGAACCATTCCTAAAATGGTATTTAAATTACATGTTTAAACAGTATGGAATTATACTGAACATTTGAAAAAGGTTTGAATTCAAACAAGGTTTGAAAACATTTAAACAAAATCAAAACAGAAAAAGAAAATAGGAAAAAGAAAAAGATACAGATAAAAAAAGGGATAGAACCCAACCCAGCTAACCTAGCCCACCAGGCCCATCTAGCCCAACTAACCCTCTCCCCCGAAGCGTTTTCTCTCACTCACGAAATGACCCGCATAGTGGATGACAACCAGAACCCACCTCCTCTCTCTTTCTCTCGCTGACAACAACGGCCCACCCGTCAGTCTTCTCTCCTACCCCGCGACGACCTCTTCCCTCACCTCGCCGGCCGTTTCTACTCGTGTTAACTCGCTTCAGTTCGCGTTAATCGCTCCGTTAATCCTCCCCGCAACCACGTGTACTAAATCGCCTGCTCCTCCTCCACCTTTCCCCTGGACGTTGCACCCCCTCTGCCCCCAGCCCGAGCTAATTTTGACCTTGAACGCTCTCTGCTCCGACGAGCTGTCCGGCCAATTCCGGTGCCGCCTGACCACCTCTCGCCTCCTAGTGCACGCGAGCCTGCTCCCCATCCCCTGGCGCTTCTCTCTGCACCCTCAGTGCACTCGCGCGCACCTTAGTCACTCGGCAACAACTTCAACTGAACTCGTCCATCGTCTGCCTCGTCTCTGGCGACCTCTCCCCGGTAAACCCGACCGCCCCTCTCCCCCTAGTTGACACTCTCATACTCGCCTTCCTCTTGCGAACCTAACTGTGCATTCTACTTGTCCTAGCGCGACCTCTAGCCTCGCCCCCAACGACGAACAGAGGCGCCAGACGCCGACCACAAGTACGGCGAGGAATCGCCAGCAGCTCTGTGCACCCCTTCAGCAACGACAACCACCTTGAGCTTCAACACGACAAGACAAACCCAGTGAGCATATTCTTCCCCTTCCGCGCTTCCTATTCCGTCGGCAACCTCGAAAGCGCCGCCAGCCGCCGTTCTATTTTAGGTCAAACGCGCAGCAACCGTTGGATCTGGATCGCGTGGATATCAATAGATGACTTAACCGAAAGGGTATGAGAGCATCTGTGCCATGCGATGTTAAGTAGATCATGCGGTCCATGTTAGCCGATCCACGCGAACCGTTTTCGGCGAATCAAATCATTCCACGTGGCCTAGAGTTTGTTTTAAAACAAGATTTGATCTATTAGATGATCCAATTTGTAAATTGCATAACTTTCAAACCACACGTCCAAATTTTGCAAACTTTATATCAATGGAATCATCAAGATAAGTACTTTCCAATAATGCACTTTGTTTAATAAAATGCTTCTGGTAAAATGGTTGTTTTTGCAAAAACTTGTGTAGGCATATTTTGAATATAAAATTCATTCTAAAATTATTTTTGTGATAAAATCTTTGGCAAATGGTTTGTTTTGAACCTACTGAACATATAAACTAACTTGTGGTTTCAAAAACATATTTTGTGAGGCAAAAGAATAAATCTTTGATTTAGAACATTTCTAGTCAAATAAAAATAATGTTTATGTGTTAAAAATGCTTTTGGAAGAAAAACCTTTGGGAAATGTTTTGATTTAAACTCTCTGACCCTAAACACAAAGTTTTATGATTTAAAAATATATTTTTATGAACCCTATAGTGTAAGGGTCCCAACCTTTAAATAAGGTAGAGTCCCCTGTGTTTACAATGCTAGTCCCTAGATCATTAGCTAGAATCCACAGTTAAGATGTAATATCAAGAAACAAAGGTCATAATATAACTTTATAACCAGGAATAACATAATTTTATTACATCTTACATAGCTCATTTGGCTATCACATTACATTGCAGCGGAATATCTATAAACATGGGGTCCTTCATCTTCAATGTGCCACAAGCAAACATGTTGGTTGTAGACTTTGTAATCCTAATCAATCACTCTTCACTAAAATCAATCAAACCTGCAACATTACAAGTTACAGCCACAAGGGTCAATACATTTGAATTGTATTGGCAAGTTTCACTACTATGTAGATTATAAGTGGATCCTATCATTACATGCATTTTTGGCTAAGTAGGGTTTGAGGCTCATTTGCAGAAAGCAATAGTTTATCCTATCTTTTCAAAATGATCTTGATCTTTTGTCAAATCTCTTTATCAAAAATCCCTTGAACTCCTTAGTAAATTCCCAAGTGTTCAAGTCCTTGTCAAAAATCTCTTGAGCTCCTTGGTACCCCCAAGTGCATCAAGTTTTATCCAAATCTCTTGAGCTCCTTGGTATCCCCAAGTGCATCAAGTTTTATCAAAATCTCTTGAGCTCCTTGGTATCCCCAAGTGCATCAAGTCTTTTGTTGTCACTTAAAAGTTTTTCCTTTTAGAAATTGGAATGTCGAGATTTCCCATAGCTTCAAGCTTTAGTTGCTCAGTATTGTCCATAACCGGGGACACGGCTAAGTACTTAGATTTTATTATCTTCTGCAGAAGTAGTACACTTTACCCACATGTCACAATCTCATCTTGTTGCCACCAATGGCCACTGGATTGGTACTCACCAAGATGGAGATCTTGGCAGATTGAGAATGTGACGAAGTCTTTCTAGAGGGTCCTCCCATACACCATTGCTAGCTTGTCTTCAGTACCCATGTAGGATTCCAGGTCCTCATTTTCAGTAACCTGAAGACAATGCATGGGTCTTCCCAATGTAGTTGACCAAGCCAGAGCCATAAGTAGCATGTGGTTGTACACGAAAGCCACAATTGGAGAAACATGTTCAATCTCTAAGTTTCCTGGGTGGTTTTCTTTTGGAGCACAACACAAAGAGATTGCCATAGACATGGTTCCTTTTGTTGCCACCTTCTCCAAAACTCAAAGTATCCTTGTCCACCCAGGTGGTTCATTGAGTCCTTGTTTTATTATATAAAACACAAGTCCTTTTCTCAACTTCATAAAATCTCAACATGTATCTCTTTTCAAAGTATAGCATGGCTAAGCATGTAACAACTACATTGTTTTCACTAAGGATTATATATAAGGGTATCCTATTAGGATTTAGCATAGCATAAGTATAGAAATTCTTTTCATGCATGTTTCAAAATCCACTAAGTATAATGAAAATAGTAGGACTTTTGATGATAGTGTAACTTGCCTTTTTGGTAGGGAATGTTGGTTCACTTCTTGATCTTGCTAGTTTCACACTTTTCTAACTTCACTACAATCAATCAAGCAAACACAATATCAACTAGCATTCCAACCAAAATCAAACAAACAAAACACACATAAAATAATAGAAACTAGGTCATGCATGCAAGCATGCAAGAGATAGTTTTATTTGCAAAGATGGTCTCCACTAGGCTTCTAAACTTTGTAAGTTTCAAAGTGGTTATTTTCTAAAGTGGCAAAGTCATTTGCAAAAGGGTTTTATTCATAAACCATTTTTAAATCCATTCATCATTTTATGTGGTGGAAAAATCAAATCAAAAACTTTTTGTCTTTCACCAAATAAGTTGCTAATTCTCAAAACTTGGTGTTTAGGGTCAGTAGGTTTGATTCAAATCATTTTTCCCAAAGTTTTTACTCCAAAAACATTTTCATAACAAAACCATTATTTTTATTTGGCTAGAAATGGGCTAAATCAATTTTCCAATCCTAATCTTCACCAAGTCCATTTTTAAAACCATGGGTTCGTTCCTAGGGTCAGTAAGTTCACCACAAACCAATTTTCAAAGATTTTAACCCTAAAAACATTTTGGAACAATTTTTATCATCTAAACAAGCATACAAATGTTTCTGCAAAAACAAACATTTTACCAGAGGCTTTTTACTAAACAAATTGCATGGTTGGCTAGGGCTTGTTCCACTGATTCCATTGATATAAAGTTTATAATTTTTGGACGTGTGGATCAAAAGTTACAAGGGTTTCAAATTTGCATCTAAATCTGTTTTCAAATTCTGTTTTAAACAAAGACTAGCCACGCGTCATGTTCCTATTGGGCGGTACCGCTTCGCGCGGATTAGTCTCTGCGGTTCGTTGGATCTAAGCAGATCGCACGGCTCAGAACGACTCATACCCTTTCGCTCAGTTCTAATCTCAGCCACGCGATATCGATCTAACGACTACTGTCTAATTGCCACTAACTGGCGGCGCTGCGCGGCAGCAGACGGCGGCGACGGTCAGGCGGTGGGATAGCGGCGGTTCTAGGAAGCAAGGAGGGAAGGGGAGGTGCTCACCAGGTTCAGGAGGTCACGGCGAAGCTCGAGGCGGTGTTGGTCTGGCGAGGGGCGCTCTGGTTCTAGCAGGATTGCTCGCCGGAGTGGAGAACGGCGTCGGGCGTCTCTGGTCCTGGTCGGAGGCGACGCTGCAGATCGCCCTAAGGCAAGACAAGAGCATGGTCAGATGCAGGAGGACGTGGCGAGTGTGGGAGCGTGAACGAGAAGGCGTGGGGCGGTCTGATACTACCTAGGGAACTCACCGGAGTAAGGCGCAGACGCGATGGTGCTCGGTTGAAGACGGAGCCGACGTTCTGGAGCGCCCGCGAGTGAATGGGAGGTACAGGAAGATGCGCCAGAGGCTGGGGAGTAATCTCGTGTGGTTGGGAGGGTGAGGGGCGGCAGTGGTTTGTCGGAATTAGCTGGGGACGGTGGTCGGAGCAGTGGCGTTGCGAGCTCGAATTGAGGCAACCTAGGGGCTCTCGTGCTGCGGTGTTTGAGGGGAAAGGAGGGGAAGGCGCAGGCGATTAAAAGGACGTGGTCACAGGGGGAGTAATGGCCGTGGTTAACGCGAATTGATCGCCGGCGTTAAGGGCAGGAAACGGCAGGGCGTCGTCTGCGCGAGGAAGAAGGAGTGAGCTGGCTGCGTGGGTCCTTGCTGTCAGCGAGGGAGTGTGGGGGAAGAAGGGGCCACTGGTCAGTCACTCTGCGGGTGCGGGTTCTGGTGAAAACGCTTCATGGGGAGAGAAGCTGGTGGGTTTTGGGGTTGCTGGCATGCCCGGATGAGTCCCACGACTCTTTTTTTTTCTTCTGAAAGTATCGGGTCATTGTTGGCCAGGCGGATCGAAATCCCTTCTATTTTTTTTCTTCCTGAAAGTTTTATCTTTTTCCAAATCTATTTTCTGTTTTGAATTTTCCAAACAACAATTCAAGCATTCAAATCACTTCAAACTTTCACCAAACATTGCAATTGAATTTGGTTCTATTTATCAACATAAACCAAAGTCCAAACATCAAAATTAATAATTTTATTTTAGAGTCCATTTATAATTAAATAAAATGGACATTAGTTATTAAATAAAATGGGTTTTAATTTTATTAAAATCTCCATTTGAAATCTAAATATTTTCAAAACCAAATCAGTAGGTTTTATTTGAAATTATGAAACACTTGGAAAACTTATTTAAAATAAATAAATAGGATTTGATGTTTAATTAAAATTATAAAACTTTTATTTTTAATAAACTTGGATATTAAATCCTTATTAATTTATTTTAAAATAAACTTTTACTAATTTTATCAAATAGAAATATTTTATTTAAAAGACTTTGGCCAAGTTTTAATTTGGCTTATAAAATAATCTTTATTTAAATTTCTTCCTTCTCATTTTAAAATAAAATCTTTTATTAAAAGATTTCAAAATAGTAATTCCAAATATTTTATTTTCCTTTATTAAATGTTTATCTTTTTAAATCCCTTTAGGATTTATCTTGATCAAAACAGGTTTGAAGGTTCCCAATTGGAATCAAAAAGTCTCTTCTCACCCTGAAAATCAACAAAGTTTTATTTTATTCATTTATTTTTCACATTACAAGATTTGGAAAATCTTGGGATGTGACAGGCTACCACCCTTAAAATAAATCTCGTCCCGAGATTTGGGAAAGCTAGGGTTACAAGTAGGCTCAAAGCATCTAGGGTACTACCACCCTTAAAAATTTTCCAACTGATCTACATGTTGGCTTGCTTGGGATCTTGGGGAAACTTCTCTGGGAAAACATCTGCATTGTGTCCTTTGTTTCCACACTTGACTCATGGGCCAAGGTTGAGATCCTTCATAGGCTTGTTTAACTTGTTCTTCATCTTTTCTGGACAATTGCTTGCATAATGTCCTGGTTCTTTGCAATTGAAACAGTTGATATCTTTGAGTTCTTTACGTGTCTCTTGTGGACAAGTTGCTACATAATGGCCTAGCTCTTTGCAGTTGTTGCACCTCACTTGGCCAATTTCCTTATACTTCTGGTTCTCTGGGCATGCACTGGAATAGTGTCCCATTTCTTTACAATTATGACATTGCACATGGCTTTTTGTCCTTCTTTTGCTTTTTGGGTTTATCCAAAGCTAGGAGTGCATCTAGTTCATGTTGTTCATATGTTATCTGGTAGGTAGGAATGTCTACATGTTTCTTGGACCTTCTATTGCTCTTTGGATAATTCATATGCCCTTTCTTTGGTCCTTTGAATTGGGTTGTTTTGCTTGGAGGTATAAGTGTACATTTTCCTTTGTCATCAACCTTCTTGGTAGACTTGGATCCTTCTGGATAGTTTGCAATCATTTGTTGCACTCCACCTTGTTTCCTTTGTTCAACAATGGAATAGATGGGGCATTGGATAGGGACATGGTTGTTTCCTTCACATAGGTAGCAAGTAGCTTGAGAGGTGGGACGTTGGCCAACAGGATGTTTCTCTTCACAGTTGGGGCATTGATCTCCATGCTCCTTGGAAGTATGATCCTTGTCTCCACAAATAATGCAAGCTGGGGCTCCATCTAGAATAACATTTTTGTCATCCTTGTTGTCACAAACTCTTTTGGAATAGTTTTCTTCCATATTGATCATTTGATCTGTCACCTTAAGCATCAATTGGGCTTGAGTTTCCAAAAATCCTTGCAGGGTTGGATCTTCCCCACTGGTGTTGGCTATGAATTGAGCTGTCATTTGGTTCAACTGCTTTTGGGTTGCTATGAGCTCTTTCATGCTGTCCTCTTGGTTGGTCTTGGTGTCATCAACCTTGATGTTGATGTCTCTTGGAGTAGTCATCTGTTTGGGTTGAATGGAGATTAGAATAGACAAAAGATTTTCTAAGGAAATAATTCTAATCACACACATCACAATTTACACACACAAGGTGCAATCAATCACAAACAACTTTTCACTCAAACAACAAAGTTCAAGCACATACTTAGGCAACAAAATATTTTGTTACACCACATAAGTTGGTGTGTTTGACTTAACTATAATATGGTGGTCCATCTATATGGTTCACTTGTGATCTTTCCATCATTCTTGGTTGATTCTTCTTGCATGAGATCATGGTTTCCTTATGAAAAATTCTTGGTCACAAAACTTCAAGTGAAGTGAACTCCTTCTAATTTTGCATTTCCTCAGTCTCCATATCTTGAGCAAGATTTCCTTGTCTCACTTGTCCTTAGTGACAACCTTGGTTGAAGTCCTTGGTGAATATGCTGAAGATGTTGAAGTCATTAGAGTTGAAGATGTTGAAGTCATTAGAGTTGAAGAAGTTGAAGTCATTAGAGTTGAAGAAGTCCTTTGCACATGGTGTAGTCTTTGGTCATGGGGTAGGTTTTTCCATCAGTTGAAAATAGATGAGATGTAGAATCAAAATCAAAGTGGTTGAGGAAAGAGTTTACAAGATTGTTTGTAAATAAGTTTTGGAACAGATACAACTCCCATTTTCTAAGGGTTTTGTCCAATCCTAGGTTTACAAATCCTACAGGCAACACAATGCTCTGATACCATCTGTAAGGGTCCCAACCTTTAAATAAGGTAGAGTCCCCTGTGTTTACAATGCTAGTCCCTGGATCATTAGCTAGCATCCACAGTTAAGATGTAATATCAAGAAACAAAGGTCATAATATAACTTTATAACCAGGAATAACATAATTTTATTACATCTTACATAGCTCATTTGGCTATCACATTACATTGCAGCGGAATATCTATAAACATGGGGTCCTTCATCTTCAATGTGCCACAAGCAAACATGTTGGTTGTAGACTTTGTAATCCTAATCAATCACTCTTCACTAAAATCAATCAAACCTGCAACATTACAAGTTACAGCCACAAGGGTCAATACATTTGAATTGTATTGGCAAGTTTCACTACTATGTAGATTATAAGTGGATCCTATCATTACATGCATTTTTGGCTAAGTAGGGTTTGAGGCTCATTTGCAGAAAGCAATAGTTTATCCTATCTTTTCAAAATGATCTTGATCTTTTGTCAAATCTCTTTATCAAAAAATCCCTTGAACTCCTTGGTAAATTCCCAAGTGTTCAAGTCCTTGTCAAAAATCTCTTGAGCTCCTTGGTACCCCCAAGTGCATCAAGTTTTATCCAAATCTCTTGAGCTCCTTGGTATCCCCAAGTGCATCAAGTTTTATCAAAATCTCTTGAGCTCCTTGGTATCCCCAAGTGCATCAAGTCTTTTGTTGTCACTTAAAAGTTTTTCCTTTTAGAAATTGGAATGTCGAGATTTCCCATAGCTTCAAGCTTTAGTTGCTCAGTATTGTCCATAACCGGGGACACGGCTAAGTACTTAGATTTTATTATCTTCTGCAGAAGTAGTACACTTTACCCACATGTCACAATCTCATCTTGTTGCCACCAATGGCCACTGGATTGGTACTCACCAAGATGGAGTACTGGCAGATTGAGAATGTGACGAAGTCTTTCTAGAGGGTCCTCCCATACACCATTGCTAGCTTGTCTTCAGTACCCATGTAGGATTCCAGGTCCTCATTTTCAGTAACCTGAAGACAATGCATGGGTCTTCCCAATGTAGTTGACCAAGCCAGAGCCATAAGTAGCATGTGGTTGTACACGAAAGCCACAATTGGAGAAACATGTTCAATCTCTAAGTTTCCTGGGTGGTTTTCTTTTGGAGCACAACACAAAGAGATTGCCATAGACATGGTTCCTTTTGTTGCCACCTTCTCCAAAACTCAAAGTATCCTTGTCCACCCAGGTGGTTCATTGAGTCCTTGTTTTATTATATAAAACACAAGTCCTTTTCTCAACTTCATAAAATCTCAACATGTATCTCTTTTCAAAGTATAGCATGGCTAAGCATGTAACAACTACATTGTTTTCACTAAGGATTATATATAAGGGTATCCTATTAGGATTTAGCATAGCATAAGTATAGAAATTCTTTTCATGCATGTTTCAAAATCCACTAAGTATAATGAAAATAGTAGGACTTTTGATGATAGTGTAACTTGCCTTTTTGGTAGGGAATGTTGGTTCACTTCTTGATCTTGCTAGTTTCACACTTTTCTAACTTCACTACAATCAATCAAGCAAACACAATATCAACTAGCATTCCAACCAAAATCAAACAAACAAAACACACATAAAATAATAGAAACTAGGTCATGCATGCAAGCATGCAAGAGATAGTTTTATTTGCAAAGATGGTCTCCACTAGGCTTCTAAACTTTGTAAGTTTCAAAGTGGTTATTTTCTAAAGTGGCAAAGTCATTTGCAAAAGGGTTTTATTCATAAACCATTTTTAAATCCATTCATCATTTTATGTGGTGGAAAAATCAAATCAAAAACTTTTTGTCTTTCACCAAATAAGTTGCTAATTCTCAAAACTTGGTGTTTAGGGTCAGTAGGTTTGATTCAAATCATTTTTCCCAAAGTTTTTACTCCAAAAACATTTTCATAACGAAACCATTATTTTTATTTGGCTAGAAATGGGCTAAATCAATTTTCCAATCCTAATCTTCACCAAGTCCATTTTTAAAACCATGGGTTGGTTCCTAGGGTCAGTAAGTTCACCACAAACCAATTTGCAAAGATTTTAACCCTAAAAACATTTTGGAACAATTTTTATCATCTAAACAAGCATACAAATGTTTCTGCAAAAACAAACATTTTACCAGAGGCTTTTTACTAAACAAATTGCATGGTTGGCTAGGGCTTGTTCCACTGATTCCATTGATATAAAGTTTATAATTTTTGGACGTGTGGATCAAAAGTTACAAGGGTTAAAATTTGTATCTAAATCTGTTTTCAAATTCTGTTTTAAACAAAGACTGGCCATGCGTCATGTTCCTATTGGGTGGTACCGCTTCGCGCGGATTAGTCTCTGCGGTTCGTTGGATCTAAGCAGATCGCACGGCTCAGAACGACTCATACCCTTTCGCTCAGTTCTAATCTCAGCCACGCGATATCGATCTAACGGCTACTGTCTAATTGCCACTAACTGGCGGCGCTGCGCGGCGGCAGACGGCAGCGACGGTCAGGCGGTGGGCTAGCGGCGGTTCTAGGAAGCAAGGAGGGAAGGGGAGGTGCTCACCGGGTTCAGGAGGTCACGGCGAAGCTCGAGGCGGTGTTGGTCTGGCGAGGGGCGCTCTGGTTCTAGCAGGATTGCTCGCCGGAGTGGAGAACGGCGTCGGGCGGCTCTGGTCCTGGTCGGAGGCGACGCTGCATATCGCCCTAAGGCAAGACAAGAGCATGGTCAGATGTAGGAGGATGTGGCGAGTGTGGGAGCATGAACGAGAAGGCGTGGGGCGGTCTGATACTACTTGGGGAACTCGTCGGAGTAAGGCGCAGACGCGGCGGTGCTCGGTTGAAGACGGAGCCGACGTTCTGGAGCGTCCGCGAGTGAATGGGAGGTACAGGAAGATGCACCAGAGGCTGGGGAGTAATCTCGTGTGGTTGGGAGGGTGAGGGGCGGCAGTGGTTCGTCAGAATTAGCTGGGGATGGTGGTCGGAGCAGTGGCGTTGCAAGCTCGAATTGAGGCATCCTAGGGGCTCTCGTGCTGCGGTGTTTGAGGGGAAAGGAGGGGAAGGCGCAGGCGATTAAAAGGACGTGGTCACAAGGTGAGTAATGGCCGTGGTTAACGCGAATTGATCGACGGCATAAAGGGCAGGAAACGGCAGGGCGTCGTCTGCGCGAGGAAGAAGGAGTGAGCTGGCTGCGTGGGTCCTTGCTGTCAGCGAGGGAGTGTGGGGGAAGAAGGGGCCACTGTCGTCACTCAAGGGTGCGGTTCAGTGAAAACGCCATGCGTGGGGAGAGAAGCTGGCTGGGGCTGTTGAGCTGGACTGAGTCCGACTCTATTTTTTTTCTTCCTGAAAGTTTTATCTTTTTCCAAATCTATTTTCTATTTTGAATTTTCCAAACAACAATTCAAGCATTCAAATCACTTCAAACTTTCACCAAACATTGCAATTGAATTTTGTTCTGTTTATCAACATAAACCAAAGTCCAAAGATCAAAATTAATAATTTTATTTTAGAGTCCATTTATAATTAAATAAAATGGACATTAGTTATTAAATAAAATGGGTTTTAATTTTATTAAAATCTCCATTTGAAATCTAAATATTTTCAAAACCAAATCAGTAGGTTTTATTTGAAATTATGAAACACTTGGAAAACTTATTTAAAATAAATAAATAGGTTTTGATGTTTAATTAAAATTATAAAACTTTTATTTTTAATAAACTTGGATATTAAATCCTTATTAATTTATTTTAAAATAAACTTTTACTAATTTTATCAAATAGAAATATTTTATTTAAATGACTTTGGCCAAGTTTTAATTTGGCTTATAAAATAATCTTTATTTAAATTTCTTTCTTCTCATTTTAAAATCAAATCTTTTATTAAAAGATTTCAAAATAGTATTTCCAAATATTTTATTTTCCTTTATTAAATGTTTATCTTTTTAAATCCCTTTAGGATTTATCTTGATCAAAACAGGTTTGAAGGTTCCCAATTGGAATCAGAAAGTCTCTTCTCACCCTGAAAATCAACAAAGTTTTATTTTATTCATTTATTTTTCACATTACAAGATTTGGAAAATCTTGGGATGTGACATATAGATTATTACTTGCTAAAGGCATTTTCAACCACATAAAATATTGATTTGGTTTAAAAATGGTTTATAGGTAAAATCTTTTGCAAATGGTTTTGCCACTTATATAAAATGACCAATATGTGTTTTCAAGTATTTATAACCCATTAGAAACCACTTTTCCAAATAAACAATATTTTGCATGCTTGCAAGCATTGTTTTGTTTCTATTATTTTATGTGATGTTTGCGTGAATGGTAGATTGAAATGGTGCCTTGCTTGATTGAATTGTAGTGACATTTGAAGAGTGTGAATATTGCAATATCAAGGAGTGAACTTATATTCTCTACCAAAAAGGAAAGTGATGTTTCATACTTTTGTCCCATTATTTTCACTATGCATTAGTGTTATTTCTAAGTAGGACTTGCATGGAATTTTTTCTAAGTATAAACTATGCCATGGGAAATCCTAGTAGATGAAACCTTAGTAGAAATTTCCTAAGTTAAGATTCCTACTATTATCATGCTTAGCTTAGCTAGTAGAAAACAAGGGTGGATTATATTGATGCTATGGAATATTTCTAAGTCAAGGACTTGTGTTTTGTTTAATAAAACAATTAAGTGAATGAAACACCTGGGTGGAATGGAAAGAATGGGTTGTGTTGAGTGGTTATGCAAGTCCAGTATGCTGGGGAAAACTTGGGCATCACCAAGTCCAGTATGCTGGGGAAAACTTGGTATCTCACTTGTGGAATGCCACCCAGGAACAAAGAGATTTGAGATGTCAAATGTTGAGAAGCTTCAAGTGCAGCCACTTGGCATTATGGGCTCTACCTGGATCATATAGGTTGCAATAACTTAGCCAAATGGACAGTTGGTGGTAGGGGAATTATAGGTTGGAACGCGTCCATTCTGGTCTAAGGGAAGGCTTCTGAAAGATCTTGTCTTGGTGAAACCAAGTCTTGTGGGGAAAGTGCACCACCTCTGTAGAGTGTAAAATCTAAGTACTTAGCCATGTCCATGGCAAAGGGCAATTTGAGCATCAAGGCATGGAAGCTATCAAGAATCTCCTCATCCCAATTTCTAAGTTAAAAACTTGTGGTTGAACAAGGGTTGAAGGATCACCAATTTCTATTGGGAGATGCGTTGGGTGATTTTTGACAAACAAAAACTTAGTGTTTTTCAAATGATAAGGAAAATCTATTTTGAACAAAGCAAGCCTAAGCTCCACTTAGCCAAATGCATATAGATGATAGGCTCCACTATACTACCATAGTATCACTTGCCAATACAATTCAAATGTATTGACCATTTTGGCTGTAACTTATTATGTTGCAGGTTTGTTTGATGTTAGTGAAGTGTGTTGATTAGGATTACAAGTCTACAACCAACATGATTGCTTGTGGCACTTTGAAGATGAAGGACCCCATGCTATAGTTATATTCTGCTGCATTGTAATGAGATAGACAAATGAGCTTTGTAAGATGTAATAAATTATTTTATTCCTGGTTATAAAGTTGTATTATGACCTTTGTTTCTTGATATTACATCTTAACTGTGGATGCTAGCTATTGATCCAGGGACTAGCATTGTAAACACATGGATCTCTACCTTATTAAAGGTTGGGACCTCTACAGATGGTATCAGAGCACTGTGTTGCCTGTAGGATTGTAAACCTAGGATTGGACAAAACCCCTTAGAAAAATAGGAGTTGTATTTGTTACAAAACTTATTTACAAACAATCTTGTAAACTCTTTCGTCAACCATTTTGGTTTTGATTCTACATCTTGTCTATTTCAACTTAATGAATAAAGCCTCCACCATGAGCAAAGGACTTCATCAACTCAAGTGATTTCAACAAGGACTACAACTTGGATATCACTAAGGACTACAAGTGAGGCAAGAAATGTTACTCAAGAATTGAAGACTAAGGAAACACAACTTAGAAGGAACCATCATCACCTTTGAAGTTTTGTGACCAAGATGCAAGGAATTATCCAAGGATACAAGGATCTTTTTCCTGAAGAAGCAACCAAGAAGGATGGAATGATCTCAAGTGAACCATATAGTGGACCACCATATTAAGTTTAGTTCAAACCCACCAACTTATGTGGTGTAGCAAAAATATTTTGTTGCCAAAAAATGTGCTTGAAACTTGTTGTTTGAGTGGAAGGATTGTTTGTGATTGTTTACACATTGCTTGTGTGAATTGTGATGTGTGTGATTAGAATTCTTCCTTAGAAATCTTTTGCCTATTCTAATCCCAATCCAACCCAAACAGATGACTACTCCAAGAAACTCCAACATCAGGAATGGTGACAACAACAACAACCAAGAGATGCACATGAGAGAACTAATAGTAACCCAAACTCAGTTGAACCAAGTGACAACTCAGTTTTTAGCCAGCAACAATGAGTTAGACCCAACCATGCAAAGGTTTTTGGAAACCCAAACTCAATTGATGCAAAAGGTGACAAATCAAATGATAAACATGGGAGACAACCCTTCCCAAGGAGTTTATGACAACAAGGATGTCAAGGATGATATTATAGAAGGAACTCAATCTTGCAATATTTGTGGAGACAAGGATCACATTTCCCAAGAGCATGAAGGTCAATGCCCTAATTGTGAAGAGAAACATCCAACTAATCAATGCCCCACATCTCAAGCTACTTGTTTCCTATGTGAAGGAAATAATCATGTCCCTATCCAATGCCCCATCTATTCCATAGTTCAACAAAGGAAACAAGGTGGAGTGCATCAACAGATTGTAAACCCCCATGAATACAAAGGAAAATCTCAGCTTGCACCTCCATGCAATATGACTCAATTTGATGGACCAAAGAGGAAACATATGTATTATCCAAGGAAAAGATCAAGGAGACCAGGAAACTTTCCCACCTTTGAGATAAGATATGAAGAGCATGAACTAGAAGCACTCCTAGCTTTGGAGAAACCCAAGAAGAAGAAGGACAAAAGTCAAGTGCAGTGTTGCCATTGCAAAGAGATGGGACACTATGCCAATGAGTGTCCTGAGAAGAAACAAAAATATAAGGAGATTAACCAAGTGTGGTGCAACAACTGCAAAGAGCTAGGCCATTATGTATCAACTTGTCCATAGAAGAAACGTGAAGAACTCAATCTTGTCACGTGTTACAATTGTGGTAACACCAAGGATATTATGCAAGCAATTGCCCAGAAAAGATGAAGCACAAGATAAAGCCTATGAAGGATCTCAGCCTTGTCACATGTTTCAAGTGCGGAAACAAAGGACACTATGCAGATGTCTGCCCAGAGAGATTTCATCAAGATCCCAAGCAAGCCAAGAAGTAATTTAGCTGGAAATTTTTAAGGGTGGTAGTGCCCTAGTTGTTTTGAGCCAACTTGTAACCCTAGCCTTTCCAAATCTCGGGACGAGATTTCTTTTAAGGGTGGTAGCCTGTCACATCCCAAAATTTTCCAAATTTTGTAATGTGAAAAATACATAAACAAAATAAATAATTGTTGAAATTTAGGGTGAAAAGAAACTTTTTGTTTCTAAATGGAAACTTAAAATCCCATCTTGAACAAACTTTGGTTAAATGTTTGAAACTAACTAAATTCAAATCAAGTGAAATGCATTCATCAATGAATGTATCTTGAAATTTAAACACTTGGAAATAAACCAAAACCCTAAAACCCTAATGGAATAAAATCATTTCCAAGATATCTCTAAGACCATGGATTTGATCCATATAAATTTTTTGTCAAAAAACATTTATAAATGATCAAGAATGACAAATAGAAATAATATAAAACCATATGAATTGGTTTCACTTAACTTGGAGCCATAGATAAAATCTTATGAATTTAATAAGATAAGGAAATTGAATTTCCAAAACTAATAAAGCATCTATCTAGAAATCCATACCAAATGGTGAGCAATTAATGCTAAAAGGATAAACAAATATTAAATAAGATTATACAAATTGGAAACACCAAGTTTGGATCTATAAATAAAAAGATATGAATTTTATAAGATAGAGAAAGAAATATTAAATTAGGAATATTTAAAGGCCAAATTAAATATTGGCTTAATTCATAAGCAAATGGAATGAATATAGACCAAACCCAAATAAAATAAAAGGATAGAGAATTTCCAAATAAAATAATATGGCCTTAACCAAATTCTATTCCATTGGATTAAGACAAATTTCCCTAATGAGAATGATTAGTTAAATCATGAGAAATAATATTTGGAGTATACCCAAGTGGTATAAAAGATATTTAATTAACTTAAAATGGAATCAAGGAAATCACCTAAATAAAATTTATGGAATTAAAACCATATTTGAATTTCATTGGAATAAAGACAAATACCCAATTTAAATGATTAACGGATCATATTAAAAATATTCCAAATAATTCCAAGTGAATTATTTGACACCCTAATAAATAAATAAACCTACTTAAAAGGTTTTATGAAAAATTGGAATTTAAATAAAGGTTGAAAATATATTCAATCTTATTTGAATAAATGCATATGCTTATTTTAATAAGAAATAAAACATAAGTAAAATAAAAGAACCATTCCTAAAATGGTATTTAAGTTACATGTTTAAACAGTATGGAATTATACTGAACATATGAAAAAGGTTTGAATTCAAACAAGGTTTGAAAACATTTAAAAAAAATCGAAACAGAAAAAGAAAACAGGAAAAAGAAAAATATACAGATTAAAAAAGGGATAGAACCCAACCCAGCTAACCTAGCCCACCAGGCCCATCTAGCCCAACTAACCCTCTCCCCCGAAGTGTTTTCTATCACTCACGAAATGACCCACACAGTGGATGACAACCAGACCCCACCTCCTCTCTCTTTCTCTCGCTGACAACAATGGCCCACCCGTTAGTCTTCTCTCCTACCCCGCGACGACCTCGCCCCTCACCTCGCCGTCCATTTCTGCTCGTGTTAACTCGCTTCAATTCGTGTTAATCGCCCCGTTAATCATCCCCACAACCACGCGTACTAAATCGCCTGCTCCGCCTCCACCTTTCCCCCTGGACGTTGCACCCCCTCTGCCCCCAGGCCGAGCTAATTTCGACCTTGAACGCTCTCTGCTCCGACGAGCTGTCCGGCCAATTCCGGCGCCGTCTGACCACCTCTCGCCTCCTAGTGCACGCGAGCCTGCTCCCCATCCCCTGGCGCTTCTCTCTTCACCCTCAGCGCACTCACGCGCGCCTCAAACACTCGGCAACAACTTCAACTGAACTCCACCACCGTCTGCCTCGTCTCCGGAGACCTCTCCCCGGTAAACCCGACCTGTGCATTTTACTTGTCCTAGCACGACCTCTAGCCTTGCCCCCGACGACGAACAGAGGCGCCTGACGCCAACCACAACTATGGCGAGGAATTGCCAGCAGCTCTGTGCGCCCCTTCAGCAAGGACAACCACCTTGAGCTTCAGAATGACAAGACGAACCCAGTGAGCATATTCTTCCCCTTCCGCGCTTCCTATTCCGTCGGCAACCTCGTCGCCAGAGCGCCGCCGCCGCACAGCCGCCGCCAGCGCCGCTTGTTCTAGGTCAAACGCGCAGCAACCGTTGGATCTGGATTGCGTGGATAGGAATAGATGACTTAAACGAAAGGGTATGAGAGCATCTGTGCCGTGCGATGTTAAGTAGATCATGCGTTCCATGTTAGCCGATCCACGCGAACCGTTTTCGGCGAATCAAATCATTCCACGTGGCCTAGAGTTTGTTTTAAAAACAAGATTTGATCTATTAGATGATCCAATTTGTAAATTGCATAACTTTCAAACCACACGTCCAAATTTTGCAAACTTTATATCAATGGAATCAGCAAGATAAGTACTTTCCAATAATGCACTTTGTTTAATAAAATGCTTCTGGTAAAATGGTTGTTTTTGCAGAAACTTGTGTAGGCATTTTTGAATATAAAATTCATTCTAAAATTATTTTTGTGATAAAATCTTTGGAAAATGGTTTGTTTTGAACCTACTGACCATATAAACCAACTCGTGGTTTCAAAAACATATTTTTTGAGGCAAAAGAATAAATCTTTGATTTAGTACATTTCTAGTCAAATAAAAATAATGTTTATGTGTTAAAAATGCTTTTGGAAGAAAAACTTTTGGGAAATGTTTTGATTTAAACTCTCTAACCCTACACACAAAGTTTTATGATTTAAAAATATATTTTGATGAACCCTATAGATTATTACTTGCTAAAGGCATTTTCAACCACATAAAATGTTGATTTGGTTTAAAAATGGTTTATAGGTAAAATATTTTGCAAATGGTTTTGCCACTTATATAAAATGACCAATAGGTGTTTTCAAATATTTATAACCCATTAGAAACCACTTTTCCAAATAAAGAATCTTTTGCATGCTTGCAAGCATTGTTTTTGTTTCAATTATTTTATGTGATGTTTGCTTGAATGGTAGATTGAAATGGTGCCTTGCTTGATTGAATTGTAGTGACATTTGAAGAGTGTGAATATTGCAATATCAAGGAGTGAACTTTTATTCTCTACCAAAAAGGCAAGTGATGCTTCATACTTTTGTCCCATTATTTTCACTATGCATTAGTGATATTTCTAAGTAGGACTTGCATGGAATTTTTGCTAAGTATAAACTATGCCATGGGAAATCCTAGTAGATGAAACCTTAGTAGAAATTTCCTAAGTTAAGATTCCTACTACTATCATGCTTAGCTTAGCTAGTAGAAAACAAGGGTGGATTATATTCATGCTATGGAATATTTCTAAGTCAAGGACTTGTGTTTTGTTTAATAAAACAACTAAGTGAATGAAACACCTGGGTGGAATGGAAAGAATGGGTTGTGTTGAGTGGTTATGCAAGTCCAGTATGCTGGGGAAAACTTGGGCATCACCAAGTCCAGTATGCTGGGGAAAACTTGGTATCTCACTTGTGGAATGCCACCCAGGAACAAAGAGATTTGAGATGTCAAATGTTGAGAAGCTTCAAGTGCAGCCACTTGGCATTATGGGCTCTACCTGGATCATATAGGTTGCAATAACTTAGCCAAATTGACAGTTGGTGGTAGGGGAATGATAGGTTGGAACGCGTCCATTCTGGTCTAAGGGAAGGCTTCTGAAAGATCTTGTCTTGGTGAAACCAAGTCTTGTGGGGAAAGTGCACCACCTCTGCAGAGTGTAAAATCTAAGTACTTAGCCATGTCCATGGAAAAGGACAATTTGAGCATCAAGGCATGGAAGCTATCAAGAATATCCTCATCCCAATTTCTAAGTTAAAAACTTGTGGTTGAACAAGGGTTGAAGGATCACCAATTTCTATTGGGAGATGCCTTGGGTGATTTTTGACAAACAAAAACTTAGTGTTTTTAAAATGATAAGGAAAATATATTTTGAGCAAAGCAAGCCTAAGCTCCACTTAGCCAAATGCATATAGATGATAGACTCCACTATACTACCATAGTATCACTTGCCAATACAATTCAAATGTATTGACCCTTGTGTCTGTAACTTATTATGTTGCAGGTTTGTTTAATGTTAGTGAAGTGTGTTGATTAGGATTACAAGTCTACAACCAACATGATTGCCTGTGGCACTTTGAAGATGAAGGACCCCATGCTATAGTTATATTCTGCTCCATTGTAATGAGATAGCCAAATGAGCTATGTAAGATGTAATAAATTATTTTATTCCTAGTTATAAAGTTGTATTATGACCTTTGTTTCTTGATATTACATGTTAACTGTGGATGCTAGCTATTGATCCAGGGACTGGCATTGTAAACACAGGGATCTCTACCTTATTAAAGGTTGGGACCTGTACACTCGGGGAATGATCCGTTCACCTCAGGGGTAGCCGAATCACACTCGGGGACTCCTCAGGTTATGTCGGCAGAGCATATGTCGGCAGAACCGATGGACATTGATGTTGAAGCAGACCCGGAACCACTAATACCAACATGGGCACAACCAATATTCAGTTATTTGAAGGATGGAACCTTGCCGAGTGATGAAACACTGGCAAGACAAAAGGGACGAAGAGCAAAATCATACACCATAATCAACAAGGAACTATACAAACGAAGCGTGACAAGTGTACTGTAGCGTTCTATCAGTTCAGAGAAAGGACTGGATATTTTATTGGATATCCACTAAGGAGAGTGCGAGCACCAAGCATCATCAAGAGCATTGGTAGCTAAGGCATTTCGACATGGATTCTACTGGCCAAGCGCATTAGCACAAGCACAAGAGTTAGTCGGAAAATGCAGTGGTTGTCAACACTATGCGTCCAAGTCACATTTGCTAGCGTCAGAATTCAAGACTATACCAATCACGTGGCCTTTTGCAGTGTGGTTCCTGGATATGGTAGGACCATTCAAACTAGCAAGGGGAGGCATGACTCATATCTTGGTCATGATTGATAAGTTCACTAAGTGGATAGAAGTGAAACCAATCAAAAAACTGGACGACAAAACAGTTGTTACATTCCTAAGGGATATAATCCTCAGATACGGTTAGCCGCGTACTATGATCATGGACAATGGCACAAACTTTGCCGAAGGAGATTTTGCTCGCTTCTGTGGGGAACACCGAATAAGACTCGACGTAGCGTCAGTCGCCCATCCAGAATCAAATGGACAAGTTGAACGGGCTAATGGCTTAGTTCTGTCTAGGACCCCGCTTAATGGAACCACTCAAGATATCACCTGGTTGTTGGCTAGAGGAACTACCCTTAGTACTGTGGAGCTTAAGAACGACTCCAAATCGATCAACTGGTTATACGCCATTTTTCCTTGTATATGGGGCTGAAGCAGTTTTGCCTGTCGACATAGAATATGACTCGCCAAGGATAAGGAAATACTCGGAAGCCGAGGTAAAAGAGGCCCGATAAGATGGAGTAGATTTACTCGAAGAGGCAAGGGAACTGGCATTCTCTAGATCTGCTATATATCAACAAAATCTCCGACACTACCATAGCCGGAAAGTGCAACCTCGTATTTTTCGAGAAGGAGATATGGTGCTACGGCTGGTGCAGCGCACAACTGGAATGCATAAATTATCACCTCCATGGGAAGGTCCATTCATTGTAAGCAAAGCATTGCACAATGATTTTTACTATCTCATAGACGCTCGTGAAGCACAAAAGAACAAGGCGGACATGTTAGGAGATGAAACTAAAAGGCCATGGAATGTGGCACTGCTTCGTCCCTTCTATACTTAGGAGAAGCAGTGCATGTATCACTCGAACTATCATATGTCGAACGTGTTTGCTGGCTATGTGCTAATAATAAAATGGTATGATTCGAAAAACTGACTCGGGGAGACTACCCCTTAGGCTTTCCATTTCAATTATTTTACGTCGGCTGGCGTGATACTCGGAATTTCTTTCAGAACAGGTAGTGTTTACTCGGAAGAAATCAAGTCTTTGACTATGCTGTTGTCCGAAAACACGGCTTCATGGAAAGCAAGAGAAAAAGATCTAAGACGGGTAAACACGAACGCCGGATAAGTACAAGGGAGAAACGCGAGTCGGATTTAGTTTGTGCCTAACTCTCTACAGGTTGTGTTATACTATGTGTCGAGTAATCTCGGCCAAGTTATCCAAGTTTCATATCCGCTAACTAAATCCTTCGTACCTTGAGATCCTAATGTCGAACGCCGAAAAATGGTAGACAAGGGCCAAAGGCAAGGAAAGGTGACACGGCAAAATGAAACTCGGCGACTTGTCCTTGAGTGATTCGCACTAAGGGCACAACGCAAGCATATAAAGCCTATCTCAAGGCACATAATCAAACTTCAAGTGCAATGTACATTAGATCTGTACTCGACATACCGTGGATCTAATAAAAGTTCGAGTATTTGTTGGCCTAAGGAGCAGGAGAACTCGGAGGAGCATTCTCGGAACCAGGAGTGCTTGGAGCATCGGCCGGGTGAGGGGCATATGCGGCCGGGTCATCTGGGTCATTTGACTCGGCCGCCTCGCTTTCGCCATCCTCTTTAGCAGGAACTTCGATGAGCGGATCTCCAAGGTCGAGGAAGCTGGGCCCTTCACACCAAGCGTGCACCATGGTGTACTCGATCATAGCATAAGCTCGCTCCTAGAATTTCTTGATCAGCTCCGGGTCGTTCAACCATTTTCCATCTCCCCTTATGCGAGCAAGAACATCAAGGTTGATGCCCTCGTACCATGAAAGCACGAAGGAGAGAGCCTTGTCCGCTGCAGCTCGGTCGGCCGACTCACGCCATTGATCCAGCCGGTCTTTAGTAAGGAGCAGTCTGTCGGCGAGTGGATCGATGAGTTCGGGTGGGTCTTCATCCGTCCAGAGCATGCGAAATGCATGGATAGCCGCTTTGAGCAAGTCCACACTGCAGGATCTAAGGGTCTTGACCCGTTCAGACACCGCTGCGAGCAGCTCCTCCATGGACACCTCGCCGTCAGCAGGAGCACCAGCCTCAGCTCTCACTTTCTTCATGGCTCGGATGGCAAACATGTTGGCCTCAGGAAAGTTCTCTGCAAGCAAAAAGAGAAAGTTAGCAAATAGCAAGGGCAGATGGAAGAAATCCAGCAGGACTTGGACGATGCATAAAGAGTAAGAACTCACTACCGAGAAAGAAGTTGATGGCAGCGAGCTTGCTATGCCAAGTCTTGGTCTTGGCTTGAAGGGCGTCGAGGTTCATATTTGTCGACTCGACCAATGACTCGGCCTCGTCGAGCAGCTTCTTAGTCTTCTCGGTGCTGGCAGCCTGCTGCTCGTTCTTCTCGGCAAGCTCATCCTTCAGCCCTTTCACCTCGGCCAAGTGCTTCTCCTCCGTCTCGACCATCAGTTTCTTCAGCCGAGTCACCTCATCGCGCTCATTCTGGAGTTCGGCTTGGTGCTTCTCTGCTTATTGAGAACAAAACTTTGTCAATACCAACAGAAAAATTTCAGCAATTGGCTTAGGGAGATAAGAAATTTACTCTCGGCCTCGCTGATTTGCGAGTGAAGTTCATTGATGGTAGACTAAGCGGTGGCTGTGAGACAAGAGTGAGAGGAAAAATGAAAAGATGAACCAAGGAGAATTACACCAAAAATAGAAAAGAGAAAAGCAAAGTTATTACCTTGGCCGAAGGTGTCAGTCTGTAGCTTCTCATATGCAAGTTCAAGCTTGCGATGCACCAGGACGAGAGCTTGGTGCACCTTGGTGCGCTCGTTATGTGTAAGCTAGTCAAAGAAGACAAATAACAAAGAAAGAGTCGAGTCAGGCGACCTGCCGAATAAAAGAGCTTAAGAGCTTACAGCCGAGTAAGTTCCTTACTCGGCAGTAACCTCGAGGGCTAGGGATTGAAGCTCTAACATGAATTTGTCATAAAGAAATCAAAGAGCTTAAGAGATTACATCCGAGTAAGTTTCTTACTCGACTGTAACCTCGGGGACTAGGTGATATGTATAAAGGAAATAACATTGAAAGGTGCTAGAAGTAGCCTGACTCGCCGTCAAAGGTGCAACACTGAAAATAACAAGATATATATGAGTGAACAACAGTATTGAGAAAGAAAAGAGCAAAGAAAGCAAGGTGCAAAAAACTTACCCGGTGACAACTGGGTCGCGGATGACTCGGCACGTGACTCGGCACCCAGCATCTTGACGAGTCTCACCCAGGCTGGCAGTAGTAGAGGCAGCAGGAGCTGCCGGACTGGGCTTGTTCTTCTTAGCCGGCTGAGTGCTGGAGGAGGTTCCGCGTTGCTTCGGCTTAGCGACGGGAATCTTGCCGACTCCGCCCATGGTGAGAGGAGGGATGTCATGTACCTGGCCATCTGCAAAAGTAAATAACGGGCTTACTCGGATAAGCAAGAAGGTTAAGCTCATAAGGCATATACCTTCAAAATTGTACAATCATCATCCTCATCATCGTCAGACCAGTCTTGTAAGGGATTGCGAGATTGACTCTTACCCGAAGCAGAAGCGGCTGCAGTGTGCGGGATGGGCATGAAGCACTCAAGGTCATACTCGAACTCATCCGAGTCAGAGCGATCCCCATGATAACCAGCAGGAGGGACAGTACTGTCATCAACCTGGTGAAGGAGATTCCGCGAAAGACAAACAGAATGAGAAATAAGAACTAAACTAAGAGCAGCAAAAGAGCTAAAGCCAACTCGGCAAGGAAGAGATTCAGAAAACTTACCCAGGGAACAGGCCTGACCCGGCTGAACGGTGGGCAGATCCAAGCCCAATCATCCGCCAAGTTCAATTTGAAGATTGAGCTTACCCGGCGGGCAATGGAGTCGTGGGTGAGCTCCTTGGTGGAGTGCCGAGTGGGATCGTGAGAGCCACTCATAAAGCACATCTTGTGGCTCCTCGCTTGGATGGGGCTAACCCGGCGGGAAACAAAGGTGCACATAAGGTCGAAGTCGGCGAGATGGAAGTTCTCATCCGGTGACAGCAACCTTTCCAGGATTGCGTTAGCCTCGTTTACCGCAGCGTCTTGGTCGCGCGGGTCAAGCTGCTAGTGCTTCTTGTGGGGAACCTCATCCGAGAAAGGGGGAGCCAGATGTTATCGGTGGACCCGCTGTTTTTGACATAGAAAAAGGTTCTATGCCAATTCTTGCAGGAGTCAATGCCGGTAGTCCGAGGAAAGATAGAATCTCTCCTGGGGGTGATGCTAGCAGCACCACACCGGGTCGGCCTCTTCTCGGATCGAGGAGCACCAGGCTGGGGAACAACCTGAACTTTAAAGCCAAAATACTTGGCCCACAAAGGAACTATGGGCCAAATTCCAAGATAGGCCTCGCAGGCAGAGATGAAACAAGAGAGAGATATCCAATCGCATTGGCAGGAAGATGGTGGGTTTGCAGATGAAAGGTAGAAAGAAACAAGAAAAAGAAAGTGCTCACAGGAAGAGCAAAACCACGTTCAAAGTGGGAAAGAAAACTACCCGCTCGCCATCTTGAGGTTTGGGGGAGATCTCACCGGAAGGGAGGCGGCAATTCACTTGCAGCGGAATGCGTCTGGTGGAGCGGAGCCACTCCACTTCCTCGATGGAGACCTCCGAGCCTTCCCAGCCGCCGCGCTCGCTGGCAAGAATCTCCTGCTCCTCAGTGCCATCAGCACCGTCGCGAGCATCCATGAGGTCGTCGGAGTCTGTATCCTCCTCAGTAAGGAAAGGCTTGGAATAGCGAGGACCCATGCTGGAATCGAAGGAGGACAGGGTAAATCGCAGCATAAGAGAAAGAGGGAGAAGGAACCGCAAGGAGGGCAGTTCGATCTTGTAGGCGCGAGGAGGAAGAAAGGCTAAGGAAACTGAACGGGCGTGGGGGAAGTGGAAACCCCCAACCCCTACTTAAGGGCAGTAAAAACCCCCATAGTGGGATCTAACTGTGCCATGCGGCCAGCGTGTGGCCGTGTACCACGCCGGGTGAGTGTAGCACCCCGGGTAAATCCACTGCTAGAAAATCGCTCTTGTTTGTACTTGTGCATCATCATGACATCAGCATGCATCTATTTGATTAAAACTATTTTTCTAAAAGACCTACTTTGTTTTCTCTATTAATATCCTCCCCTCTTTGTTCAAACACAGGACCCGGGTCTCCGGAATATTTGGTTTCGTCTACCAACGGATTTCAAACGCCCCGTTTTAAATAATAAAATATTTATTTTATTTTTAGGGGGCAGCCAAACCGGGTCGATCCGACCTAGCCGGCCACCCCCAAAATTACCCAAAACCAGCCTGTCTAATCCCTAATCTACCCAATCCTATCCTACCCAGCCTCCCTCCACCTCACCCTGACCAATCCCCTCTCTCCACCTCATCGAACCCCCTCCACCTCATCTCTCTTCCCTCACACAACCACCACACCTGCCCCAACAGCCCTGCCACCTCACCCCTAGCCGCACCTACTAGCCCACCTGGCACCACATCCCAAGCCTGCCCCCCACCCCCGCATCCCACCTTGCTCCCCTGGCCCCACCCTGCAGTCGGCCCATCACACCCCCACATCGCGCCACACCCACCGCCCCGTACCCGGCCCTCGCACCGACGCCACCAACCACCTCTGCTCCCATCCCTGATCCGCCGCCAGCCTCGCCCGGAGCCGCTGTCGCTATCCCTGGCCATCCGCGTGCCCCCCTCGACGGCCTGGAGGATCTCCAGCTCCGCCACCGCCGAGAGCCAGGTGAACCCGCCCTGGGGCTACTCTGCCTCGACCACCCCGCGCTGCCACCGCCTGCTCCCTCGGCCGCCCTCCGCCGGTGCCGCGCGCCTTCGCAGGATCCTCCCGCCCGCACCACGCTCGGCCTGCTCGAGCCGCCTCCATCTCTCTCTTGCAGTCGCCGCGCCGACCACTTCTCGCGCGGGACCCCACCTTCCGTCCTCCCTGCTGCCGGCCGCGTGCCCCAGCACCAGCGCCGTCTGGGCCTCCTCTTCGAGGGCCCCCATCCTCCGCCCATGTCTGGTCATGCTCCTCGGCCTCGCCTGCTCCCGTCGGGGCTCTGACCTCGCCGTCCGCGCCTCCTGGCCCTGCTCCTCTACCCTGCGGGCCCTCCTTCCCCTGGTCAACCCTGCCTTGGCCGCCAGCGGCCGCCGCCCCTGCGCTCGCTGTACTCCGCCATCGCCCGCAAGCTGCCTCGGAGCTCGCACCTGTTGCCGCCTCTGGCCTGATGTTCACCGTGCCGGCCCCCGCGACCCCTGTCAGCCCTCCGTCGCCATCCTTTTGCTTGCCTGAGCGTGTGCCCTGGCGCCTTTTGCTCTGTCATTTGGTTCTGCTTGTAGTGCTGCTGCGAGGATGTGGTGGTGTGCACTGTTGAAGAAGTATGAATGACATCGTGTCTAGGAAGTACTGCGTGTATGCGATGGAAATGACAATGGTGGTGTTATTCTAGTGTGGATGGAGGATAAGTGGCGTTGCTCTCGGGTATTTCAAAGCATCCGCCGCAACTTGCGGATGTCGTTTGAGATATCGAGATCGACCCGAGACGAAGACCCGCAGATCCGCACAAGGACTTTGGGCCTAATTCAAGTTCGTCGCCGGCAAGAAAACCGGGAACCTCAAGATCTTCTCCGCAAGACCGAACCCGACACGCCAAGTTCTTCCTCTCGGATCCGAGGACACCGAGACCCCGGTGCGACAAGTACTCCTTCCCGGACGCCAAGTTCGCCGAGAACCCGAATGCCAAGGTCACCGACACGGAACGACAAGACCTCCTTCCCGCACCGATGCCGACGACGTCGCACGCCAAGTTCTTCTTCCCGAACGCCAAGACCGACCCGATATGAGGACCCGACAAGATCTTCGTGACGACAAGATCGGCACCGACCAGGGCGGATCTGATGTGCCCCCGACGCCAACCAAGTTCTTCTTCTCGGATGCGACAAGATCGACTTCCGTTGTCCGAGACCGATCTCGTCGAGCCGTTCTCCCGTCGAACCCTGAGACTGACCTCGAACCCCTCGGAGCCCAAGTTCACCGAACCCTAATGTGATTCCCTATCCGAGACCCCATTATTTTTATAATATGACATTATCAACTGATGCATATTAAATGGTTCATGCATGCATACTTGTCTGTGGGTTGGGGGCATTATGCCAATTCATCTCATAATTAAATATGGAGTCTATATGCGGGATATCTTTGTCTTATTCCGGACTCCATTTAAATTGGCATAGCGAACCGAAGCCATGTTTTGTCTTGCTAATCCAACATTTAATTTGCGGGGTAGATAAATAACTTGAACCATTTAATTAAATGTCGGGACCCCGGTTCCGCTTAATATTGCCTAATTACATCGCACCTTTGCCATGTCATACATCATACATGCATCATGCCCGATTTTCTACCGTAGTATTAAATAGTGCATCCGGTGTTTCTGCTAGTGCTTTGCTTCTTCACGGATTAGGCCGATGAGTTGATGTGAGCTTCGCCCTGATCTTCGGATGAACCTTCGGCAATGTTTTCAGGCGAGCATCTCCCCCTTTCTACCTATCTTATATTTATAGTATTTATTCCCTCCTGTTGATCTATTGCTATCTGTGTCGCGATGCTCTAGTTTTCGTACCCGGGACATCCCTTGCAGCCTTGTATTGCCTTGGACACATCCTATTACCTGTTGTTTGGTAGATAGTTGGACTTGCGCGTCGTAGTCGCTTGCTCAAGTGCTGTTGCGTGTTGTCAAGTACCACAGTTGTTGGAGTTTTGCCGCATGTTTAATGTTGGAGATGATCATGGCTTTAATTGCTGTTTAATAACTAAAATTGAAAGTAGGTAAATGCAGAGGCACCGGTGGGTAATAGACAATATTTGGTTTTAATCGCCACCGTGTCCCGTAGGACCCCGAGTTCTTGACACCTGTTCCGAGATCGAGCGCGCTAACCACAGGTGGGGTGTGTGGGCACCCCCATCGATTTAGTACCTGATTCCAAGTACTGTACCGGGGTCCACAAGTAGTTTGGCGCTTTATTACTATCCTGTACTTATGCCATGCTTTACTGCTTTATTTAAGATTGTGCGTGGAGCACCTGTACTGTTTAGGACCGTGACACGTTTTCGCTGTATCGACAAGCCCAGTCACACTTTCGGGTTCCCAGTCGTTTACAGCCGTCTACACAAACCCTGAGTCCGTCTCGGAGACCGGCCGACTTCGTTACGGGTAGCTTAGTGGGGTGGACCCCACGTGCTTGCTTTGGGTCTGGGAAACGTCGTGTCCGAAACCCCGTCGACATACCGTTGGGTGTATGTTTTGTGATCTTGTACCTACCTGATCTGACAACAAGGATGTAGGTGCGTGTGGAAACTTTGGTGCACCCTCAGGTTAAATCTTTTCGAGAAGCCGTGTCCGCGGTTATGGACGACTTGGAGCACAGTTCTCGATCATAGACAACTATAACTAAAGTTTACTGTTATAATTTGACTTGTATCCGAGATGACTAGTAATCCGCTCCACTACAACGGAATGGCTAAATAAAAGTACCAACAACTGCTGGGTTTGGGATATCTCATGCTAATCATATCTGACTAGTAAGTGTCGCAACTACAATGGAATGGTTCACTAAAACTGCCCACTGCTTCTTATATCAGGATGACTCATGCTATCTATACCTGACTAGTAATTGCTGCAATGATAACTGAATAAATAAAACTGCCAACTGTGTGAGTTCCTCGGTTGACTTCCTCGTTTGGTCTCGTGGGGGAAATACCAGGATGGGTATGTTTGGTGATAGCATCAGGTTGGTTCCGAATAGGTCTATCTTATCCCTCTCTGATAGCCGATAGTTATATCGAGTCTCTATAGGTTGTTTAGTGCATGCTACGCTGCCGCTTCAGTCCACCATACCTATGTAGGCGAGGACCGCCGAATTCTAGTCTCGCTGTCGGCCTCAAGATCGACCGCTCTCTTTTTCCTTTGCCCTTTGTCGGCACCCCTTTTGTTTAAGCAGGTTTGAGATCGACGTCGTTAGCAGGGTTACCCTTCCGGCTTGGCCTGGGCAGGGTTATGGACGCCATTGGTTATTCTTCAGGGCTCTTAGCTCAATTTGCATCTTGTCCGTAGTCGGACGCTGTATCGTTTTCAAGGTGATTTGGATCTTTGTTCTGAATATCTGTATTCTTGACTCATGGAGTCGTGGTTGTATATATATGTTCTGTGGGTTCAATCGTGGACTAATGTGTAATGATATTACTTCGTTTTCCACCCGCACACAAGTGCCTGGTGGGCACCTTTGAATCTTTCTATGCGGGTTTGGCGGGAATCGCTAAAACCTGCATAGGGTCGATTCCGAGGGTGTTATAGAGTGGTATCAGAGCTCAGCAGTTGCGATACCCCACAAGTCCAGCCTATAGGATAACCTAGCTGACGGACGTCGTAGAGTGTCAAAACTATTTTTGCAAAATCGGTTGGATAGATCTGATTAGGTCTGCTTTTACTCCTTACCCCTCTGCTATTCTCCTCTTACCTCTGCGTTTTTTGAATCCACTCTCTTACCTTTCTTCAAGTCCAGGATTTCTCGTGGTTGGGTTCCGTCGTACCTTCAGGGTTTCGCTTCCTCCTTTGATAACGGTGTTCTACCATCCGGTGTTCATGCTATCTGAGGAATCCGTCTTCTGTGGTACCATTCTTTGTTCCTTGTTTGTGCCTTCCGTTGTTTTCTGACGCGACGACCTCATCTACGCCAGATCCGATGCAGAGTCTGCATCACTCCTTTGTTTCTGAACCTCGATTGTCGAGATCTTCGGTCTGATTCCGAGAATGGTTGCACGCTTTTCTACTGATTGTGCAGATTAATAGTTTGGGTGCGTGATGGATTGGCCCCCATGCCGACTACTCACTCTATTCGCTTGTGTACATTGAAGTGGATGAGAATGCCACGGTTCTCTCTTTCTATCGAAGTTAGAGGGGGATTGATTGGTTGATACCTCTACCTTCGCCTTTGTTCCCGAAGTGTTCTCTCGACGACCACGGACAACGACCTCTTGTTAGTGGTGTCGCGAGGATCTACACGATGCGCGAAGATTCAGATCGCCACCCTTCTTCCCGGTACCATGAGGCGGATCTCGAGGGCGAGATCCATTGTTAGTGGTGTCGAATTGTAGCACCCCGGGTAAATCCACTGCTAGAAAATCGCTCTTGTTTGTACTTGTGCATCATCATGACATCAGCATGCATCTATTTGATTAAAACTATTTTTCTAAAAGACCTACTTTGTTTTCTCTATTAATATCCTCCCCTCTTTGTTCAAACACAAGACCCGGGTCTCCGGAATATTTGGTTTCATCTACCAACGGATTTCAAACGCCCCGTTTTAAATAATAAAATATTTATTTTATTTTTAGGGGGCAGCCAAACCGGGTCGATCCGACCTAGCCGGCCACCCCCAAAATTACCCAAAACCAGCCTGTCTAATCCCTAATCTACCCAATCCTATCCTACCTAGCCTCCCTCCACCTCACCCTGACCAATCCCCTCTCTCCACCTCACCAAACCCCCTCCACCTCATCTCTCTTCCCTCACACAACCACCACACCTGCCCCAACACCCCTGCCACCTCACCCCCAGCCGCACCTGCTGGCCCACCTGGCACCACATCCCAAGCCTGGCTCCCACCCCCGCATCCCACCTTGCTCCCCTGGCCCCACCCTGCAGTCAGCCCATCACACCCCCACATCGCGCCACACCCACCGCCCCGTACCCGGCCCTCGCACCGACGCCACCAACCACCTCTGCTCCCATCCCCGATCCGCCGCCGGCCTGCCTGAGTCATTGCCGCTATCCTGCCATCCACAGGTTCCCTCGACGGCTCGAGGATCTCCAGCCCGCCATCACGCCGAGAGCCAGCGAACCGCCTGACTACTCGCCTGACCACCTCGCGCCGCTGCCTCCTCGGCCGCCTCACGGTGCCAAGGCCAGATCCTCCCGCCCGCGCCACGCTCAGCCTGCTCGAGCCGCCTCCATCTCTCTTGCAGTCGCCGCGCCGACCACTTCTCGCGCGGGACCCCACCTTCCGCCCCCCTGCTGCCGGCCGCGTGCCCCAGCACCAGCGCCGTCTGGGACTCCTCTTCGAGGGCCACCATCCTCCGCCCACGCCCGGGTCGCGGCTCCTCGGCCTCCCTGCCTGGGCTCGCCTCGCCGGCCGCGCCTCCTGGCCCTGCTCCTCTACCCTGCGGGCCCTCCTTCCCCTGGTCAACCCTGCCTCGGCCGCCAGCGGCCGCCTTCGCTGGACTCGCCATCGCCTAAGCTGCCTCGAGCTCAGACTGTTGCCGCCTGCCCGATGTTCACTGCCGGCCTCGCGACTTCGCCCCTCCGTCGCCATCCTTTTGCTTGCCTGAGCGTGTGCCCTGGCGCCTTTCGCTCCGTCGTTTGGTTCTGCTTGTAGTGCTGCTGCGAGGATGTGGTGGTGTGCACTATTGAAGAAGTATGAATGACATCGTGTCTAGGAAGTACTGCGTGTATGCGATGGAAATGACAATGGTGGTGTTATTCTAGTGTGGATGGAGGATAAGTGGCGTTGCTCTCGGGTATTTCAGAGCATCCGCCGCAACTTGCGGATGTCGTTTGAGATATCGAGATCGACTCGAGACGAAGACCCGCAGATCCGCACAAGGACTTTGGGCCTAATTCAAGTTCGTCGCCGGCAAGAAAACCGGGAACCTCAAGATCTTCTCTGCAAGACCGAACCCGACACGCCAAGTTCTTCCTCTCGGATCCGAGGACACCGAGACCCCAGTGCGACAAGTACTCCTTCCCGGACGCCAAGTTCGCCGAGAACCCGAATGCCAAGGTCACCGACACGGAACGACAAGACCTCCTTCCCGCACCGATGCCGACGACGTCGCACGCCAAGTTCTTCTTCCCAAACGCCAAGACCGACCCGATACGAGGACCCGACAAGATCTTCAGGATTTACAAGATCGGCACCGACCAGAGCGGATCCGATGTGCCCCGACGCCAACCAAGTTCTTCTTCTCGGATGCGACGAGATCGACTCCCGTTGTCTGATACCGTTCTCGTCGAGCCGTTCTTCCGTCGAACCTCGAGACCGAATTTCAACCCTCGGAGCCCAAGTTCGCGAACCCTAATGTGATTCCCTATCCGAGACCCCATTATTTTTATAATATGACATTATCAACTCGATGCATATTAAATGGTTCATGCATGCATACTTGTTCGTGGGTTGGGGCATTATGCCAATTCATCTCATAAATTAAATATGGAGTCTATATGCGGATATCTTTGTCTTATTCGGACTCCATTTAAATTGGCATAGTAACCGAAGCCATGTTTTGTCTTGCTAATCCAACATTTAATTTTGGGGTAGATAAATAACTTGAACCGCTTAATTAAATGTCGGGACCCCGTTCCGCTTAATATTGCCTAATTGCATCGCACCTTTGCCATGTCATACATCATACATGCATCATGCCCGATTTTCACCGTAGTATTAAATAGTGCATCCGGTGTTTCTGCTAGTGCTTTGCTTCTTCACGGATTAGGCCGATGAGTTGATGTGAGCTTCGCCCCGATCTTCGGATGAACCTTCGGCAATGTTTTCAGGTGAGCATCTCCCCCTTTCTACCTATCTTATATTTATAGTATTTATTCCCTCCTGTTGATCTATTGCTATACGTCGCGATGATGCTCTAGTTTTCGCATTCGGACATCCCTTGCAGCCTTGTATTGCCTTGGACACATCCTATTACCTGTTGTTTGGTAGATAGTTGGACTTGCAGCGTCGTAAGCTTGCTCAAAGTGCTATGCGTGTTGTCAAGTACCACAGTTGTTGGAGTTTTGCCGCATGTTTAATGTTGGAGATGATCATGGCTTTAATTGCTGTTTAATAACTAAAATTGAAAGTAGGTAAATGCAGAGGCACCGGTGGGTAATAGACAATATTTGGTTTTAATCGCCACTTTGGTGTCCCGGGACCCGAGTTCTTGACACCTGTTCGAGATCGAGCGCTAACCACTGTGTGGGTGTGGGCACCCCCATCGATTTAGTACCTGATTCCAAGTACTGTACCGGGGGCCACAAGTAGTTTGGGGCTTTATTACTATCCTGTACTTATGCCATGCTTTACTGCTTTATTTAAGATTGTGCGTGGAGCACCTGTACTGTTTAGGACCGTGACACGTTTTCGCTGTATCGACAAGCCCAGTCACACTTTCGGGTTCCCAGTCGTTTACAGCCGTCGACACAAACCCTGAGTCCGTCTCGGAGACCGGCCGACTTCGTTACGGGTAGCTTAGTGGGGTGGCCCCCATGTGCTTGCTTTGGGTCTAGGAAACGTCGTGTCCGAAACCCCGTCGACATACCGTTGGGTGTATGTTTTGTGATCTTGTACCTACCTGATCTGACAACAAGGGTGTAGGTGCGTGTGGAAACTTTGGTGCACCCCTGCAGGGTTAAATCTTTTCGAGAAGCCGTGTCCGCGGTTATGGACGACTTGGAGCACAGTTCTCGATCATAGACAACTATAACTAAAGTTTACTGTTATAATTTGACTTGTATCCCAGATGACTAGTAATCCGCTCCACTACAACGGAATGGCTAAATAAAAGTACCAACAACTGCTGGGTTTGGGATATCTCATGCTAATCATATCTGACTAGTAAGTGTCACAACTACAATGGAATGGTTCACTAAAACTGCCCACTGCTTCTTATATCAGGATGACTCATGCTATCTATACCTGACTAGTAATTGCTGCAACGATAACTGAATAAATAAAACTGCCAACTGTGTGAGTTCCTCGGTTGACTTCCTCGTTTGGTCTCGAGGGGGAAATACCAGGATGGGTATGTTTGGTGGTAGCATCGTTGGTTCGAATAGGTCTTTCTTATCCCTCTCGATAGCCGACGCTTATATCGAGTCTCTATAGGTTGTTTAGTGCATGCTGTGCCGCCGCTCACCACCATACCTATGTAGGCGAGGACCGCCAATTCTAGTCTCGCTGTAATCGCCTCGATCGACCGCTCTCTTTTCCTTTGCCCTTTGTCGGCACCCTTTTGTTTAAGCAGGTTTGAGATCGACGTCGTTAGTGGTTACCCTTCCGCTTGGCTCGGGCAGGGTTATGGACGCCATTGGTTATTCTTCAGGGCTCTTAGCTCAATTTGCATCTTGTCCATACTCGGACACTGTATCGTTTTCAAGGTGATTTGGATCTTTGTTCTGAATATCTGTATTCTTGACTCATGGAGTCGTGGTTGTATATATATGTTCTGTGGGTTCCATCGTGGACTAATGTGTAATGATATTACTTTGTTTTCCACCCGCACGCAAGTGCCTGGTGGGCACCTTTGAATCGTTTATATGCGGGTTTGGCGGGAATCGCTAAAACCTGCATAGGGTCGATTCCGAGGGTGTTATAGTGAGCCAGTCAGTGAGCGCCACGTAGCCAAAGATACACGAAAAATCCAGTGCCACGTCACGGCTGGAAGGACAAGGCGCAGACCGATGGGACTGCCATAGTGACGGGGAATAACTGCGCAGCCATCACTGTGCCGCCAGAACTTGGAGCAAAAATTGAGACAAATAACCATGATTACTAGATGTCAGTGACTGAAGTGCGCCGAAAATGACCCGGAATTGGCCAAAGTAACTCGGCTCGAGGCAAGAATGAGCTAAGAAGTCAAAGAATTGACCCGAAATTGTCAGACTAACCCGGCAAAGTGCGAAATTGCAAAGGATAAAGACAAACACTAAGTTCCATTCACACAAAAGGAACCTGGAGATGCCTAACAGCTTGAACTGCTAGACCTCACCAGCTTCAGGGACTAATGTCGGGGGGATAACCCCCGGTAGGGTCACGAGAGGGGAAACATGGCGCAACTGGTTTGGCTCCGAGTAAAGAAAGAACCAGGCCGGGTAAGAACGGTCGGGTAAGATAAGCATGAAAGCCGAGATACAAACTATCTCGGCCCGTATAGGACAAAGTTGTAACCCTTGCAGGTACCAACGAGCCGAGTCAACCGAGGAAGGGTCGGGTCAAGAAGGACACGTGGCACCTTTCCGAGTGAGGTTCGGGAAGGACCATGGTAAAGCGTGGTAAAAAGAGAAGGGCGACGTCGGGTGACACAAAAGGATCCGGGTGACGCTCAAAGCAAGCGCTGACGTACAAATTAACAGCGTGACGCCAAAAAGAACCAGAAGCAGCGTACCAGAAGACCGTTAGCTGTCAAGCTTTATGGACCGGGCCTATGGGCTTAGGGCAATCCTATAACCCGGCCCATATTGTAGGGACCAAGATCCAAACAGTAAACCCTAGAACTCAAAGGGGTATTAGCTAGCTAGCACTGCCTATATAAGGGAGGGCATAGCAGAAGTAGAAGGAGGTTGGACCAAGTAGAGAACATGTGCTGCGTACTCAAGCCAATACAGCTCAAGGAGAACTTGTAATCTTTGGGGAATCAATCAAATTGTCAAGTGTGGAGAGTTCTTCTTGTTCTTCGTGCATGGCTCGACCGTGCACTCCCTCCACGGTGACCACAAGCACCCATTCGGCCCCCAACTTAAGCCTACCCATGGCATCTGCCGTGCCACCACCACGACAGTTGTAGACTTGTAATCCTATTCAACACACTTCAATAACATCAAACAAACCTGCAACATAATAAGTTACAGCCACAAGGGTCAATACATTTGAATTGTATTGGCAAGTGATACTATGGTAGCATAGTGGTATCTATCATCTATATGCATTTGGCTAAGTGGAGCTTGGCTTGCTTTGCTCAAAATAGATTTTTCTTATCATTTGAAAACACTAAGTTTTTGTTTGTCAAAAACACCCAAGGCATCTACCAATAGATATTGGTGATCCTTTAACCCTTGTCCAGCCACAAGTTTTTAACTTAGAAATTGGGATGAGGAGATACTTGATAGCTTCCATGTCTTGATGCTCAAATTTTCCATTATCAGGGACACGGCTAAGTACTTAGATTTTACTCTCTCGAGAGGTGGTGCACTTTCCCCACAAGACTCGACATGCATCGAGACAAGATCTTTCAGAATCCTTCCCTTAGACCAAATGGACGCGTTCCAAACCTATCACCCCCTACCACCTTCTGTCCATCTGGCTAAGTTATTGCAACCTATATGATCCAGGCAGAGCCCATAATGCCATGTGGCTGCACTTGAAGCTTCTCAACATTTGACATCTCAAATATCTTTGTTCCTGGGTGGCTTTCCACAAGTGAGATACACTAGGGTAGGCCATGAATATGGGGCCCTGTGTAACCACTCAACACAAACCATACTTTCCATTCCACCCAGGTGATTCATTCACATAGTTGTTTTATTAAACAAAACACAAGTCATAGACTTATAAACATTTCATAGAATGAATATAATCCACCCTTGTTTTCTACTAGCTAGGCTAAGCATGATAGTAGAAAGGATCTTAACTTAGGGAAAATTCTACTAAGGCATCATCTATTAGGATTTCCCAAGGCATAGTATACTTAGTAAAAATTCCATGCAAGCCCTACTCAAAATATCACTAATGCATAGTGAAAATAGTAGGACAAAATGTATGAAGCACCATTTGCATTTTTAGTAGGGATACTAGGTTCACTCCTTGATCTTGCAATAGTCACACTCTTCAAAGTTCACTACAATTCAATCAAGGCACACATTCAAACTAGCATTCAAACAATTCACCACATAAAATAAAGACAAAAAAACAATGCATGCAAGCATGCAAAAGATTTTTTTAGTGAAAAAGTGGTTTCTAATAGGCTATAAACATTTTTAAAATACCTATTGGTCATTTATAAAAGTGGCAAAACCATTTAAAAACAAGTTAGTGAAAATGGGTCATTTAAATCATTTTTGTTTTGCTAGAAATGATTTTATTCAAAGGAATAATTTCCATTGTTAGCCAAATATGTTTTTTAAACACAATGTTAGTGTTTAGGATCAAAGTGTTTAAATCAAATCCATTTACAAGACATTTCACCCAAAATCATTTTTAAATCAAAGCAACATTTTATTTTACTAGAAATGCCTTTAATCAAAGTAATAATTTTCTAGGGTTAATCAAATACATTTTTAAATCCAAAACTTAGTGTTTAGGGTCAGAGAGTTTAAATTAAACCATTTGCAAAAGGTTTTACTCAAAAATTATTTTTAAAACATAATCAACAATTTTTGTTTTACTAGAAATGATTTTATTCAAGGAATAATTCCTTAGTGTCACATAATATAATTTTAAATCCAAAAGTTGGTTTTATGGTCAGTAGGTTCAAAACAAACCATTTGCAAAATATTTTACCCTAAAATCATTTTTAGAATAATTTTTATACTCAAAATAAGACTAGAAATGTTTCTGCAAGAACAACCCATTTTCCAGAAGCGAAACACTAAACTAAGGGCATGGTTGCAAAGTTCACATTTTTCTGAATCCAGTGATATAAAATTTGAAATTTTTGGACGTATAGATCAAAAGTTATGAATTTTTCAAATTCAATCATCTAATAGATCTATTTTCTGTTTTTAAAACATAGACAAGTCTACGTGTCATGTTTTCATTAGCCGATACCGATTCGCACGGATCGCGCAGTGTGGTGCGTTGGATCTAAGTTCAGCGTACGGTGCAGATCTAACGTACTGCTTCGTTTAAGTGAATCTAACTCATCCACAGGATCGGGATCTAACGGCTCACAACGGCTCGACCAGAGATGGGCGACGCTGGGCAACGGCGAGCGGCGGCGCGCTCGGACTGCGGTTGTCTGGCTACTCTAGGAAGCGATGGAGAGGAAGGAGATCATTGCCAGATTTGTCGTGACGTGATGAAGCTCAACGTACTCGTCGTAGACGAAGGGGCGCACAGAGCTGCTGGCGATTCCTCACCGGAGTTCACGACGGCGTCAGGCACACATGGTTCTTGTCAGAGTCGAAGCTACAAGACACGGTAAGACCAAATAAAGGTGGTGTTAGACGCGCAAGGGAGAGGAGAGTATGTGTGCGCCAAAGAGAGGTGGAGGCACGGTCAGGAATTACCGAGGGAGGTTGCCGGAGTTGCTGCAGACTGCGGCAGCGCTCGAGCATTGTCGCTGCCGAGGCTGTGGGGCACGCACGTGCGAGCTGTGGGTGCTGGTAGATGCACAAGGAGCTGGGGATCAGACGCGTGTGAGCCAGGGGCATTGGGGAGGTCGGGTGTCGCCGGAATCGGCCGAGAATGGTCGTCGGAGCAGTGGTGTGTTGGCGAGAAATTGAGGCAGCCCTGGGACGAAGAGGAGATGGCGACTGAGGGGAATGGAAGAGGGGAGAGGGGCGATTTAACGGGCGTAGTTGCAGCGAGAAATTAGCGCGGCATTTAGGCGAATTGAACGCGAGGAATTAACGCAGAAACGCCCGGGGGAAGAACAGGTCGTGAGGACGATGATGACGTGTCAGTGGGGCCGGTTAGTCAGCGAAGGAGAAGGGGGTTGGGTGGGGTCTTGCGGTCAGTGGTTGAGAGGGTTAGATCGCGGGTGAGAAAAAGGTTCACGGGGGAGAGAGGTGGGCCGCGAGTTGGGCTAGCTGGGCTGGACTGGGCCTGGTTTGCTGGGCTGGTCTGTTTTCTATTTTTTTCCTTCTGGTTTCTTTTTCTTTTTCTATTTTCTGTTTTTCAATTCATGCATTCATTTGAATTCAGATTTCTTTTTTCAAATCTTTTCCAAATTTTTTGTAGGTTTTTAATATGTTTATTTATGTATTTTAAACTCCATTTTAGAATAATTTCTTTTATTCTTTTATAGTTTATTATTTATTTAAAATAAACATTTTGTCTTTATTTAAATATGTTTTCAAACTTCTTTTGAATTCCAATTTTTGCCAAACCTTTTTCAGTAGTTTTTATTTATTCATTAGTGTGTTAAATAATTCATTTTGAATTATTTAAAATATTTTAATATGATTTAATATTCATTTAAATTGCGCCTTTGACTTCATTTAAATAAAATAAAATATGGTTTTAAACCCATATAAATTTTATTCAAATAATTCTTTAATTTTTTCAAGTTAATTAGATAACTTTTAATCCACTTTGGCAAATTCCAATTTATTATTTTCTCATGATTTAATTAATCATTTACATTAGGGATTTGTCTCCATCTAAATATAAATAGAATATTTTTTAATCCCATATGTTTTATTTGGATTATCTTTATTCCATTTGCTTATGGATTTAACTTAAGGTTTAAATTGTCTTCTAAATAATTTACTTGAAATTTATTATTTAGTTTAGGAAATTTTTCTTTATTTAAATAAAATTGAATTTGGTTCAATTCAAATAATTTTATTTAAATAACCTTTTATTCCTTTTTATTATTCAATAAATTTTCATTCCATTTGTTTATGGATTTGGCCAAGATTTAATTTGTATTTTTATATTCTTTATTTATTTACTTCTTTCTTTGCCTTATAAAATTCATATCTTTTTATTTATAGATCCAAAATTGGTGATTGCAATTTGTATATTTTTATTTGCTATTTTTTTATATTTCTAAATCCTTTTAGGATTACTTTGCTCATGATTTGGTATGGATTTTAGATAGGAGCTTTATTAGCCTTGGAAATTCATTCCTTTTATCTTATTAAATTCATAAGTTTTTATCCATGGCTTCAAATTAAATGAAACCAATTTCTATGGTTTTAAGATATTTTTGTTTATCAATTTTGATAATTTAAAATTGTTTGTTGCTGAATTTTTATATGGATCAAATCGATAGTCTTAGAGAGATATCTTGGAAATGATTTCCTTCCATTTGGGTTTTAGGGTTCTGGTTTATTTTCCCAAGTGTTTATATTCAAGATTCTTTCCATGCATAAAATGCATTTGATCTTTGGAAGTTATTTCTTTCATTAATATTTGGGGTTTTGGTTTAACTTTTCTAAGTGTTTAAATTTCAAGATACATTCATTGATGAATGCATTTCACTTGATTGATATTTTGTTGGATTCCCTTTTCATTCAGATTTTGTTCAATAAGGGTTTTGATGTTTCCATTTAGAAACAAAAAGTTTCTTTTCACCCTAAATTTCAACAACGGTTTCTTTTGTTTATTTATTTTTCACATTTCAAAATTTGGAAGGATCTACGAACGCGGCGGGAAAGGAACTCCATGAAAGTTCTGGTAAACACGTGAAGGATGACGGACATAGCTTTTCAGAATAAAGGCAACCTTTGAAGAAATGTTTACGAAAACTTGCATTGCCTACGACCTATGGTCTGTGGCTGTAGATATAGTGCATCAAACACTTCTTTCTAGTGAACTTGCTGAATACGCTCGTACTCAACGTATCTTCTTAACCCTTGCAAGATTCTGAATCCAATACAGACGACGTCTACATCAAGTTATACTCTAGGAATCATCATCAAAAGCTCAAGATCTTCAATGAAGTCAAGCAAATAAACATATACATCTACTCAAGTGAAGACGAAGTTGCTGATTAGATGGGAATATAATATCTAGCCATAAAACCTACTTCTGTAGAGTATTGCAATAGCAGCAATGCAAGCCCCAATAGTTCAGATGCTGGTCTATTAGTATGTTGGTTATGAGTTGATTATTTCTGATTCTTCTTTGTAAGAGGTTTCTTTCTCTCATCTTTAACCTAGAGTGTTCTCTAGATCTTTTGTAAACAGTCGAGTTGTAACCTATAGTCATGTCTTGGACCTGCTGTGTTTCTGTTGTACCACTCTAAGGGATGTAATACTAGTGAACGGTGTTTCATTGGTGTTATGTCAACGACTATAGTGTACTACATTATGCAGTGGTATGCTGGGTCACCGCAGGCTTTCACCAAACATATTACAGATGCTCTTATTAAAATTAAGGAAGAGAAGTTGAAACACAAAGCCTCTATTCCTAGGAAAGTAGAAGATAGTTGGGAACCCATTATTAATATGCAAGTGAATTACTTTGATCTCAAAGCTTCATGTGACCTTGGTTCTAGTATCTCTATTATGCCTAGAAAGATTTATGAAATGCTTGATTTACCACCTTTGGAAGATTGTTATTTGGATGTCCCACTAAATGATAATGCTAAAAATAAACTCATGGGGAGTGTTAATGATGTTCTTATTATGGTTAATAATGCTTATGTCCCTGTTGATTTCTATCTTTTGGATGTTGAATACAATGCTTCTTGTCCTATTACTTTGGGAAGACCTTTTCTTAGAACTATTGGTACCATCATTGATATGAAAGAAGGTACCATTAAATATCAATTTCCATTAAAGAAAGGTATTGAACACTTCCCTATGAGGAGAGAGAAGTTTCTTTTTGCTCCTCCTTTGAAAGCAAGGTTTGATGTTAATGCTTCTTCATTTGAAAATACTTGATTCTTGCTTCTTGTGCCTAACTTAAAAGGCGTTAAAAAGGTACTTATTGGGAGATAACCCAAAATTTTTCTTGAGTCTTGGAAGTTATTACTTCAGTAATGACCTCTACTTATCCTTATTATTTGCTTTTGTGCCAAGAATGACCTCTAATGAGAGGGAAGTAAGATTTGGGGAGTTGCTGTCCCGAAACAGATTTTAGTGCCCCAACCGTAAAAATTCGTGTAAAATATATGTAAGAAGGATTGAGCTGATATTTTCCGAATAAATCCCCCAGTATGTTAGCTAACTTTTGTTAGTTCAACACTTTTTGATTTGAGCAACAGAAGGTCTTCAAAAAATGAGTTTCTACTTGCTGGTCTGTTTTGACAGATTTTCTGCCACTATTTGCATTTGCTTCTTATTGATTCCTTTTTGGGTTCTTTTTGGAAAATTGAGCTTTTTGAGGGAATTGATACAGTAGATTGTGTTTTTAGTGAAAGTTTTGATGTTCTAAAGCTAAACCCAAAGGTCTATTATCTTTTGAATACACTAATGTTGCTAATGAAGATTGTGTGAAGTTTTGTATGAAGGAAAATTATCAGGTGTAGAGAGAATGATGTAATAATATGAAGAATTGACAAAAGCTAAAGCTTGGGGATGCCACCCCGTGTCACCCCAATAAATATTTATGAGGTACAAGCGTCAAAGCTTGGGGATGCCCAAGGCATACCCTTCTTCATCAATAAAAATCTCAGGTCTTTCTAGACATTTCGTTTTTATTGTTTCATGCACACGTTGTGTTGTTCTTGGAGCGTCTTAGTTTTTGTTTAGTTTTCTTAGTTTTCTTGAATAAATTAGTTTGGACCACCGTTCTCACTGTGTTGTTTCAAATAAGTTGATTGGTGTTGGAGAGGAGTAGAAAGTTCTTGCTTAAGTAGTACAAGAGGAGCTTGCTTTGACTGTGACTTAGACTTTATCATGTCATAATAGGTGTTGTTTTGACCTTATGCTTAGTGATTATTGTTGTAGCATGACTTGTTCCAAACAATTGGGATTGCTTAATGTGCCTTGACGGAATCATGTGTTGTTTTAGCATACAAAATCATACTATTGTGGTATTCTCCTTTGATGCTTTGTTTGGGTTGACTTGGCACATGCTCACACCATGTTATGACTATGAACAAGTCAGCATAGCCTCTATGATCATTTAGTCCTTGACTTTTAGTACCACTTTATGCTTTGATTAGTAATGTTTTGTCCCTCTGCATGATTATGGCTATTATTGCTCTCTTAGTTGGTCGCTCCCAGTCTTTTGCTAGCCTCCACTTGTATGAGTAAGCTCTACTCACGCATCCAACTTCCAAGAAACCAAGTTATTACAAAGTGTCCACTATAAATTCCTATGCATGGTGTGTTACACCATTCAAAGTATATTCTTGTTTTCATCTATCTTCCAATTAAAAAGTATTTTGTTATGTGAAAACTTAGTGATTAAAGCTCTCACAAACTTGATGGCACACTTTATTTTTTTTGCCCCTAATAAACTTGAACCATTATGTTATCTATGTTGTATATGCTTGCACTTATACATTGGAATTAGCAGAACCGTGCTGTTGATACGTCCAAAACGTATCTACTTTCCTGAACACTTTTTCTATTGTTTCTCCTCTCAACTTGTGTGATTTGGATACAACTAACACAGACTGACACTGTTTTCAGCATAGTTACCTTGGTGTCTAGTTTTTGTGCAGAAAATCAACTATCAGGAAAAATCCCATAAAATATGCCAAAATCCTATTTCACCAGAAGATCCACGGAGACAGAGTACGAGACGGAGTGGATGCCTAGGTGCCCACACCCCTGCCAGGCGCGGGCCAGGCCTGGCCGCGCCTAGGGGGGCTGCGGACACCCCAGGCACCCTCTCAACCTCCTTCGCCTATAAGTTGCCTGTTGACCAAAAAACCAAGGGGGTTCGATGTTTTTCCAGAAAGAGTTCCGCTGCGCCGCCTCCACCAGAAGCCGCAATTCGGAACCAGAAACTCCGTTCTGGCACCCTGCCGGGATGGGGAATTTGGGGAGGATCATCGCCATCATCATCACCAACGCCTCTCCATCAACCATCAATGTTTCCCTTATCCATGAGTGAGTAATACCCCATTGTAGGCTATGGGGATAGTAGGGATTGGATGAGTTCAATCATGTAATCGAATAAGATTGTTAGGGCATAGTGCCTAGTATCTCTATTAGTGCTATTTGACTTTGTTGCATTGACTTTGTTGCAACTTGTTGTGCTTAATGCTTGTCACTAGGGCCCGAGTGCCATGATCTCAGATCTGAACTTATTATTGAATCATTATGATAGTATTGTTTGTGATTTATCTGCAAGTTGTGTACACATATCGTTGTCCGGATCCAAAGCCCCCGAAGTGACAGAAATTGGGACAACCGGAGGGGATGACTATGGTGTGAGGATCACATGTGTTCATTGAGTGTTAATGCTTTGCTCCGGTGCTCTATTAAAAGGAGCACCTTAATTGCCAGTAGTTCCCTAGAGGCCCCACTGCCACGGGCTGGCGGGACAAAAGATGTTGTGCAAGTTCTCATTGTGAGCACGCATGACTATATATGGAGCACATGCCTAGGATTGTTCAGTACTTGGATGCTTAATCTTATTTATCTACAATGCCCTAGATCTTGAAGTTACATGTTTAGACTTGTCCATGCAACGCCCGTCCATCCATCCCTATGCCTACCGCGCTCTTATCCTATTGTTTGCTGTTACTGTTACTATTGATCATGTTTTTGCTGCCGCCATTGCTTTGCTGTTGCTACTACAAACTGTTGCTACTGATAAACTTCTGTGAGCAAGAACTATTTCCAGGTGCATCTGAATTGACAACTCAGTTGTTAAGGATTTCAAGTATTCTTTGGCTCCCCTTGTGTCGAATCAATAAATTGGGTAATACTACCCTCGAAGACTGTTGCGATCCCCTATACTTGTGGGTCATCAAGACTATTTTCTGGCGTCATTGCCGGGGAGCATAGCTTTATTTGTAAGTTCACTTGGATCTACTATTGTTCACTGCTACTTCTTTCATCATGGGGATGTCTCGTGATGGAAAGTTTCCTATTTTACCATCCACTACAAGAAGAGGTACGGTCCTGAACACCTCTATTGCTCTTGATTCACCGTCTATTATAAGTAAGCTTGTTACACCACCACCACATACTCATGCTACACACACTGCTACTACTACTGAGTCTGAAACTGCTTTGATACTCATGATGTTACTTCTACTGTGCTTGATGCGAGTGGTTCATTAGGTCCTTTCCTAGATGCTACTATGGCTAGTCTAGGAAATACCAAAACTCGTAGTGAATATACTATTACACCTGTTAGCTCACTTGAGTCTAGAGAGAGTTATGATATTAATGATGGTTACATTGAGTTCACTGATGAATTTGTTGAAGAGTGCTGAAATACACACATGGTACTAGTGCTATTAAGAGTCTCCTTGCAAGACGAACTATTATTCCTAAGCTGTCCTCTGATCCTAAGTTTGCTACCTCTCCCATAGATATTAAAGATAAAGATTACAATTTCTCTCTTGATTTATCCTATTTGGACATTGTTGAGAAAGAACCTTTTTGTGGGACTGAAAATGAGAGTGTTATGGCTCATATGAATGAGCTTTCTACTATGAGTGCTTTATTCTCTAATGATTTTAAGATGCACAAGTACTTTGTTACAAAGATATTCCCTTTTTCACTAAAAAGGAGAAGATAGGGCTTGGTTTAATAGATTACCTCCTGGTTCCATTGATAGCCCTGATTGTTTGATTGCTTCCTTCTTCCAGAAATATTTTCCTCCAAGTGCTAGACATGATGCTTTGCAGAGACTTTTTGATTTTAAACAGGGAGAAGAAGAGAAATTTCCTGAGTCATGGACAAGGTTCTTTGCCTTGATTCATGCACATCCTGGATGTCCATTGCCTAAGAATGAGATTCTTGATATTTATTATAATGGACTAACTGATGATTCTAGGACATACCTATATAGCTTTGCTGATTGTGTTTTCACGAAAAGAACTCGTACAAATGCTGAATAATTAATGGCTAAAATAAGCAAGAATTATGATGATTGGACTTCAACTGAGCTAAATACACCCGAGCCTATTACTCCTGAACCAGTTGTGCCTGAACCAGATCCAATACCAACACCAAAGAACAGGGGAGTTATTGCATTAAATGATGAAGTGATGAAGGAAGCTAAGAAGTGTCTAAAGGAGAAAGGTATTAGAGCTGAAGATGTGAAGAATCTACCTCCTATAGAAGAACTATGTAAGCTAATTCCCCACTCATCCACTATTGAGGTACACTCTCTCCAACACTTTGATGAAGGTGATATTCCTTATGGTAAGCCTCCTGATCAATGTTTAGAGGAACTTGACATTTTTATTGTTAAGCAAGGTAATTTTAATAAACAAGTTCAGAATCATTTATTGGAAAAATCTAGAGCTATTAAAGAGTTGAAAGATATTGTGGAAAGAACTTCTAATGATATTAAAATGCTTTGTAAACACTTTCAAATGGTTCAAACCCAACTTGATCAACTTGCTAAGGTACAAAAGGATATGCTAGTTAATGCCTTAGGAGATAAACATGCTTATGGAATTAGAACTAGGAGTGGTATAGCTACTCAAGACCCCTTATATCCTGAAGGACACCCTAAAAGAATTGAGAAGGATTCTCAACAAGGTGAAAGTAGTGGTAGTCCTCGTAAGAGAAAGAAAAAGAAACACAAAGTAGTTGAGGAACCACTTGAACCTGCTGTAGATCCTAATAGTATATTTGTCTCTGATGCTGAAACTGAGAGTGGTGATGATAAAAATGATGCTCCTGATAAGGAGTAAGTTGAGGAAGAGCCTGAGAAGCACACTAAGAATACTAGGTACACTAAGGAAGATTTTATTGCTAAGAAACATGGTAGTGAGAGAGAACCTTGGGTGCAGAAACCTATGCCTTTTCCAGGTAAGAAACACAAGTCAATGGAGGAAGAACACTACAACAAGTTTTGTGAGTGGATGAGGCCTTTATTTTTGCAAATTCTGTTGACTGATGCTATTAAGTTGCCTCCTTATTTAAAGTATATGAAGGATATTATCTCTAATAAAAGGAAGATTCCTAATGAGGGGATTTCTACTTTGCTTGCTAATTATTCCTTCAATGGTAAGGTTCCAAATAAACATGGTGATCCAGGTATACCAACTATTCCGTGCTCTATTAAGAATAATTATGTTAGAACTGCTTTATGTGATTTGGGAGCTAGAGTTAGTGCTATGCCTTTTTCTCTCTACAAGAAACTCCAGCTAGAAAAGTTGATACCAACTGATATATCTTTGCAAATGGTTGATAAGTCAACTACTATTCCTATTGGTATATGTGAGGATGTTCCTGTTCAAGTGGCTCATAATTGCTTGGTTTTAACTGATTTTGTTGTACTTGAAATGCCTGAAGATGATAATATGTCTATTATTCTTGGGAGACCTTTTCTTAATACTGCAGGTGTTGTCATCAATTGCAATCAAGGAAAAGTAACATTCAATATTAATGACATACTATCTATTTCCTCAAGAAGGTTGCTAAAAGCTATTGCCTGAATTCCATTAAAAATATTGAGAGCATCAAGGTTGGAGAAATATATTGTCCCATTCCACAAGAAAATTTTGAAACTATCATGATTGGGACCATTGATATCAAGTATGAGGTAACATAATCACCTTGTGGAATACAAAGGTTTGTTTTATATAAGATTGTTTTGGTAACAAGACTTGATCAACCTTGTTAGCAAAAGGATTTTAATGAACAAAATAAAGTTTACACTATGGTTATACTTGCTTTCTTTTACTTTTCTCCTACCTAGTCTTTGCCTTTTCTTTTGCTAGCTTTGTTTTGTTAGTTGTTTGCTTGTTAGAGTGTCTTAGAACTTCTGTAGTCTTGGGTTTTGTTTGCTTTTGCTTCTTCTAAAAAAACTATTTCTGCGAGAAAATCAATTTTCATACCCTGAGAATTGGCCAAAAATAAAGTTTCCCAAAAAATCCCAGAAAATTCAAAATAAATTTTTCCTCGAAAAAGGGGCAGAGGGACACCTGTAGTGACCCAGGGGGCCACCCCAGGACACCACACCCCTGGTGGGCGCGGGCACCCCCTAGGTGCCGCCTGGGTGTGGTGTGGTGCACCTAGGCCCCTCCAAGGTGCCTCCTCCCAGCCATCTTCTTTCTCTCTCCCAAAAAACACCGGAAAACTTTCTCAAGCTCGAGTTCCTACTGTTCTTGCTCATGATTTTTGATCTCCTTGCTCAGGCCATCTTTGTTGCTGATTTTTGGAGGGATTGCTCCTTGGTATGTGCCTCCTCCACTTGTCCAATTACATTTGTGATTGGTAGATTGTATCTTGAGTATTTTGCTTCTATAGGTGACAGGTTGTGTGAGCTTGAATGCTTGTTCTATGCTTAGAGATTTCATTTTGATGCATGTGTAGCCCTCTAGCAAGTTCCTATAGTAGTTTCTCATCATTTATCAACTTGGAAATTACTTGGTTTGATGTTTGTCTAAAAATTTCAGAAAGGAAGATGAGTGCTTATCCACTAAATCAATATGATTTGATGGTACCTGAGCCAATGAAAGTTCATCATGATGAAGGATCCTTCCCTTCCATATATCCATGCCAGGAATTTATGAGAACCGCGGGAATCCTCCATGATTTCCAAACTATGGTTACCAATGCAGGGTTGGAACACTTTGTTAAAGGTGAACCACTTCAATATGTTAAACTAACCATGGCTGTTGTGCAGGACTTCCGGTTTACTTGGTCTTCATCTAATACCATGGTCCATTATAAAATATACAATCTAGCTGTCGACCTGCCTTTTGCTAATTTCTGTGCAGCAATTAGAGTGCCTCAGTGGGGATCTTGTGAGAAGATCAAAGAGAGACCCAAGTTACTTATGGTTTTATATGCTGAGATTTGCCAAGGTTTCGACTTCTCAAAGGAAAGTGGTAAAATTCGAAACATTTAGTTGTCAGTCATTAGATATTTTTCCTATTTCATTACCAAGTGTGTTCTTGCTAGAAAGATTGCTAGAAAGTTATCTTCTTTTGATCTAGCTTTTATTATAGCTGCTTTGAATAGGGATAGATCTTATAACCTGGGTGCTTTGATAGCTTACCGTCTCACCACTAACCGCGAGAAGGGTGGAATTTGTGGAGGTCTCATTGCTTCTAGGTTGCTAGCTTTCCATGGTTTAGAGCCTCACCATTCAGATTATCTGTTCCCCATAGAGAGGCTTGATCTTGAATCTATGGTTCAGCATAATTTTGTTTCTCTAGGGGCTACTGTGAGAAGTTTACGTATGAACTATCTTTTGCCAAGCGTGGTTGGAGAGGGGGTAGGACTAAGAAAGTAGTTTATTTGCCTACACCTGCTTTGTTTAATTTTGCTAACAGGAAAGGATGGTCGCTCACGGAGGAGGAGTTTGACACATATGTGGCGGAGCTCTCCCAGCAAGAGGAGAATGTTGGAGAGGATGCCAAAGATGATTCGGTTCAGCCCTCCAACTTTGGAGAGTCTTCATACCAGCAACCCTCCTATGATTGGGGAGCGTCTTCTTCTTCATCGCAAGTGCCTGACTATGATCATTCCTATGATGACCCACCAGCTTGGGATTACTACCCGCACTATTGAGCCCCACTTAGGCCAAAAGCCTAAGCTTGGGGGGAGGTATACCGACATCACACTCATCTATATATATCATGTTCGGTCAGTTCTTTGTATATCCATTGTTTCGCTTTCTTTTTGGTTCTTGCTGCTGCTTTCTTAAAAACACAAAAATACCAAAAATATTTTCGTTGTTTCTCTTGGTTTGTTTCTTTGCTTTTTATCTTTGGTTTGCCTTAAAGAAAATCCAAAAAGATTTTGCTTTGCTTTGTTTGGTTTGTTTTTTCTTTGTTTGCTTGTTTGAAAAAAATCAAAAACACCAAAAATATTTGTTGTTCTTCTTTGGTTTTATGAGTTCTTTGCAGGGTTCAGCCGTCCTCAGTGGATTTTGGTTTCATGTTATTATTCAAGTCACACAAGTGAAGGGAAATAATGAAGATTAAGACAACTTGAGGCGTGGTAAGAGGCTTGTAACGAACTCTATTTTTTCATTTTTGTACATATACTCATCATTGTGAGCATGCTTAGTCCGTTCATGTAAGGTGTATGTTACTGATGGATGCTTAGTAGTTCTTTCTTGTTTGTGATTATTTCTAGCTTGCTAATAGTTTGTAGCATGTCATATGAATGTTTGCTTGCATTGTTTTATTCATATTTTGGTATGATATTGTGGTATCCTCCTCTGAATGTTTCATGTGAATCGACTTGGCACATGCTCACGCATGCATATGACTAAACAATAGTTAGTAAGCCTCGATGATTTATTTTGCCTCAGAGTTCTTGTATCACTTTCATGCCATAATTATTCATGTTTTGTTGCAAGCATGATTATGACAATTATTGCTCTCTCGTTTGTCTCTCCTTTTCTATTGCTAGCCTTCACTTGCACTGAGTATGAGCTCTACTTGTGCATCCAACTCACCAAAACCAATATTGCCAATAGTGTCCAACATACCTACCTATTAGCATCATTTGCTATTTTAGTGCATATTCTATATTCCTTGTTTTCTTCCAAATAAAATGTTTGTCTATTTTGAGAAAGTTAGTTAGTAAGCTCTCACGAACTTGATGGCACACTTTATTTCTTGCACTTAATAATCCTGAACCATTGTGACCTGTCCGTGAAAGTTATATGCTTGCAAATTATAGGCTGGGAGTTAGCAGAACCTTGTTGTCACGGGGAACGCTTTCAACACTTATGGATACATATCCAGTTGGTACCTTACTCTTTTGTTTGCAGATGTCGTCGTTGTGAAATAAAAGGGGAGCTTGTGAGTTTATGGAGTATATATATGTGTTAGAGAAACGCCTGGGCCGCTAGCCTAAGCCATGCCTAATCATGGTGGAAACTTCCAGCATCACCATAATGAGCATCTATGAAACATATTCAATAAAAACCTATGCAAATAGCAAATAAAAGGACCGCTGAGATGCTCATTGTCTGCTTGCCTTGTCATTTTGATTATGGGATAGCTCCTGTATCATGTGCAAGGGGTATCCCGTTGGCGGTTCTCTATGATATGCATGTATTTACAATGACAAGAACTTACAGGTAACCAAAGTTGAGTAGAATGCGGAGCGGCTCTCGTACCCAAGGGACATGGGATTTCCAGTTCATGGTCTGTCAAGCATATAACTCATATTGGACCTCACTTTCACCTTAACCATATGAAGATGCCTATGATAGGGGCAATGAGAGCTCAAAGCTAATGAGTACCTTACTCTCAGCATTTGTAAGCCTTTCAAACTTTTCAAAACCTTTTCACTTCCTTGTTGAGTCACCACTTATTCTATGAGCACCTTCTTGAGAGCATAGTTGTCATTCTTGTGTTTGTCTCAAAACATGGTTAATTATGTCATGACTTTGATGCTTGTATCTCTGATATTTTTTTACTTCTAGTCTTCACTTGAAATGCAGAGGTGCCTTGGCATTTATATTGTGCTCTACAAACAAAGGCAAGCGAGATACCACTCTATCATACCTTCCTATGAGCATTGCAATGTTGCTTATGTTTATGTTCCATGCTACTTATTATTATTGAGTTGGTTTATCTTCATGGCTTGCAATGAATATTGAGTAGACTTGGTTGCATACTTCTTATTATGAATGGTTTAAGTATCTACTCATGTGCTGAGAATATATACATCATATGAAGCAAATGTGTTCATGAAAGTTCTTTTATCGCACTCAGTTTTCAACTGAATTGCTTGAGGACAAGTAATAAGCTAAGCTTGGGGGAGTTGACATGTCCAAAACGTATCTACTTTCCCGAACACTTTTGCTATTGTTTCTCCTCTAAACTTGTGTGATTTGGATACAACTAACACGGACTAACGCTGTTTTCAGCAGAATTACCTTGGTGTCTATTTTTGTGCAGAAAATCAACTGTTAGGAAAAATCCCGGAAAATATGCCAAAAATCCTATTTCACCAAAAGATCCACGGGCAGTGCAGAGGGAGTGGAGGCACTGGGGCCCACACCCTGCCAGCGCAGCCAGGTGGCCGCACCTAGGAGGTGCGGCCACCTGGGCACCCTCTTCACCTATAAGTTGCCTCTTGACCTAAAAACTGAAGGGGGGGTTCGACGTTTTTCCTAAAAGAGTTCCGCTGCGCCGCCACCACCAGAAGCCGCGATTCAGAACTAGAAACTCTGTTTTGGCACCCTGCCAGGACGGGGAATTTGGGGAGGATCATCGCCATCGTCATCACCAACGCCTCTCCATCAACCATCAATGTTTCCCTCATCCATGAGTGAGTAATCCCTCGCTGTAGGCTATGGGGATGGTAGGGATTGGATGAGTTCTGTCATCTAATCGAATAAGATTGTTAGGGCATAGTGCCTAGTATCTCTATTAGTGCTATTTGACTTTGTTGCAACTTGTTATGCTTAATGCTTGTCACTAGGGCCCGAGTGCCATGATCTCATATCTGAACTTATTATTGAATCATTATGATACTATTGGTTGTGATCTTATCTGCAAGTTGTCTACACATATCATTGTGCGGATCCAAAGGCCCCGAAGTGACAGAAATTGGGACAACCGGAGGGGATGGCTGTGGTGTGAGGATCACATGTGTTCACGGAGTGTTAATGCTTTTCTCCGGTGCTCTATTAAAAGGAGCACCTTAATTGCCAGTAGTTCCCTAGAGGCCCAGCTGCCACGGGCTGGCAGGACAAAAGATGTTGTGCAAGTTATCATTGCGAGCACACATGACTATATATGGAGCACATGCCTAGGATTGTTTAGTACTTGTATGCTTAATCTTATTTATCTGCAATGCCCTAGATCTTGAAGTTACATGTTTAGACTCGTCCATGCAACGCCCATCCATCCATCCCTATGCCTACCGCGCTCTTATCCTACTGTTTTGCTGTTACTGTTACTATTGCTCCTGTTTTGCTGCTGCTGTTGCTACTACAAATTGTTGCTACTGATAAACTTATGTGAGCAAGAACTATTTACAGGTGCAGCTGAATTGACAACTCAGTCCTTATGGCTTGCAAGTATTCTTTGGCTCCCCTTGTGTCGAATCAATAAATTGGGTAATACTACCCTCGAAGACTGTTGTGATCCCCTATACTTGTGGGTCATCAGCTATCACGGGGAATGCTTTCAACATTGCACTTGTACTTTGTACACAGTTGATATCATGCTATTTTGTCTATGGATGTCGTCGGTGTGAAATAAACGGGGAGCTTGTAAGTCCATGGAGTTATGTATGTGTGTTAGAGAAACGCCTAGGCCGCTAGCCTAAGCCATGCCTAATCATGGTGGAAACTTGCAGCATCACCATAATGACATCTATGAAGCTTTCTTCTTATAAAAAAGAGACATACTGAAAAGAGGAAAGAGAGAAAAAGCACCATTTTCCCATGGTAAATAAGTAGATTGCTGAGATGTTCATTGTCTGCTGGCCTTGTCATTTTGATTATGAGGTAGCTCATGTATCATGTGCAAGGGGTACCCCGTTGGCCGTTCTTTATGATACACATGTACTTATTATGACAAGAACTTACAGGTAACTAAAGTTGAGTAGCATGGGGAGCGACCCTCGTATTCAAGGGACATGAGATTGCCAACTTATAATTTGTCAAGCATATACTCCATAGTTTGTTCACTTTAACCTTAATCACTTCAAGATGCTTATGATAGGGGCAATGAGGGCTGAAAGCTAATAAGTACCATAATTTTTGGAAGCTCTTTTTGAGATTTGAAATCCTTGCTTCCCTTTTGTGAAGGGACTTTGTTCCACCATTATATTGAGTCTCCACCTTCTATCCTTAGGAACCAGTTAAGAGATCATAGTTGCCATTATTAGTTCTATGTGCATTGTCCCAAAACTTATTGATTGATGCATATTGTTGATATTACTTGTTCTTGTGCTATTTGTATCTAGTCACTCTTATGAACTTTGAATGTGTCCTATGCATCTATTTGCTACTCCATGAGGTACAAGCTGAATGCCACTATGCTATGTTTTATATATGTGAAACAAACAAACGTTTTTCAATGCATGTTACAAATTATCTTTGTTTGTAACCTTTCATGTTGCATGCATAGTTAATTTGATTTACTGTTAGAACTCCATCTTTCATGCTCATGTCTAGATTTCTTTGATCCCAGCTTTCAATGCTTGCAAATGGTTTGATCTTTATTTTGATGGTGCATGTCACCTCAAAAATTATTATTTTTATCACTTACCTACTCGAGGACGAGCAAGAGTTAAGCTTGGGGATGTTTGATATGTCTGAAACATATCTATAATTTTTTGCTGTTCCATGCTTGTTTAGTATCTACTTTGCTTTGCTTTGTCTACACTTTGAGGTGTTTTTATATGTTTTCTGGTACTAACCAATTAACAAGATGCCACAGTGTCAGTTGCATGTTTTCTTCTGTTTTTGGTTCCAGAAAGGCAGAAAATCAATATTCTCGGAATTGGACGGGACAAAAGCCAAAGTCAATATTTTACCGTGGGGAACACGGAGCTAGAATACGAGACGGAGGGGATCCACCAGGGGGCCACACCCCTAGCCATGTAGCTAACCCTAGCCCGCGCATCAGGGGGGGCCTTGTCTGCCCCTGTCTCGCCTCTTCGCCTATAAAGACCCCCCGATACAGAAACTCTAGAGACTCGATCAATATTCCACAAAACCGTGTGTATCCGCCGCCACCATCGTCCCTATATCGGGGGTATTTGAAGCTCTTCCCGACACCCTGCCAGAGGGGAGATCATCCCGGAGGCCTTGTTCTTCATCATGCCAGCCTCCGGTATGACGTGTGAGTAGTCCCAACTTGGACTACGGGTCCATGTAGTAGCTAGATGGTTGTATCTCCTCCTTTGTGCTACCATGTTTAGATATAGTGAGCTCCGTTCATGATCAAGATCATCTATTTGTAATCATGCATGTTGTGTTTGCGGGGATCCGATGGATATTGAGAGTACTATGTTAGATTGATTAATGATTTTGTCTTATTGATTCTATCATGTCTGTGTTGTTTCTGATCTTGCATGCTCTCCGTTTCTAGTAGCTATCTTGGCCAAGTAGATGCTAGTGACTCCAAGAGGGGGTATTTATTGTCGATAGTGGTTTCATGCCTCTATTTAACCTAAGGGAAGTGACAAAAATCTCTAAGGTTGTCGATGTTCTATTGCCACTAGGGAGAAAACAACGGTATCTTGTTGTAACATCCCAAAAATTATAAGCTTGGATCATCAAGCACTAGTCATCAACATTTAGGGTTAACAAAAACTTCTCTAAATAAAATTATGAATGCATGCATATGAGTATGCATGGATTTTGAAATTCTTTGGAAACACCTTGTTTGATTGTTTCATTGCATGTAAAATGTTTCTTAGGTGAAATAAACATCATTTAAAACATTTCCCACACTTTTCCTAAAGACAAGTAAATCAAAACACATATATTAAAGAAATGGTCACTTTGACCAATTTAACTCCCATGCCTATGTTGGCTGTCTCAAACTTTCAGAACCTACCAGAAACTTTTCTGGATCTTTGCACCCCTTGAATGTACTCCTAACAAAGTATCAAGGCTAACCTTTTGATCATCCAGAAACTTTCAAATGCATAGTTTAAATGACAATTCAAAATTGAATCTTTATCATATGGGAAGATCCCACTTTTTCAGAAACCACTCAAACAAGCTCAACTTTCAAAACTCAAGCATCTGTAGACTCACCAGCACCAACCTAGCAAACCCACCAAAAATCTTTTCAAAATTCAAAACTTGAATTCATGCGGCCATTTCATCAAACAGGTTGCAGATACAAATCAAACAAACATCAAACACTATAGTGTGCAGTAAAATTGGCCTAACTTGTTTCCTATTTAGCTCACAACCAGCTCAGTAGATCATCTAGGAAGATTAACCAAGCACTAGCACCACTGTGAGCTTGCCATTGCCATCAATGGTGAACAGCCGAGCACACCCATGTCACCCCCATGTCGACAACAAGCTAGGAGGAGACACAAGCCTAGCCAGCATGTCTGGGAGGCAACCCACCGTCCACTGCCACTCCCTGTCCACCGCTCGAACCTTGCCAACCACTAGACCACACGCACGGACCGCGCCCAGACCACCAGCGACCATGCCGAGCGTGCGCCCGAGCACCACCCTCGACCAGCGCCCACAGACCGCGCGCCGCCCTCGCCGCGTGCATACACAATCCCCACCGACCAGGAGACCGCCAGACATCCCCGTTCGCCGCCCCGTGATGTACAGCCACCGCTCGCCGTTGAAGACGCCCGGCGCCAAAGCGCCAGATTTTCCAGACAAACCGCACCGCCTCGAAACCATGTCGTTGAGCATCGCCAGGGAACACCGCACCGTCCCCTACCATCGCCCATGCCAATAGCCGCCTGTAACATCGCCCCCGACGAGCTCAGCTTGCGCCCCGTCGGTCCCCTCGCTCGACTATAAATAGAGGCCACCCCCGCTTGATTTCTTCACACCATCTCACTCCCCTCTCGTCACTGATCGTGCCACACCGTTCCCAGAGCAAGGCGAGCACCACCTCGCTGGAATTTCACCGGAGCCCGCCGCCTCTGGAGAAGAAGGGCGCCATCGATTTCATCCACCCCAGGAGCTACCGCGACCACCCCTGAGTTCGCCGTCGTCGACTTCGTCATTCGCCCGCCTCGCTGACCCTACTTGCACCGGTGAGCCCCAGAACCCACAGCGGCCGCTAGGTTTCTTTCTCGCCGGCGTTGTCTCGCGTCGACGATGACTCCCAGCCGTCGGATTAGAATCAGATCCAACGATCCACGTTGCCCCGTACCGCTTCGCCCCTCCCTGTCTCACTGGCAAGTGGAGACACCCACTTAAGCAGCCAGCGGGAGCACTGCGCTTAGCAGGCCGGCCCAGTAACTTTTCCCGCGGAGCCCAGTGATTTGAATTAAATCTTTTTCTTTTTAATTCAAACACACTTTTGTACCCAACTTCAAAAATCAACCCAGATCGATTCAGTGCACCAAATTGAATGAAACCAATTTTGTTGGAAAGGTCTGTGAATGCTGAATCCAAGACCTTTGGATTCAAGTCATTTGGATCTATAGATCATCTTTAGTAAAAATAACAAGGCAGAAGCTTTTCTGTATTCAAACATTTTTCAAATTTAAACCATACTAGATTTTGAGTTGATTCCAACTCTCAAAAATCACATTTAACCATACCTTTCAGAATATATAAAAATATATAGGTTTACTTGCAGAAATAATGTTCAAGTAATTAAAGAATGCTACATAGGCATTTCTAGTCATTATATTTAAATAAAATAAAAGGGTAAAACCTTATTAAATTGTGACACCACTTTAAATCACATTCCCTTGGACTAAAATATGTGGTGATGACATGTGTCAACATGATCCCATGTTTGGTTTGGAGAATAGTAAATCTTAAGTAGTTTTTCAATGATTAGAAATTACTTTTCTAAAAATAAAAGGAATTAAACCAAGCCTTAAACTTGTAATGTTAGAGATGATGCTATATCATCTATAGGACCCTTGTGTGTGATGATTGTAAGTAGTTAAGTATTGTTTGGTGATTGTGTACATCGTATTTATTTATAGACGCTAGTACCGACCAAGGATACGAGGAGGAAGGAGGATACTACGAAGAAGAAGCCGAGGAGAACTTCAACCACTGCTCTGCACAAGGCAAGCCTAATACTACTAGTGAATGTGCAAGCTAACCCTTGCAAGATATTCTACTGATGCAAACAAACCCTTACTTGTTACCATGCCAACTATATGCCTTAAGCATATGTGATCATACCCACTTGATAACCCAATCCTAGTTTTATTTGCAAGCTTCCTACTTTATTTCTTTATCAAAGCTACTTCCTTAGAGAGTACTCAAGTGACTTGTAGATTCTAAGGAGATATTTGAAGGTTGCATAAAGAGCATAAAATTTGGCCTAAGCTAGATAATCTTGAGGTCATCCTAAGGCATGAGATTGAACTTAGTTGAAACTCCACTAGTTTACCACCCCTCATTAGTACTCACCCCCACTTGTAGATGCTAGTGCTAAGCATAAAACTGGATCAACTTTAGATGGGAATACTTGGTGGAAAAATGGTTATGAAAACCTTGGAATGATGGATCATTCTATTGAAATGTTTTGGACATGTGTTTCCGAACACCTGATGATTTTGGTGATGAAGCCTTAGCCCTTTATAAAACTGATGGTTTTCTAAATGCGATACCATTCCAATTTTATCGTACAACCACAATACCCGACGATTGGGTAGGGCTTGACCGGAAACTTATATACCTTAGTATTAGTTCCCTCACGGCCAAGGTCTGAGCTGAGGCTACCTTGTGAAGATTGTCCACCTGTGCAGTACCCAAGATGACAATTGGTCATGGTTGGGAGGCCAAACTCACAGGATAGGTGCTTATACTAGGGCGTGTAATTGAAAGGTTAGGATTGATTATCCGCATACTGAGTATGGTGAATTCAGGATATGTTCCTGACGGATGTATCGAATGTTGTGGTGAAAGTGTACAATCTCTGCAGAGTGTCAAACTATTCGAATAGCCGCGTTCGAGGTTATGGACAGTTGGAGTGGCCATACTGTTCCCCCGTCAGACTTTTCAAAATGACTTGTGAAATGAATTAAGACTTTGACTTGACCACAACAGGGTTGTGACATGAGTTACAAGAGCCCACTTAGGAGTTATAAAATTGTGACTAGCTTTGGAACTTAGTAGAGATAAATCTGGCTTTTGCAAAACAACCCTAGAGCCTAGTGTCCTATTATCCAAAAAACCCTTTACCTGTTAGTATTAGTTTGCGAGTACTTAAAGAGTACTCATGGCTTTGTCCCTGGCTATTCCCATGGCCAGACTATGAAGAGGAGTACCTGGAAGATGGACCCCAGGAAGGTTACGACAACTAGGATCATCTCCCATCGTCAGCATTGCCTGTGAACCCGAAGATGGAGCTTCGCCTACGCTACCGTTATTATTACGTATTCCGCTGCTTGATGTTGTATTAATAACTGGATCATGAGATCCCTATTTGTGTAAGAACTTATGTATGGTTGTAATGGATGATGTACTATGGTATCCAATTCTGTTATGTCTCGCAAAAATGGTAATCCCGGGATTGCGATGTATGGCATAACAGGCATCTAGGATTGAAAGTTGGTATCATAGCCATCCTGACCATAGAAGACCCTAGTTAGACTAGATGTTTGAACCAAAAACTTAGTTTCAAAACCAAAGAAAACAAATATTTACAAAAAAATATTCTCATTCTTATCTCTTTGATTCTTTCATAAAAATTCATGTTCCTCCAAAACTCTTGCAAAATACATAAAATTTTGACACACTGGATCACTCTGCTAACCTACTCATCCTCTATTTTTATAGATGGACGTGAAGTACAGCAAGTTTTACCAACTGGGGAATGGAGGAGACCTTATCTTTGAGAGGGATTTGGACCAGCTTTTGGAACTTCTGGAGCATCCGCACCCCGAGTTCTTCGGAGCTCAGCTCAATGATCAAGGAGGAGAAGATCTGCAGTGGCTAATTGTTGCAAGTCTCCGAGGAAAGATTGAACCTCCCACTGCGGAGGGAATTCAGTTTACCTTGAGGGAAAACAACTGGCTCGATGGACTTGCCAGAGCAATGCAGGAAGCTCTTTCCCGTCTGTGTGGGCAGAGCATCAATCAGATCAAGGGTACTCGCTTTGAGTTTTGCCCAAGGCGTGATGCAAATGGATAACCCCTGGAAGCCCCATACCACCCCGAGCTGAAGACTCAATTGGACCACCTTAGCTTCATGATGTACGATCGTCAGCAGGAATTGGACAACTGCCGTGACTACTGCAACCACAAGTCTACCATCATCAAGACGAAGGATCAGACCATCGCCATGCTAGCAAAGGATCGCAAGTCTCGCCGCCGTCAGCTCGACAAGAATGAGCGCATCCTTGCCCGTCTTCGCCACCGCATATCATCTTTGGAGGAGAAAATCCACGAGAGAGACATGCAGTTGGAGGAAAGGGAGAATGCCGGAGAGGATCTTCGTGGAGACCCTTACTCCTATCTCAGCGATGACGATGATTTTCTGGAGGATCAGGCTATGGATTTCTTCACCGATGAGGATGATTTTGCCTTCATCAATGATGATGAGGATGATGAAGCCACAGATTCCGAGGAGTAGTAGCACTTGAGCACTAGCGTAGTGAGTAGTATTCGGTCCCACTGTATCGTAGTTCTCAGAATGGTTCTTAAAACCATCTGTTTTTATTTGTTGCGGTGTGTGTTGTATTGGGTGCTATGAATGAATGAATGAATGAATGAATGAAAAAGCAAGTTGCTAGAAAAATCTGAGTCAAACTTTAAAAACTTTTCAAAGACCCAAAACCTTAGAAATTTCCCTCTTTTCTCATGATCTATCTAAATCTTCAGATGCCACGTGGAGGAAGTGGTTCAGCCCCAGACCCGATGTTGCAGATTCTGCAAATGTTGACTTCTGACCGCGAAGCTGAAAGAGCGGAACGTCAAGCCAACCTAGCCACCCTGCAGCAAATAGCCCAACTTGCCCACAACAACCAAGGCCACGAAAATCAGGACAACCATGGATATAAGCTCAAGAATTTCCATAACACCAACCCACCTGTTTTCACTAAGTCGGAAGAGCCCCTAGACGCCGATGATTGGCTGCAAACCATGGAAAATAACCTAGAAGTCGCTGGAGTGGAAGCCAACGAGAAAGTTCTGTTTGCCACCCATTATCTAGCCGGAGATGCCAGGGCATGGTGGAACATTGTTCGTACAATGACCGGAGGCTAGATGATGACCTGTGAGGAATTCAAGGTCAAGTTTAGCAGAACCCATGTGCCACCAGGTTTGATCAAGAGAATGAGAGACGAGTTCAGAAAGCTGAAGCAAGGAAGGATGTCTGTAGTGGAATACCATGACAAATTTTTGTCATTAGCTAGGTATGCCCCGGATGAAATAGACACCAAAGCCAAGAAGAAAGAAAGATTCCTGAATGGTCTGCATGGCGAGATGCAAACAGTGTTAGTCAATATCCCCTTTGCGGATATTGAAGCCCTTGTCGACTCTGCTATCCAGATGGAAGGAAAGATCAACCAAGCCAATGAGAACCGCAAGCGTCGCATGATGCATCAGCCAGGAACCCATCAGACCCCAAAGTATCGCCCCAACCCATCTCCAGGATTTGCCCCAAGAACCCACAGACCCCCGATGAACTGTGCAACCTATCCCAACCGTGGAAACCCTAGACCCGGAGGAAATCACAACAACCCCGGCAACTCTAGCAATTTCAATCGTGCCCCACCCAAGTTCAACAACAACAATGCTACCGCCAACACCAACCCTGCCCCTAGGACTGGAAGTAATGATGTGCCTGTCGCAGCCAAGGACAAGTCGCAAGTGACTTGTTATGACTGTGGAAATAAAGGCCACTATTCCAACGAGTGCCCCAACAAGAAGAATGCTACAGCCCCCAATGCCAATGTCCCAGCTCAGCAGCAGCGTCGTGTTCAGCCTAGAAGAAGATTTGCCCCAGGGAATTCAGTCAACCGCAATGGCCGTCTTTTTCTCATGCATGCTGAAGAAGCTCAGGAAGCGCCAGACGTTGTGCTGGGTATGTTTTCTGTTAATTCAGTACTTGCACGAGTGTTGTTTGACTCTGGTGCATCGCATTCATTTGTCATCTAAGAATTTGCATGCACTAGTAAAATTCAACCACCCAAATTGAAGCATGTTATGATTGTTCAAATTCCCGGATCAACCACCAAGGCTAGGCAAATTTGCAAAGCCGTCCCTATCTGAATCCATGGCATAGATTTTTATGCAAATCTGATAGTACTCAGAACTAAAGGTTTGGAAGTAGTACTAGGAATGGATTGGATGTCCAAACATAAAGGATTGATTGACTGTGCCAAGAAAGCCATCACTATGACCAGTACCGCCGGAATATCAGTCGAGCATATATCTGAAACCTTATCTTGCCAATTCAAGTGTAACAAGAGTATAGCCCAACCTACCATTGACCAAGTCCGGATAGTCTGTGAATACCCCGATGTATTTCCAGATGTTTTGCCCGGTAAGCCCCCAAATCGGGATATCGAGTTTATCATTGAACTAATCCCCGGAACAGGACCCATAGCCCAGAGATGATATAGTATGAACCCGTCGGAACTAGAAGAATTGAAGAAGCAACTGGATTCCATGCTAGAAATTGGATTGATTCAACCAAGTGCGTCACCATGGAGATCACCTGTCTTGTTTGTGGACAAGAAGGATGGAGGTAACCGTTTGTGTATGGATTATCGGAAGTTGAATGATGTCACCATCAAGAACAAGTACCCCTTTCCCAAGATCGAAGATTTGTTTGATCAGTTGACCGGTGCCAAAGTATTTTCTAAGATTGATCTTAGAACTGGCTATCACCAACTCAAAATTCGTGCGGAGGATATTCCAAAGACTGCCTTTACCACCAGATATGGATTGTACGAGTATACAGTCATGTCTTTTGGATTAACCAATGCCCCCGCTTATTTCATGAACCTCATGAATAAGATTTTTATGGACTTCCTGGATAAGTTTGTCGTTGTTTTCATCGATGACATTCTGATTTATTCCAAATCAGAAGAAGAACATGAGCTACACCTAAGGACCATTCTTGGAACCCTTAGAGAGCATCAGTTGTATGCCAAGTTTAGCAAATGTGAATTCTGGTTACAGGAGGTAGGATTCCTCGGTCACATTGTATCAGCCAGAGGAATTGCCATTGACCCTGCCAAAGTGAAAGATGTAGAAGATTGGCAAGCCCCAACCACTCAAACCCAAGTTCGTGCATTTCTTGGATTGGCGGGATATTACCGCAAATTCGTAGAAGGATTCTCGAGTATCGCCCGACCCATGACCCAATTGCTGAAGAAGGACAAGAAGTTTGAATGGACCGACAAATGTGAAGCGAGTTTTCAAGAACTCAAGAGGAGATTGATTTCAGCCCCAATCTTGATCATGCCGGATATCACGAAGCCCTTTGATGTGTATTGTGACGCATCCAAGATTGGTCTCGGATGTGTGCTAATGCAAGAAGGCAAAGTTATATCTTATCTATCCGACAATTGAAGCAACATGAGCAAAATTACCCAACCCATGACCTCGAACTCGCAGCCATAGTTCTAGCCCTGAAGACATGGAGACATTACCTGATGGGAAACCGTTGTGACATTTATTCGGATCACAAGAGCCTGAAGTATATATTCACTCAGAAGGAGCTGAATATGAGGCAGAGAAGATGGATTGAGCTAATCCAGGATTACGATCTGGACATTCACTATCACCCTGGTAAAGCCAACGTAGTAGCCGATGCCCTTAGCAGATTGCCGTGCCGCTTGAACTCCATGATTTTGAAGGAGCAACCAAGTTTGCACAAAGAGATGGAAGATTTTTGAATGGAATTAGTAAGTGAAGGATTTTTGGCTAGCATAGAACTTTAGCCCACTTTGATCAGTCAGATTAAAGAGGCGCAGAAGCGAAATGCCAGTATCGACGGAATCAAGTGTCGTATCGGTACAGGCAAAGTACCCGGATTCACCGAAGACGAAGAAGGAGTTCTGTGGTACAAAGGACACCTTTGTGTACCATCAGATTCTGAGTTGAAAGAAGTTATTTTGAAGGAGGCTCATGATACTCTTTATTCTATCCATCCCGGAGGAACTAAGATGTATCAAGATTTGAAAGAGCAATTTTGGTGGCATAAGATGAAGAGAGAAATAGGAAGCTATATCGCCAAGTGTGATATATGTCAGCGAGTCAAGGCAGGACATCAAAGACCCACTGGATTGTTGCAACCTTTGCAAATTCCGGAATGGAAATGGGATTCTGTAGGAATGGACTTTATCACTGGACTACCTACTTCTAGTAGGGGAAATGACTCTATCTGGGTCGTAGTGGACAGATTGTCCAAAGTTGCCCATTTCTTGCCCGTCAAAACCACATATCAGAGTTCGAAACTAGCGGAGTTATACATCGCTAGAATCGTCAGTTTGCACGGAGTCCCTAAGAACATTGTATTAGATCGAGGAACGCAGTTTACCTCGAGATTCTGGAAGGAAGTCCAAGAAGGTTTAGGAACCCGCCTAGATTTCAGTACCGCGTATCACCCTCAGACCGATGGACAAACGGAGCGAGTAAATCAAATACTCGAAGATATGTTGAGAGCATGTGTGTTAGAATATGGATCTAAGTGGGAAGATTGTCTGTCGTTTGCAGAATTTTCATACAACAACAGTTATCAAGCTAGTTTGCAAATGGCCCCATTTGAATTCATGTATGGAAGGAAGTGTCGCACCCCTTTGAACTGGTCGGAAGTAGGAGAGAGTCAGATTTTCGAACCCGATATCCTACGAGAAGCAGAAGAGAAGGTTCACAAGATTCGTGAGCACCTCAAGATAGCCCAATCCAGACAGAAGAGTTATGCCGACAAGATACATAGAGACCTCGCCTTCAACATAGGAGATTTTGTTTATCTGAAAGTGTCGCCATTGAAGGGAATGCAACGTTTCCAACTCAAAGGAAAGTTAGCCCCCAGATATATCGGACCTTTCAAAATTCTGAACCGTCGAGGAGAAGTATCGTATCAACTGGAACTACCCGAAGAGATGTCAGCCGTGCACAATGTGTTCCATATCTCGTTACTTCGCAAGTGTCTCGAAGTCCCCGAGAAGACCAAAGTGTTCAAGAATATCGATCACCGGACCATAGAGATCAACGATGACCTAACCTATCCTGAAGTACCCATCCGTATTTTGGAAGAAGCCTTTCGAACTACCCGAACCCGAAGCATCAAGTTTCTCAAGATTCAGTGGAGCAACCACACAGAAGAGGAAGCTACCTGGGAGCGCGAAGATCACATCAGGACGGAGTTTCCCGATCTCTTCAAATCCTAGGTAATCTTTTCGTCCTTTTTCAAATCTTGGGACGAGATTTTGTTTAAGGGGCGAAGGTTTGTAACATCCCAAAAATACTAAGCTTGGATCATCAAGAACTAGTCATCAACATTTAGGGTTAACAAAAACTTTTCTAAATAAAATTATGAATGCATGCATATGAGTATGCATGGATTTTGAAATTCTTTGGAACCACCTTGTTTGATTGTTTCATTGCTTGTAAAATGTTTCTTAGGTGAAATAAACATCATCTAAAACATTTTCCAGACTTTTCCTAAAGACAAGTAAATCAAAACACATATATTAAAGGAATGGTCACTTTGACCAATTTAACTCCCATGCCTACGTTGGCTGTCTCAAACTTTCAGAACCTAACAGAAACTTTTCTGGATCTTTGCACCCCTTGAATGTACTCCTAACAAAGTATCAAGGCCAACCTTGTGATCATCCAGAATCTTTCAAATGCATAGTTTAAATGACAATTCAAAATTGAATCTTTATCATATGGGAAGATCCCACTTTTTCAAAAACCACTCAAACAAGCTCAACTTTCAAAACCCAAGCATCTGCAGACTCACCAGCACCAACCTAGCAAACCCACCAAAAATCTTTTCAAAATTCAAAACTTGAATTCATGCGGCCATTTCATCAAATAGGTTGCAGATACAAATCAAACAAACATCAAACACTATAGTGTGCAGTAAAATTGGCCTAACTTGTTCCCTATTTAGCTCACAACCAGCTCAGTAGATCATCTAGGAAGATTAACCAAGCACTAGCACCACTGTGAGCTTGCCATTGCCATCAATGGTGAACAACCGAGCACACCCATGTCACCCCCATGTCGACAGCAAGCTAGGAGGAGACACAAGCCTAGTCGGCATGTCTGGGAGGCAGCCCACCGTCCACCGCCACTCCCTGTCCACCGCTCGAACCTTGCCAACCACTGGACCACACGCACGGACCGCGCCCAGACCGCCAGTGACCATGCCGAGCGTGCGCCAGAGCACCACCCTCGACCAGTGCCCACAAACCGCGCGCCGCCCTCGCCGCGTGCATACACAATCCCCACCGACCCAGGAGACCGCCAGACATCCCCGTTCGCCGCCCCGTGACGTACAGCCACCGCTCGCCGTCGAAGACGCCGCCTCTGCCGCGCAGAGTGTCGCATGTTCCAGACCAAACTGCACCGCCCCACGCCTCGAAACCATGTCATTGAGCATCGCCAGGGAACACCACACCGTCCCCTACCATCGCCCATGCCAATATCCGCCTGTAACATCGCCCTCGATGAGCTCACCTTGCGCCCCGTCGGTCCCCTCGCTCGACTATAAATAGAGGCCACCCCCGCTCGATTTCTTCACACCATCTCACTCCCCTCTCGTCACTGATCGTGCCACACCGTTCCTAGAGCAAGGCGAGCACCACCTTGCCAGAATTTCACCGGAGCCCGCCGCCTCTGGAGAAGAAGGGCGCCATCGATTTCGTCCACCCCAGGAGCTGCCGCGACCAACCCTGAGTTCGCCGTCGTCGACTTCGTCGTTCGCCTGCCTCGCCGACCCTCGCCAGCACCCCGGTGAGCCCCAGACCCTCATCGCGCTAGGTTTCTTTCTCGTCGGCGTTGTCTCGCGTCGATGATGACTCCCAGCCGTTGGATTAGAATCAGATCGAATGACCCACGTTGCCCCGTACCGCTTCGCCCCTCCCTGTCTCACTGGCAAGTGAGGACACCCACTTAAGCAGTCCGTGCGAGCACTGCGCTTAGCAGGCCGGCCCAGTAACTTTTCCCGCGCAGCCCAGTGAGTTGAATTAAATCTTTTTCTTTTTAATTCAAACACACTTCTATACCCAACTTCAAAAACCAACCCAGATCGATTCAGTACACCAAATTGAATGAAACCAATTTTGTTGGAAAGGTCTGTGAATGTTGAATCAAAGCCCGTTGGATTCAAGTCATTTGGATCTATAGATCATCTTTAGTAAAAATAACAAGGCAGAAGCTTTTCTGCATTCAAACATTTTTCAAATTTAAAACGTACTAGCTTTTGAGTTGATTCCAACTCTCAAAAATCACATTTAACCATACCTTTCATAATATATAAAAATATATAGGTTTACTTGCAGAAATAATGTTCAAGTAATTAAAGAATGCTACATAGGCATTTCTAGTCATTATATTTAAATAAAATAAAAGGGTAAAACCTTATTAAATTGTGACACCACTTTAAATCACATTCCCTTGGACTAAAATATGTGGTGATGACATGTGTCAACATGATCCCATGTTTGGTTTGGAGAATATTAAATCTTAAGTAGTTTTTCAATGAGTAGAAATTACTTTTCTAAAAATAAAAGGAATTAAACCAAGCCTTAAACTTCTAATGTTAGAGATGATGCTAGATAATCTATAGGACCCTTGTGTGTGATGATTGCAAGTAGTTAAGTATTGTTTGGTGATTGTGTACATCGTATTTATTTATAGACGCTAGTACCGACCAAGGATACGAGGAGGAAGGGGGATACTATGAAGAAGAAGCCGAGGAGAACTTCAACCACTGCTCTGCACAAGGAAAGCCTAATACTACTAGTGAATGTGCAAGCTAACCCTTGCAAGATATTCTACTGATGCAAACAAACCCTTACTTGTTACCATGCCAACTATATGCCTTAAGCATATGTGATCATACCCACTTGATAACCCAATCCTAGTTTTATTTGCAAGCTTCCTACTTTATTTCTTTATCAAAGCTACTTCCTTAGAGAGTACTCAAGTGACTTGTAGATTCTAAGGAGATATTTGAAGGTTGCATAAAGAGCATAAAATTTGGCCTAAGCTAGATAATCTTGAGGTCATCCTGAGGCATGAGATTGAACTTAGTTGAAACTCCACTAGTTTACCACCCCTCATTAGTACTCACCCACACTTGTAGATGCTAGTGCTAAGCATAAAACTGGAACAACTTTAGATGGGAATACTTGGTGGAAAAATGGTTATGAAAACCTTGGAATGATGGATCATTCTATTGAAATGTTTCGGACATGTGTTTCCTAACACCTGATGATTTTGGTGATGAAAATGTTGAGGCATGAGCCTTAGCCCTTTATAAAACTGATGGTTGTCTGAATGCGATACCATTCCAATTTTATAGTACAACCACAATACCCGAAGATTGGGTAGGGATTGACTGGAAACTTATATACCTTAGTATTAGTTCCCTCACGGCCAAGGTCTAAGCTGAGGCTACCTTGTGAAGATTGTCCACCTGTGTAGTACCCAAGATGACAGTTGGTCATGGTTGGGAGGCCAAACTCACAGGAGAGGTGCTTATACTAGGGCATGTAATTGAAAGGTTAGGATTGATTATCCGCATACTGAGTATGGTGAATTCAGGATTTGTTCCTGACAGATGTATCGAATGTTGTGGTGAAAGTGTACAATCTCTGTAGAGTGTCAAACTATTCGAATAGCCGCGTCCGTGGTTATGGACAGTTGGAGTGGCCATACTGTTCCCTCGTCAGACTTTTCAAAATGACTTGTGAAATGAATTGAGACTTTGACTTGACCACAACAGGGTTGTGACATGAGTTACAAGAGCCCACTTAGGGGTTATAAAATTGTGACTAGCTTTGGAACTTGGTAGAGATAAATCTGGCTTTTGCAAAACAACCCTAGAGACTAGTGCCCTATTATCCAAAAACCCCTTTACCTGTTAGTATTAGTTTGCGAGTACTTAAAGAGTACTCATGGCTTTGTCCCTGGCTATTCCCATGGCCAGACTATGAAGAGGAGTACCTGGAAGATGGACCCCAGGAAGGTTACGACAACTAAGATCATCTCCCATCATCAGCATTGCCTGTGAACCCGAAGATGGAGCTTCGCCTACGCTACCGTTATTATTACGTATTCCGCTGCTTGATGTTGTATTAAGAACTGGATCATGAGATCCCTATTTGTGTAAGAACTTATGTATCGTTTGTAATGGATGATGTACTATGGTATCCAATTCTGTTATGTCTCGCAAAAATGGTAATCCTGGGATTGCGATGTATGGCATAACAGGCATCTAGGATTGAAAAATCCGGGTGTTGACACTTGTTCATGGAATAAGTGGATTGTTTACCTTACACACTTTGCTTAAAGCAGTTATCCATTGCTTGCAACTTAATACTAGAGGGGGTTTAGATGATAACCTGAAAGTGGATTACTAGTCATAGATGTAGTTGGATGGCGGTATATGTATCTTGTTGTATTGCCCAATCGAATCTCATACGATCATAAATGTCTAGTATGGCATTGTTATGCCTTGCTCAGTCCTATTAATTGCCCTGCTGTAATTTGTTTACCCAGCATGCCATGTTTGTTTATCTTAATGAGAACACCTGTAGTGAACTATGGACACCGGTCCAACCCTTACCATTGATACATCTTTCACTGTTACTGTTTACTTTCTGCAATCCACTATTACCTTCCACACCATACAGTTAATCCTTTGTTTTCAGCAAACCGGTGATATTGACAACCTCACTGTTAGTTGGGGCAAAGTCTTGACTTTGTGTTGTGTAGGTTTCCAAGTTGATAGCAAAACCTTTGAGTCGTTTCATTCCTCCTACTGGTTCAATAAACTTGGTTTCTTACTGAGGTAAAAGTTGCTGTTGTACTCATCATACCTCCTCTTGGGGTCTCCCAACGAAGCTTCACACACTCATCACAATGCAATACTATACATTCATGATCCTATGAGATTTGATTGGGAAATACAACAAGATTCATAGACCGCCATCCAACTGCATCTATGACTAGTAATCCACCTTCAGGTTATCATCCGAACCCCCTCCAGTATTAAGTTTCAAGCAACGGATAACTACTTTAAGAAAAGTGTGTAAGGTAAACAATCCACTTGTTCCATGAACAAGAGACCGTTGTTTTCCCCCTAGTAGCAACATCACATCTACAACCTTAGAGATTTATGTCACTTCCCTTAGATTCATTAGAGGCATGAACCCACTATCGAGCATAAATACTCCCTCTTGGAGTCACTAGCATCTACTTGGCCAAGATAGCTACTAGAAACGGAGAGCATGCAAGATCACAAACAACACAGACATGATAGAATCAATAAGACAAAACCATTAATCAATCTTGAAAGGGCATGTATGCCCCCATGTGTGGTTTTGGTAATTAATGACAATCTCTATGGACTAATGTGTAAATTGAGTTTCACTTGTAGGATTGTCCATTGGCATCGCTTGGGCCATGTGTTGGTCTCAAGGTTGAAAGTTGAAGAAATGTCCAAGGGCTTTGTGCCCATTGGAATCATGAAGAAAGAAGGAGCTTGAAGGTTGATCAATACAAGTGCAAAGAGTGTCATCAAGTTGGATCAACCTCAAGAAGGGATGAAGAAGGGCGAGCTCAAGATGCGCCATCTCTAGAAGATCTCATGATTGAAGCTTGCCATCCTCGTGTTCATGGAGTGATGAAGAAAAGTTCAAGAAGAGGTTTCCCCATGGAGTATGGGGGAGCAATTTGCAAGTCTTCATCAAGCAAGAGCAAACAAGAAAGGTGTTCCCACTATAGAAGAACAACACAGTCTACATCAAGTTCAAGTGGGATGCTCAAGGCAAAGGTATGTTCTTGATAGGGCTTCTCTTTTTCCGGTCTCGTGTTGTTAGTTGGGAGACCGGGTTTAGGATAGATAGCCGTACTATCAAGAGGTGCTCTCAAGCGGGTGTCTCGTTTGCATCATTCGGAGAGATCTCAAACCTTTGCATTCATATCATCATCTTTCTTGGTTGTTATTTGGTTCTTGTCCATGATAGGATCTAGAGCTTGTGGTCATCATCATAACAATCTCTAGTTCATCAAATAAGGATTTCACTTGCATATCTTATTGCGGTTTTTGATCTTGCGAGTTTTCTGGCTCCACACCTTGGGGGATACTTCACATATATATTCATGGTATTTTCTCCCAAGGTGATAGCCAGTATTTTTGTTGGATTCTATTTGTTGTTATCTTTCCAACAAAATTGGTTTCATCCCGTTTGGAGTTCGGATGCAAAAGTTATTGCATTTCTGGTTTTCTAGTTTCTGGAATTTCTCTGACCGGAAGTTCCGCTAGGGCATTTTTGCCGCCGGAAGTTCCGGTGGAAGTTCCGGTTCTTCTTCCGCTCACGATCAGTAACTTCTGTTTTGAAAGTGTTTATTTGACGGAACTTCAGTCGGATTTTCCACCGGAAGTTCTGCTCCCACCAGAAGTTCCGGCCAGGGACCGGAAGTTCCGCTCGGGCTTAGTTGCCGCCGAAAGTTCCGGTTGAATTTCCGGCTCTTGTTCTGCTCAAGTTCAGTAACCTCTCTGTTTTTGTTTGCTCTATTTGACGGAACTTCTGTCGGAACTTCCACCGGAAGTTTTGCTCCCACCGGAAGTTCCGGTGAACCGGCGGAAGTTCCGACCAGGACTTGCATTTTCAGTTTCTCGCTTTGCAGTTTTTGACCGTTGGCTGTGTGCCACCGGAACTTCCGGCCTCCCACCAGAAGTTCCGGCCATGGTCGCGAATGCCCATAACGGTCAGATCTGGGAGCCCTTTAAAAGGGGCTCCTCTTCCCCTTTGTGGGCAACAACTCTTTTCTTTGTTCTTGGCTTTCTCTCTCTCCTCCATTGTTGACCTTGAAGAAGCTTTCCCTCTCCCCTTTCCCTTCCTATGATTCTTGCAACTTTTTGAGGGATTTGAGAGAGGAGATCTAGATCTACAATACCCCAAGCTAAATCCCTTCTTTGAGAAGGAATCATTGGGATCTAGATCTTGGAGAGTTTTGTGTTCTCCTCTTGTGTTCTTCCTCCCTTATTCCCCCAATAGATTTTGTAGCTTTATTGGAATTTGGGAGTGAAGGACTTGCCCTTGCATTTGTTGCATAGGTTTGAGTTCTCCTCGGAGATTCGGCGAGTACAGGCTTGAGGGCTTGTTACTCTTGGGTTCCTTGGAACCCTAGACGGTTGTGTGGTTGGATTGTTGACCTTTTGTGGTCTTATTGACCTTTTGTGGTCTTGTTGACCTTTTGTGGTCTTGTAGCCTTTTGTGGCGTTGTTGGCCTTTTGTGGCATTGTAGCCTTTTGTGGCTTTGTTGTTGGGAGCCTCCAATTGAGTTGTGGAGTTAGCCCCAATCTTGTAACAGTTCGGTTACCGCCCTCAAGCGTCCCATAGTGGAGCGAGTGCCCGCCTTTTGTGGTGCGCACTCGGGAGAATAGGGTGAGCCTTTTGTGGCGTCGGTGAGTTGCGTGCTTCCACATCCGGGGTGACGCCTTGTGTGGCGTTGGGTGAGTGTCGAGCCACCACACCTCGAGGTGAGCCATTTGTGGCATTCGGAGAGCATTGCTCCATCACACCTCTCCAACAGAGACGTAGCTTCTTTGGAAGTGAACTTCGGGAAACAAATCTTCGTCTCTACGTCCATCAGTTATCTCTCAACCGAGCCCTTGACTTATGCACTTTACATTGTGATAGCCATCGTGCTTGAAGTATTTATATCTTGCTATCACCTTGTTTCTTGTATTGCTTAGCATAGGTTGTTGGTGCACTTTGGTGAACTTAGTGGCTAGGTTTTGTTCTCAATAAATTAAACGTTAGTTTTATTCCACATTTACTTGAGCCTAAACCATAATAATTTTAAAAGCCTGTTCACCCCCCTCTAGGCGACTTCCTTTGTACTTTCAAATCTGACATAGTAATATCAATATCCATCGGATCCCCGCAAACACAACATGCATGATTACAAATAGATGATCTTGATCATGAACAAAGCTCACAAGATCTAAACATGGTAGCACAAAGGAGGAGAGACAACTGAAAGGATCATATGGGCACCTAGAGGGGGTGAATAGGTGCTACTTCAAATTTTCTTCTTTTTCAAATTAAGGTTTGACAAAAAGGTAAATTCTCTTGATAATGCAACTAAGGTGAATTTACCTATATGACAATTATGCACGAGCTACCACAACACAAGTAAGAACTAGTAAGTAAAGTGCGGTAAAGGATAGAAGTAACCAAAGTGGTGGACACGGAGACACAAGGATTTGTTTCCCGTAGTTCCTTCCTTTCGAGGGGAAGTACGTCTACGTTTGGAGAGGGCGTGGTTTCAAACCACCAACGCCACGAGAGGCATCCCTTGTTCTCTGATGAATCTCACCGCAACGGGATCGATTCACCGTACACTATATTAGCAACCTTCAAGGTGAAAGCCGGCACCTTTACAAGTTTGGGGCACACATCCACAACTTAATCGGAGGCTCCCAAATACAAGCAAGCTGTCAAAGCAATCAAAGACAAGCTTGTAAGAACCAAAACTGGAACTAGGGTTTCCAAGAAAACACTAGAGCAAAGGGGCCCTCAATTGAATGAGGGGGAAATGAAGATCTCTTTTGGTGAAGTAGTAGATCAAGGCCTCCTCCTTCGATTCCCCAAAGATCAAGGACTTTGGGTGATGGATTGAAGAGATCTTGCGAATTTGGTGGCTCCAATGGTGGTCTTGACTTTAATGCGAATGAGCACCTTGTCCCAAGGTAGGTGAGAGGATATTTATAGTCCCAGCTCCAATGTGGTCGTTGCAGCATTTAATGAAGCGATAGTACCGGACTTTCCAAGCGGTAGTACCGGAAACAACCGGTACTACCAGACCGGTACCGGAGATGCAATGCTGGGTTGTATAGTCCACGGTTTCCACCGGTATCAATGTGTGGAGCTACCGCATGGTGGTAGTACCGCCCCTACAGAGCGGTACTACCAGACACATGCGGTAGTGCCGCATTTTGATACAGAGGGGAACAACAATGTGAGTCAAGAGGCCAATCTCCTCAGAAGTGAACGATACTAAAATGCGGTACTACCGCATTTTGGTACCGGTCAATTATGAGAAGATTGGCAAGCTTGCCAATCGCTTCAGTCTTGACCGATATCAAATAGCGGTACTACCGCTTTTTGATACCGCTCAGTTTTGAGGAGTTTGGCCAGCTTGCCAAGCGTTTCAGTCATGAGCGATACCAAAATGCGGTACTACCGCTTTTTGATACCGCTCAGTACTAAGGCCATTGGCCATTGTACTCATCACACGGCTAGGCCTGGAGGAGAAACCCGGTGGTACCGGACCCGAACAATAGTACCGGATGAATAATCCGATACTACCGGATATCACTGAGGCAGAAAATGGAGCAGTAGACAAATCCTTTTTGTGTGTAATTTGACAGGGAATTCTATGTATGCAACCTGTAGAATACTTGGCAGATAATTAGTCCGTTGTGTGTGTTGTAATAAACACCAAAATCTCTAGGGATAAGAAATGTTCTTTCAATCTCCCCCTTTTTGGTGTTAGATGACAACACACATTTTGCATGATAGAATTGATGACAAGTAAGATTTTGTAAAACAGAGATGGGGCTCCCCCTAGATAAGTAGAGACAAGCCCCATATTATTTTACAAGGTACATGAGAGTGCATAGTCACACATAGTACACATACCTTCGCACATAAGTGTGTGATGAGAACCACAATGATGAGGAATATATAATGTCATCACACACCACATAAGATGCATCCAAAATGATAATAACCAAACCATACAAATGATGGATCCATACGATAACCACATAGTCTTCGCATACATAGCACAAATAGTTAGTTCATAAGTTTCACACATAATAAGAGGCAAGTAGCAAATAAAGTTCACAAGCGATTAAAAATCAAAGGCAAGAGCGAGCTTGTGACTTTCCCATGCAAATCCCGCATGCCTAATGTGACTCTTCTCCCCCTTTGGCATCAAGACACCAAAAAGGGACAAGAGCTACTCTAACGTCCCGAAGATCACTGGTAGTCATCATCAGAGTCTTCCCCATACGGAAGCGGAGCATGGAAAGTGGAAGAGGCATCATCGTCCCAGTGGCTGTGCTTGGAGATCCATTGCTCTTACGGAGTGATGTTGTCCTCGGATCCCTCGGAGGTGATCAACCCTTGATCTTGCATTACTTCTTTCTGACGTGCACTGGCTTTCTTAGCATAGACGTGGGCCTCATACATACGCTTCTGATTGTCAACGTGGAAGCAGAAAACATTCTTAAGCTTAGCCTCAATCCTCTTGGCCCATGATGGTTGGGCAGTCTTGCGGCGTGAGGCCACAAAATCAGCATCTTGGGCATCATCATCATTATCACCGGAGCCATCCTCAAGCGGGTTCCCATCCTCATCAACAAGTTGACCATTCGCGTTGCATGGTTTAAGATGGGTCTTGATCAATAGATTCTTGTGACGGTGAGTAACAAGACGTTGGGAGGAAATGTTCCGAGCAAGAGATGGGCACTTGTGAAGAATAAGTGCCATGATGTACGGGGCAAAAGAAGGAACCCGCCGAGTGTGAGTAGCACGAACCATCTCGTTCCAAATCACGTCCATCGCATCAATAGGTTGTCCTGAATCACGTTGGCGGTGAGTTGTGATCATGATGTCCACCATGAAACCATGCATCTCATCAACATTGCAAGAATGGGGAGCGATGGTCTCACGAAAAATGCGATGCAAGATATCATATGTTGGGAGAAGCCCCTTGATCTTTCTAGCAATACCACGCCCATGGATGTAGAGTGGAAGAAGAACATCCTTCTTCATGGGACGCTCGTTGTTGTGACAACGGAAGCCAAACGGAGTATCTCTCCCACGGTCCTCATATCCAAGGATAGCCCCAAACTCAGCCAATGTTGCGGTCTTGACAGCTCCCTCTGTCATCCAGGTGATAGTCCAAGTCTAGTTCTTGGCAAAGTGAACGGTGGCATAGAACTGTGCAATGAGCAAGGGGTCATAGTCGCACTTGAACTGCATAATGGGAAGCAAGCCAATGTTTGTGCAAATCTCAAGTGCTTCACCAAAGTAGTTCAAGTTCTTGTTCACATGGTTCATCTCAATCCACTTCTGAGGAACCACAACCTTCTCACCCGTCATAAGAACCTCAAAGTAGACCCGCTCTTGGAAGTCGGTGTAAAATAGAATCTTGTCCCTAGACTCATGGCGAGCAGTAACATAGGGATTGATAGATCGGAGGGAAACAAACTCAGCCTCGGGAATGTCAGACAACTTCTTTGACCCAGATGGCCCTGAACTATGACTCTTGCGACGACCCGTGCGAGGAGGAGAAGGAGGAGCACTACCTCGACCAGCACTTATCTTAACTCCCCCTCCATGTCGGCCCCGAGTGGATTTTAGCTTCAGACGGCTGCTAGGTTGCGGCATGATCTCTTCTTTTGATTGTATCTCTGACTCTGACTCAAAGTCCTCTATCTCATGATGAGCTTTGGACCTTTTGCGTGATCCCTGGGATCCCCCTGCACCTGTGAAAGAATAAGGGAGGTAGCAGAGGGATAAGGTCACAAGAACCCGAAACAAGTAGAAGACGAATTTCAAGTTTTAGAAAAAAATTGCTGTCAGTACTGAGCGGTAGTACCGGTCCCTCTACGGTAGTACCGCACGGCGGTAGTACCGGAGAATCGTCTGGTACTACCGGTCGTGCGATTATAGCACATATCTGGTGACATCGATCTAGGACTGGCAGCAAAACTTAATGTAAAACGAGAATCCATTGGAGATATGTACGTGCACACGATACAACCTCAAAATCACAAGTTTTAACCAAGAATCAAAGTGTCCCTAGATTCAATGGGGAAAACAAGTGAGGAGAAAGGAAGGATGGTAGTACCGGTGTCCATGGCGGTGGAAAATGAGGAGGAGCCCGTGAGGAAGCCGGATCCGGTGAGGATCCGTGGAAAGGAGGGAGGGGCAAAGCTCCGGCGGTGGTCTAGGCTCCGGTGGCAGCGGTGGTTAGGAGTGGAGACGGGAGAAAATGAGGCACTGAGGGGTGCCTCTCCCAGCGTCTCCACCCTTAACTGAGACGCGCAGCGGTAGTACCAGGACGAAAAAGAGGTAGTACCGTAGGAAACAGCCGGTAGTACCGCACCTGGGAAGTTTCCAAAAAATCAGCCTAGAAACAGGTCCCTGTGCGGTAGTACCGCTCATTTCTTGCGGTAGTACCGATTTTTTGAACCGGTAGTACCGTAACACTAGAACAGACAACCAAGTTTGAAAACAGGAGGGTTCTTGTGCGGAGAAGATGAGTTTTGTCATAGGATAAGGAAGGCTTGGGTTAAGGGAGTTTTACTGATCTAGACCTATGCACTCTAAAAAATAAATCAACCGCAAATATGGAGAACCAAACAAGAGTGCATTGGCCGAGGAAGGAAAACCAACTCAAAAGTGACAAACACGAGTAAGCACATCAACCTCTCGATTGAGAGGGGGCGGTGTCCTAGGCCACCATATTTGAGTATACTCGGCTTGGCACCACGAAGATATATCTTGGGTTCATTACCGAAACTCATCATTAAGCTCACATATCACAAAATGATATTAAGAGGAATGATTTTGTTTACTTTGCACATAATGGGGGGAGGGATGGTCCAATCAATTAGGACCGCACTCCCCCTATGTCCATGCCTACACATAAACCAAATATGGGTTGAATATTAGGAGAGAATGTAAGACAATCAAGTCAAGCTCCTTGAATCTACGATATTTAGTTCATTCCTCAAGTAGCAAAACCTTGCTTCATCAAGTGGCTTCGTGAATATATCGACAAGTTGATCTTTGGTTGACACATAGGATAGATCAATATCACCTCGAGCAACATGATCTCTAATGAAGTGATGGTGAATCTCAATATGCTTTGTCCTTGTGTGATCCATCGGGTTGTAGGCAATCTTGATGGCACTTTCATTGTCACATAGAAGAGGCACTTTGTCACAATGGACACCGTATTCCTTTAAAGTTTGCCTCATCCATAGCAATTGAGTGCAAGCACTAGTGGCTGCCACATACTCGGCTTCGGCGGTGGAGAGAGATATACAATTTTGCTCCTTAGAAGACCAACATACCAAGGACCTACCAAGGAATTGGCAAGCCCTGGATGTTGATTTTCTATCATCCTTATCGCCCGCCCAATCCGAATCCATGTACCCACAAAGAGCAAATGTTTAGCCTCGAGGATACCAAAGACCATAAAATGGGGTATGAACTAAATATCGAAAGATTCTCTTGACCACCATCAAATGGATTTCTTTAGGAGCCGCTTGATATCTTGAACACACACCTACACTCAACACAATATCGGGTCTAGATGCACAAAGGTAAAGCAAAGAACCAATCATGGACCAGTATACCTTTTGATCCACATCTTTACCATTTGGATTTTGTTCTAGATGAGTCTTTGTATCCATGGGAGTAGGAGCTCCATTTAAATCTTGCATTTTGAATCTCTTGAGCATATCTTGAGTATACTTGGCTTGATTGAAGAATGTCCCTCCTCTAACTTGCTTGATCTCAAAGCCAACAAATACTCTCAACTCCCCCATCAAAGACATCCGGAACCTACTAGTCATAAGCTTTGAGAATTCATCATTAAAAGCTTTGTTAGATGAGACAAAGATAATATCATCAACATATATTTGGCATACAAAAAGCTCCCCATTGAATCTCTTAGTAAAAAGAGTGGGATCGATTTTCCCAACCTCAAATCCACGGTCAAACAATAACTCTCTAAGGTGCTCATACCACGTGCGTGGGCTTGCTTGAGCCCATAGAGCGCCTTATCAAGTTTGTAGACATGGTTTGGGAAGTTGGGGTCCTCAAATCCCGAGGTTTGCTTAACATATACCAACTCATTTAATGGACCATAAAGAAATGCACTTTCTACATCCATTTGTTCTAACTTGAAATTTTGATGTGCCGCATAAGCAAGGAGGATACAGATGGACTCAAGGCGAGCCACGGGTGCATAAGTTTCTCCATAGTCGATGCCTTCAATTTGAGAATACCCTTGTGCAACCAATCTAGCCTTGTTCCTTACTATAATTCCATGCTCATCTTGCTTGTTCTTGAATATCCACTTTGTTCCAATAACATTGCGGCAATCCTTTGGCTTCTCAACTAACTTCCATACTTTGTTTCTCTCAAAGTTGTTGAGCTCTTTGTGCATAGCTTCTAACCAATCCGAATCTTCAAGAGCATCCCACACTTTCTTAGGTTCAATCATGGAGATGTGTGCTTGGTGTTCACTGAACCTCTTAATTGTGCTCTTGAGGAAATGCCTTTCCTTAGGTCACCAACCACATTTTGTAAGGTGTGGTCTCTTAATTCCAACATTCTTTCCTTTCTAGCTTCGCGAGGATCGTGGATCTCCGTGTTGTTTCTTGGGGGACCCTCTTCATCATTTTGATCCTCGTCTTGACCATCAACTTGACCTTGATCATCATTGGAATCATTCTCTTCATCTAGAGGCAAAGATTGACCTTGGTCATGATCAAGTGATCTTCTAGCATCAATCTGAGCTTGTTTCAAAGTAGTTTATATGGATCTTCCTTGAGCAATTGCCTTGGCACAACTTGACACCCTGGTGAATGAATCAAGCTCCCCTTGACTAGAGTTGTCACTATGATCATCATGTTGAGGGTCCACATCTTGTCTTTGGCTTGAGTCATTGTCCTCCTCGATGGATGGAGCTTGTTGATGTTGTGAAGATGAGGGCTCCACTTGAGTGGACCATAGTTCTTCTTGATCCGCCATAAGGGGTTCCTTAATGGGGCGGATATATCCCACACCCATTCTTTCTATGGCATCCTGAGGCATTTCATCATATGCATCACAAGCATCAACACGCCCCCCTTGGGGACCATCATATTCTTCGAAGGTCACACTACAAGATTCTATGACGGCTCTAGAGAGCTTATCATAGATTCTATAAGTGTGAGATTCGAGACCATAGACAACAAAAATACCCTCTAATGCTTTAGACTCGAATTTGGACAAACGAACACCTTTTATGAGATAGAAACACTTACAACCGAACACCCGGAAGTAAGATATGTTGGGCTTGTTACCGGTAAGTATTTCATATGGAGTCTTGTTCATTTCTTTGCGGAGGTAGAGCCGGTTTGAAGCATGGCAAGCGGTGGAGATGGCTTCGGCCCAAAAGTTGTATGGAGATTTAAACTCCGCCAACATGGTCCTAGCCATCTCAATAAGAGTCTGGTTCTTCCTTTCGGCCACACCATTTTGTTGAGGGGTGTATGCAGCGGAATATTGATGTTTAATTCCCTCATCACTAAGAAAATCATTCAAGGTGTAGTTCTTGAACTTGGTGCCGTTGTCACTTCTTATGATCAATACGGGAAGATTGTATTAACGTTGGACCATGTTGATGAAGTCGATGAAGGTCTTTTGGGTCTCACTCTTCAACTTGAAGAAATATACCCATGAGTATCTTGAAAAGTCATCAACGGTCACCAAACAATATTTCTTCCCACCAAGAATTGCATGATCTGGAGGACCAAAAAGGTCCACATGGAGGAGATCCAAGATTTTGGTAGACTTGATGCGGTTCTTAGGATTGTGAGGAGCATCATGCATCTTCCCTAGAACACAGGCCCTGCAAACACGATCTTTGGCAAAGGAAACATTTTCTTTTAGTCCAACAATATAGCCCTCCTTGTGGAGACTTTGCAAAGTTGTCATATTGACATGGGCTAGTCGGCGATGCCATAACCAACCCACATCGGCCTTTCCGAATAAGCACATCGCACTTGTAGTGGCTTGCCCCGAAAAGTCCACCACATACAAGTCATGTTCGACGTACCCAATGAAAGCGACCTTGAGAGACTTGCTCCACATGAGGACCACAATATCATCATCAACAAAGACGGCAAAACCCATCTTTCCAAGAGCACGGACTGAAAGTAAATTGTATCCAAGGGTCTCAACAAGCATGACGTTCATGAGTGTCATGTCGTGAGCAACCACTACCTTGCCGAAACCCATTACCTTAAACTTTGACTTGTCGGCATATGTCACTGTGATTTGATCATCATTTGGCTTTAAGTCCTTGAAAATAGACGAGCTTCCGGTCATATGACTTGTGAAACCACTATCAAGCACCCACTTTGACCCTCCGGAAGCATAAGTCTACAAAAGATCAAGCTAATTTTTAGGTACCCATTTTTCAATGGGTCCTCTTTTGTTAGCAACAAGGGTCTTGGGAACCCAAATAGACCAAGCAATATAACCATCACATGGGCCAACGTATTGTGCATACACATCACCATAATGATCACGCATTAGAACATAGTGAGGGTTAGCACTTCCCGCAAAGTCATCATGAGACATAGTTTTACCACTTGTGGCCTTACTATCCACAATGGCCTTCTTCTTCTTGTTGTTGTTCTTCTTCTTAGTATTGGAGACAAAACCAATGCCCATTTATTACCACTAGGCCTTTGCTTGCTCAAAAGATCATTAATGGACTTGTTGCCTTGTGGAAATGTGGCCTTAGCAAGCTCCCCCTTCAACCTAGCATTCTCTTCAAGAATATTTGTACTACTAGATGGAATGAAGTTACTAGGTGAAGGAATATTGGCCAATTGAGTTTGAAGCATTTCATGGGACTTTGTGAGAGACAAGAGTTCACTCTCCAAAGCCTTGTGGGCCTTGTTAAGCAAACTAAAGTCCTCGGCAAGTTTTTCATGAACCACACCAAATTCAATCTTGTCCTTTTTAGCCCTTTTGTATTTAGCAATAGCATGATCACACTCTTTGATGAGTTTATTCACAATAATGTCATTGGCCTCATCAAGCCCTTCAAGTTTTAATTCAAGGGACATCCTAGTTTCTTGTTCTTCTTCTAGTGCATTGTTTAAAGCCTCTAGCTCAATCATGTGTTCATGTCCAAGTTTACATCTTACATCTAGGAGCTCTTGTGTGTGGGAAAGTTGATCTAGGATGTTACCAAAATGTATCTTAGCATCCCCTTGTAGTTTAGTCATAAACTCATCAAAAGCAATTAATTCCTTTTTAACATCTAGAGACATCTCATCATTAGTTTCATCATTAGCTAAGGGAGTGGAGTGAGATGATGAGGATACCTCCATTCCTCTTTCCATAAGGCAAGTGACGTTTTTGATGGGAGAATTCTCATTTGGAGAATCAAAGAGTGAGAATGTCGGCGTAGAAGTAGTGGCTAGAGCCGCCACACCATTAGAAGTTTCCTCTTCATCATCTTCATTGTAGGAGGATTAATCTTCATGAGTGATCAAGACAATTTCTCCCGACTTCTTGTTGATGGGATTCTTCTTGATGAAGGGTTTCTTGTAAGGTTCTTTGAGAGTCTTCTTCAACACAAGCTTACCCCCATGATCTTCTCTCTTCTCATAGGGACAAATTGCCACAAAGTGATAGCGGTCACCACAATTGAAGCAAGTTCTCAATCTAGTATTATTTTCTCTTTTCCCATTTGGGTTGCTTCTTCTTTGCATTTCCATCTTGGCCTTGGCGGGGTTCTTCCAAAAGTTCTTTGCATAGAAGGCCATATATTGACTATGAGCAATCTTGACGTCATCGGGGTGGTCCATGGAGAGGCCTTCATCACTATCATCTTCATCTCCATGGTCCACAACTTTGGCCCTCAAAGCAACATTGACAACATTGCTCATACCAAGGGCATGGGTATGAGCATCTTTGGCATTCTTGGCGGCAACTTTGAAGGCGGCCATCTCTTGCATAACTTCATTTGAGGTCATGAGATGGTAGTTGTGTCTTCCTTGTAGGCTCTTCAAGTCGGTGGGCTCAAAGGGCATGAGTGCACTCACATATTTCCTTTTTATCCATGCATCATCCACGTGTGAGGCACCCACATTTCTAAAAGCGATGGCGGTGGTCTTGAGCCTTCGATACATGTCTTCGTGATCTTCACCTTCCTTCATGTAGAAGACTTCGGCTTCATTGCTTAGAGCATCATACCGGTTCCTCCTCATACTCTCATTTCCAACAAACAATACAGTGAGGGCATCCCAAGATTCCTTGGCAATGCTAAAGTGCTCAACATGTGGATAATCCTTTGTACCTAAACCTTGTTGAATCATATGCAAGGCAGTGGCATTGAGTTGACTATTGATAACCTCTCTTCTTGTCAAGTTGTCTAGATCCCCAATAAAGAGTCCATGCTCGATGATGTTCCATAGTTCAATGCAAGAGTTGCGCATATGAGTTCTCATTAGTGATTGCCATTGAGCAAAAGTAGCAGATTCTTCAAGCTTAGGTGGGTCACCTCTATTGTATACATGAGGGTGAGGGATTGGGGGTCGGGAGAGTACCATGAATCACGGTGCTCACCCTTCCCACCATCATTTTGTGTGGAGGAATTAGTGTTGTCTTGTTTACCCCTAACCATTCTATCCTTGGGGGATACCGGAGTATTCCCTTTAGGTAAAACGGATGGAGGATCCTCTTGAGGAGAGGGGGATGATGAGCCATCTTTGTATTTAATAAGTTGCTCAAGCATCTTCTTGACTTCGTTGACCAAGGAAGAGCTCAATCTTGTTTCCAAGTTTTTGAGATCTTCCATGGTCACCGTAGTAAGCTCACCATCACCTTCCCCATCTTGGCTACACATATTCTCTTAGGCCGTAAATCCCAAATAAAGAGCCGAGTCTCTGATACCAATTGAAAGGATCGTATGGGCACCTAGAGGGGGGGTCAATAGGTGCTACTTCAAATTTTCTTCTTTTTCAAATTAAGGTTTGACAATAAGGTAAATTCTCTAGATAATGCAACTAAGGTGAATGTACCAATATGACAATTATGCACGAGCTACCACAACACAAGTAAGAACTAGTAAGTAAAGTGCGGTAAAGGATAGAAGTAACCAAAGTGGTGGACGCGGAGACATAAGGATTTGTTTCCCGTAGTTCCTTCCTTTTGAGGGAAATACGTCTATGTTTGGAGAGGGGGTGGTTTCAAACCACCAACGCCACGAGAGGCCTCTCTTGTTCTCCGATGAATCTCACCCCAACGGGGTCGATTCACCTTCCACTATATCAGCAACCTTCTAGGTGGAAGCCGGCACCTTTACAAGTTTGGGGCACACATCCACAACTTAATCGGAGGCTCCCAAATACAAGCAAGCTGTCAAAACAATCAAAGACAACCTTGTAAGAACCAAAACTAGAACTAGGGTTTCCAAGAAAACACTAGAGCAAAGGGGCCCTCAATTGAATGAGGGGGAAATGAAGATCTCTTTTGGTGAAGTAGTAGATCAAGGCCTCCGCCTTCGATTCCCCAAAGATCAAGGACTTTGGGTGGTGGATTGAAGAGATCTTGCGGATTTGGTGGCTCCAATGGTGGTCTTGACTTTAATGCGAATGAGCACCTTGTCCCAAGGTAGGTAAGAGGATATTTATAGTCCCAGCTCCAATGTGGTCATTGCAGCATTTAATGAAGCGGTAGTACCGGACTTTCCAATCGGTAGTACCGGAAACAACCGGTACTACCGTACCGGTACCGGAGATGCAATGCTAGGTTGTCTAGTCCATGGTTTCCACCGGTATCAATGTGTGGATCTACCGCATGGCGGTAGTACCGCCCCTACAGAGCGGTACTACCAGACACATGCGGTAGTGCCGCATTTTGATACAGGGAGAACAACAATGTGAGTCAAGAGGCCAATCTCCTCAGAAGTGAACGGTACTAAAATGTGGTACTACCGCATTTTGGTACCGGTCAGTTCTGAGAAGATTGGCAAGCTTGCCAATCGCTTCAGTCTTGACCGGTATCAAAATGCGGTACTACCGCTTTTTGATACCGCTCAGTTCTGAGGAGTTTGGCCAGCTTGCCAAGATCTTGAGTCATGAGCGGTACCAAAATGCGGTACTACCGCTTTTTGATACCGCTCAGTACTAAGGCAATTGGCCATTATACTCATCACACTGCTAGGCCCGGAGGAGAAACCCGGTGGTACCGGACCCGAGCGGTAGTACCGGATGAATTATCCGGTACTACCGGACATCATTGAGGCAGAAAATGGAGCAGCAGGCAAACCCTTTTTGTGTGTAATTTGACAGGGAATTCTATGTATGCAACCTGTAGAATACTTGGCAGATAATTAGTCCGTTGTGTGTGTTTTAATAAACACCAAAATCTCTAGGGATAAGAAATGTTCTTTCAACTGCCATCTAGCTACTACATGAACCCGTAGTCCAAGGTGGAACTACTCACGCTTCACCGGAGGCTGGCATGATGATGAAGAAGGCCTTCGAGATGATCTCCCCTCTGGCAGGGTGCCGGGAAGAGCTTTAGACCCCCCTGATCTAGGGACGATGGTGGCGGCGGCTACGGACTGTTTCGTGGAAGATTGATCGGGTACTTAGGGTTTTGGTATCGGGGGCTTCTTATAGGCGAAGAGGCGAGGCAGGGGGCACCCAGGGTATCCGCACCCCCAAGCGCGGGCTAGGGTTAGCCGCGCGGCTCGGGGATGTGGCCCCCTGGTGGCTCCCCTCCGTCTCGTGCTCTGGCTTCGTGTTCCCCACGGTAAAATATTAACTTTGGCTTTTGTCCCGTCCAATTCCGAGAATATTGATTTTTTGCATTTTCTGGAACCAAAAGCAGAAGAAAACAGGCAACTGGCACTATGGCATCTTGTTAATAGGTCAGTCCCAGAAAACATATAAAAACACCTCAAAGTGTAGACAAAGCAAAGCAAAGTAGACACTAAACAAGCATGAAACATCAAAAATTATAGATACGTTTATGGCATATCAAAATGCATCGTAACTCTTCTTACCACCCGGTCTCCCTCGTGGCACTCTCTCTTGTCTCACTCTTGTCAAATCACGTTGGTAGTTCAAGTGTTGTCGGCTCATCCTTCCCGACGGTGCAAGGAAGATCCGGACAGTGACATTGTCCTTGACAGTGACCTCGACCTCTAGCTCGACAGTGAACTCGACATGAATGCATCGTTGAAGTCCCTGTGTGTCACTACCTCAACTTCATCCTCGGCCGCTCATTAATGGCGGTAAGCCCAACTCTGAGTATTGTATTTGTAGATATGCATGTACATGGTGCGTGGATGCGTTATGGATGACATGGATCATAGATCTAATTAGGTAACCTGTGTGGTAGGGTTTAAAATTTTGATTAGTACCATTAGGGTCAGATTGGGGCCACTACGTGATAGATTGTTGTCTTTTTTGTGGTATGTCGCCTCGATTTCACTAGTTACGATTTGACGGATTAGAGCTAGGGTGTACCACCCAACATTTAGGACTAAATGAAGGTAGTAGTAGTATTTTGTGCATTTGCATACATGTATCTGAAAATGGGAGGAATTTTTGCGGAAAGGAAGAAGTAATTCAAAATTGAGTATTTAGGATGAATATTTCAATTCAAATGAAAAGAATACAATCATGTATAAATCAGAATATTCTTTATTACTTAAGGATTAAATTCTTATTTTACAAAGTCATAAATAAAAAATATAATACAATAAGAAAATAAATTACAAATAATTAGGAAAAGTAAATGAATACACTTTATTTCATTATTAATTAGGAAAAGTTAATGCAGTAAATTGCATCTCCACCACTATACACTGAGGGGAAACTCTACTGTTGGAGGCATCTATCCATTATGAAGAATGAAAAAAACTATAAATCTGAAGATGAATGGACTAAAAAAATATACAACTCCTTCGAGTAATTCACGATAGTGGGAACAGCGGTAAACAATCCAAGCCAGGTAAATCATGTTGCGAGAAAAGCACATGCAGACTAACAAAATAAAGGCAACAGTTTCTCAATTTGAAAATTTAAAGGGGACAGATAAAATCAAAAAGTCTAAAGACAGACATACAAATAAAAAATATGAAGTGTGTCCTTCACTATATGAAAAGTTCACGCTCGGTATAAGCTTACTAAGTCGCTCCTTTATAAAATGTCTAGCCTGTTTGCAAGATATCTCTCACACTGCATAGGTTCGTCTCCTCCGAGCAGAAAGGTACTCTTCCTCTTAACTCCCATGGAAAAATTTGTCGTCCCACCCACTATAGAGGAGAAACTATGCTCCCTGATAGTCGATGAACTCTACATATGGGCTATCTCGAGGAGGAGTAGTCCTTGGAGGTGGCTTGTGCGTTCCTCAATGTGGGCTACAACTTTCTTCACTTGGGGGCACATCTGTTGTATCACGTTCAGTTGTTGGCGCACAACGACATGAACATGCGCTTCGTCAATGTTCTGGACGCGCTTTTTCTGTACGATCATTGTTATTATAGCGGCTTCGAGATGGCCATCTTCACTAGGACCAACGTCTTCACCAACTACGATAGCTTCTTCCTGATGGTCCGCTACATTCACCTGCTAAGGTCCGTGGAGTGGCAGCAGGACGCTCCAGACCAGCATCTGGACTGGAACTATGCCCAGCACTGAGGAGCCAACGAGCGACCTTTGTTGTGTTGTCTAGAGCAACGTCAAGCTCCAAGGGGACGACAAGCGAGCGATACTTCCCATCTACAACCGTCATCATGTTGTAATAGTAATAATTAGTTTAGCTAGGTAGCTGATAGCTCCAAATATTTACACTTTTTATCTAGGATTTTCCATTGGTTTTTACCGGGTTTCGTTGATTTTGACCTTTTAACTAATGCTAATATTGCAAGGTAGTGAAACCTTGTTCTATCGTGTCAGCTTTCAGGTATTGGACACTTTTGAAAGATCCAAAAACATTTATGGACTAATTACACTTAATTGAGTAAAACCCCAATTAAAGATTATTCCATGTGAAGGCTCTAGTGCCTTTAATGACGTGTGGTACAGTTGGAGGCTGCCCATACGATCCACTCATACTACCTTTTGTCGCCTATGTTATATCAATACAAGCAACTTTTGTGAAGGAAGGAGGACTGCTGGGAGATGACCTCATGTAGGGTCAAGCTAAGATAAAAGGGCAAAGCCCACCGAGATATAAATCGTGCCAAGGCATGACCATACCGAGTTATATAAGGGCCGGCCGAATGAGTACCGGGTTACTCTGATCTAAAGAACATTGGCTTGACTCGGCCGACATATAAGGTATGTCGGCACGAGGTCTAGCGAACTTCCTATCTACAGGTACGGGCTTGGCCTAGTCATAATAGGCTAGGCCGAGTCAGAAGATGGCTTGCTCTAGAAGGAGAGAGCTAGCCCCAAGGTCAACACTGTTCTCTGTCTCTCCCTCAGGAATCCACGCAGAGCCAAGTGCTACAGACAAGGACCAGAGGGGCAGAGGGTCAGAGGATATGTCACGGAGGTGAAAGTCCTAGAGTCCAACAATCACATGTCGTGGGCTCTAGGTCTTTGTCATTGATAGAAGGGCGGCAGGGAAAGGGGCGCGCCAAATTACCCTTTTGGGAAGAGCATATGCCCTGAATATGTTGTCCAGCCCAGCCCTAGATGTAACCTGGCCACCCCTTTATAAGGTAAGCCAGGGCCTCCTAGAGAGGGGATCGATTCATTTTACACTTAGAGGGTTCGTGAGTTCTTCTTCCTCCTCTCTCTGATATAGCTCAAGGAGAAAGTGTAACCATTGTTGATCAAAGGAAAGATCGTGAGAGTATTCCGTGTGTGTAGAATCCACTACACTATCCCTCCCTAGATCCCACTAGTAAACATTGGCCCCATCTTTAGCCTACCCATGGCATATACCATGCCACCACCACAATAGTTGGCACCCACCATGCATGGGGCCAGCAGCGATGCTAGCTGGAATCAAGATCCGGACGAGAAACTTCATCGCTACCGGCGAGCGCATTGTCTTCGGGCTCATGCAGCGCTTCGACCTGTGGGACTACGTCGGCGACACCGCGCACCAATTTGCCAGGCGCCCTCCTCCGTGCAACGGGGTCTTCATCAACCTAGGCACGCACAAGGTCTACGTCGGCATCAACATATCCTACGTCTACCCACGGCGAGTCATCCTTGCGGGAGAGCCTCCCCTCAGCGCTGCTAGCGGTCCGCATATCATTGTCCCCATAGGCAGCGTTGAGGTGATGATGATGGCACCAACCGCAGGCGTTGGAGCCAGCGCAAGCAAAGATCTGGCAGCAGTAGATCCGGCAGCAGCAAACCAGGCAGACGCGGATAATGTAACTCTCTGGGTACCTTGTACAAGGGGCCCTCCACTAGAAAGGCCAGAAAAATACTGCAGGAAGCGATAGATAGCTTAACTACTCCTATAGATCCTATCGTAGATCCGGCTCGAGCACATGCCGAGCTGGATGAGACCCAGCAGAAAGTGCTAGAGGGAGCCAAGAGAGTAGCAGTTGCACAACAGTCACTTAACATTACCTTGCGTGAGTATGCTAGGCAAAATAAGATTAACACTAGCCCAACTCGCATGGATGATATAAGGATGAAGGTAAAGAATCTCCTTAGTGATATTAATAAGGAACATGTTTCAAGGCCAGGTGACTCGTCTGACCCAGGGTTGCCGAGGTATAGCATGCCTACGAAAAACCTAAGGGCTGCAGATGCAGCAGCTGCCGAGATACCTGCTCTGTCCAGTGAATCCCAGTAGAGGCACCAAGAAAGAGTGAATGAGCTGGTGCGCATAGAAAACCAGCAGAATGAGGAATTGCTAAAGAACAACCCGGCAAGACATGGAGCTTCCCATATCGTTCATTCGGCTGGAGGTGGTCTAGCAAGATCATATTGTTGGAGATATGCCCTAGAGGCAATAATAAATGTAGTTATTATTATATCTTTATGTTTATGATAAATTTTTACATTCATGCTATAATAGTATTAAAAAGGAAACATTAATACTTGTGTGATCAGTAAACTAAAATAGAGTCCCTAGTAAAGCCTCTTTATAATACTAGCTTGTTGGTTAATAAATGATTGTGGTTTCCCTATCATGAACATTGAGATGTTATTAACAACAAGATCATATCATTAGGAGAATGATATGGTGGACATACTCCTATAGGTAAGCGTAGCATAAAGATCAAGTCATTTTAATAGTTCAATTGCTATATGCTTTCTGATACATAGTAACCTAAATCCTTCGACCATGAGATCATGCATATCACCTTTACCGGATGGATGCTTTGATGACATCAAACACCACACCGTAACTGGGTGGCTATAAAGGTGGCATTGAGTGTTCGGAAAGTATTGGTTGAGACACATGGATCAAGAGTGGGATTTGTCCATCCATATGACGGATAGATATACTCTGGGCCCTCTCGGTGAAATGTCATCCAATTAGCTTGCAAGCATGTGACTGGCTCACACGGGATCACATATCATGGGAACGAGAAAAGAGTACTTATCAGTAACGAGGTTGAACTAGGTATGTAGAGATACCGACGATCATAACCTCGGATAAGTAAACTATCGTGAGACAAAGGGAAATTGGTATCATATGTAAGTGGTTCATTCGATCGCAAAGTAATCGTAGAAATATGTGGGAGCCATATGAATTTCCAGATTCCTCTATTGGTTATTGTTCGGAGAAGTGTCTCGATCATGTCCGCATAATTCACGAACCGTAGGGAGACACACTTAAGGATTCGACGTTGTTTGAGTAGTTATGGAATGATGAGAAATAGACCGAATGTTGTTCGGAGTCTCGGATGGGATCCGGGATATCACGAGGAGATCCGGAATGGTCCGGAGAATAAGATTCATATAAGGAAAGTCCTGTTTCGGGGTTGGAGAATGGTTCCGGTGTTTTCATCAGGAATGTCCTAGAATGTTCCAGAATGTCCGGCACTCCGAAGGGGAAGGGTACATGAATGTGTCATACCAAGTTGGAATGATTGCATCATGTACTAGGTGTCATCACTGAACAAAATAAAGGGTTTAATCAAATCCTAGTTTGAAAAGTCAAACGCCAATTTGAAAAGTCAAACGGCTATTTTGGGAAGTGGAGGGAAAGGTGGAAACCGAGTTGGGGAGGAGTTCCTCCCCTCCACCGCCGCCCCCTTGGGAAACCGAGTTGGGGAGGGACTCCCCTCCCCTGGCGTGGACCCTCCACCTATATAAGGAGGGGCAGGGCTGCCCCTCCTAGTACACAAGATCTCCACCCTAAACCCTAGCCCTGGCGCCGCCACCTCCTACTGCCGCCGCCTAGGGCAAACCGCCGCCGCCGCCTAGCTAAACCCTAGCCGCCGGCTTGCCCCCCCTTGGTGTGTCTAAACCCTAGATCACCGAGGGCTCTCTCATAGTCCACCATACTCGCTCCGGCTTAAGGCGAAGCCCTGCGAGATCTCCCCTCTACTTCCGGTACCACGCCGTTGTGCTGCCGGAATTGCGAGGAGAGTGCTACAACCTCCGCTGCCTGCTAGAACATGGGAGTGGAAGGTCTTCAACGAGTACCGAACGTGTGACCGACTGCGGGAGCGGTGCCGGAACGCAGCGCTGGAAGGATCGTCTACGCGATCTTGAGATCAGAAAGAGTACGACTACATCACCCACGAGAATCCGCTCTTGTTAAACACTTTGGAATCTTCGAGGGTGAGTTATTCCATCGACTCGTTGCTACAATCTAGTAGATAGATCTTGGCTTGTTTGTTTGTATGCGGTAGAAATTTTTTGTTTTCCATGCTACAAATCCCTACAGTGGTATCAGAGCCGTGTCTATATGTAGATCTGTTGCACGAGTAGAACACAATGGTCATTGTGGGCATTGATGCTTTTATTGTCGATTGCTTCTTGTGTACTTTGCATCTTGCGGGATGTTGGGATGAAGCGGGCCGGGCTAACCTTACATGACATCGTTCATGAGACTTGCTCCACGCTTGACATGCAACTTGTATTTCATAAGTGGATTTGCGGGTGCCTGTTTCTCCCAGCATAGTTAAGATTCAATTTACAACGGGTGATTGTCAATACTAGTATCAATGTTGTGGTTCATGTTCGTAAGTTAGAACGACACTTATTGAAAGCCCCAAACCACGTAAAACATGCAAAGAAAGTAGAGGCGTCTAACTTTGTTTTGCACGGGTGTGCAGTGATGTGATATGGCCATGATTGTGATTATATTTGATGTATGCAATGTTCATTATTGTAAGTTGGCAACCGGCAGGAGCCATATGGTTGTCTTTAATTTATGTTAAGACCCGCGTGTCTATTCAAAGTAGTTGTAATAGTTGAAGCCGGTGGACGACAACCATGGAGAAGCGTCATTGACCTTGATGCAATGCCGGTGATGATGGAGATCATGTTCGTGCTTGAAGATGGAGATCGGAAGCACAAAGAAGAAAGGCCATATCATATCACATATTATGAATTGCATGTGATGTTAATCCTTTATGCATCTTGTATTGCTTAGTTAACGACGGTAGCATTATAAGATGATCCCTCATGCACATGAATTTCAAGTCATAAAGTGTTCAGCCTTATTTAGAACAGATGCTAAAGCTTGTTGTTTCGAAGCACCACGTGATGATCGGGTGTGTTAGATTCCGCAAGTGTATACAAAGTGAGCAAGCCATATTTGCTCATGCGGAAGCTAAGGTTTGATCTTGACGAGCCTAGCATGTACAGACATGGTCTCGGAACACGGATCACCGAAAGGTAAAGCATGAATCATATAGTAGATATGATGAACATGTCGATTGTTCGCCATTGAAACTATATCAACTCTCGTGATGATCGGTGTTGATGTGGTGGATTTGGTTCGTGTGATCACTAAAACAATGTGAGGGATATTGTTTTGAGTGGGAGTTCACCTAGATTAATTTAACTATTAATTAGAACTCAATTTGTCATAAACTTAGTCTAAACTATTGCAAATATGTTGTAGATCAATGGCGGCCCCTACCATCAATTTTAATGCGTTCCTAGAGAAAGAAAAGTTGAAAAACAATAGAAGCAACTTCGCGGATTGGTTCCGCAATTTGAGGATTGTCCTCACAGCTGGTAATTTGACCTATGTGCTGGATGCACCGCTGGGTGACCCACCTGCAGCTACTACTACCGATGAAGTAAAGAATGTTTACCTCGCTCGGAAGACTCAGTACTCCACAGTTCAGTGTGCTATCTTGTATGGTTTAGAATCGAAGCTTCAGAAAAGGTTTGAGAATTCAGACCCACATGATATTGTCCGTGATCTCAAATTGATCTTTGAGACTCACGCGGCAATTGAGAGCTATGAGGCTTCTGAAAAGTTCTTTAATTGCAAGATGGAAGAGGGCAGCTCCGTCAGTGAGCATGTGCTTAAGATGTCTGGGCACGAAAACAAACTTCAAAGCTTGGGTATAGTGATTCCTAATGCTTTGGGGATTTACCGTGTCCTCCAATCACTACCACCAAGTTACAAGAACTTTGTGATGAACTACAATATGTAAAACATGAACAAGCAGTTGCCAGAACTGTTTGCTATGTTGAAATCTGCAGAAGTGGAGATCAAGAAAGAGCACCAAGTGTTGATGGTCAAAAAAACCACCAAATTCAAGATAGGCAAGTCTAAGCAAAAGGGACACTTCAAGAAGGGTGGTAAGAAAGTTACCGCGCCGACGAAGAAGACCAAGGCTAGACCTAAGCCTGATACTAAGTGCTTTTACTACAAGGGAGAAGGTCACTGGAAGCGGAATTGCCCAAAGTACTTGGCGGATTTGAAGAACGGCAACATCAAGAAGAAAGGTATATCCGATATACATGTTATTGATGTGTATCTCACTAGTACTCGTAGTAGTGCCTGGGTATTTGATACTGGTTCGGTTGCTCATATTTGTAACTCAAACAGTCTTTGCAGAATAAACGGAAGCTAGCGAAGAACGAGGTGACGATGCGCGTGGGAAACGGATCAAAGGTTGATGTGATCGCGGTCGGCACGCTACCCCTTCATCTACCATCGGGATTAGTTTTATACTTAAATAATTGTTATTTGGTGCCTGCGTTAAGCATGAACATTATATCAGGATCTTGTTTATTGCGAGACGGTTACTTGTTTAAGTCCGAGAATAATGGTTGTTCGATTTATATGAGTAATATGTTTTATGCACATGCACCTTTGATAGATGGTCTATTCTTATTGAATCTCGATAGTGGAAATACACATATTAATAACATTGAGGCTAAACGTTTGAAATCGAGCGATAACTCGACCTATATGTGGCAATCGCTGCGTCTTGGTCACATTGGAGTGAAGCGTATGAAGAAACTCCATTCCGATGGACTTCTTGAATCACTTGATTTTGAATCACTTGAAAGATGCGAAGCATGTCTGATGGGTAAAATGACTAAGACTCCATTTTCTGGTATGATGGAGCGAGCTACGGACTTATTGGAAATCATACATACCGATGTGTGTGGTCCAATGAGTGTAGCATCGCGCGGTGGTTATCATTATGTTCTTACCTTCACGGATGATTTGAGTAGATATGGGTATATCTATTTCATGAAACATAAGTGCGAAACTTTCGAAAAGTTTAAGGAATTTCAAAGTGAGGTTGAGAATCAACGTAACAAGAAGATTAAATTTCTACGTTCTGATCGTGGAGGTGAATATCTAAGTTACGAGTTTGGCGAGCATTTGAAGAAATGCGGAATACTTTCACAATTGACACCGCCGGGAACACCACAACGTAATGGTGTGTCCGAACGTCGTAATCGAACTCTCTTAGTTATGGTTCGTTCTATGATGTCACTTACAGATTTACCGCTATCATTTTGGGGTTATGCATTAGAAACAACCGCATTCACTTTAAATAGGGCACCATCTAAATCCGTTGAAACGACACCGTATGAATTATGGTTTGGGAAGAAACCTAAATTGTCGTTCCTTAAAGTTTGGGGTTGCAAAGCCTATGTAAAGAAGTTACAACCGGACAAGTTTGAACCCAAAGCGGAAAAATGCGTCTTCATAGGATACCCGAAGGAAACTATTGGGTATACCCTCTATCATAGATCCGAAGGCAAAATCTTCGTTGTCAAGAATGGATCCTTTATAGAGAAGGAATTTCTCTCGAAAGAAGTGACTGGAAGGAAAGTAGAACTCGACGAGGTTGTCGAACCTTCTCTCGAACTTGCGAGTAGCGTAGCACCGGAAGAAGTTCCTGTGGTGCCTGCACCAATAAGAGAGGAAGCTAATGATGATGATCATGAAACTTCGGTTGTAGTTGCTAAAGAGCCTCGCAGGTCAACGAGAACTCATACCACTCCTGATTGGTATGATCCCGTTATGAGTGTCATGTTGGTGGACAACACCAATGACCCTGCGACATATGAGGAAGTGATGATGAGCCCAGATTCCAATAAATGGCAAGAATCCTTGAAATCCGAGATTGGATCCATGTACGAAAACCAAGTATGGACTTTGGTGGACTTACCGGATGGCCAGAAGGCTGTCGAGAATAAATGGATTTTCAAGAAGAAAACAGATGCTGATGGTAATGTTACTGTCTATAAATCTCGACTTGTCGCAAAATGGTTTCGACAAATTCAAGGAGTTGATTACGATGAGACGTTCTCACCGATAGCGAAGCTAAAGCCTGTGAGGATTATGTTAGCAATCGCTGCATATTATGATTATGAGATATGGCAGATGGATGTCAAAACAGCATTCCTCAATGGAGACATTGATGAAGAGTTGTATATGATGCAACCCAAAGGTTTTGTCGATCCTAAAGATGCTAACAAGGTATGTAAACTTCAACGGTCCATCTATGGATTGAAGCAAGCATCCCGAAGTTGGAATCAACGTTTTGATAAGGTGATCAAAAGTTTTGGTTTTATACAAACTTATGGAGAAGCTTGTATTTACAAGAAAGTGAGTGGGAGCTCTGTAGAATTCTTAATACTATATGTAGATGACATATTGTTGATTGGGAATGATGTAGACCTTCTTAATAGTGTCAAGGAATATTTGAATAATAGTTTTTCAATGAAGGATCTTGGCGAAGCAGCTTACATATTAGGCATAAAGATTTATAGAGATAGATCGAGACGCCTAATATCATTGTCACAAAGTACATATTTGGGCAAAGTTCTAAAGAGGTTTGGAATGGAAGATAGCAAGAAAGGGTTCTTGCCCATGTTGCCCAATACGACCTTGAGTAAAACTCAAAGTCCGACAACGGCAGAAGATAGAGAAAAGATGAGAAAGACTCCCTATGCCTCAGCCATAGGATCTCTAATGTATGCCATGCTATGTACTAGACCCGACATTGCATATGCTGTTAGTTTAACTAGCAGATATCAAAGTGATCTAGGAGTGGATCATTGTACAACGGTCAAAAACATCCTTAAGTACTTGAGAAGAACAAAGGATATGGTTCATTCTTATGGAGGTGATGAACAGCTCGTTGTTAATGGTTACACCGATGCTAGTTGGAACACCGATCCGGATGATTCTAAATCACAATCTGGATACGTATTTACTTTGAATGGTGCAGCAGTTAGCTGGAGGAGTGCAAGGCAAAGCGTTGTGGCAAGATCTTCAACTGAATCGGAATACATGGCTGCTTCGGAGGCTTCACAAGAAGCGATATGGATGAAAGAGTTCATTATAGAGCTGGGTGTGGTTCCTAGTGCGCTGGACCTAATGTCTATCTACTGTGATAACATGGGCGCCATAGCCAATGCGCAAGAACCAAGGTCACACAAGAAGCTGAAGGACATCAAGCTGCGTTTTCACGCTATTCGAGAACATGTCCAAGATGGGGACATAAAGATTTGCAAAGTACACACAGATCTGAATGTGGCGGATCCGTTGACTAAACCTCTCCCGAGGGCACAACATGACCAACACCAAACTGCCATGGGTGTTCGGTATATTACCATGTAATCTAGATTAGATGACTCTAGTGCAAGTGGGAGACTGTTGGAGATATGCCCTAGAGGCAATAATAAATGTAGTTATTATTATATCTTTGTGTTTATGATAAATGTTTACATTCATGCTATAATAGTATTAACAAGGAAACATTAATACTTGTGTGATTTGTAAACTAAAATAGAGTCCCTAGTAAAGCCTCTTTATAATACTAGCTTGTTGGTTAATAAATGATTGTGGTTTCCTTATCATGAACATTGAGATGTTATTAACAACAAGATCATATCGTTAGGAGAATGATATGGTGGACATACTCCTATAGATAAGCGTAGCATAAAGATCAAGTCATTTTAATAGTTCAATTGCTATATGCTTTCTGATACATAGTAACCTAATTCCTTCGACCATGAGATCATGCATATCACCTTTACCGGATGGATGCTTTGATGACATCAAACACCACACCGTGGCTGGTGGCTATAAAGGTGGCATTGAGTGTTCGGAAAGTATTGGTTGAGACACATGGATCAAGAGTGGGATTTGTCCATCCATATGACGGATAGATATACTCTGGGCCCTCTCGGTGAAATGTCATCCAATTAGCTTGCAAGCATGTGACGGGATCACAAGGGATCACATATCATGGGAACGAGAAAAGAGTACTTATCAGTAACGAGGTTGAACTAGGTATGCAGAGATACCAACGATCATAACCTCGGATAAGTAAAGTATCGCGAGACAAAGGGAAATTGGTATCGTATGTAAGTGGTTCATTCGATCGCAAAGTAATCGTAGAAATATGTGGGAGCCATATGAATTTCCAGATTCCTCTATTGGTTATTGTTCGGAGAAGTGTCTCGATCATGTCCGCATAATTCACGAACCGTAGGGAGACACACTTAAGGATTCAACGTTGTTTGAGTAGTTATGGAATGGTGAGAAAGAGACCGAATGTTGTTCGGAGTCTCGGATGGGATCCGGGATATCACGAGGAGATCCGGAATGGTCCGGAGAATAAGATTCATATAAGGAAAGTCCTGTTTCGGGGTTGGAGAATGGTTCCGGTGTTTTCATCAGGAATGTTCTAGAATGTTCCGGAATGTCCGGCACTCCGAAGGGGAAGGGTACATGAATGTGTCATACCAAGTTGGAATGATTGCATCATGTACTAGGTGTCATCACTGAACAAAATAAAGGGTTTAATCAAATCCTAGTTTGAAAAGTCAAACGCCAATTTGAAAAGTCAAACGGCTATTTTGGGAAGTGGAGGGGAAGGTGGAAACCGAGTTGGGGAGGAGTTCCTCCCCTCCACCGCCGGCCCCCTTGGGAAACCGAGTTGGGGAGGGACTCCTCTCCCCTGGCGCGGCCCCTCCACCTATATAAGGAGGGGCAGGTCTGCCCCTCCTAGTACACAAGATCTCCACCCAAAACCCTAGCCCCGGCGCCGCCACCTCCTGCTGCCGCCGCCGCCTAGCTAAACCCTAGCTGCCGGTTTGCCCCCCCTTGGTGTGTCTAAACCCTAGATCACCGAGGGCTCTCTCATAGTCCACCATACTCGCTCTGGCTTAAGGCGAAGCCCTGCGAGATCTCCCCTCTACTTAGGTACCACTTGGTTGTCTTTGCCAGGAATCAGGAGAGTGCTACAACCTCCGCATTTCTTTGGAACAAGGGAGAGGAAGGTCTTCGTCGAGTGCCGAACGTGTGACCGACTGCGGGAGCGCTGCCGGAACGCAGCGCCGGAAGGATCGTCTATGCGATCTTGAGATCGGAAAGAGTACGACTACATCACCCACGAGAATCCGCTTTCGTTAAACACTTTGGAATCTTCGAGGGTGAGTTATTCCATCGACTCGTTGCTACAATCTAGTAGATAGATCTTGGCTTGTTTGTTTGTATGCGGTAGAATTTTTTTGTTTTCCATGCTACGAATCCCTACACAGATGGCGCATCATCTTCACCCGGTGGGGCACGAGGAGAGACGAGGTGGTAACCTCAGGAAGACAGAACAAGATGATGGTGTCGTATGATGTGGCAGTGGTCGGGAAAGCAAAAAATAGCACAAGCTCGTGACCAAGGAAGTGGCAGCCAAGGTAACCGAAACCCCGACCAAGGTCATGGTGGCCAGCGCAATTCGGTTGGCGGAGGACAACATCCACCCCAGCAACATGAGCCGAGGTATATGCCTTGGCAAGAGCGCAGTGCAGGGCCAGTTCAGCAGAACCCAGAGCAGAACATGTACAATGATGGTTACTCGGCAATGGAGAACGTCAGGTTCCATAGGACGATCACCATGTCCTGGAAGCAAGGCTAGGGAACATGAACTTGCAGCCAGATGACGTAAGGTTAAAGTTGGATAGAATATACAGGTCCGAACTGTTGGAAGAACATGGTCCACCTGGTCCGGCGTGCTTTGGACCTCGGATTATGAGGGAAGCTCCTGTGGCACATTTCCAGTTGCCAGGGGAACAAAAACATATGATGGAAGTACAAATCCAGAAGATTGGCTAATAGATTATACAACTGCACTACACATTGTAGGGGGCAACGTCAGATGGGCTATAAGATATGTACCACAGTTGTTAGAGGGACCTGCAAGGGTCTGGCTAAATAATCTGCCCGCCAGAAGTATCAACTGCTGGTTAGATTTTGAGGAGATATTTGTGAGCAACTTCACAAGCACGTACAAGAGGCCAAATAGACCTCACCATCTCGCCATGTGCAAGTCGAGGCCGAATGAAACAGACCGTGAGTTCTTAACTCGGTAGTGCAACCTGAGAAACTCCTGTGAGGGAGTGATCGAGTCACAAGGAATAGCATGGTTTGCACAAGGGTACAGATACACTCAATCACTCCGACTCATTGTGATTGCAGCGAGATATGCCAACTACATTGGCCGAGACAATCAGAATTTCCGACTCGTATGTGTTGGGTGATCTGGCTCAGCCAGAGCTTATGTCGGCAAAGCAAAATGAGGAGTAGTATGCTCGTGATGGTGATGGGTCATCCCGGAGGAACAATTTCCAAGGAATGAGGAGAGATGGTAGGCCAAATTATCGATACAATTCGATTCATGTTGCCACTGTAACCCAAGATCATCTAGAAGCTGGGGGTAATCAGCGACAGAAAAACAGTGCGCAATAGTGGACGCCGAAGAATGACGACAAGAAGCAGCGGAGCTCGGAGCAAAAGAAGCAATGAAAAGAGAGGCTAAAGTACACGTATGAGTCTATGCTAGATCAACCCTACAAGTTTCATACTCCTAATCCGGCTAAGCCGGCGAATCATACAACTCGGCAGTGTGCTTGGATGAAGTTGGCAATGGGCAGAGCAGAACCAAACTAGCCAAATCATAGACCACATCTCACAGGAGGCAATGCTCAGCAGTAGCTAGCTTTACCCCACCACCGTCGAGGTACGAGAACCAAGATAGAAGAGAAGTTGTGCACCAAGTGGCAAATCATAACCAGGAAAACAGTGGAGGCCCTGGCCATGGAGGCAGGAATGAGTATAGAGAACACCATCAGGCGTATTGTGTGTTTACCATGGAAGAAACTGTTAGGCAAAGCATGCAGAGGAGACATATAGAAGTGAATGCAATTATGCCGAGTGTGTCGAAGTATATGCACTGGTCGGATCAGGAAATTACTTGGAGTATCAGGGATCATCCCAAGATCATGCCGAAACCCGGATCATATGCCTTGGTGCTTGATCCGATGTTCATTGGGCCGAATATCAATGTAAAAATCTCCAACATGCTGATTGACAATGGCTGCAGTATAAATATACTGTACAAGGACGCAATGCACAAGATGGGTATCAATAAGAACATGTTGCATTCGACTAAGACTACCTTCCATGGTATTGTGTCGGGGTTGTCTTGTGAGCCAATTGGCAAGGTCCGGGTTGATGTGTTATTCGGCAAAAGGGAGAACTACAGGACTGAGAATTTGGAGTTCGAGGCTGTGGACCTGGAAATTTGCTACCATGCACTGCTGGGAAGGCCGGCAATATCAAAATTCATGCATTGTACTCACATCAGTTACTTGAAGATGAAGATGCCAGGACCCCATGGGATTATCACCATTGCTAGAGATTACAGAAGATCGATGGAGTGTGCCTCGGCTGGATCAAATCTGGCTGAGTAATTAGTGATTGCAAGATAAAATGAATGATTTAGGAGGTGGAAGCTTTGGCTCAGTCGTCACAGTTAAATCTGCTGGCACTCGCTAACCCAGATGGAAGTGTGTCATTCTAGCTAACAAAGGACACAAAGAAGATTCAGATCGACGACCAGTTTCCAGAGTGCACCATCAATATTGGTGCCAGCCTAAACGATAAATAGGAAAGCAAATTCGTCAGCTTCCTCCATGAGAATCGGTATATCTTTGCTTGGTCCACTTAGGATCTGCAAGGTGTGCCGAGGGAGTTGACTGAATACTCTTTGCATGTTAGGCCAGATGCAAGGCCGGTGAAAAAAACTTTATGCCGCTTTGCCGAGGACAGGAGAAAAAATATTGGAGATGAGATAGTTTGGCTCCTTGCAGCTGGGTTTATAATGAAAGTGCTTCATCCGGATTGCCTCTCTAATTCGGTGCTGGTAGAGAAGAAGAAAAATGACCTGAATGTAGCAGTGGTGTGGCGTATGTGCATCGACTACACCAACCTGAAAAAAGCATGTCCAAAGGATCCATTTACTTTGCCGAGAATAGATTAGGTTATTGATTCGATCGCTGGTTGTGAGTTACTATTATTTGTAGATGCGTACTCTGGTTTCCACCAGATACCATTAAAATCTGGCCGATCAAATAAAGACTGCATTCATTACCCCGTACGGGGCTTATTTCTATCGCACTATGCCATTCGGCTTACATAATGCAGGGGCAACATATCAAAGATGCAAGCAAAAATTCTTACACGATCAAATTGGCAAAAATGTACAAGTATATGTTGATGATGTGGTAATAAAAACCAAAGAGAGTCACATGCTACTAGATGATATCCGACAGACATTTGCGAATCTAAGGAGATTCCAATGAAGCTTAACCAGGAAAACTGCACCTTTGGTGTCCCGGCCGGAAAATTACTTGATTTCCTCGTATCAAGCCGAGGTATCAAAGCAAATGCAACAAAAATTCAGGCGGTTGAGCGCATGGAGCTGCCGAAGTGTATCAACAATGTCCAGAAATTTACAGGTTGTCTGGCATCATTGAGTTGGTTCGTAAGTCGGCATGGAGAAAAGGCATTAACCTTATATCAATTAATAAAATAGTCGGATAAATTCATCTAGACACCACAAGCTGGTAATGCTTTTCATGAATTAAAGAAAATATTAGCCTCTGCACCTATGTTAGCTTCACCACTATCAAAAAAGCCGATGTTGCTCTATATAGTAGCGACTAACCGAGTCGTGAGTGCCGTGGTAGTGGTGGAGCATGACGAAGAAAGTAAGTATGTGCAGACACTAGTATATTACCTAAGAAAGTACTCTCTGCGTCAAAACAAAACTATCCACATTATCAAAAAATGGCATACGGTGTATATATGTCGGCAAAGAAACTTAAGCATTACTTTGAGGAACTCCCTATAAAGGTGATATGTGAACCACCAATTGCCGAGATAATCGGCAATAAAGATGCAAGTGGCCAAATAGACAAATGGGCAATTGAGCTAGCCCCATATGCTCCATAATTTGATAGATGAGATGCAATCAAGTCTCAAGCACTGGCGGACTTTTTCGTTGATTGGGATGAAATGCAATATGAGCCACCTTTGCCTGATTTGAACTATTGGAGGATGCACTTTGATGGATCAAGATTGAAAACTGGGCTAGGTGTCGGGATAGTGCTTACTTCACCTAAGAAAGTTCAGCTGAAGTATGTGCTGCAAATACATTTTGCTTCATCAAACAACGTAGCCAAGTATGAGGCACTTGTTCATGGTTTAAAAGTGGCAAAGGACATTGTCATACATCGAATACAGTGTTTTGGTGATTCAGACCTGATGGTGCAGCAATTGCCGGGTCATTGGGATGCACTTGATGCAAATATGGCACTGTATAGATTTCATGTACAGAAGATAAGTGGGTACTTTGAAGGATGTGAATTCCATCATGTGCCTCGGTTAGGGAATGATGAAGCCGATACATTGTCGGAACTCGGCTCATCCAAGCAATCTATCGCACCCGGAATAGCACTTGACCACCTCAGGAAACCATCAATTATACCATCACCTAAATCCGAATCAATCTGTATCCCGGCCAACCTAGCATCCGAGGTTGTCCCAATGGATATAGATGGGAGAAATGATCCGAGTAACCTGGGGACTAACTCGGCAAACCTAGGGACTGCCTCACAGAACCCAGGGACTAGTCAGTATAATTCGGCAGAAGTTATGTCGGCTGAGGCAATGGAAATTGATGAAGTGGTTACCCCGGCACATGAAGTACCAGAATGGGAACGACCAATTTTCAAATTTTTGAAAGATGAAATCCTGCCGAGTGATGAAGTCCTTTCCAGGCAAATCCAAAGAAGGGCAAAGGCCTATACCACAATAAACAACAAGCTATACAAAAGAAGTGACACCAGTGTCCTGCTGAGGTGCGTTCATTCGGTAGAAGGTCAAGAGATGCTCCTAGATATCCATCAAGGAGAATGTGGACATCATGCTTCATCCAGAGCCTTAGTTGCCAAAGTATTATGGCATGGATTTTATTGGCCTAGTGCTCTGCAAGAGGCACATGAAGTAGTGAAAAAATGCAATGACTGCCAAAGATATGCAAGCAATATTCATATGCCATCATCCGAGTTAAAAACCATACTTATCACCTGACCATTTATTCTATGGTGTTTGGACATGGTTGGGCCATTTAAGCCGGCTCGTGGTGGCATGACCCATATCTTGGTCATGGTTGAGAAATTCACAAAATGGATTGAGATTAAACCAATAAGAAAATGTGATGGGCCCACAGTCATCAGATTTCTCAAGGATATTATCCTGAGGTATGGATACCCACATAGTATCATAAGAGATAATGGCACAAACTTCGCTGAAGGAGCATTCGCCCGATTCTACCAAAAAAGTAAGATAAGACTTGATGTTGAATCAGTTGCACATCCCGCATCGAACGGGAAAGTGGAAAGATCCAACGGACTAGTACTGTTCGGGCTAAAATCATGACTCATTGAGCCACTGCAAAGATCACTGGGGTGTTGGATTGAGGAGATCTCGGCCATGTTATGGAGCCTAAGGACAACTCTAAATCGATCAACAGGATATACACCATTCTTTCTGGTATATGGAAGCTGTATTACCAGCCGACATAGTGCATGATTCGCCTAGAGTCACCCAATACACACACGCCGAAGTGAATGAAATAATCCTGCAAATGATGTCAATCTACTAGAAGAGGCAAGAGAACTGGCATTGTCTAGATCCGCCATATATCAACAGAACCTCAGACGCTATCATAGAAAGAAAGTAAACCCTCGAGTTTTTCGAGAAGGAGATCTGGTGCTTCGGCTTGTGTAGCGCACGGCCGACATGTATAAACTATCACCTCCATGGGAGGATCAATTTATTGTGAGCAAAGCATTGCACAATGATGCATACTATCTTATACTAGTAGAAGGCACGTGCTTTGCACGTGTGTGTTACCATACAACTTTGCACGGAATTATATCAGATTTGGGATGGAAGGCAACAGACAAAACGGTCGTTATGTGGAGGGGTTTTGCTCCAAAAGAACCTCAACAGGCATTTGAAATAGCCGAAGCTAACTTGAGTAAAGCTGGCTTGTTTCTACCCATTTTGTAGATATTTATTTATTTAACCCTCTACGCCATCTCCTGTAAATTTTACACTAGATTGATCTATGAGTATGACTGACAAAATATTGGTGTTTACAGCAAAACTGATCGGATATTAAATATAGGCGTGAAGCCTAATGTCTTACTGTACCTTGAAACTGAGTTGTGCTCATATCATATACAATCAGCTTGTTTAGAATTACAGTACTCCCTCCGATTCATATTAGTTGATTTAGATTCATTTAGATTTAGATATGAATGTATCTAATCAAGTTTTAGTGGTAGATACATCCGTATCTAAACAAATAATTTGAGTCAACTATTCGTAATATGGATTGAAGGGGGTAACATAAGGTAGTCAATCCCCCGGTACAAGCTCTAAAGCCTGTCCAGTTACAAACTGAACGTTTACAACAGCTGTGTTACCGTTGTGCCATTGGAGAACACAGGGGCAATAGACAACTTACTGACAAGCTTCAGGCCGATTGCACAGGTCCTCCTGTAGCTGGAATGCTTCTGTTGTATGCTAACTTTCGCAAGAAAAAATCAACACAAGGAATATGACAATGCTAAAAGAACTTCAAAATTTCTGCTGGTGACAAAAGAGCTTTAACCCACGCAGAACCTTCCTAATTAATATCCTAAACTCCTAATGCAAGTGAAGCTTGCATGAGATATCTAAAGAAAATATTATGTATCTATCTATAACCTTACTCCCCCAGTCATTATATGAAATTCTAAGAAGTTAGAAAGATTATATGTATTGACATAAGACCTCTATTGTCTCATCAAGGTTGGACACACAGTTTTTGTGTACATATTACGCACAACATCATCTGTTGGGGATGCCAGCTGCAATCAAAATAATAACAAAAACATCTACCATAAGCAAAAGATTAGAGGTTCTGCAAAGGCCATACACGCGCAGTGGCAGACCCACATTCAGGTAAAAACAACGCCCAGGTTGGACACACAGTTGTTTCCTTTGGTTAGTCAAGAAAAACATAGTGTAGTACCGTATTATGCACATGGATTACACCAAAACATCTTTGTAGACAATACTTTTTGTGTTTTTTTCCTGATGGGTCAATATCCTTATTTGGTTTTGCAAGTATTCTAGTTATTTGCCTTGCTATCCCTCTAGACAAAGCAACATAGAGTTGGCCATGCGGGAACACCGGCTCAGGAAGATATACGCCAACATTTGGGATTGTTTGACCTTGAGCTTTGTCGATTGTCATGGAAAAACTTAGGCGAATGGGCAATTGCTTTATTTTAAACCTAAAGGGAAGCATCATCATCCGAAGGATAGAGAGGAATTCGTGGAAGGAACACTCACTTGCCAGCATATTGACCACCAATAATTCCTACATCAATATAATTCTCTAGAAATTCATTGATAATAAGCTTGTACCTGCATAAACCATTAGAAAGACCAAGTTTGTGAATAGCCTTCCCGCATCATTAGTTCTTGAATTTAACTGTCATGGTGTTGGTTTTCCATTGCTACAACCCGCACCACAAACTCATTCTTAATACTTACGATTCCTTTGCAATTAGGCTTCCCTCTGATCTGGAGTCATTCGCAGATATCTATCTCGATCGCGATAATGCTTACGGTGAGCGGAACTCATTTGTATAACACCTCTGGTTTCAGTTAAATGATTATTCTCCTCTCCAGCGATCGCTATTTACACAAACTAAATCAAGCAAAAGACACAGAAATGGTTATACATGGTAGGGCAAGATATCGACAAAGATGATAATTAGAGTGTAATAGATGTAACATTGGTTCCATTTTGGTGAAGCTGGCCAAGTGGACATTTGTAAAATCTCTGAAAGGATCATTTCATTTTGTTTCATTGGATCTTGCTAGATGGCTTCTGGTGTTTTCTACAACATTCTACAATACAAGCTTTGCACTAATAGAAAAATTCTTACAATAAAAGCAACGATATGGAGTCATTTTGCGTTCAGGTAGCATTGCCTTTTATGGTCTACCAACAGACAACCGTTTGGAAAAAAACACAAACACCTTGCGTGCAATAAAAAACATAGTAGTCCAAAAGGTACAACTAGACCAACCTCCAATTCCCGTGTGCAAATATAGTGACACTCGTACCATTAACAAGAAGAATCACATATGTGGCATTCTCGTTCAAAAGAATCTTCAGAAAACTCACAAGCGACGGGAAGAGATAGGAAGCCAAAACAAGGGACTTACTTCTGGCTTGTGGCACTATGGTCAAATGGTCAGCTACCATGAGACTGAACTCAGCGGTCGTCAAGAAATCTCGAACCTAATGCGAGCCTGCAAGGACCAAGGAGATGGTGGCGGGGCTGCAATGGAGGTGGTGGTGTGGAGCAGAGGCGGCGAGGAGATGGACCGATGGAGGTGGTGGTGTGTGATGGGCTACAAAGATTATCCACGGCTAAAACAGTGTTGCCAGGCAGTGCTTCATCGTGAGGAGGATTGAGGGAGGTTGGCAAGAAACCGAGTTGCTTCACATTTTGCAAGAGGCGGCAAGGACCGTGAGTTGTGGATTCTTCCAGAAGGGTCAGCGAATTCACCGGTTGGCGGGGATTGGGGCTGGCGAATCCGGATGTTAGCAGCCGTTAGATTGAATCAAATCGATGGTTAGTAATGAATTTGTTTTGCTAGTGGCGGGTGAACCAGGGGAGAGGAAGGCAGATTCAAATTTCAAAAAATCGTGTACTATAATAGTAGAGATAGATGCTCAAGCACAGGAGAAGAATAAGACGGACAGGTCAGGAAAAGAATCAAAGAGGCCATCGAATATAGCTCTACTTCGTCTATTTTACACTTATTGAAGTGTATGTATCTTGAACTCTCATATGTCAGACTATATGCTGACAATGAGTTAATGAATGAAACCTCATCACCTCGATCTATAATTCGGAGACTGCCTTTAGTAAAATTGTCTCTTATGCATTTACTTCTATATATCAGCTGGCTTAATTTTCTTAATCTTTAGGCCGGATTAGTAATGTGTTGGCAACAAAGGCCAACTCTTCGACTTGTTGCTGTCCAAAAAATAGGCTTCAAGCAAGAGAAAAGCTACCGAATGCTAAACACATGAAAAACGACTAAAGAAATAAACATACACGAGCTGACTCATGTTTTTGGCTAACACCTGTATTTACTTTCTTTACTTATTTTGTGAAGTCATTTTGAGCTTATTCTCCAAATTTCTAAGTATTGTTGATTCAATCTATTAATCTCAGACTCGTAAGTCGAACGCCAAAAAATGCTAGACACGGGCCGAATAACAGATTTGAGAGAACAAGAAACATGAAACTTGGGGAAGTACACCCAAAAGGATTCAATATTTACAAGCATAAATAGTAGCAAAGCCACTTAAATTGTATATTATATACTACTCCGGGCATACTGGGGATTTAATAAAAAGTTTGAAGTTATTATGCCTAAGGAGCAGCACAAGATGCGTCGCCAAAAACTGGCAGGGGAACAACAGCTTCCGGAGTAGGAGTCTCCGAGGTGTGAGCTTTGGCATCAGCAGTGGGACCCTCGGCTTCTGTCGAGGGTACCTTGGCTTCGGCTGAGGGAACCCCAGCCTAAGTTGAGGGAATCTCGATTTTAGCACAAGAAGCCTAGGCCTCTGTTGAAGGAACCTCGGCATCGGCCTCATGTTTTGAGGTTTCCTTGTGCTCGTCCGAGCTGCCAGCATCTTCCTCCGGGTTATCTTCCTCTTCATTGGTTTCCTCCTCGGATCCTACTTCACCTTCCTCATCGGCATTGTCTTCAACATTGTCTTCGAGGAAGCCCAGCCCTTCATTCCAAGCATGCATACTGGCATAATGGATAAGTTGGTAGGCCCGAGCTTGCCGGCATTGAATATGGTCCGGGTCAGAGAGCCACCGCGAGCCGGCGTGCATGTTATGAAGAGTATCCAAGATGATACCTTCATACCATGAGAGCACGAAGCTCAAGGTAGTGTCGGCACCAGCTCGCTGGTGGACTCCCTTTAGAGGTTGAGTTTCGCAATCCATTAACTTCTCGGCAAGCACTTCAATGTGTTTAGGGCTCGACTCTGTCGGCCAGAGGACATTGAAGACCCGGATGGCTGCATCCATCAGATCAACGCTGAATGATTTTCATAGGTTTTGTGCTGGCAGCCAAACTAATCAAGAAATCCTCAATGTTGTAAGCACGGTCCGGGTCATTGGTTTCACCATGACATTCCCGAGCTCTCATTACAGTCTTGGCGCTTTGGACTTTGCACTCCGGAAAGTTGTCTGAGCATAAGTAGAAGGACAAGTTAGTAAAATAGGTCAGACAAATGTTGGATGAGAATAGGAAAGCAATAGAAAGACTTACAATGCACGACCGAGGTTATCTTGGCGAGGTTGGACAACCATCCAGCTTGTTTTTGTTCAATCTCTCAAGATCAAGCTTGGTCGAGTCAACCGTGGCCTCGTCTGTTTTGATAAGCTCTTAGTCCTTCTCCAGCTGGAGGTTGAGTCGACTCTTCTCTTTTGAGAATTCTTGGTCAATTTTTGACAACTCGGCGTAATGAGTTTTCTTCAGGGCTTCATTTTCAGTACGAAGCCAAGCTATCTTGTCGTCCTTCTCTTTCATCTAGGTGGCATGTTCTCCTGCTTGTTCGAGAAAATGCATCATCAAATCAGGCACAAAAATACATTCTTGGTGGTATTCTGCAAGAACTTGTAGTTCGGATGGGCGGGGTAAAACTGGTAAGGAAGACAACAAGGAGAGCAAGGCGATAAAATAAGATATGCGGCGCTGAAGTACCTTACAATCTGGTGACCTTGTCCTTCAGATAGTTGTTCTGATTATCTATAGCGGCTTGCAAAAAGGCAAGCCAGAAGTTAGTTTGGTAAGTTGGATAACAAAAAGAGCTGGGGTGAAGTATGCAAAGTACAAACCTGTTTTCTTCACTGTAGGAAACAACTTGTTATACTTGGTGCAAAGACACATGTGGGAGAAGAGAAGCTCCTGGAACTTAGCGGTATGCCGGTTATGAGCAATCTGGAAAAGAAAAGATGATAAGAAATAAGCAACATGGATATTCAAAGCTAAAGTCAAGATCCAAATCAAGTAAAACTTGACTCGGATCTAGGTGGCTGGGTATTCAAAGCAATAAACAAGATCTGAATCAAGTAAACTTGACTCAGATCTAGGTGGTTGGGTATTAAAATCAATAAACAAGATCCGAATCAAGTAAAACTTGACCCTGATCTAGGTGGTGGATATTCAAAGCTAAACTCAAGATCCGAATCAAGTAAAACTCGACTTGGATCTAGGTGGCTGGATATTCAAAGGAATAAGTAAGATCCAAATCGAGTAAAACTTGACCCGGATCTAGGTGGCTAGATATTCAAAACTAAACTCAATATCTGAATCAAGTAAAACTTGACTCAGATCTAGGTGGCTGGATATTCAAAGCAATAAATGAGATCTGAATCAAGTAAAACTTGACCCGGATTTAGGTGGCTAGATATTCAAATCTAAACTCAAGATCCGAATCAAGTAAAACTTGACTCGAATCTAGGTGGATGGATATTCAAAGCTAAGACGAATTTTGCCTAAGTTAAAATAATTTGGTTATGCACCCCGGCTACACTATGTACTAGCTTAAGAGAGCATCCGGTCTAATGATAGATCATTCCCCCCGGAGGCTTGGGGACTAATGGTTATATATTACACTATACAAGAACATAAAGTGTGAGCCGAAGTGTTTACCTCCATCATATGATCAGCCTCCATAATGACCCGTCTAGCAATCTGCATCCTGTTGTTGATCTCGGCCGGGCCAAAGATCTTCGACGCAGGGTTGCCTCCAGTGCTGACCTTGGAATAGTCAGCGTCATTCCAATTTTGCACATATTTGGCAAGAGAGCCGAGGCTCTCGCCACTCGGCCTGCACATAAGCACTTTTCCCTTCTTTGCCGAGGCCTGCTTGGCCACCAGCTCGGGTGCTGGACTCTTGTGTAGCACAATCTGCTTGCCAACAGTCAAAGCAGAGGCAGAGGAAGAAGCTCCTTTCTTAAGAAGGTTGGCCACAGAGGGCTGGGAAGCAGATTCCCCGGTTTTCTTCGAGGCGTCTTGGCCGCGGCCCCACCTTTCTTCTGCTTGGCAGCGGGATCAGCCTAAGACTATGACTTGGCTGGCCGAGCAGCAGAAGGTGAGGTTGAAGGAGTTGGCGAAGGAGATTGGGACTTGGAGCGCGGGATCTGCCACATCTGATCTTGTTGCCAAGCCTTGGAAGACTCAGACGATGTAGGAGCTGCAGTTTATTGCTGGCTAGGACTTGGAGGAGGTACTACTTGAGCAGAGGCCGAGGTAGCGAATTCCTCGACAGAAGATGGACCGACGCCATGGTCTTCAATGGTCGTGGTTGGTGCCGCCAAATTAGATGGCTGATTTGGCATGGCCATATCTCCGAAGGCATTGCCACCATCACCACCAACATTCCCCATCTCCTGCCGAGATGGACTATCATTTGGTGCAGGAGGAGATCCACCTCGGGCGGAGCTCGAAACCCGGACATCATTGTGGGTCGGGGGTGATGGTGTCCTGGAAATAGGAGATGCCATGCTGGACCCGCTCTGAGGAATGTTCCCGGGTCACTGCCGAAGTAAAACAGTTAGAAACATTGAGTCAGATAAAGAAAGAGAGAAACAAGAAATATAAGCTTGATTCGGATAAGTAAAATTACGAAGAGACTGTCGGTGCCACTTTAGTCTTGGGAGCCCTCTTGGCGGCCATATTGACTCGTTTATTGCGAGGCTTGACCGGAGGATCTATGGTGGTCGCACGCTTCCTCACTGGACCTTGGCCTCCCACGACAATGGGAGGCATGTCATACACCTCCCTAGTCGGATTAGCTAGAGAACAAGGAGCTAGATAGGCGTATGAGCGAGGCACCGGATTAAGTACCTCGAGGATCTCACAGTCATCTGAGTCATCATCGTTAGACTGTTCCTTATGAACAGAGGCCTTACCCAAGGTTAAGTTGGATCCTGAGTCCAGGACAGGCATGAACTCTTCGGAGTCCGGCTCACTCTCATCCGAGGTATCCCGGTCTTTACCCCAAGTAAGGGCAAGATTCTTGCCATCCTCCGTGGATTGCTCGAGAAATTCCTAACGAAAAGAGCACAGAAATAAGTTATGTGATTGAATGAGCCGAGATAAAAATATGATCCATGATATACAACTCGGCAGAAAGTTACCTGGGGAAAAGGATTATCGCGGTTGTAGGGCTTCATACCCCATGTCCAGTCCTCAGCCATGTCCATCTTGAATATGGACTTGACCCGCTTCCGGATCTGGTCTAAATTCAACTCGAATCGAAACCAATTCGGTCAAAGACCCCTCATGCTAGCAGATTTTATGTTCGACGTTGACGTCCAATTCGGGTCAAGTCAGCCCCTCATGTAGCAGATTTTATGGGTGCGCTTCTAGAGATGGCAAACTCGGCTACTAATGAAAGTAGCCATGAGGTGTCGCCACATAATCCGTCCTTGGTGAGCGCAATGAGCCGCTTCTCAAAGGACTGGACGAATTTGTCTGTCTTCTTCGGGTCGAGGTCCCATATCTTCTTTGTTGGCATGCTGATTGAGAAGGTCAGCAGCCGAATCTTGTCTTCCTTCCCACTGTTCTTCACATACAAGATGGATTTGTGCCACTTCTTACATGATTCAAGACCGGTGACCCGGAGGAAAACAGAGCTTTTCTGAGGTGTGACGGAGGTAGCGCCGCACTGTGTGTGAGATTTATCAGAAGGGCGGAGAAGCTTATTCGACACTACATTAGCCCTAATCTGAAAGAATTTGTACCAAAGCAGAACTGAAGGCCTGAGGCCGAAGTACCCCTCCGTGGCCGATATAAACGCAAAGAGGAAGGCTATGGCGTTGTAAGAGGTCCCAACCTTTAATAAGGTAGAGATCCCTGTGTTTACAATGCTAGTCCCTGGATCAATAGCTAGCATCCATAGTTAAGATGTAATATCAAGAAACAAAGGTCATAATACAACTTTATAACCAGGAATAACATAATTTTATTACAGCTTACATAGCTCATTTGGCTATTGCATTACATTGCAGCAGAATATCTATAGCATGGGGTCCTTCATCTTCAAAGTGCCACGGGCAAACATGTTGGTTGTAGACTTTGTAATCCTAATCAATCAACTTCACTAATATCAAACAAACCTGCAACATAACAAGTTACAGCCACAAGGGTCAATACATTTGAATTGTATTGGCAAGTTTCACTACTATGTTGAATATAAGTGGATCCTATCATTACATGCATATTTGGCTAAGTAGGGTTTAAGGCTCATTTGCAGAAAGTAATACTTTATCCTAACTTTTCAAAATAGTTTTGATCTTTTGTCAAATCTTTCTGAACTCCTTGGTAAATCCCCAGGTGTTTCAAGTCTTTGTCAAAATCTCTTGAGCTCCTTGGTACACCCCAAGTACTTCAAGTTTTTATCAAAATCTCTTGAGCTCCTTGGTACACCCCAAGTGCTTCAAGTTTTTATCAAAATCTCTTGAGCTCCTTGGTACACCCCAAGTGCTTCAAGCCTTTTGTTGTCACTTTAAAGTTTTCCTTTTAGAAATTGGAATGTCGAGATTTACCATAGCTTCAGGCTTTAGTTGCTCAGTATTGTCCATAACCGGGGACACGGCTAAGTACTTAGAATTTTTATCTTCTGCAGAAGTTGTACACTTTACCCACATGACACACTCTCATCTTGTTGCCACCAGTGGTCGCTGGATAAGTACTCACCAAGATGGAGTACCGGTAGATTGAGAATGTGACGAAGTCTTTCCATAGGGTCCTCCCAATCTTGCTTGTCTACCAGGCAACAATGTATGGTTCCAAGTTCCCTCATTTAGTTAACCTGAATAGGCTAATGCATGGGTCTTCCCAATGTAGTTGACTAAGCCAGTGCCCATTTAGCATGTGGCTGTACACGGAAGCCACTGTTGGAGAAACATGTTCAATCTCTAAGTCCCTGGGTGGTTTTCTTCTGGTGCACAACAAAAAGAGATTGCCATATAAATATGGTTCCTCTTGTTGCCACCTTTCCCAAAACTTGAGTATCCTTGTCCACCAGGTGGTTCATTGAGTACTTGTTTTATTATATAAAACACAAGTCTTTTCAATCCTTTTCATAAACTCAACATGTATCCTTTCTCAAAATATAAAGCATGGCTAAGCATTTTACAACTACATTGTTTTCACTAAGGAATGTATAAGGGTATCCTATTAGGATTTTGCATAGTAGAATAGTATAGAAATCCTTTTCATGCATGTTTCAAAAATCCACTAAGTATAATGAAAATAGTAGGACATGGATGATAGTGTCACTTGCCTTTTTTGGTAGGGAACTTCTTGATCTTGCTAATCTCTCACTCTCCTAACTTCACTACAAATCAATCAAGCAAACATAGATTCAACTAGCATTCCAACAATAATCAAACAAATCATCACACATAAAATAATAGAAACTAAGTCATGCATGCAAGCATGCAAAAGGTAGTTTTATTTGCAAAGGTGGTTTCTACTAGGCTCTAAACATTGTAAGGTTCAAAGTGGTCATTTTCTAAAGTGCCAAAAACCATTTGCAAAAGGGTTTTATCTATAAACCATTTTTAAATCCAATCATTATTTTATGTGGTGGAAAATGTTTTTAGCAAAGCAACAATTTTATATTGTTCACCAAATAAGTTGTTAATTCACAAAACTTGGTGTTTTGGGTCAGTAGGTTTGAATCAAACATTCTCCAAAGGTTTTTTTTTCTCAAAAAATCATTTCCATAACAAAATCAATATTTCTATTTGACTAGAAATGGGCTAATTCAATTATTCCAATCTAAACTTCACAAAATACATTTTTAAAACCATAAGTTGGTTCCTAGGGTCAGTAGGTTCACAACAAACCAATTTGCAAAGATTTCAACCTCAAAATCATTTTGGAATAATTTTTATAATCTAAAAAAGCATACAAATGTTTCTTCAAAAACAAACAATTTAACAGAAACTTTTTACTAAACAAATGGTATGGTTGGCTAGGGTTTGCTCCACTGATTTCATTGATATAAATTTTGTAATTTTTGGACGTGTGGATCAAAAGTTATGAGGTTTACAAATTTGCATCTAAATCAGATTCAAAATTTGTTTTAAACAGATCCAATGCCACGCGGCGTGTTCTTATTGGGCGGTACCGCTTCGTGCGGATTAGCCTCTCTGGTGCGTTAGATCTTAGTTCAATCGCACGGCTCAGTTCTTACGCAATGACCCAAAAGCAGCGGCGCTGGCGGCAGCTGGCGGCGGCGCACGCTCTGTCTACGGTGGAGCCAGCGATACAGGAAACAAGGAGGGAAGTGGAGGTGCTCAGACGCTGACGGGATTCCTCGCCGGCGTCAGGTGGTTCTGGTCGTTGTCGGGGGCGACGCTGTGGTTCACTCCGAGGCAAAACAAGGACACAGTTAGACGCGTGCAGTCCTGGGGTTCACGCGAGTATGATAGAGAGAGCTTGGGGTGGTCTGGCTTACCAGGGGGAGGTCGCCGGAGAAAGAAGCAGACGCGGCGGCGCTCAGAGGTTGTCGAAGACGAGGCTCTGGGGCGAGTGCGGACGAACGGGAGGCACAGGGAGAAGCGCCAGAGGCTGGGGGTCACGGCGGTGTGCTCCGGGAGGCAAGGGGCGACAGGTTTCGGCCGGAATCGCTCAGTGAGCTCACTGGAACAGAGGGTGGTGCAGAGAAGATTCCGAGCAGCCTGGTGGCCGAGAGAGCTGGGCGAGAGAGGGGAAATGGAGAGGAGAGGGAGGCGTTTAAGGGGGCGTGGTCACGGCGTGATTAAGACACGGCATTGAAGCGAATTCATTCGCGGTATCAACGGCAGGAAACGGCCGGCGAGTTCAGCGCGAGGAGGAAGACGATGACAGGGCAGCGTGGGGCAGCTTTGTTAGTGAGAGATAGAAGTGCAGGTGGGGTCCTATCGTCAGTGAGGGCGTGAGTAGGTTTCAGGGTGCGAAACATTTTCCCGCGGGGAGAGAGCTAGTTGGGCTGGACTGGGCTGTTGGGCCAGGTAAGTTGGGTCAGGTCCGATTCCATTTTCTTTTTATTCTGATTGCTTTTTCTTTTTCTAATTTGATTTCCTGTTTTGAAATTCAATCAAACAATTCAAACATTTAATTCAATTCAAAACTTCCACCAAACTTTGCATTTGAGTTTGGTTCTGTTTAACAACACAAATCCAAGTCCCAAAATAAAATAATATTTTTATTTTAGGGTCCATTAATAATTAAATAAAATGGGACTTAATTATTAAATCAAATGGGTTTTGATTTATTCAAAAACTTCATTTGAAAATCTAAAATAATATCAAAAACAAATCAGTAGGTTTTATTTGAAAATATAAAATACTTGGAAAACTTGTTTAAAATAATTTTAACAAGTTTTAATGTTTTTAAATAAAATGGGAAAAACCTTTACTTTAATAAAATTGGGTATTAATAAATCCCCATTATTTTCTTTAAATAAACCTTTATTCTTTTAATCAAAACAAAATGTTTTATTTCAAAAGCTTGGCCAAGGTTTAATTTGGCTCTATAAAATAATCCTTAATTATATTTCTACCTTTTCATTTGAAAACCAAATCTTTTTATTAAAAGATCCAAAATAGTAATTCCAAATATTTTTAACTTTATTGTTTATTTATATTTTTAAATCCCTTTAGGATTTTATTTGATCAAATAGGTTTGAAGGTTTCCAATTGGAATCAAAAAGTTTCTTCTCACCCTGAAAATCAACAAAGTTTTATTTTATTCATTTATTTTTCACATCGATTTGGAAAATCTTGGGATGTGACAGGCGTTAGCCGACAAATGATGTGGATGAAGGCTGAAAGTTTCTAGGAAAATCCTTTGCAAAGTCACTAAAGGGAGGCCGAATCCTTGGGAAAAGTGAGAGACAAAACTACAAACTCACCCGGTTGCGCGTTCGGGATGAGCTCTCTGCCGGGTAAGCGGAAGGTCACCCCAGACGGGATCCGACGCATCTGGATGAGCCAATCGATATCCTTGTGGGTCGCTTTGGATCCTTTCCAAGAGCCTCGCTCAGAGACGGTGGCACCCTCTTCGTGTCCCTCGGTGGCGACAACGCTGTGTGAGCTCGCCATGGATTCCTCAAAGGAGTTGCTTGAGGAAGAAATGCTCGCGGAGGCGGGGAGAGGCCTTGACTGCCACGGGCCCTTCACTGCGATGGAGGAGCGCGAGCGCGAGCGGAAGAGCTCGGCTAGAGCGGAGGAGATGCGCGGAGCAAGCGCGTTACACAGCGTTTCGAGCGCAAGAAAGCGGGCGACACGGTCATAAGAGCGATGCACAGCGGCGGTGGTGCTGCGAGGAAGAAGGAGTTGGGAGAGGGGGAAACTGAACGAGGGTCCTCCCCGCTCCCCTATTTAACGGCATCGCCCACAAACCATCGTGGGATCATGCGTGCGCAGCGGTTCCGTTGCGCACGCATGTATTTCACGGTGACGGTCGTGGGGTGGAGCCACACTATCGGTTACACAGCGCAAAATATGAAGCGATGCGTAATTACCCCTGCAGTAATCGAGGAGTCACTATGTGACTTGACAGGTTGCAGGAATAACTATTCGCGTGCCAGTGATCACTGTAGCAGCCCAATGAATGGGGCAAGTGCAATGATTACTGACACGTACGTAGGATGGGAGTAGCTTATGAAGGAAGGGAGGGAAATAACCTTTACGTATCAGAATGACTCGGCCGACGAGATATACCTTGGATGAAGCCAAAATGAGTTGGAACAATTATGAGATCAACAATATTACGGCAGAGTCGCACTTCAAAGATTGGTCGACTAAAGCATATGTCGGCAACACAGATATTAGTTCCGAGTAAAAATAAACCTGTTGTGGCCTTGCCAGCTAAAGTCGTTAAGCCCGCACCAGATTTGGGGACTAATGTTGGGGGAATGACCCCATGTAGGATCAAGATAAGGTAAAAGGGCAAAGCCCACCAAGATATGAATCGGCCAAGGCATGACCTGGCTGAGTTATATAAGGGCCGGCCAAATGAGGGTCGGGTTATCCTGAGCTAAAGAACATTGGCTTGACTTGGCCGACATATAAGGTATGTCGGCACGAGGTCTAGCAAACTTCCTATCCGCAGGTACGGGCTTGACCGAGTCATAATAGGAGAGGCTGAGTCAGAAGATGGCTTGCGCGAGAAGGAGAGAGCAAGCCCCAAGGTCCACACTGTGCTCTGTCTCTCCCTCAGGAATCCATGCAGAGCCAACCGCTTTATGCGGCTCAGATCACTATAGAGCTTCATTTGAAAACCCCAAGAGGAAGGTATGATGAGAACAACAGTAAGTCTTCCCTCAGTTATGAAACCAAGGTTATGGAACCAGTAGGAGGAAGAAAACGACTCCAAGGTGTTGCTAACAACTTGGAACCTGCACAACACAAACTCAAGACATTGCCCCAACGTACAGTGAGGTTGTCAATCTCACCGGTTTGCTTAAAATAAAGGATTAAACGTATGGTGTGGAAGGTAATGATTGCTTGCAGAAAGTAAACAGTAACAGTAGATGATATATAAATGGTAAAGATTGGACCGGGGTCCACAGTTCACTAGAGGTGTTCTCCTTAAGATAAATAACATAACATGCTGGGTAAACAAATTACATCGGGGGAATTGACAGGACTGAACAAGGCATAACAATGCAATACTAGACATTCATGATCATACGAGATTTGATTGGGCATTACAAAAATATGCATAGACCGCCATCCAACTGCATCTATGACGAGTAATCCACCTTGAGATTATCATCCGAACCCCCTCCAGTATTAAGTTGCAAGCAACAGATAACTGCTTTAAGCAATGTGTGTAAAGTAAACAATATAATTGTTCCATGAACAAAAGATTGTCGTTTTCTCCCTAGTGGCAACAACACATCTATAACCTTAGAGATTTCTGTCACTTCCCTAGATTCAATAGAGGCATGAACCCACTATCGAGCATAAATACTCCTCTTGGAGTCACTAGCATCTACTTGGCCAAGATAGCTACTAGAAATGGAGAGCATGCAATATCTCAAACAACACAGACATGATAGAATCAATAATCAAGAAGACAAGATAGAATCATTAATCAATCTGACATAGTAATCTCAATACCCATCGGATCCCCGCAAACACAACATGCATTATTACAAATAGATGATCTTGATCATGAACGGAGCTCACAAGATCTAAACATGAAAGCACGAAGGAGGAGAAACAACCATCTAGCTACTATATGGGGCCATAGTCCAAGATGGAACTACTCACGCATCATACCGGAGGCTGGCATGGTGATGAAGAAGGCCTCCGGGATGATCTCTCCCCTCTGGCAGGGTGCCGGGAAGAGCTTCAAATCCCCCCGATCTAGGGACGATGGTGGCTGCGGCTATGGACTGTTTCATGGAGATCTGATCGGGTACTTATTGTTTTGGCATCAGGGAGGTGAGGCAGGAGGGCGACCAGGGGCCCACACACTGCCTAGGCGCGGCCCAGGGTGGGCCCGTGCATGGGGGGTGGCCACCCCGTGGCTCCCCTTCGGTCGCCCTTCGGTCTCTATGTTCTCCTCGGTGAAATATTGACTTTGGATTTTGTCCCGTCTAATTCCGAGAATATTTCCTTACTAGCTTTTCTGAAACCAAAAACAGCAGAAAATAGTCAACTGGCACTGCGGCATCTTATTAAAAGGTTAGTCCCAGAAAATGTATAAAAATAACTCAAAGTGTAGACAAAGCATAGAAAAGTGGATACTAAACCAGCATGGAACATCAAAAATTATAGATACGTTTACGACATATCAAGCATCCCAAGCTTAACTCATGCTAGTCCTCGAGTAGGTAAGTGATAAAAAGAATAATTTTTGAGGTGACATGCACCATCACAATCATGATCAAACCATTTGCAAGCATTGAAAGTTGGGATCAAAGTACTCTAAACATGAGCATGAAAGATGAAGCTCTAACAGTAAGACAAAGCAACTATGGTGCAACAAGAAAATATACAAACAAAGATTCATGAATACAATGCATTAAGAGACGTTTGTTTGTTTCACATATAGAAAACATAGCATAGTGGCATTCAGCTTGTCCCTCATGGAGTAGCAGAACATAAATGCATCGGACACCTTCAAAGTTCATAAGGGTGACTAGATACAGAAAGTTCAAGAACAAGCAATATCAACATTATGAATCAATCAATAAGTTTTGGGACAATGCACATAGAACTAAGAATGACAACTATGCTCTCTTAATTGGTGCCTAAGGATAGAAGGTGGAGACTCAATATAAAAGTGGAAGAAAGGCCCTTCAAAGGGAAGCAGGGATTTCAAGTTTCATAAAGAGCTTCCAAAAAATTATGGTACTTGTTAGCTTTCAGCTCTCATCGCCCCTATCATAAGCATCTTGAAGTGATTAAGTTTAAAGTGAACAAAGTATGGAGTATATGCTTGAAAAAGTATAAGTTGGCAATCTCATGTCCCTTGAGTACGAGGGTCGTTCCTCATGCTACTCAACTTTAGTTACCGGTAAGTTCTTGTCATAGTAAGTATATGTGTATCATAGAGAACCGCCAACGGGGTACCCCTTGCCCCATGATACATGAGATATCCCATATCAAAATGACAAGGCAACAGACGATGAGCATCTCAACAATATTCTTATTTACCATGGGAAAATGGTGCTTTTTTATCTTCTTTCCTCTTTTCTATCTCTTTTTTTTCCTTTTTTATAAGAAGAATGCTTCATAGATTGCTCACTATGGTGATGCTGCAAGTTTCCACCATGATTAGGCATGGCTTAGGCTATCGGCCCAGGTGTTTCTCTAACACACATACATAACTCCATGGACTTACAAGCTCCCCTTTTATTTCACACCGCCGACATCAATAAACAAAAGAGCATGATATAAACTGCGTAGATATTTACAGGTGTTGAAAGCGTTCCCCGTGATAGGACGGTTCTGCTAATTCCCAACTTATAAGTGCAAGAATACACAACATACATGACACAATGGTTCAAGTTTATTAGGGGCAAGAAAAATAAAGTGTGCCATCATGTTTGTGATAGCTTTAATCACTAATTTTCACATAACAAGTTTAATTTGGAAGATAGATAAAACAAGAATATACTTGGAATGGTGTAACACACCATGCATAGGAATTTATAGTGGACACTTTGGAATAACTTGGTTTCTTGGGAGTTGGATGCATGAGTAGAGCTTACTCAATACAAGTGGAGGCTAGCAAAAGACTAGGAGCAACCAACTAAGAGAGCAATAATGGCCATAATCATGCAAAGCAAGAAAACATTATCAACTAAAGCATAAAGTGGTACCACAAGTCAAAAACTAAATGATCATAGAGGCTAAGGTGACTGGTTATAGTCATAACATGGCGTGAGCATGTGCCAAGTCAACCCAAACAAAGCATCAAAGCAGAATACCACAATACTATGCTTTTGTATGCTAAAACAACGCATGATTCTTTCAAGGCACATTAAGAAATCTCAATTGTTTGGAACAAGTCATGCTACAACAATATTCACTAATCATAAGGTCAAAAAACACATAGCATGACATGATAGAGTCTAGGTCACAGCCAAAGCAAGCTCCCTTTGTACCACTATAAGCAAGAAACTTTCTACTCCTTTCCAACACCAATCAACTTATTTGAAATAACACAGTGAAAGCAGGGGTCCAACTACTTTATTCAAGCAAACTAAGCAAACGAAAACCAAAAAAAAACTAAGATGCTCCAAGAACAACACAACTGTGCATGAAACAACAAAAACGAAATGTCTAGAAAGACCTGAGATTTTTATTGATGAAGAAGTGGATGCCTTGGGCATCCCCAAGCTTTGATGCTTGTACCTCTTGAGTATTTAATTAGGGTGACACGGGGTGGCATCCCCAAGCTTGAGCTTTTGTCCATTCTTCATCTCATTACATCATTCTTCCCTTACACCTGAAAATTTTCCTTTATACAAAACTTCACACAATCTTCATTAGCAACATTAGTGCATTCAAAAGATAAAAAACCTTTAGGGTTTAGTTTCAAAATAGAAAAACTTTCCTTGAAGAAACAATCTACTATAGCAATTCCCTCAAAAATCTCAATTTACCAAAGAGAACTCAAAAGGAAATCAATAAAGAGGCAAATGCAAATAATGGCAGAAATCTGTCAAAACAGACCAGTAGGTAAAAACCAATTTTTTCGAAGACCTTATGTTGCTCAAATAAAAAAGTGTTAAACTAACGAAAGTTAGCTAACAACCTGGGGGATTTATTCAGAAAATTACAGCACAATCCGACTTAAAGATATTTTTCACGAATGTTTAAAGTGAAGCACAAAAATCTGTTTCGGGACAGCACTTGCCCAAATCTTACTTCCTTCTCATTAGAGGTTATTCTTGGAACAAAATCAAACAAAAAGGATAAAGAGAGGTTATTAAAGAAGTAATAACTTCCAATACTCAAGAAAACTATTGGGTTATCTCCCAAGAAGTACTTTTCTTTAACGCCTTTAAGTTAGGCATAAGAAGGATGCTCACATAAGAAATATGAATTGAAGTAAAAGAGATCATCAAGAAGCAAATTCAAAACACATTTAAGTCTAACCCACTTCCTATGCATAGTAATCTTGTAAGAAAATAAATCAAAGAAGCACATAGTAACAAGAATGGGTAGATAAAACAAGAGTAACTTCAAAACTTTCAGCATATAGAGAGGTGTTTCAGTACCATGAAAACTTTTACAACCATATTTTCCTCTCTCATAATAATTTTCAGTAGCCTCATGAATAAACTCAACAATATAACTATCACATAAAGTATGCTTTTCATGATCTAAAAAAACATATTTTTTATCAAGCTCAAAAATAGTGGGATTAAAACCTTCAAACCCACTTTTAACAATTTTATAACAAGATGACTCATCATTATTAAGAGATATGGGGTTCCAAGATAAAGTTAATACCTCTCCAATCTCATTTTCAATAGTAGTGCTATTGATATTATTAACCAATATAGGACCATCATCTAGAGCTTTATCATAAACATTTTCTAAGCAAAACTCTTTAGTACCATGCATTTCGAAATTAGGCGCAAATAAAGGATCATCATAAGATTGATCAGAATAGCATGGATTATCATAGATAATAGGAGCACAATTATTATTACAGGTTTTACACAAAGTAGATATTTCAAAGGATCCACAATTATTATTACAGGTTTTACCCAAAGTAGATATTTCAAAAGGATCCATAAGAACATAACATTCATCCTCCTTTGGTAAGCATGGGGGACAATCAAATAATGTAAGGGATAAAGATTTACTCTCATTAGAAGGTAGGCATGGGTAGCTAATCCATTCTTCCTCCTTTTGTTCATCACTCTCCTCCTCTTTTTCATCTAATGAGCTTCCCATTTCAGCAATTTCTTCTTCCATAAGCTCCTACAAGGCATTAGTCTCTTCCATTTGTGGAAAGCATCCATTAATATATTCAAGAATATAGCCATTTTATTACTTGTAATTATCAAAGCAAAATTTAAGTATATCATAAACCTCATATTTATAAGGTGAATCATCAGTATTTTCAAGCAAACTAGCAAGTTCAAATGCACCCTTCCAAGCAATAAATTCTTCAATTTGTTCCACATCATAAAAGTCATAATTTCCTTTAACATAAGAAGATATGGTAACATTATCATTATACTCACATTGAAAAGGGAGGTATTTATACCTCCTATGGGAACAAGATTTATCACAGCAATAAGTAACATTATAAGTAGAGCACACATTTCTAGCAATGGTATTCAATTTATCAATTTGTTCCCATAAGTGTTTCCCTTTTTGTGACAAGCGGTGTCCCTTATAATAATATTTTTGTTCTTCCGTGAACCCACCTTGCCAATAAGAACTAGTTTCAAATAAACCAACCATTGATAGAAAGCATGACAAAGCAAGGCAATAACAAACCAACAACTATAGTAGGAACTAATTTTTGTGTGTTTTTGATAAGAAATGGCAAGCCAAACAAAGCAAAAGAAACTAAGAAAAACAAAAACAAAGTAAAGAGAAAGGTTGTGATGGACTCCCCGTGTGAAGCCGTCCTTAACTCCCCGACAACGGCGCGAGAAAATGTCTTGATGCGGCTCAGATCACTATAGAGCTTCGTTGGGAAACCCCAAGAAGAAGGTATGATGATCACAGTAGTAAGTCTTCCCTCAGTTATGAAACCAAGGTTATCGAACCAGTAGGAGGAAGGAAACGACTCCAAGGTGTTGCTAACAACTTGGAACCTGCACAACACAAACTCAAGACTTTGCCCCAACATACAGTGAGGTTGTCAATCTCACCGGTTTGCTAAAAACAGAGGATTAAACGTATGGTGTGGGAGGTAATGATTGCTTGCATAAAGTAAACAATAACAGTAGATGATGTATCAATGGTATAGATTGGACCGGGGTCCAAAGTTCACTAGAGGTGTTCTCCTTAAGATAAATAACATAACATGCTGGGCAAACAAATTACATCGGGGCAATTGACAGGACTGAACAAGGCATAACAATGCAATACTAGACATTCATGATCCTACGAGATTTGATTGGGCATTACAAAAATATGCATAGACCGCCATCCAACTGCATCTATGACTAGTAATACACCTTGATATTATCATCCGAACCCCCTCCAGTATTAAGTTGCAAGCAACGGGTAACTACTTTAAGCAATGTGTGTAAAGTAAACAATACAATTGTTCCATGGACAAAAGATTGTCGTTTTCTCCCTAGTGGCAACGGCACATCTACAACCTTAGAGATTTCTGTCACTTCCCCAGATTCAATAGAGGCATGAACCCACTATCGAGCATAAATACTCCCTCTTGGAGTCACTAGCATCTACTAGAAACGGAGAGCATGCAAGATCTCAAACAACACATACATGATAGAATCTGTAATCAAGAAGACAAGATAGAATCATTAATCAATCTGACATAGTAATCTCAATATCCATCGGATCCCCGCAAACACAACATGCATGATTACAAATAGATGATCTTGATCATGAACGGAGCTCACAAGATCTAAACTTAAAAGCACAAAGGACGATAAACAACCATATAGCTACTGTATGGACCCATATTCCAAGGTGGAACTACTCACGCATCATACCCGAGGCTGGCATGGTGATGAAGAAGGCCTCCGGGATGATCTCTCCCCTCCAGCAGGGTGCCGGGAAGAGCTTCAGATCCCCAGATCTAGGGACGATGGTGGCGGCTGCATCGCTTTCGTGGAGATCCGCGGGTTTTACTTGGGTTTTCGGGGGGGCATATTATAGAGGAGGGAGGAGGCCAGGGGGGGAGGCGGGCTCACACCGCAGTGGCAGGGGGGGCCCGTGGCATGGCGGGGGGGTGTAGCCACCACTTACTCTCCCCGCGGCTTCTTCAGTCTTTGACTTGGGGTTTGGCTGGGGGGGGTATATATAGGCAAAGAGAGGCGAGGAGGCGGGAGGGCTCATTACACCCTGCCCAGGGGTGGCTGTAGGTGGGCCCGCATGTGGCGGGGGTGCTAAGCCACGTGGCTCCTTCGCCGCCGCCTTCGGTCTTTGTGTTATCCTCGGTGAAATATTGACTTTGGCTTTTGTCCCGTCCAATTCTGAGAATATTTCTTTACTAGATTTTCTGAAACCAAAAATAGCAGAAAACAGGCAACTAGCACTGTGGCATCTTGTTAATAGGTTAGTCCCAGAAAATGTATAAAAATACCTCAAAGTGTAGACAAAGCATAGAAAAGTGGATACTAAACAAGCATGGAACATCAAAAATTATAGATAAGTTTACGACGTATCAATGCTACATACAAGGACCAAAGGGGCAGAGGGACAAAGGATATGTCACGGAGGTGATAGTCCTATTGTCCAACAATCACATGTTGTGGGCTCTGGGTCTTTGCCATTGATAGAAGGGCGACAGGGAAAGGGGCTCACCGAATTAACCTTTTGGGAAGAGCATATTCCGTGAATATGTTGTCCATCTCATCCCTAGATGTAACCTGATCACCCCTTTATAAGGTGAGTTAGGGCCTCCTAGAGAGGGGATCGGTTCATTTTACACGTAGAGGGTTCACGAGTGCTTCTTCCTCCTCTCTCTGATACAGCTCAAGGAGCAAGTGTAACCATTGTTGATCAAAGGAAAGATCGTGTGAGTATGCTGTGTGTGTAGAAGCCACTATGATATCCCTCCCTAGATCCCACTAGTACACATTGCCACCATCTTTAGCCTACCCATGGCATCTGACATGCCACCACCATGACAAGGACGAAATACGAACACAGTCGCAAACAGTTCCAAAAGAGAGGAGATCCGATCTGAAGAGGGAGAAGAAATCCACCTCATCCTTCGAAGATCTCTAGCCTCTTGATCATCAACTCCACACCTTAGTTCCCCATTCATACTAAGAGAGAGAGAGAGATTCATACATGTAATATTAGGTTTGAACCTGTATTCCTACTTTAGTTTGTACTTGATTTGATCTTCAACAATATTGTGGTTTGCTATGGTAAAGTTGAGATGATTTCTATTTGCAATATGATTATATCTTTGATCTATTCTCCTCTCATGTGTGAGTAAATCCCCATAGGCGTGGGAGATGTGGATAATTGACGAGATGTGTTGTGCCTCTTTTATTTTCATCCATTTGTGATTATTGTCGTGATTATTATATTGTGAGAATGATTATCTATATTTTCCTAATGCTTGTTATGCAATTTAAGGACCCTGGTAACATGATCCTAAGATCTCATATATATGAACTTATTTACTAGCTAATCAATGACCTCGAGTGACACGGCCGATATCAATGAGGAGCTAGTATGACTTAAGGACAACAAGGAACCATCAAGTTCAAAGTCTTGATCTGGTCGGAAGACCTTAATTGATGTTCTAATAGTGACTTTGCTAATGGGCAAAAGGATCATTGGGATCAACAAGAATCTACCAAGAGGACTCTTGATTGGTTTGGGTTGCTTGCGTACTCACATATTAATAATAAGTATCATAATCACTTATCCCCATTTTATTCACCTAGCACATTCACTATCACCATGAACCGTTTCTCTCCACGCCTGAATTTTCATCTGTAGGAATCTCGAACAACCTCCTTACTTTTACTTTTATGTTATTTACTTCAAGTACCGTTTAATACTAAAATCTACTTCCTTTTCACACATCCATTTCCACTCTCAACTTGCAGTCAATTCACTCAAGACAAAGTGACACCATGAGTGCAACAGAAATGCCTCAGATAAACACTTTCATAGGCTCCTTATTGGCATATGTATACAAACTAGAATCAATACTTTCATAAAAACATGCTCTGACGAACATGTGCTCTTGCAAGCTATCAGTAGCTAGGTTAGTTTGGTGTTACTCATCAATGTCTTCTCTAGCTAGGTTAGTTTGGTGTTACTCATCGATGTCTTCTCTAATATCTTTGTGCGCATCTAATTTTTATTTGAACTTCTTGGTTCTAGATTAAGATCTGTAAAACATGTAATGTAAAAAATAACTTTCAATGCTAGCCGATGTATAGGTTCTGCATCATAGGCTTACCATCGTTGCTTAAAGCTGCCTCTAGGACGAGCCTAGCTCTTACATAGTATCTAGAAGCGTGGTTGATTCGGCTCTAGGGCCGACTTTGTAATGGAAAATGGTGATGCATTAAACTTCTTGTTGTGCTCTCTGTTCTACTCAGAATTTTTTTATGGCACACTATAACTTAGACCACAGCCACCTAGGACCTTACTACGGGGTCGACTATAATGATCTTTTTCATAAATAATCAACCATTTTAGCTACTAGACAAGCCCCTATAGACTGGAAGACATGTCTATTAACATTAATTTGTAGACGCATGGTCAAACATTATGCTTAACAATCAAGCCCTAGGGTACGCAAAGTGAGGTCTACTACACATGATCAACACTAAAAAGAAACATTCTTTCCAAGTTGGGGGCTCTTCATATGTATTTACACTATGCTAACATTTTCGTTTAATAGTCAAACATTTAGTCTAACGGTCGCGCCCTAAGGGGCGCAAAGAGGCGTCTAGTATTAATAATGAACTTGCACTTAAAAGAACATACCTCATCATTGTTTTAGTGATTACACAATCCTAATTCACTATCACACCCCCCCATCATCATGACCGATGGTATAGTTTCAAAGGTAGACATCGACATGTTAGTCACATCAATCATGTGACTCATGTTAACCTTTCGGTCACTTGTGTTTCGAGGCCATGTCTGTACATGCTAGGCTCACCAACGTTAACCTTAGAGTATTTTAGTGAAACATGGCTCACAACCACCATATGCAAACACCGATATGTATAACACCCGATCATCATGGCGTTCTTCATAATGGAGAACTTTATTAGTGGTGCACACTAAAGGGAGAACATGTATATTGGAATTATGTTTGAGGAATCATATTATAATGCTACCATCGTAATTCTAATACTGACAAAATAAGATGTATAAGTAATCAACATCATATATAAATAAGTTACACAATATGATATGGCCGTCGCGCCTTGATCTCCATCGAGTGTGTTGGCATGACACCAGGTCCATGGCGCCTCCATGCCGTCAGTAGTACATTTCATAAACACTTATCTAGACCATACATATCACATGCTCCCTATAAAATAAAATTAGACGCCTCTACTTTATGGTTGCATGCTTTAAGTGGTTGATTGGGTTTTCGCACAAGAACTGTTTCTTACCTACGAACTTTCAACCACAATATGGATTGACTAGTTTCCACTTTAAGTCCCTTTTTAGGTTCGTCCTTTGTAAATTCCATATCAACTAATATAGGAGAGATAGACACCCGTTATTCAGTTATATGGTACAAGCCATATGTTAAGTGTGAAACCAGTCTCGCGTAGGTTTACGTGTAAGGTCAGTCCGGGTTGCTTCATCGAACATTGACACGATATGAATAAGTACACGTGGGAGGGTAGCAACTAGAAAATCAATGCCCACATATTTCTATGTGTTCTACTTGTACCAATACATCTACGCATAGATTTTCTATGATACCAATGAAGGGGTGATGCAGGGCTGAGTTGATGTAGGAGCGCTTCGTTGGGAACCCCAAGATCAAGGTGTGAAGCAAGACAAAAAAAGTTTTCCTCAATGAAAACCGAGAAGAAGTTTTCCTCAAGAAGAAACCGAGGTTATCAAACCAGGGAAGAGGAGGAGCGTCCACCACAGGTGTTGTAAGCAATGTGGAGACCTGCACAACACAAACTCAAGACTTTGCCCCAATGAATTAGTGAAGTTGTCAAGCTCACCGGTTTGCTGTAACAAAGGATTAATCGTATGGTGTGGAAGGTAATGGTTTGCAGTAAGTAAAAAGGTAACAGTGGAAGATGTATCAATGGTAAAGATTGGACCGGGGTCCATAGTTCACTAGAGGTGCTCTCCTTAGATAAAAAACATGGCATGAACGGTAAACAAATTATAGCAGGGCAATTGACAGGAACTGAGCAAACAATGCAATACCAGACAAAAAGATCCTATCAGATTCGATTGGGCAATAAAACAATATACATAGACCACCATCCAACTGCATCTATGACTATAAGTCCAGCTTCAGGTTATCATCCGAACCCCCTCCGGTATTAAGTTGCAAGCAACAGACAACTACTTTAAGCAAAGTGTGTAAGGTAAACAATCCACTTATTCCATGAACAAGAGACCATTGTTTTCTCCCTAGTGGCAACATCACATCTACAACCGAAGATATTGCTTTCACTTCCCTTGGAAACTAGAGGCATGAACCCACTATCGAGCATAAATACCCCCTCTTGGAGTCACTAGCAACTACTTGGCCAAGATAGCTACTAACAACGGAGAGCATGCAAGATCACAAACAACACAAACATGATAGTATCAAATAGACAAAACCATTAATCAATCTAATAGTAATCTCAGTATCCAACGGATCCTCTCAAACACAACATGCATGATTACAAATAGATTAGATCTTGATCATGAATGGAGCTCACAAGATGAATACATGAAAGCACAAGGAGGAGATACAACCATCTAGCTACTACATGGACCCATAGTCCAAGGTGGAACTACTCATGCATCATACCGGAGAAGAAGGCTCAGGATGATGATCCCTCTCCCCAGGTGCCGAGAAGAACTTCAGATCCCCCCAATCTAGGGACGACGGTGGCGGCGGCTACATAAGGTTTCGTGGAGTTTTGATCAGGTCCTAGGGTTTTTGCATCGGGGGATTCTTATAGGCGAAGAGGCGAGGCTGGGAGGCGGCCGGAGGGCCCACACCCTACCCAGGCGCGGAGTGGGCCCACCCGCACCTAGGGGGTGTGGCGTCCCTGGTTCGCCTATCCGTCTCCCCTCTGGACATCGTGTCGCCCACGGTAAAATATTGACTTTGGCTTTTGTCCCGTCCAATTCCGAGAATATTGATTTTCTGCCTTTCTGGAACCAAAAACAGAAGAAAACAGGCAACTGGCACTGTGGCAACTTGTTAATAGGTTAGTTCCAGAAAACATATAAAAGACCTCAAAGTGTAGACAAAGCAAAGCAAAGTAGATACTAAACAAGCATGGAACATCAAAAATTTTATAGAGTTTCTTAGGCGTCAAGCATCCCCAAGCTTAACTCCTGCTCGTCCTCGAGTAGGTAAGTGATAACAGAATAATTTTTGAGGTGACATGCGCCATCAAAACCAAGATCAAACCATTTTAAAGCATTGAAATTTGGGATCAAGAACTCTAAACATGTGCATGAAAGATGTAGTTCTAATAATAGGACATAGTAACTATGCATGCAATATGAAAGGCTACACGCAAAGATCATGAATAACATGCATTGAAAAACGTTTCTTTGTTTCACATACAGAAAACATGGCATAGTGGCATTCAGCTTGTCCCTCATAGAGTAGATAATAGATGCATAGGACACCTTTAAAGTTCACAAGGGTGACTAGATACAAATAGCACAAGAACAAGTAATATCACAATATGCATCAATCAATAAGTTTTGGGACACTGCACACATAATGGCAACTATGCTCTCTTAATGGTGCCTAAAAGTAGAAGGTGGATACTCAAATAATGGTAGAAGAAAGTCCCTTCACAAAGGGAAGCAGAGATTTCAAGTTTCAAAAAGAGCTCCCAAAAATTTTGGTACTTGTTAGCTTTCATCCCTCATTGCCCCTATCATAAGCATCTTGAAGTGGTTAAGGTTAAAGTGAACAAACTATGGAGTATATGCTTGACAAAGTATAAGTTGGCAATCTCAAGTCCCTTGAATACGAGGGCCACACCTCATGCTACTCAACTTCAGTCACATGGAAGTTCTTGTCATTGTAAGTACATGCGTATCATAGAGAACCGCCAACGGGGTACCCTTGCACATGGTACAGGAGCTATCCCATAACCAAAATGACAAGGCAAGCAGACAATGAGCATCTCAGCGATCTTTTTATTTACAATATGCATAGCTTTTTATTGAGGATTCTTCATAGATAGCTCACTATAGTGATGCTGCAATTTTCCACCATGATTATGCATGGCTTAGGCTAGCGGCCCAGGCGTTTCTCTAACAAAAAATACATACTCCATGGACTTACAAGTTCCCTCTTTATTTCACACCAGTGACATCCATAGACAAAAGAGCATGATATCAACTGAGTACAAAGTACAAGTGCAATGTTGAAAACGTTCCTCGTGACAGCACAGTTCTGCTAATTCCATCGTATAAGTGCAAGCATATAAAACTTAGATGACACAATGGTTCAAGTTTATTAGGAGAAAAGAATATAAAGTGTGCCATCAAGTTCGTGAGATATTTAATCACTAAGTTTTCACAAAACAAAATACCTTTATTTGAAAGGTAGCTAAAAACAATAATATACTTGGAATGGTGTAACACACCATGCATAGGAATTTATAGTGCACACTTTGGAATAACTTGGTTTCTTGGGAGTTGGAAGCATGAGTAGAGCTTACTCATACAAGTGGAGGCTAGCAAAAGACTGGGAGCAACCAACTAAGTGAGCAATAATGGCCATAATCATGCAGAGTAACAAAACATTACTAATCAAAGCATAGAGTGGTACTACAAGTCAAGGACTAAATGATCATAGAGGCTATGGTGACTTGTTCATAGTCATAACATGGTGTGAGGATGTGCCAAGTCAACCCAAACGAAGCATCAAAGGAGAATACCATAATACTATGCGTTTGCATGCTAAAACAACACATAATTTATTCAAGGCACACTAAGCAATCCCAATTGTTTGGAACAAGACATGCTATAGAACTAATCACTAAGCATAAGGTCAAAACAACACCTAGCATGTCATGCTAAAGGCTAAGTCACAGTCAATGCAAGCTCCTCTTGCACTTTCAAGCAGGAACTTCCTACTCCTTTCCAAAACCAAGCAACTTATTTGAAACAACACAGTGAGAAGGGGGGTCCAAACTACTTTATTCAAGCAAACTAAAAAACTAAGCAAACCAAACAAAAACTAAGACGCTCCAAGAACAACACAACTTGTGCATGAAACAATAAAAACGAAATGTCTAGACAGACCTGAGCTTTTTATTGATGAAGAAGGGGATGCCTTGGGCATCCCCAAGCTTTGACGCTTGTACTTCTTGGATATTTCTTGGAGTGACACCGGGGTGGCATCCCCAATCTTGATATTTTGTCCATTCTTCATCTCATTACATCATTCTTTCTCTACACCTAATTTTTTTCTCCTTCATACAAAACTTCACACAATCTTCATTAGCAACATTAGTGTATTCAAGAGATAATAGACCTTTAGGAAAAGCTTTGTAACAGTAAAACTTTTCACTAAAAACACAAGCTACTGTATCAACTCCTTCCAAAATCTCAATTCCCCAAAAGAGAACTTAAAAAGGAACCAATAAGAAGCAAATGCAAATAATGGCAGAAATCTGTCAAAACAGACCAGTATGTATAAACCGATTTTTTCGAAAATCTTCTGTTGCTCAAATCAAAAAGTTTTGAACTAACTAAAGTTAGATAACATACTGGGGGATTTATTCGTAAAGTTTCATCTAAATCCGGCTTACATAGACTCCTCACGAATTTTTTGGGTGGAGGACAGAAATCTGTTTCGGGACAGCAACTCCCCAAATCTTACTTCCCTCTCATTAGAGGTCATTCTTGACACAAAAAATCAAATAATAGGATAAAGAGAGGTCATTAGTGAAGTAATAACTTCCAAGACTCAAGGAAACTCTTGGGTTACCTCCCAACAAGTACTTTTCTTTAACGCCTTTAAGTTAGGCTTGATAGCTTGAGAAAATGCTCACATAAGAATTATGAATTGAAGTAAAAGAGAGCATCAAGAAGCAAATTCAAAACACATTTAAGTCTAACTCACTTCCTATGCATAGGAATCTTGTAAGAAAATAAATTCACAAATAATAAAGTGACATGCATAGGAAGGCAAATCAAGAGTAACATCAAAACTTTCAGCACATAGAGAGGTGTTTCAGTACCATGAAAACTTTAATAACCATATTTTCCTCTCTCATAATAATTTTTAGTAGCCTCATGAATAAACTCAACAATATAACTATCACATAAAGCAGGATTTTCATGAGCTACAAACACATAATTTCTATCAATCTCAAAAATAGTGGGATTAAAACCTTCACAAGTTTTACCCAAAGTAGATATTTCAAAGGGATCCACATGAACATAGCATTCATCCTCCTTTGGTAAGCATGGGGGACAATCAAATAATGTAAGGGATAAAGAGTTACTCTCATTAGAAGGTAGGCATGGGTAGATAATCCATTCTTCCTCCTTTTGTTCATCACTCTCCTCCTCTTTTTCATCTAATAAGCTTCCAATTTCAACAATTTCTTCTTCCATAGGCTCCTGCAAGGCATTAGTCTCTTCCATTTGTGGAAAGCATCCATTAAAATATTCAAGAATATAGCCATTTTATTCCTTGTAATTATCAAAGCAAAATTTGAGTATCTCATAAACCTCATCTTCATAAGGTGCATCATCAGTATTTTCAAGCAAACTGGCAAGTTCAAATGCACCCTTGAAAGCAATAAATTCTTCAATTTGTTCCACATCATAAAAGTCATAATTTCCTTTAACATAAGAGGATATGGTAACATTATCATTATACTTACATTTAAAAAGAAGGTTCTTATGCCTCCTACAGCAACAAGATTTATCAAAGCAATAAGTAACATTATAAGTAGAGCAGACGTCTCTAGCAATAGTATTCAACTTATCAATTTGTTCCCATAAGTGTTTCCCTTTTTGTGAAAAACGGTGTTGCTTATAATAATACTTTTGTTTTTCCGTGAACCCACCTTGCCAATAAGAACTAGTTTCAAAGAAACAATCCATTGACAGAAAGCATGACCAAGCAAGGAAATAATAGACCACCGACTAGAGTAGGAACTAAGTTTTTGTGTTTTTGAATAAACAAATCAAACCAAACTAAACTAAACTATTTTTTTAAGTTTTTGAAGAGAGGCAAACAAAGCCAAGCAAAAGAAACTAAGCAAACTAAAAACAAAGTAAAGAGAAAGTAAGTGGAGGACTCCCCTTGTGAAGACGTCCTTATCTTCCTCGGCAACGGCGCCTAAAAGACTTGATGCAGCGCTGAGTTGATGTAGGAGAGCTTCGTTGGGAACCCCAAGAGCAAGGTGTGAAGCAGCACAACAGCAAGTTTTCCCTCTGTAAGAAACCTAGGTTATCGAACCAGTAGGAGGAAGGAAACGTCACACAGGTGTTGTAAGCAACGCGGAGACCTGCACAACACAAACTCAAGACTTTGCCCCAACGAATCATGAGAGGGTTCAAGCTCTTCACCTTTTGGTTGTAACAAAGGATTAAACGTATGGTGTGGAAGGTAAAGGTTTGCAGCAAGTAAATATGTAACAGTGGAAGACGTATCAATGGTAAAGATTGGACCAGGGTCCATAGTTCACTAGAGGTGCTCTCCTTAGATAAACAACAAGGCGTAAAGGGTAAACAAATTACAGCTGGGCAATTGACAGGAACTGAGCAAGGAATAACAATGCAATACCAGACAAAAAGATCCTATCAGATTCAATTGGGCAATAAAACAATATACATAGACCGCCATCCAACTGCATCTATGACTAGAAGTCCACCTTCAGGTTATCATCCGAACCCCCTCCAGTATTAAGTTGCAAGCAACATACAACTGCTTTAAGCAAAGTATGTAAGTTAACAATCTAGTTGTTCCATGAACAAGAGACTGTTGTTTTCTCCCTAGTGGCAACAACACATCTACAACCGAAGAGATTTCTGTCACTGTAAGACCACACCTTTGTAACGGTAAAGATCCTGTGATTGAATGCTAGTCCCTGGATCAAATGCTAGCATCCATTGTTTAAGATGAAGTACACATATACAAAGGTCTTTATTACATCGTCATTCCAGGGATAAACATAGTCTTTTACAACACCATAGCCATAGGCTAGTACAAGAGTTCATAACATAAATAATTAAAGTAAAGTATTCATCTAACACCATAGCCAAAGGCTAGTACAAGAGTTCATAACATAAATAATTAAAGTAAAGTCTTAATCAGAGTAACCTGCAACATCACAAGTTACAGCCACAATGGGTCAATACATTTGGAATTGTATTGGAAAGTCATACCATAGTAGAAAAGTAGTATCTAACATCTATATGAATTTGGCTAAGTGTAGCTTAGGCTTGCTTTTCTCAAAATAGGTTTTTCCTATCAGTTGAAAACACTAAGTTTCTGTTTGTCAAAAACTCCCAAGGAACCACCAATAGACATCGGTGAATGTAAGGTCCCCAACCTTTAATAAGATTGAGCCCCCTGTGTTTACAATGCTAGTCCCTGGATCAATAGCTAGCATCCACAGTTCAGATGTAATATCAAGAAACAAAGGTCATAATACAACTTTATAACCAGGAAGAACTTAATTTTTATTACATCAAACATAGCTCATATGGCTATTACATTACATTGCAGCGGAATATCTATAGTCATGGGTCCTTCATCTTCAAAGTGCCACAGGCAGATGTTGGTTGTAGACTTTGTAATCCTAATCAATCAATCTTCACTAAAATCAATCAAACCTGCAACATTACAAGTTACAGCCACAAGGGTCAATACATTTGAATTGTATTGGCAAGTGATACTTTGGTAGTATAGTGGAGTCTATCATCTATATGCATTTTGGCTAAGTGGAGTTGAGGCTTGCATTGCTCAAAATAGATTTTTCCCTATCATTTTTGAAAATACTAAGTTTTGTTTGGCAAAAACCACCAAGGCATCTACCAATCAAGACTGAAGATCCTCTCAAGGCATCTACCAATCAAAGACTGAAGATTTTCTTGGCAAAAACAAATTTCCCAATCTAAGATTTTGAGATCCTTGTACCAAGCCATCTCTCCATCAAAGATTGAAGAATTTCACACAACCCTTGTTCACCCACAAGTTTTAATTTAGAAATTGGAATGATGAGATTCTTGATTGCTTCCATGTCTTGATGCTCAAATTGTCCTTTTCCAGGGACATGGCTAAGTACTTAGATTTTACACTCTGCAGAGGTGGTGCACTTTCCCCACAAGACTTGGTTTCCCAAGACAAGATCTTTCAGAAGCTTTCCCTTAGACCATCATGGACGTGTTCCAACCTATCAAACACTACCACCCACTGTCCATATGGCTAAGTTCTTGCAACCTATATGATCATGGCAGAGCCCATATTGCCAAGTGGTTGCACTTGAAGCTTCTCAACATTTGACATCTCAAATCTCTTTGTTTCCTGGGTGGCCATCCACAAGTGAGATACACTAAGGTAAACCATAAACATGGGCCTTGTGAACCACTCAACCAAAAACCACCAAGCAAGTCCCATTCCACCCAGGAGATTCATTTACTTAGTTGTTTTATTTAAACAAAACACAAGTCCTTAGACTTGGAGATTTTTCATAGCATGAATATATAATCCACCCTTGTTTTCTATTAGCTAGGCTAAGCATGATAGTAATAGGAATCCTAACTTAGGAAGATTTCCACTAAGGTTTCATCTACTAGGTGCTACTATAGCAAGGTATACACTTAGCAAAAAAAAAAGCATGCAAGTTTTACTTAGCAAAAACACTAATGCATAGTGAAAATAATGGGACAAAAGATATGAAGCATCACTTGCCTTTTTGGTAGAGGGTATAGATTCAGTCCTTGTCCTTGCAACAATCACACTCTTCAAGTCACTACAATTCAATCAAGCAAGGCACAACTCAATCTACCAATCAAGCAAAACATCACACAAGAAGACAAAGTCAAAGAAATGCATGCAAGCATGCAAAGCTTTGTTTTGTTTTGGAAAAGTGGTTCCTAATGGGTCATAGTCATTTGGGTTAATATAAGTCATGCATAAGCATGCAAAGGTTGGTTCTATTGTAAGGAAGGTTTCCACTAGGCTTCTAAACTTTGTGAGTTCCAATTTGGTCATTTACCAAAATGGCAAAGTCATTTACAAAAGGTTTCAGTAGGGCATTAGCCTATAGGGTTCACCAAGTATGTTTTCAAATCATAAACTTGGGTTTTGGGGTTAGTGAGTTTAAAAAAAAAACATTTTCCAAAGGTTTTCTTCCAAAATCATTTTTGATAAAAAACCACATTTCTATTTGACTAGAAATGGTTTTTAAATCAAAGGTTCCTTATTTTGTTTCACCAAATGAGTTGCTATTGCAAAACTTGGTGTTTTGGGTCAGTAGGTTTGGTCTAAACCATTTTCCCAAAGTTTTTCACTCAAAAACATTTTCATAAACAAAACTATAGTTTTTAGTTAGCTAGAAATGGACTAAACCAATTAATCCATTCTATTCTTTTTCAAAAATCATTTTCCACAACATGGGTTGGTTCCTAGGGTCAGTAAGGTCACAACAAACCAATTTGCAAAGGTTTTAACCTTAAAATCATTTTTAAACATTTTTTCTAATGTTAGCAAGCACACAAAAGAATCTGCAGAATTAAACAAGTTAACAGATACTATTTGCTAAACTAAGGGTAGGGTTGGCTAGATCTTGTCTTGATGATTCCAACGACATCAAATTTGTAAAATTTGGACGTGTGGATCCAAAGATACAAGGGTTTGAAAATGGCAAATAAATCTGTTTTCAAATTTCTTTTAAACAGATCTAGTGCCACGCGTCGTGTTTTTATTCGTCCGTACCGGTTCGGTTGGATCGCGGCTGTGGGGCGTTGGATCAAGTTTGATCACGCGGTCCAGAGGACATACCTCTTCGCGACTAAGTGATTCTATCTAGTGCGTCCGATCCAGATCGAACGACTGTGGGGTGCTCGACCACAGACGAGCGGCGCTACGGCGGCTACCGGCGGCGGAGCGGTCGGTCGACGACGGAGGCGATGCTACAGGGGGTGAGGGAGAAAGAGGGGTTGCTCACCGGGCTCAGGGGGTCACGGCGATGCTCGAGGAGGTGTTGGTCGAGGGCGCCGTCGCAGCGTAATTGCTCGCGGAGTAGAGAACAACGCCGGACGGCTTGGGTCAAGGTTGAAGACGCGTTGTGGGTCACCTCAAAGCGAAATGGCGACATGGTTAGATGCGCGGGTCCAAGGCAAGGTCGTGTGCATGAACAAGAGGTAAAGGGGCGACCAAGCGGCCACGGCTTACGGAGAGCGAGCCGCAGTCATCATCATCGAAGGTGAGGTTTCGTGGCACCCGCGTTGAACGAAAGATACGACAGCGCCAGGAGTGGAGAAGCTGCTAGGGTGCTCGGGGAGGCAAGGCAGTTGGCTGGGCTCGCCGAATTGAAGAGGAGCTCGGTGTGACGGTGGTGCAGAGGAAATCGACAGCCTAGGGGCAGAGAGGGAGTGGTCTGGGAAATGACAGAGGAGAGGGAGGCGGTTAAATGAGCGTGTCTCGCGAGTTAAGGTGGCCGTGTTATGTAATTGATGCCGCGGGTTACAGCAGAAACGGCGAAGGAGGAGGGAAGAATAGGTCGTGGGTGTGGACGAAGAACAGAAAGGTGGGACCTGGCCTGTCACCGAAAAGAGAGAGAGTGGGAGTGGGTCCCGTTTGTCTGTCACTGAGTGGGTTCTTTCCGCGGTAAAGAAAACGGTTCGGGGGAAGAATAAGAGGAGGTGGGGTCTTCTCGTCAGCGAGTGAGAGAGAGAAAGAGTGGGTCCTGGTTTTCATTGACTCAGTGGGTCTGTTATTTGGTACGAAAAGTTTTTCTGAGGGAAAGGAGAGGTGGGCTGCTGCTGGGCCTTAGTGGGTTGCTCTATTTTTTTCTGTCTAAACTTTTTCCTTTTCTATTTTATTTTCTGTTTTGAATTTCAAACAATTATCAAACAATCAAACAAAGTTCAAATCAATTCAAACAATCACTCCAAATTTGTATTTTGAATTTGGTTCTGTTTAAGACATAATCCAAATCTCAAAACAAAATATTATTATTATTTATTTTAGGATCCATTTAATAATTAAATAAAATGGATCTTTATTTAATAAAATAGGGTTTTGATTTATTTAATAAAATTTCCATTTGAAATCCAATTATTTTCAAAACCAAACCAGAAGGTTTTATTTGAAAAATAAAAGAATACTTGGAAACTTATTTAAATAAATAAATAAGTTTTGGTGTTTAATTAAAATGGGAAAGCCTTTACTTAGATAAAATTGGATATTTAAATCCTTATTATTTTATTTAAATAAACCTTTACTCATTTTAATCAAAGCAAAACCTTTTAATAAAAGATTTCAAAGTAGTAACAAAATACTTGGTGTTCATTTAAAATGGGAAAAGCCTTTACTTAAATAAAATTGGATATTTAAATCCTTATTATTTTATTTAAATAAACTTTTACTCATTTTATCAAAACAAAATATTTTATTACAAAAGTTTGGCCAAAATTAATTTGGCTCACCTTTTCATTTGAGAACAAAGTCTTTTATTAAAAGATCCAAATAGTATTTCCAAAACAATTTATTTTTCCTTTATTAAATGTTTATCTTTTTAATCCCTTTAGGATTATAATTGTTCACCAATTGGTATGGCTTTTGGTAAGGGCTTTATTGGCTTTGGAAATTCAATTTCCTTATCTTTTTATATTCATAAGGTTTTTGTCTATGGTTCCAAACTAAGTGAAACCAATCCCTAAGGTATTTCTTGATCCTTTGTGATTATTTGTTAATCAAATTTGGTATGGATCAAATCCATGGATTTGGAGATACTTTGGAAAATGATTTCCTTCCATTAGGGCTTAGGGATTTGGATTTATTTTCCATGTGTTCAAATTTCCAGATACATTCATTGAGGAATGCATTTCCCTTGATTTGGATTTTTGTTGAATTCAAACTTTAGCCAAAGTTTGTTCAAGATGGGATTTTAAGTCTCCTTTTAGAAACAAAAGTTTCTTTTCACCCTGATTTTCAACAAAAATTTATTTTGTTTATTTTATTTTTCACATTACAAGATTTGGAAAATCTTGGGATGTGACAGTGAACCTTAACCCTTGTTCAACCACAAGTTTTAACTTAGAAATTGGGACGAGGAGATCCTTGATAGATTCAATGTCTTGATGCTCAAATTGTCCGTTTCCAGGGACACGGCTAAGTACTTAGGTTTTTCCTTCTCGAGAAGTGGTGCACTTTCCCCACAAGACTCGACATGCATCGAGACGAGTTCTTTCAGAAGCCTTCAATTAGACCAAATGGATGCGTTCCATCCTATCACCCTACCACCATCTGTCCATCTGGCTAAGTTATTGCAACCTATATGATCAAGGCAGAGCCCATATGCCATGTGGTTGCATTAGAAGCTTCTAAACACTAAGTATCTCAAATCCCTTTGTTCCTGGGTGGCTTTCCACAAGTGTGGTACACAAGGTGGACCATATAAATGGGCCTTGTGTAACCACTCAACATAACCCAAACATACCATTCCACCCAGGTGATTCATTCACTTAGTTGTTTTATTAAGCAAAAACATTAGTCAGAGACTTATCAAAATTTCCATAGCATGTATATAATCCACCCTTGTTTACTACTAGCTAGGCTAAGCATGATAACATAACAAGTATCTTAACTTAGAGAAAATTCTACCAAGACTACAACTACTAGGATTTCCCAAGGCATAGCATAGTTTATCCTTAGCAAAATTCCATGCAAGGCCTATTCAAAATATCACAAGTGCATAGTAAAAATAATAGGACAAATATACATGAAGCACCACTTGCCTTGTTAGTTGGGGGAGTAGTAACAATCTTCACAATCATAATCACCACTAGCACTAAAATCTACACATAAAATGATAGCACCAAATTCTCATTCAAAATATTCAAGCAAAAATATATGAATGCATGCAATGCAATGAAATGAACTTTCCTACACTAAACAATTTAACCAAACAGTACTGAACACAAAGTCATCTAAATATAGTCTAAATAAACTTAAATTTGTTTAAAAATATTTTCTAAATAATTTATATAGTCAAAATAAGCCTATATTTGTCTCTGCACAAAAACCCATTTTTATAGAAACAAAATACAAAAATAAGCCCATAGTAGTGTAGGATTTATTTTTGTGAATCCATTGATATCTTATTTTCATTTTTTGTGTAAACAAAACAAAATTTATGAATTTTACAAGATTGAATCTCTAATAGATATAAAAACATATTTTAAATCAAAACCCTAGACACGTGGCTATGTCTGATTGGTCGATACCTCTTCACGCGGATAGGCTAACATGGAGCTTTGGATTGAAGTGACTCTGTACGGTTCAGATCAAACAAAAATGTTTCGATTAAGTGATCTATCCTAGACACTAGATTTAGATCTAACGGCTATGATGCACGCGACCAAAGTCTGGTGACGCTTCCAAGCAGCCATGGAGAAGCGCCGTCCTCCGTAGATCCTCTGAGAGAAATCCTGCATCAAGGGGAGCACTGGAGTGGACGAATTTGGTCGTTCTTCTTTGCGGCAGTTCGTCGGAAATCTTGCTAGAGAGCTCGCCTCCGACCGCGCATGTCCTCGCCGACCTCTCTATCATCATCAGGGTGAGTTCCCAAACCTTCTAGTATCCTTAAATCGCCTTATCTCGATGTGAATCACCGTCTCACCGTGTGCCATCGTCGGCCATCGTCGGAGCTCATCGGAGCTAAGGCTCTGATGACCATTTCCAAGCGGCGCTGCCACTTTAGGAATCAGCACGATGCACTGATTCGAACTAGGTTCATTTCGTTTGCTAGGGCGCAGTAGATCGTCGCCGGCGATCAGCCACTGACGGCGGTGGTGGTGCTGATGCCATCGTTACGTCCTGCCGACGCCACCATGGACCCAGTCAGCTAGTTTGACTAGTCTTTGTCTCGCGTGGCTGGTGACATGGCCTTGGGCCCATGTGTCATCGACTGAGAGTAGAGAGAGGGTCAGTAACAAATACATTTTCTAAACCTGAGAGCTGAGATGGACAAAGGCCCACTAGTCAGTGATTGAGGCTAGTTTTAGGTGCGGTGTAAAAAGTATTTCCTGTTTAAGAAATAGATAAAATGTTATAAACTTAATTATTAATATTCCAGAAATCAAATAAATGCTTAAATCTTGTTTAATTAATAACTTTTGATTTATAATTCAGAAAAATGTGTATAATATATGAAAATTTTCATAAAAATAAAATCTAAAACTTAAACTTATTATCCAAAATTATTATGATTATTATTTAAATAAATATTAATTAATAAAAGTTTAAAAGTAATAAAACTTGATAATTCATATTTTAATAATGGTAAATGTTAATAATATAAATAAAATACCAAAAATCTTAGAAAAATAAAATTTATAATTTGAAACTATAATCATGTATTATTATTTCACATAATTAAATATTCATTATTTATTACGTAATTATAAAGTAATAAGAATTATAAAAATCATATCTTATTATTTATAAATCACAAAAATAAATGTAATATACCAAAATGATAAAAAAATATCTACATGTTAAAAATTTAATAATCTACTTGTGAGTTAAATAAAAACTTAAATATTTTAATAACTCAAATTTAAACTTATTTACTTCATTAATAATTCATATAAGGATAAAAAAAAATTATTAATATTTCTAAAATGAGTCAATTAAGTCTAATAAATAGTATTAGTCTTAAATATTAATAAAATAAAGCCATAATGGTTTAGAACATGATAAATACCCTTTTGTTTAAATTATCCTCAACCTTGAGGGAAGATTATATTCTCAAAGGATTCCAATTCATGATAAAAACCTTAAAGAATAACTGGTGAATAAATTAGATCATTCCTATCTACTTTAACCACCAGATTACAAAAACTACCACCACACTATAATAAATCCATAAGTAGTTAAGTAATATTATATTTTGGTTTATAAACTATAACCACTCATTGATAAAAGGTAAATGATACTACTCCATTGTAAAAATCAAGAGACCAGTACACTAAGTAAAAGAATCACCAATATTGAGTAACCTAAAGAAAACATTCCAGATACACAAGATACAAATGTTATAAGTATCATACTATCAAAACTATCTATATTTTAAAGTTAACTTTAGTCTACAAGAATCTAAATATAACACTATAAACATTATTATATGTTTTATAGTTAACTTTGGTCTGAACTAGTTAAGTTCTAAAGCATTTCAAGCTAAAACTATTCAAGCAAACACAAATAACATCGAACACCACTAATTAACCACAAAGATTGTTTAAACCTTAGAAAAGGAATTTATTCTTCAAAAGTTATTTGTTTTGCCACTTTAGACAATGTATGACAAATAATCAAGATCACCTTACTTCATACTTCACTCGTATACCTAGGAGTGATAACACTTAAACTATTTATAAATGAATGTACTTATAAAGTCAAGTTTGAAGATAAACAATTAAAATATAAACAATCTTGAAGAGCATTTCATAGGAGTATATTCTATTGCTACATAAATATGTGTTGTTCACACACACTCACAAGCCCTAATAAGAAGCACAAGTGTGAAACTTATCTAAAAGGACAACACATTCTAAAGTAACCATTTCCGGAATCCAAACCCTAGAACAACATTATTTTCGAGATTTGCATTTATAACGTGCATCACATTACTTATGCATCAAAGCATATTGCTTCTTTAAACATTAGTCCTTACCGGACCAATGATGCTGATTTCAGATTTTGGATCTTATACTGACTCAAAGTCCGTGAGTGCATAATCTTGCAATCACAAAAGGCAAGTTTGCACTTGCTCATGTCCTTTATTTAATTTCTATAAAGTATTTTACAAATCTAGTGTTGTTATCACCTGCATTTGAAAAAGGTCTAAAAACACCATTTTCGATAATAATGTGAACTCTTGGTTACTAATTCAGGGTGATCAGCTAATCTATTCAATCTGATAGTTGGAATACCACTGTTCAGAACTATATCACCTAGGACTTAACAACCAATGTCGCCTGTGATTCTTGCGCCGTATATTACGTGTTGACCATGAGATTTGGAATGGGACGGAGAAGTCAGCTGTATTTTCTTCCTCTCGCATGAAGCCAGATGTGCAGGTCGTGGCTGTTAGCCTTGTAGCATGCATATTAATTGGTAATTCATAGAAGATATGCAGCATATGGGTGGGAACCCTCATCGTCCCACGATAGTTCTGACATCTAACGGTTTGTACAAACCATTGCCGTAATCCAATATGTGGGCATGGTGTACACCAAGGAGGCATGCGAGGTCACGAAGGGGGCAGTGATTGGTTTGGATCATCTTTTTGGCCCCACATCATGGAATTGTGGATAGGAATAAGCTGCCCGGTTGTGCAACAAAGAGTTGATCTCTCATGGGTAAAGTGACGCACCTCTGTAGAGTGTAAGACCTGTAACTTGTTACTCCCTGTTCCGGGAAGGAGCTGCGAACACGGCGGGAAAGGAAATCCATGAAAGTTCTAGTAAACCCGTGAAGGCTGGCGGACATAGCTTTTCAGAATAAAAGCAACCTTTGAAGAAATGTTTATGAAAACTCAGATTGTTTCACCACTCCACGGTCTGTGGCTATAGTTATAGTGCATCAAACACTACTTTTCTAGTGAATTTGCTGAGTACGCTCATACTCAAAGTATCTTCTTAACCCTTGCTAGATTCTGAAGCCGGAGTAGACAACAACCACATCAAGTTATGCTCCAGGACTTATCATGCAAAGTTAAAGCTCTTCAATGAAGACAAGGAAGTCAACATATACCTCAACTCAAGTGAGGAAAAAGTTACTGATTAGATAGGAATATAATCTCTAGCCAAAGAACCTAATTCTGTAGTGCATTGCAATAGCAGCAATGCCAACCCTTTAGTTAAAATACTAGTATTAGTAGTATAATAGTTCTTGTGTTGTTTATATTTGATTCTTCTTCATAAGAAGTTCTTTCTCTCTCTCTCTTTAACCTAGAGTGTTCTCTGGATCTTGTGTAAAGAGTGAGATGTAACATTTATCCATGTATTGGACCCGCTGTGTTTCTGTTGTGCCATTCTGAGGGATGTAATACTAGTGAACGGTGTTTCATTGGTGTTATGTCAACGACTATAATATACTACATCATGCAGTGGTATGCTGGGTCACCGCAGTCAGGCACGGCTTGACGGATACGACGGCGACGTTCTAGGCCTACCTAGGACAAACAAATCACATCAGTGGCTGCGCAAGGACACGACGCACATGGGTGTTTGGTCCAGAAGACAAGGGGCGCTCGATTTCTTACCGTAATTTCTCGCTGGATATGATTGACGCCTCGGGTGCTCACGGTGGCTAATGGAGACGGCGACCTAGGCTAGTATAGGATGAACCAGAGGTGAGATTAGTTGCACAATAACTAGAGGATCACAATCGTGTGCGCTATACTCACCGAAATAACTCATCGGAGTGCGTCGAGTAGCGGCGGTGCGAGCTTGATTGCGAGCAGCCTGGGGCGCTAAGATGAGGCTTGGCGAGGGGAAATGACCGCGGTGATGTGGTGCTTTAGTAGCCAGAGCAGGAGCGGAAATTACGCGAGGAATCAACGGAATTTAAGAGAATTCATTGGCGGCATCACTGCGGGGAAGAAACAGCAGAGCGGGTCGTCGTGCGGTGATTTGGGGACGATGAGCTGATGTGGCAGTGGGCCACGTTTGTCAGCGAGCGGGTGTGGCGCGGGTGCGGTGAGAAACAGAGGGGAGAGGGAAAATGCGGGGTGGGCTTGCTGGGCTGGTTCTGGCACTGGGCCGAATTGGTGGCGCTGGCCCTTTTCTATTTCTGTTCTCTTTTTCTATTTCTAATTTGATTTTCAGGAAACAATTTCAAACCAAATTCAGATGAGTTTGGATTCAAATCACCTCTGGATTTTTGTAGTGTGATCCAAGTATTCAAACATGTGTCTAACACACTTGTTTACTCAATTAAACTTAGGTCCTTTGAAAATAAAATAAAACCAAGCCTCATATAATATATAAACTATAGGCATAAAATTGGTTTTAATTTGAGTTTTGATTTGAAAATTTTGTGAAAAGCTAAGAATGCTAGGAATGCATGAATGAAATGCAAGCTTTTGTAAATCATGAATTTTGGGATGTTACAAATCTAACCCCCTTAAGATGAATCTCGCCCTCGAGATTCGGATTGGCTAGCAAATAGGTGAGGGTGATCTTTCCGAAGGTCATCTTATCTTTCCCAAGTAGCTTCTTCTTCGAAATGGTGGTTCCGCTGCACTTTACAGAACTTAATAGTTTTGGTACGAGTAACTCTTTCTACAGTCTCAAGAATCTTGATAGGTTTCTCCTCATAGGTGAGATCACTTTCCAACTGAACCTCTTCCAAGGGTATAGTATCCTTCAAAGAAGTTTCTTCCATCTCCGGATGGCATTTCTTCAACTGACTGACGTGAAACACATTGTGAACTGCAGACAGTGATTCAGGTAATTCAATCTCATAAGCCACTTCTCCTTTGCGACTCAAAATGTTGAATGGTCCAACATACCTTGGTGCCAATTCTCCCTTGACTCCAAATCTCTTCACACCACAAAGTGGTGAGACTCTAAGATACGCTCTATCACCTACCTCATAGGTGACTTCTCTATGCTTTGGATCTGCGTAGCTCTTCTGTCGTGACTATGCTATCTTCAATCTGTCTTTTACCAATTTGACTTTCTCTTTAGCTTCCTTGATCAATTCTGGTCCCAACAAGTTTCTTTCTCCAACACCACTCCATAGTAATGGTGTAGTACACTTTCTTACATAGAGAAACTGAAACGGTGCCATCTCAATTCTGGCTTGATATCTGTTATTATAAGAAAATTCTACATAAGGCAGACTTTCATCCCAACTAGCACCATAGTCTAGGGAACAAGCCCTCAACATATCCTCCAAAATCGGATTGGTCCTTTCTATCTGTCCATCAGTCTGGGGGTGAAATGTTGTGCTGAATCTAATCTCGTTCCCAATGATTCATGCACTTGTCGCCAAAAATGCAAGGTGAACTGGGTTCCTCTATCAGACACAATACTCTTGGGTACTCCATGCAGACACACAATTTTGTTAATGTAGATCTTGGCTAACTTAGCACTTGTATAGGTTGTCTTCACAGGTATGAAATGATCCACCTTAGTTAGGCGATCGACAACAACCCAAATAGAATCATATCCTGATCTATTCCTTGGTAGTCCGGTGATGAAATCCATACCAATCTTGTCCCACTTCAAATTAGGAATAGGTAGTGGTTGTAATAACCCTATCGGTTTCTGATGTTCCGCCTTCACTCGACTACACACATCACACAAGGCAATATGTTTCGTGATATCCTTTTTGAGATTGTTCCACCAAAATCTTTCCTTCACATCCATGTACATTTTTGTGTTACCTGGATGAATGGAATATGGTGAGTTGTGTGCTTCCTGCAGAATCAGTTTCCGAAGCCCAGATCTTGCAGAATGCAGATACATTTTCCATACCATATAGTAACCAGTTCATCTTTATGGAAACCTTTAGCTTTCCCTTTGCTAATTTTCCCTTTAATCTCCTCAATTTCCTTGTCCAACTTTTGGGCTTATTTTATTTTGTCCAACAATGTGGGTTGAACCTCCAATAACATGAGATGTCCTTCCGGTACTATCTCCAATCTGATATTTTTGAATTGGGCACACGGATCATCTGGCAATTCTCCCTTAGTAAGGCCATTCACATAAAACTTACGGCCTAAAGCATCCGCTATGACATTTGCTTTACCGGGGTGGTATTGCAAACTCAAGTCATAGTCCTTGATAAGTTCTAGCCATCTTCTTTGTCTCATATTGATTTCTTTTTGAGTGAAAATATATTTCACACTCTTGTGATCCGTGAACACTTCATAACGTTTTTCCAAAAGATAATGTCTCCATGTTTTGAGTGCATGGACAATAGAAGCTAACTCTAAATCATGAGTGGGATAGTTCACTTCATGAGTTTTGAGTTGCCTTGAGGCATAAGCCACAACTTTCCCTTCTTGCATCAAAACCCCACCTAATCCTTGGTGAGATGCATCACAGTAAACTTGTAAATCCTTCTCCAAAACTGTAGACACAAAACTGGTGTTGTCACTAGTCTCTTCTTCAATTCTTGGAAACTGAGTTCGCACCCTTCAGTCCAGTCAAACTTCTTTTCTTTCTTGAGTAACTCCGTCATTGGCTTAGCTACCTTTGAGAAATTCTCAATGAATCTTCTATAGTATGCTGCCAAGCCAAGGAAACTCCGAACCTCTTTCACTGACTTGGGAGATTCCCACTCAGTCACAGCTGACACCTTTGCGGGATCGACGGCTATACCATCTCCCGACACAATATGTCTGAGAAATCCAACTTCATTCAGCCAGAATTCACACTTACTAAATTTGGCATACAACTTGTGCTCCCTGAGCTTCTGAAGTATCAAACGCAAATGCTCGTCATGTTCTTCTTTGCTTTTGGAATAGATCAAAATGTCGTCTATGAATACGACAACAAACTTGTGAAGAAATTCCATGAACACCTTGTTCATCATATTCATGAAATAGGCTGGTGCATTTGTCAAACCAAACGGCATCACGGTGTACACATACAAACCATACCTAGTGGTGAAAGCAGTCTTAGGTATGTCGTGCTCTCTAATCTTAAGCTGAAAATAGCCTGATCGGATATCGATCTTCGAAAACACACGGGATCGTTCTAGCTGATCAAACAGATCGTTGATTCTAGGCAAAGGATATTTGTTCTTGATATTCACTTCATTGAGTAAACGGTAATCTATGCATAACCTTTGGCTTCTATCCTTCTTCTCAACAAATAGAACTGGTGCACCCCGAGATGAAGAACTTGGTTGAATAAATCCTTTCTGCAACTGTTCTCCAAGCTGTTTCTTGAGTTCTTTCAACTCATCCACTGACATCTTGTAGGGTCTCTTTGCTATTGGTCATGATCCTGGCAGTAAGTCAATCAGAAACTCCACATCTCTATCTGGTGGCATTCCTGGCAATTCTTCTCGAAACACATCCGGATATTCTTTTACAATTAGCACACTGTCTATGCTAACCCCCTTAAGATAATTTAGCTTACTCCCTTTAGATTCAAAGTTAGACTTGAACCTAATACATTTCTTATCCGGGGTTGTGAGTGTGATAGTACGATTGGCACAATCTAGTACTCCTTCATACTTAGTCATACAATCCATGCCCAGAATTACATCCAATCCTTGGGAATCTAGGATTATCAAACTAACTGGAAACTTATACTTTCCAAATTTTGTCACTAGATCATGACATCCAAGGTTCACTATGATCTCTCCACCGGGAGAGCTTACTTTTATAGGACATCCAATAGTTTTGGTGGGAAGTCCATTTTTATCAACAAATGCTCTTGATATGAATGAATGCGATGCGCTAGTATAAAAAAGAACAAGTGCTGGAAAAGTATTGAGCTTGAACTTACCAGCCACAGCATCGGACTCTTCATATATTTCTTCCACATTGATGTGGTTCACTTGTCCCTTCTGGAAAGGGTTGGGCTTGTTGGCTCCTTCAACTTTCTTTTCTGGGCATTCATTTGCATAGTGCCCCATCTTCTTACACTTGAAACACTCAACCTGACTGAGGTCCTTCTTTGCAGGCTGACTCCCATTACCACTTCCACTGTGGTGGCTCTTTCCACTCTTGTGGTTCTTATACTTGTCATTATCATGACTGCGATGATGCTTGTTGCCATGATGATGGTTGTGGTGGCTGTTGTACTTCCCATGCATGTGGAATCCAGAACTTCCACTATCATCATTATGGGAACGCTTGTGAGACGATCCCGAGTTGTTCTTATCAAAGTTATGCTTTCTCTTCCTACCCTCAACCTGTTTCATCTTGTTTTCCAAGATGGTGGCCTTGTCAAAGAGTGATTGATATGTTGGGACATAGGCAACAGATAGCTGCAGGTTCAATTCATCATTCAATCCTTCGAGGAACTTCTCCTTCCTCTTAGCATCAGTATCAACTTCATCCAGTGCATAGCACTTCAGATTGTTGAACTCCTCTATGTACTCAGCCACACTGCGGTGACGTTGTTTCAGATTGTGGAACTCTTTCTTCTTTAAGTTCATCACCCCTGATGAGATGTGGGCATTGCGGAAACCATCCTCAAAGATAGACCATGTCACATCCTCAAGGGGAGTGGTGATCTGAAAGTTGTCCCACCAGGTTGCTGTTGGTCCTTCGAGCAGATGTGCTGCGAATCTGACCTTTTCCTCGTCGGTGCAGCCAACAATGACTAAGTCCTTGTTCACGGAACATAGCAAGTCATTGGCTACCATTGGATCAGTTGTCCCTAAGAACTTGGCTGGCCTCAACCTCAAAAATCTGGTAAATCAGTTGTCCCTGAGAACTTGGCTACCATTGGATCAGTTGTTGTTGTTGTTGTTGTTCTGATTCTGATTTTGGTTCTAGATGAACTGAGTCATCATCTGCATCAGTTGAGCTTGAGCTGTCATCAACTGCTGCATCTCGGGGGTAACGTTATAGTTGTTGTTTGGGTTGGGGTTGGCACGACGGGGAGGCATCTGTGGTTTCAATAAGGATAAGGAATGATATATAACCCATAGATGCTTAATATGCAAAATGCATCACATAACAACAATTCACAAAACCAAGATAAAAAATAACATAGGGTTTAAATAAAGTAAACAACAAGTTTTTGGAAAAGTGAACACACCATAGCAAGGTCATTGCGACTCAATAATCAAGTATGATAGATAAAAGATAGTCGAGTAGTCTACACTACTCCTCCATGTCGACCTCCACGTCAACAAGTGTAAGTCCGGCTGTCTCCATGGCTGTCTTGTACTCCTCGACACTAGTGGTCAAGGCATTGACCTTCACACGGAGAGCTCTCTTCTGTGAGCGTAGCCTCTCAATCACTCTCTGCTAGGTCTCGGGCTCAAAGTCCTTGGCCTCTCTCTCAGCCTTCATGTCCTTGATCTTCTTGTTTCTGTCTTTGACTCTTTTATCCTGATTCTTGAACTTCTTGTCCAGGCTCTCGAATCTGGCCTCCATCTCCTTGACGATCTCGTCTTGCTCCGCGAAGATCTTGTCCTTCTCCCTCAACTGAACCTGGAGCTCGTCTTTGCTAAGCATGACGTTGGTCCTATCTGTGTCAAGGTGTCTAATAAGGCCCTCGAGGTCCTGGAGATATAGACAAACTGGCTCAATCGTCTCTCTAGTAGCACCCTCATACACTAATGCCTCTCCCTCCTTGTCACGTATCCCGAACGGGTGGAAGTAGAGGCCTCTAAGCTCAGTGGAGTGGCATCCGCAGAGGCGTTCGAGTAGCTCCTGCATGACTACATCTAGACCCTTATCCTTGTCATCGTGCATCAGCTTGAAGGAAATCTCCTCCATGAGTGGCTTCGTCTGTCGTCCCGGCTGCGAGACTCTAAAGCCCCAAAGGTCCTTCCTCTCAAACTTTGTGAGCTGAAGTTCCTTGATACTAGGAAGTGGGAGGTTGAGCACACTAGTAAACTGCACGATGCGTGAACCAAAATGAGTTCCATTGAACTCCTCGGCAGTGATGATCACAAAGCTAGGCATCTAATGTAAGATAGAGAAATATTAGAACAACACAAGTAAAAGAAAACAAGACAGTAGAATGAAAGCAAAAGCATACATCATCCATAAAACATACAAGTCATGGCATACAAAGTCCATCACAACACTAAGGTTCAACATAACTTAGTGGTGTCCCACTCACTTGCCAAATTAGTGGGATATGCTATATGGGTATCCTAATAGGAAGGCTACGGTGGAGTCACTAGCATTTCGAGCCTTGGAGTGCAGATACACAAGACTAGTAATAGACGGTGTAGGACTCAGAACCTGTTTGGCTAAGGGAAAACATCGATAATCTCATACAGCCTTACCCCACGCCTCTAAACATGCACTATGAGGACCCCTCAGATCTTCACGGAATCGGCGAAACCGTAGCCATCGGTCGTGTTCTCTTCTTTCGATCATTCCTATCGGAGACATCCACCTCTTCATCGGGGAAAAGGAAAAATTCAAGGCCCACCCTGCTTTGTATCACTTCGTGGAAGGACCGGACCATGGCACGCTTCTCCTACAATCTTTAAGCGCCGCAGAGGAGATAGACTTTAGTCTAGAAGAGCTAGACTCTATGCAAGAGATGGAGGAGGGTGTTCATCACCATTGGGACGGCGATGGATGTGCTGGAAAAGGGAAGGGGCCACTTATTGCTGCCGACGCGATCATGCAAAAGTCATGCCTCCGCCCAAGCAACAACAACACCGCAAACTTGCCGCCTCCATCATCCACGTCTGCAGCAGCCCAAGTTACTCCAGCCGATAGAGTGATGTACGGCAATCTCCTCGTCGAGCCACTAACCATTGCTCATATCCGGAATGTGACCCAACTTGAAACTAGATCAAGATCTGTCAACGCCAGAAGTCCATAGAGAAAGCTAGAGCAATGGAGGCCGGATGGGGCCAAGGCGGTAAAGCAGCGGAAAAGGCCACCTCTCGAGGCTTGAGGGACAGATCTCCTCTGATGTCGGGTCCCGACGGGTTCATCGAACAAGACGGAGGGATGCACGCAACAGAAGGATGCTATCCCAATATCCTCCGACCACGGAGAAAACAAAGATTAACATAAGAAACCCACCGCCACCTCCGCCAAGGCCCGGAAGGACCATACATGGGACCACGTTATCAAGCCCTATGGCACCGCCAAGCCAGCCACATGGTTGCAGGACTACGGCAACACGGTGGAGATTGTCCCATTAATGTTGGCGGTACGGACCATCAATGGATCGACGACTTGCGGAGAAATCTATCTACAACTGGTTGGACATGCAAGAAGCGTTCACCAAGAACTTTGAGGGTACATACGAAAGATGACTCAAGCTCGTCGCTATGACTTTTGCGGGACGAGGAGAGGGTGGACAACGTGGTTAACAACCTCAAGGAAGATTGGCACCCCACCGTCCGAAGAAGACCTCTCGAGGATCCCGATGAACTTGACGGAGGAAAACCTAACCAACACCATCTTCCACGGCGTAGTTCCTGGTCGGGAGGCTCGGTCCCTTGGGTGCATTACACTTCAGGATGACCTTCGAGGTAGTCCCTTCAAAAGCGTGTACCACCATCATTGTATCCAGATCGAGACCAAGCCGGTGGAACTTGTGGTAGGCGATGCCTCCAAGGTCACCACCATTGGGACGAACTCGATCCCAAATAGGTTGATCCAAAATCCAAACCAGTGAAAGAGATAGCTAGGTTACTTAACGCTAGATTTATCCGAAGTCCTTCACACCCGGGTATGAATTAAGAATGTGCGATTACACCGCTTGAACAAAGCATATCCCAAAGATCCGCTTTGCCTCGCAATGCATACTCGGATACCACCAGATCAAGATGAGGAAGTCGGTTGGCACGATCAAATTGGTGAAAGAAACTGAGGTCAACCCGGAGAAAATCAAGGCCATCTTGAACATAAACCGTCCGACATGGAGGAAAAAAGGAACCAGGCTATGAGCACGGAGTTAGGTCTTGACGGAGTGATAGCTTATGGAGTATTCTACAAGAGACGCGACGCTATCAAGTCACAAGCCTTGGCGGATTTTGTTGCAGATTGACGGAGATGCCGATGTGATGCCTTTGGAGATAGCCAACAGAGTTTTCCTAGAGCACTCGCACACCATATGTGAAGGGAGACATCGACAACCCGGATAGACTATTTCTTCAACATGGTGACTAAGGTCCCTCCGCTTGGACAAAACCATTCATGGAATATCTCGAACACCATAATCAATGGGCAACTCTACAAAAGGAGCACCGGTGTATACCTAAAGTTTCCCAGCTAGAACGATCGTTGGCATGGGATGCCAAGATTATGCCCGACAACCACATGTTCGCTGAAGAACTGCTAACAATACCAATAACTTGGCCATTTACTAAATGGATAGAAGCTAAACCCATTAGAAAGCTTGATGGGGCAACAACCCTCGTGTTGTCCGAGATCTAGTGGTGAGATTTGGTCTCCCACATAGCATTATCACCGACAACGGCAATTTATCACTGGAGAAGTGGAGGCATATTTTGGGAGAAAGGCATCCGACTTGACCTTGCATCTATGGCACACCCTTATTCATGGTCCACGATGCACCAAGAGTTGCCGCCACGACGAGGATGATGCTTTGCCAAAGATCTACAAATTATCCTGCATATGGGAAGGACCGTTCATCATAAGCAAAGGCGCTGCTCAATGGGTCTTACTACCTTGTTGACAATCGGCAACTAAGGATGAACTTAGCGAGGATCATAAGCGTAAGGCGTGACGGGATGATGACTACGAGGGCTTGATACGTGGCCATGGAACACTGCTTTTAACTAAGTCATTTTACATAGCATTTTATCTAGTGTGAACCTCTTATATGATCAATGAAATAAAGCTCTTTTGAACACTCATATTTCTGAGTCTTTTGCACTCGCATTCATTTTTGAATCATAAAACCTTTATGCACAAGTTTTAACGTTTGCGCAGCGAAATTCGCTATAAGATTAGCTTAAGTTTTTACGAATTACACCACGTTCTTTTGTCGTTTTTATGTGGATTACGGGTAGTGACTTTTACGGCGCAATGACCGAGAATTTTGTGCCGGGTTATTGGCCGGTGCTGCATTGGGCATCATCACCCTAAGCGCATCGTTCCGACAACGAGTCTTCGACTCACGAAAAGTCAACATAGAACAAAGTAATGGTAAACCCGACACTTGCTTAAAAATATATACATGCCAAGACTAAGTTCTTAAGTAGCAGGAAATAACAACCATTGTTTTCCTTAAGTTACATCATCAGGAATTTTTAAGCGCATACACCAAAGGCCAAAACAAATATTACATAGTGTTTTTCACTCTTTAGGCGCGAGGAGACTTGGAAGCATCTTATTGACGAACCACCCTCAACGTCGGCAGCTATGATGAGACTTCCGGAATCTTGGTTGATGTTGTCGATGGTGTTCATGCGCATGAAGACTGTCGATGTCCTGCTTCGGCAACTCTGGTGTCCTTAACCGGCAGTGATAGCGGATGGCTTCTGATCGATCTCTTTGCCGTCATCTTGCATGTCGAGGGATACCGGAGGTCACCCGTGAATGTTGGCATCTTCGTGAATGTGCCTTCACCGCAGGCAGCCATCCTTGCACCAGCCCGTGCACATGAAGCTTTCCAGCTTCGTGACACTTTCGGGGGCTCGGCATGAGAATCTCCCAGTACTTTATTCCCGCAATTAGAAGCCTTGATGTATATATGAAGGGCTGGCAATCTCTCCCAGCAGGTGATAGCTGTGTTGATGATTGCCGACAAGAACCATGCATTCTGTCGAGGAGACGCGGTTTTTAAACCCATAGGAGCTGAAAAGAATTCGACAATGGCGCATGAGTTCAATAAAATATAAGTATCAGACTAGAAATACAAAGCGGAGGAAACTTACTAAAGATCACGGCCTTGGCCAGGAGTGTCATGGATTCCTTCTCTTCTTGGAGGAGCTTAAGCGCCTCGCTATGGAGTTGGTTTTGCTCATCCAGCTTGCTTACGATATTTTAAGATCGCAAGCTCCTCCTTCAAGCCGATTGATTTCCACGGAGGAATCCCGTAGGGCTTTCATGGAATCCTCGTGCATCTTCAGCATCTCTTCCCTCTCCTTCTTAAGGATTCTGTTCTCGCTGTCCAGCTGCTGGATATGCTTGGACTGCTCGACAATATCCTTGGCCTTGGCGACATGTTCTGCAAAGTTGGAGAAAACAAAGTACACAGTGAGTACTCGGAGAATGAAGGCATAAAACCAAGACAGAATGCGCAAAAAAGAAAACAGACTCTTGTTTTTGATGATCTGTTCCTTCAAGATGGCAGTTTTACCCTTTTCGGCTTCAAGATCTGCGCGCATCTTCTGGTACTTATCATTGGCCATGCCCCTCCGAGCATTCTCATTCTGTGGAAAAAAGGAAAAGGTTAAACCGTTGTTTAGTCTGCTTGGAGAACCTAGTCGGAAACTTTCCATCTAGGCGCTCCGGGGCTACAGCGAGACTTTTTTAACTTAGCAATATGCTTAGCTTTTCTTTAAGAATCTAGACGGATCTACTGCAGTTCTCGATTAGAAGCTTTGGGGCTACAGTATAAAGTTTTAACTCGGAAAATGCTTAGCTTTTCTTTAAGCATCTAGTCGGAACTGATTCAGTTACAACTAGAAGCTTGGGGGCTATAGTATTGAAAATTATAAACACTGCGTATGCTACTCTTAAAGCATCTAGTCGGAATAGTTTCTCCCATCTAAATGCTTGGGGGGCTACAGTGAGAGTTCTTTCTAACTTAGTCACTCTTAGAGCATATAGATGCAAAACCTATGGTTTTCCGTCTACATCCTCGGGGGCTACAGTGGGATACTCATATGAAATGCAAAAGGTAAAGTAAAACTTACAAGTGCAATAATCTTGAGGTTTGTAGCGCTCTCGGCTAGCAGCTTGCCAAAGGAAATGCTATTTCCTCGCAAGATGTCCGCTTGTCGGAGAAGCTCCTCAATACCGCACGTCGGAGATGACGGCACTCCTCCAGGAACCAGAGTTGTGTTACTCGGCATGAGCGCCGGGTAAACTATCTTCGGGAACTCAAAGGGATTCTGGGGAGTAGGGGCGCCGCCTTCGGCAGAGGTACCAGTTCCCACCACTGCCTTGCCTCTACCAATGGCATCCTTAGCCGGAGCTTCAGCCATTTGTAGAGCAATGCTCTCCTGCGTCGCCTGTTCGCCGACAATAGCGAGTTCGGTAGAGGCGCCAGAATCCACTTCCATGGCGGAAGGGCCTGGTGCCTCCTGGGCTTGAGAACTTGTCGGGGCAGAGGAAGGCTTGACGGCAGGAGTAGCAGGGGCGATGGCGGGGAGGCGTCGCGATGCAGCATATCTTTGATATTTCTAGAAGCCCCCAAAGTTTTGGAGGTCTTCTTGAGGATGGTCGTGGCTTTCTTCCTGAAACATGCAAAGTGCATAAGTACAGGAACAAGACAGGTAAATAAGACAATGTCGAAGAATGAGAAGCTTACACTAGGGGGGATGCTTTGGCAAAAATCCCGGTGGCTTTTCTCTTTTCCGCCTCCAGGGCGGCGGTAGTCTTTTTGGAGGCTCCACCCTCCGTCTTCTTCTTCTTGCCTCCGTCGGCAGCGTCAGAGGTGGAGCTCTTCCATTTTCGCGCCAACGGGACATCGTCGTCAGACACGACCGTGATTTCCTTCATCTTTGGATCATATATTTGGGCAGCCAGGTTGTCCTCATCTAGATTGCTAAGCTGTTAAGTAAGAAGTCACCGTGTTATATAAGATGGTGTTGGCAAGACGGAGAAACTAGAGCATATGTCGTACACATAAAATAAATATCTACCTTTGGGCACTTGCCGTCAATGAACATGTCATAGGTGATGGTGAAGCCACGCTTCTTATCCTTCACCTTGACGATGTCCTTCAGGCGGAGCTTGACAGAGTCGCTCGAGAAGTTATCTACGGAGATCCGGAGGGTATCCCTTTGATCACTGGTATACTCGTGCATGAACTTCGCGCAGTGCTGCAGAGGTTGGATTCGCTTGATGAACCAGCACATGGCTAGGTCCAAGCCGGTCAAACCCGTCTCTACGAACAATTCGATCCGCCTTATTGCGCGAGAAGCGTCGAGGTCGGAGGGAAGGGAGGCATGGGATCTCCATGTGGAAACTTCAGCGGCGGCTCCATCCGCGAAGTCGATGCGTTACTTCGGCCCGCCAAAGGAATGTCGGGGCGTAGAAATACGTTTGCCGATTTTGCAGGACTCGTGGCCGACGATGTCGGGGAACCGCCGGCCAGGTCGAATCTTGAAGCTTATGGTGCTGCAGTTCCTAAGCTCCTCCCTACTATGTCCGGCTTCATGTTTGACGGTGAAGAAGTACACGAACAAGTCTAACCTAGGCCTAATCCCTAGGTAACCCTCACAAAGTGCCGCGAAGTTGCTAAGCACTAAGATGCTGTTGGGAGAGAGGTTATGGGGTTGGACCTTGTAGTGGTTCAAGACAGAGAGAAAGAAGTGGGAGATCGGCAGGGAAACGCCGCGTACCAGCTGAGCCTTGAGGTACACCTTTTCTCTGTCTTGGGGAGAAGGTGTCACCTCGCCGGCCGGCGCCGCCCGCCAGGCGAGCCCCTCCGTCGCGAGGAGGTAGCCTTCGGCGACCATCTCTTGGATGTCGCGGTCGGTGATGTCCGAGCCACGCCAGTCACCCTTGTGTGAGTCGGGCTCTTCTTCTAGTGGCTCTAGCGCCGCCAGATTATGGTCGCCGCTGGTGGTTTCGAAAACCGCCGATGCGGGGATGACCAGGCCCTCTAGGGGCACGACGACGGACCTCGCCGGCTTCGCCGCGGCTTCGCTCGACGCCGCCATCGATGGGGAGGAACTACTGCTGGCCATGGAGTGTTGGGAGGATGCGACTGACGCAGAGGGAGGCTAGGGTTTTCGAAGTGTCTCGCGGAGAGCTCGAGGAGGCGTGCGGCTAGAGGAAGAAGACGATGACGTGAGTGGAATGAGGTAAAAAGTGGAAAGTGTCCCACGGTTACTATTTATCATACTCTGCGTCAAGATTCGTGCAGCTGATTGGACGTTGCCGCGTAGACGACATGTTCGTGAACGTGCGCGGTAATTTCGCCACGTCTCCAACCGCCGCCGCCAACAGTTCGTATCGCTCGCGCGGGAAAATCGGATATGATTGCGTTCTCTGCCTGTGTGAGTTACGAGGCGTCGCTGACCTAAGCCTACGTCGTCCTAGCTGACACGGGTAGATGAGCCATCGCATCGAAGATTCCGGCATGGACGGATTTAATCCGACTACGGAAGAGTACGATGGAAGATTCAGCATTTCTCCGACTTACCATTCGAAGACGGAGAAAACCTTGCAGGGTTCTTTGGGAGGACTACAAGATGTTGCTTGACGATCTGCCGACATCCATCTAGACAGAGCATTCCACGTGAAGAGGCAAGACGGCGCAAGATCTCAGAGTTCTCCGGGGGCTACTGTTGGGGATATGCTATATGGGTATCCTAATAGCATGTCTCTTATCCGACTAACCCGGGTGGCCCATAGTCGGTAGCATGGCCTATGTCCTGCTAGGCGGCCCAGTTGGGTGGATCCAGAAGGGAGGCCCATGCCGGATAAAGGAAGGCTACGGTGGAGTCACTAGCGTACTCGGAGCCTTGGAGTGCAAGATACACAAGACTAGTAATAGACGGTGTAGGACTCTTTAACCTGTCCGGCTAGGAATTTTCCCTGTAACCCTAGGACCTAGCGACTATATAAGTCGGGCCTATGGGAGCCTTTAGGGGACAACATCAGACAATCTCATACAACCTCGCACAGCGAACCTATCTCTGTAACTCGGCGTATTGCCCTTATAGTGATTTATAGCAGGAATAGGATTCCACCACCGTTGTGGGATCTGAACCTGGGTAAGCTGTGTTACCTCGTATCCGTCAACCGTCCGCCTTACCCCACGTCTCTAAACACGCACTGTGAGGAACCCTCCATGGCGTACTCGTCGGCAATACCACGACACAGGGCATCCCTAGAGGCAATCTGTCGATCTTGATCACAAGATTCCAATGCTAAGTCTATGATGTCTTCTCTTAAACGTTGGTTAGCAGCCTCTAAGTCTTGGGTATTCTTATTCTCTTCTATAAGGTCATTTCGAGTGTTGAGCATTCTACACTTGAGTCTGTCACCAAGCTCCTTGATGGCATTCCAAGCTGCATTCCTTGCAGAGTCAAAGAATGACATGTGCATTTCTAAGATGGTGACCATGCAGAATCCAGACTCATTGTGGTTGTCTTCCTTGTTTTTGTATAAGTGAAGTTGCACCCACCAATATTCTTCTCCTTCATCCATCACGGGAAATACCATGTATCCCCATGGTAACCATAAGGTTCTTGATTGCTTTGGGAAACTCCATCTCACACTCCAAAGTCATAGTCATGAGTGGTCCCTTCTTCATGGCTTCGTTGATGGAATTCATCTACAAATGAAGATGATAAAGAAGATTAGAAAAGTATACGAGAAGAAAAACACAAGTGTGGAATTTTGCAAAGAGTTGCATTTTTCTTTAGTGGTTTTATTAGTCTAATCCATCCTAGGGTCATAATCCTACAGGAAACACAGTGCTCTGATACCATCTGTAAGACCCCACCTTTATAAAGTTAAAGGTCCCTGTGATTGCAATGCTAGTCCCTGGATCAAATGCTAGCATCCACTGTTTAAGATGAAGTACACATATACAAAGGTCTTTATTACATCGTCATTCCAGAGATAAACATAGTCTTTTACAACACCATAGCCAAAGGCTAGTACAAGAGTTCATAACATAAATAACTAAAGTAAAGTCTTCATCTTCATGTGCCACAGGCAAACTTGTTGAGTGTAGACTCATAACCCTAATCCTCATCAGAGTAACCTGCAACATCACAAGTTACATCCACAGTGGGTCAGTACATTTGGAATTGTATTGGCAAGTGATACCATAGTAGAATAGTAGTATCTAACATCTATATGAATTTTCCTAATTGTACCTTAGGCTTGCTTTCCTCAAAATAGGTTTTTCCTATCAGTTGAAAACACTAAGTTTCTGTTTGTCAAAAACTCCCAAGGAACCACCAATATACATTGGTGAACCTTAACCCTTGTTTAACCACAAGTTTTAACTTAGAAATTGGGATGAGGAGATTCTTGATAGATTCAATGTCTTGATGCTCAAATTGTCCGTTGCCAGGGACACGGCTAAGTACTTAGGTTTTTCCTTCTCGGGAGGTGGTGCACTTTCCCCACAAGACTCGACATGCATCGAGATGCGATCTTTCAGAAGCCTTCCCTTAGACCAAATGGACGCGTTCCATCCTATCACCCTACCACCATCTGTCCATCTAGCTAAGTTATTCCAACCTATATGATCAAGGCAGAGCCCATATGCCATGTGGTTGCACTAGAAGCTTCTAAACACTAAGTATCTCAAATCCCTTTGTTCCTGGGTGGCTTTCCACAAGTGTGATACACAAGGTGGACCATAGAAATGGGCCTTGTGTAACCACTCAACTTAACCCAAACATACCATTCCACCCAGGTGATTCATTCACTTAGTTGTTTTATTAAGAAAAAACATAAGTCAAAGACTTATCAAAATTTCCATAGCATGTATATAATCCACCCTTTTTTACTACTAGCTAGGCTAAGCATGATAACATAGCAAGTATATTAACTTAGATAAAATTCTACCAAGACTACAACTACTAGGATTTCCCAAGGCATAGCATAGTTTATACTTAGCAAAATTCCATGCAAGGCCTATTCAAAATATCACTAGTGCATAGTCAAAATAATAGGACAAATATAAATGAAGCACCACTTTCCTTGGTAGTTGGCGGAGTAGCAACAATCTTCACAATCACAATCAGCACTAGCACCAAAATCTACACATAAAATGATAGCACCAAATTCTCATTCAAAATATTCAAGCAAAAATATATGAATGCATGCAATGCAATGAAATGAATTTTCCTACACTAAACCATTTAACCAAATATTAATGAACACAAAGTCATCTAAATATAGTCTAAATAAACTTAAATTTGTTTTAAAATCATTTTCTAAATAATTTATATAGTCAAAATAAGCCTATATTTGTCTCTGCACAAAAACCCATTTTTATAGAAACAAAATACAAAAAAAATCCTACAGTAGTGTAGGATTTATTTTTGTGAATCCATTGATATCTTATTTGCATTTTTTGGATAAACAGAACAAAAGTTATGCATTTTACAAGTTTGAATCTCTAATAGATACAAAAACAGATTTTAAATCAAAACCCTAGACACGTGGCTGTGTCTGATTAGTCATACCGCTTCGTGCGGCTCGGCTAACATGGAGCGTTGGATCTAAGTGACTCTGTACGGTTTAGATCAAACAAAAACATTTTGATTAAGTGATCTATCCTAGCCACTGGATCTGGATATAACGGCTATGGTGCACGCGACCAAAGTCTGGCGGCGTTAGCGACGCTGCGCGGCGGCGACGCTCTAGCAGCGACGGTCTGGTGAATACAGAGGGAGCTGGGTGTTACGGTGATGCTTACCAGACTCGCGAGAACACGAGGAAGCTCAGCGTGTCGCTGGTGTGGGCGGGGGCATGCTGTGGTGGCCAGGAGAGCTCATCGGAAACCTTGCTGGCGTCGGGCACGGCTTGACGGAGACGACGACAATGTTCTAGGCCTCCCTACGACAAACAAATCACATCAGTGGCTGCACAAGGACACGGAGCACATGGGTGTTTGGTCCAGAAGACAAGGGGCGCTCAATTTCTTACCGTAATTTCTCACCAGAGATGATAGACGCCTCAGGTGCTCACGGTGGCTAACGAAGACGGCGACCTAGGCCAGTATAGGATGAACCAGAGGTGAGATTAGTTGCACAATAACTAGAGGATCACAATCGTGTGGTCGAGAGGCAAAGGGGCGTGCTATACTCACCGGAATAACTCGCCGGAGTGTGTCGGGCAGCGGTGGTGCGAGCTTGATTGCGAGCAGCCTAGGGGCGCTAAGAGGGGGCTTGGTGAGGGGAAATGACCATGGTGAGGTGGTGCTTTAGTATCCAGAGCAGGAGCGGCAATTACGCGAGGAATCAATGGAATTTAAGAGAATTCATTGGCGGCGTCACTGCGGGGAAGAAACGGTGGAGCGGGTCGTCGCGCGGTGATTTGGGGACGATGAGCTGATGTGGCAGTGGGCCATGTTTGTCAGCGAGCGGGTGTGGCGCGGGTGCAGTGAGAAACAGAGGGGAGAGGGAAAACGCTGGGTGGGATTGCGGTAACAATGCAATACTAGTCAGAAAGATCCTATGAGATTCGATTGGGCAATACAACAATATACATAGACCACCATCCAACTGCATCTATGACTATAAGTCCACCTTCAGGTTATCATCCGAACCCCCTCCAGTATTAAGTTGCAAGCAACAGACAACTACTTTAAGCAAAGTGTGTAAGGTAAACAATCCACTTGTTCCATGAACAAGAGACCGTTGTTTTCTCCCTAGTGGCAACAGCACATCTACAACCGAAGAGATTTCTTTCACTTCCCTTGGAAACTAGAGGCATGAACCCACTATCGAGCATAAATACCCCCTCTTGGAGTCACTAGCAACTACTTGGCCAAGATAGCTACTAACAACGGACAGCATGCAAGATCACAAACAACACATACATGATAGTGTCAAATAGATAAAACCATTAATCAATCTGACATAGTAATCTCAATATCCATCGGATCCCCGCAAACACAACATGCATGATTACAAATAGATTAGGTCTTGATCATGAACGAAGCTCACAAGATCTATACATGAAAGCACAAGGAGGAGACACAACCATCTAGCTACTACATGGACCCATAGTCCAAGGTGAAACTACTCACACATCATACCGGAGAAGAAGGCCTTCGGGATGATCTCCCCTCCTGTAGGGTGCCAGGAAGAACTTCAGATCCCCCGATCTAGGGACGACAGTGGCGACGGCTACAGAAGGTTTCGTGGAGTTTTGATCGGGTCCTAGGGTTTCTGCATCGGGGGCTTCTTATAGGCGAAGAGGCGAGGTTGGGAGGCGGTCGGAGGGCCCACACCCTACCCAGGCGCGGGGTGGGCCCACCCGTGCCTAGGGGGTGTGGCAGCCCTGGTTCGCCTGTCCGTCTACCCTCTGGACTTCGTGTCGCCTTCGGTAAAATATTGACTTTGGCTTTTGTCCCGTCCAATTCCGAGAATATTGATTTTCTACCTTTCTAGAACCAAAACAGAAGAAAACAGGCAACTGGCACTGTGGCAACTTGTTAATAGGTTAGTTCTAGAAAAGATATAAAAACACCTCAAAGTGGAGACAAAGCAAAGCAAAGTAGATACTAAACAAGCATGGAGCATCAAAAATTATAGATACGTTTCCGACGTATCAAGGGGTTCCGTAGATGAAAATAAAAAAAATGTAACAACGAGAATAACACAGCCAAGATCTATATATGCAGGTGTAAAGTAACAAGAGGGATTCAATGTTCATACCCTTGAAGAACGAAAGATGGAGTACATTCCTGTTCAAATGTTGTCGATGTAGTCATACGAAGTCGTAGACCTCAAGGTCATGTAGGCATCCAAGAGTCTAGCACCACAACTGGTGGTGCCTCTACAGTTCTACACACGTTTGTTGTATAGACGTCTCCCAGGTCCAGCAGAGCAGCTGAAGAAGAAGATCCAGACCAACTCCAATGGAACGATGGTGTGTGTATGGTGGAGAAATATCTATCTCATTGTGCATGTTCCTAACTTGGGAACACACAAGTGAGTGAGAGAGAGAGGAGAAGGAAAAACCAATGGAACGATTTGTAGAGAGGACCTCCCCTTCTTCGGTAGGGGAAAGGGGAGCACCCCTTTCCCTCAAAGTCCTGGGGTGAGACTAAAAAGGGAATAGAAGGAGGAGGTGGAGGCCGGTGGTGGGTGGGCCCCATACCACGCATGGCAAGGCCCCATGGCCAGATTGTGGGGGGGGGGAGAGACCCCACCCCGCGTGCCATCTCCAATGGGCCCTTCCCTCCGAGAAGGCACATTATGTGGGCTTTGCTCCTCTTTATTAATTAAATTCACATTTATTTATTAATTCATACAATTAATAATAAATATATATTAATTAATTTCTTTCATTTCGAACCACCTTTTGAACCCCTTTGAACAACTTCGGTTTCTCCATGGAACAATTATGGTTCTCCCTATTCTATTTCTCTTACGATCTCGGATCAAACGTAAGTGTCTCTACTCTTAAGTGTTCCATCCTATGGTTTGGGAATGCGTATACATGGTCGATACCCCTCTCCGATCAATGACAAACAACAGGATCTGGAAACCCATGATGGCCCCCATCCATTCCACGAATTACTTGATTGCTTGAACCTTAAACATCGAGTCTCATTCCCTTTGTTCTATGATACATGATTTTTCCAAGATCAGATATCCGGTATCGCCATACCTTGTTCGATCTTGTTACCAACAAATACATTTCCTCGCTCTCGTGATATTACATCCCCATGACCTAGTAACATGCTTGCAAGCTTCATAGATGTAATCTCACTGAGTGGGACCAAAGTATCCATCCATCACCCAGATAGGAAAATGCTAATCTCGATGCATATGCCTCAACCTAATATACACCTTTATGATCACCTTGTTACAGTGTGACAGTTGATGCAATCAAAGCAACCACGGGTGATAGTGATTAAATATGATCTCAGGTCAAAGGAGTGCGTCACTACGCTTTATAGATATCGCAATTGTGAACTTGACTAGATCTCATTGCAATACTATGGTTGCGTGTGTCCATCACATCATTCATCCAATGTCATGACCTAGTGTCAATTGACATAAATATCCATGATCGGGAAACCTCGATCATCGGTTGACCAACGAGCTAGTGTAGTAGAGGTTACTAGGGACCTGGTTGTTTACATACCGTATGTGTACTAATGTTTCTGCTTAACAGATTTATAGCATGGCATAAATCTCGTCATGAAATAATGAGATATGATAATATATTATTTGCCCCAACACCCAGTTGCCCGGGGTAAGCGCTCTAGCCCCGCTTCTAGGGGGCCCACGGTCCTCCGCAGATTTCCCTTCTCGCAAGAAGAAAGGGAGGTAGGACTTTGAGGGCACATGCTAGTGAGTGTTTCTTGGCTCTTTTTCTTTGTAATGTCTTGGTTTGTGTTTGGATTGGCTTCCTTTTTGCAACGAGAAAATCCATGGATCCTTCGGTTCCCCATCTATCGTGGGGCTGAACACCCCCCTTGATGGGACCACTAGCCGTTGCGGGGAGCCCAAGCTCCCCACTCACAACGAGGCCACAGCTTGGCAAGGAGGTGACGGCTGTTCCCAGTTCATTGCTTCACTTCAAATCTTGTTCCTTATGTTCATGTTTATATTCTTCTCCAGTATCGCTCCTGATACACGAAGCCCCCAAATCTCTGACTCAATAGGCCTGAACACCCTTAAGGGAGACATCTGCCATTGCTTCCTCGCGGTGGGAAACTGAGGAGTGGCGAATCCAGGCACCAACTACCCATCATGAGGCCCCACCATCCGGTGGTACGAATGTCGAGGACATTTCCAGCCGCGGAGCCTATTGGGATCTGACTTGTTCCATCATGGGTGAAGCCTGGGACCTAGCCTAGAGAGCTCATCTGGCTTGTGAGGCAGAACGTCGCTCTCTCCAGGCTCAGATGGAGGTCTCAAATGTCTTTAGAGATTGTCAGCAAGGTAATCCATGCAAAGTGGAGCAAGTCGGGCTTCCGTCTGCCAAATAGGTATGCCACCGGAAATGACTCCATGATGTGTAGGGGTTCGAGTAGCAATCCCTCCTCGATGACCCCCGCACGTCGAGGAAGAGGTTGTCACCCTTACACGGGTGCCTTTTCCTGCCGGTTAGTCAAGTGGAAAGCCTAGAGGGAGTTCGAGGAGATACCTTAGCATGGGAGCTAGACACGTCGCGATATCTCATCGCTCTTCGTGAGGGCCTCCCTGGATCGGAGGATGAGGTCCACCGTATGGAGGTCCAACTGGAGGAGGCAAGGAGGGAGGCTGAAAGCGCGTTGCGGGCACTCCGTAAGAAGTAGGAGGCGAGCGACACGTGATTAGAGAACGGTAGCTGGCCTAGGCGTGGACATGGGTCTTCACTTCTTTTCTACGCTGCTGGCTCGACTCGAGGACCGCAGCTCGTCCATGGATTCCTTGTTGAAGGAAGAAGGCAGGGAGGTGGCCTCTGGTGTGGCTCGGGCTTTTCTATGTAGGCTACACCACCATATCCATGACTTTGACGTGGAGGTGATCTTCAAGCCCTTGAGCCCCGACAAGAGCTTCCAGGCTTCCCGGGAAGCGGTCGAGGCGGACGTGACCAAGCCGAGAGGGAGTTCGAGAAGATCCCTTGGTGCGAGAGCCCAACAAGATCAACTAACAATATTCATACTTAGTGTGGGTACATAATAGAATTTATTCAAGACTAAAATTAATCCTGACGGCAGACGTAGAGGTAGAGTGCCGACAGCCACTACATCGACCTTCGAGCCATTTACGATGCACATCGTCACCTCGTCCTTCCCCAGGCGCCTCTTACTCCGCATCTCCTGCTGAGAGTTAGAAATGTGAGCAACAGAACCAGTATCAAATACCCAGGTGTTGCTCCTGCCGCTAGTAAAGAATACATCTAAAAATTGTATACAAATATTCCTTTGTCTTTGGCAGCTATCTTGCCAGCTACTTGGGTAGTTGCACCTCCAGTGCCCATCCCCCTTGCACATCCCCCTTGCAGTAGAAGCATGACGCTGGGCTTAGGACTGGGCCTTGTAGCCTTAGTGGTGTTTGCAAAAATTTGCCATCCTTCTTAGGCTTCTTGCCCTTGCCCTTATATCTCAACTTATTAAAGTTGGTGGTCTTATTAACCATCAGCATCGTGTTCTCCCTCTTGATCTTAACCTCAGCAGTTCTGAGCATGGTGAATAACTCATCGACGGACTTTTTCATTCCCTCCATATTGTAGTTCAACACAAAGACCTTGTAGCTAGGGGCATCGATTGCAGCACCCTATCAATCGCGAGCTCGTCTGGGATCTTGCAATTCAGGACGTTCAAGCATTGAACGTAGACAAACATCTTGACTACATGCTCGCTCACATAGCTATGCACTTCCATCTTGGCGAAGTAGAAGAGCTCAGAAGCTTCATACCTCTCAGCCCGAGCCTATGGAGCAAAGACGGCCTTGACATCTTCAACGATCTCAAAAGAACTCATCTTCTAAAAACACTTTTGAAGCTCTGGCTCCATGGCATAGAGCATTCCACTCTGGATGAGGGAGAAATCATCCGCCTTGGACTTCCAGACATTCTTTTCTTCCTGGGTGGTGGTTTCAGCGGGTTTCTCGGTCAGCGGGTTTCTCGGGCAACTTATTCTCGATGACATACGTTAGCTTGTAGGGGACTAGGAGGATCCTCAGGTTGTAGTACCAGGCAGTGAAGTTAGTTCCATCAGTTTTCAGCTTGTCCTTCTCTAGGAATGAGCTAAGGTTGAAGGTGGGTGGGCGAGACATATACAATGGATTTGCAAAATATTTAGACCATGTTCATAATATGAGTTCAAGTTTTAATTTACACTAAATTAAAAACAAAGAGAAATCCCACTCAAGCAAACATCCCTCAATTCGTTTAGTGATCACATGATCACAATACGCTACACCACCCCCGATCGTCATGGTCGGCGCTGTAGTTTCAAAGGTAGACATTTCCCAATGTCAATCACATCATTCATGTGACTCATGCTCAAACTTTCGGTCTCTTTTTTCCGAGGCCATGTTTGTACATGCTAGGATCGCCAATTATAACCTGTGTGTATTGCAGTGCAACATGGCTTACACCCACCGTATGCGAATGCAGATATGTCTGACACCCGATCTAACGGCGTGCCTCATAACAGAGAACTTTCTTAGTGGTTTACACACAAGGGGAACACTATCATTGGAATTATGTGAGAGATCATCCTATTATGCTACAGCCGTATATCTAATATACAAGCAAAATAATATACAAAATAAATACTACAAAAGTATGGTGTCATCACATGGTTGTAGCGCCTTGATCGCCATCGAGAGCTCCAATGGAAAACATTTCATAAACTTACCAATACCATGTCACGACACACGCCCCTGCAAAATAAATTTAGATGCCTCTACTTGATCTTTTGTATGTTTTACGTGGCTTTAGGGATTTCACGGCAGAACTCCTTCCCACCTATGAATGTTGAGCCATAACATGGATTCAATATTTCCTCTTCTCTCCCTTTTTAGGGCCCCCAATTGTAAATGTCATATCAACTACTATAGAGATACAGACACCCCCAAAATCCACTTTCTTGTGTACCAGTCTCACGAATCACTACACAATGTCGATTGGGGGCCGCTTCATCAAACAATACCACGATATAACAAAAGTACAAGAAAGAGGGTAGAAACTAGAAAATCGCTGCCCACATATTGCTATGTGTTATATACGTATAACATGTCTACCCATAGATCGGCTCTGATACCACTGTTGGGTTCCGTAGCAGAAAACAAAAAAATTCTAACTACGCGAACACAATAACCAACATCTATTCTATGTAGACATAAGTAACAGATAGGGAAACAATATTCATATCCTTGATGACCGAGGTACACCTTATGCAGGTAGGCATATGTTGATGAAGATGAACATATCCTCGCTCCAAGCGTTGAGCTCCTAGCGCCCAAAGTGTGGCGTCTATGAAGTTCTACACACGTCTGGTGTAGGCGACATCTCCCGGGCTCCGATCTAGCCGAGCAGCAGAATTAGAAAGATGGTGGACCGAATAGCGCATGATGATAGTGTGGAGGTGGAGAACTCAACTCCCTTAAAGTTCTCTCCAATCTTATAGAGAAATCTCTAAGTAAAATGAGAGAGAGGAGAGAATGGGATGCCTTCAAAGGGGAGAGGTTCCCCTTTATTTATAGTAGGAGGGGAGGGCCAACACCCAAGGGGTAAGCGGTGTGGGACTACCCACCGGCCCCCAAGGGAGACGCCAGACCCCAGGTGGGCCCCATGTGGGGAGCCCACTAGGGCTTGGCCGGCTGGCCCCTCTCCTCCCATGCGCCTTACCCTCTTGGGCCTCCTCTTCGGTTGAGGCCCATTAGACATGGGCTGCCTTTAAAAATAAAATAAAAATACATGTTTTATATTTAATTCAATTAATTAATATAAAACACATATATTATTATATCTTTCACTCTGGAACTCCTTCTGGACCCCACCAATCAACATTGGGTCCTACATGAAACTTTTCCGGTTTCTCTCTCTCATTTCTCCTACGGTGCCAGATCAATCCCTATGCTTCCCCACCATTAAGTGTGCCACCCTTCGGTTTGGAAAGACTTTGAACATGACCGAGATTGACGACTCAGCCACCCTCTCGTATGAATGATCATCAGCTAGACCTAGATGCCCATAATGACCCCCCTACATTTCACGAATATCATCGCTTGAACTTTCAACCTCACGTCCCACTCTCTTTGCCACTCGATACCTAGTTCATCCAAGATTTGATCTTTGGTATCTTCATACCTAGTTCGATCTCATTATCGATGAACTCGTTTACTTGTTCCATGCTGTTGCATTTCATGACCTAGTCATACGCTTGCAAGCTTCGTTAAATGCAACGTCACCAAGTTGGACAAGTGTATCTAGCCATTACTTGGATTGGAAAATCCTAGTCTTGATACATACTCCTCAACACGTCCCTTCGGAAAACCCGAGTGGTGCCTCTTTGATCACCCTTTAAAGGCTTGATACTTGATACCATCAAGGCTCCCTTCAGTAACAGTGGTTATGTATTATCTCATAGTCAAAGGATTAGGTTGTGAGATATCTATGTTTTCATCAATGGTGAACATTTGTAACTATATCACAGTATGATGTAACTTTGGGTGTATGTCTATCACATCATCTGTAACACTACGGTTCTGAAAAGATCGTAGCTTCTATGTGACATGCCAATCCCTGGATCGGTTCATTGGCTCACAATAGAATAAAGATGAATAACATAGCAAAATATCCGTATATCATAAATAACGAAGATCCAGAGTAACATTATTATAATAAAGTCTTAGCTCTAGGCTAGCTCAATTTATTCAAGTAGAAACATAAGTAAAGTAACTCCACCATTCTTCAAATTTCCCACAAGTGAACAAGTGCCGAGTGGAGTACCGTGGCGTAAATCGATCACTCAGAATCTGAATATCCTGCAACATGAAACGTAGCAGCCCCGAAGGGTCAATACATGGAATATATGGCAAGTAGAGCTATTGAAGGAGACAATAGAGCTAACATCTACATATTTGGCAAGTGGAGCTGTGGCTAGCTTGCATTTGCGAATACCTTTGTCCTACTTTCATAAACAGTTTTTGATTTTCTTTGAAAAGATCCCAATTAAGTTAACCCATCAACATTAAATCAATTAGCAAATTAGAATGAGCGAGAAACATGTCATGAAATCAATATCAAGCAACTCAGATGTCCATAACCGGGGACATGGCTAATCGATTAGTTTATACACCCTACAGGGGTTAGTACACTTTACTCATGTGACTTGGCCATCCCAACTCGTACCACCACTCTCATATTGGGTGATGATAGGGAGAAGTCCAAGAAGGGACCGTTCGGGAAGTAGCTACCCAAACCGGACACGCACCGGTCCAGCCTACCAAAATTCTACATCTATGGATATGTGGGTTCGAGTTACACAACCTACTGAGTCCAACCAACCGCCCATTTCATTATTGCCACATGGTTATACACGTAAGCTACAAAATAAAGAAGCCAATCATTTTCTCTTGATACCTGGGTGCCTTTCCGCAATGATACCACCAAAAATTATCAATCCCATCACACCCAGGAGATTCATTGATTAAGTTGTTTTTAGTTTTCGCAAACCAACATATTTAGAAACAACTTTCAGTGATGTAACCCAGCCCTCGTTCATCATAACATGGCTAAGCACATCTACCAACGGTGGCTAATCTACAGGAAAATCCTACCACATAACAGGACATAGCATAGCGATAGTACTTTCCTACATATGCATCTACAAAATACACGACAATGTATTGAAAATAGTAGGACAATATCATGAACAAAGTAGCATCTACTTGCCTTGGCTGTTGCGGTCGAACGAACAATCCTCACACGAGCAAGCGTTGCACTCGTCACAATCTACACGATACAATTGCAATCACATAAACAACCAAACACAACCATATACAAACGTGGCAATGCAAGATGCATGCATGACAAGTTTGAACAATGCTACAGTAGCTTTACATAATCTTATTTAGTATACCTACTGTATGCATGCATGGAGAACATTTTAAGTGCATAGAAAACAAAGCATGCAATTTTAAATGACCAACAATTGAGCTATAACCCAATATTTAGCCACTGCTATTGAACTGTTTGTAAAATCTTAGAAAAATATCCACTGTGTAGCAACCTAAAATAGAACCAGTGCCAACTGGAATCACTCAAAAAGGATTTATAAAATTTCCTAGGTAATTAAAATACTTCAGTAAGCCTTTTTATAGATTCTGCAAGTTCCAGTACTGTAAGTCTACCTTTTTAATTAACTAACAGATTCCTTTTGTTCTACTGATTCCAGGGACATCTTATTTGCAATTTTTGGAATTGTAGAACTTTTACTATGAATTTATTACTCTAAAAAGGACATTAAACTAATTAATTAATCACGGCAAAATCTTGCTGAAAAAGTATGAAACAACTGTACAGCAATATTCTACGTGAAACACTGAATCCATACATATTTTATTTGCAATTTTTGGCCTAGTAGATTATTTTCTATTGATTTTACAAAATGTATCTAATTTCTGCCAAAATAAATCGAATTAAAACATCAGTCAAACTTTGACTGACTTGACCACGCTAACGTGGCGCGCTGACTAGTCAGCGGCCAGACCAGCCAGTCAACGGTCCATCTGGACCGCTTGATCCAGATCGAACAGCAGAGGGGGGCGGCGGTGCTTACCAGCGGTCAACGACGGCGGCGCGGGTCAGCAACGACGGCGGCGGCGGCGCGGGCGGTCTCCAGCGGCGGCGGTCGGTGCGACAGCGTGCGGGGTGAGGCGGGGAAGCTCGTGGGAGTGGTGGCGTCGGGCGGCGCGTCTGCGGGCGGAGGCAGCAGGCGGATGGAGCGGTGGTGGCGCGCTCCGGCGAGCAATCCCCGACGGCGGCGGGCTCTGCAGAGGGGGAAAAGCGGTGAGACAAATCGGTCGAGCGAGGGGAAGGTCGCAGAGGCAACGGGGGACTAGGGGCGGCGCCTCTTACCTTATTCGCGAGCTCGCCGGTGGCGGCAATGGCGGCGATATGGGGAGGCGACTAGGGTGGCGTGAACGGGAAAAATCAAACGGGAGAGAGAGGAGGGGAAGGTTTAAAGGGGTGTGGGCGTTGGGGGGAGCCGAAATCCAAATAAAATCACCGAAAATCGCGCTCGAGTCCGGCAGAGACTCTGCGTGTTCGTCGCTGGGGAAGGAGACGGGACGGGCCCGCGTGGCGGGTGGAGGGCTGCGTGAGCCCGCGGCCGGGCGGCCAAGCAATGGCGGCGCTGACTATCTCATGGTAGCCTGGCTATTCTTTAAGTGTTGTCTTTGGCAGGCCCCAGGTGAGCCTTGGCTCATGGCGGCCTGGCTGGCTTGCTTGGCTGAGTTCCTCTTTTTTTATTATTTTTCTTTTTCCTGAACAATTCCTAACTGAAATTTTGTGTCTAAAACTGTCTATAAACAAGCTGAAAATTCAGATTGTCATAGAATTTGCTCCGAAGCTCCGATTGAGGCAAAGTGCTACGGGTTTGTCTCGAAACCCTCTACGCACATGTGCCTTCCAAACAACTAGAATATACCATTTTAGCAAATGCATGGTAGAATCCGAGCACTCAAGTGTAGGTGTCAAAATGCAATTGCAAGTGAGGTGTTTTGCCAAAACCTTTTCAAACTGAATTTTTGCAATGATGTTCATGATGCAATGACATGTATGCTATGAAGTACCAAATCTAAAATTTGGAATGTGACAATACTAACCCCCTTAAGATGAATCTCGTCCTCGAGATTCAGCGTGGCTAGCAAATAGGTGTGGGTGGTCCTCTCGGATGTCATCCTCACGCTCCCAAGTGGCTTCCTCTTCGGTGTAGTGGCTCCATTGAACCTTGCAAAACATGATTGTCTTGGTACGGGTAATCCTCTCCGCTGTCTCCAGTATCTTGACCGGCTTCTCCTCATAGGTCAAGTCACTCTCAAGCTGAACCTCCTCTAGTGGCACCGTGTCTCTCAATGGTGTATCCACCATCTCTGGATGGCACTTTTTCAGCTAGGACACGTGGAACACATTGTGGATGGCGGACAGAGCCTCTAGCAACTCCAACTGATAAGCAACCTCTCCTTTGCATGCTAAGACCCCATATGGTCCTGTAAACCGAGGTGCCAGCTTACCCTTGATTCCAAATCTCTTAATTCCACGCAGTGGCGACACTCTGAGATATGCTCTATCACCTATCTCATACACCACTTCCATGCGCTTACGCCAAGATAGCTCTTCGCCTTCATTGTGCTACCTTCAGCCTGTCCCTAATCAAAGCGACCTTCTCCTCGGCGTCCTTGATCAAATCAGGTCCAAATAGCTGACGCTCTCCTACTCCATCCCATAGCAATGGTGTTCGGCATCTTTTCCCATATAGCACATCAAACGGTGACGTCTTGATGCTGGTTTGGTAGCTGTTGTTGTAGGAAAACTCAGCATACGACAAATTCTCATCCCAACTAGAACCATGAGCCAAAGCGCAAGATCTCAACATATCCTCCAAAATCTGATTTACCCTCTCGGTCTGTCCATCAGTCTGCGGGTGGAACGTTGTGCTAAACTCCAACCTAGTTCCCAATGACTCGTGCAGCTGGCGCCAAACGTGCGATGTAAATTGGGTGCCTCTATCTGATACTATGGTCTTGGGAACTCCACGTAGGCACACAATCCTGTCCATATAAATCTTGGCCAACCTTGCACTCGTGTAGGTTGTCTTCACCGGTATAAAGTGGGCTACCTTGGTCAAATGGTCGACCACTACCCAAATAGAGTCGTATCCCGACCTGGTCCTGGGCAATCCTGTGATAAAATCCATTCCCACTCTATCCCATTTCCAATCTGGCACGGGCAATGGCTGTAGCAATCCTGCTAGCTTATGGTGTTCCGCCTTCACTCGGCTGCATACATCACATAAGGCAATATGCTCGGCGATGTCTCCCTTCATGTTACTCCACCAAAATCTGTCCTTTAGATCCATATACATCTTCGTATTTCCCGGATGTATGGAATACGGCGAGTCATGAGCTTCCTGCAGAATCAACTTCCTTATCTCCGGATCGTTGGGAACGCACAAACGATCTCCATACCACAAGGTTCCTTGCTCATCCTCGCGGAATTCTTTTGCTCGATCCTCCTTCATCTTTTCCTTTATCTCCTCTATCTCCGTGTCTCCTACTTGAGCCTTACTGATCATGTCCTGTAGCATTGGTTGGACTTCCATTGCTGCCAAATATCCTTCTGACACTACCTCCAGTCTAAGTTCCTTGAATTGCTTGCACAAATCCTCAGACAATTCCCCAACAGTCAATCCATTGGCATAGACCTTCTGTCTTAGAGCATCTGCTACTACATTGGCTTTTCCCGGGTGGTATTGCAAATTCATATCATAATCCTTGATAAGATCCAACCATCTCCTTTGCCTCATGTTCAGTTCCTTCTGTGTAAATATGTACTTCAGGCTCTTGTGGTCGGTGTACACATCGCAGTGTTTTCCCATTAGGTAGTGTCTCCATACCTTGAGCGCATGTACAACCAATGCTAATTCCAAGTCATGCGTGGGGTAATTCCTCTCATGGTGTTTAAGTTGTCGTGAGGCATATGACACCACTCTCCCATCTTGCATCAACACACTTCCAAGTCCCTATCGAGAAGCATCACAGTACACTTGGAAATCCTTCTGAAGATCAGGTAAACACAGAACAGGTGCGGTCACTAGTCGATACTTCAGTTCCTGAAATATGACTTCACACACATCTGTCCACTCAAACTTCTTCTCCTTCTTCAGCAATTCCTTCATCGGCTTAGCAATCTTAGAAAAATTATCTATGAACCTCCTATAGTATCCAGCAAGTCCCAAAAAGATCCGATTATCGCCCACATTCTTGGGCGCTTCCCACTCAGTTACTGCCGTCACTTTGCTTGGATCAACAGCGACTCCTTCTCCTGACACCACGTGTCCAAGAAACCCAACAGTGTTAAGCCAGAATTCACACTTGCTGAATTTGGCATACAGCTTATGTTCCCTCACCTTCTCCATAATCAGTCGCAGATGTCTCTCATGTTCAGCATCATACTTGGAATATATCAGTATGTCATTGATGAACACAACCACAAACTTGTACAAGTACTCCATAAACACCTTGTTCATCATGGTCATGAAATATGCCGGAGCATTCGTTAGTCCAAAAGACATAACCGTATACTCATATAAACCATACCTAGGGGTGAAAGCAGTTTTTGGTATGTCCTCCTCCCGGATCTTCAATTGGAAATAGCGCGATCGCAGATCAATTTTTCTAAACACCTTTGCTCCTTCCAGTTGATCAAACAAATCATTTATGTTTGGCAGGGGGTATTTGTTCTTGATGGTTACTTCATTCAGCGAGAGATAATCCACCACTAACCTCTTGCTGTTGTCCTTCTTCTCCACAAATAGAACAGGTGCACCCCATGACGACAAACTAGGCTATATAAATCCCTTGTCCAACTGCTCCTTTAGCTGTTTCTTTAATTCCTTCAGCTCATCCACATCCATCTTATATGGTCTCTTTGCTATAGGTCATGTTCCCGGCATCAGATCGATGAGAAACTGCACATCCCTGTTAGGTGGCATCCCTGGCAGCTCCTCCGGAAACACGTCGGGGTACTCCTTTATCACAGGCACAGTATCCATGCTAACCCCCTTAAGAGAATTCAGCTTACACCTTCCCGGTTGCACCGACGACTTGAACCTAATTCTCTTACCATCCGGGGTTTTGAGCAATACCGCTTGATGTGCACAATCTATGTGTCCCTCATGCATAGACATCCAATCCATGCCTAATATTACATCTAAACCTTGTGACTCCAATATTACCAGATGTGCAATAAAATTGTGTGCTCCAATCCTCATAGTTAAGGTGCGGCATCCCGCGCTAGCTATCATATCCCCTTCAGGTGAGCTTACTATAATGGACCCTTTTAGAAACTCCATGGGTAGCTTATACTTATCCACAAATGCCCTTGATATGAATGAATGCGATGCACCAGTATCGAAAAGTATAAGTGCAAGGTGAGTGTTGATTGGAAACTTACCAACCACAAGCTTAGGCTCATCTGGAATCTCCTCCACATTCATGTGTTTCACTGTGGCCTTATGGTTGTTGCCTGGCTTCAGTCCCTTCTTCTTCGGGCAGTTATCTGCATAATGTCCCTTCTGGACGCACTTGAAGCACGTCACCTCACTCAGGTCCTTCTTCACAAAGTTGCGATCACGGTTGCGGTCATGTCCATTGTGTCCTCCAGAATGGTGAGTGTGTCCTCCCTTGTGGGTGTGGCGGTTGCTCTTGTGGCTCTCATGGCGATGTCCATTGCTTCCATGGCTGTGGCGGTCATGGCTTCCATGGCGCCCATGGTCACTTCCCCCATGCTTGGAGTATCCATCATAAGAAGTGTGAGACTTATGGTGAGAGCCAGAGTGGTGATTGCTGCTCTTTCTCTTGCGGTTTTCCACCTGCTTGTGCTTCCCCTCCAAGATTCTGGCCTTTTCCATAAGCTCCTGGAAAGTGGGACAATAAACCACTAGCAACTGTACTGAAATCTCATCACTAAGGCCATCCAGAAACCTCTCTCTCCTTTTGGCATCAGTGTCAACATCCTCAGGGGCATAATGCGACAGGTTGTTGAACTCCTCTATATATTCAGCCACGGTGCGGTTGGTTTGGCGCAAGTTGCGAAATTCCTTCCTCTTCAGGCTCAGAACTCCTGAAGAAACGTGGTTGGTCCTGAAACCTTTCTCAAACATTGCCCAAGTCATAGTGTCTAGCGGGTGGGTGATCTGAAAAGTGTCCCACCACGAAGCGGTTGGTCCCTCTAGTAGGTGAGCGGCAAATCTCACCTTCTCAGCATCCGTGCACCCAACAGTTACCAGATCCTTATTCACTAAACGCAACCAGTCGAGAGCAACCATCGGCTCCATTGCAGTAGAGAACTTCACTGGCCTTAGCCTCAGGAACCTTGTAAGTGCATCTCCCTGGGGCTGGTTGTTCCCATTGTTGTTGTTGTTGTTGTTCTGAGCTTCCATGAACTGGGTCATCACCTGGGTTAGTTGTGCCTGAGCCGCCATAAGCTGCTCCATCTCAGTGGGTTGACGTTGGGGAGGCATCTGCGGTTCAGCACATGTAAGCTTAGAAAGAATCGATTACGAAAATAGGATTCTACCCATGCATTATGCTCAAACATCAACAAAACAATCACAGACAATCTCAAGCAAGCAACACATCAGCAAGCAAGCGATCAAGCAATGTTCCAGGGGTTATCCTAGCATTATATATCTACTGAAATAGTTTTAGAAGCGTTGGCAACAGTTATCAACATAAATTGGCTAACAAAGCATTAAAACAGGAATCTGCCAGAACAGTCCAGCAGTGTTCACGAATTTTTCTACCTGACTTAAACTTGTCAGGAATTTTTTCTGATTTTTGTGTATACATTAAAGAGATTTTCGAACCAAATCCTATTTTTCAAATTTTTCCCAGTTACCAATAAAATATGAAAAATCGTACAGTACAGCTGGGTCAGCAGAAAAACTGCATCAGGAAAAACTCGGATGTCAACCAAAAATTGTCATAACTCTACTATAAAATTCGCACAAATAATCCTAGAACTTTGGAGTACATATAGGAGCAACTAAACACTTTAAACTAACAGTAAATAAGTTTTACATTGATCGAGACTTAAGCTAACGATGTATCCTACCGAAGACTATTTGGTGGACATCTATCTACTTCATGAAGAGGTTGCAGTAGGTCCTTGCACTCATGCGTTGGTGCTTCTATCCACGAACCAACCATGGCGGTGGAGTATACACCTCTCCTAAATCATCACTTGAAACCTCAAATTCCACCTCTTCTGGATCCTCCTTTTCTTCTTCATCCTCTGCTGCAGCTGCAACAACTTCATCTCCTCCACCATCGTCGTCTCCTTCATCATCATCATCATCTTCGTCCTCATCATCATCATTGTTACCACCGTCATCATCATCATCGTCATTGTTGCCATCATCTCCATTGTTGTCATCAGGGGGTGGATTCAACTGTGCTTGGAGAGCGGCAATCTAGGCTGCCATATCAACAATAGTCTGGTCCCTTTCCTGGACGGTCCCTTGCAGCTGTTGTATGGCTTGATTGTTTTCCTGCACGGTCCCATTAAGCTGTGCTATGGTTGTGTCCCTGCCTATCAGTGCATGGTTCAGAACATCCACAGCTTCATGCAAGGTCTCAATCTCCTATCCCTGGACCACCATACTATTGCTGGCAAAATCTGCTATCTCCTTTACCATCATCACTTTCTCAGCTAGAGCTCCATTCTCCCTCTCCATATCCTCTATGTGCCTCCGACAGGGCGGCATGTTGTTCCTGTCGCCCGGGGTGACCACAACGTTCCCATTCTCATCACGCCTTCAGTAGTCATGGTAGGGTGAGTCTTCTGGCAGCAGGTGTCGGACAAGATGGCACTGACATGACAGGGCTTCATGCAGGGCCAAGTTTATTCCAAGCCCACAGTTACAATATTTCTTGGTGTAGACCAGATGCACAGGGTTTGGCAAGGCGGCATCCCTGAAGATGAAAGTGGAGATCTCCCAGGCGTCCTCGCCATATCCATAGGTGTATAGCCTTCTTCCCTTGAACATGGGCAGTGGCAATCCCAATGTCTGCGGGGGCTGTGCCAACTGTCTTGCAAAGGGCCTTAGTGACTCCATCGTTGCATACTTAGTCCTGACTTCTCCCATCTATCAATCAAAAGAGGAAGGTGTGAGAATAGCACATGGTAAAGATTTATGAGAGTGAAAGGCATAAGAGGAAAGACAGAGTTAATATAAGCTTTAATAATTCTATGGCTTCCTAATCCAAACCTAGGTCACGATCCTAAAGTCGACAAACGGGCTCTGATACCATCTTGTAACACTACGGTTCTGAAAAGACCGTAGCTTCTATGTGACATGCCAATCCCTGGATCGGTTTATTGGCTCACAATAGAATAAAGATGAATAACATAGCAAAATATCCGTGTATCATAAATAACGAAGATCCAGAGTAACATTATTACAATAAAGGCTTAGCTCTAGGCTAGCTCAGCTTATTCAAGTAGCAACATAAGTAAAGTAACTCCTCCATTCTTCAAATTGCCCACAAGTGAACAAGTGTCGAGTGGAGTACCGTGGCCTAAATCGATCACTCAGAATCTGAATATCCTGCAACATGAAACGTAGCAGCCCCGAAGGGTCAATACATGGAATGTATGTCAAGTAGAGCTATTAAAGGAGACAATAGAGCTAACATCTACATGCATATTTGGCAAGTGGAGCTGTGGCTAGCTTGCATTTGCGAATACCTTTGAACTACTTTCGTAAACAGTTTTTGATTTTCTTTGAAAAGATCCCAATTAAGTTAACCCATCAACATTAAAGCAATTAGCAAATTAGAATAAGCGAGAAACATGTCATGAAATCAATATCAAGCAACTCAGATGTCCATAACCAGGGACATGGCTAATCGATTAGTTTATACACCCTCCAGGGGTTAGTACACTTTACCCATGTGACTTGGCTAGCCCAACTCGTACCAACACTCTCATATTGGATCATAATAGGGAGAAGTCCAAGAAGGGACCGTTCGGGAAGTAGCTCCCCAAACCCGACACGCACCGGTCCAACCTACCAAAATTCTACATCTCTAGATACATGGGTTCGAGTTACCACAATCTACTGAGTCCAACCAACCGCCCATTTCATTATTGCCACATGGTTGTACACGTAAGCTACAAAATAAAGAAGCCAATCATTTTCTCTTGATACCTGGGTGCCTTTCCGCAATGATACCACCAAAAATTATCAATCACATCACACTCAGGAGATTCATTGATTAAGTTGTTTTTAGTTTTCACAAACTAACACATTTAGAAACAACTTTCAGTGATGTAACCTAGCCCTCGTTCATCATAGAATGGCTAAGCACATCTACCAACGGTGGATCATCTATAGGAAAATCCTACCACATAATAGGACATAGCATAGCGATAGTACTTTCTTACACATGCATCTACAAAATACAAGACAATGCATTGAAAATAGTAGGATAATATCATGAACAAAGTAGCATCTACTTGTCTTGGCTATTGCGGTCGAACGAACAATCCTCACACGAGCAAGCGTTGCACTCGTCACAATCTACACGATACAATTGCAATCACATAAACAACCAAACACAACCATATACAAATGTGGCAATGCAAGATGCATGCATGAAAAGTTTGAACAATGCTACAGTAGCTTTACATAATCTTATTCAGTATGCCAACAATGCATAGAAAACATTTTAAGTGCATAGAAAACAAAGCATGCAATTTTAAATGACCAACAGTTGAGCTATAACCCAATATTTAGCCATTGCTATTGAACTGTTTGTAAAATCTTGGAAAAATATCCACTTTGTAGGCAACCTAAAACAGAACCAGTACCAACTGGAATCACTCAAAAAGGATTTATAAAATTTCCTAGGTAATTAAAATACTCCAGTAAGCCTTTTTATAGATTCTGCAAGTTCCAGTACTGTAAGTCTATCTTTTTAATTCACTAACAGATTCCTTTTGTTCTACTTATTCCAGAGACATCTTATTTGCAATTTTTGGAGTTGTAGAACTTTTACTATGAATTTATTACTCTAAAAAGAACGTTAAACTAATTAATTAATCACGGCAAAATCTTGCTGAAAAAGTATGAAAGAACCGTACCAAAATATTCTACGTGAAACACTGAATCCATACATATTTTATTTGCAATTTTTGGCCTAGTAGATTATTTTCTATCGATTTTACAAGATCTATCTAATTTCTGCCAAAATAAATCGAATTAAAACATCAGTCAAACTTTGACTGACTTGACCACGCTGACGTGGCACGCTGACGTGGCGCGCTGATGTGGTGCGCTGACTAGTCAGCGGCCAGACCAGCCAGTCAACGGTCCATCTGGACCGTTTGATCCAGATCGAACGGCAGAGGGGGCGGTGGTGCTTACCAGCGGTCAACGGCGGTGGCGCGGGTCAGCAATGACGGCGGCGACGGCTCGGGCGGTCTCCGGCGGCGGCGATCGGTGCGACGGCGTGCGGGGTGAGGCGGGGAAGCTCGTGGGGGTGGCGGCGTCGGGCGGCGCGTCCTCAGGCGGCGACAGCAGGCGGCTGGAGCGGCGGCGGCGGTGGCGCGCTCCGGCGAGCAATCCCCGGCTGCGGCAGGCACTGCAGAGGGGGAAAAGCGGTGAGACGAGTCGGTCGAGCGAGAGGAAGGTCACAGAGGCAACGGGGGACTTGGGGCGACGCCTCTTACCTCGTTCGCGAGCTTGCTGGCGGCGGCAATGGCGGCGAGATGGGAAGGCTGCTAGGGTGGCGTGAACGGGAAAAATCGAACGGGAGAGAGAGGAGGGGAAGGTTTAAAGGGGCGTGGGCGTTGGGGGGAGCCGAAATCCAAACAAAATCGACGAAAATCGCGCTCGAGTCCAGCAGGGACTCTGCGTGTTCATCGCTGGGGAAGGAGACGGGGCGGGGCCTGCTTGGCGGTGACAGGCGTGACAGGCGGGCCCGCTCGTACCGGCAATGGCCAGCGTGACTCGACTATTTGCTTGTGGCAGACGCTTTGCTGCTATTTGTCTTTGCGGGGCCAGGTGGCTTTGTGGCTGTTGGCGGGTAGGCTTGCGCTGGCTTTTTTTTTTTTTATTTTTCTTTTTCTTTTTCCTGAACAATTCCTAACTGAAATTTTGTGTCTGAAACTGTCTATAAACAAGCTGAAAATTCAGATTGTCATAGAATTTGCTCCGAAACTCCGATTGAGGCGATTCAAAGTGCTACGGGTTCATGTCGGAACCCTCTACGCACCTGTGCCTTCTAAACAACTAGAATATACCATTTTAGAAGATGTGGTAGAATCCGAGCACTCAAGTGTAGGTGTCAAAATGCAATTGCAAGTGAGGTGTTTTGCCAAAACCTTTTCAAACTGAATTTTTACAATGATGTTCATGATGCAATGACATGTATTCTATGCAGTACCAAATCTAAAATTTGGGATGTGACATCATTCAACTAATGATATGACCTTATTGTCAATTGGCATAAATGCCCATGATCTCGAAACCCTAGATCATCCGGTTGACCAATGAGCTAGTTCACTAGAGGTAACTAGAGACATGGTTTTTTTACATACCACACATATATTAATGTTTCATATTAACACAGTTATAGCACGACATGAAATGTATTATGAAAATACAAGAGATATATCAAATAAAACACTTTATTATTTTCCTCTAGGGCATATCTCCTTTAGAAAATGGGCAACACCCTTACCCGTGGCACATTACATAGAGGTATCCCATAGGTAGTACACATATCCGTGGCACACCTATCAGTAGTGTGACACGGGTAAGTTGGGTGTTGCCGCATGCACCCTAGCCCACACATAGTGGTGGCGCACCTCTGGCAGATGCGCCACGGGTAAGTGACCTACCCGTGGGGCACTGCTAACAGGTGCGCCACGAATATTTACCCGTGGAACACTACTAACAGGTGTGCCACGACTATTTACCCGTGGGGCACATGTGTGTGAATTACCTATAATTGTTTTCCTAGTAGTGTCGACGACCTGGATCTGGATAAACCATGTCCCCCTCTTGTTTGTTAGCTGACAAAGTCACCAGCGCACACCCTCTTTCCAAAAACCCAAGTCCATCAACCATGGACATTGTCGTGGAGACACCATGTCACATACCCTTAGTTTCCTTGGTGATCTCCTTCAGCGGGCTCACTACTATATCATCGAGATCCTCCTCATCCTCCCTTCCTAGCCCCACTTATTATGACATTCTCTTCTTTGTATTGATGCTATCAGACTTCAAAGGTACCTTTGGGCGCCACTTGTGTGCCTGCCTCCTTCAGTTCCATGTCCCCGAGTCATCCCTCCATGGGCTCCTCCACCAGAACCCCTACCATCCATACACGCCAGACGATGTGCTTGATGTTGCACCCTAATGCCTAGGGTTACCGGTTTCCATGATGCTTCATATGCCTTCATCCAAGTGCTAAATTGTAGCTCGCTATCATCAAACTCTCCTGTCCCACACTCCATGTACCCGTGCCCCATCAGACCGCAGTGATCGTAGTAGAGAGGGATTTTCTCATACTTAACTTGAATATACATGTGGTTTTGTCCTTCTGACGATAGTGGGGTGAACCTAGTAAGAGGTTCTTTCAAGTCCAACTTCCGAGCGTGATAGAAATCAAAAATACCCGTCTTACACCTCTCCCACCCTGCTTGCTAATTGTGTGATCGCCTCTTTGTCCGGTGTAGTGGTGGGATCTTATGGATTTGGATCCATGCTTGGACCTTGTTTGGCACTTCGTACAGTATCAAAGTTGAGCCTTCAAAAGGCTTGCTCATCTGCCAAAACATCGAAATAGCCATGTGCCATCTTCTGTGATCCACTTCCAATCTCCGAAGTAGGGCGCCTAAAATGTGAACAGATTGTTTCCCACCTCACAGAAGGACACATCATGTGCCAGGCTCCACACTACCAGCATCGTCTTCTTCAATGATCCAGGGCTGAAACCCTTCCTAGTGAGCAGCGTAGCTACTGCCATCCACTTCACTATGGGAAGCTTACCCACTTCTGCCTTCCCGAGAAACAGAACATCTAGCTCTGCCTCGTGCAGCTTCAAGTTTTTCAGGAGTTCTCCAACATCTGCGTTTCGTCCTCTTTTCTTTCTTGTCTCAGAGTTTGACGACTCAGCCACCATTGTCTAGATCCTCCGATCGGTGCCTAGACATGAAAAACCCTAACTCCACACCCTCACCAAGGCCGGGCAGCCAGACGAGCGGACCTCTTAACCAACCCGAGCAAGGGAGAGAGTCAGGAGAAGATTGCCAGCCACAATGATCCGATTGAAATATACCTCCAGTGGTGATCGCCACCACTGTCTCCCTTCCCTTGTTCTCCTCTCATGTAATCTCAAACATGATGTAAACCTATCCTGCGCTGAATTAGGTTCCGAACATTTGAAAAGGAAGGTCGGCCAATTAGTGGAATGTACTAGGAGTGACGGGCCAAAAATCAGCCCATCAACGGAGTGTACTACATCAGTGATTATGTTAAACATTTTAACATGGCTCAAGTA